>OY829540.1:18458288-19691505 GCA_963691705.1 Viola odorata | reverse complement strand
ATTGAGGGAGCAAGAGGTAATGCTTTCTGGGCAAAATAAAATACATTTGAGCAAACAAACAAACCTGGTCGAGGCACATGGTTTAACCCGGGAATGACAATGTCTTCCTCAACTTCTTCGACGTGGTTAAATGCTCGATTTTCGCTTCCTACAATCCCTTCTTCATCTGTCGATAACTCATCAAGCCCAGGCCAATATGCTTCGGGAGATGCAGGTTCGATTGACATATGAGATGGATTAGTGGTTTGGAGCTCACTGAGGTCAGGTACTGGAGAAGCCATGGGGGAGTCAGTGGAAAGGTTTTTTTACAGAGGCGTTTGATTTTGAAGAAAGAGGAGACTGAAATTTTAAACCCAATCGGGAAATCAAAAATTGTCAAGCAACGGGATAAGGAGGGAAACATTTTGAATTTCAGATTTCAGCCAAATTTTGGCCGAATTTTGCGCGGGATTGCCTCGTTTAGGTTTGGGTGAGAAATGAGAGAGAGAAGAGGCACAAAAACGAAAGAGGAAGAAGAATTGAGGAGCGGAGGACGCGTGGCGTGGCCCACAGACAGCCACTGACACGCCCTTAAACTACGTGATCTCACTCCCGGCGTCAAATAAATAAAAACGGAGGGAGTAACATGTGAGGTTGGAGTTCAATTAATTAATGCATGTCATTTTTATGATGTTAGGTCATGGGTTCGATCCCTGTTATCGTGATGATAATTAATATAACTAATTTAAAATATATATATATATAACTCTATAGGGTTTATATGTATGTTTTTAAATTATAGGGAGCAAAGTAGAATATTTTGTAAACTGTAAGGTTTTTATGGAGTTTTCCCAACAAAAAGAGAGAAGTCTTACTTACCATGATTTATCGTCCCAGAAACCTAAACCCCTGAACCACCGTAAGGCCTAAACCCCAAATGACAGAAACGGGCACTAAACACACACTCTCTCAATCATCCATTACTCAAAGACCTCCAAAGATAGCCAAAACCCAAGAGAAACAAGTGGATGGAGAAGAAGCAGAGGAAGAAGAGCAAGAATCCATAATGAGGAGCGTAAGAAACCCTGGAATCCAACGTTACTTAGTGGCTGTGGAGTATATTGGAACCCGGTTCTCTGGGTCCCAAAAACAATCCGTTGATAGAACAGTCGTTGGTGTTCTTGAGGTATGCTTTAAAATGCTCTATCCCAGTCCCCCCGCCCCCCCTCTTTTACTTAGTGTTTCCACTTAATTTTAGAAAAATTATATTCTTGAATGGCTGGTACAGGAGGCATTCCATAGATTTATCGGACAACCAGTGTCTATATCATTGTCCAGTAGAACTGTAAGTCAGATTATTTTCTTGATACGCTCTATTGCTATTATGAAATAATGTCACAGCAGGAGAGGAACTTGTCTTATCTTTATGTTATTGTAGGATGCAGGTGTACATGCCCTGTCAACGTTTTTATTTTATTTTATTAGATTTGTTAGAAAGTAGTGTATGTATATGTATATATTTGTATTTGTATGTATGTATATTAAAATAGGAGTATAGTATTTAGCTTGTTCTATAAATAGAACAATTTGTACATGTACTATTCAAGATGTATTAATGACAAATCCAGTTCAAATCACAAGATAATTTTTTTTTCCGGATTCAATAAAATTCCTAACAAACGTTAATTATATACGTTAATCATACACGTTAATCGTACACAATTCAACTGTTGTTATTTTTAACTCTTTTATATCAACTTTGTTTTTAAAAAATAAGCCCAATAAAATGAAAAAAATATTTTTTATTTGAAAAAAACATCTTTGGTGGACTATGGACATGCATGTGATCACCCACCATTGTTGAAGAAAATGAAGGATTTAGATTATAAACAAGAAATTATACAAGAAAGAACAATGGGTGGCGATGGGTTCTTGTGGCTAATTACTTATGCTTGGAAGAATTTGTTTAGAACAAAAGGAAAGGTAGGATCGAGTGACGTTGGTAAGATTACCCAAACCATTTTGGTATCCACTTTATAGAATAAAAATATATATATTAATTTCACATAATATTCTTTGTTAAATCATCATTTTTTACACGACGAAGATTTAAATAAAAAACAAAGCTAACATTAGGAATTTTATTGGGCGTAGGGTAGAGGTAAAAGATTAGGGATCTCAAAATCCATTTAATACCATCCCAGACAAGGGTAACATCACATTGAATGGGCGAAGCCCTATACAGCACACAGTCCCCATTGAATTTTGAATAGGCAAAGCCCTACATCACATTAAATATATCATTCTTTATTAAAATCTTACATTGAATTAATAAAAAAAAAAAAAAAAATTTTTTTTAGTATTATTATTTTGACGAAACATTTTTTTGAATTTTTTGAAAATAAAAATTAATTTAATTAAATCAATTGGATTGATTTCAACCAATTATACAAACATGAGGATTAATTTCAGCCAAAAACAAACGTGATGACTAATTCTAAAATTTTAGAAAAATGTATGAACTAAAATAGACATTTAGCCTTAATTAATTATTATCACTTTTATTTATCAATGAAATTCAAAACTTTGAATTGAAAATTAATCAATTTTAAAGATTTAAAAAACCAGCGGTGAATGAAAATGGACTACCTACATACACCCATTATTTAAAATTCAGAATATAGCAATATCTAAATTATCTAAATCATTTGACATTTATATATTTTTGTTCTAAACTCTAGTAAGTCGAGTCCACAACAAAGCAATTAAGAATTAACAAAGTGAAGATGGTCGTGAACAAATTAATATTGAGTTGTGGTGCCACCATAATGGTTAATTAGTGTCGGAAATTAATTATAATGACAAACTAGTTAGCTAGGATGTTGTGAGTTTTGGACAGGGCAAATTATAAGCAACGCAATAGCATTTTGTTTTAGCTAGTGATGACTTTCTTTCTAATCTCATGCACTTAATTTCGAGTAATTATAGCATACATCCGACGTACTATGTCACTATATTCAACCCATTCACATTAGTCGAAAAAGAAATCACACATTAGAGTTGGTGGTTACAAATTAGGCGATTTTTAAATTTTGAAATTTGAAAATACTAAAAATCTAGTGGTTCTAAAAGTAACAAGCTATCCTATCATCAAATGGTGTATCTATCTTGGCTTGCAACTTGCTAAATGCTAATGCGAAAAGGTTGGTGCTAAATGCTTAATGCAAACTACCAAATATAGCACAACATGAGAGAGCTCGAAGGAGGGAACAAAAAATAAAAAACCATTACTCTCTTCATTTATAGCTGGACATCGCTTCTTCAATTCTCCTAATTACGACGCTTAGACTCGCACCTCTTTCCAGAGCTTTAACCGCGGCAGAATGAGCTTGCCTATGCCACTTTAACAAATTGTAAGACTGTAGAACCGACCACCTGGCTTGGTTTGACATCTATGTAACAAGAACAACAGAAAGGAGGAAATATTCACTACTCTCTCTGTCCATAAAAAGTGGAGGAAAAGATCTCATCAAGAAACACACCTGAGCTACAGATAGTGGAGGTTGTAGAAGAACACAGATGCTCCTGAATAAATTCTCATCATTCTCTCCACCCTCTGCTTCACCATATATAAGAGCTTCAGCTGCAATTCCAGCAAAAAGCACCATGCAGTATCTGAAGCACCAGTAGATTAATAAATAAATTACTAACAGTAATCCAGTAAAATTTCAACCCTCTCTTTTCAATTCTCAACTAGATAAACCCAAACAAATAATTGCATACGGCTTGCTACTCAGGCTACCAACACAATCATCACCACAACCTTCTCCGGAGATAGCAAAAAGAGCTGAACAGAAACAGATTGTCATACAATCATTAGGTCATGATAACCACCTCAATCAAGACTATGCATCAATCTACCTGTCAAAGGCAGTTCCACTGAGTCTTCCTTCAACAAGCTCCTTATCCATCTTTTCATCCCAAAACTGGGTTCCTGCCTATAGGAACATGCTATATTGTAAGTTCTTGTCGCTACTAAGATAATTGCTACATTAGTTTGAAGTATTACTAATCCAATGTCCATGGGAAAGAAATCATAGGATGCAATAAAGAAGTTAGTTAAATGGAATTAAATATTGAAATCACAGAAAACCCCAACTCAAACACAAATTAGGCTGTACATGCTATATTTCCCTTTCATGACTATCACCAAAGATTTAACAAGTACTCTTAAATAATGCATGAACAGTGAAGTTTCATTCCATTGTAACTAGGAACTTCTATAACCTTCTATGACTTAGAATGGTTATTTAAAGGAATAACTGAACAAAGTGTATCACTATGCCAATGAATTTAAACATAAAAGAAATGAAAATTAGGTATTGATGTTTTATTTTAACCATTATGGTTTCCTTTTAGCGTATGAAATCATGTCATTTCAGAACTATAACTTGTCATGTGACTGCTAATAGAAGAATAGCTATAAGTATTAGGTGTAAGGTGACTAAGGATTGTTAGGGATTTCTTCTCCTACTCGCATAAATAGACTAATAGTCTTATTATGCAAAGTGTTTTTCTTTTTCACCAATCATACCACCTTTACCCTTTCCACAAACTCTAGATCTTGAATATCAATCTGTTTATATTTCTTAATCCCAATCATCTTTGTGCTTGCTAATCTACACTCTCTTCCATATCTTTTGAGCAATCCAATGAAGCAATATACCACTTTATTGAAGAAAAAAAACATAAAGTACCTCATAGTTATTCGTGAATATAACCTAATACCGTTAGTATAATTATGTCCCTAAATATCCACAGTTGAAAATTTGTTGAACTATATGGGAGGTTATCCTAAACTCCAGTTTAATGGCAGGACTAAAATCAATAATTTATGGAAAAGAGAAAGCAGAGCAAAGGATATAAACTCCAAAAGTAAATTGGAGCACAAGTACCTGTCCTTGAGTACCCATCTGCATCGCAACAATTGGGTCCAAAATTACACCACGAATTGGGCAACCCATAAGATAGGCTGCAAAAGGAACATCAAAAGTAACTATGCATGGAGTAGAAATAGTTTTAGACATTTAAAGGCATGCGAGTTTAAAGACTACTCATTTGTAAGGGATAAATAAGAATCGAGTAGATTTAGACATTTAACAAAGCGATTCTTTGCCTGGTGGGAAAATATACAACAGGAATCACCTAGAAAGAAAAAAGCATCATTTAAGCATAGCACCTAAATCAAGCCATAATTTACATACCTACCAAAAGATGACCCGCTTCATGAACTAAGATCCGACGCTTGTAGGGAGGCCAATAACTAGAGATTAGAGCTAAGCAGCTACCACCAAGGAAAGTAGAGTCTAGGAAAGCTAGCCCCAAGATGGCTGCAAGACTGGGTCTAATATCAATTCCTTGTGAAAGAAGCAAAGACGCTCCACCCAGAAAAGCAGCGAGCACAATGCTGGAGTTTCCAGATTGACCCCATTTCTTTGGAGAGAGCTTGGATGCTGATAAGAAGAGACATTGTAGTGTGTGGTTTTACAAATATGAAACTTAGGACAAGTGCGAAGCAACTATAGCCAATTCAAATCAAATGCACTTAGAAGGAAAGAAAGGCAAGAAGAAGAATAAAGATTTAATGGAAGAACCTTCCAAGCCAGTTGAAGACTTCAAGACCATTGGTGTAACATCTCTAGGTCCTTCCAAAACTGCAGAACAAGTACATGAGAAATTCACACTACCATATGTTGAGCAAGCACCTTATAACATTGGTGAATCACCTTTTGATCAGGAGTGTACTTGTATGGGAAAACGTTGTAACCAAAGCAAAAATTGCAACTAAGATGTGAATGGAATAGCAGAAGTTACTTCTGGAAATTAGGCTCACTTTTTCATCACCAATATGCCAAATAGAGTAGCACAAAGAATAAGTTATAGTATAAAATAAAGAAACTGAAATTGGCAGTTCCTACAGCCTAAGTAACATGAGCAATTTATCTCAACCTCACACCAAGGTCATAAAACAACAGCATGTTGCAAAGTGTCTTAAACAGTGCCAAAAAAAAAAGGAAAAAAGAAGAGACTAAGAGTGGAAGAGAGTACCAATGGTGATGAATTTTCCAAAATTGGGCAAGAAAGCTCTGTTCTTGAGGTAAGTATAGGCACTCATGACAAGCCTCATGTCCTCGGCGTTCAAGCAAGTGTCCAAAACCTCCCAGTCTCTGGCGGTGGGAGGCCCAACAATCAAACCAAATTCTTGAGCAATCTCCCCATTGGTTGCCGGCATTTGGACGGCTTTCAAGAACCTGAGAGCTGTGGCCAAGTCCTTTCGCTTCACTGCATCTTCGTATTCTTCCCATCCTCTTCCTCTTTCTCTTCCTCTTACACATCTTGCAATCAATTTCGGTCTTTTCTCATTCAAACTCGAACTCAAACTCCACCACCCGCTGAGGCTGAGCCGCTGTGCCTGTGTGGAAAGAGCCATCATCAGTCATACCTCCGCAACTTTCTTCTCTCAGCTCGCATTTGGATCATTCTTCTTTGTTTTGTTTTTTTTTTTTTGGCTTTTTAAATATCTTTCTATTGAAGGCTTGGCTTAAGTAGCTTTCTTATCCTGATTTAGACATTTTTATTTAATTATAATACTCGATAAATTTGTTTCAATTAAATGGGTTAGAATTTCAACCTATAGAAAATAATTATTCGGTATCGTTTCTATTTTTTATTTTTTATTTTTATTTCTGACTTTTAAAACACAAAATAGAAAATAAGAATTCATTATTTTTGGTTTCTAAAATTGTGTTTCTATTTTTATAAATTGTTTACTTAAAAAAAAATAAAAAATAAAAAATTATTTTACCAAACACGTTTTATATTTTTTTTAGATAAAAAAAAAAAATTAGAAACAAAAACGATAACGAACAAACCCTTAATATTCTAATTTTTTTTTAAAATTTTCAACTCAAAAAACCCGATTAATTTCCTACATGATGACACCATTAAATTACATTTTTTTTTAGTTTTTTTAATTATTAAAAAAGTTAAAATTGCAACAAGAAAGTATAAAATGTATTCTCTAAACTATATAATTTTTTATATAGTTTATCAAAAAAAAAAAAGGAAGAAATAAGTATAATTTTAACATGCAAGTTTTTACTACTGTTTATATAATTTAATCAAGAAGTCATTTTAAGATGTATTTCAAGAGGGGAGAGAATTTTTATTTTCCAATTATTATTTTATTCTTCTTAATTATTACAATGTATGTTATCCTGGGTGTTATATTAAAATTTTATTGTTTTTCAATATTTATTGCTCTAAATTTTACAATCTATAATCATACCATGTTGTTTTATGTACCATAAAAAAAAAAATATTATATTCTATTAGAAATGATTTCTAATACAAACAAAAAAAAGTTCCATGCCGCACTAGGATTAGGAAAGGCCATCCTCGTACCCAACTGCTAATTAACTGAAGAGTGGAGTAGCATTTACAATCAGAAATTTCCATAGGATTCTACTATTCCTTTTGCAGTCTTTTTCTTAGTTAGTTGACTTCACCTCAAGACACCGAGAGAGTGCATCAGATCAGATACTTGTGAGAACAGAAAACGGCCGGAGATTTCAATGTAAAAGAGAAACCTACTTCATCAGCGTCTCAATAGCAGCTTGAATGGAGCAGCTTCTACGAGCAGCAGGACCAGGACCCTGATGATTGGGAGCAAGTGAGTGAGGGCCACTCCATACAGACTTGTGATTATTGTCTGGGAATAGAGTTCCACATAGACTAAGAAGCAAAGGATTCTCAATGTGGAACTTCTTGAACATGTTAGCCTTTTGTTGCCTTTCTCGCAATTCCTGTAACTGTATCAGACCATAGATACGCAACCAATTAAGTAATTGGACTACTCACACGCACCCTTTCATGCGTATATATAGATACAAAGGACGCGCATACTTGTAAAATAATTTACAATGTAAAATACCTTGCGCTTCTTTTGCAGAACAGTTATAGTTTCTTCCTCAGGCTGCACTAACATGTAATCCTTTTGAGTATGCATTTGGTCCACTACATTTGAGTCCTGCAATTTTCCATGCTGAGTCTGTTGATTAGGCCCCTCCCTTGATCTATCAGAAAATTGTGATTGCTCAGGTGTTTCACGGGTCTCTTGCTTTTGAATCTCCATCTCATTCTCTTCTTCTTCCTCTTCCTCATCCTCCCTCTCCTCCTCATCTTCCTCCTCCTCCTCCTCTTCTTCCTCACCCTCATCCTCCTCTACTTCCCCTTGCTTCTCCACCGTAGGGCTGCACTGCGCCTCAATAACTGCAAGTTTAGTATCTAGTTTTCTTTCTTCTACTTCACCATCCATATCAGGATCTAACGATTCACCCATGTTTGATGACTCCTCACCACCAGTACTTTCGACAGGCGTGGGTGCCTGCAACTGTTGGAAAGAAAATTCAAACGACTGTAGTTTATTTGACTTAAAATAAAGAATTTCTTGTCCATCCACAATTAAAATACTAGACAGTTAAGAGTTACAAAAATATGCATTGAATAAGTTGAATCTCAAATATAACCGCCTCTTGTTTTTCGCTAGTTTATTCCCCTATTCTTGACTGTCTAGCTTCAAGAAAAATATATACTGTAATGATGAGGGTAGGCTTTAAAATTATATATTCAATGTCAAACAATACTTCTGACACAGATGTTAGTGCTAGTAAGGATAAGATATTGCATATGCTTCTCTTAACGAGGGTAATATCAACAGTTCAAAAAATATTAACTGAGGTCCTTGACTGAATAAAGAAATCACAAAAGAATAGAGCATTCTTTGCATCAAAAAGCATATACCGCAAGGGCATCATAACATGAGCTTTATTTTCTTCCAGCGAAAACAAAAAAGAGCCACAGCTTAGAATTAGGCTTCATTTTTCCATGTATATCAAAACAAAGATGAATATAAATTAGATACAAAACAAAAATAACAATACAAACTCTGGATATAGATATGCGGATAGATGTCATTTTTTTGTGTCCAATTATAAATGAAAGGAGTCATAATTCTAAGTTTTATTAGTACTTGTTAGATCACTATTACTAAGGATGCTTGTAATGTTTTATTCGTTTTCTTTTTCCTTTCATACTTGATATTTCAGAAATCTAATATGCTCATGAGCTTGTTCTTTCTTAGGTGTGACTCATAAAGACCCTAGGGGTGACTTCAGTTTTCCTGATTGTATTCATAATTATCCTCCGGTTAATTTTCTTCTCTACCTTCAGCCAGCCAAACAACGATCTAACTATTCCTGAAACTCTATTTTAAACCCTAAAATCAGCCTCAATCCAAACTCCCTAAAACCTAGCCTTAAATTTTACAACGTAAAACTTACAATTTTCCTAAGAATTAAGTCTGGCCAGGACAACCTCTAGGCTGTTCTGCATCAAATAGCTAAATAACTTATGTCATAATCCTTAGCGTTACTAGGTATGAATTAATAAAAGACATATAATCTTCTCCTAAATCAATCTTAATTTTAAACGTAGAGTGTAATAATCCACCTCATTCTTGAACTCCAGGGTGAGTCTGGTCCACAAACCCAATCTGTCCCTGCACAAGTCTCTCATTTTCCTCACGCTCTTTTCTACGTCGCTTGAGAACGCATATCGCACATAAACAATCAGATTTATGTCGCCTTCTGCAAATAAGGGAAAACAAATATGAAATGGAAATCTGCTTTAAAAGGAATTAAGCCATGAGCTACAGCTGCAAGGCAAAAAAGAAATAATTATATGCAAATCCACCTTTATAGAATCAAATCAGGCTTTAAGCATATTTTCTATCACCTTTATGACTTTAGAGTAAAAAAACTTGAGATTGAAAAAAACTTGGAATGATTCAGTTCCTAAGAAAACATCACAGTAAAGCAACACTTAGATGAAAGGCAATCAAAACAATGGAACAAATGATAAATGCCGCATTCAAAGATTCCATATGAGCAAAACCAAAGTCTTGACAAACACTTAAATATTATTACTAGCTAGGGAAGGATGCCATGCAAGCAGTGAATTAAAAGGAACCAAAAAGGGCGTAGAAAGTTTTCCAGATTTTTATATTTTGACGTCAGTCAACACATAATCAAAGACAGCTATTGGCAACAGTACTTAATTTTCCTTCGCTGGTTAACATTGCAAAGAGTAAAGATCCATCCATAAGTACCCTGAAAATAATATTCTGTGTGATCACGGACAATACTCTGCTCCAAGTTCCAACAAGTATTAGCACCAGAATAACTCGGGCACAAATGAAAAGGAGTGGAGCTCACATAGGTTAAAGCCACAAGATTTAGATCAAACCTTTTAAATACTCAGTACAAATCAGACTATAATGGACTACTCATGAAACTAAAATGATCCTAACTGCACAAAATAGAGACTAAGAACAAAATTTAGAAATGAGATTCAAGCATGAGACAAATAATGAAAAGAAAACCTTCAACAAGAATCATTAAAATTGGTAATTTCATCATACACTGTGACAAAATTTACCTATTGTAACAAAAAAATTGTTCGCATAAACGTGCACAAATCTACTCCTTGCTCTCTGAAAAGCTATTTTATCACATGATCAACACGCACAACTAGAAAAGCATAGCATAAACCATATGCACAAACTGACAAAAAAAACATCCAGAAGCATACCCATGACGCTTTTTTGTCTTCTTTGATTGGCCACTTTTAGGATGTTCCTGATTAGATGCAACAACACCCTCCCCATGGCTGCCTTCAGCATCTGGCACAAGGGAAACAAATAGATTAGTGTTCTTAGAAAATAATAAAAAGCATCTTTCAAGCCAACAAAAAAAAAGTGTGCTCCCCAAATATCGTTACAGATAATAGCAAACAAAATTATCATTATCATATTCAGCACTAAAGGTGAAGTAAAAACAAAAATATGTATACGTGTTGCCTGAACCACCAACTGATCCAAGATTCAAACACAAGATACCTCCCCTATATAACAAATAAGACTCTTCACTTTTATCTCTAACTCGTGGATCTATCCATTTGCACCTAAACTCAATTATTCCTGTGCATCTCAATTTAAGATCTATTTCTTTGCTCCAAATTTCTAGATGTAATGAATACGAAATACAATTAGAATAAGAGCGGTAAAACTCATTATAATGATCACAATTCATTTTAAAAGCATAATGATCGCAATAAGGTACATTAGTCAGTAAGACTGTAAAATCTAACCATTAGCAGCTCTTAGTTGTTCAGTGAACAACCCTGCTCCTGTCCAGTACTTCATAAAAATTTTCTTCACCCGCTTCATGAGGTCCAAGATATAATCACCTTTATTGTTATACTTATAACAGTTATCCCAAATGTATTGAACATCCTTGTATACGTCCTCTGAATTCAGGTACTTGTCGCCTTTCTCAAGATTGGTACAAATTGTTCCAAAGTCCATTGGAGTATGTATGACATCGAAATAATCCTTGGTTTAACAAAAAGAGAGCATATCAGCCATTTCATACAAAACAATATCCCATTTATCTTCCATTGAATAGAGACAGATTGGAGAATAAAAAATAATCAGCACTCCTTGTTTAATTCAACTTTCATGGAGAATGAATGCTCCAAAGCACAATCAGCACTCCACAGAAAATAAAAATCTCAAACTCTCTCTACTTTGAAAGATTGGCAATAAAACTGTCTTTAACATGAAATATATGTATCCTTATGCAGGCGCGTCAAAATGTATAGTACTAACTAAGGGCTTCTAAGTAGAGTAGGAGTTCTAAATAAGGTAGGAAAAATAAAACCAAAATCATATTAAGTCCATAACAAACAAGCTTAGAAAGACACAAGACAACAGTATTGCGTCTCCATAACAAGAATGCAAGTAAGGATGAGAGAGAGAGAGAGAGATGTAAATGAATGACTGAACAAAGTTGAGGACAACGTCGCAAACACACAGGCAAATGGCATGTTGAAGTGATGAACATGGCCCCACTCCAAATATACCAGACCAAAATCATATGGTTCACCCGAAACTAAGAGATGAAGATATTTCTTAGATTTTAAGGGACTAGCAGGATACAACACAACAGTGTTATCATTGTTTTCGAAACTATAAGTACAGGTTCTTCCATATGTGGTAGTGTCTAAATCATAAATCCAAGGTCAACCAACCAACATACATCTCTCTGAATCTCTTTCTCCCATCAAGACTTTGAACAGCACATCGCACTACACCTTATCCGAATAATCACCCATGTGGAAAGGAACAAGCATCATTCCATGAAAGGTTTTTTTTCATAAATAAGCAGCACAATTCATTAATGATATGAGAAGAAAACAGAATGCACCAGATCTGCTGAGGACTGGCATACAATAGCTAAATTAACATCATTGGCCGAAGCTACCTTAAAAGGATTTCAATTGGGGTTCAAGGGTGGAGACAACTTAACAAGAACTTATTGAGAAATCACATTAGAAAAGCTATCCTATCAATCACCAGCTTGCAAACAATATTCGATTTAAGTATGAAAACTGAAAATAGTTGGCAAGCATCAGTCTAAAGTGTAAAGGAATGGTAATTAGATTTCTCAGAAAACTAGCATAAACTGTCTCATCTCCTTAATCTTGCCTACTATACTCTATAGGATCAAATACTTGAAATTCAGATCTAAAAAGCATTAGACTGTTGCTCTATGCCCAACGACAAGTGAACGAGGGGCAGCAACATGACCCAAGCATGACACCTAAAGCACTTGGGAGAAAAACCTTGTTGATGAGACTGGAATAGAAATAGCCTTATTCCCGTTGGCCAAGTACTCCTAATAAGAAAGTTAGATGGTTGGACAAAGGTGTCATGGCCCCACCTTTGCCTCGAGTACCATTAGACTACATTCTCAGTGTAGTGTGTGAAATAGATGCCCCTAATTGAGTTCCATGGCCCGAGAAAATGAGAGTATAAATCAGGATTCAAGGGATTATTTGATAAGAGCATAAAAAAATGTAATTTTACCATGGTAAGTCCAGCTTTATGCCTTTTTAGCAATCTTCACACTTACTGGTATTCCCAAAGCTTCAGGGTTCACAGGAACATTGAAAGGTTCAGCTGCATCCATTTTCATCACCTTGTTAATCACCTGAAATCTATAAACAAGAAAACAGAAATTATTATAGCCAATCACAGTACAAGGACAAATCCTCACAAAAACTTTTGAGTAACACACCATACCGTCAAAGCAGCATCTAATTCTTGCTTATCATACTGATATTTCAGTTGAGATTTCCTCACTTCTTTCCTTTGTAAACTCTCATCCTGCCCTACCGTCACAATACTTCCACTTTTTTCACCACTCAAACCACCACTCACTAACTTCAAAGAAGACTTGATTTTTATACTCCCAGGTTTCTTTGACACATTTCCTGAGCAAACACCTCCAGCTTCACCATCTACCATTTTATCAGTGACCATAGCCCCTTTTCTCTCCAAACCCAATTGTGCAGTGCTACTCTTATCAGTATCACTCTGCAATTTTGAAGAAGATGATGCCTTCAGCTTAACTTTAACTCTGCCAACTGACTTCCCCGTCGTGGCTTTGTTATCAATAGATCCATCAAGGTTGATACTTGCTAGATGTACTGGCTGCTCTGTCCCAGTTGACGAAGGTGTATTAATCTCAATGGGAGACCTAAGCTCCTCATTCATATCATCATCATCATCATCATCATCATCACTACTATTACCAATATCATTGTCATTATCCACTTCCCTACTACGTAAACTAATCAAATTCACAACTGTCTCATCTGTCTCCAGTGTTGGACGAGAAGGAGCAGGGGCCTTCAGCTTTCCTTTCTTCTTCTTCCCACGCTTCCTCTTCATCTTCAGAATTTCTAAGCCAAGAACTTAACCTTTACACTAACAGAATAATAATAATAAAAGTAAAAAAAACACAAGTCAATCTCATATCTACATACAGATACCAACAGGTAAGCATCCAATAATCACGACAGTTATGTGCACCATCATCCACTCAGAGAAATTACTGAGACAGGGATTAAGGTCTGAAACCCATATAGGGTTCATAGGAACTAACTACAGATGGGTTCGAATTCGAAAGAGGGTGTGCATCCATAGCCATATAGAATAGTTGAGTGACATAAAATAAAGAAAACGAATCGAATCGAAAGAAACCCTAGAAAAAGAATTAAGTAAGCAAATAAATTCCTAGAAGCAATTACAATTACAATGAATTCAGGAAGCCATCGTACCAGGGATAGTTGGTTCGGGTTTAATGTTCAAAACTTGAAAGAGGAGAAGGGGAGGGAAACAATACAAAGGAGGAAAGGTGACCAGTGGCAAAGAGCAGTCTTGGACTCGTCGTACCTTTTGCGGACTGGGAACAACAAACGCTACGGAACTTGTCTTAGCTTAGTTTTAGTTTTGGCCCTCCAAACTATTTCCATGTTGCAAAATAGGCATCTAATAATTTTTCCTTGCAAACGCACCCACCAAACTACTTATGCCAACGGGGGTTCATCCTAGCAATTAGATGACTCCTTATTGGATTGTACGAGTAAGTAGTGTGGTCTGGTTTGTGACTTAAATGCAACTTTGTTATGTGAAAAAGGAGAGAAGGACAAATGGTTTATAAAGATGAATGATTGACATACAAAAGAATGAAAGTTCAATGGATGGCAATTTGATTTTATTGTTATCTAATTAAGCTTGAATTTGGAAGAGTTTCTTGATATCGTAAGAGCCAAGAAGATGAGGGTATCCAACTGATCCATGCCACATTTGATCTGCCAATTGCTTGTAGGCCTTCTCTGTTAGATGGATAGAGTCCCAAAATAGATGTTCATTTGGATTCTTACACAACTCAAACTCCTTCACTATTCTCTTCCCTCCACAGCTATACACTCCTCTAAACCTTCCAGTCCCACAGCAAGCTGACTTCCCTTCCTTCAAACCTTTCATCAAAAAACATTCTTGCTTTGTTACAAATCCAAACTCCTAACATTTTTAAATCAACAAAAGTTTATTATTGTCAATCAACTACTAAACTCAAATGTTACAACTTTTGAAATTAATCACTCTTTTAACAATAACTTTCTTAAAATAAAGAAAGACTTGCCAAGGCCCATGTGAACTCCTACATTTATTGCACTGGCCCATACCGAGGGGTCCGTAATTTTGCTAAGAAGATGAGCATTGAGTGTCTATTTCCGCAGAAGGCACACCAAAACAAAAAGTCCCACATTAAAATAACAAGAAGCAAAATGAAGGAGTGCATACCATATTTGGAAGGGTGGTTCATTCTTTGAGCAAGAAAGGTGTTGGTGTCAAAGAGTGAATATTTGAAACCCTTTAATTGCTTCTCCAGTCTAAACAGAATCTTGGATAGGGCTTTGTTATGTAATTCTGCTAGCAATGAAGGTTCTTCCGAGCAGCTGCCACTGTCATCTTGCTTAAGGATTCTGATTATAGGAAGACACCCTAATGCTGGCAAATTCATGAATGCAAATTTTCTGCCACCAATGTCATATATTTCCTGCAATTATTTATTTATTAAAAAAAAAGATACAAAATTATCATGCAGACTGTAATTTGAGCATGGGAAATGAGATGATTAAAACATTCACTTGAGATGTAATCATGTGATCCAATAACAAAGCAGTAATTAAGTTAGTAATACTCTTACTTTAATGACAGTTGTCAAGTTGTTAATGACCATCCCAACATACTTGGAGTGTGAGTATGAGTTGAACAAAGTGGAATTGATCAAGAAAGGGCTAATGTAATCATTGGTTCCAATGCTAAACAAGTATACTGCTTTGGACATTGTCATCTCACCTCCATCATTCCCTAACTTGTGTCTCAACAAATCCTCCACTTTCTTATAGTTTGTCAGCTGTGTCTTTAGATCAATCACCTGACCCAAAATTATAAAATAAAAAGTAAGATATGTATATCAGGATTTCATTTTTAATCAACTCACGCAATCCGTAATAATAAGCGCACAATTTAAAGATAAAAAAGAAAAACACGCACATGATTTGCGTGGTTCGATAATAAATATCTATATATATAGAGAGACAAGACATGAAAAAATGATTTCACAATCTGAATTACATAGTACAATAACCAAAACCCTAAAACTGAATCTTATAACCGGTTGATGCTAAAGATGACAGCAGTAGAATATGTAATGCAAATGTGAAAATGGGGTAGATGCCACTAAGTTTTTGGGGTCCTTCAGTTGAGTTAGACATGTCAAAGAATGCACCTATTAACCTGTGGACCCAAAAACTTTAGGTGCATCCAAAAATTTCAAGCTTCTATTATGTACACAACACACATAAATCATCTCCGACCTTTTGCCCCTTTTTTCCCCTTTTTTTCCTGTTATATTTAAAAATCAAACAAATGATTAAATGGTTCTTTGACTTTGTGCTTAATTATCTTATAAACAAGCATGGTAGGAAGGGAAGGGATACAAAGCAGCCAAACTAGAAATCAATCAAATAATTAAAAAGTAAGATGGACAGTTCTCCTTAAATAGCAATTGTAGAGTATATATTGTACTTACATCCCCTTGAAACGTTTCAACTAAAGCACCTGCTCCTCCAGATGCAAAGTTCACTCCATGATACAAGTACTCATCAATGCCAGGTTGAAGAAAAGGTGGGATTAATGCAAGATTTGCATTCTTAGCTACAAAACAGATTTATTTGCTTATTTTCTACAAGATTAGATAGGAAGATAATGAAATTAATAAGGAGAGACGGAACAAAATCTTGGTTAGTTAAACAAAATAAGATTTTATTGCATATCTTACCAATAAAGTCTGATACCAAACGCCCATCAGAGAAACGACCGGTCGGGTGCTTGAAGTATGTTTCTCCATAAGGCCAGAAGTTAGCTTGGTCAAGAGTTGTGGTGGTGATGTAGTTGTTGTTGCCAGGGTCAAGGAATGAGTCACCAAAGATGAAGAAGGGGACAATAGGGTCTTGTTCTTCTTGCAATCAGTTGATGAAATGAGGAAGAGCACAAGAAAAATGGAAGCATAGAAGAGACGGGTCGTCGGCCTAATTGCCCTTGACATGGCTGATAATACTCCTTAGCTAGTTAGGATTCAAGGTTTTGTGTTGAGTATCTGAGATGCAAGATATATATATATATATATATATATATATATATATATATATATATATATATATATATATATATATATGTGGTTGTGAATTTGCTCAACTCCTTTCTTTTCTGTCTGATGATAAGAAGTATGACAGATGAAAAAAGGACAAAAGAAAATGTTATTAGCCAAATCTCTATGATTTCATATGGACTAAATCTGAGTTTAAATGCAGCATGATTTACATTTCTTCTTTTATTATTATTATTATTTGGTTCACATTCAAATTAAATCACCATTGATTCTGTACACATTGGCATCAAGAAATTAGCAAGCATTGACTATAGATTCAAGAATCAGAAATTGGAAGCCAGTTTCTTTGACATGATGTGCAACACACGATTTGGTGTGGCTACACAAATTACCTGAGTTTTAATTAAGGCATGTGAATCATTCACTTACCTTCATATCCTTGGATAATAAAACATTAAAATCACAGCAATGCTTTAATTAACCATACCACACAGACATTTGTACGTGACGCCCGTGACCTTTTTTTATTTCGATTTTCTCTTATGTTCTCTCTATTCTTTTCGAACAGAGAAGAACCATTTACTAACTAAGAACAAGATCAACATAAAAGCATTCAATCTTAATGCAAGTATTAGATTTGAGTTAGGGAATGGAAAAAAAATCACAGCGTAACAGTACTCGTGATCAATCTTAATACAAATTTATAATAGAAAGAAGTGTTGATCTAAGGGTTCAATAATCTTATTTTGATGATTTTACACTCACAAATTAAAATACGAATTAATGCAATTTTATTGAAGTATTTTTTAGGTGCTTGTGATCAAAAACTTCAAGTATATCATTGGATGATTATCAGGCATAAGATCAATTGAAATTAGTTTAATGATTATAAGTTTGATTCTAGCATTCACTTGATTTATATTCATTTAGCCTCTTAGAAAGTGTTTAAAAAAATTTAAGAAACTTAGTTTTCAAGCAAAATTGACCTTAATAATTTCAGAGCATTTTCTACCTAGTTATACCGCTAGCAGCAGGTTTGGCGGTATATTGCTAGTTTCACTAACATTATACCGCTGGCTCCTTGGAATGGGGCGGTATACCGCTAAGCTCTATAGAGGCAATAGTTGAGCATTAATGATAGATTTTCAAACGGGCATTTAACCCTAAATCATGAAAAACGACTAGTTTTCCTTCTCCAACTATTTAAACACTTCTCCTATCATTTATTAGGGTTTAAAAAATCTGAAAACACATTTGAAAACACAATCTCTCTCATTTACAAAGATCAAAGGCTTGAGTTCTCAATATTAGTTTTTCACCTCTTGCATCTTATAAAGTGATTTTTCTTGTTCTTTCTTTTTTAGGCTAATTGTGTATTAATTGGTGTTGTATTGTTGAATCATTGATAGATTTATTTAGACACAAATTTTATGTTTGTTGCTTCATTTTGTTTTATCATTGTGAAGGTTTGAAAGCGTGCCCAACACTTGAGGTTGTTGGGTTAAAATTATTCCCTTGTAAAAGAACTTAGATTTTATATCCTAACCTTAAAATAAGATTGTGTTGGTTGTGGTTGAACCAAAGAAAATCATATATTGTAAGATTTGAGGGTTGAATCAAGAAAATCTCTTAGTGCATATAAAGTGTTTGTTAAAAAATCTAAAGGATAAGCATTTAGGTAGTGGACTATCTCTTAGGTTGTAAGAGTGAAACACTACAAATATTGTGTGTCGCACCCCTTTTTTTTGATGTTGTGAAACATAGGTTCGGGACGGGCCACAATGCGAGACAAGGGTTGGACTCGTCTCACATCTTGCAAAATGATGTTGCCACCCTATTTTTCTAGGTTTAGGGAACCTAATCATCATGGCATAAAAAATGAATAAACTAAGGCACAAATAGTCTAAACCAAAGAACAACGGTTCGAGGTCGTATTTATGGACTCAGGAAGGTGTTAGGCACCCGAGTCACGTCCTTAAAAAGGTTACCGGTAAGCGAGGTGTTTTGAGAAAGCATTTTTGAACATGTAATTTTTCTGTTACATCTAGCATTTTTTGTCGGGACATTGTTATTTCCGATTGGGACCGATGGACGGGGTTACCATTTTTCTATTTTCTGGACGAGGTTATCATTTTTCTCTTTGCTAGAGCGGACGTTCCCCCCTTATCATCGGGCCATGCATG
The DNA here is from genome assembly GCA_963691705.1 of Viola odorata. Classification (NCBI taxonomy): domain Eukaryota; kingdom Viridiplantae; phylum Streptophyta; class Magnoliopsida; order Malpighiales; family Violaceae; genus Viola; species Viola odorata. Next base: position 19,672,139 of record OY829540.1, on the reverse strand, counting down.
ATTAACTTAAACTAGGTGATTCTATCATGGCAAAACTAACATTGTACTTTTTCATGGATGCACGTATTTTCCGTGTGGGATCGAAGCCACCATACATAGCATTTAACAAAGAACAATTAATTTCATGGTATAAAAGACAAGTGATTTAAACATGGTAAGCATGTGAGTTGATTTTAATTTTAGCAATTCTAAATGTCATGCATAGGAATGGGTGGGTTCTGACGCTTCTAAGTGGTCATGCATTCGATTCGGTTCGGATTTAGCATTTTTAATAAAACATTCAAGGAAACGTTTAAGATAAGCGTACATTTTTGGCGAGCCACGATCGATGAACGATAATAGCGTAGGTATTAATAAGCATACACGAATTTAAACTAATTATCTAATTATTACAAGTCGGAGGTCGGAATGGCTAATTTAATTAAATATTACAACGAGTGAGATAAATAATTAAAGCCATTAATGAATTATTACAACAAGTAAGATAAATAATTAAAGCATTAACTAATTATTACAACAAGTTTAGCAATGAAATATTATCACATACGCAATTTAAAACAACTAACAATTAAAAATCACATACGAACGATAATAATGCAGTGGTTTGATCATGCATATATTTTAACGGGTCAGGCTAGGCCCATACTTGGATTTCTAGTTTGGGATAACATGCATGCAAATAATATTTACGAAAGCATTGAATAAATAAAAGAAGGAAAAAAAATGTACTTTCGAGCGAAGATTTAAAGTTTAACTTTGGTTCCTTTGCTACTGGAGTGGTTTGAACTTGCAAGAAATGGAGAGTGAGAGTTAGATTCAGTGCCCTTGACTTGTTGCTTGAAGTGTGCTATTTATAGGAAAAATTGGAGTCCGTTTGGAGCTTGTCGACGAGGCGCGATGATGAGGCTAGGTGGTGATGGATTAAGGTCGGCAATGGCGTGAGTCAGAGATATTTTGATGGCTGCATTAAATGGATGGGAAGGTTTGAAGCTTTGGGGTAGCTATCGGGGCTAGGTGCCGATGGATTGAGGTCGGCAAGGCCGACTGTGGAAAGGTTATACGATCTCGAATGAGGATTAATGCATTAATTTTGGTACGAACGAGATATTTTTGGTACGAGCAAATTGCTCGAAAATGAAAATAAATTCGAACCAAGAGGAACACGACGTGTAGGAAAATAAGACAAGAAAACTAGCATAGAGTGAAGAAATACGAAACTTGGTCTAACATGTTTATTTTCTCTCGGAAATGTTGAAAGTTTGGACGTAAAATAAATGCCCTTACGGTAAAAATTGAACGAAACCGAACGAGATGGCGTGGAAGAGAAAAATAGTAAGTAATTATCAACTTAATAAATAACCCGCTCGACCCACGGTCCGAGGGAACTTACTCGGGACCAATAGAAGTTCGAGCGAAAAGACAGTCAAAAATACAAAAAAATAAAAAGGCTCGAAATGGCGCGAAATATTAAACAAATAGCCCATGATCAAAGAATCGACTGAAATTTGACGTAGACGGGCCTTTAAACTTGACAAGCAATAAAATACGAAAAGTGTGACGAAAAACCGAAAAATACGAAAAACTTGATAGGACACGTAATGACGTGGAATATTAAAACAAATAGCTTACGATTAAAAATCGGGTGAAATTTGACGTAGATAAGCTATTAGTGCGAAAGCGGTAAAATATGTGAAGTTGTGACGTAAGTCAAAATTCGGGTAGCAACAGTTGCCCCCTCTTTACTGTCTGATAAAAAATGAAGTGTAACTGAGATTTTTAATTAACAGTAAAGATGGTTGCCCCAAGTATTTTTCATGTTTTGAATACATCATAACCGGTTGAGATGTGGAATCATGCAAGAAATGTAAAATAGTCGCTCAAGGAGGCGTATTTAGTTAGACAGGAAAGTAGTCGCTCAAGGAGGAGTATTTAGATAGACAGGAAAGTAGTCGCTCAAATATTTAGATAGACAGGAAAGTAGATGCTCAAGGAGGAGATATTTAGATAGACAGGAAAGTAATCGCTCAAGGAGGAGTATTAATTATGAAAAATATAGGGAACTCCAGAAATAATGCCAATTGCGGGAAAATAAATGCAGACTACTCGGATATTGAGGGAGAATGCAGAAATGCAGAAATGTAAATGACAACTTCTCTGATAGTGAGGAAAAACGTAAATTCTAGAATTATAAATGAGAATTAGAACGTACCTTTGGCCTAATGTTAGTTGATAGTAACGTACCTTTGAGGGAAATGTCTCTACTAGTGAGGAAGATGGTTTTCTCGGATAATGAGGATGGTTGTCTCTGATATTGAGGAAATGATGAACTTCTCTGATAATGAGAAAATGATGATCTCTGATACTGAAATCGGTTGTCTCTAATAGTTAGGAAGTTTGATGATCTCTGATAGTGAAATCGATTGTCTCTGATAGTGATGACGTTGATGATCTCTGATAATGAAATCGATTGTCTCTCGATAGTGAGGACGTTGATGATCTTCTCTGATAATGAGGAGATGTAGTCTTCTCTAATAGTGAGGATGTTTGATGATCTTCTCTGATAATGAGGATTGATGTCTTCTCTGATAATGAGGATAATGATGATCTTCTCTTCTCTGATAATGAGGAAAGTTGATCTGATCTTCTTTGATAATGAGGAAAATGATGATCTTCTCTTCTCTGATAATGAGGATATGATGATCTTCTCTTCTCTGATAATGAGGAAAGTTGATCTGGTCTTCTCTGATAATGAGGAAAATGATGAACTTCTCTTCTCTGATAATGAGGAAAGTTGACCTGGTGTTCTCTGATATTGAGGATTGATGTCTTCTCTGATAATGAGGATAATGATGATCTTCTCTTCTCTGATAATGAGGAAAGTTGATCTGGTCTTCTCTTATAATGAGGAAAATGATGATCTTCTCTTCCTGATAATGAGGAAAGTTGATCTGGTGTTCTCTGATATTGAGGATAATGATGATCTTCTCTTCTCTGATAATGAGGAAAGTTGATCTTCTCTTCGGATGTTGATTGGATGTTGATGAAAATCCATGACGAGGGCATTACAACGATATCTTCATCGAAGACCCATGATTGAGGAGTGGTAACGTTCTCCATTTGATGTTGATTGGATTTTGACAAAAATCTAAGACGAGGGCATTACAATGATTTCTTCATCGAAGACCCAATGACGAGGGCTTTAAAACGATGTTGTCATCGAAGACCCATGGTTGATTCCAATGAAGCATATCTGTGTCCTGCAAATAGGAAGAAAGCAAACACGAAGCAGCAACCGATAGAAAAAGTAGAGAGCAATTGATAATGCGAGAAATATCGTATATTCCTACATTTAAACCTCGGCTTGCCCCCAAGTCTTTTGTTGGAATGAAAATGACTTCTTTGTTTAAGAAAATAAATTCAAGCATTTCTTCTCTTCTTCTTTTTTGGATAAAAATGTTCGTCCAATTTTCGTTATATAAACATAATTGATTCAAGTCTAGATAACATCTGCGTCTTGTTCAGGAAATAACGACCTCAAGAACAAGACTTTCCCACGACATGTAGACGTAAGCAACCCTTACCGGATATTAGTGTTTGCGCTCACTCTCAGAAATAGGGCTATGAGTTTACACTCCTAAAAATGTAATAAACATAGCACAAAATTAAATTTGCAATGTCAATCTGAGTGAAAGATGCACATGCATGGGCCTGCTAATAATCAAGAGGACTTTGTGAGGTAGAAAAAAAAGGAGGAATTTGTAGAAGAAAAGGAAAAGTGTTGTGTGTTTTTCATTTTGCGAAAAGGTTTTAATGAGTTTGTGCTCGACGACTGATTGTGATGAGGACAAAGTGCAGTGAACGATGCTTGACGATTTGATTGTGATGAGGGCAAAGTGCACAAATTGTTGAATCTTTGCTGGAGATGTTCCTTCTGGATCGTTTTGAGGGGGGCACTTTGCCCAAGTTCTTCAATATTCGCAGGGAACGATCTCTTTTCTTTTTGAGATCGTTTTGCCATTGATATTCGACCGTTTTTTGTTTTGTACTTGCTTTTACTGCTGTCTTGTTCATTTGAACAATTTTTTTCTTCCTTTTTTAGCAAGCAAAGCATGTACAATTTTTGTTTGGTCTATCATCCTCTCTGTCTTTGGCAGAAGCCTCCAAGTCTTGATTTATTTTGGCATTTTTCTAACGTTGTTTTGTCAGCGATCCTCTCAAGGTTCCTTTGTCATTCCCTTGCTTGATGTGTAACTCCAATTTAGCGGTCCCAGTTGAGCACTACTCACTTGGTTAGGAGAAAATAAGAGGTTTTTGGGGTTTTTGGGGTTTTTGATAGAGTCGTACATGATGTACAAAATATGTGTTTGAGGGCAGAAAGTTTTAAAAATGAAAAATATGAAAGAAGAGCAAAAGCAAAATCCAATGTCATCTTACTGCTATCCCATGTCTGATGGTTCATGTACCCTGGATATTATGCAAATCTAACTAGCACCTAGTTTAGCATTTACACTCATGAAAGAAAATAAAGTGTGAAGGCCCAAAATACTCACAGGGATATGTTTGTGACTGCTTACGTCTAAACATGTCATGGATATAAGAGTTAACAGACAAGACCATGCATGTCATACAATTTCTAATGAACGCACAAGTTATCCGTGACGTGATAAAATGATGAACATGTTTGATCTAAAAACGTAGGATTTTATTATTATTATTATATATATATATATATATTTTAAACCAAGCAATATGTAGTTTTGGCAAAAGCTAAGAAATTTTGCAAATATTACGTATGCACTCTTGCAACAATGTAAATTGCGAGAATTTAAAATTGCGGAAATGTAAATTACGAAAACATAAATTACGGAAACGTAAATTGTGGAAAGGGAAATTGCAAAAACGCAAAGGACAACTTCCCTGAAAAATGAGTTTTGACATTTTTCAACGCCTTCTTTTGGTCATCACTTCACTTGCTTGTCCCCAAGTTTACAAGTCTCATTGCACTTGAAATGAAGAGGGAATTAATTAGTAAATTCACAAGGAAAAGGTATCCCAAGATGTTGAATTTGAAATTAACGAAAAAATAGAAATATTGAAAAGAACATGTGGGTTGTCTCCCACGAAGTGCCCTTGTTTAAAGTCGTGGGCTCGACTATATACAAAAGTATTATAGGCATCGCCACTAGATGAGTAAGCAGGATGGGTCCCTTGTGGGAGGATGATCATTTCAAGAGCTGGTAGGAGTAGAGTCGGCGGTCGTGCTAGATTCTTTGGCTAGCTCTTCGAAAGCTAATCATCCGCATTTGATCAATTGCCTAACCTTTCCTTTAAATGCCAAATAGTCTTCTAGAGTGTGTCCCTGAGCTCCCGTATGGTGCTCGCATGTAACACTAGGATCGTACCACTTCGGGTAAGGAGGTTGTGCTGGTGAAGTGGGGATGGGCGTAATTTGCCCAGCCGCTAAGAGATGCTCGTAAACCTCCCTTGTAGGGACAGAAAAGAATGGTTGCGACCCTTGGTCCCCATGGTCGCTTCGTTCATTTTGATCACTTGGTTTATTTGGCAGGTTTCCCGGTGGTGTGAAAGGTTGTTTGTGACTAGGTTGGTGTGAGACCAAGCTGACATCTTCCTTTAAATGAGGTGCTCTTAGAGGTGCTGTCTCTGGCGTGGAAATGACGATCCTTCCGAACTTAATTCCTTGCTCAACTCTTTCGGCTACTAGGACCATGTCTGAGAAGCTACTGGATGGATTGGAGATGAGAAAGGTGTAGTAGGAAGCCTTAAAAGTGTTCACGAAAATTGACAAGAGCTCTTTGTCACTTAGCGGAGGAGAAATTATGGCCGCTAGTTCTCTCCATCTTTGAGCATAAGTTTTCACAGATTTATCGGCCCTCTTCTCTAGATCCTACAGATCATAACGGTCCGGTGCTACTTCTAAGTTGAACTTATATTATTTAAAGAAGGCGTCAGATAAATCTCTCCAAGTCTTGATCCTAACCCTATCCAGACTTATGTACCAGGTCAAGGCATGCTTGGCCAAACTCTCTCTAAACAAATGGATTAACAAAGGTTCATTATGTATCATCTCAGACATCTTGTTACAGTAGATCTTGAGATGAGTCTTGGGGCATTTAATTCCAGTATACTTCTCAAATTCTGGGACTTTGAACTTCATAGGCATTACGATCCCTAGGACCATGCACATATCGGCGGGACCCGTAGGGTCGAAGGGGTCAGTTCCTTCAATATCTCTGAGTCTTTCTTCTAACAGGCTCAATCTATCCATGTTTGGCCTTTCTGTGATGACAGTGCTAGGACCAAGGGGTAGTAGGGGTTTTGACGTAAATGGTGGTTATGTCGGGTTGACAAAAGGAGGCCGAATTCCCGTAGGATCGGGAATCACGACTTGAGTAGAGTGACCCTGAGGAGGGCGAAGGCCCCGGGATTCCTGATGAATCAAACTTTGACCTGGGTCCAAAGTAAGGTTAACCAAAGAATGCTGCAGGGTTGTAGCAGTCTCTCCACCTGTGTTTACTACAGGGTTTATGATGAAAGGATCAATCCATTTCCATTGATCCCCAGGAGCCGAAAATGATTGGGGTCCCGAGGATCCAACGATGGCGGATGAGGAGGGTCCTATTTTTTGACTAGGATCAAAACCGGGTGGGAACTTAGTGGTTGCTTTATCTTGCTCTTTTTCGGCCTAAGTGGCCCTCTCTGTACTAATCCTAACTTGCTCTTCCAACTCTGCTATTCTAGCAGCCAACATCTCTTCTGTCTTAGTTTGTTCGGCCATTTTTCACTTGAAGTCTAGTTACGGGGAGCCTTGGTGGAGTAGTTTTCTTTCGAGGAGCTATCGTTAACCCTGAAAAAATGGAAAAAGAAATAAAAGGTTAGTATAGGTGGTGCAATCCCGAGGCCTCCATGCTACTTATTCACTCTTTCGGCCTCCTTTCACTTAATACTTTTAGGACGAATGAGAAGATGACCCTTCGGTGAAGATACGAAGGAAGCTTTTATTCATTCCAACGATGTAATGCGATCTTGGATGCTATATTCGAAACCCTTGAGACAAACTCGTGCGAGTGGCTAGTGTTTATCATGCTTGGAACTCTCCTTTCATGATGAGTTTTACGAGCATACTCTTGATTTGAAGAGCGAGGCCATCGTGCCAAGAGGTTTTGACAACCATTTGAGCGACGGAAGTCATGCTTAGGATGAGCAAAGACGATAAAACCCGACTTGGAAGCACTTCAAGCAACATTCGTAGTAACTCTTTCTTGTATACCGACATTCAATCTTAGAGGATAAATTTTAACCAGATTTATGGCGCTCTTTTAGCCGTTCACGCGTCCACATTGATCAAAATAAAAGGGTGTGCGACTGCGACCGAGAAGAAATAGCTATCCTTGCATTCTGATTTTTTTGTGAGAGATGTGCTGCCTAGAAAAATCCCATTTTCGGTATGGGCAATCTTCAGCCTGTTATCAACGTCTTTCATGTTTTGGTTGAGTGTAATTCCAAGCCAATTGTGTCCATATTGGCCAAAACAAAAGAGCGCGCGGCTGAAACCGAGAAACATTGTTATCCTTACGTCTAAATTGTTTACGAGAGATGCGCCACCTAGAAAAATCCCACCTTGGGTATGGGAAATCTTCAGCCTATTATCAACGTCTTTCATGTTTTGGCTGAGTGGGAATTCCAAGCAAATTGCTTTGATATTGGCCAAGAAAAAATATCGTGCGGCTGAGACCGAGAAGAAACAGTGACCTTTGCGTTCTGAATTTTTCGTTAGAGATGTACAACCCAGAAAAATCTAAAATTTAGCGTGGGCATACTCCAACCTGTTTCCTACATCTTTCGTGTTTTGACCGAGTGGGAACTGTTAGGAATTACCTGAGTAGGAGACCGAAAGATACCCTAGATTGAGAAAGATAAACGACAATAAATAAGACAAAGGATTAACGTGGTATCGGTCTAACCGCCCTCCACAAACCACACAACTATTATTAATCTTAATATTAATTAGTTTTACAATTACAAGAGAGTCTATTTATAGGAAAAAGGCAGGCCTTCATTCCTTACGTTAGCGATGTGGTATATCAGACTCCACATACCCAACAATCTCCCACTTGGAGACTAATCACAGGTCCACTCTCACTCATGCAACTCTAGTAAAACCCAACAACATTAGACAACTCTATATGTGCTGAGCCTTCTTCAACAATCAGTTCTGAAGGCCAGTTGAAGCTATGCAAAACTTCAACTTCTCTTTAGTAACCACCTTGGTCAGCATATCTGCTGGATTCCTTGAACCAAGGATTTTCTTCAAGGACAAAGTACCATCACTAATCAACTCCCTGATAAAGTGATATCTCAACTAGATATGTTTTGTCATAGCATGAAACACAGGCTTCTTTGCAAGATGAATGGCACTCTAACTGTCGCTGTACAGAGCGTTGTCTTCCTGTTTCTTGCCCAACTCCTCAAGAAAATTCTTCAACCAAATCATTTCCTTGTTGGCTTCTGAAATAGTCATGTACTCTGCTTCCGTGGTTGAAAGAGCAACACTCTTTTGAAGTCGAGACATCCAACTAACTGATGTGCCACCCAAAGTGAAAGTATATCCCGTAGTACTCTTCCTTGTATCCTCGCAACCACCCAAATCTGCATCAGTGAATCCTTCCAAGATTACATCTTTCCTACGGAAACATAATGCAACCTTAGAGGTACCTTTCAAGTAGCGTAGCAGCCACTTAACCGCCTCCCAATGCTCTCTCCCAGGATTAGACATGAATCTGCTAATAACTCCCACTGCATGAGCAATGTCTGGTCTCGTGCACACCATAACATACATCAAACTACCAACTGCAGATGCATACGGAACATTAGCCATTTCTTCCTTGTCTTCATCTGTTTGAGGTGACTGCTTCTTTGTGAGATTGAAGTGGGCTCCCAAAGGCATACTTCTAATCTTCGCATCTTGGAGGTTAAACTTATTTAACACCTTCCCAATGTACTTCTCTTGCGACAATTTCAGAGTACCTTCACTCCTGTCTCTGATGATGCTCATACCAAGTATCTGCTTTAAGGGACCCAAATCCTTCATCTCAAAATCTAGAGACATCTATCTCTTCAACTTGTTGATTTCTCTCATGTCAGATCCTGCGATTAACATGTCATCAACATACAACAGCAATATAATATAAGATGAATCAAATTGCTTAACATAGCAACAATGATCCATAGTACTCCTCGTGTACCCACTCCTCATCATAAAGCTGTCAAACTTCTAGTACCACTGTCTTGGTGCTTGCTTCAAACCATACAAGATCTTTTTCAACTTGCAAACCATGTCCTCTTTCCCAGCTACCGGAAATCCCTCTGGCTGTATCATGTAGAAGTCCTCCTCAAGATCACCATGTAAGAACGCAGTCTTCACATCTGGCTGCTCTAGATGTAATTCCTCTGCAGCTACGATACCCAAAACAAGTCTGATAGTAGCCATCTTGACGACCGGAGAAAAAATCTCATTGTAGTCAATGCCCTTTTCCTGCTGAAAACCTTTCACCACTAACCTTGCCTTGTATCTCTTACTGCCATCAAGTTCTTCTTTAATCTTGAACACCCATTGATAAGATTTAGAGTTCTAGAAGATCGAAGGCGAGGACTATGGCTGGTCGGAGTTACTATAGTCGCCGTGTGATGTACCTGCAAAGCGCCGAAGGGGGGGGGGGGCTCCGGCGTAGACACTCTGATGCTTAAGTTAGTAAGGCGGTTCAAAATGATAGGGGTTCGGGTAGCAATCTTAGGCCTACCTTGTGTTTTGAATGGTGGGGTATTTATAGGCCAAGCGAGGGCGTTACCTCTGAGGGATGGGCGTTATCTAGGGAAGATAACGCCTCAGATGACGTCCCGGACGATATCCTCAAGTGACGTCAAGGACGATATCCTCAAGTGATGTCAGGGTGGCAGCTTCAAGAGACGTCATGGCTGACCTGGGATGGGATAACGCCGTGCGTGTAGGTAGATGACGCGTGAGACCCCCCCTCCCCCTCTGATGTCGACCATCCCAGGGTTCTTTCCTTTAGCGAGCGGCGACAGCTTCCAAGACAGGCGCCCGATAGGTGCTACAGGGTTTCATCCTCTATGCGGGGTGTAAGGGCAATAACGCCCTTGAAATTGTCTAAATTGTTATCATAAGCCCAACTGAAAATGAGCCCGAGTGTTTACCAAGGGTTATCGCTTCCTCTCGATATCTGAATGAGTATCCTCTCTTCCTCGTTGCAACGGACTTGTGAAATATTCGAGCTTCTTTTCACGCCATAAATGACGACCAGATTGATAAAGTGGCGATAAATCATGCTTCTGCCTTGTCAATAAGTAGACTTTGGTGTCCGCCTTGTCAAGTGACCGTTTCTTGTTGAGTGCCAAAGGATGAGTTGATGATGCCGCTATCTCATTAGAAACCGTTAAGTGTCATCCCATTCGGCGATATTAGCTTGACTGGGCCGTTAAAGTGTTGCTGATGCCGAAAACGATCCCGGTGTGCAATACCGCAACATGCCATACTTTGGCACTACTCTCGAATGATTGTCGGATTACTTTCTCATATACGTACCAGATTGCTACCGGGTCGCTCTGCACCTCGTGCAAGCTGCAAAGAAATAGAAAGGGGCAAGTATTCTAGAAAAATCGTTAAGGGGCTTTTTACTTACAGAGAGTTTTCGGAAACAAGCAAGTTCCATCTTTTCGTTCACGGAGTCTGCAATATTGATGCGGCTTTACGCCGTAGGCTACCTACAATTTGTGCGGCTTTACACCGCGAGATACCCGCAATATTGGCGAGGTTTTACGCTGCTCGGAGCTACCTGTATTATTTAGCGGCTTTACACTGTGGCTACCTACAAATTGTGCAGTTTTACGACGTAGCTACCTATAATATTGCACTCCTCCACGTTCTCCAGAATTTCAACTCGCACTCCCCTTGAGTACCTACATTGTTAGCTGTACAAATACACTAACGCTTACCCTCGTTTCCGCGTCGTGTCTGTCGGTCCTCAAGATGACGGGGTGGCTCGGCTTTTGAGGGCCACGTCTTTTCAACTGCTTTTCCCTCGGGCTTATAAATTCGAATTTCCACCATGCAATTTTTTTTACTTTTCAACATTTCTTCCCATATTCTCGCCATGGATGATTTGACCAAAAATTTCTTGCTCTCCAAGGCTCATACCTTGAGGAACCTCAATGACAAAGACATCAGCTTTCTGGAAAACATGCTGACCAAGACGTCTAAGGACGTCCTGGAGCTTCAGGGGATGTTGACTCCGCTCCTATCTAGGCAAGGTATCGCCGCTCCTATCTAGGCAAGGTGCCACCGCTCCTGTCTAGGCAAGGTATCGAAATTGGCTGTTGCTGTCTCCCGCATCGAAGTGGTCATCGCCATGCTGCAGTAGAGGAAGGATCTGCTGGGATGCTGCTTGAAGGGCATGAAGGGGTGCTCCACTGATCTGACTTTGGTGTCGGACGCCTTGAGGGATATCCCCACCGTGCCTGATGAGAATGCTGGGTCTAATGCCTGACCGTTATGGCCATTTTCATTCCCTTTTGTTTTTATTTTTTCTCTAGGCGAATGTATTTTGGGCCTTTAGGCCATGAATAAATAAAATATATTTTATCTATCTCGCTTGTGGCTTCTTTCCCTTCTCGGTATGTTTGTTAACGCTTCAATTCGGCGCTCTACTAGCCCAACTGAAAACGAGTCCGCCATTGGTAGGACTTCTGCAGTGCTTGTTTTTCCTTGTTCGCCAAGTGGCAACAATATTCTGATTGATTGGTCCGCGTTTATTCTGTGCTGTCTCTTCAGTGTAACTGATTGGGCAGTTTTTGGCATTTCTTGATCAATAAGAAATTCAAACGGATCCAATTTTGCAATTATGATCGGTCTTTTCGAAGCGCATTGATTTCTCTCAGAGGGCATACGAAAAGGTGGGAAGGCTTCTTCGCTTCGACTATAAAAGGTGGTTTTTTCTCCATTCTCCTGTTCATATTCTTCTTATTTCTTCCTCAAAGTTTTTTAACTACTTCCATGGCTGATTCGTATTATCTGGACATCATGGAGCGTGGTTCTCCACCAACTCCTCCGACTTCGCCGGACTCTGACAATCCTCCTTCACCGTGCCCGAAGAGGCGACGTCCTCGACGCAAGGGTCGCAAAATGTCAAAGAGGAAGATCTTCAAGGCAACTGACGTGCCGTTGGATCTTTATGTCCCTCCCATCCGAAAAGGCGATGAACTGTTTCCTCACATTGATCGATTCCTGGAGAGGAGTTTGACAAGCGTTATCGAGGCTAAAGTAACTGCCCCTGTCGCTAAGGAGGAGTTAAATTCGTCCAAACTGGGTCAAGAGAAAAGGATTGACGAGCCTTTCCCGTTTGCTGACGAGGAGTTTCCGCTTTCGGATGGGGAATACTGCTATTGGTCTTCCTATTGGACTGACGATGATTAATTCCGCGCACTGTGCTCTTCTGTGGATGCCGTATGGCCTTTATGCAATGAATGACATAACGCTTTTTCATTTTTCATCTTTCTTAATCGCCTTCCCGCGTTAATTCCCAAATGTTAGTCGGTTATCGCTAAGGGGTTGATTGCCGCTTGATGTATTCATTTTTCAGTTTCCAGTCAATAACTGTCCCCCTTCGAAGATATAAATGTTTATCCATAAATGTCATTCTGAGGTTTTTCCACGTGTCATTTTCCGCTTTGTTCGTGTCTCATTCTTACAGGCTGTTCGATTCTCAAGTTCAACCTTTATAAGGGAACAACTGTTCTCTTTTAATACTTTTGCTCGTGCTTCGAAATTCTTCCCCATTCTTCTCTCTCTTTGCTTCTTTTTCTTACTCGAGGAATGTTTCTTCAACCGTCCACCGGCGCCGGCGATCTACTCACTGCTTTCTTATTCCAGGTATTTTGCTTCATCTTCCTCAGATTTTCTTCTTGTTGGTTCATTATGCGTATGACTAGAGATCCCAGGGGTTTCCAGAGGCCTATAGATCTAGAAGTCGAAAGTACACCCAGTCTTTTCACTTGTGAAACAATACTAAAGGCTGAGTTGGAGGGTCATGGTATCTTCTTTCCCCCTGGTTTTTCTGTTAAGGTTCCTGAGGTGGGTCAGCGACTTCATGACCTTTTGTCCAGAAATGATAGGATGGTCTTCTTTAAGATGTTCCTCTATGGTTTTCGTTTTCCCATTCATGAATCTGTAAAAAGGTTGCTGCGCCAATACGATATCGACCCGGCTCAGATAACTCCTTCCTCTTAGTGTGGGATTTACGCCTTTCTTCGCGCTTGCGAATTTCAGGGTATCTTTACTCCGTCCGTCAATCTATTCTGTAAATTCTTTAGCTTCAAGTGTCGCAGTTGTTTGGTTGATATCGCTCCGAGGTGGAATGACGTGTTCGTGCAGTCGTTCTGGAAGAAGTTTTGGGGCTTCAAGGAGACTGTGGCTGATTGGAAAAGTGGCTTTTTCATTGTCAGGCTGCCTTTCTGCCCCTGGCCTAGGGGCTTTAATCGAGGACTCGTTGATTCCGTCTGGGTAAATCTCGTAGTGTTGTCTAGGGATGAGTTACATCAGGCTAACGCCTTGTTAGAGATAAAATTCTCATTCCGCATTTGAGAGTTTACTTTGTACAGGCCTATGGAGGAGTGTATTATAGGTAAGTTTCTCTCTTCATGTTATCGCTTTAACTTGCTTACTGTTCTTAATATATCCTATTGGCAGATGACGCTGAAGGTCAACCGCTTGGAGGAAATGACGCTCCTTTAAACGTGGCGCCGCTTCAAACGCTACCGGCCTCTCCACCATCCGAGAGTTCCAGCCGATAACCCATTCCACCAAAAAAGAGGAGAACTAAGACAGTCGCTGGGCGCGGTACTCCTACTCGAACCTCTCGTTTCCTTGAGAATTGGTTGCCGCTTCGGGGTAGGGGAGTGAATTTAAACCGTCCTACAGCTAGGATAACTGGCAGCGACGGTGAGGACATGGATGTCGATTCTGAGCTTCGTCATGCCTCTTCAGCTCAACGAAAGAAACTTAGAGTGGAGAGGAACGATCCGATTACTGAGGTTCCTTCGCAGAAGGTTGATAAGGTTCCTTCAGCTGGGATTAACACTTCTAATGTGGCGAGCACTTCCCAAATGGCAAGGGTCATGGGGGCGTCAACTGTCATTCCCTCTGAGGTCACTGAAACTCCACTGGTGGCAGACTCGCCTCCGCCAATCGGCGTCTCTTACTCTCCTATTTCCTCTTGTATTCCTGACGTAGTCGCGCCGACTCTCAACTCAAGTATTTTTCCTGACCCTCCCACGAGGGGCCCTCAACCGTTATTCTTTACTTCTATTTCGAGCATCGGTGATTCCATAAAAAGTTGCTCTCCTCCCTTTATAGCCAACCTTTGTCCTCAGGGTCCCCAAGGAGTTTCTTTTTACCAACTGGATCTGTCAACCTTTGGTACTAGCGGACTTCGAGCTTTAGGGATATCGGATCCGCTATCGCGAGATGAACCGGTAGGCTCCATAGTGGGTCAGATATTTGGTTCTCCTAAAAATAAGGAGGAATTGTTGCGGCTTCCCCCCGATATTCAACACGCACGCGTTTTGAATGACGCGCTGGCCAGCTTTCACGAAATGCATTACTTTCTTGAGGCTCATGGCGACAAGCTTCGAGGCTCTCCTGGCTCAAAGGAGCAATTAGATGCCGCCTTAGCTAAGGTGACGGAGTTGACGCGGCTTCAGAATCGTACCCAGGCAGAGTTGAATGATTGTCGCGCCGAGCTTGCAAGAGAGAAATCAAAGGAGAAGACAAAAATAGAACTTTTGGAGGCGGAATTGGTGGTAGCTAAGGCTGAGTTAGTGGCGGCTGGCAAGAGAAACGCTTTTCTTCATAAAGAGATATCGGCTCGCGAGGCTAATCTTTCTTCAAGGATAACCGAAGCGCTTCCATGACCAGGTAAAGTTGTCGTCAGAGGGGACTTGTCGCCAAAGAGGACCTTATTCCGTTTTTACTTCTTTCTTCAAATATTGACTCCATTCAGTTTGTAACAATTGATGACGCCTGTCATGTAATAACGTATGTAATTCTTCTCTGAATAACGAACAATGTTTACTTTACTTTTTTGCGTTATCCTGTCAGCTGCCGGCTCGGTTAACGCCAAACCGCGTTACCTCGATTATTGCGTCATCGCTTTTGTCCCACTTTAGAAAACCGATTTTTCTTTTCAGAGCATTTAATGCTCAAGATTTCCTCATTAATGCGAGGGAGAAGTCATGATGGCTCAAATACACGTGTCGATTTGTAGGGGCGCTAGGGGGTTAGCGTGCCCTAGGAATTTGGTGAGACCAAAGCATCTTCCCGCTTCTCTAGAATCGCACTCCTTGCTTATGCATGTTCCTTATGACATCCCATACGCAACGACTGTTACAACAGTGGTTTTATTTAGCCGCTTAGGGTTATAAAACCCAACACTTGTTTCTTTTTCCCACTTTTGTTATTTTATCCTCTCCATATCCTTTCAAGCCGTCTTGCGTTTTTCTTTTCATCGTTTGGGTGCTCGAAGCTTTTCTTCTACAAAGGTATTTCTTATTTTCTTCCGTCGTCTTCTTCATCTTTTTATCTTTTATTTCTGCCATGGCTAGAACTCGCCGTTCTGGGTCTAAATCTGTTGATGAGAAAAAGATTGAGCGTACGGTCAGTAGCATCACCTCCATAGCCGCTCTCAACGAGCATTTAGCCGATATCCCTGAGGGTTATACGATTTCCATTGCCCCTGATTCGTTACGCCTGAATAGCGTCTTATCCGGAAATCGCAGGGTTTTGTATGCCCAGATGTTTCATTATGGTTTCCGATTTCCCGTTGATCCCTTCATAAAACAGTTGCTTACTGCTCTTGATTTGAATCTTGTACAGTTAGCCCCAAATGCGTATTGCTGTGTTACTTTGTAAATACAAAGGGATTAATTCTCCTTCCCTTTTACTGCTTAAGTCTCTTTTCAAATTGTATAGTCGTCGGGGTGTGATAGAGATATCGCCCCGTTACGACGATGACTCGCTCAAATCCTTCACCTGGAAACTCCTTCACCTCGAGTCTTCCATTGAAGATTGGAAAAAAGAGTATTTTGTTATTGATCTTCCTGACCTTCCTAGCTGATACGATCCTCGTATCGCAAGCCACGTGGGCCAAGCAGCGCGCACGCATAGGCGCACCAGAAAGCCCAAGTCGGCTAGGGTTTGGTGACGGCTAAGGTTTGGCAAAGGAGAGCACGGAAAGGAAGCCCTACATTACCTAACTTAGATATTGTATTTATTTATTTATTAGATAGATAAATATTATATAGAGTTATGGTTTATTTAGGAATTTATCTATTTAGAAGTTTATCTATTTAGGAAATATCTATTTAGGAATTATCTATTTAGGAATTATTTATTTCTAAGTTTGTATTTTCCTAGCCTATTTAAAGACGAAGCCGTATGAATAAAATATGATGATTATTTTTGGAAAAGAATGAGACTTTGTCTTTGAGAGGTGCGTCCTCATAAACCGTTCCTATAGAACCTTGCAACTAATTGAGTTTCGTGCATTCGATTAGCTTGTCAAGTAAAACTTGAAAGCACTATCTATTGAGTCATCTGTTCTTTGGATTGCCAAGCATTACGATTTAGAGGTTTAAAGGTTTGACGCAAGACCCTCAAGGGATTCGGCGTGGATTGCCAAGCATTGCGATTTGGAGGTTCACGTGTCTTCTTCGAGTTCAATTCCGCATTGAAACCCACGTCATTGGACAATGATCTCAAGAGTCATTCTAGCCTACTAAGGAACACATCACTAGCCGCTGGTGGCAATCTGGTTTTAATCAACACGTCAAAGATAGTGCCTGGGGTCCACGGGGAACTCTTCGTCTGCCTGAGTAAGGCTGGTTAGATAAACTGCTTCAGCTGGAAATCAGTGTTCATACTCGCAATCTGGCATGCGGGATGGACATTCAAATCTGCGTTAGACGTGAGTGTTGTATCGTTTTCTTCGTTATCGCAGTCGGTACTAACGCTAACGTTATCTCATGATTATGCAGCAACTGATCCTAACTGGAAGCCTGAGAGCGTCAGGAGACGACTGAGAAGGGCTCTACATAGAAGAGGGGAGGAAAGAGTTGCTGTCATTGCGGAAGCCGCGGTTAATGCGACCATATCGCCTGTTGTTACCGTAAATCCCATCCAGGTGTCTTCTTCTCTGGTCGGTGAGGGAACCACTATTCCTCTCAGTGTTCCTATCGTGTCTGTTGCCGCCCATCCTGTTTAGGCATCTTCTTCCAGGGTTCCGGCAAAAGGAAGGAAAAAGAAGAAGAGGACAAGAAGCGTTGCCACTCTTACTCCGTTTTCAGACTCGGCCGCCTCTTCAGAAGTGCCTACCAATGACATTTCCACTGTGAGTGTTTCTTTTATAGCTGCGTTATCTCACCCCTTGCTTTTCAGTGTCTTTTTGCGTTTTCTTTTGCTTTCTTATTCTTCACATCATTTCTCTTTGTAGGACACCACTACTGCTTCCACTCTCGTGCCGCCCACAGACAACATGAACTTGGGCCATATACTCAACCGTCTTGAGAAGAGGCCGCAATATGACGGGGAGGGCGGAAGCTTGTCATCCGGTCATGTTGATATCGAGGGAGAGCACACTGCTACTTTTGATTCCACGATACCTTCTCGGGATCAATCTTCTGACTTTCTGGGGAATATGGGTGTTACGGGGTCCTTCGAGACTTCTCCTAATTCCTTCAGTATGTCAGTTCCTTCTTTCTCCACCGCCTTGGGCTTTGGTGAAGATTTGCCTGGCTTTTCGGGTTATCAATCTCACGGCTCTTTCGGACTTCACGAATGTGCCTCCTCTGATCAACCTCTGTCTCCTTCTCCTATGGTTTTTGTTCCTTCTAACGCTCCGATGCTTCGGCGCTTCGAGGGAGGGGTCGTTGCGCCCCATCTTACGGCCGATTTGAGCTCAATGGGAGAGTCTAGTCCTATGACTCATTAGCTTGACTTGACCAAGCTGCGCAGTTCTGGTTTTGCGGCTGTTGGGGGTGACGACTCCATCGAAACTTCTTCTCTCTTAGCCGCTTATGCGCTAACGTCCTTTGAAGAGCGAGAGGCATTCCTTTCTAAGGCTCAGGAAGAGCAGATAAATTCGTTGCGCTCCAACTTCTTTATTGGTTTCGCTAAATTTCACTACTGGGCAGAACATGTCATATAAGGTTGCTTCCCTTACCGCTTCCTTAGACGAGCTTTCCAAGGAGCGAGAAGAAAAGAGGAAGTTGTTGGAGGAGCGTCAAGAATTCTTACTAGCCTTGGAGATGGCCAAGATGGACCAAAGGGAGGCAAGAAAGCAGGTGTCTAGTCTTGACACTGCTCTGACAGCAGAGAGGGCTAAGAATGCCGCGCTTGAGGGGGAGAAAGTGGCGTTATCAGAGGAAAAAATGACACTAGAGAGGGAGACGGCAGAGAAGTGTATGTGGTACGTCGAGAAGACTACCACTATCATGGCTGACTGCTTCGTAGAAATTCACGGGGAAGGGGTGTATCAGGGTGCTGCACTTACTAAGGCTTTCATGAAGAAGTCCACCGACCTCTCCGATGAGGGTTTCCGCCAAGCCAAGGCAAAGGGCTATAAAAGGCAGGGGAGTCTGTAGGACCAACACACCCTAGGCGTTGTTGCTCCCTTTTGTGAATATCGGGAATCACCCATTTTTGTTTTTTGCTCTCAAAGCTTTAACACTTCAAACTTTGTATTTTGTAACCCCTCGAGGTTATTTTTGAACGATCATATATTCGGCTAACTCATCTCTTTTGTTGCTGATTTCCTTTTCCTTATTTCTTTCTCTTCGAACTTCTTTCAGTACGATAGTGGCATCATCATTGCCACGATAACGTCAATGGGTCTGAGCTTAATACCACAAGATAACAAATTTTAGTAGAAGTAGGCCAGCGATTGTCGTTCAATCATAGGATCGTCAATATTGATGATAGAAGCTTCGCTAGATATCTCGACATGACCTCGTCATGCGCACTTTAACTGTCGCTTGATTCAAGGGAGTATCACCCATGTTACATAACATATGTTCCACTGTCGCAAAATGTCATGGCGTTATAGCCCTGAATATTGTCGTCGTTCTCGCTAAGAAAATAACTCGATTAATACAGCGTCACCCCTTATGCGGGTCTCCTTGACACTATCATGCTGGCGTAGATGTCCCCTACCAGCATAAGAAATTCTACGTATACGTTCACACGGTCGTTCCTTTCCGTGGAGACATTTGTCAGGGAGAGGTAGCTCATGCACTCTCCTGTCAATATTTTTCAAATCAATACCTCAAGAACGTTGGCCGCCGAGAGCACACCCGTCATCGCGATAGACCATATAACGTTATCACCTACGCGGGCGATAATCTCCTTCTTGTTTCCATTATATCCCACTAAGAGCCATCATGCTCTCATATTACTTTCTCCACTAAGAGCCATCTCGCTCTCGTATTACTTTTTCCACTAAGAGTCATCTCGCTCTCGTATTACTTCCTCCACCAGCCGTTTTCACCGAGGGTTCCTTCCCTGGTTACTTGCTGGGAGATCATAATTTCTGTTCACATTTCTCCATATTACTTTCACGACATTCCTACACATTCTTACTCATGGTGTTAGGACGTCAGTAAAAATATTAAGAAATAACAACACTAGTTACCTCTAGGAGCAGCCGCGCCCTTATATCTCGTCCTCTACCAGCCTACTTCACCAAGGAATCCCCTCTGGTTACTTACGTTGGGGGTTCACGATGTCTATCACTTTCTCCACCAGCTACCTTCACCAGGGAAACCCATCTGGCTACTTACTGGGAGCTTCGTGATTCCTTCTCGTATTCCCAAATTACCACGATCGGCTCGGAAAGTGCCTCGTCTCAGCGTGCTGCGTCGGATCAGGACTGGCCACCACCAAGGATAGGAATTTTCACTTCCAAGTGTTGCCCTCGCATCCGGAATCGTGCCTCGTCTCAATGAGTCGTCTGTATTAGCCCAGTTATCACCAAGGATAGGATTTTCACTTCCGAAATGGAGTTACTCTCTCTCTGGGGCGTGCCTCTCCTAAGTGACCCGTCTATATTAGCCCGGTCGTCAAAAAGATTGGACTTTTCACCCCAGAGAAGTCGAAACGTGCCCTCACTTAGTGGGTCGTCTATGTTAGCCCGGTGGTCCACAAGGATAGGATTTTTCACTCCCAGGGGCGTTAGGACGTACCATCTTAATGGGGTTACCATCAAGATAGGACTCCCGATGCTATTTTTAGGTATGCTAGGGCGTGCCCTCACTTAGTGAGCCGTCTGATCAGGACCGACCGTCACAAGGATATGATTTTTCACGCCCAGCACCCTTCCTCAATTATCATCTGCACACAAGCAGCCATAAAACACACAAGAATACTCTCTTCGAGTGTTAGTCGGCGTTAGCAAATCATGCAGAGATAATTCACAGTCTAGCATGATATAATTTCAAACGAGCGATATTCCAAGAGTTAGGTAAAGGGGTACCTTCGAGTGTTTCCAGGTGGTACTCTCCCTTTCCGATAACGCGGGTCACGCAGTATGGCCCGTCCCAGCTCGGACTGAGCTTCCCCATGCGCTGCCTGGCCGCTCGTCTATCCCTCAGGACCAGGTCACCGGCTTTTAGCAACCGTTCTTTCACGCGCCTGTTGTGATATCGCACCATTTTTTGTTTATAGTGTTGCGTTTTCAGAAGAATTTCCTCTCGTATTTCTGGTAACGCGTCTAGGTTCGCTCGCAACCTTTCCTCATTTATTTCCTCCCTGAAGTGCGCCACTCGCAGGCTCAAAGTACCGATCTCCACCGATGTAACGACCTAAGTGTCGAAAGCCAGTGCGAAAGGCGTCTCTCTAGTACTTATTTTCACGGTCATGCGGTATGCCCACATCACATACGGCAGTTCGTCTGCCCATTTCTTTTTAGACCCTTCCAGCTTTTTCTTAATGCCGCTGAGAATGCTGCGGTTGGTCACCTCCGTCTGTCCATTGGTCTGCGGGTGAGCCAGGGAAGAGAACCTCTACTCAATTTCGAATTCTGCGCATTGGTCTCCAAAGAATCGGCTGGTGAATTGTGTCCCGTTATCGCTGACTAGCACACGGGGTACACCGAACCTCATGATAATTTAGTGTTTGAAGAAATGCCAAATTTTCTCTGTAGTGATGTTAGCAACCGCTTCCGCTTCTGCCCATTTGGTGAAGTAGTCTACCGCCACGACCACAAATTTTAGTTGAGATCTTGCCTTAGGGAACGGGCCCAAGATATCAATTCCCCATTTCGCAAAAGGACAAGGGGCTACGATTCTAGATATTTCCGTAGTGGGTAGTCGAGGAATCTTTGAAAACTCCTAACATTTCGGACAGGTTTGAACATAATTGTGGCAGTCTCTCCGAATAGTTGGCCAATAGAACCCTGACCTGAAAACTTGGGCGGCCAAGGTACCACCCAACACATGCATACCGCATATTCCTTCATGGATTTCCAGTAAGGCGTGAAGACCATCTTGTTCAGTTATACAATTGGCGGCTGGGTGAGAAAAGCATCTCCGAACCAAGTCCCCGTCATAATACGTGCACTGTGCCGCTTGTCTCAGCACTTTTTTCTTCTCTGTGTTATCCGCAGGTAATTCATCATATTTCAGGTACTTTATCATGGGGATTCGCCAGTCATTTTCGAGTTCCTCGACACAGAGCGATGCTTGCTCTTCCATGAAGGATGGTACAAATATTTCTCGATAATATATGCCCTTAGGTATGGACAATTCCGGGTTCGCGACAACTTTGTCCAGGTTGTCCGCTTCAGCGTTATCCTCTCGAGGAGTGTGCTCGAAGCTGACTTGAATGCAACCTTTCTTTATTTCTAACAGCTCGCGCTTCACTTTGGCGAGGTATTGGATCATGATAGGCTCCCTAGCCTGGGAACGTCCCAAGACCTGATCGATTATCAGCTTAGAGTCACCACAGATTTTCAGTCGTAAGTCTCCCATCGTTCCCGTATCGTGCCTGGCTTTTGAGGAAAAGCTTCTCCCTATCCTGAGTCCAGCGAGTAACGCCTCGTACTCTGCCACGTTATTAGACAACGGCTGTAGGATTCTGATGGCGTACCATATTCGTATATCGTGGGGCCCGTTTACAAAGGTCCCGGCTCCAGCTAGTTCTTGATTTTTGGCTCCATCCATGTGGATGATCCATAGGTCAGTGTAAGTTTCAGGGAAGGGGAGATCTAAGTCACCCTGTTCCTCCTCGGGTACATCTGTTAACGGGTCCTCTGTAAAGGTGCACTCAACTATAAAGTCTGCTAAGATTTGGGCTTTCACGGACGGTCGAGATTGATACCGCAATCCATACTGCTCAAGTTCAATGGCCCAAATCAGCATTCTTCCCGAGGACTCAGGTTTCCGAAATATCCTCTTCAGAGGCTGATCTGTGAGTACGATGACGGGATAGGATTGGAAGTATCTGTCCATTTTTCGCGTAGCCTGTATTAGCGCAAACGCGATCTTCTCAATTCGAGCGTACCGTAGCTCGGCATCTTTCAGAACATGGCTCACAAAGTAAACCAGGCGGTGAGTGTGGTTGTCATCTCGAACAAGGACAACGCTAACCACTTCATCGGCAACGCCGAGGTATAAGTATAGGGTATTGCCCAGTTCCGGTCTTGTCAACACTAAGTCAGACGACAAATAGTCTTTTATACCAGTAAATGCCTCTTCGCATTCCGCTGTCCACCCGAAAAGAGCGCTTTTTCATATGACCTTAAAGAAGGGTAGACATCTCTCACCTTACTTAGAGATAAACCGTCCTAGGGCGATAACACGCCCTGTTAGCCTCTATACCTCCTTAACGGTTCTAGGAGATACCATATCCTGAATAGCCTTAATTTTTAACGGGTTGGGCTGGATGCCTTTCTGGCTAACCACGTAACCCAAAAACTTACCCGTCTGGAATGCGAACATACATTTACGAGGATTCAGCTTCATATGGTATTTTCTCATTACTTCGAAGACTTCCTTCAGGTCGCTTAGGTGAGCCTGAAAGCTTGTGCTCTTTACCAGTATGTCATCAACGTAGGCTTCTACATTCTTTCCTATTTACCCTTCAAATACTTTGTTAGCCATTCATTGGAAGGTTGCCCTAGTATTCTTCAGCCCAAACGGCATCGCCGTATAGCAGTAAGTGGCTTTCGGAGTAATGAAGGCAGTCTTCTCTTTATCCTCGACAGCCATAGGGATTTGATGATACCCAGAGTTAGCGTCCAACGAGCTTAGATATGCGTACCCAACAGTCTGATCAACAAGCTGGTCTATTCGAGGGAGCGGGTAGCAATCTTTGGGACAAGCCTCATTCAAGTCAGTGAAATCAATGCACATACGCCAGTCTCCGTTAGGCTTTGGAACAAGAACCGGATTAGCTAGCCAAGTTGGATACTAGACCTCACGGATGAAGCCTGCGTCTAGGAGCTTTGTCACCTCCTTATCGACGGCTGACGCCCGTCGCTTCTGTTGTACTGGCTTGACACAGGGATCAACATTAAGTCGATGTTCGGCCACTTCTCGCGAAATACCGGGCATGTCCGTGGGCTTTCACGCGAACTCTCCTTAACATTTATTCAACAGTCGGGCCAACTGAAAGTTTTCCTTTGGGCTAAGCTTTTCGCTGATCAGGAAATTGGCTTCGCTGATGCCGTTAACGGGTATAGGGACCATCTTGTCCACAGGCTGGGTGCGTTTCTCATCATTCTGTTCGTATGGATCTGCTGTGACACACACATATCTGTCGCATGCTTTCTGGGTCATAAGCAGGTAGCATTCAGCTGCCAATTTTTGATCACTTTTAATGGAGACCACTCCGTCCCAGGAGGGATATTTTATCCTCAGATGCCTTTGAGATATCGTCGCTCCAAAGCGGTTGAGGAACGGTCGTCCAAGTATGGCGTTATAGGGCAGCGTTAGGTCTACGACCAAGAATAGCAACTCCTCAGATCGTTTGGACGTGTCTTCTCTAAAGTGCACTGACAATATCGTGACTCCAATCACCGGGATTGGGACTCCGTCCACCCCGATTATCGGCTTCTCGCAAGGCTTAAATTCATCGTCTGGGCACTTCATGAGGTTGTAAGCCTCTAGTGAAAACAAGTTAACCGCGCTTCCGTTGTTGATGAGGGTTCTTCTAACCCCATGGTTGCCAATAACGGACGTGGCCACTAACGCGTCGTTGTGTGGAAAAATGATGCCCTTCTCATCCTCATCTGAGAAGGTCAGCACCATTCTATCGAGGGCGCTTATCGCTTTACTCTTTACGGACATACCCTCTCGTTTCCGCTTGTCTCCAGCTGCGGGCATCAACTGATCAGGTTCGTCTATGTAGGGTGTGCCTCCTGTTATAATATTGATCATGGGAAAGTCGTCTTCGTCAACGGTAAGTGTCTCTTTACCTCTCCCACCAGGAATGTTATCATTCCCCAGAATGAGAGGGAGTGCTTGATTGTTATCTGCCACTCTACGGGTGGGATTGTTTTTTGCATCATCTCTAATTTTAGCGGCAAACTCTCCGAGGTAACCTTCTTCTACTAGGCGTTCTATCGCCAGTTTTAGCTCTCTACAGACGTCTGTAGAGTGTCCCTTGACTTTATGAAACTTGCAGAAAGTGTTTTCCCTTCCTCCCATAATCACGCCTGGCTTTACGGGGGCGGGATAACGGATTGGTATATTCCGCTGTTATATAATCGCTAGTATTTCAGACCTTGGCAACACCAGGGCAGGGAAATCTGGGTCATACATCTGGTTCTTAGCAAAATCTGTCCGTCGCCGAGTAGGGGAGGTACCAGCTCTTCCTCTGGAGGAGTTGCCTCTTCACCTGTTGGAAGTTTTAGGGATGTGATCTTTCCTTTGAGCGTAATCGTCATTAAAATGATCGTCCGAAGCTGTGTTACTCGGAACGTTAGGAACATGAGGGGTACTTTGTGGCATACTGCGTGTCCTATCTCTGTTTTCTTCCTCTTCCATTTTGGCGTAATTATGGGCCTTTAGTCTTAACGCATCCAGCGTTATCGGGAGGTCTACCATCAACGTGTCTCGCAATTTTTCATAACGGTAGTTCCGCTTCAAGGCCTCCACTGCGAAATCTATAGTGACGTTTGGCGTTAATGACATGTCCATATCGAAACGCTTAAGGAAGTCTTTCAAAGACTCCTGGGGTTTTCTGTGTATATCAAACAAAACTGCAGTGGATTTCTTGATGGGGACAACGGTACTGAACCGACTTCAAAATTTTGTTTCCAACTGTGAGAAACTGTCAATAGATTTGGCCGGGAGACCTTCGAACCATAGGCGTGCAACTCCTGACAAGGCCATAACAAATATCTAGCACAAGGCCGCGCCATTGTGAGTTTGGAATTGCACAAAGTCCTTTAACTTGTTAAGGTGGAGATGGGATCCTTAGTGCCGTTATAGGAGTCCGTGGGGAGCTTCACATGCCGGCTGACCCTGTGACGCCTTACACGACGGATAAAAGGATGACCTGAAGCAGTATCCAGAATTTTGCGAGCACGATGAGGTGGTGATACCTCCAAGCGGTGTCCACGGTCCCGCGGATCGGGGGTAGGATGGCGTCTGGGAGTCTGACTACGACTCCTTGGCTAACGGGTCCTATACCTTTTGCTGCTTGATCTTTCACTGCGTTCAGGGGATATATCTTTATTTGTTCCCTCTCGTCGACCATCCCAACGATTCCCATGCTCAGCATGTCGTCGTTCCTCTTGAGAAATAGGAATTTACAGTACGTATGGCACATAAGGCTCTACTCTTTCATGAGCGAGCTGTACGAGGTTGGCTGGTATGGTGATCACGGGCAAAGTCAACGGGGTATTTCTTAGCTGCAGAGGTGACAACGGACGTTCAGTGATAATAGATGGAGTGAAAATAACTTGAAATGGAACACCCGATCCGGAAGCGTTCGGCGTGAATCTCGCCGCCAATTCGGTCAAATAGTCCAACTGAGCACGAAGAGCAGATATTGATCTCGTAAAGGGATTGTTGCCACTATCCCTCGCGGATCCCATTGGAGGAGGAGCAGAAAAATTAGGTCCCGCCACTTGGGAAATAAGAGTGCTCATCTAGGTGAAAGGGATTCCCGTTGCTTGTCCAAAGGAAGAATCTATCGACCCAGGAGGGGTCTTTGGTATTGTGGCAGAAACATCGGTTGTAGCGAAGGGAAAAAGTTCTCTACGCGTAGCAAAAGGAATATTAAAAGATTGAGGCGGTGTAGAATCTGAATCGGAGGCTATGGTCCTGTGATCTCCAAGAAAAACGGAGCTTGGCTATTAAGGACGCTCACTTAATAAAACCAAAGCTCTCAATGAAAGCACCAGTTTGATAAGATTTAGAGTTCTGGAAGATCGAAGGCGAGGACTATGGCTGGTCGGAGTTACTGTAGTCGCTGTGTGATGTACCTAAAAAGCACCGGAGGGGGGGGGGGGCTCCGGCGTAGACACTCCAATGCTTAAGTTAGTAAGGCGGTTCAAAATAACAGGGGTTCGGGTAGCAATCTTAGGCTTACCTTGTGTTTTGAATGGTGGGGTATTTATAGGCCAAGCGAGGGCGTTACCTCTGAGGGATGGGCGTTATCTAGGGAAGATAACGCCTCAGATGACATCCCGGACGATATCCTCAAGTGACGTCAGGGACGATATACTCAAGTGACGTCAGGGCGGCAGCTTCAAGAGACGTCATGGCTGACCTGGGATGGGATAACGCCGTGTGTGTAGGTAGATGACATGTGAGACCCCCTCCCCCCGCGCGCTGATATCGACCATCCCAGGTTCTTTCCTTTAGCGAGCGGCGACAGCTTCCACGACAGGCGCCCGATAGGTGCTACAGGGTTCCGTCCTCTATGCGGGGTGTAAGGACGATAACGCCCTTGAAATTTTCTAAATTGTTATCACCCATTTATTCTGCAAAGCCTTCTTTCTTGCAGGTAACTTAGTCAACGACCAAGTCTCATTCTTCTCAAGCGAACTCATCTCCTCATTCATGGCTAGCTCCCACTGAACTGACTCATCCATCTACATTGCCTCTGAATAACTCTCAGGCTCACCATCCTCAGTCAAAAGAAGTAAGTAATAAGCTAAAGGAGAGTATCTTTGTGGTAGTCGTGAAACTCTATTTGATCTTCTTACTGCAACATCTGGGACAACTGGGACTACCTCCTCAGCATCTCTGTTTGCCAAACTCCCACTGTCCCCTGCAAGAACATCCTCTGTAATGTCTTCCAACACAATCTGCTCTTTAACTGCTTGTTTCTTTGTAGTTTCAGAATCTGCTGCAAGCTTATCCTTATACACTGCATTCTCATTGAAGGTGACATCTTTGCTTCTAATGACTTTACTATTCAACGCATCCCAGAAATGGTACCCATCTCATCTGAACCGTAGCCAATAAAAGTAACCTTCTTTGCTTTAGGATCAAGCTGATCCCTATCAGAGTCTTTAACCCGCACATAAGAAACACAACCAAAAACTCTCAGGTGTGAGAGATTTACCTCTTTTTCTTGCAACTCTTCCTCTGGAATCTTAAACCCCAAAGGGACTGAGGGTCCTCTGTTAATGAGTTATGTCGTTGTACTAACTGCATCTACCCAAAACATCTTTGGCAATCCTGCATGTATTCTCATACTCTTGGTTCTCTCATTCAAAGTCCTATTCATTCACTCTGCAACTCCATTCTGCTCCGGTGTCTCAGGAATAGTCTTTATCATTCTAATTCCATGTTCTACACAATAGGCTTTGAACTCATCACTACTGTATTCACCCCCATTATCTTATTTTAGGCTCTTAATCTTCAACCCTGTCTGATTTTCAACATCTGCCTTCCACTTCTTAAAGGTTTCAAACACTTCAGATTTATTTTTCAGAAAATAAACCCATACCTTTCTAGTGGAATCATCAATGAAAGTGACATAGTAGCGTGATCCTCCCAAGGAGGTAACTGTAGTCGGTCCGTACACATCTGTATGAACTAGCTCTAACTTCCCAGACTTGGGTGCATTCCCTGATTTTGCAAAAGTAACTTGTTTCTGCTTCCCAAACACACATGGTTCACAAAATCCAACTTCCACATTCTTCAATTCTTGAATCTTACCTTTAGAAACTAGCAGCTTCATACCCTTCTGACTCATATGCCCAAGCCTTTGGTGCCAAAGAGTCGATGGACCAACATCATCAGTAACTGCATTAACCTCGTCACATGATTGTTCCATAGTATAAAGAGTTTCAACTTTATCACCACGAGTAACAACCAAATTCCCCTTCACAACCTTCCATTGTCTGTTTCCAAAGATAACACGATACTCTTCCTCATCCAACTGAACCACATAGAGCAGCATCCTCTTGAGTCCAGGAACGTATCTAACATCTTTTAACAACAGATTGTTCCAAAAGAGGTTTTGACTTTGATGTCTCCCATACCTGTAATGTCCAAAGTCTCGTCATCAGCATGACTAACTTTGCCAAAATTTTCAGATCTGAAATTTATCATTGAATCCTTCCTTGGACTGGCATGGAATGATGCACCAGAATCCATGACCCAAGATTCAATAGAACACTCAACGCAACAAATCAGCGCATCATCACTAACTTCTTCCACTATGTTAACTGAGTTACCATCATTCTTCTTTGGTTTAGAAACTGTAGGAGTTGTACACTGATTCCTAAAGTAACCAGTCTTTTGACAGGTCCAACACACAATATCCTTGCGATTCTTGGATTGCCCTCTCTTTCTGGACTTCGATCTGTTACGCCCTTGATTCTGCCCCTTCCCAACTTGTTTGCCTCTTCCATCCATACTCAACAAAGAGCCCAATGATTCCCCAGAATTCCTCCTACGAATATCTTCTCCAAGAATTGAGTCGCGAATTCCTATGAACGTTAGCTTAGTAGTCTTAGGCGAACTGCTAACTATTGTGACAAACCCTGACCAGCTCTCAGGTAACGAGGACAACAATAACAAGGCTTGTACTTCATCATCGAATTTAATCTCAACGGAAACTAATCTAGACAGTATAGAATTAAATTCGTTCACATGATCAGCAACAGAACCACCTTCTTTCATCCTCGTATTGACTAATAGACGAATCAAATATACCTTATTAGCAGCAGAGGGCTTCTCGTACAGATTTGATAACGCCTTTATTAGTCCGTGTGTAGTCTTCTCACCAACAATATTGTAAGCAACATTCTTTGCCAGTGTCAATTGTATCACACCTAGAGCTTGCCTATCCAATAAGTCGCAATCTTTCTGAACCATCGCCTCTAGCTTTTTCTCCTCTAAGGGTTCGTGCAACTTTTTCTGATACAGCAAGTCCTCGACTTGCATCTTCCAAAATCCAAAGTCTGTCCCATCAAACTTGTCGATCTTTATCTTCCCATCGTTTGCCATCGCTCCTACTTGCTAACCTTGCTCCGCTACCAGTTGTTAGGAATTACCTGAGTAGGAGACCGAAAGATAACCTAGATTGAGAAAGATAAACGATAATAAACAAGACAAGAGATTAACGTGGTATCGGTCTAGCCGCACTCCACAAACCACACAATTATTATTAATCTTAATATTCGTTAGTTTTACAATTAAAAGAGAGTCTATTTATAGGGAAAGGGTCGGCCTCCATTCCTTATGTTAGCGATGTGGTATATCAGACTCCACATACCCAACAATAACTCCAAGAAAATCGCTTTGATATTAGCCAAGACAAAAGATCGCGCGGCTGAGACCGAGAAGAAACAGCGACCTATGCGTTGTCGTCATTTGGTCTATTTTTTTTAGTGTGCTTTCATTTCAAGGGCAGCCTTTTGTGTTTTTTTTTTGGTGGGCTTTATATGTGGTTTATTTTGGGGGCAGGTTATTTTGATCATGGGCGATAGCCTTTGGATGTCCTTTGGATGTGTGAAGTGAAAGAAAAACGCATTCCATAATTATCCAAATAATTATGAACTTTGATTTTCAAAAAGGGCTACAACCATTGTAAGTCGGATTTGACTATCTAGATGTACCCAAAGCTAGTAGACAAAGTCTAGGTACATTGTTACATGGGGTGAAAAGATAAAAATCTAAGTAGTTGATGCATGATTTTTCTTTTAAGGTGACAACCTTAAAAGTCGAGATCCGTTTACTCATACCAAAAATATTCCAACAACGCAATCTCCCCTTTCTGACTCTCCACTTCTTCCATCCCAATCTTGGTTATAATATCGAGAATAAAACTGGATTTCAACATGTCACCCTATTCCAATTGATCGTTGTAGCTAGAAATCCTGAAAGTATCAAGTGAAAGCATCGTGGGTGTTGCCATTTGAGTGAACAAGTAAGGTGGGGTTGTTTTACGAGAAGAAAAGAAAATTATTGCGTTAGCGGAAAAAAATACCATATGAGAAAAATACAAGTATAGAGTAAAGCTGTAACACATAAACATGACATCAACAAAATAAATGCACGAACATGATGCATATGCTGGGGTGACTCCGACCCTATCTAACTGGCTGAAAAGTTCCCAGATGTTACCCCAAAAAGGGTCCCCCATAAATGGATACGAGAGCGTTGACCGAATCATGACAAGGATTCTGGGCGCTCAATCCATCTAGGGGTTCAACATCCGAGTTGGAATTCGTGGACACATACTGGGACCTAGGTCCACAGGGCGCCACTACTAACCTCATAATTCTATTAGGTATCATGGTCGGCGATAAGCATTATGCATGAGATGCATGTGAACAATTTATTAAAGCCAATAACATATAACAATCACGAAAATAATTTATTTAAAGCAAGTAAATAATGAAAAAAACAAACACCATAAAACCAGCTTCGACCCTAAACGTCCCTAGTGAAGTCGCCAAACTGTCGCACCCCCTTTTTTCGATGTTGTGTAATAACTGGCTGGGCTAGGCGCATACTTGGATTTCTAGTTTGGGATAACATGCATGCAAATAATATTTACGAAAGCATTGAATAAATAAAAGAAGGAAAAAAATGTACTTTCGAGCGAAGATTTAAAGTTTAACTTTGGTTCCTTTGCTACTGGAGTGGTTTGAACTTGCAAGAAATGGAGAGTGAGAGTTAGATTCGGTGCCCTTGACTTGTTGCTTGAAGTGTGCTATTTATAGGAAAAATTGGAGTCCGTTTGGAGGTTGTCGACAAGGCGCGATAACGAGGCTAGGTGGTGATGGATTGAGGTCGGCAATGGCGTGAGTCAAAGATATTTTGATGGCTGCATTAAATGGATGGGAAGGTTTGAAGCTTTGGGGTAACTATCGGGGCTAGGTGCCGATGGATTGAGGTCGGCAAGGCTGACTGTGAAAAGGTGATGCGATCCCGAATGAGGATTAATGCATTAATTTTGGTACGAGCAAAATTTCTCAAAAATGAAAATAAATCCGAACCGAGAGGAACACGACCTGTAGGAAAATAAGACAAGAAAACTAGCATACAGTGAAGAAATGCGAAACTTGGTCTAACGTGTTTATTTTCTCTCTCGGAAATGTTGAAAGTTTGGACGTAAAATAAATGCCCTTACGACAAAAATTGAACGAAACCGAACGAGATGGCGTGGAAGAGAAAAATAGTAAGTAATTATCAACTAAATAAATAACGCGCTCGACCCACGGTCCGAGGGAACTTACTCGGGACCGATAGAAGTTCGAGCGAAAAGACAGTCAAAAATACAAAAAATTAAAAAGGCTCGAAATGGCGCGGAATATTAAACAAATAGCCCATGATCAAAGAATCTACTGAAATTTGACATAGACAGGCTTTTAAACTTGACAAGCACTAAATACAAAAAGTGTGACGAAAAACTGAAAAATACGAAAAACTTGACAGGACACGTAATGACGTGGAATATTAAAACAAATAGCTTACGATCAAAAATCGGGTGAAATTTGACGTAGATAAGCTATTAGTGTGAAAGCGGTAAAATATGTGAAGTTGTGTAAGTCAAAATTCAGGTAGCAGCATTGTGTTAGTTTCTCTTCCTTTTCATTTGTAAGATTTTTTTTAAAGTCTATTCATATTGGTGTCTCAATTAGTAGTGGAGCAAGGTTACTTGTGAAGGGTTTAACAACCTCAAGTGAAGATCAAGATAGCTCAAAAGGGAACTATGCTCAATAAACCTTCATGCTTCAATAGCACAAATTATCTTCATTGGAAGACGAGAATCAGGGCCTTTATTGGTTCTATTGATTTGGAGATATGGGATTGCATGGATAGTGGCTATGATGCTCCTATAGAGGTAATCAGTGATAAAGTTCTTACCAATCAGTGATAACCAGTAGGTGTGATATCATTGTTATAACTTATAACATACTTGTCAATCTCTTATAGTTTTTTGCTTTTTTCCTGCAGAAAGTAGGAAAATAAACCTGTGTGTCTATTGTACTTGCCAAAAAAGATGACAATCATGTAGTTTTTTTTTACAGGATTAGCAATCAGAATTTCTTCTGATGTAGTTAAAGGTGTTTTTTTATCAGATTTAAATTTTTGGTGTTCCTTTCTAAGAAATGGTATTCATAAAAATGTTGAATTATTTTAGCTAAAAAAAACAATGACCCGTGACTGATAAGAATTTTATCGATATGAAGTTAAAGATACAATTTGGTCTCATTATTCATCCTCAAAACTCAAAAGATATATCAGCCGATTGAAGTGCAATTAAATCCATCAAACTGCACGCTTTAAAGCAATATCATTGAACACTAAAAAATAATAACTTCTGTATAAGATCTAAAATTAGTGTATAGTACGTATTGAGATGAAATTATAACTCATTATTTTTGTAATAACTGTTTTTACTGGTTACGTTAATTTAAGTTATATTATAGTAAGAACCTAACACATTTGAAGAGCTATTCAATTACTTGTTTTTTTTCTGATTGGTTGGATGTCATGTATAAGATTTAGATGGGTAGCAGCTGTCAGTACATTTTTTTATGCAGTGAAGAGAAATAATTGAGGTTGGCAGGACTCGAAAGCTCGAAAGAGTTCCATAAATTGCATGATCATAATGCTGAAGTTTCAACATATTAAGCAGAATGACATCGATCAACCATTACCACCAACACATTCACAGTCACAGGTCTATCAAAGTTTGTTGAAGACATGACCATTTTTTATATACTCCATTTCTATTTGAAGTAAATGGAATGTGGGGGAGGTGGGGTCCTCACTTGCATCATGCCACTCTTTTATTTTTCTAATTTTTTTAACCGGAAAAGAACAAGGGATTTTTTAATTAAGGAATCTTTTAATTTATTTTTAGCATGTAAGCACATAGTTAAAATTACGTGGAAAGAGTACCCTACTAATATAGTAAAAGATTATCTAATTAATACCGTACGAAATAACCGTTAATGTATTGTTACAAAAACAAGAAAAAAAACATTTAAGCATAATAATCTGAAAAATACAGGTAAAAATAAACATCCTACGGTATCCAATTAACGGTTGGAATAGCATTCCAATATGAGGCACTCACGAAAGAAAGTCACCATGCTGTCATGGTGAGAAGTGAAAAAGAAATCACTTTTTTCTCTATGGGGGTTTCTTTCTGACCAAATCTAATGCAGAGGTTGGCAACCTTAGCTGGCCTGGCCTGACCATGTAATTGTAACCGTAACACTTTTATAAGTCAGTCATAAAGCCTCCTCCTCTTCCTCACACCTCATATCACACAATATTCCTTGTTTTACTAAACTGGGTACGTGACGACAACAACATGCACCCTTGGATTGCTTGGTCAGATTTTTCTTTCTTCTTTTTTTCCTCTAACTTTTAGGTATGATCCATAAATATCCTTAAACTTATCAGGATTAAGGCTATAGTTTTTGGTTGGTTTGTTGAGATAAAAGGGTAAATTGCTCTTAATAAATAATTTTTTTACAAATAAAAATTAAAATAAGCCTTTCAAATTATATCTCCCACTCGTTGAGGGAGTTGAGTTTATTTGACTAGTAAGTAAATCCACACCAAATCGTCTTTTTAATTGAGTAGTGCTAGAGATATTAATATTTTTACTATTTTTTATACTAAAAGTATACGTGTTATTTTCACATTCACTTGATAATTATTTATCTAAATAAAAATAATAATATAACCTAATTAGGAAGGGATAAACCTCACTGATCGGTTATCGAAGTCGTCAAAAATAATAAGAATAAACCTACTATCTAGTGCACAAATAATTATGTATAGTGGTAACAGGGACGAGCACAGGGACTAAGGGTAAACGCTGACTTTTGTATGTGACAAGGACAAACAAACCAAAGCAGTAGCAAATATGGGGTTTGATACGATCCTAGGATCACATCATGGCTTAGTGCGCACCCATGCCGAGCGACAAGCAGCCATGATGCTAAGACACGCAAAGGATCACGCCAAGAGGGCTTTGGAGAGCCAAGTGAGGTTAGCAAGAGCCCACAGGGCAGAGTTGAGCGTCAGCGCACGAAGGACATGTTAGGAATTACCTGAGTAGGAGACCGAAAAATAACCTAGATTGAGAAAGATAAACGACAATAGACAAGACAAGGGATTAACGTGGTATCGGTCTAGCCGCACTCCACAAACCGCACAAATATTATTAGTTTTAATATTCGTTAGTTTTACAATTACAAGAGAGTCTATTTATAGGGAAAGGGCCGACCTCCATTCCCTATGTTAGCGATGTGGTATATATCAGACTCCACATACCCAACAATCTCCCACTTGGAGACTGATCACAGGTCCACTCTCACTCATGTAACTCTAGTAAAACCCAACAACATTAAGCAATTCTATATGTGCTGAGCCTTCTTCAACAGTCAGTTCTGAAGGCCAGTTGAAGCTATGCAAAACTTCAACTTCTCTTTAGTAACCACCTTGGTCAGCATATCTGCTGGATTCCTTGAACCAAGGATTTTCTTCAAGGACAAAGTGCCATCACTAATCAACTCCCTGATAAAGTGATATCTCAACTGGATATGTTTTGTCCTAGCATGAAACACAGGATTCTTCGCAAGATGAATGGCACTCTGACTGTCGCTGTACAGAGCGTTGTCTTCCTGTTTCTTGCCCAACTCCTCAAGAAATTCTTCAACCAAATCATTTCCTTGCTGGCTTCTGAAATAGCCATGTACTCTGCTTCCGTGGTTGAAAGAGCAACACTCTTTTGAAGTCGAGACATCCAACTAACTGTTGTGCCACCCAAAGTGAAAGTATATTCCGTAGTACTCTTTCTTGTATCCTCACAACCACCCAAATCTGCATCAGTGAATCCTTCCAAGATTACATCTTTCCTGCGGAAACATAATGCAACCTTAGAGGTACCTTTCAAGTAGCGTAGCAGCCACTTAACCGCCTCCCAATGCTCTCTCCCAGGATTAGACATGAATCTGCTAACAACTCCCAATGCATGAGCAATGTCTGGTCTCGTACACATCATAGCATACATCAAACTACCAACTGCAGATGCATACGGAACATTAGCCATTCTTCCTTGTCTTCATCCGTTTGAGGTGACTGCTTCTTTGTGAGATTGAACCAAAGGCGTACTTCTGATCTTCGCATCTTGGAGGTTAAACTTATTTAACAGCTTCCCAATGTACTTCTCTTGCGACAATTTTAGAGTACCTTAACTTCTATCTCTAATGATACTCATACCAAGTACCTACTTTGAGGGACCCAAATCCTTCATCTCAAAATCTAGAGACATCTGTCTCTTCAACTTGTTGATTTCCCTCATGTCAGATCCTGCGATTAACATGTCATCAACATACAACAGCAGTATAATATAAGATGAATCAAATTGCTTAACATAGCAACAATGATCCATGGTACACCTCGTGTACTCACTCCTCATCATAAAGCTGTCAAACTTCAAGTACCGTTGTCTTGGTGTTTGCTTCAAACCATACAGGCTCTTTTTCAGCTTGCAAACCATGTCCTATTTCCCAGCTACCGGGAACCCCTCTGGCTGTGTCATATAAATGTCCTCCTCAAGATCACCATGTAAGAACGCGGTCTTCACATCTAGCTGCTCTAGATGTAATTCCTCTACAGCCACGATACCCAAAACAAGTCTGATAGTAGTCATCTTGACAACCGGAGAAAAGATCTCATTGTAGTCAATGCCCTTTTCCTGCTGAAAACCTTTCACCACTAACCTTGCCTTGTATCTCTTGCTGCCATCAAGTTCTTCTTTAATCTTGAACACCCATTTATTCTGCAAAGCCTTCTTTCCTGCTGGTAACTTAGTCAACGACCAAGTCTCATTCTTCTCAAGTGAACTCATCTCCTCGTTCATGGCTAGCTCCCACTGAACTGACTCATCCATCTGCATTGCCTCTGAATAACTCTCAGGCTCACCATCCTCAGTCAAAAGCAAGTAATAAGCTGAAGGAGAGTATCTTTGTGGCGATCGCGAAACTCTATTTGATCTTCTTACTGCAACATCTTGGGCAACTGGGACAGCCTCCTCAACATCTCTGTTTACCAAACTCCCACTGTCCCCTGCAAGAACATCCTCTGTAATGTCTTCCAACACAATCTGCTCTTTTACTGCTTATTTCTTTGTTGTTTCAGAATCTGCTGTAAGCTTATCCTTATATACTGCATTCTCATTGAAGGTGACATCTCTACTTCTAATGACTTTCCTGTTCAACTCATCCCAGAAACGGTATCCCATCTCATCTGAGCCATAGCCAATAAAAGTAACCTTCTTTGCTTTAGGATCAAGCTTATCCCTGTCAGAATCTTTAACCCGCATATAAGAAACACAACCAAAAACTCTCAGGTGTGAGAGATTTACCTCTTTTTCTTGCCACTCTTCCTCTGGAATCTTGAACCCCAAAGGAACTGAGGGTCCTCTGTTAATGAGATATGCCGCTGTACTAACTGCATCTGCCCAAAACATCTTTGGCAATCCTGCATGTATTCTCATACTCTTGGCTCTCTCATTCAAAGTCCTATTCATTCGCTCTACAACTTCATTCTGCTGCGGTGTCTCAGGAATAGTCTTTATCATTCTGATTCCGTGTTCTACACAATAGGCTTTGAATTCATCACTGCTGTATTCACCCCCATTATCTGATTTCAGGCTCTTAATCTTCAACACTGTCTAGTTTTCAACTTCTGCCTACCACTTCTTTAAGGTTTCAAACACGTCAGATTTATTTTTTAGAAAATAAACCCATACCTTCCTAGTGGCATCATCAATGAAAGTGACATAGTAGTGTGATCCTCCCAAGGAGGCAACTGTAGTCGATCCGTACACATCTGTATGAACTAGCTCTAACTTTCTAGACTTGGGTGAATTCCCTGATTTTACAAAAGTAACTCGTTTCTGCTTCCCAAACACATATGGTTCACAGAATCCAACTTCCACATTCTTCAATTCTGGAATCTTACCCTTGGAAACTAGCAGCTTCATACCCTTCTGACTCATATGCCCAAGTCTTTGGTGCCAAAGAGTCGATGGACCAACATCATCAGTAACTGCATTAACCTCGTCACATGATTGTTCCATAGTATAAAGAGTTCCAACTTTATCACCACGAGTAACAACCAAATTCCCCTTCACAACCTTCTATTGTCTGTTTTCAAAGATGACACGATACCCTTCCTCATCCAACTGACCCACAGAGAGCAGCATCCTCTAGGGTCCAGGAACGTATCTAACATCTTTTATCAACCAGATTGTTCCAAAAGAGGTTCTGATTTTGATGTCTCCCATACCTGTAATGTCCAAAGTCTCGTCATCAGCAAGACGAACTTTGCCAAAATTTCCAGACCTGAAATTCAGCATTGAATCCTTGCTTGGAGTGGCATGGAATGATGCACAAGAATCCATGACCCAAGATTCAATAGAACACTCAACACAACAAATTAGCGCATCGTCACTAACTTCTTCCACTGTGTTAACTGAGTTATCATCATTCTTCTTTGGTTTAGGAACTGTAGGAGCCGTACACTGATTCCTGAAGTGACCAGTCTTTTGACAATTCCAGCAGATAATATCCTTGCGATTCTTGGACTGCCCTCTCTTCCTGGAGTTCGATCTATTACGCCCTTGATTCTTCCCCTTCCCAACTTGTCTGCCTCTACCATCCATACTCACAAAGAGCCCGATGATTCCCCAGAATTCCTCCTACGAATATCTTCTCCAAGAATTGAGTCACGAATTCCTGTGAACGTTAGCTTAGTCGTCTCAGACGAACTACTAACTGCTGTGACAAACCCTGACCAGCTGTCAGGTAATGAGGACAACAACAACAAGGCATGTACTTCATCATCGAATGTAATCCCAACGGAAACTAATCTAGACAGTATAGAATTAAATTCGTTCACATGATCAGCAACAGAACCACCTTCTTTCATCCTCGTATTGACTAATAGACGAATCAAATATAGCTTATTAGCTGCAGAGGGCTTTTCGTACAGATTTGATAACGCTTTAATTAGTCCGTGTGTAGTCTTATCACCAACGATGTTGTAAGCAACGTTCTTCGCCAGTGTCAACCGTATCACACCCAAAGCCTGCCTATCCAACAAGTCCCAATCTTGTTGTTTCATCGCCTCTAGCTTTTTCTCCTCCAACGGTTCGTGCAGCTTCTTCTGATACAGCAAATCCTCGACTTGCATCTTCCAAAATCCAAAGTCTGTCCCATCAAACTTGTCGATCTTTATCTTCCCATCGTCTGCCATCACTCCTACTTGCTAACCTTGCTCCGCTACCAGTTGTTAGGAATTACCTGAGTAGGAGACCGAAAGATAACCTAGATTGAGAAAGATAAACGACAATAGACAAGACAAGGGATTAACGTGGTATCGGTCTAGCCGCACTCCACAAACCGCACAAATATTATTAGTCTTAATATTCGTTAGTTTTACAATTATAAGAGAGTCTATTTATAGGGAATGGGCCGACCTCCATTCCCTATGTTAGCGATGTGGTATATATCAGACTCCACATACCCAACAGGATACGCGCGTGATTGAGTGCTAAAATGTCTAATTAATCATCATCTTTTCTTGCCATTTTAGATGATGATTCTACTGATTGTGTGCACTTTTCACTCCTTTTTGCAGAAAGTAGGTTGCAAAGCCTAAATATTGAAAAGATGGTGAAAAGAGACAGTAACTCCCTCTTGATTTTGTGCTGAGCAATTGTAGCAGCCAAGCAAAATTAAAGCAGCAGCCATCATGGGCTTGGGCCTGATTTAGCAGAGGGACGCAAGCTGGATTGTGAAAGAAATTGAATTTTGCAAATTAGTTGAAACATATTTTTTATAATTATTTTAATAATTAGTTGAATCCTATTTTTTAGGATTGTGTTTAAACCTAGCTGGATAGAAAAGGTTGTCTCTTCTTCCACAACATACATTCGGCTACTGTTCTGAGTTTTGGAATTCCATACTTTTCTTTCTTACTTTCTTGATTTAATTAATTCATGCATAATAATTGTTTAATTTAATTATGTCTTGTTCTAGCTAATTTATTTATTCTTGGTAAAGGCTCTAGGGTCATGATTCGTTTGTTGTGAGATCAAATTAAGCTTCATAAAATCCAAGTTTGTATTCCTATTCTTTTTATTTAATTGTCAATTTGTTCTTATTTGATTTAAGTTTGATCACCTTAGATTTTAATTCGAACAATTACAGCTTTTCTTAGAAACGTTGGATGCTACATCGTTGATAGGAATCTGCAAGCAACTAATTAGTGTAAGAGCTAATTAGAAAAGGGTAGAATCTGATTTATAGGAGTAGAAGAAATTCTCTTCTAGATCGTGAAAGGTCTCTCCCTGTGTTTAATCAACCCTTCAGTTAAACTTTATTAGGAGTACCGCTTTAAAGTTATTGATCGGTTAGGGATCCTAGTAGAAGTACCGCCTTAGGAATCTTGGGTAGGAGGAGAGCAGGAGGCTCAGAGTACCGCTGGTCTTTATAGCCTTTCTATAGAATTGGTTTTGAATATTTTTGCATCGATGATCAACTATTTGAATCATGGTCTAGATTGAGTCTTTACCGGGAATTCCTCGCCAATTGAGTTCATTTAATCACTATTTATTTTCTGTTTTTGCTTTCTCTGTTCGTTTGCTATCTAACTGCAACCAAAATCCCACTCATTGGTTTTTACCACTGTTACTTTTCTTGGTCATTTAATAGGAATTAATTTAGTCATAAAATCTCTGTGGTTCGATCCTTTTACCACTTGCTACAGTTTTAATTAATTATGCACGGTGAATTGTATGATTTATTTTTGTTGGGTTCGACGATCATCAAATTTTGGCGTTGTTGTCGGGGATTTCAATTGGTACTAATTTAATTTATTTGTTTTATGACCAGGTCCTCTTGTTAGAAATTAAACAACTCAGAGATTACCAGAGGCAGAGGACAGAAAAAAAATTCAAAAATAAAACCCTTCATCACAATCAACATCAACTGCAAGTGACTCTCGCCCAGGCCTAGGAAAGAGCACATCTGCACTCAGATGGCTGATGCAATAGAGGTATGGTTAAAATCCATAGACAATAAAATAAATAACCTACATATTTGTGTCTCTTCTGTTGTAGATCAGATACAACAACTCTCATATGAAGCGCCTAGCTTCCAATCACATCCTTGGGCGAATGCCCACAACTACAATCAAGGATGAGAGTATCCTCCGAATTTCAACTGGAATCCACAACAGCCACCACAATCACAACAACCCCTGCAGATCACTGGTGTTCCGATTGAAGAGACACTCAAACAGTGTATGCAAGTTACTCAAGCTAGCATTTTAAGTATCACGCAATCCATCCAAGCTAGCATAGCTGCAATGCAAGAAGAGATGGGACAGATGCAGCTAGCATTGACCAACCAAAAATAGGAGCAAGGATGGTTGCCATCAACTACTGTGGATAACCTGAAGCATAATGTCAGTTCTATGACGTTGAGAAGTGGAACAAAAATTTCAGACAAAGCTGACTCTTCCACAGGCCTGGGGAAGAGCCGACCAGAGGCAGTTCCTCCTCCACCAGAATTCGAACCAGAAATGAAGGTAATTCCAGAAAATCCATTTCTAGAGATGTTGATGAGAAAGGAAAACCAGGTAATCCCTCTTCCTTTTCCTGAAACGGCTGAAAAGTCCAAGAAGGCAAAGGAAGAGAAGACTATTTTAGATATTTTTTGAAAAATAGCTATAAATATTCCTTTACTTGATATGATTGCGCAAGTACCCAAATATGCCATGTTTCTTAAAGATTTATGCACTAACAAAAAGAAGCTTTCAGGTATAGAAAGGGTCAACTTGAATGAGAATGTGTCTGCTGTTTTTCAGAAAAAGTTACCTAACAAATGCAAGGATGGAGGAACCTTCGTCATTCCTTGTAAAATAGATTCCTTGTAAAATAGGTGACCAGAATATAGAAAAAGCGTTGTGTGATCTTGGCGTTGGGATTAATGTTATGTCATTAACTGTTTTTAAGACTCTGAATATCGGTGAATTGAAAGAGACAATGGTTGTAATTCAATTAGCTGATAGATCAATTATATACCCTGTAGGAGTCATTGAGGATGTGCTAGTTCAAGTGAATGATTTTGTTTTTCCAGGTGACTTCTATGTTGTAGATATGGATAATGAGCATTCAACAAAATCTACAGAGATACTGTTGGGTAGACCATTCTTGAGGACAGCAAGGGCAATGATTGATGTGGCTGGAGGGAGTTTGACATTGGAATTTTGTGGTGAACTTATTAAATTCAATATGTATGATGCCATGAGATTTCCTGATGACACGCATAGTGTTAATTGCATAGATATTATTGATCCTGATGCTGATAATATTCATGAATTAATTGCTACTGACCCCTTGGATTGTGTTCTTAGCAGAAATATTGACAAGCCAAAAATGCTTGAGATGGAGAAAGGTTTGGACATGAATGAGGAGAATAAAAAAGTTGTGACTGAGAATGATGCTTCTAAACCTTGTACTGATGCTCCTAAGATTTTAGAACCACCAGAGACTAACAACAAACTTCTACCTCTAATTTTGCAGGCCCCTGACTTGGAGCTGAAAAATTTGCCAGACCACCCGAAGTACTCTTTCCCAGGCCTGGGAAAGAGTCTGCCAGTGATAAATTCCAGCAAGCTGACGAAAATGGAGGAAGAAGAGCGTGTGAGAAATATGAAGGAATACAAGGAGGCCATTGAATAGAGGATAGGTAATACGAGTGACGCAATCCATAACCTACCTACTGAAAATTGAGCAAGAAAAATGTCTAGTCCGAGACTATAAAGAGGGACGCTTCATGGGAGGCAACCGATGTCTTTTTGATATTTTAATTTTTTTAATTTTTTAATTTTATTTATTTTATTTTATTTCTTTCTTCTCTGTCAATAAAATTATCATGGAGT
Source organism: Viola odorata (assembly GCA_963691705.1). Taxonomy (NCBI): domain Eukaryota; kingdom Viridiplantae; phylum Streptophyta; class Magnoliopsida; order Malpighiales; family Violaceae; genus Viola; species Viola odorata. The sequence goes on along the minus strand of OY829540.1, from coordinate 19,629,602 downwards.
CTGATGTTGTTTTGATTTTGGTTATGGCAGGAGAAAGAGCACAAGGTGAATTAATTTCAAGGCCTGGGCATTAAATCATTCATGGAGGATGAGGGTTTTAAGAGAAGTTTAAGCCCAAGGAGCTTTATGGGCTTAAGTCATTAAGCCCACTTTTCTCCCAAGCACATTGTCGTTTATCCTATCTCTCCTTTTTCCAAAATCAAAAAATGACCAACCATCTTCTTCTTCCTCCCAAAACCCTAAACGACTCCCTAAACCCAAACCAAGAAACCACAGACATGGTGCTCACAAGGGCTGCAAGCACCGGCCTTCACACCGAGCGCCGCCATCCTCTCCTCCGCGAGCCACGGCGAGAAACCCTAGGGTTTCGTTTCCTCCAGCGTTGCCGTCGCAACCAAACCAGCCCCACCACAACCATGACTGCCCCGGGTACTTTCCTTCCTGTTTTTCCCTTCTTTTTTCCTGTCGAGTCTTTTCCTTTTCTCACACTTTGAGGACAAAGTGCCGTCTAGTGTGGAGGAGGAATTTTTGTGTTGAACATGGCTGTTTTGAATGTTTGTTTGCGTCAGTTTTTGAGTCTTTATTTTCTTTTCTTTGGTCTGATTTGTGCATGATTTTATTTTCCTAGTTTTGTGCATGTTTTTAGACAGTCATGATTGTGTATAGCATCAGACCCTGATTTCGACCTAGGCTGTATAGTTCACTGCTGAAACTCCATTTTAGACACTTGTTTGATCGAGTCTATGCTTTAGTACCAGGGGAGTGAATGAGCGTAACATGATCAATGCCTAAGGGGCATATATCCTAATAAACTCAGAACATTAACTATCCACATGGTCTAAAGGACAGCTAGCTAGGGCTTAACATTCGATTAGGGTGACAAGGCTTGTTGCGCTGGATTTGAGAGTGCTTTAAATTCCGTCTGATTGAATGTGTGACATTTTAAAATGTGTTGGAATGTCATAGAGTAGAAATAGCAAAAGTGGAAGTTCTGGGAGACCAAAAAGAACAAGCACTGCTATTAATTATGCCTGTAAAAATACAAAGGGCAAAGAATTGAAAAAAAAGAAAAAAAAATCTGCTAATAAGTGATTTAAATGGCACAAGGTCTAGATACACATTTAGGTGGAATTGCACTTCGGTAGGACTCAAATCTGTAGTGAGCTTTGCCCCTTAATCAATAATAATTTAAAAAAGTTGGATGTCTTGATACCATGTGGATGGGGTATGTTTAGGGTATTGATTGGTCCTTGGTAGTCCAGCATCGATTCGGTAAGGGGAGTGTCTAGGTAGTTTCAGTAGTGAGGTATGCAGCTAAAAGTAAGAGATTTGGGTCTCGATGTTTGTTCTGTTTTGTTGTGTTTTGAATTATTTTTCTTTTAATGCTTGAGGGCAAGCATAGGTTAGTGTGGGGGATTTGATTGAGTGCTAAAATGTCTAATTAATCATCATCTTTTCTTGCCATTTTAGATGATGATTCTACTGATTGTGTGCACTTTTCACTCCTTTTTGCAGAAAGCAGGTTGCAAAGCCTAAATATTGAAAAGATGGTGAAAAGAGACAGTAGCTCCCTCTTGATTTTGTGCTGTGCAATTGTAGCAGCCAAGCGAAATTAAAGCAGCAACCATCATGGGTTTGGGCCTGATTTAGAAGAGGGACGCAAGCTGGATTGTGAAAGAAATTGAATTTTGCAAATTAGTTGAAACATATTTTTTATAATTATTTTAATAATTAGTTGAATCCTATTTTCTAGGATTTTAGTTGGACTAGGATTGTGTTTAAACCTAGTTGGATAGAAAAGGTTGTCTCTTCTTCCACAACATACATTTGGCTACTGTTCTGAGTTTTGGAATTCCATACTTTTCTTTCTTACTTTCTTGATTTAATTAATTCATGCATAATAATTGTTTGATTTAATTATGTCTTGTTCTAGCTAATTTATTTATTCTTGGTAAAGGCTCTAGGGTCATGATTCGTTTGTTGTGAGATCAAATTAAGCTTCATAAAATCCAAGTTTGTATTCCTATTCTTTTTATTTAATTGTCAATTTGTTCTTATTTGATTTAAGTTTGATCACCTTAGATTTTAATTCGAACAATTACAGCTTTTCTTAGAAATGTTGGATGCTACATCGTTGATAGGAATCTGCAAGCAACTAATTAGTGTAAGAGCTAATTAGAAAAGGGTAGAATCTGATTTATAGGAGTAGAAGAAATTCTCTTCTAGATCGTGAAAGGTCTCTCCCCATGTTTAATCAACCCTTCAGTTAAACTTTATTAGGAGTACCGCCTTAAAGTTATTGATCGGTTAGGGATCCTAGTAGGAGTACCGCCTTAGGAATCTTGGGTAGGAGGAGAGCAGGAGGCTCAGAGTACCGCTGGTCTCTATAGCCTTTCTATAGAATTGGTTTTGAATATTTTTGCATCGATGATCAACTATTTGAATCATGGTCTAGATTGAGTCTTTACTGGGAATTCCTCGCCAATTGAGTTCATTTAATCACTGTTTATTTTCTGTTTTTGCTTTCTCTGTTCGTTTACTATCTAATTGCAACCAAAATCCTACTCATTGGTTTTTACCACTGTTACTTTTCTTGGTCATTTAATAGGAATTAATTTAGTCGTGAAATCTCTATAGTTCGATCCTTTTACCACTTGCTACAGTTTTAATTAATTATACACAGTGAATTGTATGATTTATTTTTGTTGGTTTTGACGACCATCACGCGCTAGGACAGCCAATGCGCGAGGCGCATATGCATGGAGATGCGGACGAGTCAGCCAGAGCCAAGGTGAGGAAGATCAGCGTCGATTGGACTTCTGGACAAAATACAAGACTCTTCTGTGTGTTAGGAAGGACGAGGCCAAGTTTCAAGTCATTCGGACGTGGGGATCAAAAGTTGGCCCGTGTCAACTTTCAGCCAAGTGCTAGGCGCGCTCACAAGGGCATAGACGAACTGACTTCGAGCCAAAACGCAAACCACTCGAGCATTTGGACTAATTTAAATTGCAATATATTTCTAAGTCCATAAGCTAGTTCGTGTCAAGATTTGGGCTGGAACGCACGAGTGAATTGGAAGATGGCTCAATTAGAGTTTGTGTCGGACAAGGAGACTAGGAGTCAAAGTGCGACTTGGCTTGAGGACCGATTTCAAGCTTAGTCAAGATTTTAGAATAAGAGAGAAGACTCCAGAAGTTAGATAGGATAAATAATTATATTTATTTTATTTATTTAATTAAGTTAGAGTTAAGATAGAATTAGGAGTTCTAGTTCTAGTGAAAGTCGAACTTGTAAGTATTGTAATACTTGTATTTTGCGCCTATATATAGGGCATCATTATTCATTAATAAAGCAGATCAGATTTTCCATACAAACACTTTACCAAATTTCTGTTTCATCATCCTATCATCTTATTCTCTAGATCTCCGGAGCAAGTCATTCTTGTGTTTAACTTAGCCGTTTAACAGGGTACTCGGAGGGTGTATTCCTTCCAAACGTATCCAAATGGATTTTTGTTCTAATTTTGCACCCCAAACCTACAAGAGAACAAGATCATTACTTATGCGCATCCTAGCTATCTAAGATCGTACCAAGGGTAGCAAGAATCGTATCAGTTGGTAGCGGAGACTATCATAGGTACGAGGGATCGTATCGGGGGGGGGGGGGGGGGGGGGAGGGGTTGAGAGTTAATGATTAAACTAATATTAAACTAAACAAAATAGGTAAATAATGATATAAAATCAGATGGGAAAGGATCCTAGCAGAGGTCCATTCTCCGGTTGCATCTAGGCCTAGTCAATCACTGGTGCAGATATATTCCCTTCCTAGTCATAGGTGTGCATAGGGGTCGGGTACGTTTAGGCCCCCTGCTTTTCTTCGTACGAGAAGTTACCTTGAGGTACATTTATGAGGTAACCTTGACACTCTGTCGTCTCCCAAGGTACGTTTATAGGAGCAGTACTTAGAGGCCCATTAAGCAGAGAAAAGACACACCTAGGGTGAGACACTCAGTACGTTCGAGGCACTGCCCTAGTTGACCACTTGCCCTAGTCAGATTAGACTAGTTCGACGTGATGACTCTGAACTAGTTGTCTACTTTACTCTGTAGCCTTACGTTAGTTATTACTACAAAGACGACTTTAATCACCTAGATTCAATTAAAAGTTGATTAGGCTTCTAATTAACCCTAGGCAAATTGGCAAGATCTTGACAAGTGAGCAAATACGAACAAGGAATTTATTACGCACGAATTAACCTCATAACTATCCTAAGTAACCATTGAATTACCTCTGCTAAGACAGAGGAGTTTAGCTACTCATACTTGTAATGAAATAAATAAAATAAATAAATAAAGAAGATATGAAAGATGAAAGAAAATACTAAATCGTATTGAATGTTACCAGCCGGAGCTAGGGCTCCGGTTTATTACAAAGCAGAAAGGACGCCAGTGGCGGAAGAGGGAAAATCCTAGCTGAGAGCAGTCGAGGGCTCGATAATCAAAAAAACTGAAACTATCTCCCTTAACCCTAGAAATAAAAGCCATATAAATAGGCTACAAAATAGGAAGTTTAAATAAGACCAAAACAGCATCACGTTCACAATTGGACTAAGAAAGAAAGAGAAAACATATACAAAATTACACTATATCACTCACTCATATCTTAACAAATTAGTTACTACAATTTTATTAGTAAAATAGTTAGTATCTCAAGAATTTTTCTTTCTAATTACACCTTCCAGTCATTTATCTGTATAGAATCTAGATTTAAAAAATAAATAAAATTATAGTAAAATATTTTAAGACCCCTAAGTTATAGGCAATTTTATACCTTAGGCTCTCTCACGTTTAACTCCCCGAACTTTAGCCTTTGGCATATCGAAATATATGAAACTTTTGTCCCTGCCATAAAGAATTTACCTTCGAATTAAACTCTAACGGTACATTAAAATTATTTTTTGAATTTTTAATAATATTTTAATATAAAAATCAATTTTTAATACATTGTTAGTGTCTATGATGGAAATTCTAACAACAGTGACTAAAGTTTCATATGTTTCGATATGTCGGTAAGGCTACAAATAAGTCAAGTCAAGCCAAGCCAAGCCGAATTTGAGTGAGCTCAGCTTAGTTTGTCATATTATTAGAAGGGCTCAATTTTGGCTCAACCTTGTTATAAGCCTGAACAACAAAGCTTAGACTTGATTCGTTTATTTTTCTTTAGGCTTAGGCTTGGTTCGAGTTGAGCTCAAGCCTAATTTCTTTACTTACTAAACGAACTTTCACTCATTAGGCTTACTTAAAACATTGATAGAATAAAAATTATAAAACATAAAAATTACGAGAGCTTTTTTATAGGTGGGGATGAGAATTGAACCTGAGTTTGAGTCCCTGTTGGTACCATAATTAAAAGAACTAAAAGTTAACTACATTGTAAATTTCATTATTCAACCTGAAAATAAACTAAATAATCAAAATACGCATCACATGAAATATTAATTTAATAATTCATGTAGTATAAGTTCTCTAAGAAATAAAATAAATATCTAATTTGTAACAATGAGAATTAAAATCATCTAACTTCCTATGCTTAGAAAGATAAATAAAAAGATTCCACAACCATTGTTCTTTCTGAATTCCTACTACCAGAGAATAAATAAAAAATGTCAAAACTACGTGTTAATTAAGAAAAGAGAAGATATATTAATAATTAAAATTACAAATTATTGTAATTAATTTGAGAAGAAAGAAAAAAAGCATGCTATACTTAGAATAATGTTGTTTGATTTCAACTTAGATAGACAAGAACATCAAAACTATACAATAACATCAAAACTACCATAATAGTGCAATACAATATGCATAAAATATTTTTTATATGTTTATTAGAGTTCCGTATAATAAAATTATTAAACTATAATGGAGAAAATTTATGAGCTTAATATACGAGCGTTAATAAAGACAACTAATAAGATTAGTTTTTAAGCTTGTAAATAAGTTTAAATGAGTCAACTCATGAGCCTAATGAGCCAAAGTTTTAAAGGCTCAAACTCAGCTCATCAAAAGGACAAGTGTTGTAAATAAGCTTGAGCCTAGCTCACGAACTTTATCGAACAAACTTAAATAAGTTTTTTTTCAAATTAAACCTCGAACGGCTCCCAAACAACTTGAATCATTTATAGCCCGGTGCCTAAAGTTTGAGAACCCAATGCGAAGGACTAAGTATAAAATTATTTATACTTTAGAGACCTTATAATATTTTAACCATCAAACTAATGGTGCAAATATTGTTCTCAATCGGGCAATGTTCATTTCATCTCCATCCTAGTTGCCTAAGATGCACATGTCCATGATTTGATCTAGTTTGAAGGCTTGGATTTCGTATACGGAAGATAGAGCTCAGCAAGTACGAGCTTAGACCTCTTAGTAACCTGTGCTAAGCAACCTAATCGATTTCAAGTGAGGTTCCTTGATCGAATTCTAGACCTATATTCAACCTGTGAATATCAACCTAGGGGAAACGAACAAGTGATGAACTTTCGTGTTTTACTTCCAATCTAATTGAGCATTCGGTCTCAACTAGGTATAAGGTTCACGCATGAACAATTGAGATACTCTCTCAAAAGATAAAGTCTTATTATTATCAAAATCAGCATCTGCTTTACAAAGAAGCCAAGCGGCTCTTTAAATAGAAAATAACTAAACCTACTCTTAATAGAACTAGGAGTTCTACCCGTGCAATTACTCTAATAACTTAAACAACTAATTAATAAATACAATAAAAGAGTTCTAAGTCATTAAAACAACATTCGTAAGGTTGGGTTTGAAGTTGGGCCGCAATCTCAAAGTCGCGGGCTGCCGTGTGTTCACATTGTCCGCCATAATGTCTACTTGGGCTAACTTTTAATCCACTCGTGCGATTGGCCTAAAACTTGGTCCAAAGCTCGCCAACATCCCAACATATAGGTAACAAGGTTCCTCTTCCTGGTCTGGGATGAACAGGTCCTAAATAGCTAATGTGGCGGTGACTGATGCGTCCGAGAGTCTGAATCCGAGTAGGACTTTGTCTGCAAAAATATAGCTTCAGGCTAACTCTCAAACGGCTCATGCGTTCGGGCTCAAATTTGGACACAAAAGAGATAACATCTTGATGTTGATGAAACCAAGTGGATCGCACGCGTTTGGCCTGTTCTGGTCTCAATGGGCTCGGACACAGTCGCTGGTTACACACATGTGTTGACTGTTTGCGTGAGAGAATATCACCATGAGCCATCTTTCGATCTACTCATCCAAATATTATCAAACTTGGCCACGATCCTCCTAAGACATCAATAGGTCTTGTATTTACTCTGGGTCTCTGATCGGAGTCTCTCTTCCATAGGTTGGCTCGATGTCTTGGTTTTATTGTCCCTATGGGTACAGTGTGCGCGCTCCATGGGGCTGGGATCGTATCATTCCCTCCCCCTTCAAAAAGATTCTCCCTCGAATCTGTATCCACACCTATAGGAAACCAAATTAAGTTAGTAATATCAAAGTAATCACAAATCGAACCATACCAACCTCGACGGTCTATCTTGGCTACAATGTCCTTGAATATGTTAATGCGTCGGATAAGCCCATTGCCTCACGCGGTCATACTTGCTCGGACTTGGGTTGGGAACCATCTACGACATAAGTACTGCCAAACCCAAGTACACATCTTGATGGGCTCGCTCATCCCTCCATGGTTCCTCATAAATGCCATCTTGTCATTCAAGCGCACCTCATAGCGCTTGGCTTGTCCATGGGTTATCCGCATCAGCTCTACTCCCTTGCTGCCACCTATTCTACATAACATTCTCAAAAGCAGCAATATCAAACTGAATGGTATCATATGAATAATACCATTCATGAGTTTCACCAACAAACCAAAAATAATGGCAAGTGTGGCAAGGTAGTAAGTAAATAAAATAAACGGAAGACATTCCTCCCATGTAAACTCATACTTACAAACCAAAATATGACATGAGGACCCGAGCATCCTTTTATCCACATTGTTAGAAACTCCAAATTTTGGTTGACAAGGTGTCCAATTGAGCATCTTCGTGCTACACTTCCTCCACAATTTCCTCCATAAGTTGCTAAGGGACTTCTCATCATACCTACTAACAAAACTCACAGGAATACCATGTGAACGCATAACATCCCTGAAAACTAAGTTAGTAATATTAATTATACCCCAAAAACTCATCAAACAACCATTATGAGCGCCATGTACATCAAAACTTCACAAAAGGTCATGCGACCTATATAAGCGCTTGCGCTCGAATAGAGTCCCTTCAAGTCCTGTTGACTTAGACACACAATTATCATGAATCTCACTAATGACAGAATGATTATATAATATAAATACATGTGAAGATCCAAGTGACATTGCGTTAGGGAAAGAAAGACGCACATTACCTTAGCAGTTAGGTTTAACCGAACCACTCACCAAATCTGTATGTTGCGCAATCCTTCTAATTGGCGATTGGCTATGGGGTATCTCCTCTAGAATTAAATCTTTAATTACCTGCACAAGAGAAGAACACCAATAGGAGAAGAAACGAGTGGGTTGGGGTTAGAAGAGATAAGGCGCAATGGCAAAAAATCAAGCGATTTTGAGGGGCTTGCGCCAAAACAATTTATGTGCACACATAGTGCATCCCCCACATCTCTCTCTTTTCCATAAACACTCAATTTCTTTTCTTTATCCTCTCATTTTCTTTCACAAATTTCACTCTCTGCATGCTCACTTTTTTCATGCGTGTGTTTTCCTCTTGCATGCTCACTCTTTTCATAGGGGCTGTTTTGCTCACTCTCTCTTTTCCCATGCTCATTCTTTTCATGGGGGTTAGTTTCCTCATTAATTTTCTCTAGTGACTTCTCATTCGGTATACGCCTTTACTAGTCGTTGTTGATCTTCAAAGACTTGAGTTGGCGTTAATGGAGCAAGTGTGAACTTATTTCCATCCTTCACCAACTTGTAGCGATTGCTCCTTTCTTTGAGTCGCTTCCCTATCAAATTGCCACGGTCTACCAAGCAATATGTGACTGGATTGTATTGGAACGACATCACAAAGGACCTCATTCTTGTACTTGCCAATGGAAAAAGCAACCAAAACTTATTCGGTCACTTTCAATTTTCTTTCGTTGATCGTCCATTACACTAAGTAGGGTTTCGAATGTGTTAAAGTGGGAAGGATCAACTTGTGCACTAATAAAGTGCTTGCATAATTCGCGCAACTCTCCTTGTCAATAGTCAATGCACACACCTTTTTCGCAACTAGGCAACGAATGTGGAAGAAGTTCTCTCGTTGCTCCTGCACACTCACTTCTATCTTTCCTTGTAGACTCAAATGACGCCTAATACCAAGCGTTTTAGCATGTTCATACTCTTCGAAACATGGTGTGCGAGGTGTTTGGTGCGTTGGCACCGTGGCGCGCATGAGGGTCTCGCGCTGTGGAGCGCATCTAGGGTTCACCTCGGCAACCCTTGGCTCGCATGTGCGTCTTGGTACTACCTCTTTTCTGCCTTTATCTCTCTCGACTAGATTATCAAGTAAACTCTTATCTTTACTATCTTGTTGTGGCATACCAAATGCGTGAGAGGCACCAATAATATGAAGTTTATGAAACCAAGTGGATTGCACACGTTTGGCCCGTTCTTGTCTCAATGGGCTTGGACACTGTCACTAGTTGCGCCTGTGTGTTGACTGCTTGCGTGGGAGAATGTCACCATGAGCCATCTTTCTATCTACTCATCCAAATATTCTCAAACTTGGCCACGATCCTCCAAAGACATCAATAGGTCTTGCATTTACTCTAGGTCTCTGATCAGAGCCTCTCTTCCATGGGTTGGCTTGATGTCTTAGTTCGATTGTCCATACGGGTACGGTGTGCGTGCGCCATGGGGTTGTGATCGTATCTTACTAGGGTAGGGATTGGAGTGGATCTCTTTGTTTATATACTAGTCTTAGTTTTGGTACAGAATGAATGACAAAACGACAAGTGAAGGAGGAATGGAGGATGGAGGGTTGCCCACCACCGGTCGCCCAGTCCTACTTCTGATTCGTCGTTGAACTGTGTGGTTCGTCGCCATCATATCATTGGTCGCTCCTGCCCAATGCTTGTTTAGCTCCGACAGCTTTCTGCAACACAAATATTGTTGACAAAACTTAACGACTTATGTCCTCCTTATTAAAGAAATTTTTTAATATTATTTTATAACTTTTAAACGAACCATAAAATTAAAATATATATTTTTAGCAGAAACAGTTTTAGCCATTAGATTTATGGTGAAAAAAATAGAAAGTAATTCTTAAAAGAGCCTAAAAAGTAGAATGAATAAAGCAAGAGGCTTGTTGAACCACCCGAGTACATATATCTTGTTTTCAAATGGAAAATACTTGGGATACAAACTATTTTGTATTTTGTATCAACTGATGTGTCAAGATATGAGTAGGGTTTATCCCTTCCTAATTAGATTATATTATTATTTTTATTTTAAAAAATAATTATCAAGTAAATGTGAAAATGACACGTGTACTTTTTTATAAAAGTTTGTAAAAGTGTTTGTATCTCTGATATTACTCTTTTAAAATATAAATGTTTCAATTTTTTCAATTCACTCATTAAACTTTCCTCAATTGGATTATTTTAACGATCCAATTATAAGTCTTGTTGATTTTCATTAAAATTGCACGTGGAAGTTGTCTATTGAATATTAGCGCGAAATAAATATTATTGATTAATAAACTAAAATAAAATATAAGGTAAACCAACTTTAATTTATTTCGCGTAAAAAAATTATAAATTTAATATACACTACTTCACAATTTTAATGGAAAATAATGGTATTTATTTGTGAACATAACATCAAAATTATCCAATTAAAAAAGTCAATTAATCGAATAAATTAAAATATTGATGGTACACCCAACATCATTTGTCCAAAATCGTAAAAAAAATACAAAACCATCTAAGACTACTTACAATGGGCATGTTGAATAGCCCATTAAGTAGTTGAATGAGTGCAATGAAGGTGTTGAACGATGGGTTGATGATGATGTGGATTATTTGGTGTTGAAAGAATTCAACATGTTGAATAAGGAAGGGGAGGGGACCACCAGCGTGATGTGTCGCAATATGATTGGCTGCTGTGATTTTTAGATTTTTATCTCTCTACCTCTTTATTTGGGGTCAATTATTTCATAGTAAATAATTTTTTTAAAATTTTTTTTTATACCAAAATTCATCATTTTTTATACTCTATAAATAGAGCCTTGTTTCATTTGATTTGGACACAGAAAAAAAAAACGCATTTTTTTACTATAATATTTCTATTAGCCTCCAATAAACTCTTGTTTATAGCTTTAAACATTTTTTTAGTGAAATGGATCCCAACAATAACCCTTTTAACACCCAAAATTCTACTAATATACCAAATTATGGTATTGCACCAAATTTCGTCATGTCGTCATCTGTTCCAAACTATCCTCCATATTATGGATCGATGATGCCATATTCATCTCAAGCACCCCCTTATTATTCTTCTACTCCAACGGGAAATGAAAATATTCTGAATGTTGGAGCAACTGAATTTCCCGAATTTTCTACACAAATGGCTCTTGGTGGCATGAGCGGTGTTAATGAAGCCACTCTTGGTTGCATGATTCAAGTGTACATCACGAATTGCAAGCAGATCTAATCAAACACATATGGGCAAAATTCGGAATGTTTCGTGGTTAAAGAGATTTTTAAGTCTCTGTGATTTAAGAGATTTATTGTTTGTGAGTTGAGTCTATTGTACTAATTAAGTTATGTGTGTTTTATTAGTTGTGTCGTGTGCTTATTTAGTGTATTGTATTGCATTTTAAGTTTTTTGTAACTTTATTTGTTTTAATAATGACTATCCCTATTTTTCGTCTTCATTACTTGCAAGAAAAAAAATTTAATTAAGAATATAAAATTAGAAAGAAAAAAATAAATTATTTAACTCTTAATTATTTTAATTTAATTTCAATCGATAATTATTATTAATATGTAATCACAAAAACAAAAACATAAAAGAAAATAAGAATATGAGAAATAAAAGTAGTGGGGTAGGGTGTTGAATTTTATTAAACAAAACCATTGTAGAGTGTAAAAGTTGAATGAATGTTGAATTATTAGGTGGAAGAGAAAGAAGATGATGTGGAGTGTTACTTTTTATTATTTAAATATAAAATAGGGTGTTGAATGAATTTTCCATCGTGGATAGCCTAAGTACTAGAATGTTGTGGTACTTCTTATGTGCGCATGGAGACCCACAAACCTCCTGACCTCCTCCCATTTCTATCTTTTTGCTCACATCTTGACTGCTTGGCATAGACAAAAAGGGCTCAAATTCCTATGAGGTATGGTATGATCGCCCAAGATAATAATGCACTACGGTCCATCCTAATTAGATACCCCTCCTTCACTAGTCGCTAGTGACCTCACCACACTACCTCAAATTTGGAGCTACTTGCCTCAAAAATTGTAGGAGTAGGAGATTGAGCATTGAAGGGAGGAGCACCTGTATCTGCAGCTGCACCTGCTTGCTTATAGTTAACTCCATTACAATGGACTAGAAAAACAGCAGCAGCAGCCACCAACAGTTGGTTGGTGTGGATGATTCAGAGTTCCGCTGCGAAAGTTAACAGAGTGCAACTTCGATATTTGTATATAAAATAATTACTTCGCAGGAGAGAGTCAGAGCCTAGGGTTAAATGTAGTTCAGATTAATAAATAAGTTATACCAAGTATTACTCAAGGGTTAAATAGTTAACAACTCAACCATGCTCCCTTTTGAAAATGGTTTTTAAAATTCTCATCAAAATTGAAAGAACTAATAAAACACTGTTGAACCACGTCCCAGTCAAATGAAACCTAACATGTGCCATCTATTATGAAATGCATTGACCATGGAGACATTTTCTGAAAGAACACGCAACAGCAGCATCAAGCAGCCAGCCACCTAACAAATTGCAAAAAAAAGTCGCAGCTCTTTGATCTAATATACTTTGCTTATTAACAGATTCAACAAGGATGGCCTGAATGAAAGCAAAAACCAAGAACGCCATAATAGCGGCTGACGAGCAAAAACTGAAATCGGTCTGGCTTAAGTTCCCACATAAATCACACAACATTGTCAATTACAGTCATTAATAGATCCAACATCCTAAGTCCAATGACTCTCAAGACGTTAAAAGGAAACTAAATACATATTTTACTACTCTTTCTCAGCGAAGGCTCCTCAGAACACATGCCCACACAGGCTCTAGGCATATCCAGCAAACACAGGCTCTAGGCATATCCAGCTGTACTTGCACACCTTTTCATCTCAGATACACAACCATCCCTACATAGCAACAAAAGGAAATCGATGGCAATTAGTGAATGTCGTACAAACTTTCAGTTTAACAATGAGAGAACAAACAAATTAAACAACTAAAGGTAACAGATAGATGAAACTCACCAACATGCAGCCTTATTTACAAACACAAGCAGGCAAGGGACGGTTTGCTCAATAAACTCACCCGACCATGGAAGGGAGGTCATCAAAACTCCACAAGTCCATGTTTCCACCATCCTGTGTATTGTCCCCTTCATTAAGGAAGCTGTCTAGTGAAGCCTCCCAGCTCCCATCAAGATATGACATCTGAAAGCACTTCATTTGGTTGTCAAAAGCAAACAGCTCATCAGATAAAGATGGTTTCGCCTGAACAGGGACCGCATTCTCAGAGTTGGATTTCAACTTCTTATGAGGACTATCATCCATAAAAAGTGATTCATCAACTTCAGGGGTAGCTGCAAGAGCAGATGAAATTTCAGGGGTCTTTGAGATCTGTTCACCCCATCCAAAGTCCGCACAGTCAAAAGAGTTACTCCCTTCATCAGAGTTAAAAAACAAGGGGGCATCAGTAGATGGCGCAAACGACTCCACACCATTACCACAGGTAGGGAGCGAGTCCATTAAACCAAACTGATTCATTAGAGGTTTCTCTTCCACCACCATAGCATGATAGTCCTGTCCTTCATTGTCCAAATAACTGAAATTCTGGTTCGGATTTGCCTTGGGGAGTGGTTTTTGAGAGTTTGCCTTAACTGAATGCTTTGGTGAAACACGTGGAGCTTCATCAGGAAAGTTCACCTTAGCTTTCTTGCCACGGATTCTGCGTGCTTCAGCATCATATGCTCTCGCAGCTTCTTCAGCAGTATTAAATGTTCCCAGCCAAACACGTACACCTTTCCTTGGATCACGAATCTCAGCTGCCCATTTTCCCCATGGGCGTTGCCGGATTCCACGGAACTGATTCTTTCTCTTTCTCTTAGTAGATTTTTCGGCCAGCCCACTGAATTCCACAGATTTTACAGCTGTAGAGCCTTCAATAATTATAAACAAAACAGATTACATAACTATTTTGGTGCTACATGAGCAAACACAGAGCCAAAAATAAGTTCTATCATAGAAAGTCCTATCAAATCATGCAACATAAAATGTTCACACGACATACAAAACCACCTGCCACATAGCGCACATCCCATAAGTCTTTGTTCTCTATCATCACATAAGAACCATCGGTGAAAACAAAGACTAACAGCGCATGGAATAGTAATTCTAAGCAAGAATCTTGCAGTATGAAATCGAGATTTATTTTCTCTTTTTAACAGCAAAGACAAATCAAAGACATCAGTTGCTTTCACAAATGCAGAATTTACAAATTAAATAAATGATATTCATGACCACATGAAATTTATCCTTGTTGCAGTAATTTTCTTAATCTTTTGGCGACTTCTATAAACAGAGGAAGGAAAAACACTCTTAAAATGAGGAAAAGAAAGCTCTCTTAAAAATAATCTCTTTAGTAAAATACAAAGAAAAGAAAAGAGGAAGACGCCATTTTCACAACAAAAACAAAATCTAAGAACTGCAGAACAATTAGTATGCATATTAGAAACCAAATTTATACCTGAAATAGCAGCACGGAACAAAATCCCAGATTTAACACGAGATAAAAATAAGCACAAACAAAAAATAGCTCAAAACATCCATCAACATGATGCACTCCATCCCAAGAAGGTAACAAAACATCCCTTCAACCCAACAGAAAGCATAAAAGCTTAAACATCAAATCTAATCCCAAAAACTGATCTTCACTCATGCACAAACATAGCTCAAGATTCACCATAAACATGAATCTAAACAGCTAAAACGGAACAAAATGCCAACCATGCTTCATCTTCATCATTATGATCATCACAATTAATATGACAAAACCAAACAATAAGAAATTTTCTCAGAGTATTTTTATTAAAAAACAAAAAAAAAAGCAAGAGAAATACATAAAGAGAGCACATTTATTTAAAAATAAATAAAAAGCAAACAAAGCAAAGAGAAAAGATCAAAACTTTACCGCGTGAGGGGCTACAACTCTTAGCAGAAGGAGCAGCATCTTTAGATGTGAAAGCAAAAGGCTTGACATCAACCGACACATCCTCGACTTCATCAACATCAGATTCATCTTTAAAGCGTAGGAAATCAGCTTCAAAGTCATCATCAAGGTCCACAAAAGGCACAGGCTTCGAGTACTGCTTGCTCAGGGGCTTAATCGGCTTTTTCAGGTCCAGCCACTGGAAGTCCGCCGTCAGCCGCCTAGAGGAACGCCCTCCTCCGGCGGTCGGAGGGATGAAGTCTGATATTATAGCTCCGCCACACATGGTGGTTACAGATTTTGACGGTGTTTCTGGTGGAGGGTGGTCTTTGATACAGGGGTGTAAATGAAAAGCTCTCAGAGGGAAATGGGGTCAAACTGCTAATTTTTTGAAGTTTTGGGTTTTTAGACAATAATTAGGAGGAAATGTGTTTTGGGTTTTAGTGGGTGAAGAAGTCGGTTCTGGAGTGTTTTATAGGGAACACGGAAGGACAGAGAGAGAGGAGAGGTTAAAATACTATTTTAGCCCTCTGATGAGTCGGTGAGAGATTGAGTTACCATAATACCCTTTTTCTGAAAAGATTAACTTACATTTGTTGGATGGTACATCAAAATTTTATTTCCTCCTCCACTTTATTTGTATCAATCTGTTACATCAATGTATATGTTACTCTTATCTGCGTATCTTTCGGTATGTATTCTTGTACAACCAGTGTACACCTCGGCCATTATACTCTCTCCATTATTAAAATGTTATCTTTTTAATCCGATAATGATTGTTTTTATTATAAATATATTTTTATTTATTAATTTTTTTCCTATATTAATTTTTTTACTTTAAATTTTTCAATTCAAAATTAATATAACTTATGAAAAAATAAAAATTATAATTAAAAAACATCAACTAACAACCTTCTAAAAAAATGTAAATGAAATAACTAATTAAAAAATTATTTCCATCAAAATGAACACCCCCTTAAAAACCGAGGGAATAATATGGGTTGTGTTAGAAAAAAAATTACACATGCACAACTAGGGTTGTCCATCGAACGGTATTTCAATATACCGTCTAAAATATTTCGATATTCGGTATACCAAATGCCCAAAATTAAATACCATTCCGTACTGATCTAAATTTTAATACCGTACCGCATTACCGAAATTAGTTTGGTACGATATTTCGATACCGAAATACCGAAGTGTACAATACTCAGCAAAAGAAAGAAAAGAACACAGAAACCAGCTTCGTATTTCAACAAACACCTTGTCTGCACCATCTCTATTTTCTTCCCATATTTTTTACACTGACTCCAACCAAAATTACAACATCACCCTCAATCAAAATGAACAAATAAACACAACAAAACATTAACAGGTTTCAATTCCATTGTATTGGAACCTTTTCAATTCAATAATCAGCACTACAGCAACGATTGCAATAACGAAAAGAACTCTATGTCAAGAAATCCTACAAACAACCAAAACCCAATTCAAATTTACCTGTTTTCCATCCATAGTCAATCAATAAGGAAAGAAAGAAACATATAAAATGGATATAAAAGTGAAGGTACGAAAATGGTGGGTGGCGGAGAACAGATCTGGGGTTGTGATGATTGAAATCTTGATCAGCAAACGAGAAAGACAACGGTTGCAAGAGGGGTAGTGATGCCGGAGTGAGGATATCAAAGTGCGGACAGATCGACGACGGAGAGAAGAAATGTTGTGTGGCGTGGTTGTTGGTGGTCATCACTCGTCGGAGAGAAGAAGATGAAGTGGTGGTGGAGAGGATTTGTGTGTTTGTTTGTTGCGGTGTGGTTTTGAAAATTTGGAATTTTGGAGAGAAGAGAATAGAAACGAAGAAGAAGAGAGGAGATGACATATAGTATGGTATTTAATGTACCTAATAATTCGGTACGGTCGAACCTGGCAAAACCAATACCGTACCGTACCGAAATTCATTTCGGTATCGTACCGAAATACCGAACAGTGAATTTGTGAAAAAAATACCGACCGAATTTGCGTAATTATGGTACGGTACCGCGGTAATTTCGGAATAGTATTTCGGTGGACACCCCTCGGCACAATCATCGGCAAGCAAAATTTGGTATTTATACTTTGGAAATTGACTCTCTAAATTACATTAATTTATTTATTTATTATTATGTTGAACTTAATACTCAAAAGTGATGTCACATCAACGATTCTTTTATTTGTTACCATATAAGCTCATATGTAATAATAATACATATGAAAATTAAAACATATAACTATGAACATTTAAATAGTAAAATAATATATTCTCCTAATCGAAGTAGTTAATTTTTTTAATAATAATTACATATACGTAAAAATAAAATAACTATATATTATTATTTATTTCTTAAAGTATTGTATTGATAGTCCACTTTTAATATTTATAGATTCTCTTATTGTTTCCATATGAAAAAAGATTACTATCAAAAAGAATATTAATATATACCTAGATTATAATAAAACAACAGTAGTATTTTATACCACTTTTAGTCATTTTATAATTTCATAGCACTTTCAAAAATATTAAATACAAACATTTTTATAACTTTTATATACAAAATTATTGTCAAGCACACAACAATGCAATGCACAACCGGGCACAAACCGTGAAGCCAAAATGAGAATAATATTAAAAAAATTATGTGGCATAATATATATTTTCTGGAGAAAAATAAACTCAATTTGAAATCAGAGGATTAATTGACCCAATCCAAACAAGCACAAGGAAAAATAAAAAATTTGGTTAATACGAGGTGTTATTTGAAAAAAAAAATTACAAACACATGGTGGTAATAGGTAGCATAGCCAAATATATATTACTATTAAGCCATGGTACAAGAACCAATTTAATTTTTTTTGTAAAACAATAATGTGTCATACAATATGTTTAGACATATTTAAAGGATTAGATAATTATTATTTTTATAAATGTAGCTTAATTATTTCTATACTAAATAGGTAAAATTTAAAGTAGAAAAGAAGAATTAAAGAACTAGAAAAGAAATAAGAAATGAGAAAATGTTAGAAAAATATAATAATAAATGATAATAAAGATGAGAAAAATGACTTCCAATATACGGTACCAAGTTGTTTAAATGGGGAAAAATATTTACTACTAAAGTAAAAAAACTGTTATATAAATGGGTAATGATGTTGAAAGAGTTAAACAATTTTTTTTAAATGAGTATTTTTAATTTAATTTATCTTTATGTATAAATAATAGGTAAAAGAAAATTAAAAAGTGAATAAGATAAGAGGTGAAGAAAAATTAAAAAATAAAAAATTAACATGGGAAATAAATAGAGGGGGGCTAGCACCACGCATAGAAATAATTTACTTTAATAAATATATATATATATATATATATATATATATATATATAAATTTGTTGAAAGAATAATTTGTAAAAATATTGTTAAATAAATTCTCAATGATATTTAAAAGATAATGATAACTACTTTAATTAAAAGGAAATGATTATTTTTTGTTCATACCTCTATATATACAAAACAAGTAAAATATGAACATAAAGTAAAATATCTACTTAAGTCATGCGATAAGACTCATTTGAGTATGAATGTAGCTAGAGTGCAAATGACTATAATTTAAAGCATTATGACATTAAAACATGGAATATGATGAGTTAGAACGTAAAAAATTCAATTAAAAATAACAATCGAATAAATAGAAAATGAAAAAAAAAATATGGGAGAAAATATATATTGCTAAAGTCATGATGCAAGAACAATTTCTCATGTAAAAAATAAATAAAGAGTCATACAAATGGTTAAATATATTTAAAGAGTTAAATTACTATTTTTTTTATAATTGAGGTAGTTAAAATTTTGAATGTAGTATAACTATGTGTACAAATAATAGATAAAAGAAAAAGAAAGAGAAAGTGAAAATGAAAGAAGTAGAAAAATAAATAAGAGATGATCAAAATGTTCAAAAAAACTGATAATAAAATGAACAATGGAGATGAGAGAATAAATTATGGGAAGTGGTTCACGGTATATTGTGAGAATAAATTTATTTTAATTATCAAAAATATATATTAGTGTCATGCTAAAAAATGTAAAAATAAAAAAAATATTATAGAAATAGACAGTATTGTTTAAAGAGTTAGAAAATTTTGTACGGTGAAAAATATATAGTAATGATAAATTCATGCTAAAAGAATAATTTGTACATTTTTTTTTGAAATAATGACTTAGACCAATGGGTTTTTTTTTACGTAGATAGGAATGTTGCAAAGAGACTGAAACTTGAAATATTTCCCTCTCTACTTTGTAGGAATTAAGTTGAGCTACAAATAATTAATAACATCTAAAGGGTTAGGTATTTAATAATTTCTCTAAATGAGGTGATTGATTTTTTTTAATATGACTTAGTTATATGAATAAATAACAAGTAAAAGAGAAAAGAGAGAAGAGAAGAAATTTACTCAATTCATTTAATTGATCAAATAATTAGTTTTACCTAATTATAAAAAATACAAATTCAGTAATTATAGTTATAAAAATAAAATTTAACTTGATTTGTAAACTCAATCATTTGTAAATCAAAGTGCAATACAATGAAAAAATAAATTTTACTAATAATACCATAAATTAAAAAAAAATATATATATATATATATATATATATATGTGTAAATCTAACAGTAAGAAGTTAAATTCAATTGAAAGAAAGAAAATTTCAATGCATTAACTAATTACTTCTCTACAAATTATTTATAAATGATAATGCATATACTTCATTTTTACATTCATACAACAATCTCAAATTATTTTGATTCACAAATTCACTAAACTCTTTGATTGAGCCTTATTTTATCATGTTTTTAATGTTTAAATACTTGTTATTTGGACAGTAAAGCTATTGATTTTGTTGTTATTCCCTTGATTTTGGCAGTGTTGATCAGAGGTGCAACTTTGCAGAAAAGTTGATTCGAGGTGGTTTGGCCTGAGGTTTGGCCAAACCAGTTTGCTGAGGAAAGAGATACTTGTCTTGGCCGGAGGTTTGGCCAATATAACGGAATAGGTTGCAACTGGAGAATTTTGACAAAAGATAAAGACGCGAGCTGACAATTACAACTGAAAATGAGATTTCAGGGATTGACATCAATAAAGATTATCTTTAAGAATCCTAGATAGGATCTCCCTCTCTTTTAAATATTATTACCCCTTTTTATTTAAAAACATTGTTATTATCTTTTTAGATTATTTAGGAGTTTGAGTTAGAGAATGACAGGGGGGTTTTAGCTTGTTTATAGCTGAACTTGTTCACCTTCTCTTGGGGACAGACTCTCTCTTCTCCTCTCTCTCCTTCCACCATTGAAACAATTAATTTGCTCCGGGATTTAATTCTTTGAATCCACGGATTTATTTTATTTATACAATCAAGTATTTTATTTTTACATCTATGAGTATATCTAGCTAATCACCATTCTTGGTAAGAGCTCGAGGGCTATGTTTCTTACATTTCGTGATATCTAATTACTCTTAATAATCTCTATTTCTGTAATTATATATTTTCTAGTTTTTTTAGTTCCTTGTTAAAGTTTAGAACTGACAACTCAGATTTTAGCTTGGGAGACCCAGTTAAATGAATAATACAATTCAGACCCGACTGACAACCGTGGGCCTCGACTGACAACCGAGGGTAAACTTGAGTTAGGCGTTTTCTTATCCACAGCAGCGGTGCAGATATAGAGATGAACACCATTGAATCAGTTATCGAATCATAAGAACATAGCCCCCTCATGCTCTTACCGGTAACCTCATTTTTACTGTTTTCAATCTTGACCCCCTATCTTGGCCAAACCTTTGACCAAGATTACTTTGAACTGTTTTATTTCTTTTGTTTTTGTCTTTATTTTCAGATTCACCCAACCAAACTCAGTGACGAGGAAGTCAATCAAGAACTACAATTCCCAAGAAGTCTCTGTGACGATCCTCTTACCACCATCTACAAGTTCCTTGTGGACAAGTGATAAATTTTTGGAATGCGACAAAGGCAGGGACAACCAGGAAGAATATGGTTGCTATCCAGCAAAAAAGCAACGAGAGTTTCAGTGAATATCACCAAAGGTTTCGTGAGTTGCAAGAGATTTTTCCCACCCATGGAGTTGCAGATCAAACGATGATCCAGTATTTTTATGATGGGATGCTTTCGAGTGACAAAGCACAAGTAGATGCAGCAGCTGGTGGAGCGTTGCAAGACCTGACCATTACAAGAGCCAAACTATTGCTTCAAATAATGGCAGATAATTGCCAAAACAATCTTGTTTCAGAAAGAAATTCTATTCCTTCCACTCTTAATGCTATTAATGTTGAACAGAGGTTGAATGAATTAACTGACATGGTTAAAAATATTTCTGTTAACATTATAGGTACAAAGCCAACAGGAGTTCCAGAATAGGTAACCATGGTTTATAGGATATGACAACAACAGGATCATCCAACCAATAATTGCTACATGGTACAACATCCAGGTGATCCAGTCCAGGTCAATGCAACATACAGATACAACCAGGGGCAGCAATTCCCCTTGAAAGCAACCAGTTTTTCGGGTGGAACCATCCAAATTTAAAATGGCGACAAGACCCTCCACAACAGAATCTTGGCCAAGCTCCTGGTCAAGCTCTTGTGCCGCAGTTACCGCCTGCTCCTCAACCTCTGCAGATTGTTGGTCTCTCTATGGAAGAGACTCTCCAAAAGTTCATGATGGCAACCCAGTCCAACCTAGTAGAGATGCAGAAACAGATCGCTCAATTGTCACAAAAACAGCAGCCTGACCAAGGCAGATTGTCCATGCACAATGTGAGTGTTATCCATCTCAGAAATGGAAGTGTGATAAAGAAGTTAGACGGTGAGGAAGAAGATGAGGAGGATGAGGAAATTCAAACAGAACCGATCTTGGCCAAGCTCATGGCCAAGCTCAACATTCTAGAAAAAGCAACAAAGGAAAAATCAGTCTTGGCCAAGCCCATGGCCAAGCCAGGTAAGAAGGTCGTAGCTCAAGAAGAAGAGATAGAAATTCCACCTCCTTTCCCTCCTAGGTTTGCAAAGACTAAAAGGGAGAAAATGCAACAGGAATTTATGAACATTTTTGGAAAAGTTGCTGTCAATATTCCTATGCTTGATTTAATTGCTAAAGTTCCTAATTATGCTAAATACCTTAAAAAATTGTGCAGCAGTAGGAAGAAACTTGCAGGAGATGGGAGAATAAACGTGACTCAGAATGTATCTGCAATCCTACAGGCAAAACTTCCAGAAAAATGCGAGGATCAAGACACATTTACAATTCCATGCAAAATAGGTAACCAACAAGTGGAAAAAGCTTTATGCGACTTGGGAGCAGGTATCAATGTGATGTCTTTTTCTGAATATAAAAAATTGAACATTGGTATCATGAAAGAAACTAGGGTAGTAATTCAACTTGCTGATGAATCTGTTATACTCCCTAAAGGAATTGTGGAAAATGTATTGGTACAGGTGAATGATTTTGTTTATCCTATAGAATTTTATATTGTGGAGATTAACACTGACCTACCTTCCAACTCCACAGATGTACTCTTAGGAAGGTCATTCCTAAGAACAGCAAGAGCCAAAATTAATGTGTATCATGGACGCATTACCTTAGAATATTGTGGTACAACAATAAAGTTTGACATGCATGATGTTAACAAAAATCCTAATAAAATGCATAGTGTCAACTTTGTGGACAGCCTTGGATATGATACTGATAAGGGTTATGAATCAAATGCAACTAACCCTTCTGATGGTGTTCTTAGCAGGAGGGATTTAGATGAAAAGTTGAAGGAAGAAGAATTTATGGCTAATGATGATTTGCAAGACATTGTTTCTGATCTTGAATTTTTTGAACCAAATACTGATATTTATAACAGCCATGAACTACCAAAAGTTTATCCTAACCTTCCACCTTCAAGTGTGCAGGCACCAAAAATTGAGCTTAAAAGCAGTCTTGGCCTCGAGTTTGGCCAAGCCGTAGGCCAAGATTCATCTCTACCAGAGATGTTTCCTACTTCTCACAGTAGCCAAAACTCACCTTTTGTGATGTAGGGACAACAAAATAATGAGCTGGAATAGCCTCTCGATGCATTCAAATTTATACCTTTAGGGGTTGTCCAAGGAATACCACCTAGAGGTCCTGTCAAGCTTAGAGCATGGAGCGAATTTGGGAAAGTTTCTTGATAAGAAATCCATGGCAATGTCGAGCCCAAGAAAATAAATAAGGGCGCTTTATGGGAGGCAGCCCATGTTTTTTGTTTCATTTATTTCCATTTTTATTTTGATTTTTCATAAATAATGTTGCTACCCGATTTTTGACCACTTTTTTTGTCACATTTACATAATTTTACGCTTATCACGTTTAATAGCTCGTCTAGATTAAATTTCTGTCGATTCTTGGTCCTAGGCTAGTTTGTTTAATATTTCATGTCATTTCGTGCCTTTTTATTTTTTTCGTACTTTTAACTGTCTTTTTGCGAACTTCTTTCGATCCCGAGTAAGTTTCCTGAGACCGAGGGTCGAACGAGTTATTTCTTTATTTGATAATTACGTGCTAATTTTCTCTTTCACACCACTGCGTCCAATTTCGTTCAATTCTTGTCGTAAGGACATTTATTTTGCGCGCGAACGTTTTGACACTTCCGAAAGAGAAAATAAATACGTTAAATCAACTTTCGCATTTCTTCACTGTATATTAGTTTTCTTGCCTTATTTTTCTACACATAGTTGTACCCTTGACTCGGATTTATTTTCACTTTCGTACGATTTCACTCGTACCAAAATATCCCGTTCGTGCCAAAAAAAGGGATAAACTCTACATAAATGCATGTAAATCCTCCACCTCTTCGTCCTTACCCTCCAGCTTGCCTTGCTCACCACCTAGCCACACAATCAAACTTGCTCATCACTTGGCCACAAGCTTCCCTACCCTAGCTCATCATCACCCTCCAAAAATATCCCCCGTCAATTTTCACCCACACAACCAACCGACTCCACCTTGATTTTTTCCCTATAAATAGCAACCTTCATCCAACAAATCAAGGGCACCAAAATCTCCTCTTAATCACCATTTCTTGCTCATCCTTCTTAGTCCAAAACTCTCATGGAGAGGTAAGCTTTCTTACTCTAGCTTTCTTTTAATTTTCGTTTATAGCCTTAATGCATGAATAAATTGCTCAAACTTGGTTCAAATGCTTAGTTTTTATGCCAATTTCATTTCCCTTCCCTCAATTTAATGACATGGTGCCTTGAGTAATTAATAGCCATAATGCATGTTAATTAGCTCACTTTTCCTTTGTTAAAAACACAACTGTTTTCATTTTATTTTCTTGCTGTTCTTGCTGCCGTGAATTGCTGCTATGCTACTGGTTTTAGTTGAGTTGGTTTGGTCGAGTTCCAAGAGTTGAGTCTCACCTGAGTTGGCCATGGTGGCTGGCTGCTTGGAGAAGAAGAAGAGAGGAAGAAAGGTGATGGCGGGAAAAGGGAAATTGCAAAGGTGATGGGCTTGAGTTTGTCACAAGCCCATCTTGGTTTTTAAATGAGGGCTGGGCTTGATTTCATCCCAAGCCCAGCCACTATTTTAACAAAAGTAGTGGGCCCGACCCATTTGAAATTCGTATGCGTACGGTTAATTTTTTCGTAAAACTTTCGTGTTTAATTTCTCGTAATTTTTGCATGCTTTAAATACTTTGTTTTAAATTAAAATTTGGGCTTGGCTTGTGCCAAGCCCATTTTTTAATGCCCAATTTTCCCACGTGGGACCCGCTTATTTTATTTTTCGTCAAAATTATGTAAAATGTTCGTATGCTTATATAATATGTTTAAATGATAAAACATGTTTGTATGCTTATATAATATGTTTAAATGATGAAAAATATTCGTATGTTTTTATAACATGTTTAAATTAATTGAAATACTCGTATGCTATTTATTTTCGTGTTTAAATAATGTTAAAAATGTTCATGTGTTTAAATGCTTTATTTAAATCGTATGAAATGCTTGCATGTTCACATGATAAGAATACTATATGCCATATTTAAATTTTTGTGAAAACATTAATATGCTTGCATGTTATAAATAAATCAAATATTAATTACGCCATGTTTAAAATTGCTCATATGAAATAAATGAACTAATTGATTACTTGTTTGCCATGTTAATTAATTGTTTACTTGTTTCTTATGTTCAAATTATTTATTTACTTAGCATGAAATAAAATGTTTATTTGTTTATCATGTTTATTTAAATATTTATTTGTCAAATTAAGTAAATGTTTGCATGCGCTTTTATCATTTATTATTTTGAGTTATCGCTAATACTCTCACTTCGTAGGATAAAATTCAAGTCTTCGCTCGCAATGAATTATCTTAATTTATCTCACTTGTTGTAATTAGTTGACGCTTTAATTATTTCACTTGTTGTAATAATTAGTTAGATTAATTATTCCGACCTCCAATTTGTAATAATTAAATAAGCAGTTTTTATTATGAATTGTGGTTTGTAATAATTAGTTAAGTAGTTAAAAATCGTGTGTGCTGCTTATACCTACGTATTTATGTCAATTACCGCTAACGTTCATTTTAAAGAGATGGATCGATCGGGGTTCGTCAAATCGGGTAAGTTTATCTTAAAACCCTTTTACTTATTTTTATGCTTTGAATGAATGTTTATCAAAAAGGTCCAAAGCCTCGATCATATCGTATGCATGACCACTTAGAAAAGCATTAGAACCCACCCAATTCGTATGCATGACATATAGAATTGTTAGCAATTAAAATCAACCCACATGCTTACGTGTTCACATCACTTGCGTTTAAATGCCATGAGATTAATTGCTTTCTTGTTAAATGATATGCATGGTGGCTTCGATCCCACACGGTTATTTGCATTCATTAAATTAACATCGTGCTAGTATTTATCCATGATAGGATCACTTAGTAATTAATTAATTAATCATGCATGGCCCAATGATAAGGGGGGAACATCCGCTCTAGCATTGAGACAAAATGGTAACCCCATCCCTCGAACCCAAACGGAAATAACAAGTCCCGAATGCTAAGATGTAACGTCGCCTTTAAGGGCCAAATCACTTCAAAAATGTTTAAATAATCGAAAAGTGTCCCAATTCAGTAAACGGACTCTGTTGACATGATTCAATCATTGGTCGATGTAAATGATTGGAAAGTGACTTGAGTTCGTGGGAAGAGGAGGTTGACATGCTTCGATCGTTTAAACAAATCTTTGTATATCAAAACTGTATTCAAACACCTTATAACCGGTAACCTTTTTAGGGTGTGACTTGGGTGCCTAACACCTTCCCAAGTCCACAATACGACCTCGAACCTTTGTTCAATGGTTTAGACCAAGCCTTAGTTTTTTTATTTTTATGCCATGACGCTTAGGTTCCCTAAACCTTAGAAATTAGAGTGGCGACTTCATTGTATTATGTGAAGCATCCATTTATGCTTAGCATCCGTCCCAAACCTTAAACTCATTTTCAACGAAAAAGGGGGTGCGACAAATAAGTTCAGAGGTTTTTCGTTGACCCGACTTTTGTCCTTTTCTCTTATTCCAGGGTTGCTACAGCGCGAGGAGTGCGTTCAAAATCAGAGGAAAAATTTTATGCTTCGGCAGTTGTCTTGGCCAGTGGCGTGGCCAAGACATTTTTTCCAAAACCAGCCAAGCAGCCCCTCCAGTTGCGGATCTAGGCCAAACATCCGGCCAAGATCCTAACAATCCAACAACTACCTCTGCCTCTCCAAGTTAACATCCCCCAGGTCGTTTCTTTTCTTTCCCATCTTTCTCTTCTTTCCTTTACACAATGAGGACATTGTGTCTTCTAAGTGTGGGGAGGGTGTTTTATGAGTCCAGTCTGTGAGTCTTTTTGAGTATGTGTTTTGATGTGTATTTTTTGTGAATGATTTTTTTTTTAGTTTGTCTTGGCCAAGCCTTTGACCAAGACACTCTAGGTTGAGTCTGATGTTTGCATGAATTTTTGTTCTTATTTTTATGCATGTTTGAGTCAGTTTGTCTTGATGAGTATACACCGGAACCCCAGTTTTTAACTTAGGCTGTTTAGTCCACCACTGAAACTACATGTAGATACTTGTCTAGGCGAAGCAATGCTCTAGTAATAGGGAAGTGAATGAACGTAACTTGATCAATGCCTAAGGGGCATATAACCTAATGTAACCCAAACATTAGCTATCCACATGGTCTAAAGGACGTCTAGCTAGAACCTTAACTAGCATTAGGGTGACAAGGCTTGCTGCGCTTGATTTGAGCGTGTTTAGTTCTATCTGGATGAATGTGTGACGTTAAAGGTGCTGGAATGTCATAAGAGCAAAATATAACAAAGGTGGAAGTTCTGGGTGCCCAAAAAGAACAAGCTCTGCTATGAAATTGCTTGTAAAAATAAAAAGGGCAAAGAAAAAATAATAATAATAATAATAATATCTGCTGATAAGTGAATTTAAATGGCAATGAGTCTATATGCACATTTGGATAGAACTGCACTTCGGTGGGACTCAAATCTGTAGTGAGTTTTGTCCCTTATACATTATAAAATAAAATCTAGCATGATGTCTTGATACCATTTGGATGGGGTATGTTTAAGGTATTGATTTGTCCTTGTTAGCCTAGCATTGGGTCGGTTAGGGAAGTGTCTAGGTAATTTCAGTGGTGGGGTAAACAGCCGAAAGAAGAACTCTAGGGGTCTTGGTGTCTGTTCTGTTTTGTTTTGTTTTGTTTTGTTGGTGAGTCTTTGAGTTAGAATGCTTGGGGGCAAGCATAGTTTAAGTGTGGGGAATTTGATTGAGCCTTATTTTATCATGTTTTTACTATTTAAATACTTGTTATTTGGACAGTAAAGCTATTGATTTTGTTGTTATTCTCTTGATTTTGGCAGTGTTGATTAGACGTGCAACTTTGCAAAAAAGTTGATTCGAGGTGGTTTGGCTTGAGGTTTGGCCAAACCAGTTTCCTGAGGACAGAGATAGCTGTCTTAGCCGGAGGTTTGGCCAATATCACGGAACAGGTTGCAGCTGGAGAATTTTGACAAAAGATAAAGACGCGAGCTGGCAATTACAACTGAAAACGGGATTTCAGGGATTGACATCAATAAAGATTATCTTTAAGAATCCTAGATAGGATCTCCCTCTCTTTTAAATATTATCACCCCTTTTTATTTAAAAACATTGTTATTATCTTTTTAGATTATTTAGGAATTTGAGTTGGAGAAGGACAGGGGAGTTTTAGCTTGTTTATAGCTGAACTTATTCACCTTCTCTTGAGGACAAACTCTCTCTTCTCCTCTCTCTCCTTCCACCATTGAAACAATTAATTTTCTCCGGGATTTAATTCTTTGAATCCACGGATTTATTTTATTTATGCAATCAAGTATTTTGTTTTTACATCCTCGAGCTATGTTTCTTATATTTCGTGAGATCTAATTACTCTTAATAATCTCTATTTCTGTAATTATATATTTTCTGGTTTTTTTAGTTCCTTGTTAAAGTTTAGAACTGACAACTCAGATTTTAGCTTGGAGACCCAGTTAAATGAATAATACAATTCAGACCCGACTGACAACCGTGGGCCTCGACTGACAACCGAGGGTAAACTTGAGTTAGGTGTTGTCTTATCCACAGCAGCGCTGCAGATATAGAGATGAACACCATTGAATCAGTTATCGAATCATAAGAACATAACCCGCTCATGCTCTTACCGGGAACCTCCTTTTTACTGTTTTCAATCTTGACCCCCTATCTTGGCCAAACCTTTGACCAAGATTACTTTGAATTGTTTTATTTCTTTTGTTTTTGTCTTTATTTTCAGATTCACCCAACCAAACTCAGTGACGAGGAAGTCAATCAAGAACTACAATTCCCAAAAAGTCTCTGTGGACGATCCTCTTACCACCATCTACAAGTTCCTTGTGGACAAGTGATAAGTTGTATTTCTACCCCTTTTTCATATATATTATACACTTATATTTGACGTGTTCGACACGCGATCACTCTTTCGATAAACAACATATCTATAATGAGAAATAATAATTTTATTTTCTACGTAACTCGTGCACCAACACCTTGTTAGTCTCTAATTAATCAGTAATTAGGTACTCCCTCCTATCACAATTAAATATCGTTTACTATTTTGGCACACATATTAAGGAGACCAGATGACTCACTATTTGACCCTAAAAAATTCCGTACTTTTTTTCGAACGTACGTCAGAGAATAAGTAAGGGGTAAAATTGTCTCAAATATTGAGTTATCCGTTCTCCTTAATATGCGTGACCAAATAGTAAAAGATAGTTAAAAAAACTAGGAGGGAGTAGATCACTAACCAACGTTATTTGTCTCTTCTCTAATATTTTTTTTTATAAAAAAAACTTTTATGACGATTTATTTGTCATTGTTACCTCTGAAAAGTTGCATCTGTCGTTATTGTGGGTGATTTGCTCACAAAAAAAGTATTACATCAATATTGGTTGCGGTTAAGTGGTAAGGGATTTGTCTATTTTTAACTAAAAGTCTTGAATTTGAATTTTGAGAATGAAACAAACCATGCTTGGAGAGTCGCCACTTTTTAAAAACCTAACAAAACTCGAACGAAATTAGTCTCATTTGAGAGAACACCTGATAATGAGGAAAGAAAATTATTGCTATGGTGACAAGAAAATCATGGTCGTTGTTGTTTAGTTGCTATAATAGGTCACTATAGAGGGCTTGATCGGCGGTGGAGTTAAAAAGAAAATTTTAGAGGGACCAAGTATGGTATTTTTTTTTAGAGGGTAAAATAGGTTAACTACAAAATGATAAAAAGTTCATTTAGCAAGATCTCATTGTTCGAATTCCCCTTTTTTATTGGGAATGGAAAGCTCCGATATTTGTGTATGAATAATAAATATTATGTAAAGAATTGCAAAAAGATTAGTTTTAAAATCCACATGGTTCAAACCTAAATAATTTATAAAAAAAAACTTAAGTTAATATAATTGGTTCATTTTATTTAGCAAGTTGTGCAACAAATAATAATTAATACAAAAAATGTACTACACCTCTCTTAGGTATATTGCAAGTTGGTTGATCTAAATTATTTCAAAAATGTTATATTTCATGCACACCCTGGATTAGAAGATGTGGCCACCAATTTTCTAATAAGCATTCATTAACTTTACCATTATGCATGCTAGTAGTAGGAAACGAATGACGCTTACCTCCACTAAGTTTCTTCTCTCTCCTTCTTGTGATAATTTTTTTATATATATTTTTTCATTAATATTTCTACAAAAGACGTTTTAATACTTAATTTTTGGGTTGGATAATTTGAAAGGTAATTTATACCCATAATTAGATTAATATCCAACATTTACGTCCATAGACAATTAAACAACTAGGAACCTAATTTTCTAACTGACCAGACTTAACGCTGTTAAATCACCTAATTCTGCCATTTTTATACGTGGCCAACTAATCTCGTGAACATAGTTTTGAAAATCGGACCGCTCGGTTCGTCCGGTTTTTACACAACCAGAGACCCGGATTGAACCGGCTGGTTTGATGAGCCAAACCAAAACGATGCCGTTTTGGTTTGTTTTGGTTTTTTTTTTTTTTTTTGAAAATTTGATGGGCCGGCCCATTACAGGCATGGGCCAGCCCATCAGAGGGCAACCAAAACGACGCCGTTTTGGTTGCCTTTGGTTTTTTTTTTTTTTGGAAAATATGATGGGCCAGCCTATCAGAGGCCCATCATAGTATAAAAACCAGCCGGTTCAATCCGGTTCGATCCGGTTCAATTATTTCGGATTGAACGGTTCAATATGTGAACGGTTCAAAACGATCCAATGAGTCAATCCGGTCGAACCCGGTTGAACCTGGTTGAACCACAAAATTTTACTATCCGGTTTGTTGTCCGGTCCGGTTTTCAAAACTATGCTCGTGAATGAGAATATGACTGTTTAATGGAGAGAGGAAAAAATAAAATTTATTTTAATTAAATGCAACGAATACAAAGTACAAAACCCTTTCCCATTATAAAAAGACAGGGAATTAAGCAGAAAAATTGAGAAACAAAATTCTTCAAGAAATTTAGAGAAATTTTGGGGTTATTACCAGGAGAATTATTCAAGAGATTTGGGGAAATTTTTGGGTTATTATCAGAAGATTATCATGTCTTCTAACAAGGCTTTCAGCAGCGGTGTGAGCGGTGCGAAAGGTGGCGGTCGCAGAGTGGCGTACAACGGTGAGAGTGGGTCTGTTTCGAAACATGAGGTGTCATTGCGGGAAAAGGCTGCTGTGATGATTTCAGAGTCACCAAAGAACAAAAATTGCGTTTACTACGCGTGTGCTCAACGGGCGTGTGGAACCTAGATTGGTTGGGGTATCCCTGTGGATGTGATAGCGACGGTGAATCTGGTTGAGGCGGCGGTGTCGACAAGAGGCAATTCTAATGATGACACTCTAGGGGATGTTCCCCTACGAGATGGTGGAGGGTATGGTGTTGGAGTTGAACCAGTACAAGCGTTCCCTTAAGGTTGTGATTGACACGCAACAGACTCTCTATCGTGAATTGGTGAGAATTGACAGACAACGATCTGTGATTTTAAAGTCATGATAATCCTCGATGTGGGGTGAGGATTATTTTGTAATCCGGCGTGTTGATATGAACCTTCTCACCGCTCCTAAGCCATTTGCAAAGCGCCGGAGGGGGTTTCCGACGTAGAAGCTCCGACGATCAAGTCAGTAGGCATGATGAAGATAATTAGTGAGGGAGAGATATCGGGAAGGCCAAGGTAGTTGGGCAGAGTTTCAGTACACATTATGTAGAGTTGATAGGGGGGTATTTATAGCCTCGCCCTGTGGGTCACCCTAGACACGTGTCATTTGGGCTTAGTCAGCAATTACCGGTACCTGTCCCTTTTCCCGATAGTTTCCCTAACATGTAGTACCAATAGTATACTTACCTGGTGGAGCCGGTATATGTAGTCTTGGCTACTGTTGAGTATATATACCGGGAGATAATATATCGGGACCCCCCGTTGATGATGAAAGGTCATAATTGCCCTTGAGGTGCCTTGTTTGTATTATCAGAGACTCAACCAAAAATGAGCCCGAGTGTTTACCAAGGGCTTCCGTTACTTTTCCGGAATACTATTTATTGATTAACGGCGCATTCAATGTTTCGAAATCTGCCATAAATGCAGCTCAAGAGGTGATGATTACTCTCAATGCACACATGCTTATGTGGCTTCTTCTCGTCCACTTAAAAAATAATATAGTTGTTTGATGACGGTTGAGTGACACCGCCTCGTACGCTGCAAAAGCTGCAGTTTGAATTCGAAGAGTTGGGCAGCTACCGCGTGCCAGTTAATAAATGAATAAAATAATTGCAACTTGCCATGTGTTAAATTCCCATTGGCTACTGATACGAGCCCAATAGCCCGAGACACTCAAGGGCCCACGACTAGGAACAAAGCCATGATCGCCTTACTCATGAAGGCACTAAGGACCGAGGAGAGCAACACGGAAGCCTCAAGCCATTGGAGTTTATGTGTCCATGCCAACGACTCGACTCACAGCCTCATGCCCGAACCCGAGTCCCACAACGCGCCCAAGGCCGCACTCAGCACTTCGGCCTCAACCGCGCCTAAGCCCATCGCAGCGGCCTCGCATGTGCCCTGCACCTCGGCCTCGCATGCGCCCAGCGCCTAGGCCTCGCATGGGCCCAGCGCCTCGGCCTCGCATGGGCCCAGCGCCTCGGCCTCGCATGCGCCCAGCGCCTCAGCCTCGCCTATGCCCAGCGCCAAGGCTGCACCCGAGCCTCGCACTAATGCCGCTCCCGAGCCCCGCACCAATGCCGCGCCTGAGCCCCGCACCAAGGTCTTAGCATTTTGTGACGTCCTCTGAATAAGAGCCAAGTGTCAAGGTGGTCGTACATTTTGTCCTTTGTGTGAGTCATTATGTGAGTCACCATAGCATGTGCAAGGCCGACGACCTTCAACCCTAAAAACTTGCTACACACCCTAGGATAATATCTATAACCGTACCCTCTTATATTACATCATTGATACGCACACTTGCTCTTATCACCTAAAATGCTTATCACTCATTGATACACACACTTGTCTTATCACCTAAGGTGCTTATCAATCATTGATACAGCTAAGCTCTTATCACTCGTACCCACACCTCTTATCACTAGCATTTATCAATTGCACTACGTGTCTTTCAAATTGTCCTTTGCTTGTCATACATCTTGGAGCTCTCTTGCACTAAAAAAAAAAAAAGGAATTCAAAACCAAAAAAAAAATATACAATTGAGTCAATGCAAGGGACTTGAGATAGTAAGCAAGAACGAAAGTTTGTATGAAGTTTGCGTTTGAGCTTGAATCGTTTTGACGTGTGATCATAAGTGACTACATTGCTTTGTTTTATTTTGTGCTCTTGTTCCTTTTGTTTCTTGAGTCTTTATATGCTAGTCCTTCTTTGTGTCTTCGGTATTTCTTCTTTGTTTCTCACATTACTTCTACTCTAGGTCTAAGGTGCGCATCATTGCAACTTCGTGTGCCACATTAGACCTTCCGTGCCTTTCCTTCGTGCCCTTGTTTTCTTTGCGTGTCCCGTGCCCATCTCATTCCTTAGAGTCTTGGTTGGTCTAAGTTGGTTTGGGGGCTTGAGAGAAAATAAAGAGACGTGAGGAGGGGAGCTTATTAGAGAGTAGAGTGAAACATGAGAAGAAACACGTGAGAGAGGGAACTAACTTTTTATTTTGCATACGAATTGTGTTTGTTCATTTTTGTAGGTACATTTGACTATGTCTCGAAATGTAGCTCATTCCGGAGGGGACTCGAATGAGTCGGTACATGGGGGCGGCTATGTAGGGGAAGAGAATAGGGAGGAGCCCACGGCTTAGGAGGTCCTAGCTAACCTATCGGTGCGGATGGACGAAAGGTTTGCCAACCAA
The DNA here is from genome assembly GCA_963691705.1 of Viola odorata. Lineage (NCBI taxonomy): Eukaryota > Viridiplantae > Streptophyta > Magnoliopsida > Malpighiales > Violaceae > Viola > Viola odorata. The sequence continues at coordinate 19,595,089 of OY829540.1, read as the reverse complement.
GAGGTCATACAGGCGACCCATGCCCAAGACATCAAAATGATAATGGAAGCCCTAGCCAGTATAAACGAAAGGTTGACATCGTTCACACCACAAATCCACCCGCCCCAACCACAAACACAACCCCAACTCCAGCCACCACCACAACCACGCCCACAACCGCAAACACAAGTACCACCCCGTCAACAAGAATGACTAAAACAGCCCGCGATCATTTCCACCAAAAGACCGGGCCAAAGAACCCCAATGACGTGGATTACTATGCCTTCACTCCCGCCGAGCATGAGGAAGCAGAGGTGGCCGAGAGTGTGGCAAGTGAGGACCTAGCGCTTCCACAAGGGCTTTCCTTAGGGCTACTACGGCCACGCCCTCACCATTCCGAGCCCCCACCTAAACCAAAGAACTTCCTAAACACCATCGCCCAAGCAACCAAAAACACCGACCCCAACCTACCGTTACATAGAGCCAATGGCTACATCCCTCCTAGGCAATCGCCTAGAGGACTACACGAGAGAACCCAACCACACCAAACTCCACCGTTTGAGCCTCCGGGGCACAATGAGTATGAGAGAGAGGACGACTTTGAAGAGAGGGGGAATCAACATCAAGGGGAAAGGGTGGACAACTATCATAACCCTAAGTTGACGTTGCCTAGTTTTGAGGGGAAAGATGAGCCCAAAGTCTATTTTGATAGGGAGAACAAAATAGAACGCATCTTCGCATGCTATAACTACTCGGAGGACAAGAAGGTTAAGTTAGCCGTGGTAGAGTTCACGGGTATGGTCGTCCAATGGTGGGACCATATCCTGGTCACTAGTAGGCTTGAAGGGGGAGTAGTCGTGACCGAATGGAGGGAGTTATTGAGGGAAATGAGGCACCGATTTGTGCCTCCGTATTACATGAGGGATTTACACCAACGCCTTCAAACACTTCGTCAAGGTCTGAAAAGTGCGAGTGAGTTCTACCACGAGATGCTCATCCTTATCTGCCGTGCGAGGATCCGCAAGGAAACCGAGGCCACCATGGCATGTTTTATGGGAGGATTGCACAAGGAGATTGTGGACATGATCGACTTCTACACCTATTCCACCTTGGATGAGATGTATCTCCTCGCCATCAAAATTGAGAGACAAGTAAGTCGAAAACCCAAAGCCCCATCTCAATTACCTACCTCTACTTCTACCCCTTCCACTTACAAGAGGCCTTGGCAGAATACTACCAAGGCACCCGTGGCCACAACACCAAACACCTACCGCACCTTCCCACCTAAGCCAAACACCCAACCAAACACTATACAACCTAGACCGATACAAAACACTACCCCAAGCAACCTACCCGTACGAACTCCTACAAGGACCATTAATTACTTTAAGTGTGGGGACAAAGGGCATATGAAGGCCGAATGCCCCAATCGGATGAACATGGTACTAAGAGAGAGTGTCGAGTGGGTTAGTGAAGGTGAAGAGGAGGAAGAAAGTGGCCCTACGGGAATTTGGGAGGCTGATGGATACAATAGTGAGGGGAGCGATAGTTATGACCATGTGGAGGTCCCGCAATGCCTATTAGTACGGAGGAGTTTGAGCATTAAGGGAAGGGAGGATGATGCCTCAATTACGCAAAGGGAAAACCTCTTCCACACTAGGAGCGTGTCGAATGGGATGGTGATGTCTAGCATCATTGACAATGGGAGTTTTGCCGATGTGGCAAGCGCACTCTTAGTGCACTCGTTGGGTTTGGTATCGACCAAAAACCCCTATCCGTATGTTCTAAACTGGTTCAATGATGGGAGCACGGTTAAGGTGTAAAGGCAAGTTCTAGTGGCCTTTAACATCGGCGGCTACATAGATAAGCGTTTGTGTGATGTAGCGCCAATGCAAGCAAGCCATTTGCTCTTGGGCCGACCTTGGCAATATGATCGAAAGGCAATTTACAATGGGTACAAGAACAATTATAAGCTTGAGCATGAGGGCCGAAAGTTCTTAATCCCACCCTTACCGCCTAGCCAAGTCTATGAGGACCAAATCAAGCTAGAAAAGGCTTGTGCCACGTTCAAAATTTCAGCTTCACTTCAAGGAAAGAAAGAGAGTGATTAGAGTGAAGAGAAGAAAGTGAGAGGGAAAAATGGGGAAAATAGCGGGTATGAAAACAAAGAGCATGCACCGAGAGAAGAAAGTAAGGAGAGAGGAGTGAAAAGGGGAGAATCGAGTGGAAAAACACAACTTGAAAAAAATAAGCAAGTGTGTGATGCCTTTAGAGAGGCGGGTGTGGAGTGAAAGGTGAGCTTATTGGCCAAAGGAAGAGATATTAGGCATGCGCTAATCATGCGTAAACCATGCATTCTCATTCATTTTAAACCACTTATTTTAAATTCCACTAACGATAACCCTTCCATGCCCAAGATGCTTTCCCCGCTTTTGCTAGAGTTCCAAGACGTCTTCCCGAAAGACATCCCCGAAGGACTACCGCCCACGTGGGGGATTGAGCACAAGATTGACTTCGTGCCTAGATCCACCTTGCCGAATAGGCCGGCCTACCAATGCAACCCCGAGGAGACCCAAGAGTTGCAAGACCAAATCGACGGGTTGATAGCCAAGGGCTTCATCCGAGAGAGTCTCTCCCCTTGTGTCTTACCGGTCATCCTTGTGCCCAAGAAGGATGGAAGTTGGAGAATGTGCATGGATTGTCGCGCCATCAATAAAATAACGGTAAAATATTCTCATCCAACCCCTTGCTTAGATGACATGTTAGATGAGTTGTGTGATGCTAAGATGTTTTCAAAAATAGACCTAGTTAGCGGTTACCATCAAATTGAGATGAATGATGGTGACCAATGGAAAATGACTTTCAAAACTAAGTTCGGTTTGTATGAGTGGCTTGTGATGCCTTTTGGCCTCACTAATGTGCCTAGTACTTTCATGCAGTTGATGAACCATATTTTGAGGCCTTTCATAGGTCGTTTTGTTGTGGTGTACTTTGATGATATTCTAGTCTATAACACGTCACCAATGCACACTTAGGTCATTTGCAACAAGTGTTTCTAACCCTTCGTGAGCACAAACTATTTGCCAAACTCTCCAAGTGTGAATTTTTCTTGGAAGAGGTCCATTTCCTTGGCTTTATTGTAGGATCCGAAGGACTCAAGGTAGATGGTGACAAGGTCAAAGCCATAGCCGAATGGCCCACGCCTACCAACGTGGGAGACATCCGCTCCTTTCATGGCCTTGCGGGGTTCTACCGCCGGTTTGTTAAGGACTTCTCAACCATCGTGGCGCCTCTAAATGAACTTACCAAGAAGGAAGTGCCGTTTGTGTGGGGAAAGGACCAAGAAGAAGTCTTCGCTACTCTTAAGGCTCAGCTCACTTCGAGCCCGGTGCTTGTCCTCCCTAATTTTGAGAAGACCTTCGAAGTTGAGTGTGATGTGAGCGGCATTGGCATTGGAGCCGTGTTGCTTCAAGAGAGGAGGCCCGTGGCTTTCTTTAGTGAGAAGTTGAAGGCGACCCAACTCAATTATTGTACCTACGATAAGGAATTGTACGCTTTGGTAAGGGCATTGACCGTATGGGAGCACTACTTGGTCCCGAAGGAGTTTGTGGTCCACACGGACCACCTTAGCCTAAAGTATTTAAATGGGCAAGGAAAACTCAACAAGAGGCATGCGGCTTAGATGGAATTCATTGAGAGATTCTCCTACCACATCAAGTACCTCAAGGGTAAGGATAATATGGTAGCGGATGCACTATCACGAAGGTACGCCCTTCTCACCTCCTTGCACTCTAGGCTTTTCTCTCATCACCACATTGTATGCCACGGATTTGGACTTTCGTGACATGTTTCTTGCTTGCGTGAATGGTGGTGTGTTTGAGCATTTTGCATTGCGTGATGGATTCCTTTTTCGTAAGGGTAGGTTATGCATTCTCATGTGTAGTACACGAGAGTTGCTTGTAAGAGGCACAAGGGGAGGGGGGATTAATGGGGCATTTTGGCATAGAAAAGACACAAACTACGCTTAAAGAACACTTCTATTGGCCTAAAATGAAGAAACTAGTGTCTCGCATTGTTGGCTCGTGTCTTGCATGTAAACGTGCTAAAACTAGGAGCATTGACCATGGGCATTACATGCCATTACCCGTAGCTTCACACCCATGGTGCGACATATCCATGGATTTTATTCTAGGACTCCCCCACACCAAGCACGGCAAGGATGCCATTTTTGTTGTTGTGGACCAATTTTCTAAAATGACGCAACAGAAATGACGAGCGTTTTCTCGCGAGAAGTAGCGGAACATCGACTTAACGTCAGCCCCTGTGTCAAGCCGGTCCAACAGAAACGACGAGCATTTTCTGCAGAGAAAGCATTAGCCGTCGATAAGGAGGTGACAAAGCTCTTAGACACAGGCTTCATCTGTGAGGTCCAATACCCAACCTGGCTAGCTAACCCAGTTCTTGTTCCGAAGCCTAACGGAGACTGGCGTATGTGCATTGACTTTACTGGCCTGAACGATGCTTGTCCCAAAGACTGCTACCCGCTCCCTCGAATCGACCAGCTAGTCGACCAGACTGCCGGGTACGCATACCTAAGCTCGCTAGATGCCAACTCCGGATATCACCAAATTCCTATGGTTGTCGAGGATGAAGAGAAGAATGCCTTCATCACTCCGAAAGCTACCTACTGCTACACGGCGATGCCGTTTGGGCTGAAGAACGCTGGGGCAACCTTCCAACGTATGGCAAATAAAATATTTGAAAGGCAAACCGTAAAGAACGTGGAAGCCTATGTTGATGATATACTAGTAAAGAGACCAAGCTTCCAGGCTCACTTGTGCGACCTGAAAGAAGTCTTCGATATGATGAGACACTACAATATGAAGTTGAATCCCTGTAAATGCATGTTCACTTTCCAAACGGGCAAGTTTTTGGGTTACGTGGTAAGTCAGAAAGGTATCCAGCCCAACCCGTCAAAGATCAAAGCAATTCAGGATATGATATCTCCTAGAACCGTTAAGGAGGTACAAAAACTAACAGGGCACGTTATCACCCTAGGACGATTTATCTCTAAGCAGGGCGAAAGATGCCTGCCCTTCTTCAAAGTCATACGTAAAAATGCTCCTTTTGGGTGGACAGCGGAATGTGAAGAGTCATTTACGGGCCTAAAAGATTACTTATCGTCTGACCTGGTGTTGACGAGACCAGAACTGGGCGACATCCTATACTTATACCTCGGCGTTGCCGACGAAGTGGTTAGTGTTGTCCTTGTATGAGACGACAACCATATACACCGCCCGGTTTATTTTGTGAGCCATGTTCTGAAAGATGCCGAGCTGCGATACGCTCGAATCGAGAAAATAGCGTTTGCGCTAATACAGGCTACGCGAAAAATGGGCAGATACTTCCAATCCCATCCCGTCATCGTACTCACAGATCAGCCTCTGAAGAGAATATTTTGAAAACCTGAGTCTTCGGGAAGAATGCTGATTTGGGCCATTGAACTTGAGCAATATGGGTTGCGATATCAGTCTCGACCGTCCGTGAAAGCCCAAATCCTGGCAGACTTCATAGCTGAGTGCACCTTTACAGAAGATCCGTTAACAGATGTACTCGAGGAGGAACAAGGTGACTTGGATCTCCCATTCCCGGAAACCTATACTGACCTATGGATCATCCACATGGATGGAGCTAAAAACCAAGAACTAGCTGGAGCCGGAATCTTTGTAAAGGGGCCGCACGATATACAGATACGGTACGCCATCAGAATCCTGCAGCCGTTATCCAATAATGATGCAGAGTACGAGGCGTTACTAGCTGGACTCAGAATAGAAAGAAGCTTTTCCTCCAAAGCCAGACACGATACGGGAAGGATGGGAGACTTGCGACTAAAGATTTGTGGTGACTCCAAATTGATAATTGACCAGGTCTTGGGACACTCCCAGGCAAGATAGCCTATCATGATCCAGTACCTTGCCAAAGTAAAACGCGAGCTGTTAGAAATAAAGAAAGGTGGCATGCAGGTCAACTTTGAGCACATTCCTCGAGAGGATAACGCTGAAGCAGACAATCTGGCCAAACTTGTTGCGAACCCGGAAGCGTCCATACCAAAGGGCGTGTATTACCGAGAAATATTTGTACCTTCCTTCATGGAGGAGCAAGTGTCGCTCTGTGTTGAGGAACTCAAAAATGACTGGCGAATCCCCGTGATAAAGTACCTGAAACATGAGGAATTACCTGTGGATAACACTGAGAAGAAAAAAGTGCTGAAACAAGCGGCACGCTGTACGTATTATGACGGGGAATTGGTTAGGAGATGCTTTTCTCACCCAGCTGCCAAGTGTATAACAGAACAAGAGGGTCTTCACACCTTATGCGAAATCCATGAAGGCATATGCAGCATGCACGTGTCGGGTGGTACCCTGGCCGCACAAGTCTTCTGGTCAGGATTCTATTGGCCTACTATTCGAAGAGACTGCCACAATTATGTGCAAACCTGCCCGAAATGTCAGGAGTTCTCCAAGATTCCTCGACGACCTGCCACAGAAATCTCTGAAATTGTCGCCCCTTGTCCTTTTGCGAAATGGGGGATTGATATCCTGGGCCCGTTCCCTAAGGCAAGGTCTCAACTGAAATTTGTGGTCGTGGCTAGGGTTGTTCATCGATTACCAATAACCGAATTTCTGAAATACCGAACAAGTAATTTCACTTGTTCGGTTTCGGAATTTCGGTTTCGGTTATTTTGGTTTCGGTTTTTGAGAAACTGAAATTTTATTCGGTTCGGTTTCGGATAAGCTTGGGCAGAAGTTCGGTTAACCGAACTAAACGAACTTCTTATACACACCACGATGCCATTTTGTACAAAAGGCAACAAACACTTACACCCTACCCTACCTCCTCGCCTCGCTCTGTCCGTCTCCCTCCCAAACGAAACCCAGTCTTCACAGTCACCCCTAGTCACCCCTCTCACTCGATTTCACTCTCCGATCACCCACTGCCTCCTCCTCCACCAGCAGCTACCCACTTGCTCTCCTTTCTTTCCATCTCGGCATCTCTTTTCCTTTCCATCAGTTAGTCGCTAACTCCCGTCGCTCTTTCCATCTCCTCTCTCGCTCAGTCCGTCACCGGACTCAGCGCCTCCGACTCTCTCTCTCCTACGCTGGTTCTCCTCCACCACACACGGCCTGACGATTATTTCGGTAAGTTTTAATCAATCTATTAATAGTCAATACCTAATTTCACCGAAAACCTAATAAACCCTAATTTTGAAATTAGTGGTTTTTGGTGGGTATTTTTGCCTTTTTGGTTAATTGATGGGTTCTGCTGCTCATTTCCGTGAATTTGGCATCATTTCATACCAAATCATCCATTGCAGAATCTATTCCATGTCTTTGAAAAGTTGGATCTGTTCTGATCTTTTTGTTCTCTACTTGTTATCCTTCGTCAAATAATTTTGATGTGCATTGAAGTGTGAGAGTGAAGCAAATGTATCATTTTTATCTTCTGGTGCACCAAAGCTGCTGCTGCTTGCAAGACACCGTACTGTGTAAACACTTGCGTGTTGGTGTCTAGTTTGTAAACTTATACACTTCTTAGCTACATCAGTTCCATGGATTTCTTGGTCGTTGCTTTCGCTGTACTTTTTAAAAGCATTAACTCTTTAAGGGTATATACCTTATCAACTCATTATGCCTGTGATTTCACTCTTGTTGAAACTTGAATGGGCCGTACTTTATTCATGGTGTTTCCTTTTTTTCCCTTTTTTGTGTGTGCGTGCAGAACAACAAGATCAACTGAAGTTGAAACATGATTAATTAGTTTCAAGCTATTCATTTGTTTTATTATGACAAATTAAGCATATAACTTTGACATCTGATGGTTCTGGACATGCCATGATTGAGTTTCCATTATGCTAAATAACCTGGCAAGTATTTTATTGGATTAGTATTATTTTAGTTCATGGATAGTTAAGTAATGAGTTTAATGTGGTATGATTTTGGTGCTTCGATTGTCTATATTGTGCTTGCCTTTATGACTGATATTGAGCAATTAACGGTTTTTGTTTCAGCTTTTATCCGATTCCAAATGGAGACAGTGACTCCTTCCCAAGAGCAGCTTGTCATTTCCACTACTCCCTCAGCTGCTGCTACTGCACCCTCAGCTGCTGCTACTGCAACCTTAGATGTTGCTGCTGCTGCTCCCGACCAAGAGTCTCATACAGCCAATGCTACAAAAAAGAAGAAGAGAAAGGCCATAGTTCCAAGATCTGCAGCGTGGCTGCAATTTGACAAATTTGAGAATGAAGATGGCGAAACAAGAGGTAGGTGTAAATTTTGTGCTGCTGAAATTGGTTGTGACTTGTGACTCTAAAAAACAAGGTACTGCTGCTTTGAAAAACCATATGAAAAGCTGTAAACAAGTACCACACACATCTGACCCTAGACAAACAGAAATTGATAGTGTAAATGATTATTGGAGTAAGGGTGTAGGATGTTGGAGATTTGATCAGGATGCTTGTATAAAGGCCTTAGGTCAAATGGTAATTGTTGATGAACTTTCCTTCAGTTTTGTAGAGAGGCCTAGGTTTAGACATTTTATGGCAACAGTACAACCTAGGTTTAAGGTGCCTTCTAGGTCAACTATTTCTAGGGTATGTTATCAATTGTATCTTTATGAGAAAAAAAAACTTGTTAAATTTCTTGCTACAAACTGCCAAAGAGTGTGTATTACCACTGATACTTGGACCTCAATACAAAGAATTAATTATATGTGTGTAACTGCATATTTTATTGACAATGAATGGAATTTGAACAAAAGAATATTGAATTTTTGTCCAATACATAGTCATAAGGGTGATGCAATTGGGAGGGCACTTGAGTTATGTTTGGGAGAGTGGGGGATTGATAAGGTTTTCACTATTACTGTTGATAATGCTAGCTCTAATACTGGGGTAGTTTCACATATTAAGCAAAAAACTATGCAGTGGGGTACTAGCATTTTAGGTGGGGAATTTATGCATGTTAGGTGTATTGCTCATATCTTGAATTTAATGGTGACAAATGGTCTCAAAACATTAGGGCAATCTGTTTGCAAAATTAGAGAAGCTGTTAGATATGTGAGGCAGTCCCCTTCTAGGTTACAGAAGTTTATGTTGTGTGCTGAAAAAGAGAAGATTGACACTAGCTCTGGGTTGTGCTTAGATGTGTGTACTAGGTGGAATTCCACCTATTTGATGTTAGAAGCTGCATGTAAATTTGAAAAGGCATTTGATGCATATGTTCATGTGGATCCATTTTTTAATATTGAGCTAAGTAAACGGGTGTCAAATAAGGATGCATCAGTTGATAATGAAATGTCAGAAAGTGAAAATGAAGATGATAACAATTTTTGGGGGTTACCTAGTGAAAAGGATTGGGTTGTTGCTAGAAGATTGTGTAAGTTTCTTAAGTACTTTTATGACTTGACATGTTTTGTATCTGGGGCAAAGTATGTCACCGCTAATGCTTACTTTGAAGAAGTAACGAATGTTGCATGTTTGCTAAAAATATGGAAAAATAGTCATGATTTGGACCTAAGTGTTTTAGTTAGTGCAATGTTTGCTAAGTTTAATAAGTATTGGGGTGACATTAGCAAGTTCAATTCTTTGTTTTATATTGCTGAGGTGCTTGATCCAAGGCACAAAATTGAATTTGTAGAACTTGGATTAGTTGACTTGCATGATGAGATTATTGGTAAGAGTTTGGGGGGGAAGGTGAGGGAGGATATGAAGCGGCTTTATGCCACTTATTGTGAGATTTATGATCCCAAAATGACAACTAATGAGAGCATAGAAAAATCAAGAAGTGGCAGTGATGTTACAATGCACAATGAAGAGGGAGTTGAATTGAAAAATGAGAGAAAACTAAGATTCAAAAAATTACGGTCAGAAGCTGGGGCTTTTTGGAATAGGTCTGAATTGGAGTTGTATTTGCAAGAAGATGTGGTCCCAGATGAAGAAGGGTTTTCTATTCTAGATTAGTGGAGGAAGCATTCCCCTAGGTATACAATTTTATCGAGAATGGCAAGGGATGTGTTAGTTGTCCCTGTTTCCACTGTTGCTTCAGAATTAGCATTCAGCACTGGAGGAAGAGTATTGGATTGTTTTAGGAAGCTCACTAACTCCTAGAGTTGTGCAATCTCTGATTTGCTCACAAGATTGGTTTAGAAAATCGAAAAAAGACATCAAAATTGAAGAAAACATAGCTGATCTTGACAAATGGGAAATTGGTAATACTTTTTTGCATTGCCTTGTTGTTTATAAGTTTTTTAGTTTCTAATTCTAAATTTCTAATTGTATTTATTTGATTATTTACAGAGTATGCAGGAATGGAGACTGCAATCACTGAATTGTGATTTCTGATTTGGAGAACAAGGCAACATATCCATCATCAACATTCAATCAGCACAGCAACCCTACCTAGCCATGTCCAGCAACCGAAGAACAATTTCTATTGATCGCGTGTCGAACACGTCAAATATAGTAGTGAAATAGTTATGGAACTGGGGGTAGAAATACAACTTATCACTGTCTACAAGGATTTGTAGATGATGGTAAGAGGATCGTCCACAGAGACCTCTAGGAAACGTAGTTCTTGAGTTGACTTCCTCGTCACTGAGTTTTGGTTGGGTGTAGTCTGAAACTAAAGACAAAACAAAAAGTAGTGAAAACAGTTTAAAATAGTATTGGCCAAAGTCTTGGCCAAGACCGGGGTCAAGATTGGAATAAGTCTAGTAAAGGTGGAATTCCAGGTAAGGATGATATGAGAGCTTGCGTTCTTATGCTTCGATCATAGACTCAAGGATATTCATCTCTTTGTTCATAGTACTGCTATAGAGTGGAGGTGCTCCTGTTCACTCCTGTCTTCCCTCCTCTTCAAATTACCTAGCGGGTGCTCCCTTTCCTGAAAATCCTAGCCAAGGGACACCTTGCTGGTTAAAGGGTTTATCCGTTTGACTGCTGTCTTGAATGGTTGTTCGCTTCCTCAATGGTATAGGGGAAGACAGTACCTAGGTCAAGGTGTTTCCCCATGGAAACCCTAGGTTGTCAATCTGGTCTTGACCTAGATTACTTATTTCTTCTAGTATGGCGCGAGACTAGTCACCTACTTTGTCTAGCCGACGGGTGCTCCTTTTCCTTCTAGACCGGTTGCAACTCTTCTCTACTAGGGTACAAGGATGATCAAACCTTGTCTCTAGTGAGTAAGCGATAGATTAAGTTCAAGAAATAAATAAATACAAAAGAAGAGATTGTGAAGTGCGAATTGGCCTCACGATCGCATAAGAACTTCAGCTCATCAACCCTTACCAAGAATGGGTGTTTAGCTACTCATACTCATGGATAAAAACATAGAATATTTAATTGCATATATAATATAAATCCGAGATAATAAAATCCGGAGCAAAGTGTTTTAATGTCGAAACAAAGAGAAAGGAGAAGAAGGATTGCGTAACTTCGTCATCCCGGACAGAGGTGAATAATGTTTGGCTAAATAGCCCTAAAGACCTCTGTCCTACTCCAACTCTAATTCCTAGAAAATCTCCTAAAAGATTACTACAATAAATTGTTCTAAAATAGGAAGTAAATCGCAATTATAATAAGAGGGAGATCCCAGGCGGGATTCTTCAAGAGATTGACTTCAGATCCCTCTACAATTGCGGGGCAGCTGCTACGTGCCAGCTGTAAGGCCCAATGTGGAAGCAGTCCAAAAGGTCCACGCTTCAGGCTCTTATCGCGAAAGTGTCTTGGTCGCAGTCTTGGCCAAGACGATTCTGGGTCGCGCTGCTTCGGATGCGAACATGTCTAGGCCAAAGTCTAGGCCTAGACTCAGGTAAACAGCTCCAGCTCTCTTCAGATCAAATTCCTCAAATGCTGCCTCCAGACCAAATCTGCTAAGATGTGGGAAATACAAGGATAAATCAGTAGTTTTACTGCCCAATACAATAAGTAAATAGACAATAAAACATGATGAAATGCAATGTAATCAAATTCCCCACACTTAAACTATGCTTGCCCCCAAGCATACAGACTCAAAGACTCAAAAATAAAAACATAACAAAACAAAACAGACACCCTGAACCCCTCGGACTTTCTTAATTTCAGACTGCTTACTCCTTCACTGGATCTGCTAAGACACTTCACTAAGATATCCAATGCTAGAATAACAAGGAATAATCAATACCCCAAACATCCACCTTCCACATGGTATCAAGACACCCCACTAGAGTAGATTGATAAGGTATAGGGCAACAAAGTTCACTAAAATTTGAGTCCCACCGAGTGTCGTCTATCCAAAAGTGCCTGAAGACGGGTGTCATTTAAATCACTTTGACAGATTTTTCTCTTTTTCTTCTTTTATTTTCTTTTATGTCCTAGCAATTTTTTTCTTTGACAAATCAAGTGTCCTATGTATTTTTACAGACACGACACATAGACAGAGCTTGTCCTTTTCTGCGGGGACTTCCACCTTTGCTATGTCTGCCCTATGACGTTCTAACACCTTTATTTGTCTCACACTACAACAGATAGAACGACACACTCAAATCAGCAAGACCCCATCACCCTAAAAGAGTTAAGGTTCTAGCTAAGTGTCCTTACGACCATATGGATGGTTAATGTTTGGGAAACATTAGATAATATGCCCCTAAGGCATTGATCATTTACGCTCATTCGCTTCCCTGTTACTAAAGCATTGTATCCCCTAGAGAAGTGTCTACATGCAGTCCTACCGAAAGACTAAACAATCTAAGCAAGAAAACAGGGGTTCGGATGTGCACTCACAAAACAGACTCAAAACATGCAGAAAATACCAATAAAAACCATGCAATTTGATAGACTTTAAGCTGGACAAGCTGACTTAAAGAAAACAAAAAATTAAAACACACAAAATTGACTCAATATTCACAATAACCATTCGATATTCACAAAAAACACAAGACATATAATCACCCTCCCCACACTTAAAAGACACAATGTCCTCATTGTGTGTAGAAAAATAAAAGGAAGGACAAAAGCGACCTGGGGGCAGAGGTAACTCAAGTTGCAGGGGTCGGGGGATCTTGGCCTGAGGCTTGGCCTAGATCAGGGGCAGGAGGGTTCGTTGGCTTTGGATCTCTTGGAGCAGGAGGAGGCATGGACTGATTCCTTTCTTGCATCAGGAATGGTGGTGTCTTGGCCTAAGTATTTGGATCTCTTGGAGCAGGAGGAGGATGTCCCACTAATTCTCAAAAAGGGGTAGTCCGCTCATAACAGTCTAGCCCAAAGGCTTGGCCTAGATCTCGGCCAAGACTGCTTCACTTTCCCCATACTTAATTTCCTGCACAAAATCAAAAATAACCCAGCGAAATCAAATGTGATAAAAAAATAAAAACATCCTAAAATTAAAAGAAACAAGGGTTGCCTCCCTTGTAGCGCCCTTATTTTAAGTCCTAGGCTTGACTCTGAATTTTTCTTCATTTGTTTTCTGGTGGCACGTCCACCTTTTCAGAACTTTTTCCTTCCTGGAAATTTTCATAGAACGGCTTCAACCTTTGTCCGTTCACCTTGAGCTCAGCACCTGTTTTCTTATTCCTAATACCTACTGCACCATGTGGGTAAACATTAGTAATAACAAAAGGGCCTTCCCATTTTGTTTTTAATTTTCCAGGAAATAACTTAAAACGTGAATTATAAAGAAGAACCTTCTCCCCTGTGTGGAGAGGTTTTCCAATAATTCTTTTGTCGTGGTAGGCTTTCATTCTGATTTTGACAATCAGCTGATTGTCATAGGCTTGGTCTCTCAACTCCTCTAACTCGTGGAGTTGTAACTTCCTTTCTTGGCCAGCCTCGTCATAACTAAGGTTGCACTTTCGTATAACCCAATATGCTTTGTGTTGCAACCCTACTGGCAAGTGGCATGTCTTTCCGTAGACCAGCTTGTAAGGTGTCATCCCGATTGGGCCTTTGTAAGCCATTCTACAGGCCCACAATGCGTCATCTAACCGCTGGCTCCAATCGCGTCTGTCTAGGCCTACTGTCTTGGCCAAGACTGACTTTACCTCTCTATTTGACACTTTTGCTTGGCCGTTTGATTGAGGGTGGTAAGCTGTGGATACTCTATGTGTGATGCCATATTTCCTGAAAAGAGAAGATAAAATCTTGTTGCAGAAGTGTGTCCCTCGATCACTTATGATTCCTCGAGGAATTCTAAACCTGTTCAAGATGTTAGATTTAATAAAGGAAATAACAGTTCTAGCATCATCATTTTTAGTGGCTTTCGCCTCTATCCATTTTGATACATAATCCACAACTAAGAGAATATATCTGTTGCCAAAAGAAGTAGGGAAAGGTCCCATAAAATCGATGCCCCATATATCAAATATTTCACATGATAAAATAAAATTCATAGGCATTTCATTTCGAGAACTAATATTTCCCACCTTTTGACAAGCAGGACAAGATTTACAAAATAGAAAACTATCTTGAAAAATTGTTGGCCAATAAAATCCAGCCTTCAAGATTTTTAGGGCTGTTCTCCTAGCTCCAAAGTGACCTCCGCATGCTTGAGAGTGACAGAAATTAAGAATTGAGGATGTCTCACTTTTAGGTATACACCTTCTAAGTAATTGGTCAGAGCCTATTTTCCATAAATAAGGATCATCCCAAACGTAGTACTTACTGTCATGTTTGACCTTTACTCTCTCATAGGTAGTCATATCACCATAGTGCTTACCTGTTGCAAGGTAATTCGCTATTTCAGCGTACCATAGTCGCGAGTTTGGCTGAAGTCTAGGCCTAGACTCTGGGCTAGACAGTGCGATAGAGAACAGTTTTTCATCTGGAAATTCTGCTCTAATCTCGTTTGTGTCTCCCTTTGCTAGGCAGCGGCTTAGGTGATCTGCCACGAGGTTTTCCCTGCCGCTCTTGTCCTTAATTTCCAGGTTGTGCTCCTGCATAAGAAGAATCCAATGGATTAGTCTAGGCTTGGCTTCATGCTTGAACAAGAGGTACTTTAATGCCGCATGGTCAGAAAATACAATAATCTTTGTGCCCAATAGATAAGATCTAAATTTCTCCAAGGCAAAAACTATTGCAAAGAGTTCTTTTTCAGTCGTGGTATAATTTCTTTGGGCATCATCTAGCATTTTAGATGCATAATAGATCACGTGCGGATCTTTCCCTTTCTTTTGCCCAAGAACAGCCCCAACAGCAGCGTCACTTGCGTCGCACATAAGCTCAAATGGCAAGCTCCAGTCCGGTGCTTGGATGATTGGTGTTGTGGTCAATCGTTCCTTTAGTTCCTCGAATGATTTCTTACATGCTTCATTGAAGTCGAATTCCACCTCCTTTTGTAGTAGCTTGCACATTGGTTCAGCCACTTTAGAGAAGTCTTTTATGAACCTACGGTAGAAACCTGCATGTCCAAGAAAGCTTCTAACCTCACGCAAGCATGAGGGGTAAGGCAAGTTCTTGATAGTGTCAATTTTGGCTTGATCAACCTCAATGCCTTTCTTAGAGACTACATGTCCAAGGACAATCCCTTGATCTACCATAAAATGGCATTTTTCAAAGTTTAAGACTAAACATGTATCAACACATCTCTTTAAAATATTTTCTAAATTATGTAGACATTGGTCGAAATTATTACCGTAAATGGTAAAATCATCCATAAACACCTCGATGCTCTTCTCTACATATTCAGAAAATATGCTTACCATGCACCTTTGAAAGGTGGCTGGCGCATTGCATAGCCCAAATGGCATGCGTCTGTAAGCGAACGTTCCAAATGGACAAGTGAATGTCGTCTTCTGTTGGTCTTCGGGTGCAACGGGAATTTGGTGAAACCCCGAGTATCCGTCCAAGAAGCAATAGTGAGACTTTCCAGTAAGTCTTTCCACCATATGGTCGATGAAAGGTAGCGGAAAATGGTCCTTCCGAGTGACTTGATTGAGCCTTCGGTAGTCAATGCATACCCTCCATCCATTCTGAATTCTTGTTGTTCTTTGCGTTCCATCGTCTCCTTCGATTACTGTAATTCCAGTTTTCTTAGGGACTACCTGCACAGGAGACACCCAATTACTATCGGAGATGGGATAAATCACACCCGAATCTAATAATTTGATTATTTCTTTCTTGACAACTTCCATCATAGGAGGGTTTAATCTCCTCTGGGGTTGTCGAATGGGTTTCTTATCCTCTTCCACATGTATTTTGTGGGTACAAATGTTAGATGATATCCCCTTGATGCCCGCCATGGTCCAGCCAATTGCTTCTTTATGCTTCTTCAAAACAGCTACCAATTTTTCTTCCTCATCTTTCGATAGCTTAGCTGAAATAATGACGGGTAACGTGTCATCTAGGCCTAGATAGGCATACTTCAGGTGGCCTGGAAGAGATTTCAATTCCAGCTGTGGTGCCTGCACAATAGAAGGTAGAAATTTAGGAACCGTTGATTGCACATATTGACAACTAACTATTTTTCTTCTTTTGTTGGCAGTCTTGGCTGGCGTCTTGGCCAAGACCGAGGTCAAGATCAGGTCCGTATCTTCCTGATCTGCCAAACTGTTCAGAACTTCTTGGAGTTCCTTCTGATCCCAGTTCGGTCTTCTAATTCTTCCAGTGCTTGAGTGGAAATTCCCCTACTCAAAACATACTCAAGGGGATCGTTATTATAAATGTCAGCAATTTCCTCAGTTAACGGGTCCAAGACATCCAAAAAACTAACACAATGTAAATCGTTAGGATGTTTGAGGGCTTCAGTAATGCTGAATTTAATTGTTCTTCCACAAAATTCAAGAATTATGCTTCCCTCGAAGCAATCAATCTTTGCTTTTGACGTCCTTAGGAAAGGTCTTCCTAATAAAATATCAGTGGTATAAGATGGCAATTGAACATTCATTTCAACTATATAAAAGTCCACTGGATAGATAAAATCATTTACCATTACTAGGACATCAGTTACTACACCCTTAGGTCGGATGATTGTTCGATCGGCCAGCTGGATCACCAAGTCAATCTCCTTCATTGTTCCTATCTTCAAGGTTTCGAATTCACTTAAGGACATAACATTGATGCCAGCCCCTAAGTCGCAAAGGGCTTTCTCAATGATTTTGTTCCTTATTTGGCATGGAATGGTGAAGGTACCTTGATCCTTGCACTTCTCTGGGAGTTGTTGTACTGCGGAGACGTTGTGGGATAAATTCACCCTCTCTATACCTGCAATTTTCTTTTTATTAGTACACAGTTCTTTAAGGAATTTAGCATAAGAGGGGACTTTTGCAATTAAATCCAACATAGGTATATTCCCAGCTATTTTTCCAAAAACAGCCATGAAGTCTCTCGCTTCATCTTGCTTCTTCTCTTTCGAAGATCTTGGAGGGAATGGTGGAGGAATTTCTATGATTTCTTCCTTCTGGTCTGGCTTTGCCTGCGGCTTGGCCAAGACAGGATCTGCTTTTTCTGGTTCTATGATAACCGTAGTCTTGGCCGGTGTCTTGGTCAAGACTACTTCTGCTTCAGCTTCTTTTTCCTCCTCTTCATCCACATCTTCCAACTGAATTTTTCTTATTTCCTCATTTGTTTTCGCTCCTTCTCTTTCTGGCAACACCGCTCCACTCCTCAAACTTATGGCGCTAACATTGTGTGCTGGATTGTTCACTGTGGTAGGGGGTAACTTCCCTTGATTAGCTATCTGGGTTATTTGCTTCTGCAGCTCTGCCAAGCTGGCTTGTGTTGACTGCATGTGATTTTTCTGCAACTCCATCATTTGCTTGAGCGTATCTTCCACTGAGGGGCCCGTAAGCTGCAAAGGTCGAGGGGCAGGCGGTAGTTGGGCTAAAGGAGCTTGGCCTGGCGCTTGGCCTAGATTCTGGCCAAGATTCTGATTTGTAGGGCATGGCACGAAATGTTGGAAATTGATAGGAGGTTGTTGCTGTGGTTGAGGTACACCTTGATTCTGATTCTGGTTAGGAGGGATTGGATCTCTCCATCTGAAATTTGGATGTGCCCTCCATGCGTATTGGTTACTTCCTTGAGGAAAGTTTTGCATGCTTCCTTGGTTCTGTGGGTATGCTGCGTTAACCGAACACGTCAAATATAGTAGAGAAATAGTTATGGAATTGGGGGTAGAAATACAACTTATCACTGTCTATAAGGATTTGTAGATGATGGTAAGAGGATCGTCCACAGAGACCTCTAGGAAACGTAGTTCTTGAGTTGACTTCCTCGTCACTGAGTTTTGGTTGGGTGTAGTCTGAAACTAAAGACAAAACAAAAAGTAGTGAAAACAGTTTAAAATAGTATTGGCCAAAGTCTTGGCCAAGACCGGGGTCAAGATTGGAATAAGTCTAGTAAAGGTGGAATTCCAGGTAAGGATGATATGAGAGCTTGCGTTCTTATGCTTCGATCATAGACTCAAGGATATTCATCTCTTCGTTCATAGTACTACTATAGAGTGGAGGTGCTCCTGTTCACTCCTGTCTTCCCTCCTCTTCAAATTACCTGGCGGGTGCTCCCTTTCCTGATAATCCTAGCCAAGGGACACCTTGCTGGTTAAAGGGTTTATCCGTTTGACTGCTGTCTTGAATGGTTGTTCGCTTCCTCAATGGTATAGGGGAAGACAGTACCTAGGTCAAGGTGTTTCCCCATGGAAACCCTAGGTTGTCAATCTGGTCTTGACCTAGATTACTTATTTCTTCTAGTCTGGCGCGAGACTAGTCACCTACTTTGTCTAGCCGACGGGTGCTCCCTTTCCTTCTAGACCGGTTGCAACTCTTCTCTACTAGGGTACAAGGATGATCAAACCTTGTCTCTAGTGAGTAAGCGATAGATTAAGTTCAAGAAATAAATAAATACAAAAGAAGAGATTGTGAAGTGCGAATTGGCCTCACGATCGCATAAGAACTTCAGCTCATCAACCCTTACCAAGAATGGGTGTTTAGCTACTCATACTCATGGATAAAAACATAGAATATTTAATTGCATATATAATATAAATCCGAGATAATAAAATCCGGAGCAAAGTGTTTTAATGTCGAAACAAAGAGAAAGGAGAATAAGGATTGTTTAACTTCGTCATCCCGGACAGAGGTGAATAATGTTCGGCTAAATAGCCCTAAAGACCTCTGTCCTACTCCAACTCTAATTCCTAGAAAATCTCCTAAACGATTACTACAATAAATTGTTCTAAAATAGGAAGTAAATCGCAATTATAATAAGAGGGAGATCCCAGGCGGGATTCTTCAAGAGATTGACTTCAGATCCCTCTACAATTGCGGGGCAGCTGCTACGTGCCAGCTGTAAGGCCCAATGTGGAAGCGGTCCAAAAGGTCCACACTTCAGGCTCTTATCGCGAAAGTGTCTTGGCCGCAGTCTTGGCCAAGACGATTCTGGGGCGCGCTGCTTCGGATGCGAACATGTCTAGGCCAAAGTCTAGGCCTAGACTCAGGTAAACAGCTCCAGCTCTCTTCAGATCAAATTCCTCAAATGCTGCCTCCAGATCAGATCTGCTAAGATCTGAGAAATACAAGGATAAATCAGTAGTTTTACTGCCCAATACAATAAGTAAATAGACAATAAAACATGATAAAATGCAATGTAATCAGCTATGTTTATATTTTAATTATGGATTGTACTTTTAATGTGTTGTGTAACTTGTGTTTCACTTTTTTTCATGTTGGATTGTATAATTTGATAGTTTTCATTTACTGATTTTGATTATGGAGATTGGATGGCTTAATTATGGATTTCTCTTCTTTTTTGCATGAAATAAAAAAAAACAGGTATGAAATTTCGGTTATTTTAGAAAAACCGAACTTCCGATCGGTTAAGAATTTCGGTTTTCGGTTTCGGTTAGTATAAGTTTGGTTCGGTTTCGGTTAGGACTTTTAGGTAGTTCGGTTAACCGAAGTTTGAAGTTCGGTTATCGGTTAACCGAACGGAAAACCGATGAACAACCCTAGTCGTGGCGGTAGACTACTTCACCAAATGGGCAGAAGCAGAAGCGGTTGCTGACATCACAATAGATAAAATTTGGCGTTTCTTCAAACACCAAGTTCTCATGAGGTTCAGTGTACCCCGTGTGCTAGTCAGCGATAACGGGACGCAATTCACCAGCCAGTTCTTTAGAGACCAGTGCGCGGAATTCAAAATTGAGCAGAGATTCTCTTCCGTGGCTCACCCACAGACCAATGGGCAGGCGGAGGTGACCAACCGAAGTATTCTCAGCGGCATTAAGAAAAACTTGGAAGGGTCTAAAAAGAAATGGGCAGACGAGTTGCCGTATGTGATGTGGGCATACCGCATGACCGTAAAAACTAGTACTGGAGAGACGCCTTTCGCACTGGCTTTCGGCACTGAGGTCGTCACACCGGTGGAGATCGGTACTCTGAGCCTGCGAGTAGCGTACTTCAGGGAGGAAATAAATGAAGAGAGGTTGCGAGCGAACCTAGATGCGTTAGCAGAATTAAGAGAGGAAATTCTTCTAAAAACGCAACACTATAAACAAAAAATGGTGCGATATCACAATAGGCGCGTGAAAGAACGGTTACTGAAAGCTGGTGACCTGGTGCTGAGGGACAGACGAGCGGCTGGTCAGCGCATGGGGAAGCTCAGTCCGAGTGACCCACGTTATCGGAAAGGGAGCGTACCACCTGGAAACACTCGAAGGTACCCCTTTACCTAACTCTTGGAATATTGCTCGTTTGAAATTATATCATGCTAGACTTTGAATTATCTCTGCACGATTTACTAACGCCGGCTAACACTCGAAGAGAGTATTCTTGTGTGTTTTGTGGCTGCTTGTGTGTAGATGATAATTAAGGAAGGGTGTCGGGCGTGAAAAGTCCTATCCTTGTGATGGCCGGTCCTGATCAGACGACTCACTAAAATGAGGGCACGCCGTGACATACCTAAAAATAGCGTCGGGAGTCCTATCCTAGTGGTAACCCCACTAGGATGGCACGTCCCTGAAGCTCCCGGGAGTGAAAAGTCATATCCTTGTGGTCAACCGGGCTAATATAGACGGCCCACTAAGACGAGGGCACGTCTCGGCTTCTCTGGGGGTGAAAAGTCCAATCCTTTTGATGGTCGAGCTAATATAGACGGGTCACTAAGGAGAGGCACGCCCCAGAGAGATAGTAACTCCATCTTGGAAGTGAAAATCCTATCCTTGTGGTAAACCGGGCTAATACAGATGACCCACTAAGTGAGGGCACAATTCCGGATGCGAGGGCAACGCTTGGAAGTGAAAATTCCTATCCTTGGTGGTAGTCTTTCCTGATCCGACGCGGCACGCTGAGACGAGGCACTTTTTGAGCCAATCATGGTAATTTGGGGATACGAGAAGGGATCGCGAAGCTCCCAATAAGTAACCAGATGGGCTTCCCTGGTGAAGGTAGCTGGTAGAGAAAGCGATAGACATCATGAACTCCCGACGAGTAAGTAACCAGATGAGATTCCTTAGTGAAGTAGGCTGGTAGATGGCGCGATATGAGGGCACGACAGCTCCTAGAGGTAACTAATATTTGTTATTTCTTGATATTTTTACTAACACCCTAACAAAATGATTGAGAGTGTGTAGGAACATCGTGAAAGTAATATGGAGAAATGTGAAAGGAAATCGTGATCTCCCAGTAAGTAACCAGGGAAGGAACCCTTGGTGAAGACGGCTGATGGAGAAAGTAATACGAGAGCGCAATGGCTCTCAGTGGGATATCGTGGAAACAATAAGGGGATTAATGCCTGTTTAGGCGATAATATTATATGGCCTATCGTGGTGATGGGTGTGCTCTCAGCGGCCAACGTTCTTGAGGTCTTGATTTGAAAAACATTGACAGGAGAGTGTATGTGCTACCTCTCCCTGACAGATGTTTCCGCGGAAAGGGACGACCGTGTGTATATATATAGAATTCCTTATGCTGGTTGAGGACATCTACGCCAGTGGGGTGTCGCTAGGGAGATGCTCGTCCTAGACGACGTTATGATGATTGAGCTATCCTTTCAGTGGAGATGGTAACAGTATTCGAGATTGTGACATCATGATATTTTGCGGCAGGGGAATATATGCTATGTGACGTGGGCGATATTGATTACGGCAAGTCACCCTCATGAGTTCTTTTTCTAAAGTTGTCTACCAAGTGATATTATCCTATGTCAACATTAAGACGTGTGTGATTAAGTCATGTCACGATATCTCATATGTGTGATCCTATAGACTACATGGAAATGCTACGGTCATCTTATAGAGATCCCGTTATCTCGCTGTGGCACGATAGCAGTTTGGCGAAGTAACAATTGTTCTAGTTATCGATGTCACCAGGTGTTATAGATGTCATTATCTTATCATGAAGAAAATTTGAAGGAAAAGAAATAACATGGAAGAAATAACAAAGAAAAATAGCATCCGAGTGATATGTATGCTCAAAAAACCCCCGAAGGGTGCAAAGGACAAAAACTTCCAAGGGGAGAAGACAAAATGGGCATCTCCCTATATTCAAAAAAGGAAATAAAAGCGCCTAAGGTGTCGCAGCATCATCGTCCCCGTGACCCTCACCACCTCCTGTCTTCTCCCGATAAAAGTGGTCTTCTGTAAGGGTCACCGACTTCTCATAAAAAGCGTTACTGAGGGCGTCAGCTTGGAACACTCCTCTCCCATGGATGTCCACAAAACAGTCAGACATAATGTCGGTTGTCTTCTCAATGTACCACACGTGCTTTTTAGCCGATTCCTTCTCCAGCGCGGCACTTTCCTCTTGCCATGCCGCCTTCTCCCCCTCCAGAGCCGCACTCTTAGCTTTCTCGGCCGTTAGAGCAGCGAGGGCAGCGTCAAGCTCAGATGCACGAGAGACTTTCTGCTCTTTGGCATCCTTCACGTCCTTCTTAGCCATCGCCAAGGCTATCACCAGCTCCCGCCCTTTTTCTGACTGTCTCTCTTTCTCTTCCAGCTCCTTGGTCAGCTCTTCAGAAAGCTGACGATTAGTGACATAAAGTTCGTTTGAGGAAGAGGTAAGAGAAGTGACCTTGTGCGTCATATACTGAGACCAGTAATGAAACATAGAAAAACCAGAAAACAAGGTAGAACGCACGGTGGCCACTTGCTCGTCAGATGGCCGAGAAAGAAGATCCTCCTTCTCATCAGAAGATGCCAATGCATGAGCGGCCAAGAAGGAAGAAACCCCGACGGAACTATTGCCCCCTACAGCTGCAAACCCAGGTCCGAGCAATTTATTCAAATCTAGCTTATGGGTAATGGGGTCAGATTCTGCTACTGAGCTTAGATCAGCCATAAGGTGAGGCGTGGTATCCCCCTCGGAATGATACATTGAGCAGTAGGAAGGAATGAAATGCATGATAGGAGGGGAGGGAGGTTTATTAGAAGAAGTGCTCCCAGGGAAGCCAAACCCTGACAAGTCCTCGACAAAGCCCATAATATTAGAGTAGGAGTGAGGAGGGGAAGTGCCAAAGGAACCCAGTGAGGCGTTAAGGGCATCAGACAGATCCACATGTTCCAAGGGGTCAGAGGACCGCTGTCGCGCCCCGAAAATTAACAAAAAGTCATTCGCGAGTGTACGACGAAATTTGAGACCTTACGACGCCTCGCAACATGCAATGAAGTCGCCACCCTAATTTTGGTTACTAGGTTTAGGGAACCTTAATTGTGATGGCATAAAAAAATATAATAACTAAAAAAACTAAAGGGACAAAAAAAGGTCTGAACCCCAGACAAAGGTTCGGGGTCGTATTATGGTCTCGGGAAGGTGTTAGGCACCCGAGTCACATCCGAAAATGGTTACCGGTTGATAAGAGAGGTGTTTAAAAAGGTGTTTGATAAAAATGCATTTTTTGAAAGGGGGCCCTCAGAGGATTCGTCACTTTAGTCTTTTCCACAATCGGGACCGTTCAGGAATAGTCGATCGTTGAACCGATCGATTATTCCTGACCGTAGTGATGGGACTGAATTTTATGAAAGAATGAATGAGCGCCCTCTATTTCATCATCGGGCCATGCATGATTAAATTAATTACTACGTGATTCTATCATGGATAGCTTAACTAGAGTACAAATTAAATGAGAGATTTTGAAATGATAAATTGATGTGGGATCGAAGCCACCACGTACATGCAGTCAATATAAGTGGAATTAAAAATCAAATGAGCATGGCATTTAAAGCGAGTTATTTAAACAAGTTGTTCATGTGGGTTGATTTTAAATCCTAGCAATTCTATATATCATGCGTACGATTGATATTTTCGGAAAGCGTTGAATAAATAAAAGGGAACGAAAGGCGTACTTTCGAGCGAAGCTTGAATTTTAAACCTACAAAATGAGAGTGTTAGTGATAGCTCGAAAAATAAATAAGCAATTTTATGAATGCGAGAATTTAAATGACAATTGATATTTATCGAACGATTAAATGATGATTTGATGTATGCGAGAAATGATGATTTGACGCATACGAAAGTTTAAATGATGATTTGATAAATGCAGGAAAATTTAAATGATGATTTGATGCATACGAGAATTTAAATACTGATTTGATACATACGAGAATTTAAATGCTGATAGTTTGATTTGCAAGAAATTAAATGATGACAGTTGATTTGCAAGAAATTTAAATGATGATTTGATGTGTGCAGAAAATTTAAATGCTGATTTGATAAGTGCAGAAATTTTAAATGCTGATTTGATGAATATTTAAATGATGCTCTGACGCAAATTTAAATGATGAGTTGACGAAAAATTAAAGATTTGATATTTGCCAAATATTAAGCAGTTGACGATTTGCAGAAAATTAAATGATGATTTGCAGGGAAATAAACAATTGATGTTTTGCAGAAAATTAAACAGTTGATGATTGCAAGAAAGTAAAACAATTTGATATTTGCGGAAGAATTTCCAACAGTATGATAAGTGCGGAAATTTAAAGCAGTTGATGATTGCAAAAAATAAACAGTTGATATTTGCGAAAAATAAATAGTTGATATTTGCAGAAAATAAACAGTTGATAATTGCCGAAAATAAAACAATTGATATTTGCAGACAATAAAACAATTGATATTTGCAGAAAATAAAACACTTGATATTGCGGAAGGATTTCCAGCAGTTTGCGAGAATTTTAAAACAGTTGATATTTGTAGAAAATAAAAGCAGTTGATAGGTACAAAAAATTAAACAGTTGATAAGTACAGAAAATTAAACAGTTGATAAGTACAGAAAATTAAACAGTTGATACAAAAAAATAATCATACGAAGCATACGAATATTTTTACGAAAAAAGCGCGATCCGAAATCTCGGAAAGAATGAAAATAGGCTGGGCCCAATTTGAAAAAATGAAAAGAAATGAGAAATGGGCCAGGAATAGTGGCTTGGCCCATGAAAAAAGGAAAGGATGGTGATGGGCCAAGCCCATCACCTTGGACGTATGAATAGGCCATTTATGACACTATTCATCATCCCTTTCCTTGGTCGTCGGTGCTACTGTCGGCGGCCAAGCTCCTGCCACAGGTGGCCATTTTGCAAGATCTTCATACCGAGACACTCGTCTCCTCGATGGCGTCTCGACCGTACGAACCCTGAATTTTAATTTAAAACGTGTCGAGTTTAATTTCGAAAAAACAACGAAACTGTTAATTATCAAAAACTAATTAATTCGCAAGATTTAGCTAACGATTAATCAAATTGAAAGCATGTATTTAATCTATAGCATGCATATGAATTAATGGCATAAAAACTAGCAATTTATTCGATCAACACAAGGCTAAACGAATTTAAAGAAAAGAAGAGCATAAAAATGAAGAAAAGAAAAGCAAAAAAAGGCTTACTGCCAAACTAGAACTTGGGTGATTATCGCTCTAAATGAGCAATTGATCAGAGGGAGTAGGAGCAGAGCTTTCTCTTGAGATGATCTCGAGGAACCGAAGAATACAAACAATCGAAGAATACAAACAATCGAAGCAAGCACGCCGCGAAGCTATCATCCGATCGTCCTGAACTTATGTCGACGATCGGATGATAGCTTCGCGGGGTGATCCCCTTTTGATGTGTCCGGTTCTTCGAGATTGGTTGCAGGCTGTGCTGGTAGTACTGTGAGGAAAAAGAATTTTAATTTAGATGGTGACGGGTGTTTAAAATCTTTCCTGATTCGTTCTTAAAGGAGGCCTGCTGCAGCAATTCAGGAGCTGCTACGAGGGGAACTCTCTGGTCCTATTGCGATGATGAGATGAGGTGTGAGACATTACGTCCCTGCACAACCTTAAGATTGATTAGTGGCGTTAGTCTAAACGTTGCGTCTTGTGCTTCGAACTACTCCTTGGGAGCCATCAATGCCATGCCTCCTTTTGTCATCTCACAAGTTTAAGAGGGAAAGAAAAGTTTTTAAAACAACAAGCATCTCCTGAAAATCTCATTTTATTAATTTCAGGATAAACATTTGAGCGATATTGTCATGATAAAACCCTATGTCTTTGATTCGGCCAGATGCACGGTCTGCGACACTTCAGGCGAAGTATATCTTGACGGCATCGACATTTACCGGTCTTGGTAGATCATCTCCATCCCTGTTGGTTAGCATTAGGGCATCCCCCGAGAATGCACTTTTAACTAGATATGGACCCTCGTACCTTGGGGCCCACTTTCCTTGACTAGCCTCCTGATGAGGGAGAATCTTCTTCAACACCAAATCCCCAGTCTTGAACTTGCGAGGTCGCACTTTCTTGTTACAAGCGCTGGCCACCCTTTGCTGATATAATTGTGCGTGGCAAATAGCGGTCAAACACTTCTCGGGAAGGAGGTTTAACTACTCGTACCTCACTCTTGCCCAATCCGATTCTTCTACTTCTGATTCTGCCGGGATTCTGAGAGAAGGGATTTCTACCTCAAGAGGAATTACGGCTTCCATGCCGTAAACTAATGAGTAGGGGGTTGCCCCCTTATGGACGTACGGGTTGCTATCCGGTAAGCATGCAGTGTGAAAGAAAGCATGTCATGCCAATCTCTGTGAGTGACCACCATTTTTGGATGATTTTCTTCAAGTTTTCGTTTGACCGGTTTAAACTTAGGCTTCAATGGGATACGATGCTCACTTATCTCGGGATCAAGACCTGGCATATCGGCGTATGACCACATAAATACGTCCGAGTAGTTTTTGAGGAGGGAGATTAACCTTTCTCTCTGAATTGTGTCCAGGGTGGTTCCGATCTTAACCAACTTCTGATTCTCATTGCTTGCCCCCAAATTTACTTCGTCCAATTCCTCCCGATGAGGAGTTATTTCCTTTTCTGACTTTTCCAGTAAACGGGCCAATTCGCTAGAGATATCGGCCTTGTGTTCGGTTGTAACGACGATTTCTTCGCCAGTAAAGACATAGGTTTTATCACGACAATCCGAACTAACATTCATCCTGAAATTAAAAATGCGAAAAGAAGAGATGCGTAAAATGAAAATTGCATATATTGGTTTTTAACAAAGGGGAATATGAGTCCCTACAAAAAGTGTTTTCGTGAGAAAACGTGCGAATATATATATATATATATATATATACGTCTTTTCAAAAGGAGTGATTACGGAGAGACACCCGGAAGCATGGTGATGGTCCAGTTGCACACAAACTCCCCTGACTTCTTTACAAAAATGACCGAACCAGGCGACGATTCTTCTTCTCCCAGAATGCAAATACGGAGGTCTGATACCCCGATCGGACTTCCCTTAATAGTTTCGGTTGCGAAGGGGAAAGTGGCTCTGATATGGGGGATTTGCATTTTACCACCTCGCGCAGAACGCCCAAATAGCTTAGCCAGCTGCTTTTCTTTCTTTTCTTGGGCGATCTTGGCAAAGTCAGCCTTGTTGGGTTGGTACCCTAAACCAAAGCGGTCTCCGAAGCTTTTTGAAGGTGCCCAGCCTTTCGACCCTTGTAACTCGGCCCCGAGCCATTTTCCCAGTTGGAAATTTCCCCTTGGTATAAACTTGGTGGTTGCTTCGATCATTTCAGATTTTGAGGCTTTGAAAACGGGGGATCCTCCCTCGATCCAATCTGCGTTGACGATTTCGAAGGCTTGAAAAGAGCTCTCTAAAGTTTCAGCAGTCTCGATGTAAGGCACGGATGAATGTTTGGCCAAGATCAGGGCTTCCTCTACCTTTATCGTAACGAGGGCATTGTCTTTGACGTACTTGAGGCACTGATACAGGGAAGAGGGGACGGCTCCTGCTGAATGGATCCAAGTCGTCTTAGAAGCATGCTGTAGGCGGGTTGGATGTCCATGATCTGAAATGTCAAGGCGAAAGTGTGGGGCCCGATGACCATATCCAACTCAAAGTTCCCGGTGATCTCTCAAGTGGTGCCATCGAAATCCCTAGCCATCATTCCGCTAGGTTTCATGTGAGAAAAATCGACCGGTAGTTGTTCGAGGACATGCCTGGGTATGACATTTAGCGCGGACCCGTTGTCGATCAGGGCCTTTGCTATGACATGTCCCTTGCATTCTACCGTGATGTATAAGGCCTTGTTGTGATCTCTCCCAGCGGGGTCGATCTCTCCTTCGGAGAAGGAAATGCTGCTTAGGGCTTGAGTTCTTCCGACAAGGTTTTCCACCCCTTCCGTGGTGATATCCTTAGTCACGAAGGCTTGCTTCAAGACTTTTAAGAGAGCTTGGCGATGAGGCTCTGAAGTAAGGATTAGCTCCATGATGGAAATGCGAGCCGGTGTTTTCTTTAGCTGTTCGATGATGCTGAACTCGCTCTGTTTCATGATCTTGAGGAACTCAGCTGTCTCGTCCTCGGTTACAGGTTTGCTCGAGCCTTGCGTCTCTTCTACTATCTCTTCATGGATCACAGGATTTTTTCCTTTGGCCTGTCGCTGCTTCTCTACTTCCTCCGAGATGTAGCATCTTTCGGTGCGGGTCATGCCCACGATATGAGAGGTTTCGCCGATGGCGAGCCCTGTTGGTGTGACGACAAGAGGGGTGGTGACCACCGTGTATCCGTAGTTGAATGGGTCTGCGTGTAGGTCTCGGCTAGGAGTATTCACAGCAAATATGAACACTACTTTGCGTGGGGTCGTGGCCGTATCCCCTGTTTGGGCAACATATTCGAAGGAATATGGTGCTGAAGAATTGTCCTCGATGGCGTTGATTGCTCTTCGAGTTTTCTCTTCGGTCTGAATGATCCTGAATGTTATGAGTTGCTTGACTTTCTGCCAAAAAAGTCTGCAATCCTGGATTTCGTGCATGCTTTCCCCTTGGCAGAATAGGCATTGGGCCTGATTATTCTCTAGGAATGATAGGTATGCATTTTTAGCTAATGCGAAGAACAGTTCTTCGTGGGGTGCTTCCTTCATTGAAGGGCAACAATTATCGATTCCTCCTGCTGAGATGTCATTCACCCCTTCCTTTCCTTGGGAATGATTGGGGAGAGGGTTGGTGGATGTGTTGGGTCCTTTTGCTAACCCTTCGAAAGATACCCATCCACTTTTGATCAAGTGATGGACTTTTGCTTTGAATGCGAAGCAGTTTTCCAAAGCGTGACCCGGGGCTCCAGCGTGGTATTTGCACCTTACATTGAGATCATACCATTTCGGGTAAGGAGGCATTTAAGGCTGAGCTGGAACTGGTACGATCTGTCCAGCTGCCAAGAGATGTTTGTAGATTTCTCCTGCGGGAAGAGGAAGAGGAGGCAAAGGCTCTCGGTTCCACCGATTGTTTGACGTGTTTTGGTTAGTTGGGTCTTTTGGTGGGTTATATGGCTTAGGCTGCATGGGTTGTGATGTTTGTGCTGGAGATGGTGGGAAATGTGTATGGTTTTGAGGTGCGATATTAGCGACGAGTGGTGAGGCAAAAGGAAAGAAGGTGGGTTGATATAGAGATGGCGGAGGATAGGGCGGTGGCGATAGATAAGGCGGAGGTGGTGGAAATGATTGCCCGTGATTAGCTTGGGGAGCGACAAATCCAACATCTCTTTTAAAGATGGACGCTTTCTTGGGTGCGGACTCTGGGGCCGAAGGTATGATTCGTCCGAATTTAATCCCTTGCTCGACTCTTTCAGCGATTAGGACCATGTCGGAGAAGCTGTTTGAAGGATTCGAGATCAGGTAGGTGTAGTAGGGAGCTTGGAAGGTGTGCAAGAAAATCGACAAGAGTTCCTTATCGTTTAAAGGAGGAGAGATTCCGGAACCCAACTCTCTCCATCTCTAAGTATAGGTCTTCACAGACTTGCCGATTTTCTTTTCCAGATTTTGCAGGTCGGCGCGGTCGGGAGCTACCTCCATGTTGAGTTTATATTGTTTGTAGAAGGCATCGGACAGGTCTCTTCACGTCCTGATCCTGGCTCTGTCTAGACCCATGTACCAAGTTAGGGCATGCTTGGTTAAGCTTTCCCGAAATAGGTGAATCAACAACGACTCGTTGTGGATCATCTCTGCCATCTTATTGCAGTATGCCCTACGGTGGGTCTTTGGGCACTCGACCCTAGTGTACTTTTTGAAGTCGGGGACCTTGTACTTCGGTGGTATAACGATCTCGGGGACCATGCACATATCGGCGGGACCAGTAGGGTCAAATGGATCAGCCCCTTCGATCGCTCTGAGTCTTTCTTCGAGCAGATTCAGTCAGTCGCTTTTCGGTTTCTCAGCCATAATGGGGTTAGCACCGAAGGGTAGTAGAGGTTCTGGCGAGAACTGAGGTTGCGCTGGGTTGAAAGCAGGAGGCTGAATTCCCACAGGTCCGGGATTTGTGCTTGGAAGAAGGGGAGTGAGATACGAGGCCTTTAGGTGGGCCTGACTCTTGTCGGCGTCTACGGCAGGGTTGGTTGAAAGGCGCTGAAGTGACGTAGCAATTTCCTCACTCGTATTAATCATAGGATTTACTGCGGTGGGTACAGTGAAGGGACTAATCCATCTCCAGTGGCCCTCGGGGCCAGAAAGTGGCGGAGGTACTGTAGGTCCTGCGACGGCGAGCGACGAGGGAGGTCCTGCTGTTTGATTGGGATAAAAACCCGGTGGGAGTTCGGTGGTAGCTTCATCTCTCTCCTTTTCGGCCCTGGCGGCCCTTTCTGTAGTAATCCTAACTTGTTCCTCTAACTCTGCGATTCTGGCTGTTAGCACTTCATCGGCCTTAGCCTGTTCAGTCATTTTTCATTTTTGAAGTCTAGTTAAGGGGAGCCTGTGCGGAGTAGCTTACTTTCGAGGAGCTATCGTGAACCTGAAAAAGGAAAATACAACAAGAGTAAGTACAAGTGATGATATGTAAGTGATGTGCAATCCCGAGGCCTCCACGTTGCTCATTCGCTTTTCCGGCTACACTTTCACTTAATATTTTCAGGGCGATTGGAGAGGCGTGATATCCCGGTTATCGACAAGATATAAAGGAAGCCTCTATTCATTCCAACGATGTGAAGCAATCTGAGATGCTATCTGTGAAACCCAAGTCAGCAGGGGCAACCAATGCTGTCATGCTAGGAAGATCTCTTTTACACTATGCTTTCAAATGACGCAGGGCCTGATGCCTGAGGAACCCATCCGAGGGGAGGGATGATGACCTATACCATGAATTGGGAGCTTTGTGATGAACAACGAAGACAAGGCCATGAGTAAGCAATGCTCGAATGTTTCGAGTATTCGGTAGGATTTTTTTTTTTGGAATTTTGGTGAAACGATTGCGTTTATCCCGGAGGGATTTTCTCTTTTCTTTTTTCGCGATGGTTTTTTGAGTTGTATTGGATGGACAATTTATATGGAAAGTTGAGGCGATTTAATAAATATCCGAAAGAGTGTGACTTTATTAAAAGTGTTTACAAAATATGGTAAACTTGCCAACTACCTGAATTCATCAAAAATGGCTAGAATAGATGAAATCAGGGATCCTAGTTACATGAAAAAGAAAGGTTTGCCGATATTCGAGTCTTCCCATGAAGGTATCAACCCTGGAAGTCGTAATTCCCTTGCTCCTGCCAAAGGTATTCCATCGACTTCTTCTTTGACCTTAGTGGTGATGTCAGGGGTGAACCCAGGTTCCAATAGATCCCCTCGTGCAGCCTGATCGTCGAAGCTTCGCCCCCCGAAAATATCAAGTGAAAGTAGCGTAGGTGCTGACATAGCGAATGAGCAAAATGGGTCCTGTGGGACAGAAATAAAATTTTAAATGCGAAGTAACCTGCACGTGTAAGAAATTTACAGTTCACATAACAGAAAATTATGACAAATGGCAACAAGATAAATAAAGCCACGACAAAGCAGATATAATCATGATGCACGTGCTGGGGCTCTGATTCTGACTTTTCTAACTGGCTTGAACGGTTCCCAGATGATACCATGAAAAGGTCCCTAAAGTGTCGTCCAGTGTCCCGAGTTGGGATTGGTGAACACTACCTAGGACATGTGTCCTAGGGCGTCACTACTACCCTCCTAATTTGGTAATTGTCCCCGGGGTGTAGGGTACTATGAAATGCATATGACAATTGATAAAGCGAATAAATGAACAGATCAGCAATTTATCAAAGCAGGTAAATAGACAAATTAAAAAAAACACCTCTAAAAAAAATGACACCGGCTCCGACCCTAAATTCCCCAATGAAGTCGCCAAACTGTCGCGCCCCGAAAATTAACAAAAAGTCATTCGCGAGTGTATGATGAAATTTGAGACCTTACGATGCTCGGCGTAGAAAGGACGCCTCGCAACATGCAATGAAGTCGCCACCCTAATTTTGGTTGCTAGGTTTAGGGAACCTTAATTGTCATGGCATAAAAAAATATAATAAATAAAAAAACTAAAGGCACAAAAAAAGGGTCTGAACCCCAGACAAAGGTTCGGGGTCGTATTATGGTCTCGGGAAGGTGTTAGGCACCCGAGTCACATCCGAAAATGGTTACCGGTTGATAAAAGAGGTGTTTAAAAAGGTGTTTGATAAAAATGCATTTTTTGAAAGGGGGCCCTCAGAGGAATTGTCACTTTAGTCTTTTCCACAATCGGGACCGTTCAGGAATAGTCGATCGTTGAACCGATCAATTATTCCTGACCGTAGTGATGGGACTAAATTTTCCGAAAGACTGAATGAGCACCCTCTATTTCATCATCGGGCCATGCATGATTAAATTAATTACTACGTGATTCTATCATGGATAGCTTAACTAGAGTACAGATTAAATGAGTGATTTTGAAATGATAAACTGATGTGGGATCGAAGCCACCACGTACATGCAGTCAATATAAGCGGAATTAAAAATCAAATGAGCATGGCATTTAAAGCGAGTTATTTAAACAAGTTGTTCATGTGGGTTGATTTTAAATCCTAGCAATTCTATATATCATGCGTACGATTGATATTTTCGGAAAGCGTTGAATAAATAAAAGGGAACGAAAGGCGTACTTTCGAGCGAAGCTTGAATTTTAAACCTACAAAATGAGAGTGTTAGTGATAGCTCGAAAAATAAATAAGCAATTTTATGAATGTGAGAATTGAAATGACAGTTGATATTTATTGAACGATTAAATGATGATTTGATGTATGCGAGAAATGATGATTTGACGCATACGAAAGTTAAAATGATGATTTGATAAATGCAGGAAAATTTAAATGATGATTTGATGCATACGAGAATTTAAATGCTGATAGTTTGATTTGCAAGAAATTAAATGATGACAGTTGATTTGCAAGAAATTTAAATGATGATTTGATGTGTGCAGAAAATTTAAATGTTGATTTGATAAGTGCAGAAATTTTAAATGCTGATTTGATGAATATTTAAATGATGCTCTAACGCAAATTTAAATGATGAGTTGACAAAAAATTAAAGATTTGATATTTGCCTAAAATTAAGCAGTTGACGATTTGCAGAAAATTAAATGATGATTTGCAGGGAAATAAACAATTGATGTTTTGCAGAAAATTAAACAGTTGATGATTGCAAGAAAGTAAAACATTTTGATATTTGTGGAAGAATTTCCAGCAGTATGATAAGTGCGGAAATTTAAAGCAGTTGATGATTGCAGAAAATAAACAGTTGATAGTTGCGAGAAAATA
Source organism: Viola odorata (assembly GCA_963691705.1). Lineage (NCBI taxonomy): Eukaryota > Viridiplantae > Streptophyta > Magnoliopsida > Malpighiales > Violaceae > Viola > Viola odorata. The sequence continues at coordinate 19,561,091 of OY829540.1, read as the reverse complement.
AAGCAGTTTGATATTTGCGGAAAATAAAATAGTTGATATTTGCAGAAAATAAAACAGTTGATATTTGCAGAAAATAAAACAGTTTATATTTGCAGAAAATAAACAGCTGATATTTGCAGAAAATAAACAGTTGATAATTGCCGAAAATAAAACAATTGATATTTGCAGACAATAAAATAATTGATATTTGCAGAAAATAAAACACTTAATATTGCTGAAGGATTTCCAGCAGTTTGCGAGAATTTTAAAACAGTTGATATTTGCAGAAAATAAAAGCAGTTGATAGGTACAGAAAATTAAACAGTTGATAAGTACAAAAAATTAAACAGTTGATAAGCACAAAAAATTAAATAGTTGATATAAAAAAATAATCATACGAAGCATACGAATATTTTTACGAAAAAAGCGCGATCCGAAATCTCGTAAAGAATGAAAATGGGCTGGGCCAGGAATAGTGCCTGGCCCATGAAAAAAGGAAGGTACGGTGATGGGCCAAGCCCATCACCTTGGACATATGAATAGGCCATTTATGGCACTATTCATTGTCCCTTTCCTTGGTCGCGGCGCTACTGTCGGCGGCCAAGCTCCGGCCACAGGTGGCCATTTTGCAAGATCTTCATACCGAGACGCTCGTCTCCTCGACGGCATCTCGACCGTACGAACCTTGAATTTTAATTCAAAACGTGCCGAGTTTAATTTCAAAAAAATGACGAAACCGTTAATTATCGAAAACTAATTAATTCGCAAGATTTAGCTAATGATTAATCAAATTGAAAGCATGTATTTAATCTACAATATGCATATGAATTAATGGCACAAAAACTAGCAATTTATTCAATCAACACAAGGCTAAACGAATTTAAAGAAAAGAAGAGCATAAAAATGAAGAAAAGAAAAGCTAAAAAAGGCTTACTGCCAAACTTGAACTTGGGCGATTATCGCTCTAAATGAGCAATTGATCAGAGGGAGAAGGAGCAGAGCTTGCTCTTGAGATTTTGGTCCCCATTTTACGTTGAATGGCAGTGGCCTTTTATAGGCCGAAGATCGCGTGGGTTGGAGGGAGAGTGCTGCGCGTGGTGGCCGGATCGTGTGCTGGCGGAGCTAGGGGTCGTGAGGTGGCAGGTTTACGGCGTCGTGATGATGAAGGATGGGACAGGAAACGACGGGAGCGACAGGACGTCGAAAGCAGGTTACTCGGTGGCTTGCTTCGCTGCTGGTTCACGTCCACCCTATTCACGTGTGCCATGCACACTAATTCAAGGGCCGTTGATCTGGTTGACTTTTCTTGGTTGACCAGATCAACGACCATGATTAAATGGCCCTTTAACTTATATAAATGGCCTCGAGCCGGTTCTCGCGAACAAACATTTCGAATTTTCGAGTCGAAAGTGCTAGCGCGTAGAGAAGAATACGGGGAGTTTAACCGTCTACAGCAAATGACGAGAATTTTTCATTTAACGTGTTTATTTTCTCATTCGGAAATATGAAATGTTCGGACGAAAAACAAATGACGTTAGGACGAAAATTACGCAAAACGTTGTTGGTCGGTATGACCGAAAAATAGAGTAGGAACTAGTTGATGGAAAACATTCGGAGTTCGAGCTATGGTCCGAGCGAACTCACTCGGGTCCAATAAAAGCTCGAACAAAAATAATAATAAAAAATAAAAATGCTAAAAAAACTGATAAAATACTAAAAATCCTAAATTTCATGCGATGACCTAAACCGAAGAAATAACTAGCAAATGACTAACGGATAATTAAAAATGTGACTTTTAAGGCTAAAAATATTAATGATAATAATAATGAAAATACGTGACGAAAAATTTAAAAGCGCGATTTCGAATGCTAACGATGATAAAATGCGATGGGAATTTAAAAAATGCTAACAATAGTAAATTAATTAAAAATGACAGTCAATTAAATAAAATGACAGGAATGCTAAATTTAATAAAAAAAGGGCTTCAAAATTCGGGTATCAACAACCGCCCGACAGGAGGCGTCACCGAAGCCGTAGCAGTAACATTCACCTCTTCAGCGTTAGTGGAGCTTGTTGGCAAGCCCGTATTGTCCTCGTTAAGGCGTTGCCTCTTGTCAGAACGACGAAAATGCTGCTCAAGTCCATACTGGCTGTCGGCGGGGACTGAGCAGGGGCAACAGAGATAACCTACGAAGAGAAACGTGAAAAAGAATAAGAGAACAATGAAAATGCCAGCAAGCGTTAGGAAGTAACAAAGGAGATAACGCGATTATAAAAGAAGCACTAATCGACTCTGTAGAAGAAGTTGTCGTGTTCAAAGGAGAAGCAAAGGCGACAGTACGCCTTGTACTTTTCTTCTTTCTCCTTTTGGGAGTCCGGGAAAAGGATGCCCGAGTAGAAGCAACGGCAACAGAAACAACCGGAATAGAAACAGGAACGCTAGCAGTTCCGGGTGGCGGAGAAGACACTTGGACAGGATTTACCGTCACAAAAGGTGGTACGACTTGTTCAGTAGCCGCAACGGTAACGCCGGCGGCAGCAATAGCAGCTTGCTCTTGCTGCCTTTTTCTCATAGCTCTTCTCTCTCGCCTCCTAACGCACTCAGACTTCCAGTTGGGATCAGGAGCTGCACAAACACGATACAACATTAGCGTTAGTATCGCCTGAAATAACGAAAAAGATGGCACAACACTCACCCTCAACGCAGGCTCAAATGTCAGTTCTACACGCCAGATTACGAGTGTGAATGCTAATCTTCAGCTTGAGCAACTCGCCCAGCCAGCCTTGCTTAGGCGAAATAAGAGGTACCGAGGCGCTATCCCGGATACCGCTGTTAAAACTAGTCCGCCATTGAGGGCTGGGCAGTTCGATGACAAAAAACTCATTCTTTCAATCCTCAACAGAAGACTCAAGGTGTTTGAGCTTCCAAGTGAAGGGCTTTAGCGATTCATCGTCATAACGGGGCGATATCGCTATTACACCCCTACGGCTATACAGTTGAAAGAGTGATTTAAGCAGTAAAAGGGAAGGAGAGGTAATCTCCTTGTATTTACAAAGTTCCAGAAATGCATAAACACAACAGTACGCGTTGGGCGTTAACTGTCCTGGGTTCACGTCCAGAGCCACGAACAGTTGTTCGATGAAAGAATCAAGAGGAAGACGGAAACCATAGGCAAACATTTTGGCATACAAAAGTCTGTTGTTGCCAGGCATCACACTATTAAGACGGAGCGACTCCGAAGCAACAGAAACCTTATAATTCTCAGGAATACGGGCATTATATCTGGATAAACGATCTTGAAGTAAGAATAGGGAGGTTATGGTGGTAACAGTACTCTCAATTTTTTCCTCATCAACGGATTTGGTTTCAGTACGACGAGTTCTAGCCATGGGAAATTATAAAAGAAAGATAGAGGAAATGATAGAGGAGAATGGAAGTACCTTCTTTGTGAGAAAAACTAGGAGAAAAGGAACACAAGTCGGCTGGAGAAGATGAAGAGAAAATAAAATCACGAAAGAAGGAAAAAGAAACATGTGTTGGGTTTTATAACCCTAGCGGTTGGACAAAACGACTGTTGAAACAGTCGTCGCGCGTGTGACGCGTTGCAAAGAAAAGACGCAAGCAATGAGTATGATTCTAGAGAAGCGGGAAAATGCTTCGATCTTACCAACTCCTAGGACACGCCAGTCCCTAGTGCTTCTGTGAATCGACACGCGTATTCTGACCATCATGACTCCTATCCCGCATTAATGAGGAGATCTTGAGCATTAAATGCTCTGAAAAGTGGAACCAACTTCTAAGCTAAGGCAAGTTCAATAATGCGGCTTAGCGTTAACTCCACTAACAGCTGTTGAGATAACGCAAAGAAGAGGGATAACGCAGCAAAGACAAGTTATTATTTAGAAGGAAATTCTAAAAATTATTACAAAACAAACATTATTTATTACAAAGTGAATGGAGTCAATGTTCAGACGAAAGAAATATTAATTGACAAGGATGAAGAGAGCCTCCCTTCAGCATCCTCTAGTTACGGGAGTGCCCCGGTATAGCCGCCGTCATCTCACTCTTCCTCCCCTGAAGAAATAAAGCCTTCCTTGCTCGCGTCTATCTCTTTCATTTTTTCAGAGGTATAATCGGCTAGGCGTCATCTAATCATTTTTTCGAACCAGACGAACCTCGAATCTTGTCACCATGAGCCTTAAAGAAGTAATTTACCATGCGGAAACCAGCCAGTGCCTCATTTAGAACACGCGCACGCTGAATTACTGGAGGAAGCCACAACAGCTCTTCTCCAACCTCGGGTGAGCCAAATCTCTCGCCCACCAAGTGGCTTGTTGGTCTATCTCGCGATAACGGGTCCGGCACCCCCAAGGCACGAAAACCGCTAGTACCAAAGGTGGACAAATCCAGCTGAAAAGTAGGAACCTTATCAGGACCCTGAGGGGAAAGATTGGCGATAATAGAAGGAGTGGAACCCTTGTCAATACCGTCAAGACCCGAAATAGAAGTAAAGAATAACTCCGGAGGACCACCCGACGGTGGGTCAGGAAGTGCGCTCGAGCTAGGAGCCGACACGGTCACATCAGGAATGCAGGAGGAAATTGGAGAGTCAGGGACGCCGGTTGGCGGAGGAGAATCCGCCACCAGCGGAACCTCAGTAATCTCTAGAGGAATAACAGATGACGCCTCAACAACCTTTGCTGCTCGAGAAGTACTTGCCACGGTAGAAGCGTCAACCCTCGCGGCAGGAACTTCGTTAACCCTCTCAGATGCAATCCCAGCAGATTGGCCAGCATTCCCCACTCTAGCTTTCTTCTGTAGAATTTCTATTTCGATAGCCATACCTTCGCTATCGCTCTCAGTTATCTCAGTTATGGGACCACTTCTTTTCGCTCTGAGTTTCTTCCGCTGAGCGGGGGTAGCATGAGGAAGCTCTGTCCCGGTATCCATATCGTCGTTGTCGCTGTCAGTTAACCTGGTCGCAGGTCGATTCAAATTCTCCCCACTGCCCTGAACCGGTAACTAGTTATCTAAGAAACGAGAGGCTCGAGCAGAGATACCGCGACCTCTCCCTGCAATCGTCTTGGTTCTCTTCTTCCTCGGCGGAGCGCTTTGACGACTGGAACTGATATGATGCCTTTTTATGCATGTTTTTCCCTCTCTTTTAGGTCTAATTTCACACTTGATACTACTAATTTGGTTTGTTTTCCAACCACTTTGTAGATTTGGACTAAAGGGAGAAACTTGCTGAAAAGCGCGCCATTTGGATGCATTTTTGCTGATCTTTCATCGTCGAGCCCTAGACGCAGTTTTGTCGTCAAGACCTACCGTCGGGGCCTAGATGAGATCTTACGTCTAGGCCTAGACGAAGCACGTGCGTGTTTCTTTCCGAATGACGCTTGGCCGAAGATGCTAAAAAGATTCTAGCGGGATTCCATGTGCAAATCATCCAGCTCATCAGAGAATATTCCTCTATACCATTTTGTCCCCTAGTGGGGTTGTTAGGCTATATATAGAACCTTAACTTTAGGTTAAGGGAGGCTACTCCTTAGTATATTTTTGATCTTTTTAGGGTTTTCAATCATTGTAGCCACCTCTCTAACATTGGGATTTGTTCTTCCTTTATTTTTCCAAAAATTGGAGCCCCAAGCTCCAATTAGTTTTTAATCCAGATTTTCATTTTCGTCTGCACCTCTTCTCTGTTTATGTTGCTTTCTCCATCTATCTTGTGCATGATTTCCAGCATGAGTGGCTAAATCTCTTAGTCTTGGCAGGGGTGTTTTAAGGATTGCAAGAGGATAGTTGGGAGGTCAAAGTGTTCTTAAAACGTGTTCATTGTTGTATTCGCTTTCTTGCCATTTTATTGTCATTTCGTGTGAGATTTGTTTGTAGTTTGATCACCTATTTGCATGTTTCTCATGAATATTGTCATTTCCATGGTAATAACTAACGTGAGGCCATGGAATAGAGTAGGCACCTGGTCCAGAGTCATCATGTCATTTGGTCCAATCTGGCTAGGGCAAGAAACCGGTTAGGGCAGACTTCTCAGTGTCTAGCCCTAGACGTGTCTTCTCTCCACTTCACGGGCCTGTATGTATGACCCATAAGCGTACCTTGGGCACAGTGTCAGGGCCACTCCCATAAGCGTACCTTGGGAGTGACTTCTCTTAAGAAGAGAAGTAGGGAATCCACGTGAAAACAGGGTTCCTATAGCACGTCTATGGCGTAAACGCAGTCTATCCTTGCACCGATGACCGACTAGACCTCGACGCAATCCGCCGTCTACCCCTGCTAAGATTTCTCCTTTTATCTGATCTATTATCTTTACTTACTTTGTTATTATCTTTATTGCACTTGTTAGTCTTTACCATTTTTATTGATATTCTCTTACTTTATTTTCGTTCCCTTTTTAGTTAATTATTTCGTTTGTCTATTGTTACTTGTTATTTGCACTTTTATTCTTTGTCTCAACATCAACTGCCATCGTTGGCTAGATTCGTCTAGACTGACCAAACCCCCCCCCCCCTTGTTTTACTTTTATGTCTGTTGCATTTTCATCCTCACCATACATTTAGGGCAAGATTAAATTTAGTCATTCATTTTCCCTGTGGTTCGACCCTGACTTGCCGCTATATACATTAATTTGTGCATCTAGCCTATCAGGAAATATTTTATTACTTTTGACGCGCGTTTTGACGGAGCGTCAAGAACCCTCAGGTGGTGGAGAAGCTGGTAACGTTTGGAGCGGCACCACGTTCAAGGGAGCGTTATCTCCTCCGGATGGTCGACCCTCAGCGTTATCTGCCAATGAAACATGTTAGAACAACAAGCAAACGGAAGCAATAACGAAGAAAGAGAAAAACTCACCTATAACGCACTCTTTCAGGCATCTGTAAAAAGTGAATTCCCGAATACGGAAAGACGTATCTATCTCTAGCAAGGCATTAGCTTGAGACAACTCATCCCTAGACAACACTGCTGGGTTTGCCCAAGCAGCGCTAGTAATCTCTCGGCTAAAGCCCCCGCGCCACAAGCGAGAAGGCAATCGGAGAACAAAGAAGCTATTCTTCCAATCAGCCACAGTCTCCTCAAACCCTTGAAACTTCTGCCAGAACGACTGCACGAAGGCGTCATTCCACCTCGGGGTGATATCGACTAAGCAGTTATGGCAGCTCAGACTAAAGAATTTGCGGAATAAATTGACGGATGGAGTGAAAAAGTTGTTCATCTCGCAAGCCCGAAGAAAGGCGTAAATCGCACACCAAGAAGATGGAGTTATCTGAGCGGGATTAAGATCATAACGATACAACAACTTCTCTACAGAAGCATGAACTGGGAGACGAAAACCATAGAGGAACATTTTGAAATAGACCAGCCTGAACGTTCCCCACATCGGATTGTGAAGCCGATTACCCTCCTTAGGGACCGAAGGGCAACAACCCGGAGGAAAAGAGATACCATGACTCTCTAACTCGGCCTTCAGAACCGTTTCGCATGAAAAAATACTACGCGATCCCCTGACCTCTGGATCTACAGGTCTTTCAATACTCATGGTAGCTCTAGTGTGGCGCACGGTGAACCAATAAAAGAAAAACTAGAACGAAAGAGGAGCAAAATACCTTGAAGAAGAAAGCGATGAATAAACCACAGGCGCCGACGAATGGTTGAAGCAATTTCCCTTGAGCAGAAGAAGAGGCAGAGAAAGAAAATAACGGAGAAAAATTCGAAGTGCGAGTAAAAGTGTAAAAAGAGAACGATTACTTCCTTTTAAAGGACTGAGTAGCCTATGGGAGCAAGACACGCACAAAGCAAAAAAACGACACGTGGAAAACTATCCGAAGAATATTTATGGCTAAGTGTCGCGCCCCACGAAAATTACGGAAAGATAATTTGCGAGTGTGCAACGAAATTTGAGACCTTACAATGCTCAGCGTAAACAGACGCCTCGCAACATGCAATGAAGTCGCCACCCTAATTTGGTTGCTAGGTTTAGGGAACCTTAATCATCATGGCATAAGAAATATAATAAATAAAAAACTAAAGGCACAAAAAAGAGGTCTGGACCCCAGACAAAGGTTCGGGGTCGTATTATGGTCTCGGGAAGGTGTTAGGCACCCGAGTCACATCCAAAAATGGTTACTGGTTGATAAGGGAGGTGTGTAAAAGGTGTTTTGATAAAATGCGTTTTGAAAAAGAGGGTCCTCAGAGGAATCGTCACTTTGGTCTTTTCCATGATCGAGACCGTTCAGGAATAATTGATCGTTGGACGGGGTTACCGTTTTAAAAATCTTTCTGACGGGGTTACCGTTTATCAAGACCGATCGATTATTCCTGACCGTAGCGTGATGGGACTGAATTTTCCGTAAGACCGAATGAGCGCCCTCTATTTCATCATCGGACCAATGCATGATTAATTTAATTACTATCCGTGATTCCATCATGGATAGCTTAGCAGAGTATAGATTAAATGAAAGGTTTTTGAAATGATAAACTGATGTGGGATCAAAAATCCCCATGTACATGCATTCAATATAAGCGAGAATTTAAAATCATATGAACATGGCATTTTAAGGAATCTTTAAACACGTTGTTCATGTGGGTTGATTTTAGTTCTAGAAGTTCTATATATCATGCGTACGATTGATATTTACGAAAAGCGTTGAATAAATAAAAAGAAACGAAAGGCGTACTTTCAAGCGAAGCTTGAAATTAAAACCTACAAAGTGAGAGTGTTAGCGATAGCTCGAGACATAAATAAGCAATTTTATGAGTGCAAGAATTTAAATGACAGTTGATTGCATGCGAGGAATGATGGATTTAACTCATACGAGAATTAAATGCTGATTTTGATAAGTGCAGGAAATTAAATGATGACAGTTGATTGCATGCGAGAAATGATGGATTTGACGCATACGAGATTTAAATGCTGAGTTGATTGCATGCGAGAAATGATTGATTTGACGCATACGAAAGTTTAAATGCTGAGTTGATTGATTGCATGCGAGAAATGATTTATTTGACACATACGAAATCTAAATACTGAGTTGATTGCATGCGAGAAATGATTTATTTGACGCATACGAAATCTAAATGCTAAGTTGATTGCATGCGAGAAATGATTTATTTGACGCATACGAAAGTTTAAATGCTCAGTTGATGGCATGCGAGAAATGATTGATTAGACGCATACGATTTACAAGGAATTTAAAACAGTTGACGATTTGCAGAAATTTTAATGACTGATACTGCAGAAAGTTAAAGCAATTGATATTGCAGAAAATTAAAACAATTGATATTACAGAAAATTAAAACAGTTGATGTTGCGGAAGAATTTCCAGCAGCTTCCGAAAAATTAAAGCAGTTGATATTGCAGAAAATTAAAACAGTTGATGTTGCGGAAGAATTTCCAGCAGCTTGCCAAAAATTAAAGCAGTTGATATTGCAGAAAATAAAAACAGTTGATATTACAGAAAATTAAAACAGTTGATAGAAAAATAATCATACGAAGCCTACGAAATACTTTTACGAAAACATCGCAATCCGAAATCTCGGAAAGAGCGAAAATGGGCTGGGCCTAGTTTGAAAAATGCAAAGGAAAATGAAAATGGGCCAGGAATAGTGTCTGGCCCATGAAAATAAAAGAGGGATGGTGATGGGCCAAGGCCATCATCAAGGACGGATGAATAGGCCTTGCATGGCACTATTCATCGTCCCTCTCCTTGGTCGTCGGCGCTACTGCCGGCGGCCAAGCTCCGGCTAGCCGTGTCCGTTTCTCGCGATCTTCATACCGAGACGCTCCTCTCCTCGACGGCGTCTCGACCGTACGAAGCCCGAATTTTATTTCAAAACATACCGAGTTTAATTTCGAAAAAATGACAAAACCATTAATTATCGAAAACTAATTAATTCGCACAATCTAGCTAATGATTTCTTAAATTGAAAACGTGTATTTAATCTACATCATGCACATGAATTAATGGCACAAAAACAAGCAATTTATCTACTCAAGATCAAGCCAAACGAATTAAAGAAGAAAATGCTTGAAAAAAATAAAAATGAGCTAGAGAGAGAAAGCTCACTGCCGAAACTTTAAACTGGACGATTATCGCTCTAAATGAGCAATTGATCAAAGGGAGAAGAGGCAAGGGTTTCTTGCAAAATTGGTACTGTTTGAACGAAGAGAAATGCTTGGTATTTATAGCCGAAGATCGCGTGGCTTGGGGAGGGCGTGGCTACGCGTGGTGGCCGGCTGTTGTGCTGGAGGAGCTAGGCCTCGTGAGGTGGCGGGGCTAGGGGCTGTGAAGTGATCGGTCGAAGGGACAGGACGTCGGAGCAGGCTGCTCGGTGGCCTGCTCCACTGTTTGCTCGCGTCTACGCTGTTCATGTGTGCCATGCACACTTAATTCAAGGGTCGTTGATCTGGTTGACTTTTCTTGGTTGACCAGATCAACGGCCATGATTAAATGGCATTTTATCTTATTTAAATGGCGTCGAGCCAATTCCTGCGAGCAAACGTTCTGACTTTTCGAGCCGAAGGTACCAGCGCGTAGAGAAAAATACGACGGGTTTAACCGTCTACAGCGAATGATGAGAATTTCTCGTTTAACGTGTTTATTTTCGCGTTAAAAAATGTGAAACGTTCGAACGGAAAAATAATGACGTTACGCCGAAAATTACACGAAACGTTGTAGACCGTTGTGAACAGAAAAAAAGCTAGCAACTAGTTGATGGAAAACATTTCAAATTCAAGCTATTGGTTCCAATAAAAGCTCGAACAAAAATAATAATAAAAAATAAAAATACTAAAAAATGCGCTAAAATACTAAAAATCATGAGATGACCTAAAATGAAGAAAAAACTAGCAAACGACTGCCGGATAATTAAAAATGTGATTTTTAAAGCTAAAAATAATAATGATAATAATAATGAAAATACGTGACGAAAAATTAAAAATGCGATTTCGAAAGCTGATGATGCTAAAACGCGATAAAAATTTAAAAATGCTAGCAACAGTAAATTAACTAAAAATGACAGTAAATTAACCAGATAACAGAAATGCTAAAATTAATTAAAAATGGCGTCAAAATTCGGGTATGAACAGTTGCCCCCTCTTTACTGTCTTATTGAAGTATTTGATAAGCAGTAATGACGGTTGCCCCTGCATATACGAATTTTAGCGACACAGCGGGTCTTACCTCAAGCTTACAGTGATGATGTCACTCTGGGAGGAGATATGTCGTAGATGTCACTTTGGGAGGAGATATGTCGTGGATGTCACTCTGGGAGGAGATATGCCGTAGATGTCACTCTAGGAGGAGATATTGTCGTGGATGTCACTCTGGGAGGAGATAGGTCGTAGATGTCACTCTAGGAGGAGGTATTGTCGTAGATGTCACTCTGGGAGGAGGTATTGTCATAGATGTCACTCTGGGAGGAGATTGGTCGTAGATGTCACTCTAGGAGGAGGTAAGTTTATTGATGTCACTCTGGGAGGAGGTATAATTTTAATGATGTTATTCATTGATGTCACTCTGGGAGGAGGTAAGTTTGTTGATGTCACTCTGGGAGGAAGTAGTTTTGATGTCACTCTAGGAGGAGGTATATTGTAGATGTCACTCTGGGAGGAGGTAGTTTGTTGAATGTCACTCTGGGAGGAGATAGTTCATTGAATGTCACTCTGGGAGGAGGTAGTTTGTCGAATGTCACTCTGGGAGGAGATAGTTGGTTGCTATCACTATGGGAGGAGGTATTTGGTTGATGTCACTCTGGGAGGAGATAGGTTTGTTGATGTCACTCTGGGAGGAGATAGGTTCGTCGAATGCCCTGCAAAGATATAAACTTAGATCTATTCGGATATCGAGAGAAACATAAGTTACAGAAAATGTAAATGACGACTACTTTGACAGGAATCGAAGGTAATTTTACGAAGATGTAAATGACGGCTCCACTGGGGGGATAAGCGTTTGACATGTGACTGACGTTGCTTCAGGAGGATAATGCGTGATTCACAGAAATACGAATGATTTGTCCTAATGATGTCACTCTAGGAGGAGGAGATGCAAATGATGTCACTCTAGGAGGAGGAAAATACATGATGTCACTCTGGGAGGAGATCATAATTATGCAGAAATGTAGAATTATGTAAACAATGTCACTCTAGGAGGAGAAGAAATGCATGATGTCACTCTGGGAGGAGAAGAAATGCAGTACAGAAATGTAAACAACGTCAATTCCCGTAGGAGAAGACGTGAAATGCGGAAATTAAACTAAGGTCACTCTGGGAGGAGGAGAAATGCATGATGTCACTCTGGGAGGAGAAGAAAGGCATGATGTCACTCTGGGAGGAGAAGAAATGCATGATGTCACTCTGGGAGGAGAAGAAATGCATGATGTCACTCTGGGAGGAGAAGAAATGCAGTACAGAAACGTAAACAATGTCAATTCCCGTAGGAGAAGACGTGAAATGCGGAAATTAAACTAAGGTCACTCTGGGAGGAGGAGAAATGCATGATGCTGTCACTCTGGGAGGAGAAGAAATGCTTGATGTTGTCACTCTGGGAGGAGGAAATGCAGTACCGAAACGTAAACAACGTCAATTCCCGTAGGAGAAGACGTGAAATGCGGAAATTAAACTAAGGTCACTCTGGGAGGAGAAAAATGCTGATGCTGTCACTCTGGGAGGAGGAAATATATAAATGACGTTTAATCCCGTAGGAGAAGACGCGAGGTGCAGAAAATAAACTAATCGTCACTTTAGGAGGACGAAATGTAGATGCTATCACTCTGGAAGGAAGGAATGCATTATGCAGAAATGAAGAATTATGTAAAGGACGTCACTCTGGGAGGAGGAAATGCATATGATGTCACTCTGGGAGGAGATATGCTCTTTTGCTAGCAGCGGCCTTGATACGAACCTAGAATGCGTCTGCATCCTGCTCAGGAGGTAACGACCCCAAGGACAAGACTTTCCCACGATTTGCAGTCGTAAGCAGTCCTCACCTGATATTAGTGTTTGCACTCACGCTCTGAAATAAGGCTAAGTGTTTTACGCTCATAAAGATGCAACTAACATGATACATAATTTTCAATTCACAATGTCAATCTGAGTGAATAGACTTCAAATGAAGATGCACATGCATGGGCATTCTAATAATCGATGGGACTTTTACGGAAAAGAATGAAAGGACATGAAATGTTCGGAAAGGAGTTTGTTTTGGTAAAGATGTGTTTTTCTGATGAGTTGGAAGGTTTTTGCTGAATGATGCTTTGTCGATTGGCCTGATGAGGGCGAGGTACGCGAGTTCTCTCACCTTTTGCTGGGGATGCTTTCTTGACAGAGTGCGTGAGCTCTGGGATCTTTGCTGGGGGTGCTTTCCGTTCGGCCAGGGGCCCTTTGCTCGAGTCTTCACTTGGGAGTGTCGTCGCTGTTCTTTTTGCGACTTGCTACTTGAGTTAGCCTTGGGCCCTTTTTCTTTTCGAGTCCTTACTAGGGATGCTTGCTTTGAGATTTCTCGGGTGGGCCTTAGGCCTTTTTTCTCGAGTCTTTTACTGGGTAATGTTCTCTTGGAGTTTCTCGAGTTTAGTTGTCCCCGGGCTGTGCTTGCTTCGGCTCTTTGATTGTTTGTCTTCTTCGAATGTCTCTGAGCATTTCTCTTTTTTTCCTTTTTCTTTTTTTCTTCTTTTCCTTCTTTTTTTTTTTTTTTTGATTTGAAATGCATCAGAGCAGAGCAAGCACAGCCTCTGTCTTGATCTCTTCTCGTTCTGTATTAAGGCTTCAGCCTTCATCTTCGGGTTCTTGGCCTTTTTCGGTGATATTTCATGGTGATCTTCCGGTGACCTTTTTCGTTTCCTTCGTCGTGTACTTGAACTTGGCGTGCTTTTTACTTCCAGCTGGCAATCTTAGCTGAGACTGCTCCTAGGCTCCCGGGGTATGAGTGATAGTGAAGGTTTTGGTAGGAGTGATGGCATATGTGGTGGAAAGAGGGAAGAAAATGAAAAAACACGGAGAAGATCGTAAAAGTCCCACGTCATTTTATAGTTATCCCATGTCTAATTGCACATGTACCCTGGATATTATGCGAACTCAACTAGTACCTAGTCAGGCTCTTACACTCATGAAGGATAAGGCGCGATGGCTCGAAAATACTTACCGGGATTTGTTTGTGACTGCTTACGTCGGAGCAAACCGCGGATATAAGAGCAAGCAAGTAAGATCATGCATGATATGCAAAATTGATGGATGGCTTATTTAACAGGGGGATTGAACATTCCCGACCTATGTAATGCATGAAAATGCTTATGAGAGTAGTATGATTTTGTTTTAGCCGGGCTAAAAAAAGGGATTTTGATTGATTCTTGATTTTTGATTGATTGATGGTTTGATTGATTGATAGTTTGATTGCTAGGATGTGGGGGACGACTTATTTGCAAGGGTCTAACGAGAACCTAAGGTTGCCCCCAGTGGGCCAGACGACCGTACTCGACTTAAAGCTAACAAAGCGAGCAGGAATGAAAACAAATTTAAATAAGGGGAAAGAAAGATGGACTCCCCTGAAATGTGCAGCGGAGCTGCAAGGGCGTCTTCCACGAGCTTTATGTGGATGACAATGAGATGATTCGCGTCCCTGTGAAATGAAGAGGGAGCAACGGAGTAGAAGAGAAAGATTGATTAAAAAAATGACATAAGTTTAGGGATTCTCCCTTTCCTTAGCCTGGTTGCTCGAGGGTGCCTGCGGTGTGGTCCCACGTTCAAGAATACTTTGCTTTGATTGGTTTCTTTTTCAGCTGCTTTGCGGGGACCGCCGATCCAAGTCGGAGTGAGGATGAGATCCGTATTTTGTCCATTTGCTTACTGGTCCTTGCTGGACCTTCGTTGATTGGCTTCGTGATTGCTCGGGGATAAAGGGGAAAACCCTCTGTCCCTGAAATGTGCAGCGGGGCTGCAAAGGCGTATGCTTACCGTTCTTATGCAGGCAACAAATAGGGGTGACCCAGTCCCTGAAAAAGATATGGCGAGAACAAATGAGGAGTAAATGCAAGATAATTTTTTTAGCAAAAGTAATGTGATTGATAAGTGTTAAGCTCTCCCTTTTAGACGGGCTATCCGTGGGTCACTGCGGTGTGACTTGCATCGGATGTTGGTTGATGATGGCTTTGCTATTAGATGCTTGGCCGCAGCTCTTGCCTTAGCGCGGGTGATACTTGCAGTCCGGTTGTTCCTCAATTAAAGGATTGATCTTTACCGTGTTGATCATGGTGCGGACGTTGGGAAACTTCTTGAACAAGACCGCATTAAGTATGCTGATCGTGGTCTTAGGCTTCCGTCGTGCTTCTCTGGAAGTTCTGCCTGCAAAGGTGCGTCGGGCGACCATGGCATTTTGGTGATGAGCTCCTCCGAATAGGTGAACGGAGATGGGAGCTAATGTTGCTAGCGTTCCGACAGCTCGGCCGGCGTCGAATGGGCTTTGTGACTTTGGTCCAGCATTCAGTCCTTTGAGACCGGTTGTTTGCAATGCCGGTTGTGCTGGTAGCACTGCGAGGAAAAGAAATTTCACTTTAGATGGTGATGGTTTGTCTTAAAATCTTTCCTGATTCGCTCTTGAAGGTGGTCTGCTGCGGCAATTCGGGAACTGCCACGAGGGGAGCTCCCTGGTCCTCTGTGATGACAAGATGAGACAATA
The DNA here is from genome assembly GCA_963691705.1 of Viola odorata. NCBI lineage: Eukaryota > Viridiplantae > Streptophyta > Magnoliopsida > Malpighiales > Violaceae > Viola > Viola odorata. The sequence goes on along the minus strand of OY829540.1, from coordinate 19,545,431 downwards.
TGTCCCTGCAAAACTTAAGATTGGTTAGTGGCGTTAGTCTAAGTGTCGTGCCTTATGGCTCGAGCTACTCCTAGGGAGCCATCTATGCCATGCCTCCTTTTGTCATCTCACAAGTTTAAGAAAAAAAAGGACAACAAATTTTAAAATGATAAGCGTCTCCTGAAAAAAACTTGTTTTATTAATTTCAGGACAAATGTTTGTGCTAGATTGTCATGATAAAACCCTATGTCCTTAGTCTTGCCGAACGCTCAGTTCGCGACGCTTCAGGCGAAGTATATCTTGACTGCATTAGCATTTATCGGTCTTGGGAGATCATCTCCATCCATGTTGGTTAGCATTAGGGCACCCCCTGAGAATGCACTTTTGACCAGATACAGGCCCTTGTACCTTGGGGCCCACTTTCCTTGACTAGGCTCCTGGTGAGGAAGAATCTTCTTCAACATTAAATCCCCAGTCTTGAACTTGCGAGGTCGCACTTTCTTGTTATAAGCGCTGGCCATTCTTTGCTGATATAACTGCGCATGGCAGATAGCGGCCAAGCGCTTCTCGGGAAGGAGGTTTAACTACCCGCACCTCACTCTCGCCCAATCTGATTCTTATACTTCTAATTCTGCCAGGATTCTGAGAGAAGGGATTTCTACCTCAAGAGGAATTGCGGCTTCCATGCCGTAGACTAATGAGTAGGGAGATGCCCCTATGGACGTACGGGTTGCTATTCGATAAGCATGCAATGCGAGGAAGCATGTTATGCTAATCTTTGTGAGGGACCACCATTTTTGGATGATTTTCTTCAAGTTTTTGTTTGACAGGTTTAAACTTAGGCTTTAATGGGATACGATGCTCAACTATCCCGGGATCAAGACCTGGCATATCGGCGTATGACCATGCAAATATGTCCGGGTAGTTTTTTTGAGGAGGAAGATTAACCTTTCTCTCTGAATTGTGTCCAGGGTGGTTCCGATCTTAACCAACTTCTGATTCTCGTGGCTTGCCCCCAAATTTACTTCGTCCAATTCCTCCCGATGAGGGGTTATTTCCTTTTCTGACTTTTCCAGTAAACGGGCCAATTCGCCGAAGATATCGGCCTTGTGTTCGGTTGCAACGGCGATTTCTTCACCAGTAAAGACATAGGTTTTATCAAGACAATCCGAACTAACGTTCATCCTGAAATTAAAAATGCGAAAGAAGAGATGCGTAAAAAATGAAAATTGCATATTGATTTTTTTACAAAGGAGAACATGAGTCCCTACAAAAAGTGTTTTCGTGAGAAAACGTGCGAACATATATATATGTCTTTCCAAAGGAGTGATTACGGAGAGACATCCGGAAGCATGGTGATGGTCCAGTTGCACACAGACTCCCCTGACTTTTTTACGAAAATGACTGAACCAGGCGACGATTCTTCTTCTCCTAGAGTGTAGATACGGAGGTCTGATACCCTAACCGGATTTTCATTAAGGGTTTCGTCCGCGAAGGGGAACGTGGTTCTGATATGGGGGATTGGCATTTTGCCTTCTGGCGCAGAACGTCCAAATAGCTTAGCCAGCTGCTTTTCTTTCTTTTCTTGGGCAATCCTGGCAAAATCGGCCTTGCTGGGTTGGTACCCTAACCCAAAGCGGTCTCCGAAGCTCTTCGGAGGTGCCCAGCCTTTTGATCCTTGCAACTCGGCGCCGAGTCATTTTCCCAGTTGGAAACTTCCCTCTGGTATCAACTTAGTGGTTGTTTCGGCTATCTCAGATTTTGAGGCTTCACAAACGGGGGATCCTTCCTCGATCCAATCCGCGTTGACGATTTCGAAGGCTTGGAAAGAACTCTCCAAGGTTTCAGCAGCCTCGATGTAAGGTACGGACGAATGCTTGGCCAAGATTAAGGCTTCCTCGGCCTTGATTGTGATGAGGGCATTGTCTTTGACGTACTTGAGGCACTGATGTAGGGAAGAGGGGACGGCTCCTGCTGAATGGATCCAAGGTCGTCCTAGAAGCATACTGTAAGCGGGATGGATTTCCATGATTTGGAACGTCAAGGCGAAAGTGTGGGGCCCGATGACCATATCCAACTCAAAGTTCCTGATGATCTCTCGAGTGGTGCCATTGAAAGCCCTAGCCATCATTCCGTTAGGTTTCATATGAGAGAAATCGACCGGTAGTTGTTCGAGGACATGCCTGGGCATGACATTCAGTGCGGACCCATTGTCAATTAGTTTGATATGACCTGTCCCTTACATTCTACAGTGATGTTCAGGGCCTTGTTGTGATCTCTTCCCGAGGGGTCGATCTCTCCTTCAGAGAAGGAAATGCTACTTAAGGCTTGAATTCTTCTGACGAGGTCTTCCACCCCTTCTGTGGTGATATCCTTAGTCACGAAGGCTTGCTTCAAGACTTTTAAGAGAGCATGGCGATGAGGCTCAGAAGTAAGGATCAGCTCCATGATGGAAATGCGAGCTGGGGTTTTCTTTAGCTGTTCGATGATGCTGAACTCGCTCTGTTTCATGATTCTGAGGAACTCGGCTGTCTCGTCCTCGGTTACAGGTTTGCTCAAACCTTGCGTCTCTTCTACCGTCTCTTCGCGGATCACAGGATTTTTCCCTTTGGCTTGTCGCTGCTTCTCTACTTCCTCCGAGATGTAACATCTTCTGATGCGGGTCATGCCCCCGATATGAGAGGCTTCGCCGATAGCGAGTCCTGTTGGTGTGACTGTAGGAGGGGTGGTGACCACCGTGTATCCGTAGTTGAATGGGACCGCGTGTAAGTCTCGGCTAGGAGTATTCACAACTAACGTGAACACCACTTTGCGTGGGGTCGTGGTTGCATCCCCTATTTGGGCCACATATTTGATGGAATATGGTGCTGGAGAGTTGTCCTCGATGGCATTGATTGCTCCTCGAGTTTTCCCTTCGGTCTAAATGATCCCGAATGTTGTGAGTTGCTTGACTTTCTGCCGAAAAAGTCTGCAATCCTGGATGTCGTGCTTGCTTTCCCCTTGGCAGAATAGGCATTGGGCCTGACTATTCCCCGGGAATGGTAGATACGCATTGTTGGCTAATGCGAAGAACAGTTCTTCATTGGGTACTTCCTCCACTGAAAGGTGAGAATCGTTGATTCCTCTAGAGAGAATACCGTTCACCCCCAGATTAGGGTGTGACTGAGGACCGGTTGTCACATCAGGACCCTTTGCTAAACCTTCGGAAGAGATTCGTCCTTGCTTGGTTAGGTGATCGACCTTCTCTCTAAAGGCGTAACAGTCTTCCAAGGAGTGTCCTCGGGTTCCGGCGTGATATTCGCAGCTAACCTTTGGGTCATACCAGCTAGGGTAAGGAATTGATTGAGGCAAGAGCGGGGATGGTGTAATCTGCCCATCTGCCAAGAGGCTTGCGTAGATCTTTTTCAAAGGAGACGGAGGGAGTGACCACGTTGGTGAAGGGTATGATTCGGAGTCTGAGGATTCCCAAGAGGGTAGTAAGGGCACTGCGCTAGAATGGGAGGGTGGTGCCGAATACCTGACGAGGTAATCGAACTTCCCAGAAGGCGGGCCTAGAGTGTCAATCTCGTCGCGGTCCGTGGAGAACCGTTTGCCCGACGAAGTCGATCCTTTCTTTTGGATGATTTGGAGTGGGGTTCCCTTGGCGTTATGCGGGATAGGAAATCCTTCTCCGATGGCATTAATGGATCCTTCCCAGTGGGTCACTTTCTGGGTTTGTATTACTCCGAGACTTGAGAGTCGTCTCACCTTTCCTGCGAACAACTCACACCCTTAGATCTTGTGACTGTTGCTTCCCTTGCAGTACATGCAATGACTTAGATTGTTCTCCGAGTATGGCATATATCCTCCTTGAGCTAAGGCCAGGAAAAGTTGTTCCTGTGGCCAGCTTGATGCTGAAGAAAGGAGGTCGTTGCTTTCCCCTGCCGAGATGGCGTTCACCTCTCCCTTTCCTTGGGAATGATTAGGGAGAGGGTTGGTGGCGGTGTTGGGTCCTTTTGCTAACCCTACGAAAGATACCCATCCACTTTCGATCAAGTGATGGACTTTTATTTTGAATGCGAAGCAATTTTCCAGAGTGACTTGGGGCTCCGACGTGATACTCTCATCTTGCGTTGAAATCATACCATTTCGGGTAAGGAGGCATTTGAGGCTGAGCTGGAACTGGTACGATCTGTCCGGCTGCCAAGAGATGCTTGTAGATTTCTCCCGCAGGAAGAGGGAGAGGAGGCAAAGGCTCTCGGTTCCACCGACTGTTTGACGTATTTTGGTTATTTGGGTCTTTTGGTGGGTTATATGGCTTGGGTTGCATAGATTGTGATGTTTGTACTGGAGGTGGTGAGAAATGTGCAGGATTTTGAGTTGCGTTATTAGCAACGGGTGGCGAAGTGAAAGGAAAGTAGGTGGGTTGATATAGTGATGGCAAAGGGTAGAGCGGTGGCGATAGATAAGGCCGAGGTGGTGGAAATGGCTGCCCGTGATGAGCTTGGGGAGCAACAAATCCAACATCTCTCTTTACGATGGATGCTTTCTTCGGCGCAGACTCTGGCGCCGGAGGTACGATTCATCCGGACTTAATCCCCTGCTCGACTCTTTCGGCAATTAGGACCATGTCGGAGAAGTTGTTTGAAGGGTTCAAAATCAGGTAGGTGTAGTAGGGAGCTTTGAAGGTGTGCAAGAAGATCGACAAGAGTTCCTTGTCGCTTAAGGGTGGAGAGATTCTAGAAGCCAACTCTCTCCATCTCTGAGCATAGGTCTTCACGGACTCGCCGGTTTTCTTTTCCAAATTTTGTAGGTCGGCGCGGTCGGGAGCTACCTCCATGTTGAACTTATATTGTCTATAGAAGGCATCGGACAGGTCTCTCCATGTCCTGATCCTGGCTCTGTCTAGACCCATGTACCACATCAGGGCATGCTTGGTTAAGCTTTCCCGAAACAGATGAATCAACAACGGCTCATTGTGGATCATCTCTGTCATCTTATTGCAGTATGCTCTGAGATGGGTCTTTGGGCATTCTACCCCAGTATACTTTTCGAAGTCGGGGATCTTGTACTTTGGGGGTATGACGATTCTGGGGACCATACATATATCGGCAGGACCGGTAGGGTCAAATGGATCAGCCCCTTCAATCGCTCGGAGTCTTTCTTCGAGCAGATTCAGTCGGTCACTTTTCGGTTGTTCAGCCCGGATGGGGTTAGAACCGAAGGGTAGCAGAGGTTCCGACGAGAACTGAGGTGGAGTTGGGTTGAAAGCAAGAGGTTGAGTTCCCACAGGTCCGGGAACTGTGCTTGGAAGAATCGGAGGGAGATACGAGGTCTCTAAGTGGGCGTGGCTCTTGCTGGAGTCCACAGTAGGATGGGTTGAAAGGCGCTGAAGTGACGTAGTAATTTCCTCACTCGTATTACTCATAGGATTTGTTGTGATGGGTACAGTGAGAGGACTAATCCATCTCCACTGGCCCTCGGGGCCAGAAAGTGGCGGAGGTACTGAAGATCCTGCGATGGCGAGTGAAGAGGAAGGTCCTCCTGTTTGAGTGGGATAAAAACCTGGTGGTAGTTCGGTGGTAGCTTCATCCCTTTCTTTTTCGGCCCTGGCGGCCCTTTCTATAGTAATCCTAACTTGCTCCTATAATTCTGCGATTCTGGCTGTTAGTACTTCATCGGCCTTGGCGGTTCAGTCATTTTTCATTTCTGAAGTCTAGTTACAGGGAGCCTGTGCGCAGTAGCTTACTTCCGAGGAGCTATCGTGAACCTGAAAAAGGGAAAAACACATAAAATAGTAAGTACAAGTGAGGATACACAGGTGATGTGCAATCCCGAGGCCTCCACGTTTGCTCATTCGCTTTTCCGACTACACTTTCACTTGATATTTCCAGGGCGATCAGAGAGGCGTGATATCCCGGTCATCAATAACATACGAAGGAAGCCTCTATTCATTCCAATGACGTGAAGGAATTTGAGACGCTATCTGCGAAACCCAAATCAGCAGGGGCAACCAATGCTATCGATGCTAAGAAGATCTCTTTTACTGTGTGCTTTCAAATGACGCAGGGCCTGATGCCTGGTGAACTCAACCGAGGGGAGGGACGACAATCTTTTTATAAACTTGGAGTTTTTTGTGATAAGCTAGGAAGACATGGCCATGAGTAAGCGATACTCGGATGTTTTGAATACTTGGTCTGATTTTTCAGAATTTCGGTGAGACGATTGTGTTTTATCCCGGAGGGATTTTCTCTTTTTTTTTGTGATGGTTTTTGAGTTTGTATTGGAGGGATAATTGATATGGAAAGTTGAGGTGATTTAATAAATATCCGAAAAAGGTACGACTTTATTAAAAGTTTTTACAAGATGTAGTGAACTAGCCAGCTACCTAAATTCATCAAAAATGGCTAGACTAGATGAAATTAGGGATCCTAGTTACATGAAAAAGAAAAGGTTTGCCGATATCCTAGTCTTCCCATGAAGGTGTCAATCCTGGACGTCAGAGTTCTCCTGCCAAAGGTGCTCCATCGAAGCCAACTCCCTTTTTCTGCATCTCTATCTCGGCCTCTAATGCGGTAATTCGGCTTTGCAGTGCCTGGCTTCTCCTATCCCCCAAATATGCACGAGTAGTCAAGACCCTTATCGTCAAATCCCTGTCTTCGATTATGGCACTTGGTGCTTCTTTCTTGCGGGTTTCGCTGCTCAAGCGTTCCTTAAAGTCCCTGAGGGCCACCTTCTGTTTTACTACTTGTACGTGGATAAAATCCTTGTGACGCCTGTCAAGCTCATTCATCTGGACTTCCAGGCCACATTGATGGGCTTTGGCGATATCTCTTTCCTGTCATCAGATCTCGTTCTTCCTGCGCTGCTCGCATTTGTTCTACCACTTGAGCGTAAGCCATGACATCCATTCCTTCGCTCACTTGAGATTCTCTTTCCTCTTCCATCGGTTTATGCTTTTTCGGGCGAGGTAAGACATTGTCGTTGACTCGCCTTACCCTCCACTGTGGGTATTGTGGTATCGTTGTCGTAGGGGCAACGCGTCCTTTGAGACAACAGGGGTGGGCCTAGTCTTGGGCGTACACCTGGATGTTCTGATTTTCCCCGGTGTGTGGTAGGTTTGACTTCGTCATGCCAAAAGTCACAGGAATTATTTGCGTGATGCAAAACTACCTGAGTACGAGGGCAGGGCAATAGTGAGTACATCCCCGTGCTCCGATTAAAGGAACCCAAGGTAGGGGTCCACAGCAGACGATAGGATCGGAGGTTCGCAGCCACTTGGCATGCCAACTGAAGTCTTCTTCTGAGAGATTTATGAATCAGTCAATCCAGACATCCTTATTTTCCATCTCCCATCTATCCGTGGTCATTGCGTTGATAACCCTGAGTAGAGGGCACGACCTTATGTAGCTTTCGAAGAAAATGGACTGATCAGGGATCTGTTTGAAATGGCTGACCAACCATACTGTCAGCAACTGGGTGCAACAGGTAAGCCTCCCTTTCCCTTTTCTTCGACAAGAGTCCAAGGAGCGAAAGGTCTCGACCAAGATGGTTGTTGTAGGATTGATGGCATTTACCTCCATCTCGTAAAAGATGTTGGCTGCTGAAAAGTTGATGGCGTTCCTCATCCTTGGAAAAAGGACGAACCCTACGATGGCGAAGGCCAGAATCCTTAAGCACTTTGCTCCATTGGACAGCTGAAATCGTGCCTCGATATCTGACCAACACAAGAAGTAGTCACCCTCTTTGACACGAGTAGTGATTCCTAATAGCTTGTCGAGTCTTATTTTTACACTCGAAGAGTCGAGTCGGACGTTCTGGTATACGACCGATATAGGGGATGTGAGGCACATCAGAGTTGCGTACTCCTCGAGCGTGGGAGTCAAGTCTACTCCTTTGTCGAAAGAGAAGCAACGATAATAGGGGTCCAAGAACTTTAGGGCTGCTCGGATGCAACCCCAATCAGTTTTCACGTCCACTAGGGTCAGTAGCTTTCCATAACTACCCTCAAACTATGTCTCCTCGTCTTCAGTCAGCTCATTTCTCAATTGCCGGATCCTGGTTAAGTCGAAGTCTACGACTTCTATTTTGATCTTAGTGGTGATGTCAGGGGTGAATCCCTGTTCTAACAGATCTCCTTGGGCAGCCTGATCGTCGAAGCTTCGTCCCCCGAAAATATCAAGTGAAAGTAACTTAGGTGCTGTCATAGCGAATGAGCAAAATGGGCCCTGTGGGACAAAAAATAAAATTTTAAGTGCTAAGTAAACTGTGCGTGTGAGAAATCCGCAGTTCGTATAACAGAAAAATCACGTCAATATGTCAACAAGACAAATAGAGCCACGACAAACAGGTATAATCATGATGCACGTGTTGGGGCTCTGATTCCGACATTTCTAACTGGCTTGAATGGTTCCTAGATGATACCATGAAAAGGTCCCTAAAGTGTCGTCCAGTGTCCCAATTTCTTACGAAGTCGTGTAACCTTTCGACTGGCTTTAGGGGTTCATCCGAGTTGGGATTGGTGAACACTACCCAGGACATGCGTCCTAGGGCGTCACTACTACCCTCCTAATTTGGTAATTGTCCCCTGGGTGTAGGGCGCTATGAAATGCATATGACAATTGATAAAGCAAATAAATGAACAGACCAACAATTGATCAAAGCAAATAAATAAACAAATAAAACACCTCTCTAAAAAGATAAAACCGGCTCCGACCCTAAGATCCCTAGTGAAGTCGCCAAACTGTCGCGCCCCACGAAAATTACGGAAACAAAATTCGCGAGTGTGCAACGAAATTTGAGACCTTACAATGCTCAGCGTAAACAGACACCTCGCAACATGCAATGAAGTCGCCACCCTAATTTGTTTGCTAGGTTTAGGGAACCTTAATCGTCATGGCATAAGAAATATAATAAATAAAAAACTAAAGGCACAAAAAAGGGGTTTGGGCCCCAGATAAAGGTTCGGGGTCGTATTATGGTCTCGGGAAGGTGTTAGGCACCCGAGTCACATCCGAAAATGGTTACCGATTGATAAGAGAGGTGTGTAAAAGGTGTTTTGATAAAATGCGTTTTGAAAAAGGGGGTCCTTAGAGGAATCGTCACTTTGGTCTTTTCCATGATCGGGACTGTTCAGGAATAATTGATCGTTGGACGGGGTTACCGTTTTAAAAATCTTTCTGACGGGGTTACAGTTTATCAAGACCGATCGATTATTCTTGATCGTAGCGTGATGGGACTGAATTTTCCGTAAGACTGAATGAGCGCCCTCTATTTCATCATCGGACCAATGCATGATTAAATTAATTACTACGTGATTCTATCATGGATAGCTTAGCAGAGTACAGATTAAATGAAAGGTTTTTGAAATGATAAACTGATGTGGGATCGAAAATCCCCATGTACATGCAGTCAATATAAGCGAGAATTTAAAATCATATGAACATGGCATTTTAAGCAATCTTTAAACACGTTGTTCATGTGGGTTGATTTTAGTTCTAGCAGTTCTATATATCATGCGTACGATTGATATTTATGAAAAGCGTTGAATAAATAAAAAGGAACGAAAGGCGTGCTTTCGAGCGAAGCTTGAAATTAAAACCTACAAAGTGAGAGTGTTAGCGATAGCTCAAGAAATAAATAAGCAATTTTATGAGTGCAAGAATTTAAATGACAGTTGATTGCATGCGAGAAATGATGGATTTAACGCATACGAGAATTAAATGCTGAGTTTGATAAGTGCAGGAAATTAAATGATGACAGTTGATTACATGGGTCGAATAAATGAGTTTAAAGTCCAAGTTTTTAAAAAAAAACTGATTTAGCATCGGACATTGACTGACACGTCAACTAATCAATATTAAACAATGTCACTTCACCAGACTTAACGTCTAACCATGCACAGTGTTATCTAGAGGAGCCAAATTAATATGAAAACGTGAGTGGAAGGGTCAAATCCAACCAAAAATTAAATGATGTACCAAATCAATAAAAAAATTGAGTAAATGTGCCAAAAATATCATTATTCCCTTAAAAAAATATTCATTTCAAACATTTTACTTTTACTCACTTAAGTACAATATAAATTATTTAGCCATTAACAATAAGAGTAGTACTAGAAATACAAGCATTTTTATAAACTTTTATACAAAAAGTACACGTGTCATCTTCACATTCACTTAGTAGTTAGTTATTTAAATAAAAATAATAATATAATCTAATTAAAAAGGGATAAACCTCAACCCTATCTTGACACATCAGTTGGTACAAAATAGTTTATATCCCAAGCATTTTCCTAACAATAATTATATATATTGTATATATTGTATAATCTAAAAAATATAATATTGTATATATTGTACAAAATTCATATGATTTACTATGAAGAATATGAAAATTAATATTTTATTTTATATTTTGTCTAAAACATTATGAGCAAATCATTTTTTGAAAAATAAACTGAGGGTAGACTAGGTAGTTAAGTTATTTGATTGGTTTGAATCGTTTGATCTGAATACCAACCTAAAGTTGAACTTAGATCAATTCCGACTTTCCTTGGTACTCTACAATGAGAATTGTATTAACAAAAATGATAACTCTTATAGAATGACCCCATTTACGAACAACGGTCTCCCTCTCAAGGGGTTGTTATCTCGCCAGACCATAATTCCTAGGTAAAGAGAACGATATGTCTCACTGGTTAGAACGGCCACATGTGCCAGCATGAGTTTGCTGAACGATATTATTTATATCATGCGAACGACTTACTCCATATTTAAAGGAAATTTCTGTTATTTATAAAAACGATATATATGGTAATTATTCACTCATTAGTATATGATTTTTTATACTCCTAATCAAACTCAACTTCCTATTATGGAAGGAAATATTTTTCTATAATTATAAGACTTGATTATACTATAAATATAAGGCATTCGCCTTTAAGTTATGTAAGCAATACTAAACCCTAGCCATTATATACAATTTTACCCTCAACTAACTTGATCGTCAGAGAGTTTTTATATCGAGACAACCCGACACTTTGCAGGTATCTTCAGCAGCCAAGATCAACTTACATGTAGTACTCAAACTTCAAGGGAAACAAGTTATTAAGAGGGATAATAATGAAAGACAGGAGGATCTCACATCGTAGTCTAGGACTCTAGATTGGTTATGAATGATCATAGGGAGGTGACATCGAAGCTGTAGTTCTGGCAACGACAAACTACTCTCTTTTTCTTTCGTTTCTTTGTTAAGTATTTTTATTAATACTACCACGTATATTCCACCAAGTTTGGTAAAAATTGTTAAAGAAGAAATAAAACCAATAATAAGTACTCTCTCCGGTACAAATTAATCGTTGTTTACTATTTGCACACGCATTTCGAGGAAACCGGATGACTCACTATTTGACCCCGAAAAATTCCGTACTTTTTTTCTTTTTTCGAATGTACATTAAGGATGCACGCCAATAGGACCCTCCAATAAGTATTAGAATTGGCTCTGAAATCTCATCATCCTTACGTAATGAATTGGTGTGGTATATTCATATCATAAGGCATGAACAATAAGAACTAGCATTCTTATTGAGAATAGTTCAAACAAAAGTAGTTTATATTAAAGAAAAAAGTTAAAAATTAACATTGGTTATGGGGTAAGAGATTTCGAGTTTGAGTTTTGAGAGTGGATAAAATCATCTTTTTGGGTCGTCAGGAGTTATTCGGTGAAATAAAAAAAGAGTTTAAAGACCAATTAATAGGAAAAATGAAAAAATTGATCCTCGTGGAAAATTTGTTGAACCAAGAATACTTTGGTGGTAAGATTGTAAAAAAGAAATATTGGTGGTATATTTAAGAAAAAGAAGATGTCGTGACGGTAAATATGAACATGTCCCTAAAATAACAAGTGAGGCATGTACTTCTAAAATGTCATTGAGTTTTCTTTGTAGCTGTCGAGCATTGTTATACAGGAATTATTAAATAGTTTCTGAAATTAAATAGTACAGTCACTAATAAATAAATACGAGATTTATTATTAATTTATTTTTAAAAATTAAATAAGATTTATATATTCAAATTTATTTTAATTAAAATTTAATAAATATATTATATTAAATGGTCGAAAAACTACCTACTAATTCAGACTTAAGATGCTCTTTGGGCTTTGCTATAGGCTTTATGTTGTAGAATTGATTTTTGTATGTTGAATAAAAGTGAAGGGTTAAATACAAAAAAAGTCTCTGCAGTCTAATTGATTGACTTTTTTCATCCCTCTGTTTTTTTTGAACTATTTTTAGTACTCCGAGTCAATAAAATGACTTTCCTCATCCTTCACCCTAACGTCGTCCACGTTTTCCGTCAGCTTGCTGACGTGGCATGCCACGTGTCACTGAACGTCACCGGCTTCTAATGTGTCATGCCACGTCACACAAAAAACTGACGTGGCGTGACACGTGTCACTGACACATCACCAACTACTGACGTGTCACGCCACGTCAGCAAAAGATTCAAATCTTAAACACATGCTACCAGATCTTGCATGAGGTTGGGTTCGAACCCATGACCTCATGCTTGCCTTGCGCTCTACCAACTGAGCTACACAACTTTTGTGTTAACATGTAATAAATTCTGCCTATTACTTCCCATGTTTTTTAACAATAACACTCAAACATTTTCATGAGGTTGGGCCCGAACCCATGACCTCATGCTTGCCTTGCGCTCTACCAACTGAGCTACACGGCTTTTGTGCTACCAAATCTTGCATTTTTTTTATATATTTAACTTTTAATGGACAAATTGATAATAGTTTGATAATAGTTTGTCCTATAAAATTTAAATATATAAAAAAAATTGATAATAGTTTGTCCATTAAAATTTAAATATATAAAAAAATTGATAATAGTTTCTCCATTAAAATTTAAATATATAAAAAAAATTGATAATAGTTTGTCCATTAAAATTTAAATATATAAAAAAATTTGATAATAGTTTGTCCATTAAAATTTTAATTTTTTTTTATAATAGTTTATCAATTTTATTTATATATTTAAATTTTAATGGACAAACTATTATCAATTTTTTTTATATATTTAAATTTGAATGGACAAACTATTATCAAACTATTATCAATTTGTCCATTAAAATTTAAATATATAAAAAATGCAAATAAATAATTAGAAGTACTAATAGCCCACCCATAATTAAATTTATATATAATAAATATATGAACAAAACATATATATCTTATTTGAAAATTGAAATATTAATAATTTTATAATAAAATTTAAATATTTAACATCATAATAATTAATAATTTAAAACAACCTCTGGTCGAGAGATGATCTGCACAAAAGTTGGAAAATGTTTGAGTGTTATTGTTGAAAAACATGGGAAGTAATAGTCAGAATTTATTACATGTTGACACAAAAGTTGTGTAGCTCAGTTGGTAGAGCGCAAGGCAAGCCTTTAGGTCATGGGTTTGAACCCAGTCTCATGCAAGATTTGGTAGCATGTGTTTAAGATTTGATCTTTTGCTGATGTGGCGTGACACGTCAACAGTCGGTGGCGTGTCAGTGACACGTGGCATGCCACGTCAGCAAGTTGACGGAAAAAGTGGACGGCGTTAGGGTGAGGGATGAGAAAAGTCATTTTATTGACTCGGAGTACTAAAAATAGTTCAAAAAAAACAGAGGGATGAAAAAAGTCAATCAATTAGACTGCAGGGACTTTTTTTGTATTTAACCCAAAAGTGAACTAGAGTAGACTCAGAACTTAGATTTCCAATTATCGTTAAGCATTATTCCTTAATTAGCCCTGAGTCTTTTAATTTTAAATGTCTACTGTCTACATGTTTCGGATTGACTTGAGTTAATCCCTAAGAAAAAAAAATCCTTTTATTTTAATACAATTTCTTATAAATAAGTATATCATTACGATACAACGCAACGCATAGTAGGGGTAATTATAATCGGATAATTTTTACCGTTTGATTATTTTAGATATCCAGTTTAAAAGAATCAGTTTAAATGATTAATTTTTTAACTCGATTAAATTATATATTATTTGATCGGTTATTCATTTGAATTAGTCTGATTTGATTGGATAACTCGCTTATTTTAAAACCATATTTTGGTTTGGTAATTGAATTTTTAAAAGAATTAAAAAATAATAATTAATGTATATCTTTAAAAACACCAATATTCAATTTGTCAAACTAAGATTTCATATTAGTGGAATTCAACAATGAATCCAATTAAAATTTTCTTTTATTAAATACGATTATATGGGTAATCTATTCTGGTTATAAATATAGTAAATGTTTTTCACATGTATGTAATTGTGTTAAAATTTATGAGGGAAAATTTTAGCGTCGTTTGGGTCTTGTCCGACTTGAGTCCGGAATAGTCAGCATATTTGACTGGTGTCGTTTTCTGCAATTCCTGATGTATGAATTCAAGTTTTTAAAATTTGTACTTGTAGGAAAATTTCGGAATTTTGGTTTTTTTCGGAAAAATTGAACTTCCGAATTTATAATTTCGGTTTCGGAAGTTTGGTTTTTAAAAGTTCAAAAGTTTGAAATTTCAGAAAAAACCGATGAATACCCCTCAAGATGGACAAAAAAAATAAAGTTTTTCACTTAAAGTGTTAATTACTGCATATACTTATGCGTTGGTAAGCAAAAAAACTACCAGTAAATATAGCACTACTCGTACAGTTAATACTTATGCATCATTGTGACTATTTAAATGAATTAAATAAAAAAATTTATTTTAAATAAATCAATTATTTACACATGAATAAATAGTTGAGATCAGTAATAATTATAATTTAATGGAATGCAATATTCAAGCGTTTATTATAAACAATTTTTTTCATAAAAAAGTAAATATTTAATAAATAATTTTAAATATTAAATACTACCTTAATAAATGTGTTATTTTGTTTATTTTATAGATTTATTTTAATTAAATTGAAACAGATTTTTCTTTAGATTAATCAATTATTTTATAATTACCCAAAGAAAATTTCAATTATTAAAGATCCTTTTAGTAAGTAGGATGATAATAAAAAGCAGCACAAGCGACAAAAAAATCATACAGGGACTAGGGATGGCAACGGGTATCCATACCCGGATACCCGCCCATACCCATGACTGTTTAACCGAGTAATACCCAAACCATACCCGATTTGACTGGGTATGGTTTGAGTATTACCCATACCCATTCGGGTATAATGGGTATGATACCCGTTCGGGTATTACCTATACCCGAATGGGTATATGTACTTTTTTTCCAGTTCCTGCCTTCACTTCGCCTTCCACGCTTTCAACAGAGTCTCTACTCTCGTTTGTACGGTCTTACCGCCGACGATCGCGTCCTTTCACGCTACATGAGATCCTAATGTATCAATTATAGTTTCACTTACGAGTCTCCACTCCCCGTCGGGCGACTCGTTGTTCAGCTAGCTGAGAAGGCCCAGGTACGATTCAGTTGCGAAAAGAACCTCAATTTTATTGATTAGAACTGGGATTTCATGGGTTACTGGTTAGGGTTTAGTGTGTGGGCGTAAATGTTGTTCACAAACCCTAATTTTAGGACCCAAGAAGCTTAATTTAGTTTAATGCTCAAAAAGGAATTTTGTTCAGTCTTAATAAGAGCTAGGAGGACAGAGAGATACACTACTGGGATAGATTGGGATGAAAATTTCTTCAATGTTTATAGATTGGGAAAAAGGTAATAGATGTTGGGATAGTTCAAATGGAGATACTACTGGGTATTTTACCGCATCGTGTCTGCGTGCTACAAACTGTAGTCTCACGCTCAGCTGATGTGTTTTGTTTCATGAGTTTTGCTTTACTTTCTAAGCTCAGGTTTAATGTATCATTATTCTGCCCTTCTCTATATCTATTTCTTGCAACTGTTTTTTTTAATTTTGAAGGTTTGTGACGACCGACACTCGGAGCCGATTCCTTGTCTAAACAGGCACTACATATATCAATCAAGGTTTCTCCACCAACTTTTACTGTAGCAATTATAGTTTTGCTATATGCAATGGCAGAGATGAAATCAAAGATGGAAACCACTATGAAAAAAAAGGAAGAAAGAAACAGATAGGTGAGAATTGATGACTGATGAAATAAATTTGGATTCTTTGAATGTTGGCTTGCCGACTGGATGCAATTTTGTAATAGTGGAAAACTCTTTTTGACCATAAGTTTATCCACTAGTTCCAATCCAAACACTCTCATGGTAAAATTAAGATTAAAGCTTTATCCATGTTTACACTGCAAACAAATGATAAAAAATATAGCTCCTAAAATGTAGCTCTAAAGTTTATCCATGTAGCTCTAAAGTTTCGTTGAAGCTCACTGTTTGTTTTTTTATTGAATATTCTATTAAATCTTTGTTTTTTTTAATTTTCATGAGATGATTATTTTATTTGATAAAACATTTACTCTTTTGAATTTTAAAGTTGGAAAATTATAAGGGGTAAAAAATGAGTCAAAACGAGCCAAAATGATAAAAAAAAATGAGTCAAAATGATAAAAAACGAGCAAAAGTGGTAAAAAATGAGCCAAAACGGTAAAAAACGAGCCAAAACAGTAAAAATCGAGTTAAGATGGTAAAAACCAAGCCAAAATGTAAAAACCGAACCAAAATGGTAAAAACCGAGTCAAAACAGTAAAAAAATGAACTAATATAATAAAAAACAAATCTAACTGGTGAAAATTGATCTAAATAGTAATTTTTTTATTAATTATAAAAAATAAAATAATTTTGTGAATTGAATATCCATTATATACCCAATTGGGTATGGGGTATATTGGGTATGGGTAATAATGGATATTTAGTTTTGGGTATGAATTGGATATTTACCCATACCCGCCCATACCCATTTTAACATACCCATACCCGCCCAATTGCCATCCCTAACAGGGACCCAATTAGGACATATTATATCAATCAAGTCATAAACTGCCTCACATGATTTTTGTCCTAATAATTGTCATTGTTAGTACATGACATCTCTTTGTTCTCAAGCTGCGTAACTAGTACTCCTCTTGGGGAAATAAATGTTTTTCTCGCATCCCAATATTCAGTAGGGAACGCATATTAAGGAGGTCGGATAACTTACTATTTGACCCCAAAAAATTCCGTACATTTTCGAACGTACGTTAATCCTTAACGTACTTCCGAGAAAAAATTATAGGCAAAATTGTCTCAAATAGTGACTGTTCCAGCCGCCTTAAGATACGTGTCGGAACAGTAAAAACAAATCCTAAAACGACGTTTATTTCCCCGGAGGGAGTATCTTACATGCATTCATTCGCAATTCGCATTGACTAGGAATATCACAAAACATTAAACAATTGCATAATCCTTATCACATGCTCTAAGCACTGCATGAAAAATACATAATTTGTTGAAGATTACAAAAGCAAAGAGACATCTTTTCATTATGTTTTGGCTTCTTACAAGTAGAACACGATCTCAGACACCATATTCTACAAAAGAGATGCATCCATCTTCTTCACCTCTTTCTTAGTTGCTAGGAAAATTATACAACAACATTACACAGTCACACCTTTCATTCTCACTCTCATTATACATAAAAAAAAAAGGAGAAAAAGAGTAAATATTAAACTCTATTGAGGAAATAGAGCAAAATTCCTAAACCCCAAAAGGATCAAACTGATTAAAGAGGCTGCTGCATTGTCACAACAAGGGGGCTAGTCACTGTGTGCTTCCCGTCGGACCAAACGATAGAACCACTCCTCACGCTTGACCCTCCCGATGAGAGCTTCACTGCCTCGGCCTGCACTCTCACAAGGAAGTTCAGTTTCTGCCCCGCCCTCCTAAACACCAGTTTGTCTGGCTGTACCGTGACCGAGGTTCCACTCGGTGGCCTAATCGTAACCTTGTACGCAGAAGTTGGATCCCCAACATTAGTCACTGACCTAATAAAATGCGTGGACATCTTACGCTTACCATACTGTTGGAACACAGCAGACAATGATGGGTAATTCAAGTTCCCAGCATGCCCTGCCCTCTTTGCTCCCCTGCAGTCTGCATCCTTCCGAGTGACAACTCGAATGTTGTTGACCGTGTAATTTGAATTACAGAGAAAATCTACATAATCAAAGGGTGTTAAATCATATACCAACCCAGGATCCATTGCCTTCTGGGGATGAACATGACCAGCACCAAAATCTAACACCGTAGATGTATTACCAGTAGACTCATCAAGCATTGTTTCGCCACGATTATCTACCGTATAAGCGGTTGTCATCAATGCTGACCTTATTGCAGCAGGACTCCATTCAGGATGTGCCGCCTTCAACAGAGCAGCTAACCCAGAAACATGCGGACATGCCATTGAAGTACCGGAAAGAATGTTAAACTCAGTCCTCCTCTTATCAGATGGAAGTCCAGATGGCCCGACTCTATCAGGCCACGCAGCAAGTATGTTCAAACCAGGAGCAATAACATCAGGTTTCAAAATTTCAGCACATTCCGGGTTAGGCCCTCGAGCTGAGAAAGAAGCCACAACTGGAGCAGGCCTCACATTTAACCTAGTCCCTCTAAAAACAATAGTAGCGGTAGGTGGTGATGATTTTGGCTTAGAAGCCACTGAAATGTACCTCCTAATCTCATCACCACCGGACGCGCCAACAGAAGTAGCAGGCAAAACATGGCAATCAGCAACCAAACCCTCTCCATCAAACACCCCATTTGCCAAAATCATCCCAATCCCTCCTGCTTTCTTCACAACCTCACCTTTATCAGCCCTCGAATTGATCCCTCTGTCACACACCACAATTTTACCACCCACAAGTTTAGGATCCAAAGAACCATCCAAGCACAAAGAACTTGAATACCCATCTCCACCTTCACTCCCAGCATACACTAAAGGATACATCTTCTTGGGATCCAATCCCGGCCCGCCATAGATACTCACCCCACTCACCACCTTCCCATTCCCAAGCTTCACATCAGCCGGAAAATCCCTGTCGATGGTTCCAGCCCCAACAGTAGTAATCCAAGGAGCCACATTCGTCACTGTCAACCCACCAGGCCCACCATTCCCGGCCGAGGCAGAAACAAACACCCCACGCTCCATAGCACCAAACGCCCCAATTGCAATTGCGTCCAAATAGTAAGGAACCACCACGCCTCCAACACTGAGCGAAATCACATCAACACCATCACCAACCGCAGCGTCGAACGCAGCGAGAATGTCCGAATCGTAACAACCTGAGTTCCAGCAAACCTTGTATGTGGCCAGCCGGGCTTTGGGCGCCATCCCTGCTGCAACCCCACGCGCGTATCCGAGCGTGGATGCAGGAAACACGTAGCGGCCAGCAACTATAGAAGCCGTGTGGGTGCCGTGGCCGTCCGAGTCACGCGGGGACCTAAACTCCGTCGTTTCGTTCATCTTACCTGAGAATTACAATGACGCAAATATTTCAAAATCCAACATAAGTTTAAGAAGAGAAGAGATGAGAAGAAAAGAATGGGCTACTCTGAACACGTTTTTTTTACCATTTGTTGCTTCGTATCCGTTACAGAAGAAACGGGCGCCGATGACTTTTCTGTTGCAGGATGCAGAAGTGAAGTCCTTCCCAGGTGCGCAGGTGCCTCTCCACTTGGAAGGGAGGGGGCCAAGATCACGGTCGTGGAAGCTCTGGCGTTCCGGCCAGATCCCGGTGTCGATGACGGCGATGACGAGGTCGGAGCCGAAGTCTGATTCTTTAAGGAGGCCGGCGCTATCGGTGGTTTTCAAGCCAAGGAACTGAGGGGAGCGCGTGGTTTGCACGTGGCGGACGCGCTCGGGGAAGACGGAGAGGATGTGAGGGAGGGTGTGGAGCTTGAGAGCCTCGGCGGAGGAGAGGACGGCGGAGAAGCCGTGGAAGACGGTGTCGTAGGTGTGGATAATGCGGGAGGGAGAGGAGGGGGAGATGGAGGAAAGTGAGGAGGAGTACCAGTGGCGGGGAGTGGGGAAGATGGAGGGCTTAACGTCGTGTTGGACCTGGATGATGAAGGTTCTTGGGAGGTCGTTGGTGGAGGAGGAAGAGGAAGAGGAGAGGAGGAGGAGGAGAGAGAGGAAGATGATGGTGATGGACATAATTGTTTGCTGGTGTGGCTGCTGCTTCTGCTTCTTCTGTTTTAGTGTTTGTTTACAGAGCAGTGAGCATTCGAATTATTTTCATTTGAAAGTGGGAAGAAATGAATGAAGGAATAAGAAAGACAGCGCGAGCAAGGGTTTGGCTCATGGTGCGAGTGAGTGGATCAGTGGGAGTGGAGCCTAGTCTACTCAGCACAAAAAAGAGCAAACTTTATACTCACTCCGTCTTTTATTAAACGACTTTTACTATTTGTGCACGCATGTTGAGGAGGTCGGATGACTCACTATTTGAGACAATTTTGCCCCGAATTTTTTCTCGGACGTACGTTAAGGATTAATGTACGTTCAAAAAAAAGTACGAATTTTTTTGAGGTCAAATAGTGCGTCATCCGGCCTCCTCGATATGCGTATCTACAGTGCGGACGTCATTTAATATAATCCGGAGGGAGTAGTATACTATTGATATTAATTTATGGCTTTCTAATTTTAAACATTATTCGATATCCCGTCATTATTATATTAATTATGTATTTATTCAAATCTATGATAAAACTAGAAAAGTATTGGTGTACCATAAATCTTATTTTTCATCAATTATAGGTTAATTTATTACTAAATTTTTATTTTTAAATTACCTGAATCTCTTATATTTCTCTTTATATTGTGTACTTATTGGTTTTTCTTTTTGAATTTTTATTGGGTGAAGTGAAGTTTGTCCTATACTTTATTTTATTGTTTTCGTTGGATATGCGATTTAAAGCACTAGTTTAGGTTTCTCATAGAAAATAGTATTTTCCTAAATATTTCTAATGACATATTTCAGTAAAATTAGAAGCAAATATACCTGTACAAATAGACAAATTTATCTTAAAATAAAAAAATAAGAAAATATATTTTTCAATTTTTTACTTTTAGTATTAAATTTTTATAATATACGAAAAGGAAGATTCTGAAAATCATAACAATTATGCAATTTGTCCAAATATTAAGGAAAAACAAAGCTGTAAAATAACTAAAAGGTGGTAACGAGCACGTAAGTTTGAAATTTAACATCCGCCTATAAAAAAAATAACCTAGGAAGCACACATACTTCATTTTTTATGTTGTGTTCGTGTCAGATTCTTTTCCAATACCGACATAAATAAATAATTCGAATTGAATATCCAAATAATTTGAATTGGATAATCATCAAAATACAAAATATTTAGTTTCGTTTGCCGCCCTTACTTGAGACCCGGGGCCACCACCTCCGTGTTTGGTTGAGATTTGCATCATGTGAAACTGCAAAAGAACCAACATTTTAACATTTCGTGTGTTTGGTTGAGATTTGCATCATGTGAAACAACAATTCAACATTTTAATTCAAAACACAAACTATTCATCATCGCAAAGTGCATTACAGCCACACATTCTAGCTTAATCGGTACAGAATGAGACCCCCGGGCCATCACCATCTTCTTCTCCGTCCAAAAACATATTTATTATTAATTGTTCGATTTTAGCATGAAATTCGATGAATATTGTTATTTTAGTATGGACTTGTTGTATTTTTTAGACTAGTTTTATTATTTCAAAAGGACATTCTCTCCTTCTGTCTGAATCTAGTTAATAAAAATCTAGGAATTATTTTTCATCTCGTCAATTTGGTGTGGAAAATGTGAAAATATCTTTTTTTTAGTTAATCAATTACATCATTAACACGGAAAAAAATACACATGTATTTCAAAAATACATTATCAATTTACTAAAAAAATCTGATTTCGCCCACACAAAATAAAAACAATGATAAATATTTTTAATCGAACTGGAAAATAAAGAAATACTAATATAGTTCTTAAAAAACAATCCTTTCAAAAAATAAATAAAGTTTTTTATTTATTAAAAAAAATGAATTATGAGGTGAAAAAATACATTATCGTTTTTTTTTTTGTATTTTTGGTGATTTTTATGAGTTTATTTAACCAAATTGAAACAAAGTTATTTTCGGATTGGTTTGGTTCGAATTAATCGGTTATACTGTATTTCTCAATTTGGATATTCAATACCGGAAAAAAACTTCAGTTCGGTTACAAATAGAATAAAGTTTATCGGTTCGAATAATCTATTTTTCGATTCAATTTATGATCAGTTCGGTTCGATTTTTTAAATTTTGTTTTTTTTCACAACCCTACTTTTAACCTCAGGGCAAGACAAAAAATTTCAAGGCCCCTTTTTAGTCTGCATCTTTGAATTTGAATCGAAAAGAGCAGTGAGGAAGGGTGAAAAAGAAAGAAAAAAGAGAGGAAAGAGTGTCTAAATTAGAGACGCAGACAATAAGAAACAGTAGAAGTGAAGCACAATGGAAAATAAGTTTGCCACGTGACTCTATTTTTTTTCGAAAAAATCTATTTTTTTTTAGTTCATGGTGATTTATTGAATTTAACTAAATATTCGAGGGTCGGTATAAAATTTAAAAATTTCACATCTCACTCTACCATAAGTCAAACTCATAACCGACTGTATAAAAAAAAGATACACTTACGAGCTACTCCCTCCGGCTGAAATTACTTGTCGTTTACTGTTCATGTACGTCTCCCTAGGAAGCCCGGATGACTCACTATTTGACCCCAAAAAATTTCGTACTTTTTTTCTAACGTACGTTAATCATTAACGTACGTTCACAAAAAAAGTGCGAATTTTTTTAAGGTCAAATAGTGAGTCATTCGGCCTTTTCAAAACGCGTACATAAATAGTAAAATGACAAGTAATTTCAGCCGGAGGGAGTAAGTTACAAATTTTAAATTTGTTTTCATTTGAAAAAGAAAGATGAAGCAAAATGTAAGTTTCACTTTCTTAAGATCTAAGTGTAATGAAAGCAGGTGGGGTTTATGTAAGTGTGTACAGTTGACAAGCAATTATTGAGAGTTTACTATAAACAATGATGAAGAAGTGGAAAGATGGGCCTGATGATCCAGCTGGGCTTATTATTGGCCGTGGGATTGCTGATCATGATGCTCATTCATGTATTAATTAATCAAAGCAAAAATAAATTGGTATATCAACTTTTTCTTGAACTTTTTGGGAGGGAATTAATTTATTAAGTGGAAAAAAAATTAAAGTTGGGGGGCGGATCGATTATGTGAAGGTTCTTGCATCTTCTTTCCCTTTATCTTCTTCTTATTGCATGGACATGGATCACTCTCCTCTTTTCAATAATTACTCTTCTAATCTTTACCTACTTTCGTTAAACACGAGACATTAACACAGCGATGCACATTATTCCGTTTCTCTTCTCAACTGACACTAGTCTCATTTGTATTCTATCGAGAACTTAAAAGATTATAATTTTTTCAATATAATTTTTTTCTATTTCTATGACTCAAACTCAAGATCTTACTATTTGGGTGCAAATAAAAAGTAGCATTACTCTCTCCAACACATCATAATGATATAAAGTTTGAGTTTTTGAATTAACTTGCTTGATGATGAAACCAGCAATAATAGTACTTTTAGTTAGAAAGATTGTAAGCATATGTTTTTACATTGAAATACATGAAAAGACCAATATTTTATTTACTTCAACTTTGAAACAAAGCACTCTTTGCTTTGTAGTCGTAGGAAAATACTTTATTCTTTCAATATTTTTTTATAGATAAATTCGAATTTAAATTTAAATTTTAATTAGTATTTTACAATTAACAGAAAACTAATAAAGTATATATATTTTTTAAAGTTAGCAAATGAAAATCAAGGAAATGATTAATAATCAATTAATTTTCATTTTCCGCCAATGTCACCTTTTATCTTTTCAGAGGGATAATTATACTTATACAATGAAAAAACATAATTTTACAATTAAAATACTTTTCATACAACACAAATACATATAATTAAAAAAGCAAAATTATGACTACTACCACAAGTATAAAAAAATACATAAAAAGAGAATAATTAGTAATGTAACGATACTTTAAATTAAATTCCGCATCACTAATAACCATAAGATCTATTTAATAGTATAATTTTATAATTATAAGATCATTAATTAATCATTAGATCTATTCAACGGTATCGTAACTCAAATAACGATATCATTGTATAATTTCTCATTAATTAGTGGTTGAGATGAGACTACTAGTAGCTAAGTATTAAAGTTACATGGCATGTATCCTCAGATTGGGTAGTTCTATTTTCTACCAAAATTAAAATAAAATGATTAGTGCTATTATTATTGCGTGGTCCGAATCCGATCGTATAACTACCAAGCTTTGCCTTATTCTCAGCTCCATAAGGCTCTCAATCTTTTTTATAAAGAGTGCGAACTATGATGACGCACCTTTAAGAACCCTGTATTATTAATATGGAACCGCATCTATCTCTAGTCATGACACATGAACTGAACTGAGATGAGTTTTCTTTTCCTCTTTGGAATTGTATATTCTAGTACCAAGACCTCGTTAGTTGTTTGACTGATGACAAAAATATCAGAATAGATTCAAACTCAAGTTCGAATCTCAATCTCCACCAATTAAAAAAGAAGAAAAGGATATCAATATGGTCTGAAAATTCAACAAAAGGTTTGAGCAGATGGACCCATTTGTGTGTGGGTGGACAGCAAATGAACTTTTTTCTGTAGTCAAAGGTTGGGTTGAATAAGCAAACATGAAACACCCATTTACCTTAATGCATTGAAAAGTCTTGCCGACCCATATGTTCCCCTATACACAGGTTGATGGATTATGTTCTCTATTGCTACACAGTTGGTTTCTCTCGCGTCCTACACGCGTGCTTCTACAAAGTAGGGAGGGAAATATCTCGAGAGATTGGCAATTTGGTGAAGAATTCTAAAATTACCGGACCAGCTGCAAGTTTAGCAATGAATCATGTGGCAGAATCAGCCCTAAAGAGCACCAACAAAAGAGGTGCTTAGCATCCAATCACCTACAGCATTTGTTACATTTATCACCTCCACCTACCTCTACAGTATATATTTTAGTGCTACTGAGCTAGCATTTGTAGAACCTGCAGAAAAAAAAATGAAATGTTATGAACTGCCATTTATCACCTCTACCCACTTAAGCCTGCACAATTACATTAGACAGCTGGTGGAACATCTCTAAAAACACAGCACGGACAATAACTCCTCTACACTACATTGGGCAGCTGATCTTAAATGATTTTCTTTATTTGCAGCCAATATAGTAGCTGCAAAGCACTTCACCTCTTAAAACACAGCACAGACCAAACCTCCTACATCCGACAGCTGATCTTAATTGCTATATAACTGCAAGCAAGAGAAATAATATAGTAGATGCAACAACAAGCTTTAGACGAGCAAACGACTTCTTTCTTCATCTAACAACAGCAACTTCAATTGCTCATGTTTAAGAAAAATATCAATGATGGTACGAATAACAAATTCCATGAGAGACAACCTGAAGCAAGGCTATGTAATTACATACACACACAACGAGTTAAAAGTAAAAATTATGAATTATGCTAGTTTCACTCCATCTTTTCATTACATCCATATGTACTGCACTCGAAACACCTACACATCGTTCGGTAATCACAATCATTAACAAACAAACCTCTATAGCTGGTACACTGCATCATACATAGTGTAAAGCCCAAAGAACTGTCATCAATCAATTACAGAATAACAATAACTTTAGTCTCTCAACTCATATAAACTTTATACGAAGATAACAAATCAAGCAATCCAAGCAAACATGTTTTCAATAAGAATCTAGAAGCTAACGAATAAGACCATATATCAAAACCAAGATGCATGCCTCAACCAAGAATGTTTACACTCATCAACCTCAAAACACACTAGTGTAGTATTGTACCAACCAACTGACCTCAATGCACTCCTCAAAACTGCTATCCAAATCACCATTCAAACTTTCATCTTAAATATCTTCAACGCTTAACACATAGTAATAGGATTTTCATATATAATTTAACCATGTAACTTAATTTTGCATAAGTAGTAGCCTGACCTTAACATTCAGGGGTAAGAATTCTAAAATGGAAGAAAAAGGGTTCAATTCAGGCACCCGGAGACATGAAAGATCCAACTGTAGAAGAAGTTGCATAAACATTCAAAATTACAACAATTCTTTAGCAAAGGTAAATGACTAAGTTTTTGAGAATAGTATTTTGAATTCAAATATGACATTCACTGTTATTAGCCCCTTACAATTAAACACCACAAGAAAAGGGGAAGTCTGTAGGAACTCATAAGACCTCATGCTGCTGGTGCTGGGGGTTGGATGTCCCTCACAGATTCACGCAAGGCATACTCCCTTGCTCCATCCTTGTCAACAATTTTGATCACAAAGTTCGGAGGTGCCACAACCAGCCTGGACCGTATCTCCATTATACACTTGTCAACCAAATCCACGGCCTCTTCAACATTCATTCCACTGTGGTAGTGCCTGTCCATCAAGGCGAGACAAAAATACGAGGCATAACCAAAGGCACCCTTATCAATCTTGTGAAGGGTGGCAATATAGTCAATGTAGTAGAGTGATGGGCCAGTTTCTTTATCATAGCCAGCCAGAAGAAGGTTCACAGAGTATGGATTCTGGGAAACGAAACATGGCAAATAATCAAAATCAAAATATAAATTAGTTATTGTTAACATGTCCAGTTCTAACTTAAACCCTAGCCTAGAAACTTCGGTGCAATGCAGCAACTAAAACCCTAGATTTCACACTAAACCCTAGAATCCCAAATTGACACACTAATACACATGAAAAATACAAAGGAAGTACCTTTCTCAAAGCAGTGGCTAGCTCTCCGCGGGTGAAGTTAGCAACAGCGGCAGTAGTCAAAGGAATCCCATTACGGAACTGATACAATTTTACATTCTTCTGAACATACTCCGTGAACTGGACCCTGAAACAGCAGGCAGAGGCGGCGGCAGTCAATGGAAAGAGTACGGAAAGAAAAATCAAAATGATAAGAATGTTATGTACCTGTCGCCGGGCTCGCCGCTGGCGGCGGCGAGTTTGTGGGAGTCGAGGATCATGATCTTGTCTTCGTTGGTTTTATGGACAAGGATGCTGTGGACGGCTGAGCTGTCGGCGACCACGATAGCGAAGCCGTCGCCTACAAGTCCGAATACGCACTCCATTTTCTTTGTGCGATGTGATCTGTTTAATCTGTGTTTTCAATATGAGATTCTGGTTTTTGGTCAGTGAGAAGAAGACAGAAAAGAGTCTGTTCCGGCTTGCGCAGCAAGTGAGAAAATCGGGTTTGGTATGGATTGGGCTTTGTTTGTGGGCTTAGTAGCGAATCATGGGAAGCCCATAGGGATAAAAGAGTACTCGATATGGATTGGGACATGATTAAGACATCAAAATGGAAGAATTTCGTTTGATTCCTTGCCGCCCGATAGTTTCCCTTCCCGGTAACTATTACACTTCCCGGAAGACTCTGATTGGTTGTAGGCAGGACCTAGAGTTGATGCACTTCCGTCAGTTGGCATGTTATCGGTTACCGTTTGTTTCCATGTTCCCGATAGGTTAGGATCCCGGTAATGTGCAATGACCGTTAAGGTCCTTTCTTTGATTCTGGACACATGCTTTCTCATTTTCATCTCGAACCAAAGTGTCAGCTTCTTGGCCCGACTTCTGATTATCGACCCTTGATGAATCGGGGCCTCGCGCGCTTGGTGTGTGCTCGTTGTTGGTTTGGGCGTCGGTTGGTGTTCTGGAAGTCACGTCCTCGACCATGATCATATCACATACCTAGGGCTGTTTAGGAATAGGTTTGGACTGAAAACTAAATCGGAAACTGGTTAATTATTAACTGATAAAAATTCAATATAATTCTACTTCTAAATAATACAAACCCGAAATATTTTTGTCCAAATCAATTCAAAAAATTTAAAACCTAGCAAGTAGAACCAGAACATGTGTGGAACCGGACTATGTGTCTATATTTATATTTTTTATATACAAAATAATATTTATTATAATATGTAAATTAGAAAAATAGATAGAAAGTGAAAGACAAAGAAATGGATAGAAAATATATTTATAATAATAGTATTTATAATTGAGTAGTAGCAAAGATACTAACATTTTTATTAACTTTTATACTAAAATTATACGTGTCATCTTCACATTCATTTGTTAGTTATTATTTAGATAAAAAAAATTAATAATGTAACCTAATTAGGAAAGGATAAATCACAATTATTTTTTGACACATCTATTAGTACAATTTTATCAGTAAAATAGTTAGTATCCCAAGTATTATTCTTTTTAGTATCAATAATAAATAATAATTATTAATATTTATAATAATACGGTAGAACCAGAACATAACTGAAACAAATAGGAAAAAATGAACTAAATTGTACCATTTGTTGCGGTCCAAATCTAATTTTTCAATTTAAAGAATAGAAATAATTGAGTAGTCTACGTT
The DNA here is from genome assembly GCA_963691705.1 of Viola odorata. Taxonomy (NCBI): domain Eukaryota; kingdom Viridiplantae; phylum Streptophyta; class Magnoliopsida; order Malpighiales; family Violaceae; genus Viola; species Viola odorata. The sequence goes on along the minus strand of OY829540.1, from coordinate 19,516,929 downwards.
TTATCTAAAAATCGAACCTAACCGGACAGTAGAGTTGTGGACACCCTGGCTCTTACCCACATGCAAGGGCACCAATTTCATTGGTTCTCTCTTTTACTCCTGAGTTGGACCTACCTCATTGGTAATGCTGACCAAAATATCTATACTATATAAAAAGCACGAAGGGTCTTATTCTTTAAAAGTTTGTTATACCCTTAAGTTATTGTTTAAAAGTATATTACAATCCTTAAGTTTTTTTTATAAATTTTTTTATTTTATAAATCTATTAATTAAACCCTTAAAAGTTATTTATACTATATAAAAAGCACGAAAGGTCTTATTGTTTAAAAGTCTGTTATACCCTTAAGTTATTATTTAAAAGTATATTACAATCCTTAAGTTTTTTTAAATTTTTTTATTTTATAAATCTATTAATTAAACCCTTAAAAGTTACATCTTAAATTTTTTTATTTTATAAATCTATTAATTAAACCCTTAAACTACAATCGGTTATTTACCTACCCCCTCCTCACCAGCCACCTACCATATCCTAGCAAGCCGTATGTTTTGGAGGTTGAAGAAACTCTTTGATCTTTGAGCTAATTTATTGATCTATTTTTAATTATATCGCCTTCGAATTTGTACTTGAATCCAAGAGTCGTGGTTAGCGTCTTATCACCAATTTTTTATTTCTTCAAACGAATTAAGAACAACAGCTTTTGCTTTAGGTAAATTGGCTGAATTATTTTTTTCGTATTATGTGATTTGTGTTGCGTGTGTTTCTCAATTTATTTCCTTTATGTATTTTTGTGCTATTTCAACTCTTTTCTTTAAGCAGAATAGATCCATGTTTTGATTCTATTTTTGGTTAAACTTGACTGAATCTTTCAATTTCATACACTATTCAATAAATGACTTGAATTACCATAAAAAAAATCTTTTGTGTACCTACTTGCAAATTCATGTTTTAAATTTATTTCAATTGTAGGAAAATATGTCTACAAACAAAAGAAGAGCGATCAATTATTTGATGGTGCCAAATGTTAAAAGAAGAGAGCGAAATTGGTTGCTTAAAGCCCAATCATTTTTTTAGTATCTCCATAAATTTCCGGATGCTGCAGCAAACTATCATTGATCATGCTTCCTTCGGCTAACGGTTGATCTGAAAACGTGCACTCTGTAAGAAAATCAGCTAAGGCCTGAGACTTAATCGATGGACGTGACTGGTACTGCAACCCATACTGCTACAACTCGATAGCCCAAATAACCATCCTACCTGAAGTCTCTGGCTTTTTGAATATCCACCTCAATGGTTGATTCGTCAATACAACAACCGGATATGCCTGGAAATATCTGGTCATCTTCCTCGTTAATGATAAAAGCCCCAATTTTTTCAAATTAACCCTACCTTTCCATCTTTTCATCTTGCCGCTCCTCAGTAGTCTTCTTCTTGCAATTGTTGCTGATTTCGTCGACCAAGTTGAATCACCATTTATCCATCACCTACTCATCTTCTACTCACTGATTGTGATTGTGAGTTTTCTCCATGCTGTTCTATTTCGTTTTTACTAATGAGTCAACTCGTTATGTATTAATTGTACGAGTTAACTTCCGAGTTTGATAAAAGAAATTAGAAGTAATATAAATGGTGGTGATGGTACACCAATGAGAAAGCTACGTACATATGTAATATTCATAGTGGGGAACAAAATTTATTGGCCTATTGTGGACATTTTCATCGATATCTACTTGGGCTGTAATTATGTATTACAGATAATTAAAATATCTCCACTAACTCTGTCTTCATTACAATTATCTTACTCCAAAATCCACGAGTATATTCCACCATTGAGCCTATTAAAAAAATAATTATTCCACCATTGATATCGACACCTTTAAGAGTATGTGATTCACTCGTCTCCAAAGAGCGCTTTCATATACCTCAAATTATCTTATTCATAGGCTACCAAGGAGATTCGGTTCTACCTTTCCCCTTTCTATGAGGTGGAACTGGCTGAAAGACCATTTCCCTTGTTAAACTCTCCCCAAAGGTGATTGAGGAAGCTAATGGAGTTCCTTTATTCAACCTTTTTTTGTTACAGTATATCTCTTTCGTATACATTTTCTATTTGTTTTCCAAGCCTATAGTAAATTACAGACAAAGGTTAAAAAGGTCAAATCTTCGATGATTTCATTATACATGATTGATTTGTGAAAACTTTTGGATAGTATCCTATATCTGAAGTGGATTCTTTTTAGTTAAGGAATCTCATTTTTACATTGTTGTTTTTTTAATTTTGGACTAATTTTTGTTCGAATTCTGTTCAAAAGATAACACATTTTTAATATAATTTTTTTATATTATCAAAACTCAAACTCGAGAGTTTAAACTGGTTAAGGTATACCACTATAGTATATATTAAAGTTGTAAAATTGATAATTATGAGGCGATAGCCCAATTTCTTAGGCCAGGAAGCCGTTTGTTCCGCGGACGGAGGTCATGAAGGACAAGGGCTTTCTGGTGCTGCCTGTAAGATTTGAGCATTTGATTGGTGGATGCTTCTAGTTCTTCCAACTCATCCATTACAATTTGCCTGTCCCTGCACTCTATGCTACAAAACCCTTGGTCACCCCTGCATTCATTCATTCTAAATTAGTAAATTTCATATTTCTGGTTGTTTCGTAATGGTAAGTAGCAGCAGAGACTTAAATTGGAGTATCATTTAAGTTTATAAAAAATATCAACTGGAAAAACAGAAACAAAAGAGGAGTATAAATTAAGTAGTTCAAATACACAACTTCAATTTCATCGTATATCTAATTAATGACTAATTAATTAACAAAAACATCCATATATATATAATTAATAAATTACCTGTACATGTAGATATCTTTGTGCAAGCTCAAATTCTTGTGGCACAAGTGACAAGATTTGAGATAGCAATAGCCGTGATCATGAATGGTACTGTTGCAGCTGGGATATGGCTTTACTGCAGATCTTACAAGAACATGATTATTAGATTCCCCTTCTGATATTTTGGTCATTAGGCTTTTCAACCCAATACCCTTCGAATACATCTTTGAACTTTCATAACTATTTCTTCTAATATTGAAGGGATTCTTTAAGTTTATTGGCATTGCAACGTTTAGAGGGAGAAAGAGACAGAGAGAGGTGCTGAAGAAAATGAACGAAGGGATATTATGGAATATGAAACGAGGAAGAAGTGTTAATTATATGTCAATATATATAAACACAAAACAGAGTGAGGAAAAGAAAGAGATGGAGAGAGGATATTTTAAGTAATCTATATGTTATTGTGCTCTCGTGTCCACACCCAAAAACACGTTGTTTTTGGTGTGCTGCAATTGTGTATATTAAATAAGAACCTAATCGTAGAAGAGACAAAATCGCTAAAAATTTGAACCTAAAAATATATTAGAAAACCAATCGATTTTTTTGTTTAAAGGTTAGGAGATTCGGAGGTGTAGTTTTTCTTATTTTATGTGTATGATATGAATATGTAAGCACTATATGAACTTTACCAATATTAGTTGTGTCAAACGGTAGATTTATCCATATCAATATGAAAGAGTTTAAATATTATCGAAAAAAAGTTAAAGAGCTTAATGTGAAAATTCGGATATTCTGTATTTAAATCAGCCAAACGTCTCACCTTTAGTAAATTATTAAGTACAGTACAGTATGTTTTACTGTTAATCTCTAATAATAATTGTTGTCAAATTTTGTATTAATTATTGCCCCATATAAAAAAGTAAAGCAACATGTTTATTCGCCACCCGGAGTCACTCATATCTGTTTTGACCCAATTTAAGCATTTGCTCTCTCCCTAGTTAAAATGTTAGTTTCTCCTCATTTTTTTAGTTGTCCATTTAATTATAATCACACGAAATAAAATAATTATTAATTTCGGTTATAAATACACTTCATTAATTACTTCACTTTAAATTAAACAATCCAAAATTAATATGCTTTATATCAATTGGGTTATACTTTTTAATTTATGGTAAAAATAAAAAATATAATTAAAAAATATCTACTAACAACATTGGAAATGAAAAACGGATAACTAAATAGACAAAAGCAAAATGACCAAACTGGACAACTAAAAAAAATCGGAGGAAATATCTTTTAAATCATATTCTCGTAGTCTAAGATAATGATTGTTTTAAGAGTCATTAGCACCACCAACCCCTTAATTATTATCGTCTAGTAAATAGACCCCTTAATAATTTTTTGTTGAATTCAGTTTCCCTGATTATTTTTTCGTTGCAATCCAAAACCTTAACGGATTTACTTTAACCATATTTTTTTATTCTCTTTTATTTTTAAAAAATGAGAAAAATAGGAAAATTATTTTTTTACAATTGAAACAATCAGAAAAAAAAATCATGAATTAAAATTGAAAAGTGATCATTTTTTTAAAAAAGTTATAAAAAAATTCAAAAAATATGAAAATAACTGCGATACTTTTGTTTTTTTCAACAAAAATTTGCTACTTTTTATAATTTTAATTCATCTTTTTATAATTCTTTAGAAATTTGTATAAATATTTTTTTTATTTTTATGAATTTGTTTTTTTTATTTTCAATTTTTATTTTTAGACAAACAATAAATTATTTTTTAGAAAATTGTTATGTTCATATGTACTTAAAAATTACTACGTTAAAAATAATTTTTTAATTTTATTTTGGAGTGTAATATTTTTTGAGGGATTAAAAAAATGAAAACAATATGATCAAAGTAAATATATTAGGATTTTGGATGGAAAAACTAGAGAAGTCTCTTTACAACGAAAAAATAGTTAAGGATTGTTGAATTTAACAAAAAATTATTGAGGAGTCTATTTACCAGACGATGATAGTTCACGGGTGGTGGTGTTAATGACCTAAAATAATTATAAATACACTTCCACTTATTATCTTTCCTCACCATATTAATTATTTTAGTTTAAATTAACCAATTCAAAATTAACGTAATTATAATTTAAATTGATTGAGTTGAATTTTATAATTTATGGGAAATTAATTAAAAAGATCTTTTTAGCCAAAATTGACATCCTTTTAAAAATGAAGGAAATATATTGATTTTGTACGTATAATTAATGAGGAGTGTTAAATACTTTCTTCTTATTACCTTATCTTTTACTTTCTCTATTATGGTGACACCTTTTTTTCAATAAAATAGAAACTTGTAACTTTTATGTTAAAATAACTTTTTTTATAATTAATTAATTAATAAGAAAGCTAAAGTTTGTAATTTTTTATTAAGTAAGTCTCCAATAAGTTACAAGTTTTTTCTTTATAGGAAGGGACACGTGTCATCATAATATGGAGGATGTAAAAGAGAAGGTAATGAAGAGAAGATATCTAACGTATTCCTCGTAATGAATTTATTTGTAAAGAAATTTTCTAACTTATTCTCGTGTGACGGTTTAAACACAGTACATTAAATGCATGATCATGACTGTAAGTATCTTTTATCGCATGTTGAATTATCTATAATCAAACTAAATTGCTGCTATGAAAGCTATGATGCACAAATATTGATACATATAATGAACACCACATGAATATCAATATTGTAATATGAAAAAATTAAAAATTATAGGAATAGAGGTTGGTTTTATGACCTGAAAAATTAACCAATTTGATAAAAAAAAAAATTTATTATTTAAGGTGTTAAATAAATATTTGTGCTAAGTGATGCATGTTTTTCACTTTGCACAACTATTATGTAAATTCGGTTCATTAGTATGGATATTTGTAATCTTGTGATTTGATACCTGCTCGAGATGAAGAAAATGTTAGGTTGCGTTTCACAACGCAAAATTTTCAGTTTTTGCAAAACAATAGAAAATTTTGCAAAATTTTCAATTCTATTTCACAGCTACAGTATGTTTTCTATTTTCCAGCCTTAGAAAATTCGAAATCGTATTTACCTAACAACTATTTCTTATTTTTTTGAAAAACAAAAGCTACTACTTTTGTTAAATCAATTTTATTTTAATTAAAAAACAATGCTAATGTTTTTTTGAAAAAATAATAATAAACTAAATAGTAGCCTATTTGAAGTCCGATAAAGATCAAATATAAATATGTTAAATATATTCATGTCTAAATTCAAAAGTATAAGCCATTTAGGGGAAGAAAAAAAATTCGAATTTTTTTCCAAAAGTTAGAAATTTTTTCAAAATCTATTTCACAACAACATTTTCCAAATGGAAAATTTTCAGAATTAACACTAAAAAGTTTAAAAAATGTTGCAAACATCAAATTTGAAGTTTTGCAATTGCAAAACAGTTTTTCAGAATTAACACTATAAGTTTAGAAAAATTGTAAAAAATTCAAAAAATTTTAAAAATCCAAAAAAATGTAAAAATTCCCAAAAAAATGTAAAAGATAAATAAAAAATGTAAAAATTCCTGAAAAAATTTAAAAAATCCAAAAAAATTTAAAAATTCCCAAAAAGAGTTAAAAATTCTAAAAAAAATTAATCTAAAAATCTAGAATCTTTTTTTTAAATTCCGAAAAAAATGTAAAAACTCAAAAAACAATAATCTAAAAATCAAGAAAAAAATAAACAATTAGGAAAAATGTAAAAATAACCCAAAAAAAGTTAATTAATCTAAAAATTTAGAAAAATTGTAGAAATCCAAAAGAAAATTAATTAATCAAAAAATTCCAAAAAAATTTTAAAATCCAGAAATTAATATAAAATTCCCGAAAATGTTAAAAATTCAAAATAAAATTAATTAATTTAAAAATCCAAGAAAATATAAAAAATTAAAAAAATTATAGATTTTTATATTTTTCAGGATTTTTTGATTAATTATTTTTTATATAGAATTTTTACATTTTTTTATGAATTTTTACATATTTTTGGAACTTTTACAATTTTTTGTATTTTTACATTAATTATTATTTTTTGAAAATTTACATTTTTTTGGATGTTTTACAATTATTTTTGGATTTTTAGATTAATTTTTTTCTTCTTCAGACTTTTTACATTTTTTTGAATTTTTAGATTAATTAAATATTTTTTTTACATTTGTGGAAATTTTACATTTATTTTTAAATTTTTTACATTTTTCTGGATTTTTTGATTAATTAATTATTTTTTTGAAATTTTTACATTTTGTTTCTGGATTTTTAGATTAATTGAATATTTTTTTGAAATTTTTACATTTTGTTTCTGGATTTTTAGTTTAATTAATTTTTTAAAGAATTTTTACATTTTTTGGGAATTTTTAGATTTTTTTATAGTATTTTTTAATTAAAGTCGACGTTCAACACTAAAGGTTTGTTAGTTTGACTAACAGAAACTACACTTTTGTCATTGACCCTTGGTACAAGGGAGATTGAATAGTGTTTTTAAAAACCAAAGGAGGTTTCTGTTTTTCGCGTTAGTACAGTGGGCCTTTTTACTGTATGTTATATCGAATTATCGATCGAAGTAATGTTAATGTTTGTAATTCCAATGTTCCATGATTATATTTTTACTTATTTAGTATTTATTAAACTAATGTTTGTATGTAATTCATTATTACTGTAATACCGTACCAAAATTATTGAGAGTATTGGTTAATTAATTTTCCAATAAATATTGATCTAATTTTATTAGTATGAATTTAATTAGGAGTATTGATTAATTAAAATAATTGGAACATTGGAATCAATTTACCAGGATTAAATTTAGATAAATATCAATTATGAAGTATTTTTAGCGCAATTTTTCATTTTGCAAAGCTAAAAAAAGGTGTATTTTTGCCATATTTATTGTTATTTGTTTAGGATGTATGAAATTATTTGTTTTAAATCGAGTTTGTATTTATTTCATAATGTAATTTTCGATAATAACATGATCAAAAATGTTATTCATTACAATGTTAAACATTGAATTTTACTCGTATGATTTTAATTAGGAGTATTGGTTAGTTAAATATCAATTATGAAGTATTTTTAGCACAATTTGTATTAATTTACATAAATTACGAGGGTAGATATGTCTAAAATAACATTATTTTTTTTTAGATTAACAATATGGATTTATTGAACTAGAGTAAAAAAAAAAATATTGGAAAATGTTTACAAAACAGAAAATTTTGCAAAAAGCTGTGAAATAGATTTTGGAAAATTTTCTAGTTAATTTTAGGTTGTGAAACAGCACCTTAGAAGGAAATTAGGGAAAGAGAAGTTGGATGATTGAGCAGAGATGGAAGCGAGATGGTTCTAGATTTATTCTCTCATCAAAACCATGAATGAACAATGCGTATGTGAGTGTAAGAATAGTTAGGAAAGAGTGATATGTGACGCGTTTTAGAAATATTGGACTTATATAGTGGTGTTTGATATCAAATCATGTATAAGTTCGATTTATTTCATTAATAAAATTTAATTAGAATTCTACTAATGAATGAACTCTAGTGATTGGTATAACAATACAAAATTGATAGAATTCAATTGAATTGAAATGAACACATTGTATGATTAAGAAATGATTTTATTTAACTTATTTGACCATTATACACTTAAATTAAAATTTATCTATAAAATAAAAGAAAAAAATTTATAAAATTATGAATGCATTCACAGCAGAAAGGGCTAAAAATCAGCCACTTCCGGCCACAAATCAAGCGCACAAAGCCAGATTGTGCTACTTCAACTCCAGCAACACTGCAGAGCTTCTGCTGGTACAGTATCATGTGTGAGTTCTTATTAGCAGAACTAGAACTTCTTGCTAGCCAGGCCTCAGTTACATGAACCAGAAATAAAGATTAGCAACAATGAGCCATATGAAGATGACTAACGAGCCATGAAATGCACTTTCTGATTGAATGAAGCCATCTGCAACAAGTTTTTGTTCTTTTCGAGCAACAATGAGTTCATATGTTACTCACTGCATTGCATTGCATTGCATTGCACTGTTGGTATGATCGAAGAAGAATGCTATCAAGTTCAAAATAGATGCTTAATCTAGCACAGAAATAAACAAACAACACCACGGAGTTAAAGAACAATTGCATTTATTAACATGAAGTCAACTTGGTGAAGAGTGTTCGACCAAATCAAGCTAGCTCATAAAGCAATGCATTCCCTCCCTACTATCGTCTAGTAATAGCACCGACCCACCCTTTGTTTACAGCACATTATTCTTGAAAATGGAAAGAAAGATCATAATTAGAGAGAACAAAATTAGCATTTCAAAGCTACAGAACTTACACATCTATGATTCACCACTCAAGCTAGGAATTCGACACTTTTATCAAATCCCTAAATCACCAAGATGACCTGCTGCTTCGGTAACTGTGGTAATGCCCACCATTAGAGTCGCAGAGTTTTACCAGTTGTAGCCAACGAGCAGAAGCCTTAAAATTTGAAACTTCATGGACAGACCACCACTATGAACTTACTACCTCCGCATGAATAAACAAATGCAACAATGTTAAGCTTAAGAACTATGAAGAAATCAACGTGCCCAGTTATGAGAATGAGCAAAGAAAGGCAGCAAATTAAACAAAGTCAGAATTATGAGTACCACCAAATTGTGCTATAATGTGAAGTAATTCAATAATGTCGAACTAAATGAAACACAAGAACTTCAATTCTCTCATCGTCTCAAGTTTTTGAAACCATCAGAGCAGAGCAATTACCTTCCCAGTCTCAGGTATCTCCGGCACTTTATAGGCATCAGCACTCACCTCCGTCAACCACAACCCGGGAAACAACGTCTGCAAAATCACAAGAACAAAAGAGACCCAAATCAATCCCAAATTATTCGAATTTTAGTTTAAAAAAAAGTATAACAAACAGTGAATTTATTCGAATTTTAATTTAAATGACCTAAACTTTTTCCAAATTTTTATATCAAACAGCCTCACAGTAACTAATATTGACAACAAAGTGTCAAATAACACTCCCTTTGGATTGGATGTTCATTCTCAAGTAATGTGTATTGAAATTCAAACACGTTTTTAGGTAGGTCCTAGGCACAATATTGCATTCCTAACGAAATATTGAATTCTTTTACTTACATCTCAACATATTAAGTCACTTTACTCTTACTTTGGTAACACTTAAAATCCCTCACGTGGCTGACCATCTTACCTTTGCTTGAAATTTAATTTTTTGAAAAATTATTTTAATTTTTTTGTCTAATTTCGCTCCCATTTAAAAATCCGCTACCTAAATCTCTCAATTAATGCCTTCATTAAGTTTAATTAGATAAAAAATAATAGTAGCTACATCCCGAACTTTTAAGTGGCATGAGGGCCGTCATTATTTTTTTGAATATTAGATAAAAAATTTAAAAAAAAGTAAATTTTTAAAAGTTTAAATTACAATGTGATAAGTGACGTGATATATTGGTGGAAAAAAAATACTTATTTAATGATGAGGTGACCCGTCATATCAATACAAGAGACTTCAAAAATTTCCTAAATAAAAATAGAGAAATCGAATGTGTTATTTTCATTTAAGTAGAGAGACTCACAGTGTAATTTAATTTAACAATACCTAAGAGTCTGAGGCAGTCGATTTCAGGAGTATTCAGAATAACGTGTAAAACTTTGGTACATATGATGTACCACATTATGATTTAAGATGATGACACCTATTCTAAATAGTGTCCAAAAGTGTCAAGAATAGTAGTATTCTAGCACTATTTGGGGTAGGTATCATCATCCTAAATCATGATGTACTGAGTAGTGGGTACATCGTATGTACCCAAGTTTTTTCCCAGAATAACGGGACAAAACTATATATTGAAAAATGAGGATTTAAATAAACAGAATCATAATCATAAACCAGTAAAATTCCAACATTGATATATATTCGGAGAAATTTAGTCCAGCAACAAGCGTCTGAAGAAATTAACCAACAAGTCTTGTCACAAATAAAGTTGGATGAGCTCATCACTCACTACAGACGGTGTGAGGACACCGAGATCGGTGAACAATAGTGTAAGATATTGAGGAGGCGTATAATCCCTAGCAGACGTTTCAACCTCAACCTTTGATGGGATGGGCACCCCAAAATCAATAGGGCGCAACGCAGGAGCCATGTCTTTCTGATCCAATGGGTAAAGACGAGCAAACTGCAAAGTATATTATATCACCAGTGGAGGAAACATGCAAATAGATGGACCCAAAAACTTCAAATATAAACTTCCGACAATCACATAGTTCACTCAGAAAATATCGTCAAGAATAACAACATCCAATGGGTAAAGACGAGCAAACTACAAAGTACATTATATTACTAGTGGAGGAATCATCAAATAAATGGACCCAAAAACTCCAATTATAAACTTCACGACAATCACATAAATTTTATTCACTCAGAAAATATCAAGTGTAACAAAGATAGATGAGCTAATTGAGTAATTCATACATGAACTGATCAGTTTCACCATATCAAAGAGGAACAGAGTTGCCATACCTTATAGCTTTCAGCAGCAACATAAACAGGTTTGCTCATGCTGTGTGCCACCAATGCAATCTGGTAAGTTCCCATCATGTTAATTATACCTCCGCTTTCGACCACTCCATCTGCCCCAACAAATACCATATCCACTTCATCCATAGTATATCCGACAGCAGAGTCTATAAGTAATTTCACAGGTACATCAAGCTTAGCCAGCTCATTAGACAACCGTAAGCCTGTTCTATCAGGCCTTCCCTCTGAAATTTCATAAGCATGCAAGCAGTAAGAAATTAGTTTCAGAGAGGAAAACCACAGTCGTGCTGTTTCTAAGTTTAACAGGTGCAGACACCAAATCAGGAGAAACAGAATATAGAAGGTACCAATCATGCAGCTCAAAGAACAATACAATTCCTATTCCATGAGTTTAGCCCTATGACAGCCAAATGGTGAAAACTCATTACTGTTGTCAATTTCTACTTTCTATAATATGAAATTCTTTTCAATTGCCAATTGGCGTCAAAGAAACTATGTAAGAAAGTTGTGGAGATTGTTCCCATTTAAATAAGGGAACTATTCACTTTTATCGTCTCAAAATTTTAAACGATACAGGTTCAAATCAAACATAACTAATAATCCCGCTTAGCAAAGCTTCAAATCATCCAAATGGTGCACAGACACAAGTACCTGTACAGAAGACTCGAAAAAGTTTCTTATTTTGAGCTGCTGTCTTCAGAACCTCCAACACCACTCTGGAGAAACCATGCACCAATATAGTGCAACCATCAAATATAAAATCTTGACTAAGCATTGCAATAATCCTGCGTGCCTAGGAATATGAAATAGTACTTGTTACTTTGACTACTCGCAAGAATAATACAAATACATAGAAAATAACGACAATAGCACAATACAGCCATAACTAGCTATCATACCTTATATGATATCTCCCCAAACTTCTCAGCACGTTCAATTAAACGAGATTTAGCTGAATTAAAGTTCTCATATTCTAAAGCTGAAGTTCTGGTCACATATCGGATGAAGAGATCACAGCCGGCTGTTAAAGAAATAGATGTAGTGTCCCATGACTACACAACAAAACACACAGAATTAACCATACCACCTAAAGAACAAAACTAAATGACCCCTACAACTCAAGTTTCCTACACAAAATTATTAGGCTGGACAACAAAGAAATAATCAAAAGAAAGCTAATCTCAACCATAAAACAAAGCAAATGAATCACCCTTCACGCATAATCACGGCATCAACTAAGTTTCTTATTGAAACTATCACATGAGCTGGGTTAACAATTTCTGAAAAAGACCTAAGATGTCAAATATTATCATTCAAGTCCAAATTTCTGCCCAACATTCAATGTTTTTCACAATATTCGCACCCCCCAAATTAGCTATAAACCCTCCAACACTATGCTCGAGGCATAAACTTCCACCAACAATACCAATCAACATCTAAACTTTCAAAATACTCCTCCATATACAAATTCCATCTCTAAACACAACAGAAATTTCAAACCTACAGTTTCACCACGCAATCACTAAGTTAATTTACGAAAACAAGGCATACTTTAGCTAAATTTTAGCTGTGACCACAATCAGCATGCAAAACCAAAACTGTAGCAGACTTATGGCGCGTCTCGACCTTCAAAACTAGTACAACAGACTGACCTTAAGCGAATCCGAAGCTTTTTTCAGCTCAATTTCCAGCTCCATCATGGTAGTCGCTTCACTGTTCCTAATAACCGCCGCCAACGCTCGGATAGCCGCCACAGCCTCCGCCAAGTCGGGCTGTTTCCGCCACGCATTAAACTCATCAATCACACTAAACGGCTTACCAGCAACAAACGTCCTAACGGGAGGTTGTCCGTCTGCGGCAACGTCACTAGCCTGGCGGCCGACGGCAGCCTGGGCCTGAGCGAGCCAATCGCTGGTGACCACAGCGTGGTGGGCAGCACGGGTTTGGTAATAAGCGGAGATATTGGGTTGGGGATTGTTAGGGTAAGCAGTGGGATTTTGGAGAGTTTCGGGCATGGTGGTGGCTGAGGAGAGAGGAGGAGGCGAGGAGAAAGAGAGGGTGTCGTTTTGGGCGTTCGCAGTGTCGTTTTGTCGCTGTTCAAGAATGAAAGATGCTGATCTCCACCACATTAGTAGAAAGTATGCTGTATTTGATGACTTGTTTGTTATAAAAGAAGAGGGTCGAAGATTGTGCGTCACTTTCCCGGAAAATAGAGAGATTCTTTGGTTTTGTTTTGTGTTTTGGGTAATAATAAGGGATTTAGTGTCTGCAAATTAAGATATTGCTCCTCAACCTCACCTTTTTTTTAAGTTTACTCATGGGCCAGACTCGTCTAAACCCGTAAAAAAACACGAAAAATAAAACTTGGTCTTGTCCATCTAAGAGAGGAAGGTTTGGGCGAGTATTAGCCCGTTTAAGGTTCTTTTTTTAATAAACTTAATCACCTTAGGGGTTGATAATACACAATGAGGCCACAGGGGCATTATGGACTTTTTGCCTTTCACATCAAAGGACCACTACCAGCATGACAGACAGAATCACCTGGTCAACCTTTGGGTCAAACGACCAGCCTGTAGTCTAACGGTGCAGGGGAAGGGCGAGTCGCTGGCGACACGTGTCCCATTATCGGACGTCGCACCTTGGCGACACGTCTCCCACCGACTGTTGGGGGTAAGGCCTATAAATACCCCCCTTCCCCCTCTAACGGGGGGTAAGCACTTGCACCCGTACTGTTCATTTGGACCTTCACTACTCTCATTTTCCCACTTGCACTAACTTAACCGTTGGAGCCTCTACGCCAGAGGCCCCCCTCCGATACTTTTCAGGTACCACGCGGCTGACCAGACCCACCCGACGGACCCACATAGTCATCCCAGATCCACCCCATCAAATCCTATTACTGTTTAACCCTCACCTCCTATCCAAGATTATGAGGGGTTTTTATGTTTACAAAATTGAATTTTCTTATTTTTCAAAACTTTTCAAAACTATTTTCCTATATTTTTATTTCACGTGACAAAAAACAAAAACAAAAATCCAGCGTGATATTGCTGATGTGGACTTACCCATTAAACAATTTTTTTTGACACCAAATGGGCTCCACATTGCCACGTCAGCAACTGAGACCAACATGGCTCCAACTTTTTTTTAAAGTTCAAATGGTAGACATGAGTGCTTGTAGTTTACTGTTTGACTGACCTTGACAGTATCATACAATGAAAACAATAATAAAGCAAGGATAGCCCGAAAGCACACTTTAGCTTATGGCTCTTGTTTGTATATATAAGGTACATATAGATAAAAGTTAAAGATAACATCACGATCTCTATCCCGACTTACACCATGTTGCTTTGAGATCAATGTCATGATGAGCTACTTCTTTTGGGGTGGTATTGGGGAAGTAAGGAAGATCAATTGAATCAGTTGGAAAAAGATGACCTTTGCGAAGGGTGATGGGGGTTTGGGTTTCAGGAAGATAGAAGGTTTCAACGTTGCTTTGCTGGCAAAGCAGAGTTGGAAAGTCTTGAAAAACAACGATAAGTTATGGGTGAGGAATCTCAAAGGAAAGTATTTCCCTAGAGAGCCTTTTCATCGAGTGAAGAAAGGCAATGGTGCTTCCTGGTTCTGGAGAAGTTTGCTGGATGGAAGGGAGATGTTATTTGAGGGGCTGAGGTGGAATGTAGGGGATGGAGAGAGCATTAGAACCTGGGATGATGCATAGATTCCTAGGTTGTCTAGTTCCAGAATCGGATCTCCTGGCCCTTTTGGGTATTCTAATTTTGTGGTCTCTTCCTTGATTGATCCGGTTAGGATAGCTTGGAAAGATGACCTGCTTAGGCAGTTGTTTACTAATGAGGAGTAGGAAGCGATCCATAGTATTCACATTGGGGGTCCTGGGATCAGCGACGAGCTGATATGGCACTACGATGAGCAAGGGACCTACAACATTAAATCTGGTTATAGGTTCATCTCCTCCGAAGGTAATTGATATGATTCTTGCTAGGCTTGGACCGTTTCTCCTCTTGCGATCGTTGTTCAAGTGTGGATTTCATGCAGAAATACTTGGATAAACTCAAACGAGCGCTGACCTTGCTAAATCGTGATGTCTAGCCAACCCAGCAACGCATTGAGGTTCTTGTTCGGTGCTCCTAACCCTCTAACCTGCAATTGGCTAGCAACCTAGGTAGTCGAACAATGGGATGAACTTTCAATTTACTTGAGTTGTTCTTAGAGTGTTCAGACTCAAAGGATTCAAGGTTTTGCGAGACTAATTTTCAGAGTAGTTTAACTCAGGTTTTTGGTGACACTTTTGTGACTCTTTTTATGGACTATTTTTGTGACTCTTTTGTGACTCTTCTTTCGACTTAAATAAATAAATCAAAAGACCTAAAACAGACTCAAACTAATAAATTAGGTTTAGAAAAACTAAACTGACTTGACACAGGTCTCGATTTTGATTTAGAACTTCTAAATCGACAAAGACTTAAAACAGAAAATTCAAAGACACTTTTTGATTTTGTGATTTTTTTGACTATATATATAACGAAAATACAACTAGATGGATGAAGGTTGATTTAACTCCGGACTAGAGTAAATCGACACAAGAATTTAACAAAATAAAAACGTACCAAACTTGAACGGCCTTCGCTCCGCTACCAACTGATACGATCCTCGCTAGGCTTGAATCGTTTCTCCTTATGCGATTGTTGTTCAAGTGTGGATTTCCTGCGGAAGTACTTGGATAAACTCAAACGAGCGCTGACCCTGCTAAATCGTGATGTCTAGCCAACCCAGCTACGCGTATGAGGTTCTTGATCGAACTTCTAACCCTCTAACCTGCAATTGGTTAGCAACCTAGATAGTCGAACAATGGGGGGTGAACTTTCGATTTACTTGAGTTGTTCTTAGAGTGTTCGGACTAAAAGGATTCAAGGTTCTTATGAGACTAATTTTCAGAGTAGTTTAACTCAGGTTTTTTGGCAAAAAAAGTCTGATTTTATTAATGAGCAAATCAGCTCTATATATAGGCAAAGCCTAGTACAAGTTTAACTAAAACTAAAACTTCTAATACTACTAGGAATAGAAAACCTAATCTAAGTAGAAGTAGAACTTCTAATCATATAGTAACTATACAAACTGATTAATAAATATATTAAATACATTCTAGATCATCCTAGAAGCATTCGCATCATCAGGCGAAGGTTTGGGCCGAATTCTCCAAGTCGTGGGCTGCTCGCGTTCACACTGCGCAGTAAAATGTCCACCCACCTTAGGTATTGATTGACTTGTCCGATTGGGCTGAAACTTATCCTAATAGACAACTAAGACCCAAAAATAGTAGGAGGGTACTCCTCTTCCTGGTCTGGGCATGACTGGTCCGAAGAATGGTCATTGGCGTTGACGGACGCATTTTGAAGTCCTTATCCACATAGGATTATTGTCAGCTATATTGTCTCGAGCCATAACAAACAAACGGCTGATTCGTTTGACCTGAAATTTGGACACAGTGTAGAGGACAGCCCGAGGTTTCAGAAATATGTTTGATCTCATGATTCTGACTTCTGTAGCTCCGTCTAGGTTCGGACAAAGTTGCCTGTTGCGTATGTGCGTCTTCTCCTTGACAGCTAGAATGTCACCATGAGCCATCTTGAGATTTACTCGTCCAAATGCTCTGAAACATTGACACAACCTTCCTAAGACTCCAATCGGTCTTGTATATGTGATGGACCTCTGATTGAAGCCGTTCTTCCATAGGTTGACTCGGATGGGAGTCAAACCTTGCGCTAGGCGTCTCCAAGCCACCTTCCATGTCATCCTTTACCTAAAGACTTGATCAAGCAGCGTCTCCTACCTTGTATCCATGCCTAGATGTTGTATTAACCTCGCTAGATACTTCATTACATCCTTGGCTCGACGTATTCGTCCATCTAGCCCTTGCTGCTTGGTATGTGTGTGTGGCGTGGTTAGGATCGTATCAGTAATTGTTTTGACCTTCAAGCTTCCTCCAATTTCCCAATCCCTCATTTTATCTGGAAAGAGATTTGGGCTCTTCCTGTGCTGCCCAAAATCAAATCCTTCTTATGGAAATTGTTGAGAAGAGCAGTGCCTACTAAGGATAAGCTTTATGCTAGAGGGATGGTTCAGAGTGCAAGATGTGAGATTTGTGATAGAGATGATGAATCCATTAAGAACTGCCCATTCTTTTGTAACCACGCTGCTCAGGCCTGGTTTGCTAGCTAGTGTGGGCTAAGATTTTTTGATGAGAGTATTCCGTCGTTCCATGAGTGGTGGTTGAACCTTACGGATAGGGTGTTTGCTGGGGCAAATGATGTTGATAACAAGGCAAGGTTACTGATCTTTTTGTGTTATATCTGAAGAACGCGGAATCAGTTTCTTTTTGATAAAGTTCATGTTAGTTCGATGCTAACTGTAAGGAATTTTGAGAAGGAGGTGGGTGCTTTGTCCCCTGAGGTGTTTTTGTTTTCCTCAACCTCGTGTAGAAATCCTATCCAGACTCAATATTGGCCGATGATAGAATCTAGATGGTTAGCTCCTTCGGTGGGTTGTGTCAAGCTGAATTGTGATGCCTCAGTCGTGGAAGGCAGCAGGGAGGCATTGGTCTACAGAACCAGTAGTGGTTTGGTGTGTGATGGTGTTGCATCTACTGTTAGATGCGAATCATTTCTTACTGTAAAAGCGCTTGCGATTAAGGAGGCTATCAACCTGGCATTACCTAGGAACTACAACAAGATCATTGTTGCGACGGACTCGGAATTACTTGCAGGCTACCTCAATTCTTCGACCTGAAACATTCCATGGGAGATTAAGCCTCTAATTTATCAAGTTAAAAGGAAGATAAGGATCTTGGATAGTATTACTTTTGAATTTATCAGTAGGAAAGCTAACACTATTATTGATTGGGTGGCTAGGGCAGCTAGAGCCAAACAGTGCCCCCATCATTAGTGTTTTAACCCTCCGGATGTCTTAGCAGCTCTAATTGCTAAGCATTCGATTAATTGTAATTTGTTTCCTTTTTAATGAGTATTCATATTTCTAACAAACAAAAAAAAAGATCTCTATTTATACAAAATGAAATCAAATATTTCAAATATACAATATTTTATTTGTATTGTGTGTATTGAGCGGCTAGGTCATGTTTCAACTGAAGTTTAATTTCATGATGAGCTATCTTGACAGGCCTAGTCCGATATCCCCAAGTAAATTCAAGGTAGGGATATGCACATCCTTGAACTTCTTTGAACTGGAGGGCTTTATCAGAAAGTCAGGAATTGTAGTTCGATAGGTGATCAGTTGTCGAACCCGTCAAAAATAATAATAAAACCTGCAGTCAATGTGCACAATAAATTGTGTATAATAGTAACAGGATCGAACACAGAGATTAAGGGATCAACACTCAATTCAATCTGACAAACTAAGCAATCCAAGCAATAAGTAACCAAGAGGGGGGTTTTGAATGGTTGTTTGATTAATCTAATTATTGACTACGAAAATAATAACAACTAGTAGCAAAGAGTAATAGAGGTAATAAGAAACCAGTAGAGAAGAGAGTTCCCAGTAAGAGTCCGAATCCGGTTGCAATTGTGGTTAGCCGATCATTGGCGCAAGCATCGTCTACCCCGAGCCGATAGACGCACTATAGGGACCAGGTGCGCTTAGGTCCCCTACTTACCTTCGTAATGGAAGCTATCCCAAGGTACGCTTATGGGTTAACCTTGACAGTCCGCCGTCCTCCAAGGTACGCTTATGGAGGTAACACTTAGATGCCCATGAAGAAGAGGTAAGATGCGTCTAGGGCGAGACACTCAGTACGCTCGAGGCTCTACCCTAACGACTTGTTCAATCCCACTGGGGGATACCAGGTTTCCAGTCAGGACCAGTATGGTTATCTGCTCTACCCTGTAGCTTCGTGTTAGGTATAACTACAAGGACGATAGTAATTACTCTAGTTCAATTACTAGGTGATCAAGCTAATAATTACCCTAGGTAAATTGACAATTAATTATTGAACAAGAAGATACCAACACAAAATTTATGAAGAACAATCTGGCCTCACGACTTCCCTTGCAACCTTCAATCGTCTCTTACCAAGAACAAGAAGACTTAGCCGCTCATATTAAAAGTAAAGACAAATAAATAATTAAATTGCATAATTAAAATAAAAGAGGTGAAGAAGAAATAAATCCTGATTAATTGAAGAGAGAAACAAGGTTGCCGAAGGCAGTGGTGGCGCCAAAGGTTCAGCGGGAGAGAAAAGAAGAGAAGAGCCTCCAAAACCTAATTACTAAAAGTATTTATATGATTATTACAAATTAAATTCCTAATCCGATTTGAATTCAACTCCCCATAGGACTTCTACTGCGATTGGGACTTCTGGCACATTAATTGAGCAGATCCGATATTTTCCTTTAATGTGCTTGTTTCCTTTTCTCCCTAGGACACTGCTGCCTTCCGCGAACGTCCAGCTGCTCGGCCTAGTTGTTCAAATACTTCCAGAAAATGATAGAAAGTGCTTCTCTTTGTAGTTTCCTCTTAATTAGCCCAAATCTATAAAAAAAGTGAATAAACACAACAACATAAGTAGCATCATGGTCTAAAAAGGCATACAAAAGAGGAGAGAATTAAGGACATAAAACACTCTATCAAATATCCCCACACTACCCCGATGCTCGCCCTCGAGCATTAAAATCAGAAAGCATCACCTTATCTGGAACACACAGCCTCAATCCACAACACACAGAGTTACTTACGCCACCACTTACGCCTCGACCAAGCAGTACGCCACCCTCCAGCCTAGATGAGCTCTGCACTACTCTAAAGGAATAACGAAACTAGAAGAGTAGCTTTCCTACATCAGCCTGCTGCAAGCAATCCTCACAAGAAATGGTGTTTGTCGCTCACGCTCAAAAAATAGAGTTAGGTGTTTATCACTCATCAATGCTAATGATCATGCACAAAACCAAATTTGGAATAACGACCCGAGTACAAAGAACACACGCATGGGCAATCATACGATCAAAGAGACGTTGCAAGGGTAAAGCAAGAAAATAAGATGTTGGAGCAGGGGGTTCAAAGTAGAGAGAAGGAAGGATAGAAGTTTCTTAGCTGGAAAAAGAGGACAAGTTGGTGAGAAAGACCTCCTGCTGGCAGCGGCAAGGGCAAGACAGAGAGCGCTGAAGGAGAGTGGGGGTATCTTCTGTAGGATAGTGCTGTCGGTCTTCTGATCTTTGAAGTGCTTTGCTCCAGTTCTGTTTTGTACTCCTCTTTTGCTCAAATGTTTTATTTGATTTTTTTCTCTTTTTTTTCTATTTTTTTTTTGATTTTGATTTTGAGCTGAAAGGGAGCATACATGATATTCTGGATTGTTGAACTTGGAGCAGCAAAATTTTCCTTAGGCGTCTGATCTTCAGTACGTACATGATGTAAACGGCTCGCCCTAGCAGTTGATCTCCATATTGCTTACTCGAGTGCTTTGATTTGCTTTTAGATATCTAGGCCGAGTCGTCAGGAATCCCCACACTAGAGCTTTCGTCTCTCTGATGCGTTCTGTGATTGTTGCCATATTACTGCTTTCAGCATCTCGATATAGCAGTTGAATGTTTATAACTCAGTTCTCTGCAGCTGCTTCTATTTTTAGCTTCTTGATCTGCTCTTAGTGTCTCGGTCTATCAGCTCAATACCCCCACATCAAAGATGTTGATTTCCTCTGTCCCACCTCACCACTGCCGAAGGCATCTCTCACCCGCTAAGAAAAGAAAGGAATGGCTCAAGCAGTTAGAAGGGTAGTGAAAGAAAGGGGTGAGCAGTATGGGTAAGGAGATAAAAAGCAAGAAAATAGATAACAAAGAAAAGTGCAAAGTCCCTAATCATATCATCGCATTCCCATGTCTGATCATGTCTATACTCTAGAGGTCTCATGCAAATTCGGACAGCACACACATCATTGCATCCACTCAGAAATAAGGTACGGCATGAAAGTTCAAACACTCACGGGAGAAAATTCAATGATTGCAAGCAGCTAGGGCAAGACGCAGTCATAAGAGCTAACAGGAAGTATGGTGTGCAAGTGGTTTTGGTGCAGTGGGTGAAGATTCTGTGTGGAGTGTGATGCGTTTCTTGTAAGCTAGAACGCTCTCTTTTGATCGTTGTCCAGCGACGAGGGTTTCAATGCGGAATTTAACTCGAAGAAAGCACGTGAATCTCCAAGGTAAGGTGTCCTTGGCACTCCACGCCGAATCCCTTGAGGATCTTGTGTCAAACCGATGAATCTCCGCGGTAAGGTGTCCACGACACTCCAAAGATGAATGACTCAATAGATAGTGCTTTCAAGTTTTATTTGACAAGCTAATCGAATGCACGAAACTCAATTAGTTGCAAAGTTCATCAAGAACGAGTGGATTAAGATCCAAAGCAATCTGCTTTCAATTATCAAAATAGTCTCCGAAAAATAACACGGGCGGCTCCTTTTTAAAGAAGCATCAAACCCTAATTCTAAAAATGGAAACTAGTTTAGTTTCTAAATAATGACTTAAACAAAACTGGCAACAAGCCACCCTTCCAAATAAGTTCTGAAACCCTAAAATAACATAAATAAAGTCTACTAAATAGGATAGAAGTGCAGGCACCGCCATTTAGGTCAAAAGGCCCAAGTGGCTTTGCTTGCGGGTCTGCCGAATCACGTTTTAAGGAAACAAGGCGTTTTCCTTATTCCCTTGAGCGCTCCCACTGAAATGTTTAGGGAAACTTCCTAACACATAGATGAAGTTCTGGGCTGAATATTGTGCGAGGAAATATGCTCCAATCTTCAAAAGGCTCGGCAGTGGCTTTCGCTGTCCAATGCGGGCTTGTGATTTGGGCCTGTCCCAAATCTTTCGGGCGTTTCTCCTGATTTTTGGCCTGGACTCCTCTCTTTTATTATAAATGGTCATGAACTGGTAAAAAATAGGAAAAGGGCGCTGGTGGACCTAAAGGTCCGAGGTGGCCATGTGTAGCCCCTCCGTAGGCACGGACGCGATGCGGATTAGGGTTACAAGGCGCAGCCGGGGCGCGCGCAGGTTGGCTTCCTCCGAGGTTGTCTCTGCCTTCAGTTCCATGTGGATGAGGCTACTGAGCCTCACTTGTAGGGCTCGAGCCCTGGCACGAGTGATCGGGCCCGTGGGCGGCAAAGGGAGGCTCGCGGCTGCATCCTCCAAGGCTCGGGCCTTGGCGCGGGTGGTTGCGCCTGTGGGTGCGTCACTAGGGTTGGCTCCGGCTGGGATCGTATCATCCCCTACATCTTGAGAAGGATTCGCCCTCGAATCCAGATCAACAACATCCTCATCACCTGCATCAAACAACCGTAAGTCAGAAATATTAAAGGTTCCATGAATCGAACCATACTCACTTGGAAGGTCGAGGCGGTAGGCGTTGTTGTTGATCTTCTCAACAATCTGAAATGGGCCATCTCCCCATGGGGATAATTTTCCTTTCCTCTTCTCTGGAAATCTCTCACGTCTTAGGTGTAGCCACACCCAATCACCAACTTGAAAGGACGGGGTCTTGCGGCCTTCATTGTGCTTGCGCACTAGGCGCTCATTAGTGTGCTCAATGTTTGCCTTAGCCTTCTCATGTATCTATTTGATGTGTTCTGCCCGCTGTTGTCCATCTAAGTTAGAAACATCACTCAAAGGCAAAGGGGTCAAATCCATGGGAGTTAGCGGATTAAAGCCATAAACTACTTCAAAAGGTGAACAATTTGTAGTAGAATGGATTGAACGATTATAAGCAAACTCCATGAAAGGCAAATGATCAGTCCATTTAGAAACATGCTTGGTAACTAAAGAGCATAAAAGAGACTCTACAGTACGGTTAACTACCTCAGTTTGGCCGTCGGTTTGAGGGTGACAAGAAGTCGAATACAACAATTTAGTTCCAAGGCGACTCCACAACACTCGCCAAAAGTGGCTCAAAAACCTTCCATCACGGTCACTAACAATACTAATAGGCATACCATGGAGGCAGACTACCTCTCTAAAGAATATATTAGCAACCTGAGACGCATCACTAGTATTTTTACAAGGCAAAAAGTGCGCCATTTTGGAAAATCGATCCACAACAACAAATATACCATCCTAAGATTTAGGTAAACCTACAATGAAGTCCATGGACAGATCGGTCCAAGGTTGGGAAGGTACGGGCAGCGGCATAAACTCACCATGACTAGCTAACCGAGATTTTGCCCTTTGGCAAACTACACATCTAGCAATCACACGCACAACATCACGTCTCATTTTAGGCCAATAAAAGTGTGATTTCAGCATGTCATAGGTTTTATTAATGCCAAAGTGGCCCATCAATCCACCACTATGTGATTCATGCACAAGTAATTCACGCAAAGAACACTTAGGAATGCAAAGGCGCTTGCGCCGAAATAGATAGTTTTCATGCGTATAAAATTTCACATCAGCCATGGAATCACAAGTCTTATAGATCTCACCAAAATCCAAATCAGTAGGGTAGAGTGGAATTATTTGAGAAAACCCTAAAAATTTGACACTTAACGAAGAGATCAAGGCATACCTCCTAGACAATGCGTCGGCCACAACATTGTCTTTTCCTTCCTTGTACTTGATGTGATAAGGGAAAGCTTCCAAGAACTCCAGCCACACGGCATGTCTCCTATTCAACTTCCCTTGTCCCTTTAGGTATTTGAGGCTCAAGTGGTCGGTGTGCACCACAAATTCCCTCGGCATCAAGTAGTGTTGCCAAACCTCGAAAGCCCTAACTAGTGCATAAAGCTCTTTGTCATACGTCGGATAACGCAACTGGGCATCCTTGAGCTTCTCACTAAAGAAGGCTATTGGCTTCTTCTCTTGCATCAAAAAAGCACCTATACCGATTCCACTCGCGTCGCACTCCAACTCAAACGGTTTGTCAAAGTCGGGAAGGGCTAACACGGGTGCGTTGGACAACTTGTCCTTCAACGCTTGGAATGCGGCCTCTTGAGGTTCCTCCCACCTGAAATCAACATGTTTCTTAGTTAGGTCATTAAGTGGGGCAGCAAGAGTACTAAAATCACGAATGAAATGTCGATAAAAGGAAGCTAAGCTGTGAAAGGAGCGGATGTCGCTTACTATTTTCAGGGTAGGCCACTCATTGATCGCTTGCACCTTCGCTTCATCCACCTTCACACCATCCTTGCCCACAAGAAATCCTAAAAACTCAACCTGTTCTAAAGCAAAAGAGCACTTGGAGAGTTTAGCATAAAGCTTCTCTTCACGCAAGGTTAGAAAAATGTCCTTAAGGTGTAAAACATGATCATGCAAAGACTTGCTGTAAACTAAGATGTCATCAAAGTACACAACAACAAATTTTCCTATGAAACGCCTAAGAACATGGTTCATAAGTCGCATGAAAGTACTTGGGGCATTAGTCAGTCCAAACGGCATCACTAACCATTCATACAATCCATACTTTGTTTTAAATGCCGTTTTCCATTCATCACCCTCTTTCATTCTAATTTGATGATAGCCGCTCATGAGATCAATTTTAGAAAAGATTACACTACCACTAAGCTCATCTAACATATCATCTAAGCGAGGTATGGGGTGATGATACTTTACCGTAATTTTGTTGACAGCTCGGCAGTCAACACACATTCGCCAAGTTCCATCTTTCTTTGGCACTAGAAGCACTGGAACGGCGCATGGAGACAAGCTCTCCCGGACATATCCCTTGCTAAGGAGCTCATCAACCTGCCGCTGAAGTTCCTTAGTCTCCTCGGGGTTGCTCCTATAGGCTGGTCTGTTTGGGATAGTCGAACCGGGCACAAAATCAATTTGGTGCTCTATGCCGCGGATTGGAGGCAAACCGGCTGGCATCTCTTCGGGTGTTACATCCTTGAACTCCTGCAAAACAGCCAAGATAGAAGAAGGCACAGAAGCTAAAGGATCAAGGTTAGTAGTGCTCAAACAAAAAGATTTAAAGCAAAGAAGAATCAAAGGGCGATTCTCGCCACAAAACTGTTTTTGTAAAACAAGCGCTCGACGCAAATCTTTTGCTTTTGCATACAAGTTTACTTTCTTTTCTTTTTCTTGCCTTTTCTTTTCTTTTTCAAGCTCTTTCTTTTCTGTTTTTAACCCGTGCTCACTTTTTTCATGGGGGCTGTTTTCATTCTTTTCTTTTCTTTCAAACCCATGCTCACTTTTTTCACGGGGGCTGTTTTCATCAATTCTTTTGTCTAGAAACCGTGAGGCCTCAAATTCAGCATAGGAATTCTCTAACCAGAGCTGGTCCTCAAGCACTTGCTTAGGTGTAAGGGGTGCGAGTGTGAACTTCACTCCTTCCTTCTCAAGCTTGTATAGATTGCTTTTTCCTTCGTGAATGGCGTTGCGGTCGAATTGCCAAGGTCGGCCAAGCAGCACATGTGACGATTGCATTGGGACTACATCACACCATACTTCATCCTTGTATTTCCCAATAGAAAAGCTCACCAACACTTCTTTAACCACCCTAAGGCCGACTCCATCATTCATCCATTGCAATGTGTACGGCTTGGGATGCTTGACGGTAGCTAACCCTAACTTGTGCACAAGAAGCGTACTAGCACAATTAGTACAAGATCCATTGTCAATAATAAGAGAGCATACCTTAGTACCAATGTGGCACCTAGCATGGAATAGGTTCTCTCTTTGTTCCTCCGCACGAGTCTCGGCTCTAGGTTGCACACTCAAAGTTCTCCGAGCTACTAGGGTAACCGGATCACAAACCCTAGTTTCATGATCCGCCGCCTCTTCTTCCTCACTCTCCTCTTCCGAATCCTCCACCACCTCATAATCATCTTCCGAGTCCATCTCTCCATTGTCCCTAATGATCAGAACTCTTTTGTTGGGACATTCGGTCTGCTTATGGCCTCGGCCACTACACTTAAAGCACACAATGTCTCTTGTAGGCACACGGTTAGTACTAGTAATGGGAACTTTAGAAAGAGTAGGGTTTGTCGAATTACCTTTGGTACCATATGAAGGTTTAGATACCTTGGGTGTTTCCTTGCTGTCTTTATTCCCCTTGGACCATGTAGACTTGTTCCAAGTGGAAGTCCGAGACACAACAGTAGACGGCTTAGAGTAGGCTGCCTTAGCCTTGCGTTGCCTTTCGATCTTCACGGCCATGTGAAGCATCTCCTCCAAGGTCCTATATTGGCACAACTCTAAGGCGTTAGCTATCTCTGGATTTAGCCCACTCATGAACCTAGACATCTTCGAATCCTCATCCTCTATCACATTAACCCTAGCCAAAAGAACTTCCAACTCGTTGTGATAGTCATTCACGGTTTTGGACCCTTGGGTAAGCTTTTGTAAACGCTGAAGTTGGTCCTTATGATAGTACGGTGGAACAAACCTCCTCTTCATCACATACTTCATGTTCTCCCAAGTAGTTACAGGTCCTCTCACATCCTCATTCACTTGCTCCCACCAATGGGCAGCATATCCAGAAAAATCCACGGAAGCTAACCTTATTTTCTTTTCATCCGTGTAGTGGTGACACCTAAAAATCGCTTCCATCTTTCGTTCCCAAGTCAGATATGCCTCGGGATCATCCTTCCCTTCAAAGGCTGAAATCTTGAGCTTGACACTCCCAAGATGGTTGTCAGCTTGCTCGCGCTCCTCGCGACGCGGCTACTCGAAGCGACGCTCTCGCCCACCAAAGGCGTGCCTATCGCGCCCATGCGCACCTCCTCGACGCATTTGGAACCCCCTCGGTCCCACCATGTGAGGACCCTCTTCCTCATACTCATTTTCAGAACCATCTAACTCGGTGCAGGTGTATAGGCCTCTCGATTCACTCTAGGGTTTAGGTGTTGCACAAAGTGTGCCCCGGGCGCTTGTGGAACAACATCCTCAAGTACCCTAGCCTCAACCTGCTGCCTCCAAGATTTCATGTCCTAGAGCTGGGCTGCTATGTCTTGCAGTGCCTTGGCTACATCGTTCACAATTGTAGCCTCCTTTTTCGGATCTCCTGACATCTTGAAATTCAAAACAGAAAAATTTCCAAGCGTAAAATTGCCTAAAACTATCACTCCCTCACGTGTTTACTCTCGTGTTTGTCTCTCTAATAATCTCACAATCATATTGCCTCAGATCCTCCTCCAGTCATCCAAGATGAACCTAACTCGAAGAAATTTCAAGAAAAGCTTCCAAAGAGACACACAAAGAAAACTAGTGTAGAAAGAAAATTTTGAGGTACTATACTCGACTCAATTGCAAAGATCAATCAATCAATCAAGTGTACTATAGAGTAGGAAGGCACAGTAGTCTTGGAATCAAAGAAAAGCTCAAAATACACATATTGAGTCAATTGACAACTCAAAAATGCTAATGGCATGCGATTAGGGTTTTGAAACTTGTTTTTGAAACAACTTTTGATTCCCAATTCGAAATCCAATGATTCTTTTTGCTATGAGTCACAAATTCACTCTAGTATTTGATTCTGAAGTTCTTTTTTTTTTTTTTGAAGGGTACTGATTTCGCCCCTGTTCTATTTTTGAAGAAATTGCTTCACTTTTTTTTTTTTTTTTGAAATTCAATGCAACTGAAAACACAAATTAACTAAGACACTTTGGGGGACTTTGTTTTTTTTTTTGTTGACAATAGTAAAGACCTACAAATCGTTGAAATGATTTGCACACTAATCACACACACAAGACACGAATTGACACAAGACAACTAACATACAAGAGAATTGGTGTAGAAGAGAATAAAGGAATACCAATTCAAACAAAGAAAACGTAATAATAAAAGGGATAGATTTACCAAGTCGGGACAGCTGAGCTCCGCTACCAACTGATGCGTTCCTTGTAGGCTAGAACGCTCTCTTTTGATCGTTGTCCAGCGACGAGGGTTTCAATGCGGAATTTAACTCGAAGAAAGCACGTGAATCTCCAAGGTAAGGTGTCCTTGGCACTCCACGCCGAATCCCTTGAGGATCTTGTGTCAAACCGATGAATCTCCGTGGTAAGGTGTCCACGGCACTCCAAAGACGAATGACTCAATAGATAGTGCTTTCAAGTTTTACTTGACAAGCTAATCGAATGCACGAAACTCAATTAGTTGCAAGGTTCATCAAGAACGAGTGGATTAAGATCCAAAGCAATCTGCTTTCAATTATCAAAATAGTCTCCAAAAAATAACATGGGCGGCTCCTTTTTAAAGAAGCACCAAACCCTAATTCCAAAATGGAAACTAGTTTAGTTTCTAAATAATGACTTAAACAAAAATGGCGACAAGCCACCCTTCCAAATAAGTTCTGAAACCCTAAAATAACATAAATAAAGTCTACTAAATAGGATAGAAGTGCAAGCGCCGCCGTTTAGGTCAAAAGGCCCAAGTGGCTTTGCTTGCGGGTCCGCCGAATCACGTTTTTAGGAAACAAGGCGTTTTCCTTATTCCCTCGAGCGTTCCCACTGAAATTTGGAGGGAAACTTCCTAACATATAGATGAAGTTCTGGGCTGAATATTGTGCGAGGAAATATGCTCCAATCTTCAAAAGGCTCGGCAGTGGCTTTCGCTGTCCAATGCGGGCTTGTGATTTGGGCCTGTCCCAAATCCTTCGGGCGTTTCTCCTGATTTTTATCCTGGACTCCTCTCTTGTATTATAAATGGTGATGACCTAAAGGTCCGAGGTGGCCATGTGTAGCCCCTCCGTAGGCGCGGACGCGGTGCGGATTAGGGTTACAAGGCGCAGCCAGGGCGCGCGCAGGTTGGCTTCCTCCGAGGCTGTCTCTGCCTTCAGTTCCATGTGGATGAGGCTACTGAGCCTCACTTGTAGGGTTCGGGCCCTGGCACGAGTGATCGGGCCCGTGGGCGGCAAAGGGAGGCTCGCGGCTACATCCTTCAAGGCTCGGGCCTTGGCGCGGGTGGTTGCACCTGTGGGTGCGTCACTAGGGTTGGCTCCGGCTGGGATCGTATCAGAGTGGGCCTACTCTATGCATTCCATCAAAGGTGAGTTTCAAAATAGGGGTAGTGTAAACAGTTAAAAATCATTTGAGGAAAAATTCCAAATCGGGGTAAAAACATGCAAGTGAAAGGCAAACAGTCATGCAATACGATAATAATCAAACAGTCATGCAAAAATACTAAAAATACACACAAAATGAATCCCAAAAGTATGAAACCCATCCCCACACTAAAGCAAAACACCATCCTCGGTGTGGAGAAAGGAATCAAACAAACACAGTTCAAAGAGAAATAGGGAAAGGGAAAGGAAATTGTTCACCGAGAAATTAAAGTACAAAATTAGCCCGAAGGCAAAGAGATTATAGAGTTCGGGGAGGAGGATCATGGACTAGCGGGAGGGCGCAGCCTCGAGGCTAGTTCATCAGGAAGGGTCTGGAGAAGGGAGATGACCGTCCGGAGCAGGGCATTAATCTCGGTGATAGCAGCAGCAGTGGGTGCGGCATCGGCATTGGCAGGTACAGCTTGCCCGGGACGCTCCTCGTGAGGGGGGGACTGAACAGGGGAGGGAAGAGGTGAATCTGCAGATAGGTCAGGCCACTTGAAGGCTCCTCTATTCTGGGCACTCCAGACTCTCTTCGCACCGCCGGTGTAACCTTTACTGAAATACAAAACACGACCTTTCAAGCGCAAATAACCCATACCATCGAGGATACGGGCATCAAGCAATTTAAAACCAACAGGCACAAAAAGATCACAGTTGGACACATCAAGACCACGATTCTCAACGGCCAAACGAGTAATAAGGGAACCAAGAATAGGATTACGGTTGCAAGTAATAATAGCATTTAATTCATGTGCAATCCAATATCCTAGGTTGGCCTTATGGCCGTTATGCATACACCACAAAAAGAATAATTCCTGGACAGAAAGGGTGCCCGAGGACTGCATCTTGCCCGCGAAAGTGAGGGCAAGGAAATGGTGGAGTACACGAAGGGCTGGGTCACACAGCTGATGGCCTTTAGACTTACGGGAAGTATAGCTGATATTTGGATCGCCCGTAAGCTGCCTAAAGGCACTGGTGACATCAAATTTAGGAGGGTATGCAGCGAATGCACCAAGATACCAGGGGGCACCCAAATCAGATTGCTTGACAAAGCCAAGCATAACATTAAATTTATCAACAGAAAGGTGCTCCCAAATATCCATCAAACGAAAATTAACTACCCTCTCAGCCCCTAAATGCAAGCTACCCTTCCCTTTCTGTTTAAGCGTGGCAGTGTCAAACCAAAAAGATGCAAAGAATTCATGGCTCAATTCTAAAAACGTGGGGTGCACAAGGTCAAACAAAGGACGCCAACCAATATTATCAATCAGCGAATTCACCCTAGCAGCTATTCCCATCTTTTCACAAAATTCATAATCAAGTTGAGCACAAGGGGAAATGAGCATACCATGCAAAGCTAACAACCTATCATTGCTAGGTTTATCAGGAAATTCCAGCCATCCATGCAAGTGAGCAAGGTCAGGTGTTACCTGGGCAAGGGGCGCGGATGCGCTTGCTCTGGCGTGAGCCGAAAGAGCTGCAGGAGTGGGCATCACCGTCTTGGCCGAGCTATTGGTGATGCGGGCTGACTTTCTGGGCTGGGAAGAGGCAACTGGTGTAGCAGGGGCCTTTCGTTTTGGGCGTACGGGTGATGGTTCCTCGACGTCCATAGAGGTGTCCTCGGTGGTCTCAGCAGCAGGGGGAACAAAAGCCTCATCTTCAGAGTCATCATCGGACTCAATGGGCACTCGAAGCTGCACTTTCTGGGGTATCCCCTCGGCATAGCACACTGGCTCGATCAAGCGGCCACGGGAGGTCATGCTACGGCCCATGGGCAAGTCGCTGGGACCTGGAATGGATCCAGTGATCTGGACATCTGAAGTCGGAGTGGTGGTCTGACTCTGGGCGGCCGCATTCTCTGGTTGGTCCTTGTGGGTATCATCAGCAACCTCCTCCGATTCTTCCTCGGAGTCTTCCTCTTCACCAGAATCTTTGCCTGATTCCTCATCTTCCTCCCCAGATGCCTCTTCACCCGAGGAATCTCCAGACTCTACTGCAGCAGTGGAATCTACAATGGCCGCCGTGCCGGAGGCACTCGGCGGCACTATCGTCGACGGAGCGGGCTGGTCGGTGGTAGCAGTCTCAATGGAGTCCACGGTGTCGCTAGAATCGGACTCAATTTCGCCGGACGAAGTCTCATAGTCGGCCACAGGGGCTTTTGGGGGAGCGATGGTGGAAATCGGAGTTATTTTTGGTGGTGGTGGAGTGGATTTAGGAGGTGAGGTGATGAGTGGTCTGGCCGTTGGTGGTTTGACGACCTTCGGGGTTGGTGGTGTCTTTTTGGCAGGGGAAGTGGTGGGTACGATAGAGGTGGTGGTTGTCGGAGCAACTGGGGTAGTAGCAGCGACGGTTGTGGTCGGCTGCTGTTGCTTCAGCGAGGAGAGAGGGGTGGAACGTGTTTTGGTCATTTTGGGTTTTGTGGAGGCCGCTTGCGGGGTACTCGTGGTGGCAGGGATGGTGGTGGCAGGAGGAGTGACAACGACTACGGTGGACGGAGTGTCCTGCGGTTGCCGGCTAGGGGTAGCACTGGGGCGGGCGGCGAATTTCTTTGATCTGGCCATGGAGAAGTTGCAGAGTCTGGTGGGAGTCAGAAAACTAGAGAGAATGGGAGAAGATGAAAGAAAAAGTGGGAAAGTGAAGGGAAAAGGGGAAAAAGGGTTCTCCCTTTATGGCTACCAGCTGCTAGCTGTTGCTCACGTGCGGATGTGGCGGCTGGCGATTGGGGCCCATCAAATCCCAACTGCAAGTCTCCAACTGTCACGCTCCTGTCAACATCCAAATCAAAAGTTTTTTTCAAAATTCAAAAGGAAATTACCTAAGATAAAAAGGGAAAATAAATAAATAAAAAGAGGAAAATAAAGGAAATAAATCAGAATAAAATGGGAAGGGATTCGGGGTGGAGAAAATCACGGGATGGGAATAAAAAAAGGAATAAAAGGAAATTAAAAGGAAGAAATTGAAAATAAAATAAGAAAAGTAAGAAACGTGGGCTGCCTCCCACAGAGCGCCGTGGTTAACGTCTCAGCCTAGACGCTAGCGATTGGGATCAAAGTTGGTCAGGTGGTTCAGCAACATTCATCTCCTCAGCGACGAATGGCTTGAACCCCTCATAGAATGCCTTGAGACGGTGTCCATTGACCTTGAACGTAACTCCAGTGTCCAAACTTCGAATTTCAACAGCGCCATGGTCATGAACGGCTGTGACAACATAAGGGCATGTCCACTTGGACTTCAATTTCCCTGAAAACAATCTCAAACGGGAGTTATAAAGCAAGACCTTCTGTCCGACTTCAAAAGATTTATGAGATAAAAGTTTGTCATGGTAGGCCTTCGTCTTGCCCTTGTAGATGAGAGCATTCTCGTAGGCATCGTCACGAAGCTCTTCTAACTCCTGGATTTGTAATCTGCGATGTTGTCCAGCCTCGTCAAGGTTGAAATTGGCTCTCCGAATAGCCCAAAAGGCTTTGTGCTCGATTTCAACGGGTGATGGTTGCCGAGACCGTCAAAATAAATAAAGTTACAATTTACCATGCACGAATATAATTTAACTGCAGTAAGTGGTAAAAGGATCGTTCCTCAGAGATTCAATGGATTAAAATCAATTCTCTGTATTAATTTAAAGGGGTGGTAAATACTAATATGAGTTGTTGGTTGGTTGCCAACAATTTAGATTGACAGAAATAAACAAAACAGAAGACGCAGTGAGTGATATTAACCAGTTGATAAAGACTTCCCAGTAAGGACTTCTTATAGCTCATGATTCGAATAGATTGATCATAGATGCAAGAATATTAAACACTAAACTTATAGGAAGGCTATAGAGACCAGGTATTGGTCACCTAGATCTCCTACTTTCCTCCTACACAAGACTTCCAAAGAGACACTCTATTGGAAGTCCCTAATCATCCTAACAATCCTAAGAGACACTCTATAGGATTTAATCAGGGCAATTGATAGACGCAGGGAAAGACCTAATCCCAGGCCTGGGATAGAGAATCGTGTCTATCCTATAAACCAGATCTGATCCTTCTTCTAGCTGTCACCAACTAGTTGCCTTCGTATTTCTCTTGGCAATGTAGAGTCCAAAGCCACCAGAAAAGACTGTAATCGTTCCAAACCTTAAGTGAAGTTGATCAGACTTTACTAAGAACAAGGACAAGTTGTCATGCAAACAAGAAGGATAAGAATACAAGTATAGAGTGTGTGAAGTGCGAATTGATCTCACAACCTAGGAATCATGGCTTTGAATCCTTACTAAGAAGAAGGCGCTTAGCCTATAACAGACATAATATAAATAATAATAAATAACAGAATATAAAAGAAATCCGAATTGTATTGAAGGTAAGAGAATAGTTTAAGCTGCAACAATGGTAGAAAATCCGAGAGAGAAGAAGTTAACCTCTTCTTCTCAGCGGCATCTTTAAATAACAAAACCTATCTCTGGTTCAAAATTCAAAAGACGAAGAGAAGATCAAAATCTAATCTTGTGGGATAGTTTATTTAAATACAAAAAGAGAGAATCGATCATGCTAATCGATTAAGGAGTTCTAAGCATAGTTGAACTTCTTTCCTTCTGGAAGACGGCAATTCAATTCCTTGATTTCTCCCACGGCCCACGAAGTAGTCTTGCGGCCCAGATAGCTCATAAAGTCAGTTGACTCAGGTCAATGCTTCCTGTTTTTTTGCTTATCCCAGGTCTGGGATCATATTGTTCTTTGATCAGCAAAACAACTCTGATAGAGGTTCTTCTGACTCCTTTTGATTAATTCTGCTTCTCAGCAGCATATCTGTAGAAAAGGAGGGAAAAACCAACAATTAGCAGTATCATCATCCCAAAACAGAAGTAAAAGGATGATGAAAAGATGACATTTTAGCGTTCTATAAAATCCCCCACACTATCTTATGCTTGCCCCCAAGCATTTCTAACCTAACACAAGACTCAACAAAACAAAACACATACAAACAAAGATCAATCAGTATCTACTTCAGAGCACCCAGTTCATCACATAAGATCCACAGATACTTAAGCCCATAGCTCCATCCAATATTACCAAGGCTTGACCAAGACCCGAAACTCACCTGATCTGATATAGTCTCATAATCGAGTGCTTAGCGATCAAACCCTGCGATTGAAAGCATACAGAACAATTCCCATTTCCTTCTACCACCCCCTTCACATTGACTGGATAAGATTTTCAGCCTACCCCCTAGGCATTTCCTAATTCTTTTCTTAATTTATATCAGCTGAAGTTTCTTGATTACCCTTGCTTAAATTAGGCCTGGGTACCAAGACATTCAAATTTTCCTTTTTAGAGCTGATTGTAGTTCCTTGGATATTCTTGCTTAAATGAGGCATGAATACCAAAGCAGCAACATAACATTTTTATTCGTAAATTTTTTATATTTTTTTTCATAGCTGCTAAACATCTAAAAATGATTTCAGGGGTAGGCCTATAGAGATAGTCAATGTGTCAAAGGCAACAGGGTAAAGAATGCCAGTTCTGCATGTTTCCTCTCTTAAGATTCAATCATAAAGCCCAAGCATCATGACCCTATGTAGATTAAGTGAGTTTCACAAGTATTGGAAAGATTATACCTTGGTAATAAAACATGGATTTATGAACTCAAACATCTTTTGTTTCCTATGTGATGAAGTGCATACTCTGAAACTGATTTTCATGATCTTTGTTCGGGCACACAAAATTTATCTACAAACATGCAATAAAATCAAAATAAAGCTTGCTCAAGGCAAACAGACATGACATGAAGACAATAATTGAAAAATAGACTCTATAAACAGACTCGATTCTATCTAACTCAAACAAGCAATCCAAACATAACAAAAATACTCCCCCACACTTGATGACACTTTGTCCTCGAAGTGTGAGAAAGAGAAAAAAAACGCAACGTTTAAAGAAAAAATGACAAGGAAAGATAATACCTGGGGCAATTATGGGTTGGGCGGGAAGGTGTTTTGCATGAATTTTTCCAAGAGTTGCTGTTGTATAGCATTTGAATGCTGTTGGTCCTCAATCAGCTTCTGGATCTGAGATCCTTGCTGCTCAACAGTTTTCTGCAAAAGCTCCTAGTTAGCCAAAAGCTGGGTAATCATAGCTGTAATGTTTTGCATCTCATCCCCAGCCCTGAGATTCTGGTTTTGTGGTGGTTGTGGTCCCCGGTCTGATTTAGAGGCATGCTTTTGCGCTGGGATGTTTTCTCCTGCCACAAAATCTTTTTCAAAAATGAAGTTCCCTCCGTTCTTCGCAGAGAAGATGTGGTCAGGAGTAGGAGTGAAACCTGTATTACTGTGCAGCACACGATTTTCATCCAGGTGAAAGTAACCCATGGCATCTAAGGATTTCAAATCTAGAATGCGCAAATCAGATGATTTATGCAAATCGCATGCAGACACATCTAGACCCCTATGCTGGACAACAAAGGCAGTAATCAAAGATCCCAATGGAATTTTATTCTTAACAGTCCTGAATTGCTTACAAAGCCAAAAGCCTAAATTAAGCTTATGCTCATTCACCATACACCAAAGAAAGAACAGTTCTTGTTTAGAAATCACACCAGTAATACCAGATTTTCCAGAAAAATTGATGGCTAAAAATCTATGAATGATCCTAAGTGATAAATCTGGAATAGCATGTGCCTTGGCGTGGCTATCATCAAAAGTTGCAGTTGGGTCTTTAGTAATTTGTTTCCATGCCTCATGCTTATCAAACAGTGGAAATTCAGGGTAATCAGTTAAGCAATTGGCATACCAGTCAGATGTCAACTCATTCTCAGGCACAAAACCAATAAACACATTAAATTCATCCATAGTATAGTGGGCATATTTATTCATCAATCTGAAGTTAACCTCTTTAACACCTACTTTTTTTTTAGTATTCATCCAAAAGGAAACATAAAATTCTAGTGTGAGCTCTAAGAAAGTAGGCTGTTCAAGGAAAAACAAAGTCTCCCATCCTACATTCTGGATATACTTAGTGAGAGGATCAATAAGATCAAGATTAGATAGCAACTGATAATCACAACGGGCGCATGCAATCACATCATATTCATATTTAATGGCTAAGCGTTCAATAGATTCAAGATCATCAAAGTTAAGCCAACCCTTGAGATTTTCAAGGGTTGGTACCTGTTTTGAAGCTCTGCCTCCTTTAGCTTTGGACTTGATTCTTACATGGCCCTTCTGCTCCATCTGGGCTGCTTGCTGAGAAGACATCCCAGGCTTTTGTACCTTGTTGAGGGGTATGTGGGTGCTCTTCTGCTCAGGCCTGGTATTGGATGCATTGGCCTTGGTTTTGATCCTCTTGGTTTTGGTCTGACTGCCACTGGCTTCATCATCAGGCCTGATGGAAGCTACTTTTTCTGGGGCCTCTGGGATTTTGCCTTCTGGCTCTTTCCTCTTCTCCCCCACACTGATCTTCTCTGGGGATGACTTCTCAAGAACCTGGTGCTGTTTCCCTTTTCTCAGGCGAGATAAGGGGACATCATCAGATTCTTCCTCGGAATCGTCAACAACCTCTGCCGGTTTGATTTTATAGGTGGGATCAGAAGCGGTTTCTTCACCGGAGCTAGTGGAATTATGCTCTAGTGACTCAACCGTCTGATCAATGGCCGGCTCAGCCTGGGCTGCTCCTTCAGGAATCGATTCTTCTACCTGACCTGATGGGTCTGGTTGAAGAATCTCAGAAACACGCTCTGCAACCTGCCCTCGCTGTAAATCTTTGACCACTGGAGACGACGGTGGTGGCGACTGTTCTAGTGGACCCGGCG
The DNA here is from genome assembly GCA_963691705.1 of Viola odorata. Classification (NCBI taxonomy): domain Eukaryota; kingdom Viridiplantae; phylum Streptophyta; class Magnoliopsida; order Malpighiales; family Violaceae; genus Viola; species Viola odorata. The sequence continues at coordinate 19,479,636 of OY829540.1, read as the reverse complement.
AGGCTATAGGAGTAGGGTTTTCAGGTTACGGCGGCGGGGTAGCATTTCTGGCTTTTGGAGGAGAAGGCGGCGGTGTGGGATGTTGACTTGCATCATCGCTAACAATATTTTTAACTGACGGTGATGGTGGAGGAGTGCTAATAATCACGGCCTTAGGTTTTGCTTTTGGCTTGGATTTGGCTGTTCGCATGGTAGCTTTGCTCGAAGAGGGTTTTGTGGATCTGCCAGCTCTGGTGAGAACCATGGTGGAATTCTAGGAATTGAGGGTCTAGGATAGATGGAGAAAGAAAGAAGAAGAAGAAAGATGATGACGATTGCTCTTGATTTAGGGTATATTTAGGAAAAAGAAGGAAGAGTTTTAGTTTAGTTGGGATTTTTTATCGGATTTAGAATAGAGGAAGAGTTTTGGTTTGGGCGAACAACGGTCATATTAATTAAATAATATTACCGTAGGAAAAATAATGATGAGTTTATCTGGAATCTGCTTTTTACTTTTTGCGCGAATACCCAGACTTATCTTTCAAAGGCCTTCTCCCAGCCCTGGGATTAGAGCAGATTCCACCAATTCCATAACTCTGAAAAATCTCTTATCCCCGACCTGGGATAAGATCAACTTTAACTGTAACAGCCTCCTGATTTTCCTGAAAAAATATAATCAACGAATTTCCATCAGATTCTCTTCAAGATTTATTCAAATAAAATACGATAATTAAACTGAAACCAAGGCACGGGTTGCCTCCCATGTAGCGTCCTTCTTTTATGTCTTGGACTAGACATGAAATTCTTCATCTATCTTGACTTGGGTGGACTTGAATTTGCTCCACTGTACAGCTCTGAAATCCTTCGTGGTAAGGTTTCAGCCTCTGTCCATTAACCTTGAACATCATTCCCTTCTTTGTATCATGTATATCACTAGCACCATAAGGGTAAATGTTAACAACAGTATATGGACCCATCCATCTAGATTTTAACTTTCCAGCGAAAAGTCTAAATCTAGAATTAAATAGTAACACTTTCTGGCCCACATGAAATGTTTTATCCTTAATGATACTGTCATGATATTTCTTAGTTTTAGCTTTAATGAGTTGGGAGTTCTCATATGCATCTCTGCGCATCTCTTCTAATTCTTGGAGTTGTAGTTTCCTTGATGCAGCGTCCCTTTTTAGTCCCAAGTTGCATTGCTTAATCGCCCAAAAGGACTTGTGTTCTAGTTCGACAGGAAGGTGGCAAGATTTTCCATACACTAGATTGTAAGGAGTTGTTCCAATGAGAGTCTTAAATGCTGTCCTGTACGCCCAAAGAGCGTCATCTAATCTCTGACTCCAGTCTTTTCTGTCCGGATTAACTGTCTTTGCTAGAATAGCCTTTACGTCTCAGTTTGAGACTTCTGCCTGCCCATTGGTCAGGGGATGGTATGCTGTGGACACCCTATGATTGACCTGATATTTTGCAAGTAAGGCAGTAACTACCTTGTTGCAAAAGTGGGTCCCTCTGTCGCTGATTAACACCTTGGGTACTCCAAACCTGTTAAGAATCTGAGACTTTAGAAAAGAGACCACAGTTTTGGCATCATCGGCTGCAGTAGCTTTGGCCTCAACCCACTTAGATAAGTAATCAACAACAAGAATGATGTACTGGTTTCCCCCAAACCTGGGAAAAGGACCCATAAAGTCGATTCCCTAGACATCAAATACTTCACAAGAAAAGATGGGGTTTAAGGGCATTTCATTCCTAGCAGATATATTGCCAACCTTTTGACAATTAGGGCAATTCTGGCAATATAGATGGCAATCTTTAAAGAGTGTTGGCCAATAAAAACCACATTCAAGGATTTTTAATGCTGTTCTTTTAGGTCCGTAATGACCTCCATATGCCTCTGTATGGCAGAATCTTAAAATAGATTCAAATTCATTTTGGAGAACACATCTCCTCAATATTTGGTCTTTACCAATGTTCCACATGTAGGGTTCATCCCATACATAAAACTTGGAATCTCTTCTTACCTTTTCCCTTTCTCTGTATGTCATGTTCTGGTCGAACTTACCTGAATGCAGGAAATTGGATATATCCGCATACCATGGTCTTTTCACCAGGGCAAGGATAAGGCTTTCATCTGGCCCTTCTCCCAGGGCAAAGAAAAGGGCTTCGTCTGGAAAATCCTCCTTTACTTGTTCATGGTTTGGTTCCACGAGTAACCTGCTCAAGTGATCTGCTACTAGATTCTCTTTGCCGCTCTTATCTTTAATCTCTAAGTGGAACTCCTGGAGCAGTAAAATCCATCTGATCAATCTCGGTTTGGCTTCCTTTTTGACTAGCAAATAGCGTAACGCTGCATGATCAGAGTAAACAACAACTTTAGTTCCCAATAAGTATGCTCAGAATTTATCTAAATCAAAAATTATAGCAAATAATTCTTTTTCTGTTGTTGTATAATTTTTTTGCGCATCGTCAAGCATCCGGGACGCATAATATATAACGTGTGGATCACGTCCTTCCTTCTGTCCTAAAACAGCACCAACAGAATTATTAGAAGCATCGCACATAATTTCGAATGGTAAATTCCAGTTTGGAGCTTTAATGATGGGGGCTGTTGTTAATTTTTCTTTCAATGTGTCAAAAGCAGCCTCACAATCAGAGTCGAATTTAAACTCTATTTCCTTCTGGAGCAACCTGCAAAGTGGGGCAGCAACCTTCGAAAAATCTTTAATAAATCTTCTATAAAAGCCTGTATGCCCTAAGAAGGAACGAACTTCTCGCACGTTAGTAGGATATGACAAAGAGTCAATAACATCTATTTTAGCCTTATCTACTTCTATTCCTTTTTGAGAGACTATGTGTCCTAAAATCAGACCCTGCTTAACCATGAAATGACATTTCTCATAGTTTAAAACAAGGTTTGTTTCTAAACAGCGATTTAGAATTTTCTCAAGATTTCTAGACATTCATCGAAAGAATCGCCATAAACAGTAAAATCATCCATGAAAACTTCTATTCCTTTTTCAATGAATTCAGAAAATATGCTCATCATACACCTTTGGAAAGTTGCAGGTGCATTGCACAATCCAAAGGGCATGCGTTTATACGCGAAAGTTCCAAATGGACATGTAAAAGTAGTTTTGTCTTGGTCTTCAGAAGCGACGGGTATTTGGTGAAAACTGGAATACCCGTCAAGACAACAATAGTGAGACTTACCTGACATCCGTTCAAGTATTTGATCGATGAAAGGGGTAGGAAAATGATCTTTCCTGGTCGCTGAATTGAGTCTCCTGTAATCGATGCATAGTCGTCATCCATTTTGCACTCGAGTTGGCACCAATTGCCCTTCAGTATTTTCCACTACTGTTATCCCCGTCTTCTTTGGGACTACCTGTACTGGACTAACCCAAGTGCTATCAGATATGGGATATATCACTCCAGCATTTAAAAGTTTTAATACTTCCTGTTTGACGACGTCCATCATAGGAGGATTAAGTCTCCTTTGCGGTTGTCTCACTGTTTTGCAGTCTTCTTCTAGGTGGATCTTGTGTGTGCATATGGCAGGTGAAATCCCTTTTATGTCAGCTATAGTCCATCTTATAACTTCTCTGTTGTCCTTCAAGACTCTCAAGAGTCTGTCCTCCTCTAACCGAGATAGTTTGTTTGAGACAATCACTAGCAGGCCTTCTCCCTGGCCTAAGAAACAGTACTTTAAGTGACTGGGCAGTGGCTTCAATATCAGGTCTGGGGCCTGTATAATAGAAGGGACTAAAGAATTATTAGTCACAGGTAAATCTATAACTTTCAGGTTACCTTCTATTAATTTAGCCGCATCCAACTCATATACTACTTCCTCAATCTCTTCCCTGACTTCCACCTTACTTTCTAGCTCCTCAAGTTTAAAGTAATCAATGCTTCTTATGAGAACGTACTCAAGGGGATCTGTATTGTCAATTTCATAAATATCTTCATCATCCAAGTCAATAACATTAATAAAATTTAGACAACGCAAATCCTCTGGGTATCGCATAACATCGTACATGTTAAAAGATATTATTTCTCCCATGAATTCTAAAGTTAAACAGCCCCCAAAGACATCAATTTTAGCCCGAGAAGTCCTCAAGAAAGGTCTGCCCAATAATATCTCAATAGATTTGGAGGTATGTTCATTACCCATGTCAACTATATAGAAATCAGCAGGAAAAACAAAGTCATTGACTTGTACTAACACATCTTCTATAACACCAACAGGATAAATTATAGATCTATCCGCTAACTGAATCACAAGCCTAGTTTCCTTTAATTCTCCAATGTTCAAGCTGTTAAAAATTGTTAAAGATAACACATTTATGCCAGCTCCCAGATCACACAAAGCCTTCTCGATCTTCTGTTCTCCAATTTGGCAAGGTATCACAAATGTTCCTCCGTCTTTACATTTGTTCGATAGCTTCTTTTGGAAGACGACTGAAATATTCTCATTCATGTTTATTCTTTCTACCCCTGCAAGCCTTTTCTTATTAGTGCATAGCTCCTTTAAGAATTTTGCATATTTTGGAACCTGTGCTATCATATCTAGTAAAGGAACATTTACAGCAACCTTTCGAAATAGATCCAAAATTGCTTTTTCTTCCTTAACCTTCTTGGTCTTTTCAGACCTGTCAGGGAAAGGAAGGCGAATTACCTGGTCCTTCTTTATGGTAGCTGCTTTAGGAGTAGGGTTTTCATGTACTGGAGTTTCTGGGATTACCTCAACCTCTGCTTCAATTTGGTCTGGTATGGTAGGAGCAGATTGCTTCTTTCCCAGCTCTGGAGTTTCGGTGCCGCTCCTCAACGTCATGGCTGAGACGTTGTGCTTTGGGTTATCCACTGTTGATGTTGGTAACCTGGCTCCCTGCTCATTGCTGTTTATATTTAGTTGTAGAATCTGCTTCTCAACGTTCGATAGAGATGCTTGGGTTGATTTCATAAACTGGCTAAGAGTTTCCTTTAGCCCATCCACGGTTGTTGCAAGTGGCTGTTGTGGAATTGGGTTTTGGGGAGCATTGGGTCTGGGCACGAAATTTTGTAAATTCATGGGGTTCTGGCTATAGTTAGGCTGGACTATGGTGTTGGAATTTGTATTTTCTTTCCAACCTGGGTTGTTGTTATATTGATTAGGATGGAACCTTGGCTGGTGAGGTGGGTACCTCCCATATTGTTGATTGTACTGATTTGCTGCACTGACTTCTTCGGGTGTTCCAGCAATTAGTACGCATTAATCCGTAGAATGTCCTTGCTGGCAGCATAAACCGCATGCGATAGGCGGAACTTGTTGTACCTGAACCTGTTGACCTGCTTGGAGATTATCTAAACGGTTAGAAATCTCAGTAAATTTTTGCTCAAAGAAAGATACATTACTTGTGCCTCTGTCTGCTGGTCCATTTTGGTAGCAATTTTCTGCCAGTGTCTGGATTAGATTGTTGGCTTTCGTCAACGTGCAATCTTGAAGGGCACCTCCTGCTGCTCTATCTAACATCACTTTGTCTTTGTGGATCATACCATCGTAGAAGTACTGGATCAGATTTTGGTCTGAGAGTCTATGGTTCGGACAAATTTCCTATAGGTCCTTATACCGTTGGTAATATTCTCCAAAATCTTCACTCGGATCCTGATGAATTGATATGATGTTCTTTCTGGCATTCCCAGCCTTGGTGAAAGACCAATATTTATTGAGGAACACGGTCAACATTTGAGGCCATGTTGTGATAGAGTTGTGTTGCAAGCTTAGGAACCAATTCCTAGCCTTGTCCTCAAGAGTCCAAGGAAAAGCTCGAAGTTTGGCTCTGTTGATATCCACCCTAGGTGGTTTGAGTGTTTCACACTCCCAATGGAGGCTTTGAAGGTGTTTAAACGGATTCTCGCTTGGCAGGCCATAGAATTTCTTAAGGTTGTGGATAGTATTGGGTTTTAAATTCCAATCATTTTCAACTGGTGGGTACTGGATACAGAAATAGGTATCAGAGGTTGGCCTATCGTTGTGATACTGTCTAAGAGTCTATTCAGGTGGTGGTGGTGGTGGAGGAGCATGGATATCGGGATTAGGATCTGGATTCTGGTCAGGGTTCTCCATTTCTGGTTGGTCTGGGACAGGGTTGTTTCTAGGCACCGATGACAAACCTTCTCCCAGGTCTGGGATAGGGTTGAACGAGTGCGATTGCTCAGAGCTGACTTTTGGCTCAGACCTCTGTCTCTTAGTTCTCTTCCGATATTGCGTTTCCTCACGTGTAATTTCTGGTTTGTATTGGATTAATGGCTCACCTGAAGACCTGGTCATAAACAAACAAACAAATTTTTTTTAATACCGTTGAATCCCCAGCAACGGCGCCAAAATTTGATGGTTGCCGAGACCGTCAAAATAAATCAAGTTACAATTTACCATGAACGAATATAATTTAACTGCAGTAAGTGGTAAAAGGATCGTTCCTCAGAGATTCGGTGGATTAAAATCAATTCTTTGTATTAATTTAAAGGGGTGGTAAATACCAATATGAGTTGTTGGTTGGTTGCAAACAATTTAGATTGACAGAAATAAACAAAACAGAAGACGCAGTGAGTGATATTAACCAGTTGATAAAGACTTCCCAGTAAGGACTTCTTATAGCTCATGATTCGAATAGATTGATCATAGATGCAAGAATATTAAACACTAAACTTATAGGAAGGCTATAGAGACCAGGTATTGGTCACCTAGATCTCCTACTTTCCTCATACACAAGACTTCCAAAGAGACACTCTATTGGAAGTCCCTAATCATCCTAACAATCCTAAGAGACACTCTATAGGATTTAATCAGGGCAATTGATAGACGCAGGGAAAGACCTAATCCCAGGCCTGGGATAGAGAATCGTGTCTATCCTATAAACCAGATCTGATCCTTCTTCTAGCTGTCACCAGCTAGTGGCCTTCGTATTTCTCTTGCCAATGTAGACTCCAAAGCCGCCAGAAAAGACTGTAATCGTTCCAAACCTTAAGTGAAGTTGATCAGACTTTACTAAGAACAAGGACAAGTTGTCATGCAAACAAGAAGGATAAGAATACAAGTATAGAGTGTGTGAAGTGCGAATTGATCTCACAACCTAGGAATTATGGCTTTGAATCCTTACTAAGAAGAAGGCGCTTAGCCTATAACAGACATAATATAAATAATAATAAATAACAGAATATAAAAGAAATCCGAATTGTATTGAAGGTAAGAGAATAGTTTAAGCTGCAACAATGGTAGAAAATCCGAGAGAGAAGAAGTTAACCTCTTCTTCTCAGCGGCAGCTTTAAATAACAAAACCTATCTCTGGTTCAAAATTCAAAAGACGAAGAGAAGATCGAAATCTAATCTTGCGGGATAGTTTATTTAAATACAAAAAGAGAGAATCGATCATGCTAATCGATTAAGGAGTTCTAAGCATAGTTGAACTTCTTTCTTTTTGGAAGATGGTAGTTCAATTCCTTGATTTCGCCCACGGCCCACGAAGCAGTCTTGCGGCCCAGATAGCTCATAAAGTCAGTTGACTCGGGTCAATGCTTCCATTTTCTTGGCTTATCCCAGGTCTGGGATCATATCGTTCTTCGATCAACAAAACAGCTCTGATAGAGGTTCTTCTGACTCCTTTTGATTAATTCTGCTTCTCAGTAGCATATCTGTAGAAAAGGAGGGAAAAACCAACAATTAGCAGTATCATCATCCCAAAACAGAAGTAAAAGGATGATGAAAAGATGACATTTTAGCGTTCTATCAACGGGTAAGTGGCAAGGTTTGCCGAAGATAAGCCGATAGGGGGTCATGACTATGGGAGTCTTGAACGCTGTTCGATAAGCCCAAAAAGCGTCGTCAAGCTTCAAACTCCAGTCCTTGTGGGATTGGCTGACCGTCTTTTATAAAATTGACTTGATCTCTCGGTTGGACACCTCGGCTTGACCGTTGGTCTGTGGGTGGTAAGCTGTAGAGACACGATGTGTGACTCTATACTGCTTGAGCAAGCCGCTGATGACTCTGTTGCAGAAGTGGATTCCACGGTCACTAATGAGGGTTCGTGGAGCTCCAAACCTGCTAAAAATACGAGAGCGAAGAAAAGCTGCAACCACTTTGGAATCATCAGTCCTGGTCACCTTAGCCTCAACCCATTTAGAAACGTAGTCAACCGCTAAGAGGATATATACGTTTCCATATGAGTTGGGGAAGGGACCCATAAAATCAATACCCAGATATCGAATATTTCACAAGCGATAATACCTGTGAGCGGCATCTGGTTTCGAGCGCCAATGTTACCTGTACACTGACAGCACAGGCAAGCCGCACAGAACATGTAGCTGTCTTTAAAAATTGAAGGCCAGTAGAGACCTACCTCCAGAACTTTTAGGGCTGTCTTCTTTGCTGCAAAGTGGCCGCCCTCCGTCGAAGAGTGACAGAACCTGAGGATGGAAGGGATCTCGTCGGTGGTAACGCATCTTCGAATGATTTGGTATGAGCAGAACTTCCAAAGGTAGGGACTATCCCATATGTAGGATCTGGATTGTCTCCTGATATGATTCTGTTCAGAAGGGGAGGAGTCTGCCGGAAACTGACCTGTGGCAACGAAATTAGCAATATCAGTAAACCAGGGGTACTCGATGGCTTGGGCAAGACAAAGTTGTTCATCAGGGAAAGTGTCACGAATGGGAATGAGTGAGTCATCCGTCTGGGCAGACAGGCGGCTCAGATGATCAGCTACGGAGTTTTCAGTGCCTCTCTTGTCTTTGATCTCCAAGTTGAACTCCTAAAGCAGAAGTATCCACCAGATAAGGCGAGGTTTTGCATCTAGCTTGGTCAAGAGGCAGCGGAGTGCGGCATGGTCTGAAAAGATAGTCACTTTCGTTCCCAAAAGGTACTGCCGGAATTTATCTAAGGCAAAGACCACGACGAGGAGCTCCTTCTCTGTAGTTGTGTAATTTCGTTGGGCAACATCCATGAGTTTCGAGGCATAGTAAATTACATAAACCTCTCGGTCTTTCTTTTGTCCTAATACAGCTCCCAAGGCGTTATTGCTCGCATCACACATAATTTCGAATGGAATAGCCCAGTCTGGTGCGCGAATAATGGGGGCTGAGATCAGCTTCTGCTTGAGGAGGTCAAATACAACTTTACAGTTCTCGTCGAAGATGAATTCAACGTCTCGGCCAAGTAGCTGGCACATCGGCTGCGTGATCTTGGAAAAGTCCTTGATAAATCTCCTGTAGAAACCTGCATGGCCAAGAAACGAACGTACCTCACGTACACAAGTAGGATACGGTAGAGACTCGATTACCTCGATTTTTTCCTTGTCCACTTCGATTCCCTTGCGAGAAATGATGTGTCCTAAAATCAGTCCCTGATCTACCATAAAGTGACACTTCTCGTAATTAAGAACGAGGTTAGTTTCAACACATTTTTGTAAAACTTTCCGTAAAGTGAGTAAACATTCAGGAAAAGAATTACCGTAGACTGTGAAATCGTCCATAAATACCTCAATCCCTTTTTCAACGAGCTCGGAGAAGATACTGACCATACAATGCTGGAATGTGGCAGGTGCGTTGCAAAGACCAAAGGGCATCCTCCTGTAAGCGAATGTGCCGAATGAGCAGGTAAACGTGGTCTTGTCTTGATCGTCTAGGGCAACCGGTATCTGATGAAATCTTGAGTAGCCATCAAGGCAGCAGTAATGCGTCTTTCCAGCCAAGCGCTCTAGCATCTGGTCAATGAACGGCAGGGGGAAGTGATCCTTCCTCGTGGCGACGTTTAACCGACGGTAATCGATGCAAACGCGCCATCCGTTCTGAATGCGTGTAGGGATCTGTTCGCCATTCTATCCCGTGGTGATAGTGATACCGGTCTTCTTCGGAACAACTTGAACTGGACTTACCCAAGTACTATCCGAGATGGGGTAGATCACACCAGCATCGAGGAGCTTCAATATTTCCTTTTTAACGACCTCCATCATTGGTGGGTTAAGGCGGCGCTGTGGTTGACGAACTGACTTGTAAGCATCGTCTAGGTGTATCCGATGTGTACACAGGGCTGGAGACAGTCCCTTGATATCTAAAATAGTCCATCCAATAGCCCTCTTGTATTCCTTCAGTAGGGCAACTAGAGCGGTCTCTTCTTCCGTGTCAAGTTTGCTGGAGATGATTACGGGTAGGGATTCGTTGGCACTAAGGTAAGCATACTTCAGGTGCTTGGGCAAGACCTTGAGTTCCAAATTCGGTGCCTGCACAATGGAAGGAGGGAGCTTAGTGTATTCATAGGGCAAGGGAGTTACTACCATCTTAAAGGGAGAATGAGGCGTGGTTTCCAAGACAGAAACGATCTCTCGTAGAGCTGGAGGGGTGACAAATTTGGACTCCTGATTTTGCATCTCCGCAAAGTTGACACTGTTTGCTAGGGCAAGCTGCAGAGGATCTACAGAAAATAAGTCAATGATTTCCTCAACATTTGGGTCAACAATATCAATAAAATTAAGGCTAGAAAACTCAGAAGGGAAACGCATGGCATCAGTCATGCTAAATCGGATAATTTGTCCATCAAACTCGAGGGTGATCGATGCATCATAGACGTCTATCTTCGCGCGTGCAGTTCTGAGGAAAGGTCGGCCCAGCAGAACATCAGAGGATTTGGTGCCTTGTTCGTTTTCCATGCTGATCACATAAAAGTCGGCCGAAAAAAGTAGGTTGCCAACTTGGATTAGGACGTCTTCAATGATCCCTTCTGGATAGATTATTGATCGATCTGCCAACTGGATGACTACTCTGGTTGACTCCAGTGGTCCGAGTTCCAGCTGAGTGTATATCGGCAAGGGCAAGACATTAATACGTACACCTAAGTCACACATAGCTTTACCAATATCAGTACCTCCGAGCTTGCAGGGAATTGTAAACATTCCTGGATCTGCACACTTTGGAGGGATTTTTCTTTGGATAACAGCAGAAACATTAACACCCACGCTGATTTTGTTCACGCTAGCCAATTTACTTTTGTTAGTGCATAAGGATTTCAGAAACTTAGCATATCGCGGAATATTCTTAATAGCCTGCATAAGTGGAATGTTAATTTGGACTTTACTGAATAAGTCAAAAATTTCTTTTTCTTCTTTATCCTTTTTCTTTTTGACTAACCTGTGTGGAAATGGAGGCTCCAAGACTTTGATGATGAAGTCGTCAGAGAATTCAGAATTCTCGTTATTAATTGGCGCACCTGGTTTCCTGGACGTGTAAATTTTCTTCTCTTTTTTGGCAGTAGCCTCGACATTTTCAATGACAGGGGTGGGGTCAGGGAGCTCAGCTTCTCGGGCACGCGGCTGACGGTTAGGTAACTGTGTGCCACTGCGGAGATTTATGGCACAAGCTCCATGCTTAGGATTAGCTTCTGGCTGTGGTGGCAGTCTTCCACCATTCTTCAGCTCCTTCATTTCTACAGATAAGGCTTCCAATTTTTTGTTCATTTCAACAACGAGATGTCGTAAACTAGGCTCCTCAGCATATGGGGGTCCCATCTGTCCTTGTGGAGCTTGATATTGATGTTGTTGATTGTTGTGGTAATTGGGCCGTGGTTTGAAATTCTAGAGGTTGAAGGGTGGCTGTTGTTGGTTCTGGAATGGATTTGTGGCTGCATCTGGTTTGGCATAGGCTGCTGCTGGTTATTGTTGCCATAGCTCAAGTTCGGGTGACACCAACCATTGAGGTAATTCTGGGTATACGAATCCTGCTTCCTAGGGGCTCTATTATAGTTCCCAATGGCGTTGACATCTACTTCATCTGGGATATGCGGACAGGCGTCCGTGGGGTGGTCAGTAAAGTTGCAGATGCCGCAGGCTTTTATCTGCACGGGCTGGCCGCTGGCCATGTTCTGTATCATCCCGGTAAGGGTGGAGAGTTGGTTCTCTATAGCAGCAGATCGAGCGTCATGAGTGGTAGGGGTTGTTAGCTGGTCCAAAGGTACATCATTTTTAGCCATGCGCTCTAGGAGGATTTTTGCATTTTCTGGAGTTAGGGCAAGCATATCATCGTTGCTGGCAGCATCAATCAATTCTTTGCTTCGCCCTCGCAATCCCTCATGGAAGTACCCAAGGAGAGCGTGGTTAGGAATGTTGTGCGAGGGACAAAGGGTCTGCATCTTTTTGAACCGCTCATAGTACTGTCCAATGTTCTCATTCTCTTTCTGCGTAATAGAGACTAGCTGTTTCTTGGTTACATTGGCCATAGAAGTGGGGTAGTATTTTTCAGTGAATGCCTTGAACATGTCGGCCCAGCTAGTAATGGATAGGGCAGACAGATCATAGAACCAGTTGCGAGCGTCGTCTTCAAGCGACCACATGAACGCTCTAAGCTTAGCTTGGTTGATGTCTACTTCTGGGGGTTTTAGAGCTTCGCAAACAGTATGGAGCTGCTGGAGATGTCGGAGGGCACTCTCTCTAGGGATGCCATGGAACTTGGGCAAGCAGTGGAGAACGGAGGATTTGATAATCCAGTCATGAGCAACAGTAGGCCATGCTATGTACCCAACAGTGGTCTCCAAGGTAGCATTGAGGTCTGAGATGCAGGGGTTGATGATAGCATCGCCAGCACCACCGTCACCGTCGTCGGCCATAGCTGGTTATTTGGGGTGTGGGTTGTCCTCAACGTCTTGATCCAGCGGATCGTCGTAGGCGGGAGGTTCCAGGTTTTGAGGGGGAGGTTCAGATGGGTTTGGTGTAGGAGTTGCAGATTGATGTTGCTTAGCAAGTTTGCGAGCTAGTCGTTCTGTTCTCCAGATTTCTGGATCGAAAGGTAGTAAAGTCGCGTTGGAAGACCTGGTCATACAAAAAGAAAAGAGCGTCAATTGGTTAATCCCCGGCAACGGCACCAAAATTTGATCGGTTGTCGAACCCGTCAAAAATAATAATAAAACCTGCAGTCAATGTGCACAATAAATTGTGTATAATGGTAACAGGATTGAACACAGAGATTAAGGGATCAACACTCAATTCAATCTGACAAACTAAGCAATCCAAGCAATAAGTAACCAAGAGGGGGGTTTTGAATGGTTGTTTGATTAATCTAATTATTGACTACGAAAATAATAACAACTAGTAGCAAAGAGTAATAGAGGTAATAAGAAACCAGTAGAGAAGAGAGTTCCCAGTAAGAGTCCGAATCCGGTTGCAATTGTGGTTAGCCGATCATTGGCGCAAGCATCGTCTACCCCGAGCCGATAGACGCACTATAGGGACCAGGTGCGCTTAGGTCCCCTGCTTACCTTCGTAATGGAAGCTATCCCAAGGTACGCTTATGGGTTAACCTTGACAGTCCGGCGTCCTCTAAGGTATGCTTATGGAGGCAACACTCAGATGCCCATGAATAAGAGGTAAGATGCGTCTAGGGCGAGACACTCAGTACGCTCGAGGCTCTACCCTAACGACTTGTTCAATCCCACTAGGGGATACCAGGTTTCCAGTCAGGACCAGTATGGTTATCTGCTCTACCCTGCAGCTTAGCGTTAGGTATAACTACAAGGACGATAGTAATTACTCTAGTTCAATTACTAGGTGATCAAGCTAATAATTACCCTAGGTAAATTGACAATTAATTATTGAACAAAAAGATACCAACACAGAATTTATGAAGAACAATCTGGCCTCACGACTTCCCTTGCAACCTTCAATCGTCTCTTACCAAGAACAAGAAGACTTAGCCGCTCATATTAAAAGTAAAGACAAATAAATAATTAAATTGCATAATTAAAATAAAAGAGGTGAAGAAGAAATAAATCCTGATTAATTGAAGAGAGAAACAAGGTTGCCGAAGGCAGTGGTGGCGCCAAAGGTTCAGCGGGAGAGAAAAGAAGAGAAGAGCCTCCAAAACCTAATTACTAAAAGTATTTATATGATTATTACAAATTAAATTCCTAATCCGATTTGAATTCAACTCCCCATAGGACTTCTACTGTGATTGGGACTTCTGGCGCATTAATTGAGCAGATTCGATATTTTCCTTTAATGTGCTTGTTTCCTTTTCTCGCTAGGACACTGCTGCCTTCCGCAAACGTCCAGCTGCTCGGCCTAGCTGTTCAAATACTTCCAGAAAATGATAGAAAGTGCTTCTCTTTGTAGTTTCCTCTTAATTAGCCCAGATCTGTAAAAAGTGAATAAACACAGCAACATAAGTAGCATCATGGTCTAAAAAGGCATACAAAAGAGGAGAGAATTAAGGACATAAAACACTCTATCAATAGGAACATACTTCACAAAAAGTTTACCTTTGATAACACAATCGCGAACGAAGTGATAGTTTACTTGTTAGTCTTACGCCCTAAAAATTAACCAATTGGATCAGAAGAATTTATAGTAATTATTTAAAGAGTTTAATACTAGATGCAATTTTATTGAGATATTATTTGATAATATATGATATATATTATATAGGGATTTTCGGTTATATAATATATATTAAGATATATATTTAAATAACTAATTACAAGTGAAACCCTAGAGTATATATATGATCAAAACACATAGAGTGACACAACATTAGAAATGCATAGAACAGAAAAAAATGAAAGAGTTACACATACTCTCTTTTCTCTTGGTGCTAGCACACTACAATATGTCAGATTTCAGTTCATTGGCGTGGATTTCAATAGGGGGTGTTCGTCTCAGCAAGACAACATATGTTGATTCGATTCAAGCTAGTGTGGCTGAATCTCATTATGAGAATCAAGGTTTTGGTTTGTTTGTTTAACCGATTTCGTCTTCCCGGTATAAGGTATGTGGTTCGATTCCTTGTTTATCATATGATTTATTCGTTTGCATGGTTCCTGGATTAGGTTTTTATTTTCAATCTTCTGCTGCAATTGTGATCGAAACGTAAAAGTGGGAACCTCTTGCATTCGATTATTTTGTATGATTGATTTATGAAATCAATGATTATTTATATGTGTTTTGGCCATATATATATTCAGCCTTATGTGATTCAGTTTTGGTATATACATATGATGTATAGCCGAAATCGATTAAAATATACATGTGAAGTGTAGCCGAAATCGATTAATTGTGTATATATATGATATATATTGCCAAAATTTGATTGATATATATGTGATGTGTATGCTGAAAATTGATTGATATATCTATGATTAAGCATACTGACTATTTGTGGACATATATAGATACATACATGCTACTATGAGGCTGAAACAGTGAACATTAAATGGTTTAATGTATTTGGTTTTAATGATTCAATTTGATTGAATAATCGAACAAGGTGGTAATACTTCAGGGTCGAGATCGACTTATTTTATTAATGTGATTGCTGAAATACTTCAATTTTAGGGTGGAATTGCTCTTAACAGAGTATGGGAAAACAAATTTTAGTGCCTTATGATAGCTTTGTGATTATGACTCATTTTCATATCATAAGTTTTATGCCATCCATGTTTGAACACTTCTCAAAGATTTGATCACTGAAGTATGAGTTATCAAAACGGTTTTAGGCCCAATATGCATTAGGTTATCTCAATTAGGCAAGATGGAAATGGTGCTTCCATAAATTTAACCATGGCCACACTTTTTTAGGCTATCAAAATGGTTTTGGGCCTAAGGCATGAGATGAGATTAAACATGTATATGATATCCTAGATCTCATAATGTTTGTAAAAGTTACATGTGATGTAATTGGTACAAGAAGTTGTTGCATCTTAGGAAGTTTAACGTAGATCTAGTAGGACTAGACAAGAGCCTGAGAGATATGGATTTCTCATAACTGAAGGAGAAGAGGTTTTGATTATGGATCAAAGTGAGCCTACATCCTATCAAGAGCCTATGTCTAGTTTAGTAGGGGTGATCACGGGCCGGTTTGGTCCAGTTTTTAGGCTAGAACCGGACCGAACCAAAAATTATCGGTTCTAATTTTCATAAAACCGGACCAAACCGGGCACTAACGGTTCAGTTCGGTTCGGTTCTAATTTTTTCGCTTCTTATCGGATCGATTCCGGTTTGGCCTGTTTTTTTTTCCCACTGGGCCAGCCAGGCAAATCCATCTCCCTCCCTTATTTTCTCCACTGGGCGGCCCATCACCCAAACCTAATAAACCAAACACCAAGCCCAACCTATTAAACACTAAACAGAAAGCCAGCACCATCTTCTTCTTGCTCGTGGCCGCCAGTGCTGGTCACCAACCCAGCCATTGTCGCCGCGCCTGTAACGCCCAAGACCGACCTACACCCCTCTTTTCTTCCAATTCGAACCAACTTCTACCCATTCAAATCCGTATTCAACCTAACAAAATCTAACCCCTACAAATCTCCTCCTCTTTTCTTCCAATTCGAACCAACACAAATTAAATCAAACACAACAGCAAAAACCAACAAGCAAGCACAGAAAAGAAAAGGAGAAGAAACACAGCAGCAACAAAGAATAAAAAAAGAAAACATTGAGGAGAATGAAAAGTAACAAAAATGACAATGAGTTGCGGTCGTGGTGCCAGACTAGCTGGTGGCCGCGCCTTCTTGTTGTTGATAGTCATCGAAGTTGCTTGTGTGTTTCAGTGTTTGTTGTTTGTGCGGCTAGGGTTAGAGAAAATGAGAAGTGAAAAAGGAAGAAATGGTCAAAATGGGTTGGTAGGGTTGCTGTTTTACAATTTTCAATTTCATTAACTAATGTCAAAACGACGTCGTTTACTTATTAAACGACGTCGTTTACTTATTAAACGACGTCGTTTAATTATTAAATACACCATTTTAGTATTTTTTTTAAGTAAAGCTTTTATTTACCAAATTGTAAATAATAGCCTAATATTATCACAATATTTTAGTATGATAAATTTTTACATTTTACTATTTTAGTATAAAATTTTAAAGCAATTAAATATTAATAAATAATAAGTATTAATATATTGAAATGTAATGAATACATTGAACAAATATCTAGTATACATCAAGAAGTATCGAGTAAGTATAGATATTAAAATATCAAATATGACTTATGAGCCTAACATATACACACGAAAGTTTTTCAAGTATAATCGTGTTCCATAGGATGATAAGATTAGATCACTTATATTTAGAGTTTCAAAATTATCATTGAACAATACTATAGTTAATTACTTAAACTCATATAATGTGTAATACATTAATACAGTTTAAATTAAAAACATAAAACTCTAAACAATTAGTAATTATATATTTTTATTTTATGATAATTGACATGATTCTCATTTACAACAATACAATTATTTTTTTATTAAGTAAAATATTGAACAATAAACATATATCCACGATATACCTTAATAACTGATAAGATTCGTGGTCGTGTCTGATCGGAACGGCGACGATCGGTCGTCGGATGTACCTGCAAAGCGCCGGAGGGGGGGCTCCGGCGTAGACACTCCGATGCTTAAGTCAGTTTGGGGATACAAAGTAACAAGAGGTTCTACTGGGTGATCTCGATCTTTTCTTCTGTTTGAAAAAGTAGGGATATTTATAGGCCTTGATGGCGATACCTGGCGATAACAGTCTAGGCGATGTCTGGTGATGACGTCACGAGCGATGCCAGTAGGTAACGTCATGAGCGATATCTAACGGGCTGCCGGGAGCGATAACCTCGTGATTCCCTAGGATGGGATGATGCAGTGCGCACAGAGACGCGTGAGTCCCCCCTCCGCTGATGTCGACCATCCTAGGAATCCTTCGCTGATCCCTGGGCGATATGAAGATATACTATGGGACTTATAGGAATCCGTCCCGGCAGGAGCCGCAAATGTAGTAGTGCCATTAGGGTTGTCTTTATTGTTATCATAAGCCCAACTGAAAACGAGCCCGAGTGTTTACCAAGGGCTGTCACTCCCTGTCCATGTCTGGAATCTTAGGTGAGGGTTTGTTCTTTCATAAGGCGATAGGCTCCTAGGATATCCGAACTTCCTTGTCTCCTTTAGCTCGATACAGATTGGTCTAAACGATGGGCTAGGGCTCAGATTTGAAGCTTTCCTCCGAGCAAACAGATTCCGGCCTTCATTTTTGTCTCATGCCTAGTCTTCTGGAGGCGTTAAGATATCCACGGGAGACGCCGCTATCTCGTTCGTAATTATTAGGGCATTGCCTTCGCCTAGCGATATTATTCGGCCTGGTCCCTTTGGCAGGACTTTGGGAAGTCGCAACTTCACTTCTGTCACAGGAGAGCTGCTGACGGGCCACTTGCGATGTCGCCAAGGACTGCGGCCGAGTCATTCTGTAGGCTCGCATATGTTCCGGTCCATCATCCTTTCAAGTGTACTGCAAACACATAGAGGAGATAGGTACTCATGGAGAAATTAGAAAACTTTGTACTTATAGGGATTTTGAGATCACACAGGCCCTGTCTTTCTTTTCTGCTTAAGGAAACAACGATATTGACGCGGTTTTACGCCATCAGCTGCCTTCGATTAACGTGGCTTTATACCACTAGATACTTGTGAGGTCGGCGAGGTTTTATGCATCTAGGGCTACCTGCGACATCAACGCGGCTTTACAGTGTGGATAACAGTAACCGTATGGCTTTTACGTCATGACTACCCATAATATCGTGCATTTTGGCATTTTTCCATATTCTATCTCGTACCCCTCCGAGCATCTGTATCGCGGATAGTTCACGAACACCGACCTTCGCTTCAGCTTCGGGTCCATCGGCCTTCGAGGGTAACGGGACGGCTCGCCTTTTGAGGACCTCCTTTTCTTTTCCAAGGCCCTTCTCTTGGAGCCTATAAATCGGGGAGTTTTTTCCACCCACGTTCTCATCATCTTTGGCAACTTGCATTATGGATCATTTGACTAAAAATTTTCTCCTTTCCAAGGGTCACTCTCTCAAGAACCTCAATGATGGTGACGTAGGGTTCTTGGAGAACATGTTGATTAAGACTTCTGAGGACATCTTGGAGTTACAAGGGATGCTGACCCCACTCCATTCCAGGCTGGGAGCCACGTCTCTGGAGGATTTCAGTCCTTTGGAGAGCGTGTCGAAGCTGGCTGCCTCCATCGCTCGGATTCAAGTGGTGATCGCCATGCTGCAGCAGCGCAAGGATATGCTGGGGTGCTGCCTAAAGGGGATGAGAGCCACCTCCCATGATCTAACTATGGTCATGGATTCCCTGAGAGACCTTCCCGAAGTACCCGAAGACGCTGGCTCTGACGCGTGATATCAGTGGCTCCCTTTGAGCCCTTTTTACTTTTCCTCTTGTCATGCCACTGTACTTTTCGGCCATTATGCCATAATAAATAAACTATTTTTATTATGCCACTTTGCAACT
The DNA here is from genome assembly GCA_963691705.1 of Viola odorata. Lineage (NCBI taxonomy): Eukaryota > Viridiplantae > Streptophyta > Magnoliopsida > Malpighiales > Violaceae > Viola > Viola odorata. The sequence goes on along the minus strand of OY829540.1, from coordinate 19,460,364 downwards.
GTTCTTCTTCTTTAATGCGCCCTTTGTCTTTTTTCCATTGGTGGTATTCTTAGCCCAACTGAAAATGATTCAGCTACTGGGTGATTTTCTGGTTGGCTGTTCTGCATTAAATCTACACCGCTGTTGTCCTGGCAACAGATTGGGCGGTTTTGCGATTTTCTTTGATTCAAGTAAGATTTCAACAGGCGTGACTTCAAATCCTTATTTACACTTCAGGCTGTACACGTGTCCACCCTCAAGGGTCGGGTTGGAAGATCGAAGATCCTTTTTTCCCGATTTTCTGGCTATTTAAGGGGATCCTCTTTCCCTTGTTTTTATTCACCTCCTTGTTCGTCTTTTTCCTTTGCTAAGCAATCTGCAATCTCATGGTTGATTCTCATTTTTTAGATACGACCACACGAGATTCCCCACCAACTCCTCCGACTTCTCCTGATTCGGATAATCCTCCTCCGTCGCCTCCTTGGAGGCCGCCTGTTCGCCGACGGTGTCGCAAGAGGTGGAGGAAAGATGTTGCGAAGGTATCTAGATCATTCTTTGATTCTCTTGCTTCTCTCTATACGAAGGGAGAAGAAACGTCTTTCCTTCCTAGCGAGTCACCACAAGGGGCTCTTTCTGCCAGCTCAGCCGTTGGAACGGTATCGCCAGCTGTTAAGGAGGAGTCTGATCGATCGTCAGTTCGCGCAGGGGGAGGGTTGAGGAACATTTCCCTCTCGTTGACGAGGATCCATCGCTTTTAGGTGATGATGATGATGACATGGTCTACTGCTATGGCATCTCCTGGTCCGACGGCGAATAGTTGTGCATACCATGCCTCTTTGTAGATGCCATATGGCTTTCCCAAAATAATAAAATGACGCTTTATTTTCTTTTCGCTCTCTTGCCGCTTTTCTCCCTTTATTTTTTCAGGTTTCCAGGGTTATCGCGGAAGTGTGCCTTTCGCTGGGTGCAACTGCCTTTCGGTTTTCAATCAGTAACTGTCTTCTCCAAAAGACACTGATGACTGCCCACACGTCCTTTTCCACTCTGCACGTGTTTTGTTTTTACAGGCTGTTTCTTTTTTAGGTTTAACCTTTATAAGGAATTCGCTCTTCTCTTTTGGTACTTTTGCTAATACTTCAAAATTCTTCGTATTTTCTCTCTTCTGTGCTTCTTTCTTCCCGAGGGGTTTTACTGCAATTGCTTGCCGGTGCCGACGACCTGTTTACTGGCTCTTTGCTCCATGTATTTTGTTTCTCTATCGCCATAGCTTTACTTTTCCAGTTCATTATGTCTCGCGCTAGATCCTCTGCAGTTATCGAAAATCCCCTAGATCCCGAAGTTAGGAGAGCTCGTAGTGTTTTTGATTGTAATGAGGTTTTGAGGGCTGAGTTAGAGGAGAACGGTATCACTTTTCCCACGGGATACCGCCCCTTTGTCCCTTTGAAGGATACTCGGCTTACTGATGCCATGTGGGGAACGTTTCGGCTGGTTTATTTCAAGATGTTTACCTACGGATTTCGTTTCCCACTTCATACTTCTTTGATGAAGCTGCTAAACCATTACGATCTCAATCCTGTTCAAATAACTCCACCTTCCTGGTGTGGGCTTTACGCCTTTCTTCGTTCGTGCGAGATGAAGCATATTTTCGCTCCATCGCTCGATCTCTTCCGTACATTTTTCACCATGAGGTGTCGCAGCTGCTTGGTGGATATTACCCCAAGTTGGAATGATGCCCTTGTTCGGTTCTTCTGGCGGAACTTTCAAGGTTTCGAAGAGAACGTGGACAACTGGAAAAAATGGCTTCTTCACCCTTCGCTTGCCCTCTCGGTACTGGCGCGGTGGTTTCAACCGAGAGATTAACAGTGCCGCTTGGCGAAAACCAGATGTGCTGTCTAGTATGGATATGTCTAATGTTACCGCCCTGTTAGAAATAGAAGGGCCCTTCCTCATTCGGGAATTCGCTCGATTCAGGCCTTTGCCAGAGTGTGTCGTTGGTGAGTTTTTCTTTTGTCACCTTATCGCTTCGATTTTCTTGCCATATTAAAATATTTTATTGGCAGGTAACGCTGAGGGTCGCTCTTCCGGGGAAAGTGACGCTCCTCTGAACGTGGTGCCGCTTCAGACGTTACCTCCTTCTCCTCCGCCTGAAGGCTCAAGTCGTCCGCCTATTCTGCCATGAGGAAAGAGAAACAAAACCGTCGTGACACGCAGTGCATCCGCTCGACCTTCTCGTTTCCTTGAGAATTGGGTATCGTCTCGTGGTAAGGGAGTGGCTCCAAGTAACCCTGTGATTGAAGAGGTTGACAACGATAGCGAAAGCATGGATACCGGTTCCGAGCTGCGTCATGCCACCCTTGCCCAACGGATGAAACTTAGGTCGAGAAAGAGTGAACCCGCAGCGGAGTCAACTGAGGACGATAGCGACGAAATGGCCGCCGAGACGGAGCGTCTCGTAAAGAGAGTTCGTAAAGAGAAGTCTGACCCACCAATTCCTCCCGTGGAGGAAGTCAACGCGGTTCCCTCCGAGGGAGTTAACACTTCACACGTCACGGGTGCCTTGCCGGTGACGGAAGCGGTCAAGGTGCTCTCTGCCATTCCTCCCAAAGTTAACGAGGCTTCAGTAGCGGTGGGCTCTCCCTTGTCGTCAGGCAATCCTATCTCTCCGATCCACTCCTTTATTCCAGATGTGAACTTATCGGTTTCGAATCCGATCGCTCCTCCTAACCCTCCTCCACAGAAACCTCAGCCTTTGTTTCTTTCTTTGATCTCAGGCATTGGTGATTCCGCAAAAAGTTGTTCTCCTCCTTATATCGCCAATCTTTCCCCTCAAAGTCTTCAAGGCCCCACCACATATCAGCTGGACTTGTCTTCCCTTGGTACCTACGGTCTTCGCGCTTTAGGGATACCGGACCCACTATCGCGAGAAGAGCCAGTGGGCCCAATAGTGGGGCAAATGTTTACTTCTTCGAAGGACAAAGAAGAGTTCTTGCGGCATCCTCCTGAAGCACGACATTCACGCCTTCTGACTGACATGCTGGCCAGTTTCCGCGAGCTAAATTACTTTTTTGAAGATCAGCGTGACAAGGTTCGGCCTTCTCTTGATTTGAAGGGAGAACTAAGCACTGCTTTAGGGAAGGTAACGGAGCTGTTGCAGCTTCAGGAGCGAACCTGGGCGGAGTTGAACGACTGCCGTGCTGAGCTTGCTCGAGAAAAATCGAAAGGGAAGGCTAAGATAGAGCTTCTGGAGGCGGAATTGGTGGTGGCTGAAAAAAAGAATATCTTCCTTCGCGAAGAGATAGCGTCTCGTGATGCGGATTTGGCCAAAGTACCTTCAAAGATAGCCTGGTGGAAGAACAAGACCATGGAGGTTTGTATCGCTGAATTTATGAGTCTCCATCGCCAGGGAACTGTCAATTCGTCAGTGCTGGCTGATTACGCTTCCAAGAGAATGAAGGATCTGGGCGAAGGTGAGGGAGATCTTCCTTCTTCTAGAGAAGAGAGGGGGAATGGTGATTGCGATATCCGCGAGGGCCCATGATTAATCGAGGTTGCTCAATTTAGAGGATTTTTCTGTTTATTTGTTTCTTTGTCTTGTAATAACGCCTTGTTGTGCGACAATATCCGTATTTTACTGCTATTTGATTTTTATTCCACTTTTTCGCGTTAGCTCGAAAGCTGCCTTTTTAATTAACGCCATCTTGCGTTATCTCCTTTCTTGCGATATCGCCAAGCACCTCCTCCCACTACTGTTACAGTAAGGGTGCCTTTTAGCCACGATATGCTACATTCCAATGTCTGCCGTCGTTTGATTTCTCTTTTCTATATTTCATGTTGCGTTCTTGGCAGGACACTACCGCTATCGCTACCTCCGCTCCTCCCTCAGGCGATATGAATTTGGGCTACATGCTGGCTGGATCTAAGAAGAGACAGCGGCTGGGAGGTGAGGGGGGAAATCCATCTTCCTCTACCACCGGGATGGAGAACAGACCTGAGGACGTTTTTGACTCCACGGCTGTTCCCTATGGAGGACATTCCTCAGAATTTTTAGCGAACTTGGGCACAAGCGAGACTTTCGGGGTTTCGCCCAATTCTTTCGGAGGTCCCGTTCATGCATATTCCTCCAAACTGGGATATCAAGAGGGCTTGCAGGATTTTTCAGGCTATCAGCCTCATGGGGCTTATCTTGCTCCAGGGGTTCGTCCACACAGGTTCACCCTCCTATTCCTCTGGCGTTTGTTCCTTCGAGCATCCCCCCGTTGCACCGTTATGGCGAAGGAGGTGCCACCTTCAACTTTGCGGCGGATCTTAGTCCGATAAGTGGGGGTGGCACTGTGACCCATCAAGTTGGACTGTACGATCTCCGTAACACTGGTTTGGTGGCATTGGGGGGTGATGGCTCGGATGAAGTTTCGGCTTTACTGGCTTCCCAAATCTTGGCGTCTGCGGCAGAACGGGAGGCTTTCCTTTCCAAGACCGAGGTTGATAGGGTGAACTCATTACGCTCCAATCTTTTTACTAATATGATGAAGTTCCATTACTGGGCGGAGGAGGTGCAGCGTCAGGCTGCCTTTCTTTCCTCCTCCTTGGAGGAATTATCGCGGGAGCGGAATGAGAAGAAGAAGTTGCTGGAGGAGCGTACGCAACTATTACTGGCCCATCAGGAGCTGAAGAAAGAACATTCTGATGCCTTGGCAGCGGAGAGGGCCAAAAATACTGTCTTGGAAAATGAGAAATCATCCTAGGCCAAGGAGAAGGCTACCCTGGAGGAAGAGTCAGCTGATAGGAGTCTGTGGCATGTTGAGCAGACTGCCGCTATTTTAGTCGATTGCTTTGAGGAAGTCCATGGGGTCGATGCGTACAAACCTGATGAGGTCACGACAGCTTTCAAGCGAAAATCTGCCCATCTTAATGAGGAGGGTTTTCGCCAAGCTAAAGCGGTAGGCTGGAAACGGAGGAACCCCGAAGGTTGACGTGCCTCGAGGCTTTGCCGCCCTTTCCTTAGCAATCGAGCGTTACTAGATTTTTGTCATTATTTTGACCACTGAAGTTTGTAGCCCCTTAAAGCATTTTGATGTATTCAGACAACTTCTTTCGCTATCTTTCCTTTCCTGTAGTTGTCTCCTTACGAACTCTTTTGGCGTTATCCTCGCCCTGTTATCGCGATGCTTTTACTTTTTCGAGCGGATCCTTAGCAGTCCCATCAAAATTACTAAAGTCGGTATCGAGTTAGCTTTCCCGGTAAGCCTTACGATATCACTGCTTATGAGATCATCGCTCCTTCTGCTACCCAAAAAAGTATTCTGCACATTCTTAATTGTAAACCATCAGTAACAAAAAAACACGTTACGAGGGATAGTAATTACCCGTAGGAGCCTTTCCGCTGCCATCATAGGGCGTTACCATGGAACCCGCGTGAATCGCTTTCACTATCAGCTCTATACTTCACCAGGGGTTACACATCTGGTTACTAGCTGGGATTTCATGATTCTCCGTGTTTCCCTCCTTTCGCGATCGGCCCGAAAAGTGCCTCATCTTAGTGAGCTGTCGGATCGGGACGACTATCACAAGGCTGGGGAATTTTCACTTTTGGGCGTTGTCCTCGTGTCTAGAACCGTGTCCTTACTTAATGGCCTGGCTGCAGCAACCCAGCCATTAAGATAGGATTCTTGTTTCTAGACGGAGTTTCTATTTCTTTGGGGCGTGCCTCGTCTTGATGGGCCGTCTCCACGAGAACGGTCAGTACAAGAGAAGGACTTTTCACTCCCAAAGATACCGGGTACTGCCCTCACTTAATGAGCCATCTGATCAAGATCGGTCATCACAAGGATAAGACTTTTCACCCCCGGGGGCGTCCAGGATCTTTCAATCCGACGCTAATTCAAGGTATGTTGGGTCGTGCCCTCACTTAGTGGGCCATCTGATTAAGACCGGCCATCACAAGGATAGGACTTTTCACTTCCCAAGATACCCCCTTTTTTATCTGCACAAAAGTAACCACAAACACCCACGAAAGCTCTCTCATCGAGCGTTAGTCATGGTTAGGGTTGACATAAATCAAAGGTGCAGATAAAATTAAATTCTAGGGTAATATAATTTCAAACGAGTGATATTCCAAGAGTTGGATAAGGGTGTACCATCGAGTGTCTCCAGATGATAGGCTCCTTTCCCAACAACGTGGGTGACGCGATATGGTCCATCCCAGTTAGGACTGAGTTTTCCCATACGTTGTCCTGCCGCTCGCTTGTCTCTGAGCACCAGGTCACCGGCTTTCAGCAACCGCTCTTTGACACGCCTGTTATGATAACATGCCATATTTTGTTTGTAGTGCTGCGTTTTCAGAAGGATTTCTTCTCGGACTTCTGGTAACACGTCCAGGTTAGCTCGTAACCTTTCCTCATTCAGCTCCTCTCGGAAGTGAGCCACCCGTAGGCTCATGGTTCCAATTTCCACCGGTGTAACAACTTCGGTTCCAAAGGCCAACGTGAAGGGTGTTTCTCCGGTACTAGTCTTAACGGTCATGCGGTACGCCCACATCACGTATGGCAGCTCATCAGCCCACTTCTTTTTAGACCCTTCTAGGTTTTTCTTGATACCGCTGAGGATTCTTTTTAGACCCTGTCCATTAGTTTGCGGATGAGCCACGGAGGAAAATCGTTGCTCGATCCCGAATTCTGAGCATTGGTATTTGAAGAATTGGCTGGTGAACTGCATTCCGTTATTGCTGACAAGGACGCGAGGTATGCCAAACCTCATGATAACTTGATATTTGAAGAAACGCCAAGTTTTTTCTGCCGTGATTGCGGCGACCGCTTCAGCTTCCGCCCACTTAGTGAAATAGTCTACCGCCACTATCACAAACTTCAGTTGGGGCCTTGCCTTTGGGAATGGGCCTAGGATATCGATCCCCCATTTAGCAAAAGGACAAGGGGCGATAATTTTAGATATTTCAGCAGCAGGTCGCCGAGGAATTTTGGCAAACTCCTGGCACTTAGGGCAAGTTTGCACATAGTTGTGGCAATCTCTTCGGATGGTGGGCCAGTAGAATCCAGATCTGAAGACTTGTGCCGCTAGGGTGCCACCTGATACGTGCATACCACATACCCCTTCATGGATTTCGCGCAAGGTGTGAAGACCCTCTTGTTCAGATATACATTTGGCGGCTGGGTGAGAAAAACATCTCCGAATCAAATTCCCGTCATAGTACGTACAGTGAGCTGCCTATTTCAGTACCTTCTTCTTTTCAACGATGTCCTCCGACAGTTCCTCATATTTCAAGTATTTGATTACGGGAATTCGCCAGTCGCTCTCACGCTCTTCCACACATAAAGATGCTTGCTCTTCCATGAAGGACGGTACCGATAGCTCACGATAATATACGCCTTTGGGTATGGACGCTTCCAGATTCGCAGCCAATTTGGCTAGATTGTCAGCTTCAGCGTTTTCCTCCCTGGGAACATGCTCGAAGCTGACTTGCATGCCTTCTTTCTTTATCTCCAATAATTCTCGCTTTACTTTGGCGAGATATTGAATCATGATGGGTTCCCGGGCCTGAGAGTGCCCTAAGACCTGGTCAATTATCAACTTGGAATCACCACAAATCTTTAGACATAGGTCTCCTGTTCTTCCAGTATCGTGCCTCCCTTTAGAAGAAAGTCCTTTCCCTATTCTGAGCCCGGCTAGCAATGCCTCATACTCTGCCGCGTTATTAGATAACGGCTGTAGGATTCGAATGGTGTATCGTATTTTTATGTCGTGCGGCCCATTTATGAAGATTCCGGCTCCCGCCAGCTCTTGGTTTTTGGCCTCATCCACATGGATGATCCAAAGGTCCGTATAGGTTTCCGGAAATGGGAGATCCATATCGCCCCATTCTGCTTCAGGTATGCCGGCCAAAGGATCCTCTGTAAAGGTACATTCCGCTATGAAATCAGCCAGGATCTGAGCCTTTACGGACGGTCGAGATTGATACCTCAATCCATACTGTTCTAGTTCAAGCGCCCAGATCAACATTCTTCCTGAAGATTCAGGCTTTCGAAATATTCTTTTCAGAGGTTGGTCCGTAAGCACGATAACGGAATAGGACTGGAAATATCGGTCCATTTTGCGGGTAGCTTGAATAAGAGCGAACGCTATTTTTTCAATTCGGGCGTATCGCAACTCCGCATCCTTCAGAACGTGACTCACGAAATAGACCGGGCGATGAGAGTGGTTATCATCGCGAACGAGGACGGCACTGACCACTTCGTCCGCAGCGCCAAGATACAAATATAAGGTATCACCCGCCTCGGGTCTTGTCAATAGTAGGCCAGACGATAGGTAATCCTTCAGGCCGACAAATGCCTCCTCACATTCCGGGGTCCACCCGAACGAGGCTTTCTTGCATATGACTTTGAAAAAAGGAAGACACTTCTCTCCTTGCTTGGAAATGAATCGCCCGAGGGCGATAACTCGTCCAGTTAACCTTTGCACCTCTTTAATGGTTCTTGGCGATATCATGTCTTGTATGGCCTTAACCTTTGAAGGGTTAGGCTGGATACCTTTTTGGCTGACCACGTAGCCCAAGAATTTTCCCGTCTGAAATGCGAACATGCATTTTCGGGGGTTTAACTTCATGCGATACTTTTTCATTACGTCAAAGACTTCCTTTAAGTCCCGCAGGTGATCTTGAAAGTTCGCGCTCTTTACCAATATATCGTCAACGTATGCTTCTACATTCCTCCCTATTTGTTCTTCGAATATCCTGTTTGCCATACGTTGGAATGTCACCCCAACGTTCTTCAGCCCAAACGACATCGCCGTATAACAGTACGTGGCATTTGGAGTGAGAAACGCAGTTTTTTCTTCATCTTCCAAAGCCATGGGGATCTGGTGGTATCCAGAGTTGGCGTCCAGTGAACTTAAGTAAGCGTACCCAGTGGTCTGATCAACTAACTGATCTATACGAGGGAGCGGGTAGCAATCCTTAGGGCAGGCATCATTCAAATCGGTGAAGTCGATGCACATGCGCCAATCCCCATTGGGCTTAGGAACAAGGACAGGGTTCGCTAGCCAGGTGGGATATTGAACTTCGTGGATAAAACCTGCGTCAAGAAGCTTTGCTACCTCCTTGTCCACAGCCGACGCCTTTTTACTAGAGAATGCGCGCCGCTTTTGCTGAACTGGGCGGGCATCTGGGTCCACATTGAGCCGATGCTCGGCTATTTCGCGTGATATACCTGGCATGTCTGCGGGTTTCCACGCGAAATCTCCTTGATATTTGTTCAATAGCCGGGCCAGTTGAAGGTTTTCCGTTGGGCTGAGTTTTTCGCTGATCAGGAAGCTTGCTTCCTTTATGCCGATTACTGGAACGGGTACCATTTTGTCTAGAGGTTGAGCGCGCTTCTCATCACCCTGCTCGTAGGGGTCCGCTGCTATACACACATACCTATCGCAGCTCCTTTGAGTCATGAGGGAGTAGCATTCCGCCGCCAGCTTTTGGTCGCCCTTTATGGATACTACCCCATCCCAGGAGGGGTATTTCATTTTTAGATGCTTCTGAGATATCACCGCTCCGAAGCGGTTGAGAAAAGGTCACCCGAGTACGACATTGTAGGGCAAATTTAAATCCGCGACAAGGAACAACAAGTTCTCTGATCGTTTATAGGTGTCTTCTCGGAAATATATGGGCAAAGTAATTACCCCCGTAACAGGGATTGGAACCCCATCAACACCGACTATAGGCCGTTTGCTAGGCGTTAGCTCGTTGTCAGGGCGTTTCATGAGATTGTACGCTTCCAGCGAAAAGAGGTTCACCGCGCTCCCGTTATCAATAAGAGTTCTTCTGATTCCATGACTGGCGATGACGGGCGTAACCACCAGCGCATCATTGTGCGGATAGACAACGTCTTTCTCGTCTTCTTCGGAAAAGGATAATATCATTCGATCCAAAATGCCTATCGCACCTCCCTTTTTTTGTCGTGCCATCCCGTGTGCGTTTTTCTCCTTTCGCGGCGGTCGGTTGCTCTGATTCGTCCATATAAGGGGTTCCTCCTGCGATGATGTTAATCATAGGGATGTACTCGTCGTCTACCGTAAGAGTTTCTCTATCTTTTCCTCCGGAGGTATTATCCTTCTGCGGAACGCGAGGAGGAACTGATCGTTCATCTGCCGTCCTTTTCATGGGATTATTTCTGGCGTCTTCTCTTACTTGGGTGGCGAATTCTCCTAAATATCCTTCTTCCACCAGACGTTCTATCGCCAATTTTAATTCTCTGCACGCTTCTGTGGAATATCCCCTGGCTTTGTGGAATTTACAATAAGCATTTTCCCTTCTCCCTAGAAGGACTCCTGGTTTTGTAGGCGCAGGGTAGCGGATGGGAAGATTTCGCTGCTCTGCTATCGCTAAAATCTCTGCCCTTGGTACATTAAGGGAAGGAAAATCTGGGTCGTATGTCCGATTTTTATAAGAATCCCCTTAACGTCGAGTGGGGGAACCACCGGTTTTTCCCTTCGAAGGATGACCCTTTTGTCTATTGGAGGCTTTGGGGATATGATCCTTCCGCCTGGCGTAATCGTCGATAAAATGATCGTCAAGAAAGGGCTTTGCGGGAGTAGCGGTAATTTGAGATGTCCCATGCGGCGCGTTATACGTCCTATCTCTGTTTTCTTCTTCTTCCATTTTCGCATAATTATGAGCTTTAAGTCTCAACGCGTCTAAAGTCAGTGGAGGGTCCACCATGAGCGCGTCTTTCAGTTTTTCGTAGCGGCAGTTCCTTTTCAGGGCTTCTATAGCAAAATCAATAGTGACGCTCGGCGTTAATGACATTTCCAAATCGAAGCGGCTGAGAAATTCCTTTAAGGTTTCTTGAGGCATTCGTTGTATGTCAAATAACGTGGCGACAGATTTCCTGATTGGAATCGCCGTACTAAATCTGCTCCGGAATTTAGATTCTAACTGTGAGAAATTATTAATGGATCCACCAGGGAGACCTTCAAACCAGAGACGCACAACACCCGACAGTGTCATAACAAATATTTGGCACAACGCCGCATCACTGTGGGTCTGAAACTGAACAAAATCCTTCACTTTATTGATATGCGAGATGGGATCCTTGGTGCCATCATAAGTATCAGTGGGAAGCTTCACGCGTCGACTGACCCTGTGACGTCTTATACGGCGGCTAAACGGGTGGCCCGATGTATCATGGGAAATTGCAAAAATTGGTACCTGTACAAGAATTTAATGAAATGTTTCATACCTCATGTCTAAATTGCTTTTAAAAGCCACTTGTACAATAACAAAACGTCACATTTGGTACCTCCGACTCACGCCGTCCAACAATCACCGTCAACTGACCTATGTGGCATGCCACGTCGGATGCCACGTGGCATACGGCGGACGTGACATGCCACGTCATCACGTCTGACCTGGTCCTTTCTCCACGTATGAAACGACGCCGTTTCACACCAAGCATGAACGACGAGTAGTTCATGATTAAAATGAACGACGCGTTGTTCATGTTCTCCACGTATGAAACGACGCCGTTTCACACCAAGCATGAACGACGAGTAGTTCATGATTAAAATGAACGACGCGTCGTTCATGCTTGCATTTATCAAGCTCCAACTAAGGGAAATCCAAGAATCGAACTCGTGACCTCTTGCTGCACAAGCGAGTATCATACCACTAGACCAAACGCTCTTGATGTGTTATCATTGATTACTACCGATATTTATTACTCCAAAACCCTTTCTCTGCTTCTAATTCTCTTCGATTTGGTGAATAGCTTTCGATGTTCATCCTTTAAAATTTTCAAACAATGTAATAATTCCAAAAAAATGTTAAAATTTCAACAATAATTTAATTAATCTAAAACTTCAGAAAAAATGTAAAAATTCTATAAAAAATTGTAAAAATTCTTTAAAAAAAAGAAAAAATTCACAAATATAATTTAATTAATTAATCTAAAAATCTAGAAAAACTTGTAAAATTCTAAAAAAATGTACAAATTCCAAAAAAAATGTAAAAAATGTAAAAAATATGTTAAAATTAAAAAAAATATTAATTAATCTAAAAATTCCAAAAAAATGTACAAATTCCAAAAAAACATTAAAAATTCCAAAAAAATGTACAAATTCCAAAAAAAATGTTAAAATTCAAAAAAACATTAATTAATCTAAAAATTCCAAAAAAAAAGAAAAAATTCCAAAAAATGTGCAAATTCTAAAAAAATTGAAAAAAATCTATAAAAAATTATAAAATCCTGAAATTAATCTAAATTTTAAAATTATTTTTTGGAATTTTTAAAATTTTCTTTATTTTTAGATTAATTAAATTTGTTTTGGATTTTTTTACAGTTTTTAGAATTTTTATATTTTTTCTGAATTTTTAGAATAATTAAATTATTTTTGGAACTTTTACAATTATTTTTGGAATTATTACATTTTTTGAAAATTTTAAAAGATGAACATCGAAAGCTATTCACTAAATCGAAGAGAAGTAGAGGCAGAGAAAGGGTTTTGGAGTAATAAATATCGGTAGTAGTCAATAATGACACATCAAGAGTATTTGGTCTAGTGGTATGATACTTGCTTGTGCAGCTCGAGGACACGAGTTCGATTCTTGGATTTCCCCTAATTGGAGAATGATAAGTGCTAGTATGAATGACTCGTCGTTCATTTTAATCATGAACTACTCGTCGTTCATGCTTGGTGTGAAACGGCGTCGTTTCACACGTGGAGAAAAGACCAGGTCAGACGTGATGACGTGGCATGTCACGTCAGCCGTATGCCACGTGGCATCCGACGTGGCGTGCCACGTAGGTCAGTTGACGGTGATTGTTGGACGGCGTGAGTCGGAGGTACCAAATGTGACGTTTTGTTATTGTACAAGTATCTTTTAAAAGCAATTTAGACATGAGGTATGAAACATTTCATTAAATTCTTGTACAGGTACCAATTTTTGCAATTTCCCGATGTATCATCAAGAATTTCACGCGCATGAGGCGGGGGAGATATTTCAGCCTGACGCCCCCTATTTCGCGGTTCTGGCGTAGGATGTCGCCTAGGAGATCGACTGTGACTCCTGGGTGATCGACTTCGATACCTTCGACTACTGGATCTTTCACTGTACTCGGGAGACAAACTCCTGTTGGCTCCGTCCCTCCGTCCGTCCCACCGGTTCCTAACCCCCTCAAGTTGCCTATCTCCCTGTGGGAGAAGACCTTGCGGCATCTGTGGTACGTAAGCTTCTACTCTTCCTTGAGTGAACTGTACAACACTAACCGGAGGATCTCCCACGGACAAAGGCATCTGGAGGTTTTCTGGAAACAACGGTGATAAAGGTCGATCAGCGACAATAGATGGTGTGAACATGATGCGGGGAGGGAGACTAGATCCAGAAGCACCAGGCGTGATTCTTGCGGCCATTTCATTCAAATATTCCAACCGAGAACGAAGGGCTGCTATTTCCATTGTAAAAGGATGTTCATGATTAAGTATAGATCCCCCCGAAAGAGGAGTAGAGAAATCGGATCCCGCTATCTGATATGACGAAATGACCGTTTGTGAGGAGACAAGTCCCCCTGCAATTCCGACCGAACGGTCCAGAGATCTCGAAATTATTGGTTGCGACGTCATAGAGAGATCAGCAGTGGCAAAAGGGAATAACTGTCTGCGGATTGAGAAAGGGATATTAGAGGATGATGATCGGATTAGCTCCGATCCTGTGATCATGATCGTTCCAATCTTCTGACTAAACGGAGCTTGGCTATTAAGGACGCTCACTTAATACACCAAAGCTCTCAATGAAAGCACCATTTGATAAGATTCGCGGTCGTGTCTGATCGGAACGGCGGCGATCAGTCGTCGGATGTACCTGCAAAGCGCCGGAGGGGGGGCTCCGGCGTAGACACTCCGATGCTTAAGTCAGTTCGGGGATACAAAGTAACAAGAGTTTCTGCTGGGTGATCTCGATCTTTTCTTCTGTTTGAAAAAGTAGGGATATTTATAGGCCTTGATGGCGATACCTGGCGATAACAGTCTAGGCGATGTCTGGTGATGACGTCACGAGCGATGCCAGTAGGTGAGCGATGCCAGTAGGTGACGTCATGAGCGATATCTAACGGGCTGCCGGGAGCGATAACCTTGTGATTCCCTAGGATGGGATGATGCCGTGCGCACAGAGACGCGTGAGTCCCCCCTCCGCTGATGTCGACCATCCTAGGAATCCTTCGCTGATCCCTGGGTGATATGAAGATATACTATGAGACTTATAGGAATCCGTCCCGGCAGGAGCCGTAAATGTAGTAGTGCCGTTAGGGTTGTCTTGATTGTTATCAATAACTATATATTAAAGTAATGATTAATGGTAATACTACTAGTATATGCCATATTAATAATAATTAATGGTCTTACTTTATACATATTAACTATATAAATAACTATTACAATTTACAATAGTATACTTTTTTCTCACATTAAAATTTTCTTACTATTTTTTTTAAAATCAAATTATACAAATTCACACGCATGTTTCATTTGAAGTATCACTGAACTAGAAGAACTAGAAGTTTGTGCCCATAAATATTTACTTTGTTTATTTTTGAATTTTATTAAATTGAGCTGAGGGACACCTGAATTTTAGAATTTACAATTTTTAAATTTAATCATAGTTAAAAATGTATAGAGCACTTTATTCTTTACTAGGTAATCCAATAAGATTAAAATTAGAATAAATTTCAATTGGTAGCGTATAGAAAATAAAACTTGCTTGCTAGTGTAACCGGCAAATGCTTAGTTAATAATTTTTTTATCCAATTTAAAATATATACAATTTATTTTGTGATGATAAATATAAATATAAAGAAATGATGGTAGCAGCCCAGCCCAGCCAACTCTCAGCACCCCAGCCCAGACAAATGGAAATAAAAATTGAGAGGAAGGGGATTCGAAGGGGATTCGAACCCCTTCCCTCTCGTAAGGTAAGCAAAAGCTTTACCACTGAAGCAAAGCATCCACTTGATGTATTTATGCATATAAAAATATATATATATATAAATAAGTAAAAACAAATTCGGTTCTCCCGGTTCTACGGTTCGGTTTATGGGTTTTATATTTATAGAACCGGACCGAACCAAATAGTAACGGTTCGGTCCGGTTCGGTTCAAAATACCCCGGTTCTGGTTCGGTTCTCGATTCGGTCCGGTTTTTGAACACCCCTATAATTTAGACTCTAAGAAATGGTTTGAAGTAATAAATTCTGAAATGCAATCCATTTATGACAATCAAGTATGGACTTTGATTGATCCACTTAATGGGATAAAGACCATTAGGTGTAAGTGGGTTTTCAAGAAGAAAACATACACGGATGGCAAAGTACATACCTTTAAAGCATGGTTGGTTGCAAAGGGTTTCAAACAAACTCATGGTATTGACTATGATGAAACCTTCTCACTAGTTGCTATGATAAAATCTATTAGAATTCTCATTGCCATTGGTGCATACTATGATTATGAAATATGGCAAATGGATGTCAAAACAACTGATATGATGCATTTTGTATGTAATTTTCCACTCATTTCCTGGCCCTTTTTGATCATGATGCTACTGATCTTCTCTTATTTTCCCACTATTTAGCAGATTAGAACTTTTGGAAAGGAAATATCGAAAAGATGCACCTCTTATGGATTCTGGATGGATTTGAGCAGCGAGACCTAGCAGCAGTTGACAGACAGCGTGCAAGCAGCAGCTTGCCCCTACATTTGTGCGCACGTGGCAGCAAAGGACTCAAGCGCGAACAAGGAAACTTCCTTTTTAAGGAAATCCGCTGATTCTCTCCAAATAATCCAGATTTCTCCCGTTTTGGCAAGAAGATATTCCAAATCAACTCCAATTAAATTAGGATTTTTGCTTTTAATTAATTTCTATTATTGGAATTTCCCTTTTTGTAATTTTTTTTAAAACCCTTTTAGCTTTAGGGTTTGGGATCAACCTTTCATCTTCCACTTTTGGAGTTGGCAACCACGACCATACTTCTCTGTTTTCCATTCAATAAACCGGAGCTTTGCTCCGGCCGATAATAATAAAGAGTTTTCTCATTCCCTTCTTCTTCTTTTATGCAATTTATTTATTTTATTTATTTTAATTTTGGTATGAGTAGCTAAACTCATTTGTTCTTGGTAGGATCATCAAAGGTTGCTTAGGAAAGCCGTGAGGTTGAATTGAAGTCAATATATCACTGGTTTATATTTATTTACTTAACATTTTCTTGTCAATTCTACTAGGATTATTTCTAGTCTGGCCAACTAGCTGCTAGCCCTAGACGATTAACGTCATCTCTATTGTTATAACTAACGCGAAGCTGCAGGGTAAAGTAGACGACCAATCAGAGTCATCAGGTCGCTGGTCCCACCTGATTGGGTTAAGTAAGTAATCAGGGTAGAGCCTCGAACAAACTGAGTGTCTCGCCCTAGGCGCGTCTTCCTTCATCTTCATGGGCCTTTGAGTATTGCCTCCATAAACGTACCTTGGGGGACGACAAAGAGTCAAGATTACTCCATAAACGTACCTTGGAGTAGTTTCTCGTACGAAAGGAAGCAGGGGACCTATACGTACCTGGTCCCTATAGCGCGTCTATCAGCGAGGGGTAGAAGATCATTGCACCAATGATCGGCTGACTTTGAAAGCAACCGGAGATAGATTCCTACTGGGGACTTTTCTCTCTATCGATCTCTTATTTCATTTTATTTCTGTCTGTTACTGTTTTCTTAGATATTAATCAGTAAACTCTTGAAAACCCCCCCGTTACTTGTTACTGTTCTGATCCGTTTGCCCTCACTGCATAACACAAGATAGTGTCTACCTTAGTCTTTGTGGATTGACCCTATACCACTATACACAGTTTATTTGTGCATTTGCTGCAGGTTTTATTATTATTTTTGAGGTATCTCGACAGCACATCAACAACATTTCTTAATGGAAATTTATTTGAGGATGTGTACATGATACAACTTAAGGGTTTTTTTTTCATTCTGAGAATACTAATATGGTATGCAAGCTTCAAAGATCCATTTATGGATTGAAGCTTGCATACCATATTAAGATTTATTTTTCTTCTGAATAGAGGTGTTGTGCGCTAGAAAAGTTCTAAGCAAGCAACTATGGCAAATTCTATAACTGAAGCTGAGTATATAGCAGCGTCAGATACAGCTAAGGAGGCTGTTTGGATAAAGAATTTTGTTGGTGATCTAGGCGTTGTTCCCAACATTGCTAATCCAATGGACATTTATTGTGATAATAATAGTGTCATTACTTAAGCAAAGAACCTAGATCACATTAACGGTCCAAACATATACTTAGACGTTACCATCTCATTCGAGAGATTATTGACAAAGGTGATGCCAAGATATGCAAAGTGCCGACAAATGACAATATTGTTGATCCTCTTACAAAGCCTCTTCCACAGGGCAAAGAATGAACGTCATGTTAGGTTTATGCGTATTTGAACGGGTTGTCGAAGCCATAAAAAATAATATTAAAAACCTACTAACAATGTGCATAATAAATTGTGTATAGTAGCAACAGGGTCGATCCACAGGGGCTAGGGTAGACACTAACTTGTGTGTGCGACTAGGGCAAACAAATCAAGACAGTAACAAATGGGGGGTTTGAGAGTTATTGATTAATCTAATGTAAACTAGGAAAGTAATGACAGACAATAATAAAATAAATAAGAAATTGATAGAGAGAGGAGTTCCCGGTAGGAATCTATCTCCGGTTGCATTTGCGGTCAGTCGGTCATTGGTGTAGTGATATTCTACCCCTAGATGATAGATGTTCTATGGGGACCAGGTACGTTTAGGTCCCCAGCTTTCTTTCGTACGAGAAACTACCCCAAGGTACGTTTATGGAGTAGTCTTGAAGCTTTGTCGTCCCCCAAGGTACGTTTATGGGGGCAATACTCAATGGCCCATGAAGTTGAAGAAAGACACACCTAGGGCGAGACACTCAGTATGCTCGAGGTTCTACCCTAATTACTTACTTAACCTAGTCAGATTGGACCAACGACCTGATGACTTCGATCTGGTTGTCTACTTTACCCTGCAGCCTCACGTTAGTTATTACCATAGAGATGACTTTAATCGTCTAGGCCTAGCTACTAGTTGATCAGGCTTGTAACAGTCATAGCGGATTTGACAAGAATTTGTTAAGTAAATAAATATAAACCAGCAGTATATTAAACTTCGAATTAGACCTCATGACTTTCCTATGAAACCATCGATGATCCTACCAAGAACAAGGGATTTAGCTACTCATATTAAAAGAGAAATAATTAAAATAAATAGATTGCATAAAGAAAGGGTAAGAGAATCGAGAAAACTCTTTATTATTACCGGTCAGAGCAAAGCTCCGGTTTATTGAACTGAAAACAAGGAACGCCGGAGGCGGAGGTGTAGTGACAGAAATTCCACATGTGGAGGATCTATCCGAAGGTAGAAGGTGTGATAGCATGTGTTTTATGCGTGTTTTTCCCTTCATTATCACTTTGATTTATGGCATGATACTGCTAATTTGCTCTCATTCCCATCTTTATTGCAGATCTAGGCTAAAAGGGAGGAATATGCGAAAACACATGCTTTCTGGGCGATTTCTGCAGTTCTCAAGCTTCAAGACTGGCATCGAAGGCAAGACACCAACTTTGCCATCGAGGCCTTGCCGTGGTTTCCATCATCGAGCCCTGGACAGACCAGAAGTGTTATTTCCATGTGTCCTCGTTGCCGTGCTCCCATGTGTCACCTCTGATGTCTTCCAGAAAGTTCCGCGCAGATTCCTTTAGAATATTCTCTTTAGTCGTCATGCCCTCGAGGCTAGTCTATCGTCTTGCCCTCGACGTCGCGCACTTCTAAAATATTCTCAGAATATCACCTTTTGGACCAAAGAGCTTTATTCCGTGTTTTTGAACTCCTTAGTTGGATTTTATCTTTTTGTAATCCCCTAGCTGACTTTTATCTTTTTGTAGGCAAGAGGGCCTATATAAGACTTTAGTTTTTAGGGTTTAGAGGGAGGAACCTACCACCATATATTCATAGTAGATATTTTTGTGTGCTTCTCTTCAGTTTTCTCCTCTCCTCCTTTTGGAGGAGGCAGATCAGACCATTTCCAGCAGCCTTGTACATAAACTGGAGCTTTGCTCCGGCCGGTATTTATCAAGTTTTCTACTTTATCTCTTCTTTACTTGTTATGCTTTCTAGATCTATTATTTGTCTATTTTCCAGCATGAGTAGTTGATTTCTCCATTCTTGGCAAAGGTTATTTAAAGGTTGCAATGGATGGTTAAGAGGCCTAAATGTGCTTAATATATTCTTAATGTTGTATTTGGTTGCTTGTCGATTTTAATTCGTCTAGGACTATTGGAAGCTTAATTACCTACTGGTTTTCCTTTTCGATTCAATTCTTTTGGGGTTTATTGGAAGCTTAATTACCTACTGGCCTATCCCTCTAGATTACTGTCATCTTAATGGTAATAATTGACGTGAGGTCATTAAGAGTAGTAGACATCTAGAGCGGAGAAGTTGCTACAGTGTGATTTCACCAATCTAGGGCAAGCAGTCAACTAGGGCGTTATCGCGAGTCTGACAAGCTGAGAGGTCGTGCCCTAGACATGTCTTACCTCTGCTTTATGGGCGTTTTGAGTATTGTCTCCCCGCATTCGTGCCTGTGGGGATGGTGAAACGTCAAGTCTACCTCATATGTGGAAACGGGGGGTAGCTCCTCTTACGAAGGTAATTAGGGGGTTTAAGTGGAAACTTGGTCCCTATAGTATGTCTATGTCATAGGAATAGAATATTTCTAAGCCGATGATTATCATGCCCTCGACGCAACCCGAGAAAAACCTTTGCTAGGAATCTTTCTCATCTGCTTTCATGTCTTTATTTATTATTCTGTTTATATGTCTTGCCCTTGACTCTTACTTTTAGTGATTTTTACTTGTCGTGCCCTCGATTACTGTTTTTATTAGTTAACTTGTTAGCTCTTATCTCTCTTGGTTAACTTCTTAACTAACCTCCCATTTGTTGCTGTCTAGGTTTGTTTGTCTTTGTCATGCATGAAAGTTAGAGTCTTGCCCTAGTCTCCGTGGATCGAACCTATTACCACTATGCACAATTTATTATGCACTTGATAGCAGGTCTTTATTATTATGTTCGATTGTGCCCTCGACAAAGCACGCATCAAGGTGATAAAAGATCGTTGTTGTCCTCTAGTCTAAAAAGGTTTTAAAAGGAGAAATTACAAAGATGGAAATTCTAACAATAGAAATTAATAAAAGGGAAATCCTATATTTAATTGGAGTTAATCCCAAAATATCTTCTTGCCAAAACGGGGAAATTTTGGAGTAATGGGGCGGATCCACTGATTTCTTTCCTTATGTGATTTTCCTTTTCTGTGCTGGAATCATGTGCGTACAACTGCAAGGCCTAGCTGATCAAATCCGTCCGAAATTCGGTGATAAACGCATCCTTTTGATATTTCTTCTCCAGCGCTAGACTACACTGTCGTGGCGAGCACCCAGCTGCGAGGGCAAGCTGATCAAATCTATCAGAATTCCAACGAATAATGCATCTTTTCGTAATTTCCTCTCCAAAAGCCAAGATCTGCAAATAGTAAGGAAATAGTAACCAATTAGCAGCATCAAGATCTAAAATGGGCGAGGGAAGGAAGGGAAAATACACACAAAATGCATCATATCAGTATTGGATACTTGTATGATTAGACCTAGTACACGTGGAAGATTATTAATGTAATTATTTGATTGGATATTTTGGATTATTATCATTATTTTATTTTATTATCTTTATTTTAATGTTTACATGTTTACTTATAATAAAATGTCCCTAGTTTGTTATTATTGTACGAGCAATAATAAATTATGACTAGTATAGTTTTGATTAATAATCATAAGATGATTATGGTGTATGGAGATACAAATCAAAATCATAGGTACTTTTGTGGAGACAGGGTACTGAACCGACCCACTATGAAATTAGTACATGGGTTGATGACTTTAATCGTCTAGGCCTAGCTACTAGTTGATCAGGCTTGTAACAGTCCTAGCGGATTTGACAAGAATTTGTTAAGTAAATAAATATAAACCAGCAGTATATTAAACTTCGATTAGACCTCACGACTTTCCTATGCAACCATTGATGATCCTACTAAGAACAAGGGATTTAGCTACTCATATTAAAAAAGAAATAATTAAAATAAATAAATTGCATAAAGAATGAAGAAGAGAATCGATAAACTCTTTATTATTACCGGCCGGAGCAAAGCTCCGGTTTATTGAACGGAAAACAAGGAACGCCGGAGGCGGAGGTGTAGTGAAAGAAATTCCACACGTGGAAGATGTATCCGAAGGTAAAAGGTGATAAAAGATCATTGCTGTCCTATAGTCTAAAAAGGTATTAAAAGGAGAAATTAAAAAGATGGAAATTCTAATAATAGAAATTAATAAAAGAGAAATCCTAGATTTAATTGGAGTTAATCCCAAAATATCTTCTTGCCAAAACGGGGAAAATTTGGAGTAATGGGGCGGATCCACTGATTTCTTTCCTCCTGTGATTTTCCTTTTCTGTGTTGGAATCATTTGCTACCGCGTGCGTACAACTGCAAGGCCTAACTGATCAAATACATCCAAAATCCAGTTATAAACGCATCCTTTTGATATTTCTTCTCCAGCGCTGGACTACATTGTCGTCATGAGCACGCAGCTGCGAGGGCAATCTGATGAAATTTGTCAGAATTCTAGCGAATAATGCATCTTTTCGTAATTTCCTCTCCAAAATCCAAGATCTGCAAATAGTAAGGAAACAGTAACCAATTAGCAGCATCAAGATCTAAAATGTGCTAGGGAAGGAAGGGAAAATATGTACAAAATGTATCATATCGAATACCCCCACACTACCCCAATGCTCGCCCTCGAGCATTACGCTTAAAACACCCCCTACTAAGAACAAACAGTATCAACCCAAGGCACACAAAAATAGCTTGTTCACCACACATACACTTCATCCAATTAACACCACCTCATGTCTAGATAGCATCTACATCAAACCTAAGGAATAACGAAACCAAGGGAGTGACTTTCCCAAATAAGTTAGCCGCAAGCAATCCTCACATGGAAAATAGTGTTTGCACTCACACTCAAAACCAGGGCTAGGTGTTTAACGCTCATGAAATGCAAATGACGCAGCATACAGTTTGGTTTCGCAATAGCAATTCGAGTTAAAATCCACATGCATGGGCAATCAATCAATCAAAAAGACTTTGCAGGGGGGAGAAAGAAAGAGGGTGTATGGTGTAGAAGTGAAAAGAGAGGAATGATTTGAAGTGAAGAGAAGAAAAAGAAGAAGAAAAAGAGATGGAGAATCGACAAGAGTTAGAAAGAGTCCTTAGCTGGAGAACGAAGGGAAGTTGGTGAGAAGGCATCCTCTAGCCGGCAACAGCAAGGGCTAGATGAAGAGAGTGAGTCTGCTATGGGGGATTTCTCTTATGTGATAGAGCTGGTAGTCTACTTCTTTAGTTCATGCTTTACTCCGCTTTCCTTTTGTGCTCCTCTTTTGCGCAAATTTATTTATTGAATATTGTTTTTTGGAATTGAGAGCAAAAGGGAGCATGTACAATATTTTTCTTCTGTCTGACTGGAGTAGCAATTATTCTTCGTTTCCATATCGCACATCGAATGACTGCTTTCAGCATCTCGGTCTGGCTGCTCGATACCTCCACACTTAAGGTTTGCTCTGTCTAGCCCCTTATGCTACTTGTCACCTTCGAAAGAAATGTGTCTCACCTGCTATGGAAAGAACAAAGAAAACAGGCTCAGATGGGTGAGAAGAGAAGAAATAGTGAAGGTGATATGAATGTCTAGGGAAAGATGATGAAAGAAAAGAAAGAGAATTGAAGAGAGAGGGAGAAGAGAGGTTGCAAAGTCCTTTATCATTTTGTGCTTTCCCATGTCTGATGGTTCCCATACCCAGGGATCTCATGCGAAACTAACTAGTAACTAGTCATGCATTTATCACTTATAAAATATTATAGCATGAAGGCTCAAAATACTCACAAAGGGCATAATTTAGTGATTGCAAGCGACTAAGGCTAGATGCAGTTATAAGTGCTAACAAACAGTGTGATGGTGTAAGCGGATTTTATGCAGTGAGTGAGATTTCCTGTGTGCAAAGGGCGTAGGCTGTTCATTCAAGCTAGGGGACTATGAAAATGGTTGGGGCAGTGTTCAGTTTTGGCATAGAAAATATATTTACAGAAGAGAAAACTCCAAGCAGAAATCATGCAAGTGCAAGGGCAAGCAGTCATGCAAGCGTGGAAGTAAACATGCAGTCAAGCAACCATGGAAAACAAACACAAGTGTCCCTCCCCCACACTAAGGCAACGTAACGTCCTCGGTGCGGAAAAGGGACTCATACAAAAAGGAAGATAGTTCAAAAAGCCGAGAATAAAAGGGAGTTCACCGGGAAATAAAAGTACAAAAATTCCAGCCCGAAGGCAAAAGAGATTTAGTTTGTGGGAGGGATCAAGGGATGGCCGGAGGTTGGAGTCTGGATGCAAGATCGTCTGGGAGTTACTGGACAAGGCCAATCAGGGTACGAAGTAAGGCATTCGTTTCAGCAAGTGCAGAAGAGGGCAGTGCAACATCAGATGAACCATGAACGTCTACGCTAGGACGCTGGGCAGCAACGGGAGGTTGAGAGGCGGAAGGAGTGTCATCAGCTGCTAGGTCTGGCCACTCGAATTGCCCGCCATTCGCTGCACTAAAAACACAATTCATGGGATCTGTACAGCCTGCACTGAAACACAAAACACGACCCTCCAAATGAAAGTATCCCATACCAACGGACATTAAGCAATTTAAAACCAATGGGAGAGAAGAGATTGTAATTTTTGACGTCTAGGGCACGATGCTAGACAACAAGCCTAGTGATGAGTGAACCTAAGACCGAATTTCATTCATTAGTGATAATTGCATTCAATTCAGTGGCAATCCAGTACCCTAAGTTTACCCTATGACCATTATGCATGCACCAAAGGAAAAATAGCTCCTACACAGACAGCTGGCTCGAGGAGTTCATTTTGCCAGCAAAGGTAAGAGCGATACATCTATGCAGGATGCGAAGAGCAGGGTCAGAAATTTGGGGGCCTTTGACCTGCAAGAGTTGTACTTGACAGTGGGGTCACCAATCAATTCCCTGAATATCGAGTCCACACCAAACGACTCGAGTAGGCGGCGAAAGCACCTAGGTCAGATTCTTGGGCAAACCTCAGCATGACATTAAATTGATCTAATGAGAGGTGTGACCACTCATTGACCAGCCTGAAATTCACTACTCTATCAGCCCCAAGATGCAGACCACCCTTTCCTTTTTGTTTTAGCATATCTGCATCAAACCAAAAACTAGCATAGAACTCATGACTTAATTCCAAATATGCAGGATGCTCAGAGTCAAACATAACACCCCACCCAATGTTCTGAATGAGTTCTCTAACTCGATTACCCATACCCATATGGTCAAGCAGTTCATAATCAAGTAAAGCGCAAGGGACCATACTTTTACCATGCAATGTAAGCAATTTATCATGACTAGGCTTATCTGAAAAATCAGGCCAACCGTTTAAACGAGTGAGGTCTGGTATCACCTAGGCTAAAGGCACGAGAGTGCCTTCTCTAGCTTGGGCTGATCTAGCTGCTGGTGTGGCAATGGGCGTCTTGCCCTTGCTGTTGATACCACGTAGTGTCTTGCGAGGCCTAGGCATCGCATCCAGCGGATCTGGGGCTCTACACTTTCTACGGGTCAGAGGCATTTCCTCCTCTTCCTCTGCCTCATCCTCATCCTAGGGCTCAACTCCTTTCTCCACTCCAGCGTTCTCCTCATCACCAAACCCCTCAATCGGGACCTGTAAGAAGACCTTCTTTGGCTTCTGCTGGGTTTCACTGTAATAGACTGGGTCCACGAGGTGTCCTCTCGAGGTCATGCCTCAGCTCATGGGCAAGCCGGTGTCAGACAGGGTTTTACCCAAGATCTGGATATCATGCTAGGTGTCCTTCATTAGGTTTCCCTAGGCATCGTTAATAGCGATATCACCCTCCTCAGCATCTTCATCTATGACACTCTCCCTCTCAGAACCAGTCAATTCGTCATCACCGTCTAGAGCAACGACACTGTCAGCCGCCGCGCCCAAGGAGCTCGGCGGCAAGGAGGTAGTGGCTGACTGTTGAGTGGTGACTGGAGGTGTGTCCTCCTCTGATTCGCCAATCTCTTCCTCAGAATTTGTATCATACTAGCCGTAGGAGGTTTCTTTGTCCTCTTCGTCGGTGGCAGTTACTGGTGGATCCACTGGTGGCGGTGGCATGGCGGTTTTAGGTTTTAGGGTGGGTGGCGGAGGTGATTTGGGTAGTGTTGGTTTAGGTGTCATTTTGGGTTAGGTTTTGGGTATTTTGGTTGCTGATGGAGCTACAGCTGGAGTAGTAGTAGTGGCCAGAGTCGGCGTCTGCAGTTGTTGTTGGGCGGAGGTTGTGGTTCTCGTTCTGGTTGTGGGGGACGCGGTTGGAATAGGGTTAGAGGGAGTTGGTGGTTTGGTCGGAGTGGCTGTTCTTGGTCGTTGGACGGTGGGGATGTCTATCCTAGTGGCGGAGGTTTTGGAATAGGCCATGGGAGCGCGTCAGGCTCGGTGTCCTTCATTGGGTTGCCCTAGGCATCGTTAACATCGATATCACCCTCCTCAGCATCTTCATCTATGACACTCTCTTCCTCAGAACCAGTCGATTCGTCATCACCGTCTGGAGCAACGACACTGTCAGCTGCCGCGCCCGAGGAGCTCAGCGGCAAGGAGGTAGCAGCTGACTGTTGAGTGGTGACTGGAGGTGTGTCCTCCTCTGATTCACCAATCTCTTCCTCAGAATCTGCATCATACTAGCCGGAGGAGGTTTCTTCGTCCTCTTCGTCGATGGCAGTTACTGGTGGATCCACCGGTGGCGGTGGCATGGCGGTTTTAGGTTTTGGGGTGGGTGGCGGAGGTGATTTGGGTAGTGTTGGTTTAGGTGTCATTTTGGGTTGGGTTTTGGGTGTTTTGGTTGCTGACAGAGCTACAACTAGAGTAGTAGTAGTGGCCAGAGTCGGTGTCTGCGGTTGTTGCTGGGCGAAGGTTGTGGTTCTCGGTTGTGGGGGACGCGGTTGGAATAGGGTTAGAGGTAGCTGGTGGTTTGGTCGGAGTGGCTGTTCTTGGTCGTTGGATGGTGGGGATGTCTGTCCTAGCGGCGGAGGTTTTGGAACGAGCCATGGGAGCACGTTTGAGAGGTTGGGAGAGTAAGAGTCTGTGTATTTTGGGGAAGAAGGTAACGTAAGGAAAGAGGAGTATGTGTTTTGTTTAATAAGGAAGGAAGGAGTAAATTGTGGGCTGTTGCAATTCCATAGCCGTTTTGTGCTTTAATGCTTGAGCAGCCCACCAGATCCTAACTGCGAAAGAAAGGAAACAAATCCCAACAATAAATGAACCCTTTTCAAAATAGAAATTTGAAGTCCAAGTCAGCATAAGAGTAGAAAAAGGGAAGAGAATAAAATCATCTCCCTGACAAAAGGGATTTTGTACAGATCCTAGAGAGAAAAGTAGGGATTAGGAATAAATGAAATAATTAAAAGGAAAGAAAATCAAGGACAATAAAGGGAAATAATTTACATAATAAAAAGGAAAAATAATCTAATTAATAAAAAGGAAAGGAAAATAAATAAATATATGTACAGATACGGGAATTAAAGAGAATAATGTCCAAAAGGGAAAATAATAAATAAAAAGAAAAGGGACACGTGGGTTGCCTCCCACAGAGCACCTGGGTTAACGTTTATGCCTAGACGATCGAAACATGGATCAGTTCTGGTCTGGTGGGACAACCATCGTGGTTTCTTCAGTTGTGAATGGTTTGAAACCTTCATAGAAGGGTTTCAAACGATGTCCGTTGACTTTGAAGATCACCCCTGTATCCAAGCTTTGGATCTCGACGACACCATGGTCATATATGTGTTTGATCACGTATGGGCCTGTCCATTTGGATTTCAGCTTACCTGCAAACAATCTGAGACGATAGTTGTACAATAAAACTTTTTGACCTATCTCAATTTTTTTTGTTAAGGATCAACTTATCGTGGTATGCCTTTGTCTTGTCCTTGTAGATCAGAGCATTCTCTTAGGCATCGTCATGGAGTTCTTCCAACTCCTGGATCTGTAGGCGTCTTTGCTTCCCTGCTTCATCGATTGCCCAAAAAGCTTTATGTTCTATCTCGACTAGAAGGTGACAAGGCTTGCCGTAGACGAGTCGGTATGGTGTCATGCCTATAGGGGTCTTGAAGGTTGTGCGGTAGGCCTATAAGGCATCGTCTAGCTTTAAGCTTCAGTCCTTACGGGATCGATTGACTGTCTTCTGTAGTATGGACTTGATCTCTCGATTGGACACCTCGGCCTGGTCGTTCGTTTGCCGGTGGTACGCTGTAGACATGCGGTGTGTCACGCCATATTGCCCTAGCAGCTTAGCTACCTTACGATTACAAAAGTGCGTGCCTCTATCACTGATGAGGGCGCATGGCGTCCCAAACCTGTTGAAAACGTTAGTGCGTAGGAAGGCTGCAATAACTTTTGAATCATTAGTTCTGGTCGTCTTGGCCTCGACCCATTTGGAAACATAATCTACTGCAATGAGGATATAGATATTACCAAATGAGTTGGGGAAAGGACCTATGAAATCGATGCCCCATATATCAAATATCTCGCAGGCAATGATGCTTGTGAGGGGCATCTGGTTTCTGGCTCCAATATTACCTATGGCCTGACAGCGAGGGCAAGCAGCACAAAATATGTAGTTGTCCTTGAAAAGAGATGGCCAGTAAAGACCAACCTCCAAAACTGCTCATCCGGAAAGGTATCATAGATGGGTTCCATGGAGTTGTCCTCTTGAAATGGGAGTCGGCTGAGGTGGTTAGCTACGGAATTCTAGGTCCTCTTCTTGTCTTTTATCTCCAAATCGAACTCTTGGAGTAAAGAATCCATCTAATCAAGCGCGGTTTGGCATCAAGTTTCGTCAAAGACATCTAAGGGCTGCATGATCAGAGAAAACAGTTACTTTAGTGCATAAGAGATACTGACGAAATTTATCCAAAGTAAAAACAACGGCAAGAAGTTCTTTTTCGGTTGTAGTATAATTTCGTTGAGCCGCGTCTATGAGTTTCGAGGCGTAGTAGATGACATATACTTCCCTATCCTTTTTCTGGCCTAGCACTGCTCCCAAGGCGTTGTTACTGGCGTCACACATGATTTTGAATAGAAGTGTCCAGTCTGGGGGCGCGTATGATCGGGGTAGAGATGATTTTTGCCTTAAGAGTGTCGAACGAGGCCTTGCAGCTCGAATCAAACACGAAGTCGACGTCTTTCTGCAACAGCTGGCACATAGGCTAGGTGATCTTGGAGAAATTATTGATGAACCGCCTGTAGAAACCTGCATGCCCAAGAAAAGAACGTACTTCGCGAACACAAATTGGATAGGGAAGAGATTCAATTACCTCAATCTTGTCCTTGTCTACCTCTATGCCTTTGCGAGAGACGATGTTTTCTAAGATAAGACCCTGGTCTACCATGAAGTGACACTTCTCAAAATTAAGCACAAGGTTGGTCTCGATACATCGTTGTAAAACTTTATGCAAATTAGACAAGCATTCAGTGAAAGAATTGCCATAGACGGTGAAGTCATCCATAAATACCTCTATACCTTTCACAACAAATTCTTAGAATATACTCATCATGCAACGCTGGAAGGTGGCAGGGGCATTACAGAGACCAAACGGCATCCTCCTGGAGGCAAAAGTACCGAAGGGACAAGTGAAAGTGGTCTTGTCCTGATCGTCTACGGCTACCGAGATCTGGTGAAAACTAGAGTATCCGTCGAGACAGTAGTAGTGTGTCTTGCCTGCGAGACGCTCTAACATCTGGTCAATGAATGACAAGGGGAAGTGGTCCTTCCTAGTGGCCGTGTTCAATCGACGGTAATCAATGCAAACACGTCATCCGTTTTGTATGCGGGTAGGGATAGGCGGCCCGTCTTGCCTTATTGTAATAGTAATACCTATTTTCTTCGGCACGACCTGGACGGGGCTTACCCAAGTACTGTCCGAGATGGGTAAATGACTCCTGCGTCTAGCAACTTGAGTACCTCCTTCTTCACAACCTCCATCATAGGAGGATTCAAGCAGCGCTGTGGCTGTCGGACTGACTTGCTGGTATCTTCTAGGTGGATGCGGTGAGTGCATAGGGCTGGCGATAGTCCCTTGATGTCGGCAATGGTCCAGCCAATGGCTCATTTAAATTCCTTAAGGAGGGTGATGAGTTCTTGTTCCTCTTCTGTGTCAAGCTTGCTTGAGATTATAATGGGGAGTGAATCATCATTGCCAAGGTAGGTGTACTTTAGGTGTGAGGGCAAGACTTTCAAATCTAGCTTAGGTGACTGCACAACCGAAGGGGAAAGTTTAGTGTGTTCAATAGGAAGAGGTGAAATAATGGGATTAGAAGAGATAAGGGGTTGCTCTTCCATGGCAGCAACAACTTCGTGCAACTCTGGTGGAGTCACGAATCTCGAGTCCAAGTAGTTCAGAACTGTTGGTGTGATTCCTCTATCTAGGGCAAGCTGCAGAGGATCAATAGAGTATAAGTCAGAAATTTCTTCAACGTCAGGATCAATTATATCAATGAAATTTATGCTAGAAAATTTAGAAGGTGATGCGATCACGGACTCTTCCGAAGCCAATGTTGACACTCGAGACCTAGTACCTCAAGGCCCGATCACCCGAAGCAAAGCACGAAGGTTATCCCTATGGTTTGAAGGCAAAATGAGCGAGGAAGAACCCATCGAGGCCAAGGAAAAAGCTGTCCATGTGTGTATTCAACAAGCCAAGGCTCACCAACAAATGTTCCATCCAAGAGGACAATCATTATGAGCAGATGGACAAGAAAAGGGGAAATAGCTTAAAACACCCCTGTACTAAGCGCGAAAACCAGAAACCACCCCTGACCTTCAAAACGTCCATTACACCTCCCCTGAGCTATTGTTTTCGGGCAAAAAGGCCCTTCTGTCCATAATTAATTACATTTTTTTGTGAATTCTTGGAATTTTTTACAATGTTTCTTGATTTTTAGGTTAATTACATTTTTTTTGTGAATTTTTACATTTTTTTTAGTATTTTTACAATTTTTTTAAAATTGTAAAAATGTGCATTGAAGGGCCTTTTTGCTCGGAAACAATAGCTCAGGGGAGGTGTAATGGACGTTTTGAAGGTCAGGGGTGGTTTCTAGTTTTTGCGCTTAGTACAGGGGTGCTTTAAGCTATTTCCCCACAAGAAAATGGTGTCCGATTTGAGAGAACAAAAGCTTGACGGAAACTTCAAGATGTTATCTTTCGTTTGGTACAAGTTTCAGGTCAATCGGACGAGTAGATCAAAAGTTATGCTCGTCGATATTTTAGCGCGCAGCGTTAATGAGCCTAGCGGCATACCGCCAGGAATGCCATGTATGGGGCGGCATACCGCCAGGAATTGATTTAATTTGCACACCTCCAAGCGAAGCTAGCGCTATACCGCCAGGACTTCAAGCCTCCAGGCGGTATACCGCCAGACATGGGAAAAAATGGCCTTTTTGGGCTTTTCAAGCCCATCTTTTGTACGAACTATAAATAGCTCTTGTGTTTCTTTCTTTAGGGAGTTTTAGACTTTGAGTGATATTAGTCAAGTGAGATTACTCCTTCTTGTATCACATAAGCCTTGAACTCTTCACTTTTCTTTGAGTAAAAATCGTTCAAGTTGAGATTACTCCTTCCGATTCTTGCTCGGGGAAATATCGAATTGTGTTTGTAATTTTGGCAAGTTCCGTTGAATGAATGAAGGTTTACTAATTGCTTATTTCAAGAACCGTGGATGTCAAGTGCTTGGATTAATTTCTTGGATGTTCGTGTGATCAATTTCGATCTCTTGTCAATTCCTATAAATTCCCGGGTACATATTTCCTAATTCCTTTGCTACTTCTTAACTAATCTCCACTAAATCTACTTTGTTCGTGTCTTCCCTTTCTTGTGAACTTGTTGTCGCTAGATAGTTCGATTCGGCTAGATCCTTCTTAAGCTTCATTGTTATCCGGCTTACTAACCCTAGGCAGGATCACATCAAGTGGTAGCAGAGCTTTTGGCCGCCTATCGAATTCTTCTAGTTTCGTCAAAAGTGTTAGAACCTATCTTTCTTGATATCTTGGGTTTCATCCATCACTTTCGAAAAATATTTCAAGTGGGCTTTTGATTTTTGGTTGTGATCGATTTGGTAAAACAAAATATAGAAAAAGTGAAGAAAATCAATTGGGTGTGATAGTGGTGTTCTTCATATGTTCTTGGTGTTCTTGGCCTAAATCTCTATTTGATCCAAAATTATGTGACAAATTTGTTAACCAAGTGTTTAGCAAATAATTAATTAATTTTTCCTTACTTGGCCGGCCACACCTAGCAAATCAAGGGTAAAATCATCTAATCCTTTGCATTAAATGCTTAAGACACCTCATCCTTTCCTTTGACAAGTTGACCAAAAAGAAACTAAATGGTCCAAACCAAAATCTATTTCTAACCGAATAAAGCCACTTTTTCTAAAAAACCTAGTCCATCTATTTCCTTTCCTAGTCCAACCGTCCACCCTCAAGTCCTTTTCCTTTTTCTTTAAGTCCTAAACTCATCCTAAAACTCAAGTCCTAAACCCTAAAATACAAAGCTTGAGTTCTAAACCTTCTTGGGTCTTAAACCTAAACTATTCAAGTCCTAAAACCCCAAGTCTCTTTCTTTAAATTTCTGAATTATTTCTTTGAGTCCTTACTCCTTTAACCCCAATTTCCAGCCTCTCCTCCTTTCCTACGGAAATCCAAAATTTCCCTCCAAAATTGGAATTTTTGAATTTCCTTGGAAATTTCCGAAATCTTCCTTACCTTTTCTCTTGAGTCCTTGTAAATTTATTGAGTCCTACTTCCTCTTGATTCAATCATTTGAGCATTGGTGATCGCACACTTGAATTGAAGCACAAGTTTGTTTGTAACAAGGAAATTGTGTGGAGGCAAGCTATGTGTGTGGAGAGTTATTGAGTGATTGTGAGGCCAAATTTTTTCGAGTGATCAAACACGAGTGTTTAAACACGTGAGGGAGTGAAGTATTTTCTAACTCTTGTTTAAGTGTGCAGGTACCGGGAAAACGTGAAGTTGAGTGTTTGTGAGCACATCTTTTTCGAGAGAAAAAACACCTAAACACGAGAGTTTAAACACGAGAGGGAGAGTTTTATTATTAACGTCTATATATCTCGTTTGTTTCCATTTTGCAGGTATAAAAAAATAGTAGTTGTACATACAAGATGTCCGGAAGAAGTAGACCTAGTTCTAGTGGTAGTCGAAGTGCCGAAGCTCTTGACCAAGTCTTATCCGCCTTGGGAGAGTTGAAGGCTACCATGGTCCGAACGGAGGATCGCCTTTCTTTGTTGGAAGAAACGATCAAGTCTCATGGTAGAGAGGATGAGAAGCCTTCCAATGTTCCTCCTCATACAACACCTTCAAAGAACCTTCCGCCTAAGGCGCACCAAACGCCTCTCACTGAACATGTCCACGTTGAAACTGAATCAGAGGGTCATCAAAGTGTAGGAGGAAGATTTGCTTTGCTGAAAAATACTCCAAAGAAGGAGGATACCCGAAATCCATTTGTTTCCCCTCCGGGGTTGGCCATTTCGGAAGAGCAAATGAAGGAGATAAGGAGGAAATATGAGCAAGGCAGCCGAGGGCCCGAAGACTTTCATGCTTCTAGTAGCCGACCCAAAGTCCCTCATTTCCATGCCCTTACCACACCCCGCCACACTCGAGAGTACTATGAGGACCCTTATAAGGAAGTGAATGCCGAGTTTGATGAGGGGACACATCGAACGAGGGGAAGACGCCAAAGTGGTCATAGGTCACGGTTTGTTGAACATGAAGAGAGGCCACAATAGCCTAGGGTTAATGACAAGTTGATCGGAATTAAGGTGCAAATCCCTACCTTTAGGGGCTCCACCGATCCTTCGAAGTATCTAAAGTGGGAAGGGAAAATTCAATGAATCTTCAATTGTCATCGGTATTCGGAAGAGAAGAAGATTAAGCTAGCGGCAATGGAGTTTGAGGATTATGCCGTTAGTTGGTGGGAAAAAGTGTGTAGAGAGAGAGGAGAAGTGGATGCTATCCAAGATTGGGAAGAGATGAAAAGGGTGATGAGAGCAAGGTTTGTACCCGCACATCACAAGAGAGACCTGCAAAACAAGTTGCAAGGTCTCAAACAAGGTTCTAAGTCCGTAGGGGAATACTTCAACGAGCTAGAGGAACTCCTAATCAAGACCAACACCGAGGAGGGTGAAGAAATTACGATGGCACGATTCCTCAATGGTCTCAACGAGCGTATTAGATACAAGCTTGAGTTGAAGGAGCTCGATCACCTACAATCTATGCTCCACTATGCCATAAAAGTGGAAGCATATGAAGCCACCAAGAAGAAGTCCTACCCAAGCAAAACACCAACCTTTTCCTCCACCCCAAAGGCTCCTTGGAAGTCTTATCCCAAAGAACCCTTTAAACCAAAAGACTCCAAAGCCGATACACCCCCTCCGAAACCCTACACACCCTACACCAAAAGTAACCTCTCAAAACCCCCACCAAAAATAAATCCTAATCCACCTACCAACCCTAGCCAACCAAGAAAATTCTCATCTAATGTCCAATGCTTTCGGTGCCAAGGAAGGGGTCACATTGCGTCCGAATGTCCAAATCGGAGAGTAGTGGTAATCCGAGAAGGCAACTATGAGACGGGGAGTGAAGTTGAGGCAAGTGAGGATGAGAAAGAAGTTAGGGGGGAGGAGACCAAGAGTAGTGAAGAAGAAGTAGTTCCGGCAGCCACAATGACCCTAGTAGTGAGAAGGAGCATGAATGCTTATGCGAAGGAGGAGGTTGCCAACAAAGATCAACGGGAGAATCTTTTCCATTCTCGGTGTGAAATCAATGGTAAGGTCGCATCTCTTATTGTTGATAATGGAAGTGTGGTGGATGTAGTAAGTTATTTGTTAGTTTTCAAGCTTGGGTTGCCCACAACACCCCATCCCAATCCTTATTCCTTACATTGGTTTAGTGATGATGGAGAAGTAAAGGTGAAAGAACAAGTTCTTGTTGCCTTCAAGGTAGGTAGTTATGAGGATGAGAGATTGTGTGACGTAGTTCCCATGGATGCTAGCCATCTCATCCTTGGTCGACCATGACAATTAGATCGTTGGGTAGTGCATGATGGCCGAACCAACAAGATTCACCTCACTCACCATGGGAGGAAGTTTAGCATTCCTCCACTTTCACCCGCTCAAGTTCTGGAGGATCGATTGCATATGAAAAAGGCAAGTGTTGAGTTCCAAATTATGAAGAAAATGAGAGAAAATAGTGGAGAGAAGAAAGTAAGGTGTGTGAATGAGGAAAATAGCGTGCATGAAAAAAGTGAGCATACACAAAGAGGAGAGAAAAGTGTGAGTCATGAGATGAAAACACAAGAGAGGAGAGGAAAGAAAACAAAGGGAGAGTCGAATACACGCCATGAAAAAAGCAAGCATGGTAGAGAGAGTGAGCCTAAACACTTGAGTGTGATAGCGAGGGGTAAGGATGTGAGGCGAGCTTTATTTTCTAATAAAGTGTGTCTTGTACTTCGATACAAGGCACATTGCTTGGAAGTTGACACTAACCCTCCTTCTTCTCTACCAAGTCCCATTGTTTCTCTTTTGCAGGAATATGACGATGTCTTTCCAACCGAGATGCCAAGTGGCCTTCCTCCAATCCGAGGGATAGAACACAAGATTGATTTGATACCCGGAGCGGCCTTGCCCAATAGGCCGGCTTACCGATGCAATCCCGAGGAGACGAAGGAGCTTCAACGACAAGTGGAAGATTTGTTGCGCAAAGGCTACATCCGAGAGAGTATGTCACCTTACGCCATGCCCGTGTTGCTTGGGCCTAAGAAGGACGGGACGTTGAGGATGTGTGTTGATTGTAGAGCCATCAACAAGATCACCGTACGATATCGACATCCCATCCCATGCCTCGATGATATGCTTGATGAGCTAAGCGGGAGTCAAATATACTCCAAAATTGATCTCATGAGCGGATATCATCAAATCCGAATGCATGAGGGTGATGAGTGGAAGACCGCCTTCAAGACCAAACATGGTTTGTATGAATGGTTGGTAATGCCATTCGGTCTATCCAATGCTCCTAGTACTTTCATGAGGTTAATGAATTATGTCTTGCATGATTTCATTGGAAAGTATGTTGTTGTATACTTTGATGATATTCTTGTGTATAGTTCGTCTTTTGAGGAACATGTGTTCCATTTACGTTCCATATTTGACACCTTGCGCACACACCGATTATATGCTAAATTTGTTAAGTGCGAGTTTTGTTTAGAACGAGTACACTTTCTTGGTTTTGTTGTGAGTATAGGGGGTGTTCAAGTTGATGAGGACAAGGTGAAAGCCATCCAAGATTGGCCTATTCCCAACAATGTAGGTGAAATAAGGTCATTCCATGGCCTTGCAAGCTTTTACCGTCGGTTTGTGCCCAACTTTTCGACAATTGCGGCGCCTCTCAATGAATTGACCAAGAAGAATGTTGCATTTGTGTGGGGAGAACGGCAAACCAAGGCCTTCGAGGAGCTCAAAGCAAGACTTACAAAGTCCCCGATCTTAGCCTTGCCGGACTTCACCAAAGTGTTTGAGTTAGAGTGTGATGCAAGCGGAGTTGGCATTGGAGCGGTCCTAACCCAAGAGGGTCGCCCCATTGCCTACTTTAGCGAAAAACTCAATGGCGCTCAACTCAACTACTCAACTTATGATAAGGAGCTCTATGCGTTGGTAAGAACTCTTATGGTGTGGGAGCACTACTTGCTAGCCAACCAATTCGTCATCCACACGGACCACCTGAGCCTTAAGTTCCTTAAGAGCCAAGCCAAGCTGAATAAGAGACATGTCAAGTGGGTGGAATTCATTGAAGCATTTCCATATACCATCAAGTACAAAAAAGGCAAAGAGAATGTGGTAGCCGACGCCCTTTCTCGGAGGTATGCTCTCTTAAATTCTCTTGATGCCCAAATATTTGGATTTTC
Organism: Viola odorata; assembly: GCA_963691705.1. Classification (NCBI taxonomy): domain Eukaryota; kingdom Viridiplantae; phylum Streptophyta; class Magnoliopsida; order Malpighiales; family Violaceae; genus Viola; species Viola odorata. Next base: position 19,424,135 of record OY829540.1, on the reverse strand, counting down.
TCATTTGATTAACTTGTATGAGAATGATGAAGACTTCTGTGATATATATTTGGCTTGTGCCCGTGGATCTCACATGCATTTCTTTAGGCACGATAATTTCTTGTTCAAGTATGATAGATTGTGTGTGCCTCGTTCTAATGTTAAAGAATTGCTTGTGATGGAAGCTCATGGAGGGGCTTTGAGTGGCTATTTTGGCATTACTAAAACGTTGCATGCCTTAAAATCTCATTTCTATTGGCCACGAATGAAAGTAGATGTGACTAACATTGTGAACCGATGTATTGTGTGCAAAACTGCTAAATCCACATCTAAACATCATGCAGTGCATATGCCTTTACCTGTTGCCCAACATCCTTGGATCGATTTATCTATGGACTTTGTGTTAGGCTTGCCTAGGTCTAAGAATAGCCATGATTCTATCTTTGTTGTGGTGGATCGTTTCTCCAAAATGGCACATTTTATACCATGTTCGAAAACACATGATGCTACACACATTGCCTCTTTATTTTTCCAACATGTGGTGAGAATACATGGTATGCCTAAGAGTATTGTAAGTGATAGGGACACTAAGTTCCTAAGTCATTTTTGGCGAACTCTTTGGGCGAAGTTAGGTACTAAACTCCTCTTCTCCACCACGTGTCACCCTCAAACGGATGGCCAAACGGAGGTGGTGAATAGGACTTTAGGATCATTACTTCGTGTCATGATTGCTAAATATGGAGTAAAATGGGAAGAATGTATGGCCTTTGTTGAATTTGCTTATAATAATGCATATAATTCCTCTATTGGTTATTCCCCTTTTGAGGTGGTTTACGGGTTCAAACCCTTGACCCCTCTTGATCTCTCACCTTTGCCCTTGAGTTCTCTTAAGTGTGTAGATGGGAATGCCAAAGCTACAATGGTTAAGAAACTCCATGAACAAGTCCGCAAAAGCATTGAAAGTATGAATGAAAGGGAGATGGTCAAGCGCAATAAGGGCAAGATTCCTACTTCCTTTGAACCGGGTCAATGGGTGTGGCTTCATTAGAGCAAAGATCGATTCCCACGTGAACGACAAAGCAAGCTAAGTCCCCGAGGGGACGGGCCTTTTCAAATCCTCTGCCGTATCGACGCCAATGCCTATGTTCTAGATCTTCCAAGTGAATATGGAGGGATCAGCCGTACATTCAACGTCAATGATCTGTCCCTTTGCCCTGAAGATAAAGAGAACCCTCAAGACATGGATTCGAGGATGAATCCTTTCGAAGGGGAAGGAGTTGATGCGATCACAGACTCTTCCGAAGCCAATGTTGACACTCGAGACCTAGTACCTCAAGACCCGATCACCCGAAGCAAAGCACGAAGGTTATCCCTATGGTTTGAAGGCAAAATGAGTGAGGAAGAACCCATCGAGGCCAAGGAAAAAGTTGTCCATGTGTGTATTCACCAAGCCAAGGCTCACCAACAAATGTTCCATCCAAGAGGAAAATCATTATGAGCATATGGACAAGCAAATGGTGTCCGATTTGATAGAACAAAGGCTTGACGGAAACTTCAAGATGTTATCTTTCGTTTGGTACAAGCTTCAGGTCAATCGGACGAGTAGATCAAAAGTTATGCTCGTCGACATTTTAGCGCGCAGCGTTAATGAGCCTAGCGGCATACCGCCAGGAATGCCATGTCTGGGGCGGCATACCGCCAGGAATTGATTTAATTTGCGCACCTCCAAGCGAAGCTAGCGCTATACCGCCAGGACTTCAAGTCTCCAGGCGGTATACCGCCAGACATGGGGAAAAATGGCCTTTTTGGGCTTTTCAAGCCCATCTTTTGTACGAACTATAAATAGCTCTTGTGTTCCTTTCTTTATGGAGTTTTAGACTTTGAGTGATATTAGTCAAGTGAGATTACTCCTTCTTGTATCACATAAGCCTTGAACTCTTCACTTTTCTTTGAGTAAAAATCGTTCAAGTTGAGATTACTCCTTCCGATTCTTGCTCGGGGAAATATCGAATTGTGTTTGTAATTTTGGCAAGTTCCCTTGAATGAATGAAGGTTTACTAATTGCTTATTTCAAGAACCGTGGATGTCAAGTGCTTGGATTAATTTCTTGGATGTTCGTGTGATCAATTTCGATCTCTTGTCAATTCCTATAAATTCCCGGGTACATATTTCCTAATTCCTTCGCTACTTCTTAACTAATCTCCGCTAAATCTACTTTGTCTTCCCTTTCTTGTGAACTTGTTGTCGCTAGATAGTTCGATTCGGCTAGATCTTTCTTAAGCTCCATTGTTATCCGGCTTACTAACCCTAGGCAGGATCACATCAGAAGGGTAGCAAATAGCATCAAGCATGCTGAATTTTATAATCTCCCCGTCGAATTCTAGTGTGATGGAAGCGTCGTGGACATCTATCTTAGCCCTAGCAGTTCGAAGAAACGGCCTGCCCAAGAGTACGTCCTAGGGCTTGGTGGACTTCTTATCCTCCATGTTGATCACATAAAAGTCGGCTGGGTATAGAAACTCCCCAACCTGTACTAAAATATCTTCGATAACACCCTCGGGATATATAACAGAGCGGTCGGCTAGCTGGATGAAAAGTCGTGTTGGTTTGAGTGGTCCTAGGCATAGATTGTTATATATCGTCAAGGGCATGACGTTGATACCTTCACCAAGATCACACATGGCTTTGCAAATATCAGTGGTTCCAATCTTACAAGGGATGATGAACATCCCTTGATCCTTACACTTTGGCAAAATTTTCCTTTGGATGACAACTGAAACATTAACACCCACGCTAATTTTATTCACCCCTGCCAATTTACATTTGTTAGTGCATAGAGATTTTAAAAACTTGGCATATCGAGGAACATTTTTAATATCCTGCAGAAGAGGGATGTTAACTTGTACCTTGTTGAACATGTCATAACTTTCTTGATCCTCTTTATCCTTTTTTGTTTTAACTAACCTTTGGGGGGACGGGGGTTCAAGCACTTTCATGATGAACTCTTCATTGAATTCTAGGTTTTCCTCAACCTTTCATAGGGAACCGTGTCGTCTAGCATGGTGGACGCACTTCTCCTTTTCCACGTCTGCTTTTGCTTCTTTTGAGTCGGGAACAAGTTCAGGCAGTTCAACGTCTAGGCCTGGCTGCTCGCGGGATGGTATTTCTGTACCGCCGCGAAGTGTCATGGCACATGCTCTATGCTTCGGGTTGGCTTCGGGTTGGGATGGCAGTCGTCCTCCATTCCTGTACTCCTTTATTTCTGCAGCCATAACACTCATCTATTTTTGTAATTCAAGGACAACATTAGTAAGATTCGTTACCTCAGTGACTAAAGGTTCGGGAGCTGTTGAGCCTTAGGGCACTGGTGTTGATATTGTTGGTTATTGGGGTAGCTTGGCCGTGGCTTGAAATTATGTAAGTTAAACGGCATTTGCTGCTGATTCTGGAATGGTTGTTGCGGACTAGGCCCAGACGCTTGAGGATTGTTGCCATAGCTGAGGTTTGGATGTCGCCAACCATTGTTATAGTTCTGGGTGTATGGCTCGAATTTTCTTGGGGCTCTATTGTAGTTCCCTACTGCATTAACTTGTATCTCATCTGGAATATAAGGGCAAGCATCGGTCGGATGATCGGTGAAATTACAGTTTTCGTATGACTTGATCTGCACGGGCTGTTCATTAGCAAGATTTTGGATCATCCCAGTGATGGTGGCCAATTGGCTTTCCACGGCAACTGAGCGTACATCCTGGGCAGTGTGTCTGTCTATAGTGACAACATTTTTAACCATAAGTTCCAAGATGTTCTTTCCATTGGCCGAGGTGAGAGCAACTAAGGACCCATTACTGGCGGCGTTAACCAGGGCTCTGTCTTGCCCTTGCAGTCCCTCATAGAAGTATTACAGGAGTGTGTGGTCTTGCAAGTTGTGAGAGGGGCAGAGGGCTTGTATTTTCTTGAAATGATCGTAGTATTGCCCTATATTCTCATTATCTTTCTGCATAATGGATACCAATTGCTTCCTGGTCACATTTGCCATAGAGCTGGGATAGTGCTTATCTGTGAAGGCCTTGAGATATCGGCCCAGCTGGTGATGGATCGAGGGGAAAGGTCATAAAACCAACTCCGGGCATCATCCTCGAGTGACCACATGAATGCTTTCAATTTGGCGTAGTTGATATCAAAGTTGGTCGGCTTCATGGCTTCACAAATGGAATGCAACTGCTGGAGGTGTCAGATTGCACTCTCCTTGGGGATGCCATAGACCATTGTGAAGCCGGTCATTGGTGCAGTGATCTTCTACCCCTAGCTGATAGATGTTCTATAGGGACCAGGTACGTTTAGGTCCCCTGCTTTCTTTCATACGAGAAACTACCCCAAAGTACGTTTATGGAGTAGTCTTGACGCTTTGTCGTCCCCCAAGGTACGTTTATGGGGGCAATATTCAAAGGCCCATGAAGCTAAAGAAAGACACACCTAGGGCGAGACACTCAGTACACTTGAGGCTCTACCATAATTACTTACTTAACCTAGTCAGATTGGACCAGCGACCTGATGTCTCCGATCTGGTTGTCTACTTTACCCTGCAGCCTCATGTTAGTTATTACCATAGAGATGACTTTAATCATCTAGGCCCGGCTACTAGTTGATCAGGCTTGTAACAGTCCTAGCGGATTTGAGAAGAATTTGTTAAGTAAATAAGTATAAACCAGCAGTATATTAAACTTCGATTAGACCTCATGGCTTTCCTATGAAACCATCGATGATCCTACCAAGAACAAGGGATTTAGCTACTCATATTAAAAGAGAAATAATTAAAATAAATAGATTGCATAAAGAAAGGAGAAGAGAATTGAGAAAATTCTTTATTATTACCGGCCGAAGCAAAGCTCCGGTTTATTGAACAGAAAACAAGGAATGCCGGAGGCGGAGGTGTAATGACAGAAATTCCACACGTGGAAGATGTATCCAAAGGTAGAAGGTGATAAAAGATCGTTGTTGTCCTATAGCCTAAAAAGGTTTTAAAAGGACAAATTAAAAAGATGGAAATTCTAATAATAGAAATTAATAAAAGGGAAATCCTAGATTTAATTGCAGTTAATCCCAAAAAATCTTCTTGTCAAAACGGGGAAAATTTGGAGTAATGGGGCGAATCCACTGATTTCTTTCCTTCCGTGATTTTCCTTTACTGTGCTGGAATCATGTGCGTACAACTGCAAGGCCTAACTGATCAAATCCGTCCGAAATCCGGTGATAAACACATCCTTTTGATATTTCTTCTCCAGCACTGGACTATACAGTCGTCACGAGCACGCAGCTGCAAGGGCAAGCTGATCAAATCTGTCAGAATTCCAGCGAATAATGCATCTTTTCGTAATTTCCTCTCCAAAAGCCAAGATCTGCAAATAGTAAGGAAACAGTAACCAATTAGCAGCATCAAGATCTAAAATGGGCTAGGGAAGGAAGGGAAAATAAGCACAAAATACATCATATCAGTGTTGGATACTTGTATGATTAGACCTAGTACACGTGGAAGATTATTAATGTAATTATTTGATTGGATATTTTGGATTATTATCATAATTTTATTTTATTATCTTTATTATAATGGTTACATGTTTACTTATAATAAAATGTCCCTAGTTTGTTATTATTGTACGAGCAATAATAAATTATGACTAGTATGGTTTTGATTGATAATCATAAGATGATTATGGTGTATGGAGATACAAATCAAAATCATAGGTACTTTTGTGGAGACAGGGTACTGAACCGACCCGCTGTGAAATTAGTACATGGGTTGATGTCATAAGTAATTATCATAGTAGATATATTATTGAAGCCTCAGTCTTGTGATCATCATAGATTCCTACATAAGGAATAATATGCTATAACTTAATCAAACGTTGTCTTTAATTGGACAATTATAAAGATTAAGATTGGACATGTGAAGATCTATGCAGAGGAAATGTATGATCAAGATGGAATTTGTCCCTCTGTTTAGAAAGATGTCTCTAGAACCCTCAATAAGTAAGATTGAAGAAATGCATGACCATGCTCAAATGAATTGATAAAGTGATCGATGTCATTTATTTTATCAGTTTACTTGGAGATCGAGTGTAAACAATTGAACTGATTAAGGGTGACAAGTACCATGCCTTATGTTAAATCGAGATATCGTGTGACAAAAGGGATTATATCATATAATTAGGAGATAATTTTATAGTTGTGTGTATTTATGATAGTTCACTTGGATATGCCTAAAAAAATACGGGGTTTATATAGGACCCAAAACTTAGCCTCTAGGACATGGGCATCATGTTCTCTTAATATCTTGAACTTCATGGCTCATTTAATGCTCCCGATGACCCTCATTCTTTGTGTCTCTCTCTTTAGCCGAAATAGAATGTATGCTTTTCAAGTGCATTTAATAAGCGCTGACTCCTTTTTGCAGGGGCTTTAAATGACCTTATACTTAGCCTGTAAGAGTGGTTGGAGAGTTTTCGAAGGAGTCTGAGATTTAAAGGAAATTATGCTAAACTCGAAGCGCCTTCTAGCCTTTTGCTCACCCTAGACATGCTTCGCTGGCTTGTTATTCGCTTTCAAGGCTTGGGCGCTCGCTTCCTTTGTACTGAGCGATTGGACTTGCTTCCCTTGTGCTTCGCGGGGGAGCGAGACTTACTCATGCTCGCTTCGCTTGGGCGTAGGGAGAGAGCGAGAGTACTCTTGGTTGCTATAGTAGCGAAGTGCACGTTTCTCCCTTCCGCTTAGCGATCCAATTTCTCATTTACGCGAAACACGCTTTTAGTGCTAAGCGAATCGTAAATATGTTATCAATTATACTAAAATAAACGTTGAAACAGAGAAGAAAAAATTAGAGTCCGTGAATTTTGACGACTATAATAAATACTTAAGTTCCAAAGACGAAATCCCAAGAAATTGAAGAAATTGAAGAAACACTAGATTGTGCCATTAGAGGTTAACCTAAGCCTATGTTTTCTTTCAACTTGGCCGTTTTTTTCATGTGTGGGCACATGATCTCGTGGGATTCCAATGGATTGAAGTAAGTGCTAAGTTTTTGAAATTCACCCCAAATCTGTTTGAAGCGATTTCATTTTTGTGTTAAATTGACATTCCACCAAATTTTGGAAGGATTTTTTTTGTAAACATCTAATTTCAAAGAAAAAAAGGAAAATACCACATGTAATTAGAGTACTTATCCATACAAAGAAGATAAAATTTATAACCGAAAGTAGAAGTGACAGGACTCTTAACTTCTTTGGAGTTCCTAGATGCTTAGTCAATGTATATGAACATTCAACCTTGAGAAAAGGTATAGTTTATAATAGATAAGATAATAGGGTGGGCTTTCCTAAAGCTAGGTTTTTGGAGATACAATATAATTTGAGGATTAATTAATTTGACTTGTAGTCGGAACATACAAAATTCTTGCCTCGTTGTATAAACATGCTATAGGGAAACAAATCACTCATGTTTACATTTAAGATAAATGTGAACAATATATATAATGTCACATTTTATAGTTGATGAGGCTATGTACAACAATAAGCCCCATGATGAGAGAATGATCTATACAAGGCTCCACCACCATTGTTAAAACATCTTCTCCTAGAACAACTCCAGACGTTGATTGCTTCCTCTTAACCTGATTTATTCGATTGGTTGACAACAAAATCAAAACATCAGTAAATAAAATTAAAAGGATTAGAAAAGAAAGAATTGAAAACGAACGAAATTTTATTATAGTACGTAGAACAGTACCTCTGCAATGAGGGTTCCAGACATGTCAACAATCTTGCAAGTTGACTTGCTACTCAAGCTTTCAATCTTGTACTGGCAAGGCTGACCCTTGTCCATACCCACTATAACCTTGAATGCTGATGCCTTTCCTCTGCTCAACATCCTCAAACTTTTCCTTACTCTAAACCCCGGCTTTGCCCTCATCCCAATTTCTTGGCTACTGGATCTATAGCCCTCCCAAGATCCCAACAACTTGAATTTCTACAAATTTATTATAAGTAAGAGTTGGACTTTGTTTTTCTCAAAGTTAACTTAAAGTAAGGAATTTCTTGGATCATCTTGTTTCTTAGAAGGTTTATCAAGAATCGATAGGGCGTTCCTGTTAATATAAGTAGTAAAACGTGTTTGTATCTATTAAATGAGGTGTTTTCTACGGTGAAAAATGATTTTATAAGTACGAATAATCAAGAATCGATAGGTTGTTTACCTTTCTTAGTATGGTGAACAATACGTCGCCTTTCAAGTCCATGAGATGAACTTCATTGCTGGACTTAGAATTGTAGTTGTCCACACGATACACAACATGACCGCTGGTATCATAGACGGTGCAACCTTTGCCACTCAAGACTAGAGACTTCATCCATATTGTAAAAGTTTCTTGTTTACAGGTTAAGTAGGTTTTGGCAGGAGACACAAGTGTTTGAGGATGAATCTTTCCCATTATTTTCTCTCTCTTCTATAACTTCAAGAAGCAGCTCTCTTGCCGGTCCTTTTAAATACCCAATTATGCAATATTATAACACAACTGGGCGGAGATAGGCAGGCTTACTTTTTGTAGTTTTTGGTCATTACATATTTGTTGGCCACTAATACCTCAATTTTGTATTGTTTATCTTTAAGGTCACTAGAATATTATTACTAATCGGTTCAGCCTATTAAAAAATAAAATGTTTATATGAGGTAATTTTTTTACATATAGGAGTTGAATCTACGAGCTTTTACTTAAAGAACAAGAATGATTAACATTAACACCAATTACCAGAGGAATTATTAGGTAGTCTTTAGACCACTTAAAACATAACGCACCTATTCATTTTGATTAGAGCAACTTTAAATATATTGACTCGTCTTGTATTTTTTGTGAATAGGCGGTGAACAATGAATTAGGTGATGAAAGAACTATCTAATAATGAGTAAATAGTTGGTAGTTTTGTACTCTTATTTATTGACAATGAAACAAGAATTAAATATGTAAAGCAAAAGCTACACATTATGCCGTACGTGGTTCAAAATAAGAATTTTGTATGGTGCGCTCTCTCTCAAGTCTCAACTTTATTAACAATAAATTATAAGTTAATTAATTGTATTGCTTTGTTATTATCCGACTTGTTCTTGATGCACTAAACAAAGATATCATGAACAAGTTTTATATACTTTTTATAACACATAATATAAAATATTAATCGGTTGGTATACATGACCAAAGTGTGGAATCTTATCACTTTAGGTGACTCCATAGCCACAAGAAGTGGAGATGTCGTCGGACCATCTTAATTAAGAAAGACTTGTCGTTGGTGCTTTTGTGATGTGTTCCTTTGTTGCTTGTTATATCCAATTCTGATTTCTGAATTCTAACTCTACGTACAAACCCTTATCATAGAATTGATGCTTTACGTGCTAATCCTACCGTGAAAACCAAATTCGTCCAAGCTGCCATGGTTTAGGATTTGGTCCTACCATAAACTTTTCAGTAAATTTTTATTACAAAAATATTATGATTTTTTATTTTTTTTGTAACGAGGAAATTTCTTGAGCCCAAGCCCTGTGCCCAAGGTACAAGCCACTGTCAGCATGCACCCCGCTCAGGGGCGTATACAGTAGGGGGGCAGTGGGGCAATTGCCCCGCCGAAAAAATAAATAATAATTAGTAATATATAGATTCTAATAATTTTGCCCCCATAGTAAATTAATTTGTCAATTTTTTTATAAATTAATACACAATTGAGTACATAAATCTGTTAATTTTAAATACTAAACTCACGTATATATAGACCTATAGTCTAAATTATTTGATCTAATAAAATACCTAAAATTAAACAAAAAGAAGTAATACTTCTATTATGTCTTTTGACTTCCCCAACACACCAATTTCATTGATAGTAACAATAACTCAGAACAAGTAGCGTGGCGGCTCAACTTTTCTTCTTCCAATCTCATTCTGTTCAATCGTGCAAGTTGTAAAGGTACATATATTTCTTTTATTATTATTGTTTACCAATTTTTATAGTCATCCATTAAATATTTTTAAAATTTTTTGATGCTTGCAAATTATTATTTAAAGTTTTACTTAATCTAAGCCCATACTTATAAAAACCGACCTAATCCGACGATCGGATCGAAAAAATAGTGAACCGAAGAGGTTTTCGGTTCGGTTCAGCTATCTGACTGGACCTGCATACGAATCCAAAAAAACCGATCAATCCGGCTGGTTTTTACAAAACTGGTGACTCGGTCGACCCGCTATCAACCTAACTGGGTCAATATCAGCGTCAAAACGACGTCGTTTCAGCCAAATGAAACGACATCATTTTGGGGAATTTTTTATTATTTTTAAAATAAGAATATGGATGGGCTGGCCCATCAGAATATAAAAATCTACCGGTTCAATTATCTAAGACTAAACAGTTCGATATGTGAACGGTTCAAAACGATCCAATGGGTCAATCCAGTCGAACTCGACCGAACCCTGTTGAACCACTAAATTTTTATTTCCGGTTCGGTTCTGATAACTATGCCTAAGCCTGCTGCACCACACCATTTTTTTTCTTTTAATATTTGAACGTAATGAACTTAATAGATAAAATCTCTCATATATATTTTTATGTGATACATACTCACTAATTTATTGAGTAACTTTTTTTATAGGTATGGAGAAATACTTTACTAAATTAAAACCATTTCCTACTACTGCTCAATCATCACAAAGTGCTTCTGTAAGTGCGCAACAACTTATCAGTAAGAGATTTTTAGAAGTTGTTTAATTACTCTTGTTGAAAAAAAGTATTTGATAATGTATAGAATGAGAAAATCATACAAAGATTTTAAAAAATAAAAACTCGTAGAGAGAAATTGTAAAGAGTATGCAATATAAATTTGATGTGCAAGCTATTTTCTATTTTCTCAATGCAAATTTTATTTATTTCTTTGTGTGTACGATGAGTTGATTTAAACACCAATTAATGGCGTTGGCTAAATGTTAATGGTCTATTTTTTACCCCACTGATAAAAATTCTTGGATCCATCACTGCCCCGCCCCTAAGCTCAACCGACAGATGAAACGAGAGATATCAGCTAAAGAGGTCAGAAATCGAAACCCAAATTGCCTAACCAATAGGTACAATTTAACACTCCCCAATCAACTTAGTTACAATGAATCTTAAAAAAGACACGCAATAATTTTTTACTATAAAAATGGTTAGAATTTTAGACATTACTGATAAAATATACTCCCTCCGTTTTCTAATGCTATCCTACGGATTTTCTGGTCCATCTCTTCTTGTCATTTTATCTTTTTCGAAACATATATTTTGTGAAAATGACAAATTAACCCTTCTACATCAACCCAATTTGATGATGGTGTGGTAATTTGAGTGGATATTAGGAAAAAAATGAAATAATGTGGAATAAAATAAAGATAAAACATCATTATTTTAAATTTTGCTACTATTACTTTGGCGACGATTATTAGAAGACGGAGGGAGTATAAACTAACAATATTATTGTAGTTTTAGTTGTCCACATGGCAAGCAATCTTTTATTTAAAATGTCTACATGATACTCTTTTAAAATAATACTTTTAGAGTTTCCACTTTTATATTATTTTATAAATTTTCAAAGATAAAAAAATTATGGGGAAAATTAGCAATATGTCAACTTTAAACCCCTTAAAATTATAAAAGAAAACAGATTTTGTTTTGCATCTTGCTAGGGAACTCTATCACCGCTATGAATGGAGGAGCCATTACACTCTAGAGGAGTCAACTGACCGCACTGAAATTTTAAACTTATATATGTATAGTTTTTATAAGTTAATAAGTTAAATATTATATGTTTTAGTCAAAATTTTAGATATAATTGACCACGCTAAAAAGAAGATCAATGGATTCAGCTCGATACTACCTTTTCTCTATGTCAAAATCTCACAAGCGAATCTCCTTTGGACCATAGTTATTAGAACCGGATTGGACAGCGAACCGGATATAAAAGTTTTATAGTTCAACCGGGTTCGACCGGATTGTAGATATTAAACCGTTTTGAACCGTTCACACATTGAACCGTTTTGAACCGTTCACACATTGAACCGTTCAATCTTAACTGATTGAACCAGATTGAATCGGCTGGGTCAATGTTTGTAATGGGCCGGCCCATGCCTGTAATGGGCCGACCCATCAAAATTTCATAAACAAAAATAAAATAATAAAAAAAATACCAAAACTACGGCGTTTTGGAGAAGAAGCATTGAACCAACCTGTTCAATTCGGTTCAATCCAGGTTGTTGGTTGTGTAAAAATAGGCCAGTTCGAATGCTTGAACCCGGTTCGCATATATATCCGGTCAGATAGCTGAATCGAACCGAAAATCTGAAATTTTACGATTGAACCTACCGCACCGGCCGGTCTAGTCCGGTTCTGATAACACTGCTTTGGACTAGTAAATCATACCAAATCAAGTCTCATGAACTACCCTAAATTAACCTCAACATTTAGGATCCTTGCCTGATCACACTAGGGTTTGTTGCTTTATATTGTTGTTTGGGCAATATGGCTTGAAAGAAACTTGGTTTGTTTGCATCAAGACACGTTTATACGGATCGTGTCTGACACCACTACTTGGCTCTATGGTACTTTACTTGGTTAAGGTACGTTATCCATTGTTTCCATACTCTTTGTTCGTTATTGATAGAAATAGGGTAAAAGCTATAAATCAACCCTAAATTTTAAAGTTTTAATTAATCGCAATGCTTAGCTTTTTTTGGTTTAATTATAACCCTGGTCGTCGCCAATATTGTTCAAACACCCCCCTACTGTGACAGAAATCTGACGTGACACCATTGACCGACGTTATATGCCATGTCAGCTCCTGGAATGTTGCCACGTCAGCTCGCCACGTCTGCAACCTGCCATGTCAGACTCCACGTGGCAGGGTTTCGATTAATCAAAATATTAAAGTTTAGGGTTGCGATTAATCTAAACATTAAAGTTCAGGGTTGTTTTATGTCTTTTTACCATTTAGAAATCCTTGTTGCATGATTTTTTTTTGTCCAGTTAATTAATTTATTATACTTATATGCTATATTATTCCCAAATATAACTAAGCTTTAATTAGTTAGGTTTTCTCATAATTTTGTTTGGATTATCCTCTTTTTTTTAAATTAGTATTTGGTATAGTTTATGTCCATAATTCAGTTTTCATATTTTTTTATGTGTTAGATAGAGGTATAATCTTCTTGTTTAATTTATAATTCAAGATTTAAATTTCATAACTTTTTTTTCCGAATAAAAAACATAATGTTTCATTATGGTTAAAAAAATTAGACTTGTAAATTAAGGTTATATGTAGACGAGTCTTTTTAAGTTTATCTTACCACTTGATATTTTAACTAGGTGTACTCAAATTAATAAAGTGGTTATATGTGGATGAGTCTCTTTAAGGTTTATCTTACCACTATCTAAGTTTATAGTATTTTCAAAATTCAAAATTTTTAAACTAACTAATCTGTAACTACCAACCCAAATATGTAATTTTCATATTGATTAATATGAGTAGGTGAATGAAGTGACATGCCATATCGGTTTATTGTAATCCAACAAAGCAGTACAGCTGCCGACTTTTTTACTTATTGTTTAAAATAATATTAATTCTGGAAAAGAAACTTTTAACCTAGATCGTTTGGAGTGTTTTATATATTTCACAGCACAATCCTTTTTTGGGACCCTGCAAACGCCAACAAGAATTCTGCAGCAAGAACAACAAAATTATTCAAGTTTTGAAGAAAAAAGCGCAAAAGGTACATTCAATTTTATTTTTGTTTACCTACGGATGTAATAGTTAAATATAAAATTTCGTTAATTTTTTTTAACGTTTAATCATCTAATTATTCCATTGCTTATAACAAAACTACTTGATAGTATATTATAACATGTTCTTTAATCTTATTAGTTATAATAGCAATCTTCTATCATACATGCTTTTGAATTAATGAAAACTCAAAGAAAATATTAATTCATTTCATATGGTAATTTTATTTTTGTCTTTTTATAATGGTAATTTATGCAATATTAATCAATAACTAATAATTATACAATATGATAATGGTATTTTATACAATATTTTTCAATGCATTGATTTAATTGAGTTTATACTGCTTAACATTTTTCTTGGCCTCTTAAGAAAAAAGAAACCGATGGAAATTGCACAGCATTAATTTTTTTTGCCAAAATTATGAGTGGAAATTGAAATTCATAACCGATGTGAGTGTCCATGTCACCACAAGATTTACCGTATATTAACAATAGTGATGGGAATTTGGAATAAGGTCGTCTGAGGTTTGTATACCACATGTTGGGCCACGTGTTTAGTACTCTAGATTTACTAATTGTTTATCTTTTTATAATTTATGCTATTAAATAAGTAGCCCCCCCTGCTTGATTTGTTTTACTTGTGTACTTAGTTATTATATTATTACCATTGTTGTATTGTATGACAGCTTTATTTAGACTATTAAAAAAAGAATAATGAGTGGCTAATAGTTTTTGCCTTATTTTAAATATGAGAAGGAAATTTTATTTATAAAGGAGTAAACGAATTGATAATATAATTAATTTTGCTTTAAAAAAAAGGATTGTTCATACACTAATTTGGGTATGTCAACTTATTATTATAGTCTCTTATATAAATGATGGTTCAGTAGTAATGGGGTTCATAAATTCCACTATTTTTACGAGTGAGAGAATAAATTTAACATAATATTTTTAAATTACCCTATATTTTTTTCTCATAAAGGCTTGACTTGTAAAAATAGAAACAACAATTAGGGGTGTACAAGGGTCGGGTCGGGTCGATTATAGGCTCAATCTGTCACCGACCCGCTCGAAATTTAACGGGTTAGTTCGGGTCGGTTATAGGCACAAATAATCGTGGGTTGACGGGTGTAGCGGGTCGGATCGGTTATCCTCGGGTTGGCGGGTTCAGGACCAAAAAAAATGATAAACAAGTAAATAAATACTATAAACAATTCCTACAAATAAACTAATTAAACAAAAATGCAAATGCAAGTAAACAGTAAATAACAAAATGCTCGGATGGGCCAAGCCAACTTGGCAGCCCATCCCACTTATCCCTTGCTATCCAAAGTCCAAACTAAATAAATAAAACAGAGGCCCAAAAACTAAACCCTTCAAACGAAACCCAACATCTCATCTTCTCCATCAAAACCCTCATCACCGCTAATCTGCTCCTAGAATTTCCAAACAAATAACAAAGCCAACAGTGGTCGGGCCGCCGATCTGCTCCATCAATTTCCAAACAAACAACAATCTATTACAATCTATTTGTAATAGCAACAGTGATAACAATTAAGGCAATTCCAATGGTATTTCTATCTTCACACCCGCCTTGAGACCGAAACCTTACAATGCCCGTCGGGCGTCAGCCGTGGAGGTTGCCGCCCCCTTTTGAAGAGAAGGGCCCTGGGATGGTCGACATCAGCGCGGGGGGGGGGGATGACGTCACTCGAGGCGTTATCTTCCTGAGATAATGCCCACCCCCTAGAGGTAACACCCATGCTCTGTCTATAAATACCCCACCACTCAAGATGAGAGTTAAGCCTAAGATCGCTACTTGAACCTCTACTAGTTGGAACAGGCTTACTGACTTAAGCATCGGAGTGTCTACGCCGGAGCCCCCCTCCGACGCTTTGCAGGTACACTCGACGGCAACTACAGTAACTCCGAGCGGCCATAATCCTTACCTCGATTCTCCAGAAGTCCGAATCTTATCAAACTGGTGCTTTCATTGAGAGCTTTGGTTTATTAAGTGAGCGTCCTTAATAGCCAAGCTCTGTCTTTCTTGGAAGATCGGAACGATCATGGCTTCTAATTCGGAGTCCACACAACCTCCACTTTCTGGCATTCCTTTTGCGATTCGCAGACAACTCTTTCCTTTCGCCACTATTGATGATTCTACCACTTTGCAGGAGATTACTCCGGAATCTTCAGATCTCTCCTTTAGATCAATAGGAGGAGCGCCCTCTTCCCAGATTAACATCCCTATATCCCAGATGGCGGGATCCAGTTTTTCCACTCCTCCTCCGAGGGGATTCATGTTGGATGGCGTAAGCAACCCCTTCGCGAGTGAAATATCTGCTCTTCGTTCTCGGCTGGATTACTTGACCGAGCTGGCTGCAAGAATCACGCCGGATGTTTCTAGGTCGAGTGTTCCTCCCCAGGCTATTTTTACATCATCTATTGTCACCGAACGGCCCTTGTTGCCCTTGCAACACAGAAACATTCCATTGACCTTGCCCACGACAGATACACCAATTAGCCTTGTGCAACTCGCTCAGGGGCGAGTAGAGCCTTACGTGCCGCACGCGCTACAAATTCCCGTCTCTCAAGGGGAAAGATGGCCTGACGAGTATAGAGATCGTTGGGATGGTCGGCGGGGAGAAATGGACAGAGATGCATCCCCCGAGCGTAGTGAGAGATCCAGTAGTCCAAGATATCAGACTCGTTCGCCAAAGAGTCGTAGCCGATCTCCTAGGCGTCATCACACTCCCGATCCTCAGAACCGCAGACATCACCCGAAAACATCACCATCTTGCAACACTCGTGAAATCCTGGATGACACCTCGAGCCACCCATTCAGTCATCGCATAAGGCGCCATAGGGTCAGCCGACATGTGAAGCTCCCCATGGAGTCCTATGATGGCACTAGAGATCCCATTTCCCACCTTAACAAGGTGAAGGACTTCGTGCAATTCCAAACCCACAGTGATGCGGTTTTGTGCCAGATATTTGTCATGACATTGGCAGGAGTTGCGCGCCTCTGGTTCGAGGGACTTCCAGCAAAATCCATTAACAGCTTCACGCAACTGGAATCCAAGTTTCGAAGTCAGTTCAGCACCGCGGTCCCCATCAGAAAATCTGCTGCAGCGTTATTCGACATACACAGGCGACCTGAGGAGTCTTTAAAAGATTTTCTCGGTCGTTTTGACCTAGAAATGTCGTTAACGTCGGGCGTCACTATCGATTTCTCTGTGGAATCCTTGAAGCGGAACTGTCGTTATGAGAAATTGCGAGACACGCTAATGGTGGACCCCCTGGCAACCTTGGACGCGTTGAGACTGAAAGCTCATAATTACGCAAGAATGGAGGAAGAAGAAAACAGAGACAAAGGCCGAAACGTGCCACAAAACGTACCTCAGGCACCTAACGTTCCTAGTAACGCGATCCCTGGCGGCCGTTTTGTAGACGATTACGCCCAACGAAAAGATCATATCCCAAAAACCTCCAACAGACGAAGAGGCAACTCTTAAAGGGGAAGATGGTAACTCCCCTACTCGGCGGTAGGCAAATCCTCCCAAGGGCCGGATTTACGACCCGGGCCTTCATTCCCTTATACTGCCAAGGGCAGAAATTTTAGCAATTGTGGAACAGCGGAACCTCCCTATCTGCTATCCAGCCACCGTAAAGCCAGGAGTGGTCATGGGAGGAAGGGAAAATGCCTTCTGCAAATTTCATAAAGTCAAAGGACACTCTACAGACGCGTGCAGAGAATTAAAGCTGGCAATAGAGTATTTGGTAAAAGAGGGATACCTCGGGGAATTTGCCACCAAGGCAAGAGAAGAAGTTAGGAACAACCCGATAAACAGGACATCTGACGACAGACAACCCCCTCCTCGTGTTCTGGGAAATAATAACATACCCACTGGGAGAGGTAGGGAAACACTTATGATTGACGAAGACGACTTTCCTATCATCAACATTATCGCTGGGGGCACACCGTACCTTGACGAGCCTGTACCGTTGACGCCCACAGCCGAAGACAAGCAGAAGCGAGGGGGCCCGTTAATAAAAAGCGAAGCAATAACTGCACTGGATCGGATGGTGCTATCCTTCTTCGAGGAGGACGAGAAAGGCGTCGTGTTCCCACATAACGATGTGTTAGCAGTCACGCCTGTTATCGGAAACCATGGGGTTAGAAGAACTCTCGTTGATAATGGAAGCGGAGTGAATCTATTTTCATTAGAGGTCTATAACCTCATGAAACGCCCAGATGGTGAACTAGCACCGTGCAAGAAGCCGATAATTGGGGTAGATGGAGTACCAATCCAGGTAACTGGAGTTACAACACTGCCAGTGCACTTTAGAGAAGACACGTCCAAACGGTCAGAGGAGCTGTTATTCTTAGTCGTTGACCTCACCCTGCCTTACAACGCCATACTCGGGTGACCGTTCCTCAACCATTTCGGGGCAGTGATATCTCAAAAGCATTTGAGGATGAAGTATCCCTCCTGGAATGGAGTGGTCTCAATCAAAGGCGATCAAAAACTGACGACTGAATGCTACTTACTCATGACTCAGAAGAGTTGTGACAGGTACGTGTGTGCCACGGTGGATCCATATGGCTAGAATGATGCGAAGCGTACTCAGCCTATGGACAAGATGGTACCCGTATTAGTTAACGGAATCGCGGAGGTGAATTTCCTGGTTAGCGAAAAGCTAAGCCCTGAGGAAAACCTCCAATTAGCTCGACTATTGAACAAATATAAAGGAGAATTCGCCTGGAAGCCTGCGGATATGCCTGGTATCTCGCGAGAAGTGGCAGAACACCGACTTAATGTCGATTCCTGTGTCAAGCCCGTCCAACAGAAACGACGAGCGTTTTCCACAGAAAAGGCATTAGCCGTTGATAAGGAGGTGACGAAGCTTCTGGGCGCAGGTTTCATTCGCGAAGTCTAATATCCAACCTGGTTGGCTAATCCAGTTCTTGTTCCGAAGCCCAATGGAGACTGGCGTATGTGCATCAACTTTACTGACTTGAACGATGCCTGCCCCAAAGATTGCTACCCGCTTCCTCGAATTGACCAGCTAGTCGATCAGACCGCCGGGTACGCGTATCTAAGCTCACTAGACGCCAACTCCAGATATCATCAAATCCCTATGGTCGTCTAAGATGAAGAAAAGACCGCCTTCATCACTCCAAAAGCCACTTACTGCTACACGGCGATGTCGTTTGGGCTGAAGAACGCGGGATAGTTTATCTCCAAGCAGGGAGAGAGATGCCTTCCTTCTTTCAAAGTTATTCGCAAGAAAGCCCCTTTTGGGTGGACAATGGAATGTGAAGAGGCTTTTATGAGCCTGAAAGCCTATTTATCATCCGACCTGGTGTTGACAAGGCCAGAACCGGGCGACACCCTATACTTATACCTCGGCGTTGCCGACGAAATAGTTAGTGTCGTCCTCGTTCGAGACGACAACCGTCTGCACTACCCTGTCTACTTCGTGAGCCACGTCTTGAAAGATGCCGAGCTGCGATACGCTCGCATTGAGAAAATAGCGTTTGCGCTAATTCAAGCCACGCGAAAAATGGACAGATACTTCCAAGCCCATCCCGTCATCGTACTTACTGACCAGCCTTTGAAAAGGATATTCTGAAAACCTGAGTCTTCGGGAAGAATGCTAATTTGGGCTATCGAACTCGAGCAATACTCCGTGAAAGCCCAAGTCCTAGCAGACTTCATAGCCGAGTGCACCTTCACAAAGGACCCATTAACGGACCTACCGGAAGAGGAAAAAGATGATTTGGACCTCCCGTTCCCTGAAACCTACACCGACATGTGGGTCGTTCATGTGGATGGAGCCAATAATCAAGAACTAGTCGGAGCCGAAATCTTCATAATTGGGCCACATGACATGCAGATACGATACGCCATCAGAATACTGCAACCGTTATCCAATAACACAGCGGAGTATGAGGCGTTACTAGCTGGACTCAGGATAGGGAGAAGCTTTTCCACCAAGGCCATATACGATACAAGAATTATGGGAGACTTGCGACTAAAGATTTGTGGAGATACTAAATTGATAATAGATCAAGTCTTGGGACACTCTCAGGCTAGAGAGCCTATCATGTTTCAGTATCTCGCTAAAGTGAAACGCGAGTTGTTGGAAATAAAGAAAAGTGGCATGTAGGTCAGCTTTGAGCATATTCCCCGAGAGGATAACGCTGAGGCAGACGACCTGGCCAAACTCACCGCAAATCCGGACGCGTCCATACTTAAGGGCGTATACTACTGAGAGATATCGGTACCCTCCTTCATGGAAGAGCAAGCGTCGCTTTGCGTGGAAGAAATTGAAGATGACTGGCGAATCCCCGTAATAAAATACTTGAAACATGAGGAGTTGCCTGCGGACAACGCCGAGAAAAAGAAAGTGTTGAAACAAGCGGCACGGTGCACACACTACGATGGAGAACTGGTTCGGAGATACTTTTCTCACCCAGCCACCAAGTGTATAACAGAACAAGAGAGTCTTCACACCTTGCGAGAAATCCATGAAGGGATATGCGGTATGCACGCAGCAGGCGACACCTTGGCAGCGCAAGTCTTCAGGTCCGGATTCTACTGGCATACTTTTCGAAGAGATTGCCACAATTATGTACGGACATGTCAGAAATGTCAGGAGTTCTCCAAGATTCCTCGACAGCCCGCCATGGAAATCTCTGAAATTGTGGCCCCTTGTCCTTTCGCGAAATGGGGGATCGATATCCTAGGACCGTTTCCAAAGGCATGGTCTCAACTAAAATTTGTGGTCGTGGCGGTAGATTACTTCAGGAAATGAGCAGAAGCGGAAGCGGTTGCCAACATCACAACAGAGAGAATTTGGCGTTTCTTTAAACACCAAGTTATTTTGAGGTTCGCTGTACCCCGTGTCCTAGTCAGCGACAACGGGACGTAATTCACCAGCCAGTTCTTTAGAGACCAATGCGCGGAATTCCAGTTCGAACAAAGGTTCTCTTCCGTGGCTCACCCGCAGACCAACGGTCAAGCGGAGGTGACGAATCGAAGTATTCTCAGCGGCATAAAGAAAAACCTGGAAGGATCTAAAAAGAAATGGGCAGACGAGCTGCCATACGTGATGTGGGCGTACCGTATGACTGTTAAAAGCAGCACTGGAGAAACTCCTTTCGCACTGGCCTTCGGCACTGAGGCTGTCACACCGGTGGAGATTGGTACTTTGAGCCTGCGAGTGGCGTACTTTAGGGAGGAACTGAACGAGGAAAGGTTGCGAGCAAACCTTGATGCATTACCAGAATGACATGAGGAAGCCCTTCTGAAAATGCTCCATTATAAACAAAAAATGGTGCGTTATCACAATAGGTGCGTCAAAGAACGACTGCTGAAAGTAGGTGACTTGGTACTCAAAGATAAACAAGCCGCCGGACAGCGTATGCGGAAACTCAGTCCGAACTGGGACGGCCCATACCACGTTGCCCGTGTTATCGGGAAGGGAGCGTATCACCTGGAAACACTTGACGGTACTCCCTTACCCAACTCTTGGAATATTGCTCGTTTGAAATTATACCATGCTAGATCTTGATACATCTCTGCACCTTTTTGCTAATATCAACCCTAACGTGTGCTAACACTTGAATAGAGAATGTTCTTGTGTGTTTTGTGGTTGTTGACTATGTGCAGATGATAAATGAAGAAGGGTGCCAGGAGTGAAAAGTCCTATCCTTGTGACGGCCGGTCCTGATCAGACGGCTCACTAAGTGAGGGCACGCCCTGACATACCTAAAAATAAGTGTCGGAAGTGAAAATTTTGGGGGCAGTCACGCTAACACAGGCGGGCCGCTAAGACGAGGCACATTCCGACACCCCCGGGAGTGCAAAGTCCTATCCTTGTGGCCACCGTGCTAACACAGACGGCCCACCAAGATGAGGCACGTCCCGGCTTCTCTAGGGGTGAAAAGTCTTATCCTTGTAACTGGGCTAACACAGACGGTTCACAAAGACGTGGCACGCCCTATAGAGATAGAAACTCCATCCTGGAAGTGAAAAGTCCTATCCTTGCGATGTCCGAGCTAATACAGACGGCTCACTAAGTGAGGGCACGTCTCCGGGATGCGAGGTCAACACCTGGATGTGAAAAGTCCTATCCTTGTGATGGCTGGTCTTGATCAGATAGCTCACTAAGATGAGGCACTGTCCGGGCCGACCGTGGAAATTTGGGAATACGGAAAGAAATCGTGAAATCCCAGCAAGTAACTAGATGGGAAATCCCTGGTGAAGATGGCTGGTTGAGAAAGCGATATGTCGCGAAATCCCAGCGAGTAACTAGATGGGAAATCCCTGGCGAAGATGGCTTGTTGAGAAAGCGACATGGATAATACCGACGACCCTTGGATATGGAGGCGCGACGGCTCCTAAACGGTAATTAACGTTAAATTATCGCAAAATATTTTGACAAATGCTCTAAAGCATCGACTGAGAATGTACAAGATCTTGTGGAAGCGAGGGGGAAATTGACGCCCGCGCAAGCAATAACATCGTGAGGCCTGCCATGGTGATAGGTGCATGGACAATGGCCAGAGTTCCTGCAACCTCGGTTAGGGGAATGCAGTCAGGGGAGCGCACGCGATTGGCCCCCTTGGATATCTATTATTATGGAAGGGAATAAGTCCGCATTTGTTTATATAAAATTCTTCATCTATAAGGAATTTTTCGTCGTTGGTTGAGAATACCTGCGTCAGCGCGATGCCGCTATGAAAATGCTTATCCTAGAAGAAGTCTCATCGAGGGAGTTATCTCTTCAAGCGGTGTAACGCCTCCGAAAGGTTACTGCCGCTTCGATGGCGCGTGCGGGTATACGCCACGCGTTGTGGATAATATTGATTATGAATCACTTCTATGAGTTCTACTTTGGAAATTATCTGCTGAGTAGCATTATTCTACACCGGCATTGGAAGGCACATGGTTAAGTCATGTCGCGATATCTAGTGCGGAATTCGTTATCAATGTTTGTCATCCTGCAGAGTATAGGGTGACACCATGGTGATCTCATCTTCGAGCGGAATCATGTTATCCCGCCACGCAACTATCTTATAGTAAAAGTTCAGAGAAAAAGAGATGGTGGGAAAGGGGGTCGGTTATGAAAAGAAATAATATATATGTGTGTGCGAACTGTTCGAAAAACCCTCAATGGGCTACAAAAAGGCAAAAACCCTCAAGAGTAAAAAACAAAAAGGGGTGATAACAGCGCCTATTACACGCCAGCCTCGCTGTCCCCTTGTCCCTCGTTAGCCCCCATTCTCTCTTGACAAAAGTGATCATCCGTAAGACTCCCTGATCTCTTCCGAAAGGCGTCAATGAGGGCCTCAGCATCATACACGTCTTCTCCGTAAATTTTCACGAAGCAGTCAGACATGATGCGGGCCATATTCTCAGCAAACCACTTGCCCTTCTCAGACGACTCTTTCTCTAACCCAGCTTTTTCCTCCTGCAATGCTGCCCTGGCAGCTCTCTCTGTCGTTAGTGCAGCCTCGAGATCAGACGCCCTAGTTGCCTCCTGCTCCCTGGTCACTTTCAAATCTTTCTTGCCCATCGCCAAAGCTACCACCAACCCTTGACATTCCCCCGACAGTCTCTTCTTTTCTTCTCGCTCCTTAGCGAGCTCGTCGGAAAGATCGCGGTGAGCGGAAGCAAGAGAGGTGACCTCCTGCGACAAATACTGGGACAAGTAGTGAAACTGGGAGAAACCAGAGAATAAGGTGGAACGCACAAAGGCTAACTTCTCCTCAACAGGCCGAGAAAGAAACGCCCCCTTCTCCTCGAGAGATATTAACGCGTGAGCAGCCAAGAAATAAGAAATCCCCGCTGAGATATCTCCCCCAGCGGCCGCAAAACCAACTCTGCGCAAGTTGTTCAAGTTAACTTGATGGGTAACGGGCCCAGACTCCCCCAGCGAACTTAGATCGGCCATCATATGAGGCGTATTATCGCTACCAGGGTGATACATCGAGGCGCTGGAAGGAACAAAGTGCAGGGTAAGAGGAGATGGAGGTTGGGAAGAAGTACCCCCATGAAGCCCAAAAGGACCGTGAGACTGAAAGGGCAAAAAACCGACCCCCGTAAAGTCCTCAGTAAAGCCCAGGACAGTGGAATAAGAAGGAGGAAGTGCAGAGTTAAGAGAATTGGGCGAAGCGTCAAAAGACCCGAAAACGCCCATGGTCCTCAAAGGGTCAGAAGACTGGCCGCCAAGAGGCGGCATCGAAGCAAAAAGGGTAGCATTGTCCCCTTCATTGATAACAGGATTCGTTGGTGAACTCGCATTTTCCCCATCCGGTCACTGCCTCTTGGCAGTACGTCGAAGTACATGGCCTAGGTCCATGTCGCCCGATGACGGTAACTGGGTAGGGGCGACAACGGTATCCTGCACAGAAACCACGAGTAAGAAGGATAAGAAAATAAAAGAAAACGTTAAAAAGCGCTAAGAAGCAATGACTGAAATAGTGCGAGCTTAAAAGAAACACATAAAGTGACAGTATCACTGACCACGTCTGAAGAAAGAGTAAGGGCGGCAACGCACACTGTCTTCTCTTCTTTTTCTTCTTTAGGGGAGCCCGGGAAGAAGATGCTGGAACAAGAGCAACGGCAATGGATACAACCGGATTAGAAACAGGAATGGTGACGGATCCCTCACCGGCCATGGAAGAAGTCGCTTGGATGGGGTTTACAGTCACAGTAGATGATATGACTGGAGTAACAGTGGCAGCGGCAGAGATAGCGATAGTGGCAATATCCTCTCTACTCTTTAAAGCCTTCCGCTCTCGTCTCCTAATACTTTCTGGCTTTTGTTTAGGATCAGGAGCTGCACAATCATGACATAATGTTAGCGTTAGTACTGCCGGAAGTAACAAAGAAAATGACACAACACTCACTCTCAATACAGGCTCGAATGTCAGTGCCGCAAGTCAACTTGCGAGTATGAACGTAGATGTCCAACTCGAGCAGTTTGTCTAACCAGCCTTGTCCTGGTTAAGGAAGAGCCGTCCAACGACCCCAGGCACTGTCCTTGATAGCATGGTTAAAACCAGTCCGCCACTTGGGGCTAGGTAGCTCGATAACAAAAAATTCGTTCTTCCAATCTTCAATGGAAGACTCAAGGTGCAAGAATTTCCAAGTGAAGGGTTTAAGAGAATAATCATCATAACGGGGTGATATCGCTATCACACCCCTACGACTATACAGTTGGAAAAGAGATTTAAGTAATAAAAGGGAAGGAGAGGTAATCCCTTTGTATCTACAGAGTTCTAGAAACGCATAAACGCAACAGTATGCGTTAGGAGCCAACTGAACGGGATTCACATCCAAAGAAACAAACAACCTTTCGATAAAAGGATCAAGGGGGAACCTGAAGCCATAGCCAAACATCTTGGCATACAAGAGCCTGCTATTACCAGGCATTACACTATTAAGGCGAAATGAATCAGAAGCAACAGAAGGCTTATAATCCTCAGGGATATGGGCATTGTGCTTAGACAAATGATCTTGAAGTATGGATGAGGAGGTGATGGTGGTGGCAGTACTTTCAATTTTTTCCTCATCAACAGACTTGGTACGAATTCTAGCCATGGAAAAAATAAAGAAAAAGATGAAGAAGATGGCAAATGAGGATAGAAATACCTTTTTGGAGGAGAAACTCAGAATGCCCAGACGTAGGAAAGAAAAAACACAAGTCGGCTCGAGAGGGAGAAACGAAAATGAAACAACAAAAGAGGGAAAAATAACATGTGGTGGGTTTTATAACCCTAGTGGTCAGCCAAAATGACTGTTGCAACCGTCGTCGCTTGGAAAAGACGAGCAATGAGTACAACCCTAGAAAAGTAAAAAGATGCCTCGATCTCGTCAGTTCCTAGGGCACGACAATCCCTAGTGTCTCCACGAATAGACACGTGTATTCTAGCCATCATGACTTCTCTCTCGCATTAATGAGGGAATCCCGAGCATTAAATGCTCTGACAAGTGGAATCGATTTTCAAATCAAAGCAAGTGCTATAACGCAGAGACAAAAATATCGTGGCGTAATGTTAACTCCACGGGCAGCTGTCGAGATAACGCAAAAGAAAGAGATAGCACAACAAAGATCAATCATTATTCGAAGGGGAATTCTAAACGTTGTCACAAGCCAGGCGTTATTAATTATTACAAACCGAATGGGATCAATGTTCGAAATAAAAAGAAAGAATAATTAACGGAGATGAGAGGAGCTCTTGACGTCCCCCGCGGTATCAGCACCATCTGATTACGGGAGCACCCCGGCGTCGCCCCCGTCACCTCCCTCCTCCTCTCCTGAAGAAAGGAAACCTTCCTCGCTCGCGTCTATTTCATTCATTTTTTCAGAGGCATAATCGGCTATCTTAGCCAGATCAAAAGACCCACCGCGATAGTAGTCCGCGAATCCGGCGATAAAGGCTCGTATGGCTCTCTTCTTCTACCAGTTTATGTTTGAAGGCACCTTTGCCAGATCCGCATTACAAGCCGACATCTCTTTACGAAGAAGAGAATTTTTCTTGTCCACCGACACCAGCTGTGCCTCCAACAACCCAACCTTGGCCTCCCCCTTAACCAGCTCTGCCTCTAGCAACTCAACTTTGGCTTTCCCCTTAGACTTTTCTCTGGCAAGTTTGGCACGACAATCATTCAACTCCGCCAGGGTACGAGTTTGAAGTTGCGTTAACTCCTTAAGTTTAGCCAAGGCGGCATCCAATCGCTCCTTCGAGTCAGACGAACCTTGAAGTTTGTCATCATGAGCCTCAAGAAAGTAATGCACGTGGCAAAAGCCGGCCAGTGCGTCATTCAGAACACATGTGTGCCGAATATCAGGGGGAAGCTGCCGCAACGCCTCTTTATCCTCAAGCGAATCAAATATCTCACCTGCCAGGAAGGCCGTCGGCTGATCTCGCGACAACGGGTCCGACACCCCTAAGGCATGAAGCCCGTTAGTGCCTAAGGTTGACAAATCCAACCGATAAGAAGGAACTCCTTGAGGACCCTGAGGGGAAAGGTTGGCGATAATGGAGGGAGAAGAACCCTTGGCGAAACCGTCGACACCCGAAATGAAAGTAAAGAATAATGGTTGGGGACCCACTATCGGTGAGTCAGGAAGCCCGCTCGAGTCGGGAGCTGACATCACCACATCAGGAATACAAGAAGAAATAGGAGAGTCAAGGGCGTTAGTTGGTGGAAGTGAATCTGCCGCTAACTGAACTTCAGTAACCTTGGGAGGAGCGTCAGTTGACGCCTCAGCAACCTTTGCTGTTTCAGAAGTACTCGCCACAGTAGAGGCGTCAATCACCACGGTAGGGGACTTCGCCGACCTTTTTAGAAGAAACCTCAGCAGTCAGATTATTTTTCTCCACTCTAAGTTTCTTCCGTTGAACCGAGGAAGAATGACAAAGCTCTGTCTTGATGTCCATTTCCTCACTATCGCTGTCAATTATCCTAGCTGTAGGACGACTCGAAGTTGTTCCTCTACCCTAAACAGGTAGCCAATTATCAAGGAAGCGAGAGGCTCGGGCAGAGATGTCGCGCCCTCCCCCTGCGACTGTCTTAGTTCTCCTCTTTTTTGGTGGAGTAGTCTGACGGCTAGAACCCTCGGGCGGTGGAGAAGCCGGTAGCATTTGGAGCGGTATCATGTTTAAAGGAGCGTCATTCCCTCCAGACGGTTGACCCTCAGCATTTTCTGCCAACGAAGCGTGTTAGAACGGCAAGTAAAATTAAGTGATAACGTGGAAGGAGAAATGCTTACCCGTAATGCACTCTTCCAAACGCCTATACAAAGCGAATGCTCGAATACGGAAAGACGTATTTATCTTTAGTAAGGTGTTAGCGTGAAATAACTCATCCCTCGTCAACACCTCTAGGTTTACCCAGACAACACTAGTAACCTCCTGATTAAAATCCCTGCGCCATAAACGAGAAGGTAGTTCGAGCACGAAGAAACCGCTCTTCCAGACAGCTACAGTTTCCTCAAAGCCCTGAAATATTTGCCAGAATGATTGCACGAATGCGTCATTCCACCGCGGAGCGATATCGACCAAGCAGTTATGACAGCTCAGGCCAAAGAATTTGCAGATTAAATTGACGGATGGAGTAAAGATATTCTTCATCTCGCAAGCGCGAAGAAATGCATAAATACCGCACCAAGAAGAAGGGGTTATCTGAGCGGGATTAAGATCACACCGGCGCAGCAACCTCTCTACAGAAGTATGAAGTGGAAAGCGAAAGCCGAAGAGAAATATTTTAAAATAAACCATTCTATACTTCCCCCATAACGGATCATGAAACCGCCAGTCATCCAGGGGAATGACAGGAGAATAGTTGGGGGAAAAGAAAACACCTTGACTCTCTAATTCATCCCTCAGAATCGTTTTGCACGAGAAAATACTGCACGTCCTTTCGATTTCTGGATCTAGAGGCCTCTGAAGACCCCTGGTAGCTCTAGTGTAGCCCATATTTAACCAGTAAAAGAAAAACCAGAGCGAAGGAGAAGCAAAATACCTTGAAGGAGAAAACAATGAGTAGACCACTGGCACCGACGAACGGTTGAAGGAATTTCCCGTGAGCAGAAGAAGCAGAAAGAAAGTATAATAGAGGAAAATTCGAAGCGCGAGTAAAAGTGTGAGAAGAAAGTAGTTATTCCCTTTTAAAGGTCAAACTCAGCAACTGAGCGACCTGTGAGAATAAGACACGCGCTAAGTAAAAAATGACACGTGGAACGGCCTCAGAGGAATATTTATGACTAAGCATTTATATCCTTGAGGAAAGGCGGTTAGCGATTGAAAAATAAAGAACGGTTTCATTGAGTGATAACCGATCGCTCAGCGTTAACTGTCTAAGGGTCGTAGAAGTTAACGCGGAATATAACAACGAGAAAGCAAGCACCAACAATGTTATTTCATTCATGATAAGCCATACGACATCTACAATATGCATGGTGTGTGAAGATTAATCCTCGTCAGGCCAATAAGAATGCCAGTAGGAGTTATCTCCATCCGAGGACGGAAACTCCTCGTTAGCGACAGGAAAAGGCTCGTCAGCCCTTTTCTCTCGACCAGGCTTTGGTGGACTTGACTCCCTTTTAGTAGCGGGAGCTGCTACCTCGACACCGATGCCGCTGGAGGAACCCCCTTCCATGAAATGATTGATGTGAGGAAACAGTTCATCGCCCCTCCGAACAGTAGGGACATATAGGTCAAATGGCACACTGGCTGCCTCGAAGGCCTTTCTCTTCGGCCTCTTGTGACCTTTACATCGGGCAGGTTGCCTTTTCAGACGCGGCGAAGGAGGATCGTCAGAATCCAGCGAAGTCGGAGGAGTTGGTGGGGACTCGCGCTCAATGGCATCTCCAAAATATGAATCAGCCATAGAACTTTAAGCAATCTCAACGGAGAAATGCGAAGAAGGAGATGAATAGGAAAAAGAAGAAAAAATCTCAATAAATAGCCGAAGCGAAGAGGACGTCCCGTTTTCTCACGCGACCTTTGAGAAAGGTCAATGCGCTTCGAGAAGAATGATCTTAATTGTAGAAGTAGATCTTGTGATCGTGCCTGCCAAAATTTCTCATTGATCAAGAGACACCGAAAAACTGCCCAATCAGTTGATACTAAAGAGGTGGTGCGAAATCAATACGGAACGGTTCACAAGAGTAACCGTTGCTACCTGACGGCTAAGAAAAAACAAGCGATGCAGAAGTTCAACCAATGGCGGACTCGTTTTCAGTTGGGCTGATGTGGCACTCAACTGAAATGTTAACTGGCACTTTGCGAAAAGAAGAGAGAAAAAATGCAAGATAACAAAAAGATACTTTATTTATGGCCTAACGGCCCAAAGCTTACATCCGCCTACACACTGAGAACATACAAAAGAAGATAAAGGGAAATGACAATAGTAGAGAGCGGTCAAGCGTTGGACCCAGCATCGTCCTCCCCCGGTACAATGGGGATCTCCCTCAGCGCATCTGAAATAGAGGTCAGTTCAGAGGAACAGACCCTCATTCCCTTCAAGCAGCACCCCAGCATGTCTTTCCTATGCCGCAGCATGGTGACCACCACCTCGATACGGGAGACGGTGACGGCCAGCTTCGTCACGCTCTCCAAGGGGCTGAAGTCCTCCAAGGAAGTCGTGAGCTACTTGGATAGGAGCGGGGTCATCATCTCCTGAAGCTCCATGATATCCTCAAAAGTTTTCTTTACCATGGTTTCCAGGAAACCAACGTCGCCCTTGGTCAGATTCTTCAGAGTGTGGGCTTTGGAGAGCAAGAAGTTTCTGGTTAGTTCGTCCATAGTGAAAATGCCAAAAGAAGTGCTAAAAAAGATGAGAAATTTACGCGGTGAAAGTTCGAATTTATAGGCCCAAGTAAGAAGCAGTTGAGGACACGTGTCCCTCGAAAGCCGTGCCACCCCGATATCTTGAGAACCGTCAAACGTGACGTGTGAACGAGAAGAAGTGCTAACCCTTGGTAAACACTCGGGCTCGTTTTCAGTTGGGCTTGTGATAACAATTAAGGCAATTCCAAGGGTATTTCCGTCTTCACACCCGCCTTGAGACCGGAACCCTACAATGCCCGCCGGGCGTCAGCCGTAGAGGTTGTCGCCCCCTTTTGAAGAGAAGAGCCCTGGGATGGTCGACATCAGCCGGGGGGGAGGGGGTCTCACGCGTTATCTACTCATACGCATGGCGTCATCCCATCCCAGGTCAACCATGACGTCACTCGAGGCGTTATCTTCCCGAGATAACGCCCATGCTCTGTCTATAAATACCCCACCACTCAAGATGAGAGATAAGCCTAAGATCGCTACTCGAACCTCTACTAGTTGGAACAGCCTTACTGACTTAAGCATCAGAGTGTCTACGCCGGAGCCCCCCCTCCGGCGCTTTGCAGGTACACTCGACGACAACTACAGTAACTCCGAGCTGCCATAATCCTTACCCTGATTCTCCAGAAGTCCGAATCTTATCAAACAGTTACATGAACATAAAGCAAGCAAATCAAACAACAATCTATTACAATACAAAATCCAATTTATCAAACAGTTTAGGTAAAAAGGCAAATAAAAAACACAAAATAAAACAAAATGACCAGATCAGGAGCTTGAAAGGATTTGTTTTCCATGGAGAACGATAAAAAAATACAATCTTTCCCCAATTTTATTATTAACTAAATCAACCAAAGTAAGAGAACCTAAAAACAGAAAGCACCAACCTTTGACAAAGATCTGTGGTGTGATGGAGTGATGTGGCGGCGATGAGGTAGGAGGAGGAGAGAAGAAGGAAATGGTGGTCGGGCATGGTGATGACTGATGGTGGTATGGAGAGAAGAAGGAAATGGTTGGCTGCATGGAAAAAGATGAAAAATGAAATTGGGAGAAAGAGTAGAATTTATACCTAGGGTTAGTTACACGGGTGGGGTCGGTTATTTGGTGATTTTTTAAAAGTTGACCAGCGAATCAACCCGCCACTAAATTGGCGGGTTGGTTATGTATCTGTACATGGGCGAGTTGGCGGTTTTTTAGTTTTTGACGGGTTAGGCGGGTTGGACGGGTCAAATGTTCAACCCTAACAACAGTCACCATCCATAGGGATTAAGGAGCGGGATCTCATAGTTAATTCACAGCCACTAGGGGATTTTAATCCGAATTCGATCCTATCTGAATTCGAATTCGAATTAAGCGGATATGGATCAACTATTATGCTCTGCTAATCCGATTAGAGTCCGAATCCGTTTATCAGTTTTCTTAACAAATCAAATACAGATCTATGTCAATCCGATCAGATAAAAATCTAATCCGAAACAATAATAATAATAATTTTTTTTCCTACTATAGCTAAAATTAAAAAAAAAGTGATAATTTCATTAGAATATGCGGCAAATTATGATTGAGATATATATATATATATATAGTGCCTATATATAATTATTATAGTTATGGTCTCACTGTTTTGCATATGACATATGTTTTGGTTAAATGATAGCATATTGCTTATTATTGCTCAAATTATTTGCTTTTCAGTTATTGGATGAGAAGAAAACTCTAGTTAATTATTCTCATTGACAAAATCATTTCTATTTCAAATCAACAATTTTCTCAAGAAATCTATTGAAAAGTCAAAGAGGTTGGAGATGAAAGAAAATAGATGGACTCCATTTTTTATAGATTTTCTTTTTATCATAATTTTTCTTTAGAAAAAAATGTTAGACTTTATAGATTTTAGAATTCTGAATTTTTTTCATTAACAATTTAAAATTTAATTGAACTATATAGTGCATGTTTCGGATTGCTTCCCAAACAAATTCAGTTTTCTGTCACAGCTGATCTAATGACCAAACCTGCTTCTAGTAAAATCTCCAAATTTGATACTTCTGTCACAAACTGTTTTGGCCCTTAGATCAAATTTTGGAGGAAGCAGAATCTGCTAGAAAGCTATCCCAAACGAGCTGATACTATATTGATGAGATCCACTCTTGTGACTTCATTTTTTTTAAATTAAGTATGTATAGAATATAAAGAAAAAAACTTTAAAGTTTAATTTTTTTTTAATCTCTTTAAAGCTAATGGATATATCCGCTAGATCCAATAAGTACTCCGAATCCGTTAGGATTCGGATATTGATTTATTTAAATTTTAAAAGTCCGATGGATAAATGGATAAATCTGACCCGATATTTTTTTAAACAAATTGGATATGGATTTACAGAAATCTGATCTGAATCTAATCCGTTGACAACCCTAACTACCACGCATCGCAATGGATTTATATTTTATTCGGCTCATAATATCACGTTAGACATAGGTTGTCTTATCAGCGTATGGATACTCTAGTTTTCTCGAGACTATTTTTCATAAGAATAGACTGAGTGGAAAAGAGACTTAATTGGAATAAAGTCCTAGCCCATTCCATGTATCTCCGCCGTCTTATTTTAGGGCTACATCAGGTTCTCCTATTGTGATTCTCGCCTTACTCTTGATCAATAACGTATTATTTATTTGCCTATTCCTATTAGCATAAAGTATTAAATACATACCGAGAATATCCACCACGATACATCACCAAAAGAAGGGGAACTTCTAACGAGGAAATTATCTCCTACTATATTAGTACGCCTAACTCTAGTTATACAAAGAATATAAATATAGCTATACTCATTATGGAGTATTTTAAACATGGCGCCTTTAAGTTATTCTAAATACTAATTTTTTCTCCGCATAGGGGAATTCTGACTTGAGTGTCGGAGTGTCTCCCCTAGAGTTCGACCTAGAGCTTTTCTTTGCAGGTTGCGTGGAATATCATCCAATTAAAGCCTGGCACATCAACACCCCTATTTCCAGAACTAACGATTGACGCTATTTGTGGGACTTAGTATCATAACAGTCTATTTTCCAAACAAAAACCCTAAAACACAACCCATTGATTACCACGATGACCAATCAGCCACCGCCTCCTCCCCGAAATACCCCCCGGAACATTTCTTCTCCCCATAAGACTCTTTTGTCTCAAGATTCTCTTTCATGAGACAGACATGAAACTAACCTTAATTTTGACAACACTCCTCATCCCACATAAACTTCAAAAGAATCACGCACTCCAGCTAGGCAGTCATACCAATCTAGTTCATGTCAATCACCTTCTAGGGAGGGCAATTTCTCCCAACATCTTGTTGGAGACAACAACTACCTAAATCCCTCCGCTGGAAAAATTAGTCAGGACTTTACTGCCCTTGACATAGCCAGCTCCAAGAAGTCGTGAAACAAGTGCAAGATATTTCAAGCTTTGTCACCGCCTATATCGTTCATAAAACCCATGATAAAAATAGAAGCAGACGAGCGAAAGAATCTCCATAAATAAAAGACACATGTTAAGTCTTAGGACCACTCATGGTCACCCTAACAAGCATCTCACTAGAAAGAATAACAGAAAGGCTAAACAAACCTATCCCACCTCCTTCGAACACCGATTATGAGCCAAGACATCATGCCAGTAGGCGGAATAGACTTGACTGAGAGGAGGGGAAGCTTCTTCCATGGCCTATTCCAAGAGGCAAAAAAATCCTGATCGTGACTCTATGGAGATTCCTAAAACAAAGGTGACCAAGCCTCTCAACCCCTTAACAGATAAAATTTGGGCATACTGTATCCCAAGATGTTTCAAGATGCCTCACCTGGAAATTTTTTATGGTACTGGAGATCCTCACATTCACCTACTGGAAATGCAAGAGGTAGTAGAGCTACACTTGACAGACGAGGAAGTCCTATGTAAAGTTTTTGAACAAACCCTAAAAGGAATAACCATGCAGTGGTATTTCGATAGAGCTTCTAATTCCATAAACTCTTGGCATGACCTCTCTATACAGTTCCTTTCGTGATTTGTTACTGTTATTCCAAAAAGAAGGGACAACTCTCACTTGTACACCATTGTGCAAGGGACCATTGAGTCACTCCGTGATTACATCACCCGATTCGATAAGGCAATGGTCTCTCTTCCATATGTTAACATGGTAGTCGTTGTCAACATCCTCACTAAAGGAGCAAAACAATCTGGACTAGTGGATTCCTGTTGAAGACTCCTCCAATAACTATGCTCAACTTCAGAGACTAAAGTGATAAGTATATTATGCAAGATGATATTGTGATAGCTCTAGACACCATAAAGTCTAGAGCTTCAGCAAAAAGCATAGAGTAGCCAAGCAAAAAGATAGGTTATTCCAAGCCTAAAGATCCTGCAGGATTTGCTCATTTGACAATCGCCTAATTTAATATTTTAGTTGTTTGAAAAGAGAAGGAACTAGGATAAAATGGCTAAAGAGGATAAAGAACCTAAATGGAAACAAAAATAAAGTATTGTGAATATCATCGAGGAAATGGAAACCACACTAATAATTATTGGCAGCTGACGAAAGAAATTGAAAGGCTCATTGAACATAGTTGCAAAACTGCACGAAGATTTATGAGAAAGCATTCGCCATATAAAGATAGAGATTTTTCTATAGAAGAGGAAGAGCCCAAAGGAAGAGTTCATGTAATCTATGGAGGGCAACCTTAGCAGAAGAATCCAAAAATGCTAGGAAAAAATATTATCGAGCAAGTACATTTGTGTATTCCATTGACCAAGGTGAACCAAACTTTGACAGCTCCAATCCAATAGTGTTCTCTCATAATGAAGTTGTAGGAATAACATCGACCTATAATGAAGCCAAGGTAATGGAGTGCTTTATCGCCAATTGGGGCGTTGGGAGAATCCTAGTAGATAGCGAAAGTTGTGCGATTGTTCTCTCCACCAAAGTCTACAAAGAAATGAGCTTGAAAATGGAAAAACTCTTTGAGGTGGTTACGCTTCTTATTGGAATAGGGGCAAGCCTATTCCAGTAGAAGCATGGACCTTATTGTTAGGTTCAAAGATGGAAAACTCTCCAAAACAACAATGATCCACTTTATGATCGCTAAGCCACATATCTCCTACAATGCAATCTTGGCAGACCTGCCTTGAATGATTTTGATGTATTCCTGCATATATCTAAGTATGAATATGAGAGAAAAAAAGGAATCTTGACCATAAAAGAGACACAACAAACCTCTCATATTTGTTATAACAAATGTTTGACTCGCTAGAAAAATCACAAAATTTATTTCCTCTAGTCAAAAGAAAATGGTAGACACGCCCAACCTTTCAGTACAATTATTAAAACTTCAATCGAAGAAAATGAAAAAAATCTTTCATGATAGGAGAGAACCTAGGAGAATCTCAAAGAGACAACCTCCTAGAAATCTTTAAAAAATATGAGAAATAATTCCCTTGGAAACCTTCTGACATGCCTAGAATATCCAGAGAAATAGTAGCAAACAAGTTGGGTTAGATGATGAACCAAAACTTATGCAACAAAAAAAAAAGATCTATTCGATAGAAAGAAACCAAAGCCATCATTGATGAAATGGAAAAGTGTTAGATTTCGATCAAGCATACAATGGAAGATAAATACAGGAACATAATCCAAATACCAAAAACCAAATTAATAGTATGAAAATTAGGGTTTGAACTAGGTACCTTGCACCTTAATGAAAATCAAAATCAATTAAGCAAACAAATCAAACCCGAATCTCTGGTTTTTGTGTGAAATTCCCATACTTCAACAGCTACGCCATCATCATCCTCTCCAACATGAGAATAAGATTGATTCTTTGAAACGTTGACCGTTCCTAAAGAATGCTAATGTGGAATGGTGAATGTAGAGCGTATGAGTTGAAATATGACAAGCGACAACCACAAAAACTCAAGTTTTAGCTATTTTTTTCGCAGATGCACCTTTGTTGGTACACCGACCCATCCCACATAATCATGGAATGACAAGGATATGATCTTGAAACTCAATGAGATGCCAATCAACGAAGAAACAAAAAATGCAAACAAGATTATCAATTTTGATGACACGTGAAATAGTAAGTCAACTAAGGCAGGAATTGTTCTTAAGAGCCCAAACGAAGAAGTACTCAAATTTGTTATTTCCATCATGAAGCTCTAATTTTTGGTTTATGAATTGGGGCAGAAATGAAACTGAGAGGAAAATTAAAGTTACAAAGACATTTGGAATTGAAAATTCAAGGTGAGTCAGAGTTAGAAGTTGACCAAGTGAACATCGGGTACTAGCCAAGGATCCAATCATGTAGTTTTATGTACGCATAGTCAAAACAAATATTGAATGACTTACACAGAACAAGATAAAAGTTGAGATAACACAAAAGTAAATGAATTTGCTAAAATGGCAACAAACCCCTCTTTCAACATCCCTAGAGACGTCTTAGTAGAAGAGTTGAAATTCCTTACAATAGGGGAGCAACAATATCCTATATAGTTCAGCTAGGAAGTGGAAGACTAGAGAGTTCCAGTGAAACAACAAATAGAAATAGGGGAATTACAGGATAATGATGAAGAACGAAGAGTCGTTCTCGAGAAAGAAACACTATGTATTGTATATGAAGGGAAATTGCTAAAACACAGCTTCGCAAATTAACCGGTTGTCGAAGCCGTAAAAAATAATAAGAATAAACCTGTTATCAAGTGCACAATAAATTGTGTATAATGGCAACAGGATCGAACACAGGGACTAGGGGTAGACGTTGTCTATGGTAGGGTTGTACATGGGTCGGGTTGGGCCGGTTATGGCTCAAAACCAGCACCAACCCGCCAAATATTTAGTGGGCCGGGTTGGGTCGGTTATCCACCTATAACCGCTCAACCCGTCAACTAGCGGTTGTAGGCGGTTAACCGCGGGTTGGCGGTTATAGGCGGTTATAGGAATGCTAAAAAATTCTATAATATTTTAGCCTAAAATCCAACATTTTGGCCAAAAGATCAAGTGCAACTGCAATATTCAAACCAAATACAACTCTATTCTAATTTAAACATCCAAAAAATCAAGTGCAGCTGCAATATTCAAATCAAATACAACTCCATTCTAATATAAACATCCAAAAGATCAAGTGCAGCTGCAATATTCAAACCAAATACAACTCCATTCTAATTTAAACATCCAAAAGATCAAGTGCAGCTGCAATATTCAAACTAAATACAACTCCATTCTAATTTAAACATCCAAAAGATCAAGTGCAGCTGCAATATAGCAAACAACGTCCAGCATTCACGAGCTCCCATCTTAATCACCCTTCCTCCGAAAAGAGCATCCTTCTGTAAGATACAACCACAGCACATCCGAAAGCAGCACAACATTGTTGACATTGTAGCAGTACATGACAAATCGTACAGAAGAGGATAAATCTTCAAATTAAAGTAGAAAAGAAAACTGATTTATAAGAGAGATTTTAAAAGTACTGAAATATCAGAAATACCAAGTCATGCTCATCCTCCCTAGCTACAGCTCATTAATCTTTAAAATTAGAAGATATGAGCTGCAGCTAATTCAGAAATACCAAGTCAAAAAACTACCATTTCTAATAAACCATCTTCTGGCCTTAACAGCTCCTTCAAAATGCGAACTAACCTATTAAAGGCAAAGTCCCACACTACCTACTTTTCTAGTTGTTCCAACCAAGCAGCACTATTACCAAAGTACAATAATTTGATGTCAGTTATATTATCAAGGACCCATTCAAAGAAAATAATCAAAATGAAAATCTTATTTTCTCAGGAAAGGATCACAATCCAAAAAGTAGGTGTGCAGCCAAGTAGCCAAAAATGAATTCATCATGTCTATGAGATCATGATGCGAACTCAAAAATAAACAAATGGGTGTCGACAAAGAATAAAGAACAACAAATGACACAGAATACAGCTTCAGCTATCGTAGAAGACTTATTTTTTCAAACAGGTACAGAAAAATTATATACACCACCGCAATGATAGAGCAAGTAGAAGATATTACTAGCAAGGAGGAGACCCATAACCATAAGAGAAGAAAAGCAATTGAAATTGAAAGAAACCCCTAATTAATTAACAGAGATGAAGGAACAAATGAATTGATGATGATTCTATTTCAGATTTGCACCATAATCTCAACTAAATTGATTACTTTATTTTAAGAACAAACAATAAAACAATTAACAATTAATAATTAAAACAATTGAAATTATAAGAACAAACAGCAATTGATTACTACAAAATACACAAAGCAGAGGAATTAATAAGAAAAAATAAAATAATCCATCACAATAGCAACAAGAGATTCGACTAATTGGAAAGAAAGGAAAAAAGGGTACCTTAGAAACAAAGCAGAGGAAGAGAAGGACTGATCGATGTCTGTTGAGCAGTGCAAGAAGAAGGGATGCGAGAGATGAGTGGCGGCGTGGCTGTGTGGCGGTGTGGTCAGAGAGGAGGGATAGAAGGCGACGGTGACAAGTCGTGGCTGTGTGGCGGTGTGGTCGGAGAGGGAGAGGGTGTTTGTTGTCGGCGCCGACGGTCAGAGAGGAGGGATGGGAGGCGACGTCGTCGTTGCTGGTTGGGATGGGTTGCGTTTGCGAGGGAGCCGAAAGGAAGAGGGAGAGGGCGGCGACTTTTAATTTTAGTGTTATAAACTTACTTATGCTTATATAGTTAGGGTTAATAGGTGGGTTGGGTCGGTTATAAGTGAGTTTTAAAAACTCGATCCACTATCCGACCCAACCCAACTATAATGGGTCGGTTATATAACCATTACCCGCGGTTATGGCGGTTATGTTCTTTTGACGGATTGGGTCAGGTCGGTTATACGGGTCAGGTGGGTTGGGTCAGTTTTTTGTACAACCCTAGTCTATGGTGTATAACTCAAGTGAACAAACCAAAACAGTAACAAGGGTTTGAGAGAATTGTTGATTAAGCTAATATTAAACTAAATAAAGCAGGTAAATAAAGATGTAAAATCAGATGGGAAAAGATCCTTGCTGGAGTAGAAGACCGCGGGGAATGAGATTCTAAATCCGCTGGAGATCCTCTTCGGGAATTTCTTTTGTGTGTCGGAGTTGTAAGCATCTACAACGCTCGACAGCTAGGCCTAGATGATTCGCAGCTAGGCCTCGACACCTAATGTTCCAGCGAAATTCATCCAAAACGTGCGACATCTGCATCTTTCTCTTCTTTAGTTTGAAACTGAAAAAAAGATGAAAATAAGGACAAATTACCAATATCATACTCAAAATTGGACTAAAAAAGAAGAGAAAAATATATACAAAATGCACTATATCACAAATCCAATGGCTAAGTGTGTCACCTAAGCGGAAGGTCAATATATCCTAAATGAGATATATAAAGGCATTTGTGGATGCACATATGCGGTTAAACTATGACTACACAAGGCCTCCGAAACGGCTTTTACTACCATCACTAAGAAAGGATTGTGATATTTTCGTTTGTACATGCGATAAATGCTAGAAGCATGCAAAATTCATCCTCGCCCTTATAATGGAGTTGTGCTCCTTGGTAAGCTCTTGTCCATTTATCATGTGGGGTATTGACATTGTAGGGCCACTCACAAAGGGATGTCGAAAGATAAAAAAATTCATAGTAATTGTCGGCTACTTCGCTAAGTGGGCTAAAACAACCTCTCACAATCATAACGGAAAAAATAGTGCGGAGCTTCTTTTTTTCATCAAATCATTATGCGTTTTGGCATCCTAGAATTCTTGTTAATGATAATGGGTCTCAGTTCAAGAGTGAATATTTCCAAATTAAATGTCAAGAATTAAAGATCCAACAACATTTTAGTTTAGTTGCTCACTCGCAAACATACGACCAGATAGAAGTTACCA
The DNA here is from genome assembly GCA_963691705.1 of Viola odorata. Taxonomy (NCBI): domain Eukaryota; kingdom Viridiplantae; phylum Streptophyta; class Magnoliopsida; order Malpighiales; family Violaceae; genus Viola; species Viola odorata. The sequence goes on along the minus strand of OY829540.1, from coordinate 19,384,044 downwards.
AAAAAATCATCTTGAATGACATTAAAAAATATCTAGAGACTACATAAGATTAACTACCCTGTGTCATGTGGACATACATAATGACAAAAACCAGCAATAGGAGAAACACCATCCGCATGATCAGAGAGAAAAAGCCAACTTGGATAGTCAAAGAGAGACAAATAGGTTATGGTCGATGGATTGGTAGTCGAAGAAGAAGAACAAAAACAACACTAAGAAAAATTATAATGAGGAGTATACAACCTTAAACTTCTAACTATTGAGGAAAAATTGGTATTGTGGTTTGTACAATGCACTTGAACCAATATGCAAATAATTTCTTACCCATTATCATTTTCTCCTTTATTTTCTCCCACCTTTTTGGTGTTATCCATTTTGTAGAATAAATTAATAGTGAACTTCAATGGTATGTTGTTAGTCATTTTGTTATTGTGCTTTTCAGTTGAAATCAATGTCCATAAGTCAGAGGATTATAAAGGCACATCAAAATTCAAGTGTGAAACAGCTAGATTAAAGTTGTAGTTTGAGATGAAGTTCCGAGGGATCAAAAGATTATTTTTCGTGAATAGCATTGTGTGTTTTTCCCTCCTTATATCTTGTTGTTTCTCGACATTATAGAATATTATTGTTATTTTTTTTTCCTAATACTATTATCCATATTAGCTTTGAATACCATAATTTTTTTACTGCCAATTTTGCCTATTAATACTTAATGCATAATGAAATCATGACATTAATTGGACGAAATTGAATGCAAGTGATTGTTAACTATTAATTTTCTTAGGTCTCAAAATAATGAGCCTATATTTCCTAGTCCAATGAGTCAGTTAAATATGGGTTATGTTATAAGCCCATGACGAGATTGCGTTCCATAAAGCCCGCTTGGGAAAAAACGACATATTTAGAAAGAAGCTTTATTCCTTTTCCATCTTACCTTAATTGTCTTGCGCCTAGAAATTAAGGAAGCTCACGTGCTTGCCTGCCGTACACGCCAAATCAGATAATTCTACTCTAGCAAAGAAAATATTCTCCTATCTCAATTAATTAGGGAATATAATTAATTCCTTAAATACTATTCTTTTTTTGATATAGAAGTACTTTAACACTTAAATCTTCTACTATATTTGGTATCTCAAATTCTATCTCTTAAAGGGTATAAATACAGTCATAAAGGGAGTTCTCTAAACATAACTTAACATATTTAGTTCTCTATATTTCTTCACAAATCACCTAAAGAGAATATTGATTTAATCGTTAGAGTATTTCCTCCGGCATTACTCCCGAGGCTCTTTTTTTATAGGTTTCATAAAATCATACCGTATGACAAATCAGCACCCCATTTTGAGAGCTAATCAATAACAAATTCTATGGATCATACTCTGCTTTTATTAAATTTTGTCTATTTCTGCTAATGCTTTTCATGTTTTTTAAATTAATATTTTAATATATATGAGAGTGAAGTTTTTATATCATTGTTGCAGTTAAGCCCTCTGATTTGAGGGGCCTACCATATGCTTTTTTACTATAAAGTTCATGACTAATTCAAACACTTTGATTGGGACGAAAGAGTTGTGGCGCTTGCAATTTGTAGACAAAACAAAAGAGGTCATGACCTGAACATGCAATTCTTGAACTTTAAAAAATAGTGACTATCCTTGACTGATGTCTCTGTCTGTTGGTATACATCTAAGTTTGGTGGAAATATTTGCTTCTTGTCATTTTTTATTTTTGCAATTTTTCACCAAATTTTCACATTTTTTGTGTTTTAAGTTAAATATTAGCTCTGGTTATATGTTCAGTTCGCCAGCATCAAACAACATGAGTAAGAAAAGATGGTCACGTGGAAAAAGAGCTTGCATATATAAAAATAACAAGTAAAGACCACGTTGGCCAAAAGATGGTCTGCCAATGTATTATTTCAAATGTTACAAGAAAATTCCCCCCTATCAGCAGCTTGTGTAATGTTGTTTATTAGCTCTGGTTATATGTTCAGTTCGCCAGCATCAAACAACATGAGTAAGAAAAGATGGTCACGTGGAAAAAGAGCTTGCATATATAAAAATAACAAGTAAAGACCACGTTGGCCAAAAGATGGTCTGCCAATGTATTATTTCAAATGTTACAAGAAAATTCCCCCCTATCAGCAGCTTGTGTAATGTTGTTTTTAAGTTTGTAACCAAAGTATTAGCTAATCGCCTCAAAAGAATGCTGCCTAATATAGTTTCAGAAAATCAGAGTGGCTTCGTTTCAGGCCGGCTCATCACAAATAATGCTTTAATAGCCCAGGAAATCTTTCATGGCATGAAATCTAAAAAAGCTAGTATGAGTTGGATGAATGTTAAGCTAGATATGAGTAAAGTTTATGACAGAGTTGAATGGGGGTATTTGGAGGCGATTATGACACACTTGGGTTTTAATCAAAACTGGGTTTTGGTGGTTATGCGGTGTATCGATTGTTTCCTATTCTATCCTCTTAAATGCAGTATTGGGGGCCATTTTTTATCTCAATAGGGGTCTCCGGCAAGGGGACCCTCTGTCGTCTTATCTTTTTATCTTGTGTGCTGAGGACCTCTCAACTATGGTCCAAACTGCGGCAGCCTCAAGATCTATACATGGTTTCAACGTGTGCAGGAACAGCCTGGAAGTCAGCCACTTGTTCTATACAGACAACAATCTTATCCTTGCAAAAGCAACCGAGGAGGAGGCAACTGTCATCGCCAACATCCTGATAGATTAGGAGACAATATCTACCCAAAAACTGAATCATAAGAAATCGGAGGTTTGCTTCAGCAGGAACGTGGGTACAAAGGAAAAGAACCAAGTCACGGAGGTTGGGAATGGTTGGTGTGAACTCTCATGCTAAATACCTAGGTCTCCCGATCTCTTCCAGGTGATCCTAGAAGGAGATGTTCAGCGGAGTCTAGGATAGGGTCTACAACCGTCTGGGTGGGTGGAAGGAAAATAAGTTCTCCCAGGCTGGTAGAGAAGTGCTGATTAAATTCGCAGTTCAAGCCATTCTCACCTACATGGTAAGTTATTTTTAGATACCTGTCTCTATTTGTGGAGAGAGCGGGCTACGTGGAGATTCGGTTGGGGTGGTAGTCCGGATGAGCGAAAGGTTCACTAGGTAGCTTGGATCAAGTTGTGTAAGTCGAAAAGGGACGGTGATCTTGGATTTAGGCAAGTTAGGGAGTTAAACCTTACTCTACTTGCCAAGCAAGGATGGCGTCTGATTAAGAATCTGTCAGAAGTAGCTATCACACCATTTTGATGCCTATTGTTTCCCTGGTAGTAGAGAAGGATAGAAAAGAATGGTGGAAGCACCTATGGGCTTTAATGATTCCCCCAAAGCTCACAAACTTCAAGTGGTAGTTGGGTTATGATTCCCTTCCCACGCGGTAGAATCTGACCAAGCATGGGCTGCAAATTGATCCTAGTTGCTCATCCTGTAACGGGGAGTTGGAGACCACAACCCACCTACTATAGACCTGCCACTTTGTTCATCAATTTAGGTGGTAATTTGGGGGGAGAATTTAGGGGCTAACTAGTCAATCCATTATGGTGTGGCTGATGGAGACCAGAAAGGAGTTGGATGAGGCAGAGTTTGAGAAATTCATTTCGATTTTCTAGTCCATATGGACTTTCAGAAATTACAGGATTTTCCAACAGTTAGTTGAAGTACCGTAAGTTGTCCTGATTAGGGGTGGAATGTTGCTGAAAGATTTCAAGGAAGCTTGGAAGGTAGACACAACTCCCCGTTCTATTGAAGGAAGGAACGTGACTTTGAAATGGCAGGCTCTACCGGAGGGTGTGGTAAAGATAAATACGGATGTTGCCATGGGTGCTACCGGGTCAGGTTTGGGGTTTATTGCGAGGGAATTTAGGGGGAACCCAGTCTTTGAAGTGTTATTTTCTTAAATCAACGACCAAGTGTAGAGACTGTGGAAGCCCTAGCGGTGCGGGATGCTTTGACTAAGGTTAGACAATGGGGGATGGAGAGAATTATTATGAAGATGGGTTGTCTGTCAAATGTGGTGGCCTTGAATTCAAAGGAATTTCTTTTATCATATGTTGGTGTGGTGTTAGAAGATGTAGCACAAATGGCGTCATCTTTTGCTAGTTGTGTCTTCTGTCATGTCAAGAGGTCACTGAATGTCCCTGGATATGAGTTATGCCAACTTACTTTAATTTTCGGCTCGAAAAATGTATGGGTAGGGGAATGCCCCAAGGGTATCGCATCTTTTGTTATTTGATCGTCAGTCAAATAGAGATTTATAGTGCCTGAAAACGTATGTGCACAAGAGATATAGTGTACAGTGGTAGTCAGGGTCGAACACAAGGATTGTGAGAGACTGATCTAAGGTCTTGAATGAATTCGGGGGAGAAAAGCACGAAAAGTAACAATCATGGGGGTTTTACTTGGCTAAACAAGTTAGCCAAGGCAGATTTAGGAGCTAACAATTATTATCTAGGAAAGCAGTATTCGGGACCTTGAGGTGTCAGTTCGGGGTCCCGAATGATAAAATAAAGTAAGTCAGTACACAAATTCAGAATTAATAAAACAGAAAGTGGAATAAGCACAAATAATCAAATAAAGAAGGATTCTTAGGAAAGGCATTCTTGGGTTGCATTCGGGGGCCCGATCGTCATCAGCACAAGGATATTCTATTCAAGACATCATAGAAATGACATAGGGACCAGATTCCTCGGATATCCCCTACTTTTCTCTTAAGAGAAACTACCCCCTGTTTCCACATATGAGGTAGTCTTGACAGTTCGCCATCCCTCCAGGCACGAATGCGGGAGGGCCATACTCAAACTGCCCATGAAGCTAAGAAAAGACAGATCTAGAGCTAAAAGTCCCTCAGTTTGTTAGGCTCGTGACCTCGCTCTAATCAATTACACACCCTATCTATTCGAGACCACTTTGACACAGTCAAGACTAAACAGATGCCTACTTGGTTCATGCAATTTTCCTTCCGTATTCACCACACGAATGGCAGCATTCACATAAGATAATTATCAGTTGATCAAGCCTCAAATTATATCATGCAAAGATGTAATTAAAACGATGGATAATTGAATATGGCATCAAGAATGTATTAAGCACATGAAGGCCTCGAATCTGCCCTTGCAACCCTCGAATCACCCTTGCTAAGAACTAAAGATTTAGCTACTCATACTTGAATTTAAACAAATAGAAATTAAAAGAAGCATAACAAGTAAGTAAATAGATTAAGGGAAGAAGACTTTGTTACTAAAAATCCGTTTGAAGCCCGACGGCAAGGTTGAAGATGCTAACAAGAACTAGAGAGAGAAACTAGAGAGAAGTCTAAGGAAACTAGAACTAAATAAATTATGCTAAGTGATGAGAGATGTAAGAGATGTCCTAAACTACTCTTAGATGCCCTTTATATACTAGAGCTCTAAGCACAAAATATCTTCAGCCTAAAACTAAGGACAAAATACATTAATTGAAAGCCTATAAAAATGGATCCATGCTCCTTAAAGCACAAAGCTGAAAAAGCATAAAGTTGTCTGATTTTTCCAGCTTTGGGCAGGTCTGGACTGGGCTCAAGGGCTGAGATGGTCAGAGCGGTAGGTATTTGGTGGTCAGTGCAGACTGCAGGAACAGTGTCAGAGGAGGCACATGGAAGCTCTAGCAAGATGACACGTGGAAATGTCATTCTTCGCCCTTCGGGGTCCCGAATGGAGAATCCGATTCGGGACCTTGAACGCTGCTTTGGACTCGGGACCTCGACTTTTGGTCTTGAAGCTCAAAACTGCACAAAATGCTCCAAAAATGCACCTTTTCGCATAAACTCCCATTTTATGCCTAGATCTGCAATAGTAATGAAAATAAGGGTAAATTAGCAGAATCATGCCTTAAATGGGTGAGAAAATGGGGAGAAAATCGTGCATAAAAACATCCTATCAAATAATCCCTACACTACCCAATGCTCGCCCTCGAGCATTCACAAAATTTTAAAACAGTCCCAAAACAGAACAGACACACCAGACCATAGCACAGAGAATAAGCATGCTTGTCAAGATTCGGGACCCCGAATGAAAACAGACTCCGCCTAGATACACCTGCATCAAGTCAGAAGGGTAACGACCATTGAGAAGGAACTTTTCCGCATCAGTCTATCAACCAGCAGTCCTCACATGGATCGGTGTTTGCACTCACACTCGTAAGCAAGGCTAGATGTTTAAACACTCAATGATGCATAAAACGCAGCATAAAACTAAGTTTGCATATCAATCCGAGTACATTAGACACATGCATAGGCAATCTAGCAATCAAAAGACTTCGCATCGGGGGAAAGAAGGGGAAGCAAAGAAAATAAATGATAAGAGAAAATAGTGAGAAGAAAAAGTAGAGAAGAGGGAGAGTAAGGAAGTGAAATGAGAAGGTGGTGAAACCAACTCAAACCTGGAACGCTCCCTTGGCAGAAGGAATCGAGATGGTGAGACAATGTTGCTGAGGGCGAAAGCTAGACTAGGCTTTTCTTCTTCGAGGGGGATCCTTGCCTTCTTCATTCGGGACCTAGGCTCGAGACCTTGAATGGATGCTGGCTGCTGATTTTCCTCTTCTTGGCTTTCAAGGTTTGGTCTTGCTCTCTTCTCTCTCTCCTTTATTTATATTTCTATTTGTCTTCTTTCTTTTTTCGAGAGAGAAAGAGAGCTGGAATGCTTGAGGAATGAGACCTTTCCTTCGGGGGCAAGATATTTTGATTTCACTTCCCCACACTTGTGTTTTGTTGTGGATGGGAAGTGATTTTTTGTTCTGGTCTACCCTTGAATTCAGCTTTGAGGTCTTGAATTTGCGCTAGCATTCAGGGTCTTGAATTTTTGCGGGATCCCCACACTTTGCCTTTGCTGCTTCGTTTGTCTAGTCTAGCCCTCGATAGTGATCCCAACAACATCGCTCACCTGCCAAGAGAAATATCAAAGAAAATTCAAGTGGTTAGAATGGAGGAAAAAGAAGGGATTCGGGGGCAGGAAGGAAAAACAGAACAGAAAAAAAATGAGGGAGAACAATTCGATGCGAGGTCTTAATCTTTTTGTTGCTTTCCTATGTCTAAATGTGTCTATACCCATGGATATCATGCAAACCTAGCCAATACCTAGTCATGCATTCACTCAAATAATAAACATAGGCATGAAGGCTCAAATGCTCACAAGGTGTTAATTCGTGACTACTGGTGTCTAGGTCTTGAAGCAGATATAAGGTGCAGCAGGCAAAAAATGAATCATTCGAGACCTTGACTATAGAGAACATTTTTATTCTATGTGCCTAAGTCGGTGTGTGTCCATTATTGAGGTGTTTTCAAAAGTTGGCAGCAATTAAAAATAAAAATCCGAAAATTTAAAAACGCACAAATCATGAAATCATACAACAAGCAGAAAAATAAGCATGCAGTTAAGCAAAGTAAACAAATAAAGCAGATAAAACCCTCCCCACACTTAGGCTTCGCATTGTCCTCAATGCGAGAAAGGCATAAAATAAAAAGGAGTTCATACGGAAATAAAATTAAAAAGTACAGCAGAATTAAAGAGAAGGTGGAACATCGTGGAATGTCCCCACACTTGGCCTGTTTATAGTCAGGGCCTCGACGTTGGCTAGGCTGATTAGGCCTAGTCAGGTGGGTTCGGGACCTTGAATGGATATGAACCTTCGTGGAATAGCTCCAATCTTTGGTCTTGAACTTTGAAGGTGTTGCCTGTGCCTATACTATGAAACTTATCATGATCAACATTCATCTTCGGGGTCTTGAATCGAGACTTTAACTTTCTGCAAAAGAGCCTAAGACGAGAGTTGTAGAGTAAAACTTTTTGTCCAGTACCAAAGGCCTTAGAAGAGAGAAACCTATCATGATAAACATTCATCTTGGTCAAGTCTTGGGCAAATCGTGGAGTTGGGTTAGCATCGGGCATCTTACCCTCGCCGGTCGAGGGCTAGAAGTTGGTTGTAGTGTGGGCTAGAAGGCTCGGGGCCTTGAGTGTGTGATGCTCGCCAAGATAGGCGTATTTGAGATGCGAGGGCAAGCTCTTCAACTCCAACTCGGGGGCTACTGTCGAGGCCTCGACGTCCATTACGACGGGCATAGTGTGATCAATGGACAAAGGAGAAATAACATGAGTGGAAGAGGTAACAGAATGCTCCTCGAGAGCAGTGGCGACTTCGTGCAACTTAGGTGGAGTTGGGACCTCGAGCGTCAAGGCCATGATATCCAGCGTAGCGGGTGGAATACTCCTATCGAGGGCAAGTTGCAGACAATCATCGGGGGCAAGTTCACAAACATGTTGAGACAAATCCGCCACTCGAGGCCTTGACACCTGTTTCTGATTCGGGACCTCGAAACCAACAACAGGATCAACCATATCAATAGATTTTACGCTAGAAAGCTCAATGGGGTGTCTCATATCATCAATCATATTGAACTTGATGGTCTCGCCATCGAACTCAAGAGTAATGGAGGCATCATAGACGTCAATCTTAGCTCTTGCGGTCCTAAGAAATGGTCTGCCCAGGAGCATGTTCGAGGCCTTAACAGATTGGGCATCCTCCATGTCAAGCACATAGAAGTCAGCTGGGTATATAAAATCTCCAACTTGTGCCAAAACGTCCTCAATAACACCCTCGGGGTGGATGATGGATTTGTCAGCTAGCTGGATTGTGGTCCCGGTGGGCTTCAAGGGCCTGAGTCCTAGACTGTTGTAGATAGTCAAGGGCATGACGTTGATACCTGCACCGGAATCACACATAGCTCTACCAATGTTAGTAGTACCAATTTTACATGGGATGGGGAACATACCTTTGTCCTTGCACTTGGTTGGCAACTTGCCCTGGATGACAGTCGAGACCTTAGAACTTACACTGATTTTTTTCACACTTGACATGTTACATTTGTTAGCACACCAAAATTTTAGCAATTTAGCAAAACGAGGAACATTTTTGATAGCCTGCAACAAAGGGAGGTTAACATGCACTTTAGTAAACATATCAAAAATCTCACTGTCATGCCCATTCTTCGGGGGCTTGACTAGCCGTTGAGGGAACGGGGGCTCGAGTATCTTGATAGTATACTCTCGAGTGAACTCTGGTCGCTTGTCATCCTTCTTGGTCGAGGGCTCGACAGTATTCGAGGGCTTGACAGTGTTCGAGGGCTCGACAGTGTTCGAGGGCTTGACAACAGTTGAAGGGTCGAGACCTGGAAGGGAAGATTCAATCGGCTCGTTGTCAAGGCCTGGATGTTCGCGAGGAGGCATAAGATGGCCACTGCGAAGGGTCATAGCACAGACTTTGTGTATTGGATTGACCTCAGTTTTCCCAGGAATTCTCCCTCTGTTTTTTAGTTCTTTCATCTCTGCTATCGCGATGTTTATTTGTTGCTCAAGATCTACGAGTCTTTTCTTATTATCGGCGGTTTCGTCGTTCGGGACCCCAAAAATTTAATCCTCATTCGGGACCCCGAAAATTTCATCGTCATTCGGGACCCCGAAAAAAGTCTGATCTTGAGGGGGCTGATATTGGTACTGGTTGTTGTGATACGCAGGCCAAGGCATGGAGTTATACATGTTTAAGGGAGGGGGGTGATTGCCATAGGGGTTCTGTTGCAGCGTTCGAGGTCCCAAATGTTGAGAGTTGTTCCATCCGTAATTAGGTTATTTCCAGCCCTGATAGTTGTTCTGGCCATATGGGGTATTGAATCCATTCATGGTATGTCCGAGTAGCTCGTGATCAAGAGGCAGTAAATCGGGTGCAGATCTCCTGGTCATACAAACAAGAAAAATAAATCAGTCTTGAAACAATCCCCGGCAACGGCGCCAATTTGATCGTCAGTCAAATAGAGATTTATAGTGCCTGAAAACGTGTGTGCATAAGAGATATAGTGTACAGTGGTAGTCAGGGTCGAACACAGGGATTGTGAGAGACTGATCTAAGGTCTTGAATGAATTCGGGGGAGAAAAGCACGAAAAGTAACAATCAGGGGGGGTTTTACTTGGCTAAACAAGTTAGCCAAGGCAGATTTGGGAGCTAATAATTGTTATCTAGGAAAGCAGTATTCGGGACCTTGAGGTGTCAGTTCGGGGTCCCGAATGATAAAATAAAGCAAGTCAGTACACAAATTCAGAATTAATAAAACAGAAAGTGGAATAAGCACAAATAATCAGATAAAGAAGGATTCTTAGCAAAGGCATTCTTGGGTTGCATTCGGGGGCCCGATCGTCATTAGCACAAGGATATTCTATTCAAGACATCATAGAAATGACATAGGGACCAGATTCCTCGAATATCCCCTACTTTTCTCTTAAGAGAAACTACCCCCCGTTTCCACATATGAGGTAGTCTTGACAGTTCGCCATCCCTCCAGGCACGAATGAGGGAGGGTCATACTCAAACTGCCCATGAAGCTAAGAAAAGACAGATCTAGAGCTAAAAGTCTCTCAGTTTGTTAGGCTCGTGACCTCGCTCTAATCAATTACACACCCTATCTATTCGAGACCACTTTGACACAGTCAAGACTAAACAGATGCCTACTTGGTTCATGCAATTTTCCTTCCATATTCACCACACGAATGGCAGCATTCACATAAGATAATTATCAGTTGATCCAGCCTCAAATTATATCATGCAAAGATGTAATTAAAACGATGGATAATTGAATATGGCATCAAGAATGTATTAAGCACATGAAGGCCTCGAATCTGCCCTTGCAACCCTCGAATCACCCTTGCTAAGAACTAAAGATTTAGCTACTCATACTTGAATTTAAACAAATAGAAATTAAAAGAAGCATAACAAGTAAGTAAATAGATTAAGGGAAGAAGACTTTGTTACTAAAAATCCGTTTGAAGCCCGACGACAAGGTTGAAGATGCTAACAAGAACTAGAGAGAGAAACTAGAGAGAAGTTTAAGGAAACTAGAACTAAATAAATTATGCTAAGTGATGAGAGATGTAAGAGATGTCCTAAACTACTCTTAGATGCCCTTTATATACTAGAACTCTAAGCACAAAATATCTTCAGCCTAAAACTAGGGACAAAATGCATTAATTGAAAGCCTATAAAAATGGATCCATGCTCCTTAAAGCACAAAGCTGAAAAAGCATAAAGCTGAAAAAGCATAAAGCTGAAAAAGCATAAAGCTGTCTGATTTTTCCAGCTTTGGGCAGGTCTGGACTGGGCTCAAGGGCTGAGATGGTCAGAGCGGTAGGTATTTGGTGGTCAGTGCAGACTGCAGGAACAGTGTCAGAGGAGGCACATGGAAGCTCTGGCGAGATGACACGTGGAAATGTCATTCTTCGCCCTTCGGGGTCCCGAATGGAGAATCCGATTCGGGACCTTGAACGCTGCTTTGGACTCGGGACCTTGAACGCTGCTTTGGACTCGGGACCTCGACTTTTGGTATTGAAGCTCAAAACTGCACAAAATGCTCCAAAAATGCATCTTTTCGCATAAACTCCCATTTTAGGCCTAGATCTGCAATAGTAATGAAAACAAGGGTAAATTAGTAGAATCATGCCTTAAATGGGTGAGAAAATGGGGAGAAAATCGTGCATAAAAACATCTTATCATTATTGCTGACTTATATTAATCCATATACTAGAAAATTCATATGTACAGTCACTACATTAATATGCGAACTTTATTTTCTCCCTTCTCTAATAAAATTTATTAAAAGTGCTCTAATAATAAAACTCTCGTACTTTTGGTACCCTCTTTCCTATTCGGTACTCATGTGGCACCATTAACACTAATGAGATGTTGACATGTGGCGTGTGTAAGTGTTCGTGTCATTGTCTGTCAGATAAAAAGGTTTCTCTCTTGGATAAAATATTTACTCTTAGGTAAAGGGATACTTCATTACTGTTTAATATCTACCGGGTAAAATACAACATTTTTTCAAAGTATAAAGAATTTAGAAAAAAAAATACAGAAAAAATACAATATTCTTTTTCCCTCGAGGTTTAAAAATATAAAAAATTAAAAAATACAGCAAACAATATAAATATTTCAGAAAAAATAACATAATATATCAAGAAAATAAAAAAATATTAAAAAACTTAGAAAAAAAAATTAATACAAAACAAAATTATTTTCAATAAATAATATAAAATTTATGGAAAACAATTCAGAAAAATCAGAAAAAAAGAAAAAAAATCAATTAAACTTTTTTTTTGCAAAAATTCAAAACTATTATTTCAGAACATTAACAAAATACAAATGCGGGTCAACCAACTTTACATAGGTTTGTTCTTTTTCACCTCTAAATAAATGAAGCAAATATTCTAACTAACTCTTTTCTTTTTACCTTTCACTTCTTTTATTTAATAACGTTCATACAAGTCAATTTACTTCAATTAGATCTTCTCTTTTTACCTTCTAATTCAATTTCTTTATTTATAAAATTAATGCGGGTCATCCAACTTCAAATGGTCGATATACATCATAAACTTTTATATTGACACTTTTAAGTCATTTATTTCAAGCATAATCATCATCTAAATTTTAAAAAGTATTAGTCTTTTCTTTTTACTCTATAACGCTCATGCGAGTAAGCCTATTTCGATCAGATTTTTTCTTTTTGACTTTTTATTCAATTCTTTTATTTAATAAGATTTATGTGGGTTAAAGACCTTCAAATAAAAAGAATGAATAAACTAATCATGTCTTCTCTTTTTTACTTCTATTTCAATTTCTTTATTAATAAAATTAATACAGGTAACCCGCATAAAATATTATAACATTCAAATGGTCGATATACATCATAATATTTTATAATTATCGTTGTAGTTTTTTTCAGTTGTAAGTTGAATTTCCTCTTTTATTGAATGTTGTAATATTTTCTCAACCATCTATTTATGGAATTATTGTTCACATTGTGCTCAATATTTTTTTGGAAATTTAATATACCCATAAAACTATTTAAAATCTTACCATTATTAATAAAAAAATATATATAAAATATAAAAATACAAATATTAAAAACATCAAACAAATTAATAAATTAAAGAATATTAAATTAACAAATTAATTTCAATAATATATCACTAAAAAATCCATTAGATTGATACTAAGATGGTCAGGGCGGAGACATAGGTGGACCTTGCACCCCCAAACTTTTCCATAAGTACTGGTTTTACTCCCTTAAGTTTTATATTTTTCAAATGAGTTTATTTAATTAACTAAAAAAATTATGTTTTGCTCTCCATTTTTCTTAAAAGTTTTAGTATAGCCCTTAAATGCTTAAAAAATTCAATTAATCCTATTTTGACTCATCCGAAAGTTCTATATCTTATCTGGAATTTATGAATAATTTAAAATTCAAGTTAATTTTTTAAAAGTGGCAAATGAATCAAAACTTTCTAAATTTATTTTATTAGCTTTTATAATTTTCTACGATGGTTCCTAAATATTCTATGTGTCAACTTTTATATTAGAGTGTAAACAAATATAAAAATGTACTAAAAAATACTTTATGTAGTACCATGTGACCCAAAAAGAATTAATTTATCTTCGCATTTAATTTCGGCTGCCCCAAACTATTTTTTGTAACTTCCCCCCTAAAAATAATGCGCACCCTAGCATAGGGGTGTGCAAAATTACCAAAAATCGAATTACCGAATTTCCGAACCGAAATTTTTGCAATTTCGGTTCGGTAATTTCGGTATCAGTAACTTCGGTATCGGTAGATGATTACCAAACTTTAAGTTCGGTTCGGTACGGTATCAAAATTGGGAAGTTCGGTAAATCGAACTTCCCGAAATTTTTGCCTAATGAATTAGGGCCTTTGCTACCGAACTTCCCGAAATTTTTGCCTAATGAATTAGGGCCTTTGCTTGGCCCATGTCTGTGTCTCACCAAGTCTTTGCCCATGCCCAGTTCTGCATATCAAGATCCCGATCGCGTACACACCACACCACACACCAATCCTCTCCTCTCTCGCTCTCTCTCAAATCCCGATCACCACCTTCGGTCCTCCACTCGCCAGTCCGACAGCCACCGCCAACGCCACTCGCCGATCGCCACTCGCCTCCATCAACGACTCACCTTTCTCTCTCTCTCAAATCGTGTCTCCATCGACTCTCTTCTCTCTCAAATCCCGATCGCCACCTCCACTCGCTAGTCCGACCGCCACCGCCAACGCCACTCGCCTCCACCAATCCTCTGCGGCTGTCAAGTGAGTAATTTAGCTTCTCTGTTAGTTGGGTCATGTTATTTTTTTCATGATTTCTTCTTTCTAGGGTTTTGCTTGTACTGGGTTTAATCTGAAATGCCTCCATCTGAACTCATGGATTAGGTTTAATGCATAACTTGAAACATGGCTAACTGTATGATGAATGCGATATAGTAGACCTACTCATGGATTATTTTTGCACTGTTATGTTGCTTTTAAGCATTGTTGTTTGCCTTGTGTGCACCGGATCTGGATTGATTATTTTGGGGTCATCACTTTCAAGTTTGGTCCATATAGATGTGGATACCTGGATGGTATTAGAGTGATTTGCATATAAATCTGCAAAGCTTGCTTTGCTTTTACAGTAAGAGTTCACTATACAATTGAAGGGAGCATGCAAAGTGGAATTGAAATTAATATTCTACCAGTTTTCTACTGATTGACATGCCCCTAAAATACATTCATGATTGGTCTCAGATTTGTCAAAATGATTTTCTGCAGTATACATCTAATCCATAGCTAGTTATTGTTTTGCAACCCTTACCTTGTACCTATACTGATTTTGAGAAGATTATTGGACTGTCTTTTCTGCACACAAGTTGTAGAGTTAATTATTAAAAGTCATTTCTGATTTTGAGAAGATTATTGGCCCTGGAATCCTTACCACACCATGATAGGCGCTTTCTAATACTTGAAACATGGTTTAGTTTTATGCTACTTGCAGCTTTTATATAGTACACGCACATTGTTTAATGGAATCATGGATTTTAGATGCTGTTAGAATTAGAAAATTGTCCACCATTTTCCTACTCTTACATTTGGCAACAGGGAACTAAAAATAAATAAATTAATAAATGAAATTGATGTGATGCAGTAATTGACAATATTCTTTTCTCTATTTGTTTGGCACATGTTGTTTGGCTGGTCAATAAAAGGTGGATTGGCAGTATGTTTCATTTGGATTTACTTGGATTGGCAGTATGTTTCATTTAATTTGTATGTGTTACACAAGGTTGATTCCAGTTTCCTTTAGAAAGTAACTGAATGTGATGTCAGTAACAAATTCTAGATAGTTCAATCATGTAATCCACCAAATTCTGTTGTTCTTGCTGCTAATCTTGTGAAATGGTAAGCTGGCCTGGCATGGACAATTTAGGCAGAGAAAAATGCAAGTAATGAATAGACTTTTTATTTATTTATTTATGAAGGTTGTACAATTGTAATGAGCATGGTTGCATTTTCAGGAAGTTCAGGTGGTGCAGGTTCAGGAAGTTCAGGTGGTGCAGTTGGTTTCTCAAGCTCGCTGCCTCCTTTTGCCATCAGTACAAAATGAAACAACGTTAAGAAACAATTGACTTGGATTGAATGTGTCACTTTAATTTTCTGATATGGATTGGCAGAAGATTGAATGTGTCATTTTGATGTTTTTATGTATTTTATCGGATTGTATTGGACTTATGAATTTATGTATTTACGAACGAATTTATGCATTTATGAACGAATTTATGAATTTTGCTTCTGATTTGGAAATAATTTCGGTAATTCAGTTTCGGTATGAGTTATGTGTAATTCGGTTCGGTTTGCATTTTAAAAAGTTCGGTAATACCGATGAGCACCCTTACCCTAGCGTACCGCGGCTAAAAGTACTAGTTTGACCTACAAAGACAATATTTGGTTTTACATAACTATCCACCTAAAATTCTTTGGGATTTTAATATTATCAACGCTAATGTGAATTACGGGTACTATTACTATTATTTTTCATCCCCGTTCAGATTTGTCTTTTACAAGTAATTGTGTGCCCAACGCGGAGGATTTTTAATGCATTTAATATTTTTTTGCGAAAAATTAAGGTTGACCAAACTTTTTTATTTTCTTCAAAATATATTACGCATTTATTTTTTTAGTAACTAATTAATAAGATAAATAATTTCAAAAATAACTACTATTTTTTCAGTCACTTCAAGTTTTATCTTTTTTTTATTGCGGAGGTTCTATTCGAACCTAAAACTTTAATGATACTTTACCACCAAAAAACAACCAATGAACTATGATATCACTTGTTTTGATAGTTGAGCATTCATTAATGTGGTTGGAGGTCATGGGTTGAAGGCCATGCCCTTTCAAACTATTGATTATATTTCCAACATTTTTAATGAAATACAGTGAGGTTAGTGATTACCATCAAACAAGAACCTTTATGGTGCTACTGCATTCAATATTTTTTGTAATTAAACTAAGAAGTTTTAACTAAAATAATTATACACATCTATAAGTATGAGAACCAAGATTGTAAGTACCGGTAAGGCGGGAGGTTTAAAGTTTTAAGATTCAACTGCAATTTTGAAATTTTGTAAAAGTACGAATCGAGAAAATCAGGACTATAATATAATGTAATTTTTATTTTAGATGGTATACTAAAACCTTCTTATAATTTTGTGTATAAAAAAATATTATTGGGTAAAGATTAGGCCATAGAAGTAATTATTGGAGCGAGGAACAATGAGAAAGAACTAGTGGCAGCTATGGATTTATTAGCTGATAATAATGAAGAATTGAGGCAGAATGAGATTAGACTAGACTCTATGGTTAGGGTCTTGAAGGTTGATGCAGCAAACTTGAAAGAGGAGAATAGAAGATTGAAGTTGGTAGTTATTAACCAAATAAGTTACAGACAGAAACTACAAAGAAGAATGTGGTTTATGGTGATTTGCTGGACCGTTTGTGCTTTCATGTATTTTTTTGTTTTGAATGTTCTTCTAGAATCATAAGTTGTTAATAAACTGGTTATGTCATAGTTTATGGCTTTTTACTTGTCATGATTATGGTGTTATTTATCTATTAATATGGTGTATGATAGTCTATTAATATGTGCATAATTAAGTGCATAAAACCAACACAAGCAATTGTGGTTTGCAAACCAATTTGGTAAAAGTTCAGACAATAACCATGGAAAATGTAACTTAATATTTAAAGTACTTCATTCACTAACCATTCAAGACAAATATGTCTCGGAATAGTACTTAAGAAAATATTACATTATGCCACAAATGGTTAGAAAAGTGCTTCAATAGCTGTGGCAAATAACATCATAAGTTGTCTTAAATTCTTAAAAGTAGATGTCAATTGAAGTTGGTACCAGACTTCACAAAAAGTAACCATAAATAGTTTGTTGCTACTTCTGGTGCAATATTGTCTTAAAGCGACATAAATTACACACGATAGATGTTAAAAAAAACTGCAAAATGCATTAGTCTTCACAAAAAGTAACCACAATACTTTGGTTTCCTTCACTGTTTAGTTTTATTTATTTTCTCGTGCATAGTAGTCCCAACTCCATCTTCATACCTCAATGGTGCTTTGAGAATTCTTTGAGACACCCTACCAGGTTGTACACATATCGCATGTTTAATGTTAGATACAAAGATATTTAAAAAATGGCATCTTTATATGAAAAAATATAGTGTCAAATAATAAAGTTGAATACTCACATTATATATCATCACATCATTTAGACTAATGAACTCCACTCCACCCACAAACTTCTCCTTAGGTGGTCTACCTCTTTTCTTAGATGGTGCTGGTGGTTGTGGGGGTTCCCTGTTAGGTGCATTTCAGAATGTTCCTGGAGGTCTCAATTGGTTCCTATAAAGCAAATATAAAAAAAAGAAGATTAATCTGTTAGCCCAAGGGCAACTTACTCTTGTTTTGATGATTTTAGACACACAAACTAATTAGTATTACTAATGCAATTTGAAGTTAAAGTGTGTGTAGTTTGTGATCAAGCAAATAAGAAAAGAAGCAACAAATCAAGATATCACAAGCTAGAAGATCAAGTGTACATTAGAACTCTAATCATGTAAGTATGATTCAATTTAACACTTGATTAATGTTCATTAATACCTCAAGAAGTTGTGTCAAAAGGTTTTACGCAAAAATGATTTTTCAGTCGAAAGTTATTCAAGTTTTCGTAAAGAGTATGCAAAGCTGTTTTTCAAAACGCTATAGCGTTTTGGTTAGCAAAAATACGAAACTTTCCAGTAGCAAAACGCTATAGCGTTTTGCCCAACGGCTAGTTTCTCAAACAGCTCTTTTGTCCACTACAAACGGATTTTTTAGATCCATACTTTCTTGTCTGATCATCCACTGATCTTACACTATATATAACTCATCCTAGATGAGTTAGAACTTAACTAGAATACATAGAACACAAGAAAGATTTAGAAAGCTCTCATACTCTTCCAAAAGACCAAAAATCTGAGTTTTGCAAAAGCCTTCAACTTGACTCTTTGATAACACAAGCTTCACACATCCGAATTTACTCAATCTTGTGTCCATATTTCAAGTAAGGTTTAAGCTTTCTTTTGAGGTATTCTTGTTCATTTATTGGTGTTGATTATTGAATCATACATAGTTTATTTGTACACCAATTTGTGTTGCTATTTAACAATTCTCTTGTCAAGTAATCTTGATTGTGATAGGTTGTGATTGAGCCCGTAAAAATCACATTGTAAGGTTTGTTGGTTGAGCCCGCAAAAACCAAGTGTAAGGTTGTTGGTGAACCCGTGAAAACCAAGTGATAGGTTTATTGGTTGAGCCCGGAAAAACCAAGGTGTAAGGTTTGAGTTGAACCCGTAAAAACTCAAGGTAATAACGAAGTGTTCGTTGTTCAAAATCCTAAGAGGAGGACTCTTAGGTAGTGGAGTACAATTCATTGAGGAATTGGAACCACTATATATCCTTGTGTTTTTACATTCTATTTCCGCACTCATATTTCCTTACTATTTGTGTTAGAATTTTATTTGCCTATTCACCCCCCCTCTAGGCCGTTTATCAATTGGTAGCGGAGCAAGGTACTTGTTTTTGTAGGTTTAATCGCCTCAAGTGAAAGATCAAATGGCCAAAGAGGGTGTTGTGCGCAACCATTCACTATACCTTGATAGTAACAATTTCCGACATTGGAAGACAAGGTTGAGAACCTTTCTTGGTGTTCAAGACGACATATCTCTTGCCCTCTTCACCGGTACTGTTCGTGAGTTCGTAAAATCGAATTCAAGAAAGAAGCATCGGAGAAGTACACGTGAATACTCTTCCGGACTCAAGAAACATGGAAATCGTGAAGCATATCAAAGGAGCTCTTCACCAACATCCACCTCTACCTCAAATGAAAGCAAGGATTATTGCTTTATTGCTCAAAGTGATGATGAGGTAAGTTCTTGCAACTCTTCTATTGATGAACATGATTATGATTCTTTGCAAGAAGATTTTTATGAACTTGCTGAACATTTTAAGAATGTTTCTAAGAAAAATGCTAATCTTGTTAAGGAACTAGAAAGCCTTAAAAATGATATTAGTAAACTAGAAGAGCTAAACAAAGAGTTGACAAATAAGAATAAATTGCTTGATATTGCTTGTGGTAAGCTTAAAGAGGAAAATGGCAAATGTGAGCTTTGTAAGAATTCTTCTACAGAAATTTTAATTTTAGAAGAAAAAGTTAAAACTCTTGAGAACACATTAGCAAAATATGTGCAAAGCAATCATAGCCACTATCAATGCATGAATGATCAAAAGAATCTTGGAAATATGCATGGCATTGGTTTTAAACCCTCCACAAGCATGAACAATGGTAAAACCACTTTTGTTAAATCAAACTCTTCTAACAATCATGCTAGTTCATCTAGAGTTCAAACCAAGTCCTCACATGCTAAACCGATTTACAAATGTAGCTATTGCAAAAAATTTGGTCATCTATCTTACTTTTGCTACATTCGTAGAGGATGTGTTGGATGGAAACAAATTTGGGTACCAAAGGGTACACGTGCTAACATGGAAGGACCCAAAGGTGTTTGGGTACCAAAGTTGAACTGATTTGTTTTGTAGGAGTGCCGGAAACCCTTGAAGATAAATAAAATATATTTAGGGTGTTCGTGGCACAAGTTGGGTGATGAATCGAAGCTCACCCTTTTGGTATTTTTGGCAATGATACTTAATATATTTGATTGATTTAAACTTCCAATGTTGATCATAATTATTTTCTTGTGTTAATAGTTATCTCATGCATTTGTTTAGAAAGAATTGTTTTGTAGGAATTTTGCTTGATTGGTAGCCCAAGGGAAAACCGACAAGTAGGCTTTAATTTTGATGATTGCCTCGGTTGCACATATGAAAGCCATTTTCGCGGAATGGCATATGATATATATTGAGTAATCGCAACCGGTATTCCTAAAAACTCTTCTTTTTAATTTATGCTTATGAGATGAATTGTTGATGCAATACTTGATTTAAATGATTATGTTAAGAATTAAAATCTATAATCATATATGTGTTAACTTGCCATAGATTGTGCTTAATTGGTTATGCAATACATGTTTTAAATATTTTAGAAATATTTGGTATGATGTATTGCTACATTTGTTGATTTGTTTGATCATTAGAGGAATGCATTGTAAATTATTTCATTTATTGTTTCATCCTTTAATGATCATCTCTTTTAACCATTTGAGTAAGTCTTTTGCTATTTGCATTCATTTGGTATGTTTGGATTTGATCTTTGCTTGCTCCTTTCTTTACTCCTTGTATGATTTCATTTGGTCTTTCCTAATTTTTTTACCCTTTTTGCTAATGACAAAGGGGGAGAATGAGTTAAGGGGGATATGTATCAATTAGTAGCCAAGCCTACATTTTTTGGAGAAAGGTAAGATTAAGGGGGAGCAAAACTTTAAAATCTTTGCTATGCTCTATGTGCAACTAATGTTTTATGTAGGGGGAGCATTCCTTTGGCAAAGATAGGAGATGTAAGTTTTCTCCATTTGACTTCAACTTCAATTGCCAGTTCAATTATGTTTTATAATTAGCTTGTGGTTGTCATCATCAAAAAGGGGGAGATTGTTAGCCCAAGGGCAACTTACTCTTGTTTTGATGATTTTAGACACACAAACTAATTAGTATTACTAATGCAATTTGAAGTTAAAGTGTGTGTAGTTTGTGATCAAGCAAATAAGAAAAGAAGCAACAAATCAAGATATCACAAGCTAGAAGATCAAGTGTACATTAGAACTCTAATCATGTAAGTATGATTCAATTTAACACTTGATTAATGTTCATTAATACCTCAAGAAGTTGTGTCAAAAGGTTTTACGCAAAAATGATTTTTCAGTCGAAAGTTATTCAAGTTTTCGTAAAGAGTATGCAAAGCTGTTTTTCAAAACGCTATAGCGTTTTGGTTAGCAAAAATACGAAACTTTCCAGTAGCAAAACGCTATAGCGTTTTGCCCAACGGCTAGTTTCTCAAACAGCTCTTTTGTCCACTACAAACGGATTTTTTGGATCCATACTTTCTTGTCTGATCATCCACTGATCTTACACTATATATAACTCATCCTAGATGAGTTAGAACTTAACTAGAATACATAGAACACAAGAAAGATTTAGAAAGCTCTCATACTCTTCCAAAAGACCAAAAATCTGAGTTTTGCAAAAGCCTTCAACTTGACTCTTTGATAACACAAGCTTCACACATCCGAATTTACTCAATCTTGTGTCCATATTTCAAGTAAGGTTTAAGCTTTCTTTTGAGGTATTCTTGTTCATTTATTGGTGTTGATTATTGAATCATACATAGTTTATTTGTACACCAATTTGTGTTGCTATTTAACAATTCTCTTGTCAAGTAATCTTGATTGTGATAGGTTGTGATTGAGCCCGTAAAAATCACATTGTAAGGTTTGTTGGTTGAGCCCGCAAAAACCAAGTGTAAGGTTGTTGGTGAACCCGTGAAAACCAAGTGATAGGTTTATTGGTTGAGCCGGGAAAAACCAAGGTGTAAGGTTTGAGTTGAACCCGTAAAAACTCAAGGTAATAACGAAGTGTTCGTTGTTCAAAATCCTAAGAGGAGGACTCTTAGGTAGTGGAGTACAATTCATTGAGGAATTGGAACCACTATATATCCTTGTGTTTTTACATTCTATTTCCGCACTCATATTTCCTTACTATTTGTGTTAGAATTTTATTTGCCTATTCACCCCCCCTCTAGGCCGTTTATCATAATCAACTAATTTAAAGCCTGGATACATTATCAAAATGAAAATAATACAATGCATTGGAAATTGACTTGCCCAGGGCAACCTGCCCGTCCACGCTTGTAGCAGTTGTCACAAGTAATCACCATGTTTTTCCTTATCAATGTTATGCCTCCACCTATAACTTCCTCCTAATCTTCCAAAATTCATTCCTTCTTAGGTCTTCCCTTTGTCTTTGCTAGTTTTGGTGGATGAACAAGACCTTTGCCAATCACTGGCCCAAACTTAGGGTCATTCACAAGGCTAATAGTGTACTTTTATGACTTCTCATACATGACTTTTGTGTAGTATGGGCTGATATATTGCTCCACAGTTTCCCTTTTGGGTCTTATTGCACAAATTGCATGCCCACAAGGTATGCTAGTCAAGCCCCAAAGTCTACAATTACACGTATATTTTTTTCAAATTGACAAGGTATTTGTCAGTTATGTTACTACACTTTTTTTCAAATTGACAAGGTACTTGTCAGCATGTAGGATCCTAAATTCTTTACTTATATCTCTTTTAATTTTTGACCAGATCCTGCCTCATTGTCACCCTTAAACTTAACCATAAATTTCCTCCTGTCATTAGTCCTGTTTATAACTGAGAGCCTAATCTTTTCCAAAATACTTACTATTGAATTGAACCTAACTAGCAAGATAAAACCATTGAAAGTTTCGCACATGTTGTTGTCAACAACATCTGACCTACAATGGGTACGTCTAAAAAAAGACTTACACTAGAGCTATGAATTAGCTTTCTCAAAATCTGCCTTTGCCCAGTTCCAAGTTCCAAGCTTAGATATTGAAATCCTCCAAGTTCCAAGTTCCCCCATCTTGTTTCTCACTTTCACCATTAAGTTCTTCCTCATGTTACTAATTACCATCATCATTAACCTGGTTAGGAACTTCACCCACTTCATTGTTTACCACATCATTGACTCCAATCTCCACACTTATATCATTGAGTCCTATATCCTCCATTAATTCCTCCAATAGGTGACCTTCTACTGTCACCTCCTCAATAGTATCCTCATCACCCTCTTTTCATTCATCATCTTCATTCAAGAAATAACCACCACTGTCACCTACATTTTCAATGCCATTACGCTTCATTTGACTAGCTATAACCCTTACTCTTTAACCCATTATATTTCCACTGCAACAACTCTCAGCAAGTCTAAACCCATCCACTTCATTAACTCCACAACTACCACTATTCACTTCATTTGCATCAATAGTCTCTATCACCTCTCTAATTCATTGCTATCCTTGTACTTTTCTTCCTCATCTATTAAACCAAGTCTTATATATGCCACCCTATGGTTATTAGCAAACAACAAAAAGGTGAAATTTATCACCATGTTTCACAAAGATACTCACAACTAGTGAATAAATGATTAACTAGAGGCATAATAGTCCCATCATTAGAAGCCTCAAATATAGAATATGAGTTGGGGAGTTTAAAATAAATATTGTTTACATTTCTAATTAAAGCACACCAATCTATTACCCTTTCGTCATACCCCCCCCCCCCCCCCCATTTTCAGCTTATTACCCTTGCACAGTATTATCCCCACAATATATAAGTGTAGTTTGGCCACAGTGACCACACCATAAAACCCTAGATCTACTGACATGACCACAAAGAAAGCAACGTTACTAGTGAAATGTACCCCACTTTCAGAGATTCGAATAAAGAAACATACCAATAAAAGATCCACCCCAAACCCTAGTTCTTAGCCAAATAGTAATTCACGCGCTCGTCCTCTTCATCACCTCGCAAACCAATCGACTTTCTCAATCTAATTCCCTCAACACCACATCGCGTTTTGCCTAGAGTCTGTATGTTTTGCCTATGCTGATATTGCTGAGAGTTAGGTTGGGTGAGGAGAATTTGAAGTTCAGCGTGTCGAGGAAGGAAGGAAAGAAAGTGGCGGGGCCCACCTCATCTTTCCCTCTCACTTTTTGCTAAGGACGCGATTCCGACGTGGCAACTTTTCGTTAACGCAATGATTATTCTTAACGGAGGACATGACACGTAAGTTATCATTAACATTAGGGGGTAATTAAACAAAAGTATGCAACTCTAGAGGGTCATTAAACAAACAAATAGTCCATGAGTGATTAATTAAAATATTAAAGTCCAAATTTTTTTTATAACTTTTACTCATTAATTATTTATCTACATTATTATTCACATACATGTGTACCTAATTTTTTAATCTATAAATTTATATTTTTTCTTTGTTTATAGATGTTTATAATTATTTTGATTAATCTTATTAGATTAATTGGAAAATAAACAAAAATATTATATAGATACTATTCAAAATAAAAGTGTCGAAGTAGTAGTACAACAACTGTGGTGGTGGCGTGGTGGCGGCAAGGGTACCTTCATGCCAAGGTAAAAGGGTTTGAAACCCATTGCCTCCACTTTCAGCCTTTTTAAAAGGTTGAAGAATCAGAGGTGATGTGGTGAAATCTTAACGTGTCACGTCACCTAATTCAAACTCATCCCACTCGTTAAAACCGTCTCTGAGTTAATCGATTTACGGTTGATTCAGACAGATTCACAGTTTTCTAATCAAAATTGAAAAGTGAGGATTTATAGGAGTGTAAGAATCAAACCTATAATCGGAACACAGTTTTTTAGTCGGACCAGTCGGTCCAATCCAATTCTTATAATCATGATAAGAACACATGTATGTACCAATAAAAATGTACTTATTTTTTAAAAGAAAACAAAGAATGTGGTATATTTTACAAGAAAAGGATTTATGGATAAAAAACCACAAATATTTTTTTATATAAAAAATAGTTATATTATTAATTATTATTATAATATTAGAAATCAAATTCATGACCTATCTCATAAAGATGACATGCATTATCAATTGAATTACAACCCAATATGCTAAACCACTAACATTTTAATTAATCAACTATGATTTAATTAAAATAATTATGAATATCTATAAAATAAGATTAACAACAAACATATATTTATAGATGAAAAAATGAATACACATATATAATAACGAGAATGAACCTATATTTTTACCACTAACATCTTTTTCAAAAGGAAAAGAATGAATTCAACTAATTTTGTAAGAGTTATACAATCAACATAAACTTTACATACAATTTTAATTATATATAATTTTATAATTAATTTGAAAACATGTAATTTATATTTATATTATAATATTATGAACATACGTCGTATAAATTTTCTTGTATGTAACTTATTAGATTTCCAATTCGATTATTGTGCGATTGCCGTTGAACTTCTTATTTGACGGGTTCTTTGCAAGTTCTAACAATTTTGATTTTTCTGTTCTCGAGACTAAAATTAGAAAATTTATTTATTCTCCATAGAGAGGATATGAAATTAAAATTTTATTAGTATGTATGCCGTGGGATACCATCCAAATATTTCGTTTTGTATTAATGTGTAATTGATTTCATTTTCCTTTTATAAATGAGTTAAATTTATCTTATTTTATTTCCCAATTAAAAATGAGATCTCTTAATTAGCATTCCTTAAAACCTCACAATCCAAAATTATTCGCATTAAATTAGATAATTTATAATGAGTGCGCTCAAAAATTGACCGACAAAAAATCATTAACTCGTGTAATTTCCCTAAAAAAAAAACCCGTAGCATTAATATCCTTTTAAGGAATGCATAGTTAATAAAAGGAAGAGGCACATATGCGCGTTTTTTTTTTGAACTAATTCTAAATTGGAAATAAAAAATCAAGAAGTAATTTAATTTTGGAGAAAAAATAAAGTTAATAAATACAGACACAGATTGTCAAGTACACAGTCAACCTAGTGGTAGATTATTATTTTTTTTCCTTTTTTTTGAAAAACTATTATATGAAATTTAAATAAAAAATGGTTTTTTTCTTATGAGACAGACTTTTTTCTTTTTCGGACAGAAGAAAAAAGAAGAAGAAGAAGCATATATTGACTTTATTATTATTATTTTCTTGGCCAAAATGGTTATACGAGAAAGGAATTAGAGATGATTTAGCATATTTTCCTTTCTGTTAGTCTATCTCTTCTCTTTAATAACAAACTGCAGCAGCGATCTTTCTTCGTATTCATTTTATTTTTTCCAAGATTACAAGGTGTTAGAAAGAAAGATTGGAGCTTTATTGTTTTATTGTTAAATTGATTGATGATCATGATGATGGTGGAGGGGAAGGATTGATTGGATCTTTTGCGTGGCTGTTTGGCGAAATCTTTGGTTGACCTATGTGTCATCAATCTGTTGCGAAGGCTATCATGATTTTGGTCGCGGTGTTATGGTAAAGTTCGTTTCTTTTATCAGAATCCTGCACGTAGCCTTGCTTCTTTTTTCTTTAAATTTTTCATCTCTACAGGGGAGGGGGAAAGAGAGGGTGTGGATTGTAATAGTGTTAGCTGTATGCAATGTTGGATTTCTTGAATTTATGCGTATCTTTTCAATGCCATTGCTGGTGTTTGATGTTGATTTTTGTGTTTTTATGCAGTTTTTGATTTCTGGGAAATTCATAGTTTAGCATCTTTGTTGGGAGGTATACATTTTTTCCTTGGAATAAGTTGGTTTCTTGCTGCTGTGTTGAGCTGATTTTCTGTTAAGTGTATGATTTGAAATTTGCTAGACGCGACAGTGGTCTGTAATGCTTAATTGAAGGATTTGAAATTTATTAAACGTGGCAGTGGCCTGTAACCACAATGATGCTAGTGGCTTATGATTCTTGTATGATGGTATGAACTGTTGGCCACGTTAGGTGTGGATTTGAACATCAGAGATTGGTTTTTGGTCTTGTGAAAATTGTATCATTGATCGAAGGAACGAATTTCTTTATGGTAATGGTTTTTTAGGAGTGGCAAATGAATATAGCATAATGAATGGGGTAGGAAGGATTGTTTGTAGATGGAGTCTCCTGACAAGACAGATTTAGTTGGTCTTTTGAAGTCGTGGATCCCTTGGCGGTCTGAGTCATCTACCGTATCAAGGGATTTTTGGATGCCCGATCAAAGTTGTAGGGTGTGCTACGAGTGTGATTCTCAGTTCACAGTTTTTAACCGTAAACACCACTGTCGACTTTGTGGCCGAGTTTTCTGTGCCAAGTGTACAGCCAATGCAATTCCAGTCCCATCTAGTGATCCAAGGAGTCCACGTGAGGAGTTGGAGAAGATCCGGGTATGTAATTATTGTTTCAAACAATGGAAGCTGGACATAGCTACTTCTGATAATGGAATCCAGGTCCCTGACCTGGGTCTTAGCCGTTCGCCATCAGCCGCAAGTTTGGTCAGCACTAAGTCTAACAGCACAGTTAACAGTAGTACCTTCACTCTTGGTTCTATGCCGTACTCAGTTGGGCCTTATCAACGACCTCAACACTATTCAGGTCTCACTTCACAAGGCCCTGAGATAGAGGGAAGTTCAGAGAAACAAGGGGAACTGATACAGGGAAAAAGCAACAATGCTACTGATGACGTAGGGTATCAATCCCCTAGCCAATATACCTTTCCTATGAACAGGTCTAATAATTATCTCCTACACTTTGTACTGTTATTATTTGGTATGTTATTAAGATATTATTGCTGATAGGTCGACAACCTTATGTGCCATTTATGGTACTATTGCAATCTGTTAGAACCTCAGAAATTATGCACTTCTTAGAGACCGATGGTTAATTTCTTTACCGGCTATTGCAATTTATGTAACATGCAGTTATAGTAAGAACATATTTAGTTGGTTTTCATTCTGCAAAAGCATGACATATTGTAATGTGTTTAGAAGTTGCTGCTGGGTATTTAAGTATTGGTTTATTCATGCTTGGTTCTGATTTTGTTTAGGAGTGATGACGATGATGATGAGTATGGTGTATACCGATTTGATTCTGAGACAACACATTTTCCACAAGTCTCCGAGTATTATCGTCAAGATGAGTTTGATGAGATGAACATTGAGAATGGGTTGCAAAAGGCTCATCTTGATGGAGAAACTATTGAGTCAAAAAGTTTAAGCAGCTCTCCGTTGAACCAAAGTTTTGGTTCTCCAGGTCTGGAAGGAATTCAACCCCAAAGAAAAAATGATGAGCATGATATTGATGATGGATGTGAAGAGTCTTCATCTATGTATCCTGGTGCCGATGGTGACAATGAACCTGTTGATTTTGAGAACAATGGAGTGCTCTGGCTTCCCCCTGAGCCGGAAGATGAAGAAGATGATAGGGAAGCAGAAGCTGGTTTGTTTGATGATGAGGATGATGATGGGGATGCTGCTGGAGAATGGGGATATTTGCGTACCTCAAGCAGCTTTGGGAGTGGTGAATTTCGTAATAGAGACAAGTCGAGTGAGGAGCACAAGAAGGTCATGAAAAACGTAGTTGATGGGCATTTTAGGGCTTTGGTTGCACAACTCTTACAGGTTGAGAATGTTCCTGTTGGTGATGAAGATGACAAAGAAAGCTGGTTGGAGATCATCTCATCTTTGTCATGGGAAGCTGCTACACTGTTAAAGCCAGATATGAGCACAGGTGGAGGAATGGATCCTGGTGGATACGTGAAAGTAAAGTGCATTGCTTCTGGACGTCGCTGTGACAGGTAATTTTTCTTTTGTTTGATGACAAGTAATTGCCGTTTAATTTAATATGGTTCATTCACGACAGAGTATGATGCCCTGGTTTTTTCCACACTTGAACTTAACATTTAAAGTAATTAGTTTTTGGTGTATATATGGCAACATTATAAGCTATTTTTCATCGTTATGGAGATTACTGTGACTTCCAACTCCGTCAACAGCTGTGGGAAAGCTTTTCAAATCCTGCTTAAGGATATATTCTGACCTTCTCTCATTACAGATGTAGAACGCAACTTAAATTTGTTATATAATGTCAAAGAATACTTGTATGTTCTTTTTTAAAAGTAATTTCCTTTTTGATCCATGCTTCATGCTGTAGTCATTGAGTTTCTTCTTGCCTGAATGATTTTTTATTACTTTTCCTTGTAGTACGGTGGTCAAAGGAGTTGTTTGTAAGAAAAATGTGGCTCATCGTCGAATGACATCAAAAATAGAGAAAGCTCGTCTGTTAATTCTTGGTGGGGCTCTTGAGTACCAGCGAGTTTCTAATTACCTGTCAAGTTTTGATACTCTGATACAACAGGTTGATTGTCATCTTGACCATCTTTTATGCTTTTGTTCATCTCTTTACTGCTTCTTGCAATGTGAATGAGCAATCAGGTCCATTACCCTGAGTAACTACTTTTATTCACAAGTTTTGCATTTCTTTGTCTAGGAAATGGATCATCTAAAGATGGCAGTGGCAAAGATAGATGCACACAATCCGGATGTTCTTTTAGTTGAGAATTCAGTTTCACGGCATGCACAAGAATACCTTCTTGGTAAAGACATCTCTCTTGTTCTCAATATCAAGAGGCCAATTTTAGAGCGTATAGCCCGCTGCACTGGTGCTCAAATAGTCCCTTCAATTGATCATCTCACTTCTCCAAAGCTGGGTTACTGTGAGATGTTTCATGTGACGAGGTTTTTGGAAGATCTCGGCAGTGCCAGGCAGGGTGGAAAAAAATTGACAAAGACATTGATGTATTTTGAAGGCTGCCCAAAGCCATTGGGTTTTACTGTAAGTCCTCAAGATCTGATAAAAAAGATGAATATCTCTTGTGCAGTTCGTGCAATTCCATTTTTTACATCCTTTCAGAAATTTTCCTCGTCATGATACTTTTGAAAAGATGTTGGAATGTTACTGTTCATGTAATGATGTTGAGTAGCTATAGCTTCTTGCCATGATATTGAGATGAAAGTGTTGGTGCTTTTGAGGACTAGTAGAAAGTTGATTGTTTGAGACTATTTGTTTGTACTTGGCTCATTTTGTTTGTCTGTTTCAGATTTTACTAAGAGGTGCTAATGGGGATGAGTTGAAGAAAGTGAAACATGTTGTTCAATATGGACTTTTTGCAGCATATCACCTTGCTTTAGAGACATCTTTCCTTGCTGATGAAGGAGCCTCTCTACCAGATCTTCCACTAAATTCTCCCATAACTGTAGCACTTCCAGATAAACCTTCAACCATTGAGAGGTCCATATCAACTGTACCTGGTTTTACAGTTTCTGTCAATGAAAAGCCTCTGGAACTACAATCCAGTAACAAGCCACAAAGAGCTAACAGTGTCCCTATTGCCGGTCTTTCCAGTACAGTTGTGACTTCTTCTGTTGACAAGGTTGAAAGGAAACCACCAACTGATGGTCCTAGCTCTCAGTCCGTGGAACCCACTTCATTCTACACCAGTTCAACTGAATTTCTTTCTGCTGTTCCTTATACAATGAAAGTTGTTTCAGATTCTTACCGCAAGTTTGAGGAGAGAAAAAAACTGGGTTCTGGAGCTTCCCCAGTGGCAGAAACTTTTGCACTTAACAATGGCATGGCTGCCACCAGCAATCATCTTGCAGTGAATGGCTTTAGGCCATCAGACACTGTTGTGACAAACTTTTCACGTAATGCTTACAGTGATATGACTGCAACTCAGCATAATTCGGATGTATTGTTTATGCATGAACAGCATGAGTCTGTTAGTAATTATGAGGAGCCAGGACCGATAAAAGAAGAATTTCCTCCATCTCCTTCAGACCACCAAAGCATCTTGGTTTCTTTGTCTTCTCGGTGTGTGTGGAAGGGTACTGTCTGTGAGAGGTCTCATCTCTTCCGAATCAAATACTATGGTAGCTTTGATAAACCTTTGGGTCGGTTTCTGCGAGACCATTTATTTGACCAAGTAAGCTCCATGTTTCAAAGTTTTGTTTGCTTATCTAATTATGAATTCCTGTAATTACACATTATCATCTGATGAGATTTAATTTTTCCCTCAGACTTACAATTGCCGTTCTTGTGAGATGCCATCAGAAGCACATGTCCACTGTTACACCCATCGGCAGGGCACTCTCACTATATCTGTAAAGAAGCTGCCAGAAATACTCTTACCAGGTGAAAAGGATGGAAAGATCTGGATGTGGCATAGATGTCTGCGGTGCCCCCGCTCCAATGGTTATCCGCCAGCTACTCGTAGAGTAGTAATGTCTGACGCTGCTTGGGGTTTATCATTTGGGAAATTTTTGGAGCTCAGTTTTTCAAACCATGCAGCTGCAAGCAGGGTGGCAAGTTGTGGTCATTCTCTCCATCGGGATTGTCTTCGTTTCTATGGGTAATTTCCTAAACTCCTATCCATGGTATATTGCAAATATTTTAATTCATTGTTGCTCTACTGTTCTTAAATTTGGCAACAATCGTGAATTTTGCAGGGTCAGAACTTCTAAATACTCTTTGTCACTGTGTTTACATGTTGCAGATTTGGGAACATGGTTGCTTGCTTTAGATATGCGTCAATCGATGTTCTCTCTGTGTACCTTCCCCCCCCAAAACTTGATTTCAACTTTGTGAAGCATGAGTGGATACAGAAGGAAACTCAAGAGGTGCATTGATCCGCAATTCTGGCTTTTATTGTCATTTTTGTTGATCAGGACTTTAATTGTCGTTATTGCTCCTATAAACAGTCACTCATCAAAATTTATCAAAGGAAATAAGGAATATCTATATGTATTGTTGTCCTAATTATCTAATTATTACAGGTGGTTGATGGGGCAGAGCTTCTATTTTCTGAAGTGCTCAATGCCCTGGGTAGAATTGGAGAGAAAAGGTCTAATCCTGGGGCTCCTAATGGTTGCACCAAAGTACCAGAATCAAGACGCCAGACTACAGATCTTGAAATGATGTTACAAAAAGAGAAGGCAGAGTTTGAGGTGGGCCTTTTCGTTTACTTTAAAATATCTACTTTCTAATTGAGTGACCAGTATGCCCCGGAAAAACCATGTTATATGAATGGTATCTAGTCCATGTTAAAGTAAGGTAGCATCTAGTAAACAATCTTCCCCTAACTATGCTAAGTGTTTCTTTCAGTGTCATGTGAATTTCAACTGTTCTACTCGTAATAAGGCAACTTTGAATTTTGTGATTTGGCCCTCGTCTGGTATGCTGTCATGCCATCTTTTGAGACTTCTAATTTGTCCACTGGTTCACCTTCAGTTTATGAAGTACCAGGAGTTATTCTATATTCCTTATTTTATAAACACACTTTATTGCCATAGTGCATAATAAGTAATTGCCAAGTTTTTGTTAAGCCCCATCACATATTCAGTTAGTCTTTCATGATTTTTACCTGTGGATTCTCTGAAATGAAAGATGAAACATACATCATGGATCAATGAAGCCCTCTTGGAGACTCTGCCTATGCATTTACATTGTCTGGTTACTAAAAGCTCTTTCATCAAAGCTCATTATTAATCCCCAATCTATGTGTGAAATTGATGAATATGCCCCTCTTTTTCAATTGATACCCCATGTTTATAAAATTGGGGAATGCAGCTCAATTTGGCCAAAGTTGCCCCCCAGCTCATTTGGTTCCATTGTTCTTTCAAGACTGAATTTAACTGGCCTTACCATATTTACGGGGTTTGTTTTCCACATGTTGCAAGGGGTTAAATTGGCAAATAAACTGCTCTGCTTCTGATTTGGTCAATTGGGCTCCTACATTTACAAAATTGCATCAGTTTAGCTCGATTTGGCAAACAGTCCTAGGCCTGTTTGGTTCTACCATGCTCTTGGAACTCAGTTTTGCTGATGTGGCATCACTGTACTGTAGGAGACCATTTTTAGTACATGACTAGGTGCTCTCTATGATAGTGGAAGAGTCTTGTCAGCACATTAGTGCCACATCAGCAATAATGTGTTTTGAGAGCACAGTGGAATGAGACACTTGGGGCTGGCCAAATTAATCTACGCTGACCCAATTTTGTAAGAAGCATAGGATTTAATTGGCCATGCTAAAATTATTTGCCAATTTTGTACCAATATAGGGCTTAGTAATCGGTTATATCAAGGTTTTAACTGGAATTATTCACCACGGTTATCAGTGAATCAACATTTTGTGAACTATGCTTATATAGGTAATTAAAAAGTGTCTTATATAGTGTGCTCTATTAACCGTCAAGGTGGTCTTTGCTCATTGTTTCTTCAGGAATCACTTCAAAAAAATTTGGACAGGGGAGCCAAAAATGGGCAGCAGTTTATTGACATTCTTGAGATCAATAGGCTGCGGAGGCAGTTGCTTTTCCAGTCATACATATGGGATCACCGGCTCGTTTATGCAGCCAATTCAGATGACAGCAACCTCAAGGATTCTTTAAACAGCTCCACTCCCAGACACGAGGAGAAATCCGTAACTTACAGTGATGGGCTTGTTGGAAAGAACGTACCCAACATGCCTGGAAAAGAATGCAGTGATCTTGATTCACTTATGGATGGAAAGCAGATTGAAGGTCCGGATTATGGAGGAGGGTTGGGTAGCAATAGAAACCTATCCAACACTGTTGATCAACAAACGAGAATAGGCCGAAGTTTTAGTCATGCAAATGATGACCGTACAAATCTCTCTGATTCCATGTCCGTTTATGATCTTGCTGTAAACCTGGAATCCAGTGGAAATGTTTACAGGACCCTTTCTGATGGGAATGCCCCTTTGATGGCTAATCTGTCTGATACTCTTGATGCTGCTTGGACTGGTGAGAATCATACAGGAATTGCGATCTTAAAGGATAATGCCAATCCACTTGCTGATTCAGCTGTGGCAGATTCTTCAATTGCAACTGCTGCTGGGCTGGAGGTCCTAGATTTGGAGGATCGTGTGGAAGACCGAAGTTGGGCCAAGGCTACCTATTCTCTTCCACCTACGCTGTCCACCAAGGGATCTGAGAATATGGAAGATTCAATTAGCTGGTTAAAAATGCCCTTTTTAAACTTCTACCGGACATTCAACAAGAACTTCTTAGCAAGCTCAGAGAAGCTTGATTCGCTGGGCGAGTATAACCCAGTCTACGTTTCGTCTTTCAGGGGTTTGGAACTCCCAGGTGGGGCTAGGCTGCGCTTGCCTGTGGGCGTTAATGACACAGTCATCCCTGTGTACGATGACGAGCCCACAAGTCTCATCGCTTATGCTTTGGTATCACCAGAATATCATTCCCAGCTCATTGATGAGGGAGAAAGAATAAGGGATGGGGGAGATCATAATGCTTATAGTTCATTTGACCCTATGACTTCTCACTCAAATTTCTCTATTGAAGAAAGCTTTGATTATCAAAGAAGTGTAAGCTCCACAGAGGAGGGCCTATTATCATTGTCTGGATCTCGTAGCTCTTTGATTGTGGACCCACTCTCCTATACAAAGGCCATGCATGCCAGAGTATCCTTTGGAGATGATGGCCCACTTGGGAAGGTGAAGTATTCTGTGACTTGTTACTATGCAAGGTGTTTTGAAGCATTAAGGAGGATATGTTGCCCATCTGAACTCGATTATGTAAGATCTCTTAGTCGATGTAAAAAGTGGGGAGCTCAAGGTGGCAAGAGTAACGTGTTCTTTGCAAAAACCTTGGACGACCGGTTTATCATCAAACAAGTTACAAAGACAGAATTGGAGTCTTTTATAAAATTTGCTCCTGAATACTTCAAGTATCTCTCTGAGTCAGTTAGCACGAGAAGTCCAACATGCCTTGCAAAGATTTTGGGTATTTATCAGGTACTCATTCTTAAGACCTCTAGTGCACACTTCCTCCTTTATCCTTGTCATTAAGACCTCTAATGCAAACCTGACCATTTACATTTGTTATTTTTGTTTGACCAGAAAGCCTGCCAAGTCCACATGGTTCAAATTTTTTTATTTTTATCATGTTCTTTTCTCTAACTAACATTTGGATCCCAATTCTTTCAAATAAAATGTCGTAACAAACTAAGCTGTGCACGAACCAATAGTTTTTTGTGTGTCCGTGCTCTGCATTGGAAATGCTGTCTATGCTTTGTACAGTGATCTAAAACGACTGTTTTTTGGTTTTTTTGATAGGTTACATCAAAGCATCTCAAAGGTGGGAAAGAATCAAAGATGGATGTTCTAGTTATGGAGAATCTTCTGTTTGGGAGGCATGTCACCCGCCTTTATGATCTTAAGGGTTCTTCGCGATCCCGGTATAATCCTGATTCTAGTGGGAGCAACAAGGTTCTGCTAGATCAGAACTTGATTGAAGCAATGCCAACTTCTCCCATTTTTGTGGGAAATAAGGCAAAGCGGTTACTGGAACGAGCTGTCTGGAATGACACTGCTTTTCTTGCAGTAAGTTTAAAACTGTATTTCCTTTTTTTGGGGGGAGTAAGAAATGGCTCCTAAGTATCTGGCTGTTGTCCAGCATTTTAACTTATTATATTATGCTTGTGGTATTGCAGTCAATTGATGTCATGGATTACTCATTATTGGTTGGGGTGGATGAGGTGAAGCATGAGCTAGTGCTTGGGATAATTGATTTCATGAGACAATATACTTGGGACAAGCACCTGGAGACATGGGTGAAGGCTTCTGGCATTCTTGGTGGTCCGAAGAACGCTTCGCCGACTGTTATTTCTCCGAAACAATACAA
The DNA here is from genome assembly GCA_963691705.1 of Viola odorata. Lineage (NCBI taxonomy): Eukaryota > Viridiplantae > Streptophyta > Magnoliopsida > Malpighiales > Violaceae > Viola > Viola odorata. The sequence goes on along the minus strand of OY829540.1, from coordinate 19,348,262 downwards.
GAAGAGGTTCAGGAAAGCAATGACTACTTACTTTCTGATGGTCCCGGATCAGTGGTCTCCTCCCTCCATCATTCCAAGTAAATCGCAGTCTGATTTTGCTGAGGAGACCACACAAGGTGCGACTACTTCATTTGAATGATGTTGAACATCAAAGTGGTTGTTGTACATTGACAAATGAACTTTGGGGCAATCTTCCCACAATTTTTTCTTCCTCAGATCTTTCTTTTTTTCTTTTTTCTTTTTGGTAGGAATTGCATTTGTTATTTTGATAGGATAAGGTGGTAATTTTGATATAGTCTGGGGGTATATAATATTGGATCACCTTCTCTCCATGGGATCTCTGCACAAAACATATACTTCTGGGTATTCAGCTTTCCAACATGTATATGTTTTGATGAATTCAAGTGAATGTCATGTTCCATATTTTTTGCGGATCCTGATAGTTGAATTCATTTCCTAATGGTTTTACCATTTATGATGATGCAGTTTTGGGTATATTTTATTTCAATCTTTTTGAGTTTCAGCAAAAGTTGCCATCTTGTTATTCTTTCATTTCTGGAAAAAAAGTGGTGTGAATACAAATACATACATACACTCCACACAAGACATCCAAGAACTGCTCTGATTTAAAACACATATTGAGCAGTGCTTTTATGTTGTTGAGTACCCTATAATTTATATATACAGTATTTTTCCCGTACATCAATTTGATAGTAGTAGATTCTTGAGTAGAGTCAGTCATCATTGATCAGCAGAATTTGTTAAAGCCATTCCAGTTGAGGTCTTCTTGCATACCATTGCCAGGATTGTTAGGCTCCGTGCCGTTAGCGATTTGAAGCAATCTGTGCTGAAGCATAGTGATGATCTCCGCATCTCTGGAAAACAATCAAAGAGTGGCAAGGTCAGTAAATTAATTCTGCCATTGAACTTAAAAAAAAGAGAGAGAACAGAACAGAACAGAGAGCACCCTGTTCTTGAAAGATGAGTGTGCTAATAGCTGTATGTATTGACCTTGGATTGCATGATGATGTTCTTGAAAGATTTTGATGAAATCGAGGGCCTTCATCGTATCCTTCGCAAACTATCTCCCCATTATCATCAATGTAACAGAGAACACCCTCTGACAGATTCTCAAATACCTGTAACAGAGAGCTGAGTGGTTAACACAACTGGTAATGAACAGTAGCTCTATTTGGTATGTTTCTGGAAAAAAAATAGTGCCACAACTGATCATTCCTTGTACTTTTTGTTGCATTTACAGAAGAAACAAGGAAGATGGTTACAGACAAGATGAGTGTGATGAAATTAATGTACAGAACAGAACAGTACAGTACCTTGTTCTTCTCTAGAGAGGAGGATCTGACTTGAAGGGTGGTAGGTTGCTTCTTGAGTGCAATTGGAGTTTCTTTAAGCATGACAATCTTGTTGCGTACAGGTTTGGAAAATCTTGGACAAGTTTTGTGAGCAAAGACGTGATGAACAGGAGAAGAGAAGTAATATGTTGCAGCCATTGATAGCAGAAGAGAATAAAGGAAAGAGGGAGAAATGAAAGCTGGTTTGTCTTTGTTTGATGGTTCTTAAAATATAGCATGTGTTTAAAGTTTAAACCAACTAGGAATAAGCAAAATGGTGGAATTAATTAGGATGAATTAATTGATTAAACTAATATGCATTTTTTTATTTTATTTCTGTGGCCATATGATTTAGGTTTTACAGAAATGAATTATTGATGGGTTGTGTCTTGTCATGAAGCATTATTTATTATATATAGGCATATAGAGGTAAAATGGGACCCACCTTGCTTATCTTCTAACTGTTGCCCTAACAATATTTGTTGCCTTGTTTGTTTCACTTCCTTTTGTTGTTGGGTCAATTCATAGTTTGACATCTTATTACCTATAGAGCTAAGCTTCTTTTTTAAACAACCACAATTAGTAAATGCCCCTGAATGGAATGTTGTGACTTGTGAGTGGGGGCTGCCTCCTCCAGATTCCAATGGTTACTTATCAAATTAGATCAAAGTAAAATAATATGTTAAATAAATGGCTCAATCAATCAATAAATAGAAAAAATACGATTTAATTCTAATTAAGTAATAAAGAGATAAATCCAGAAAGAATAAACTATAAAGAAACTATAAAGAAAGAATGATGAGATGCTCTATTATTTTTCGTAGCTGTGCTTGTTAACCATATGATTCTCAATCAACATACATATTTTCAACTCTTTGCTAAGAAGATAACTCTATTTTATTGTTATTTTTGGTTGGAGTCAACGTGACTTGAGCCCATGATCATCTCACATTACTTGCAATTTCTCTTATCTTCTTTGGTTTAGACTTGCATAAACAATGGTTATAGATTTTATTAACTAATCTCATAACCAGCGCTGCCCATCCCCTCTACTATCCACCACTCCACCACCGATCAAACTGCCGGAAATAATGGAAACCCAAGCTACCGATCCGATAAACACCCCTAACATTCATTTTTTACTATAATCGTGATGACAATAATGCTGAGCACCACAAACAAAATGAATCTGCCATCCATTTCCTGTCCAATGATAGAAGCAGAAGTGATTTTAAAAGGATTAAAAAATATAATGGCCTGGTGGAGTGGAGTTGTTCACACACTTATTATTATTATTGTTATAGTTTTTGTGAGAGTTGGCACATTTGTGGCCGCAAACAAACAAGTATTGTACCTTGTTTCTTCGAGTACCGAATTAAGTTAATTTTTTTTAACTATAACTATCCGCTCATTTCTCATTCTTTATAATCTATTACGAGTAACTAAACAATGATTAATTAAAGAAGCCGTAACAGTAATATAAATTCTTTATCCATATTTTTAGTTTTATTATCATTAGGTTTTTTTCACACTCAGCGAATATATGATAATAAGATATTTATATCATATTAGTAATTAAAAGAAAAGAAACAATTAATTAACAAAATTTTAGTATCTCCATAAACAGTTTTGGGTTCGACAAACTCGTAGTGTTCCTTTTTCCTTATTGTATTATTTTTTTAGTTTTGGAAAATTGGTTGCCTAGCTTGTAATACTCCCGTGTAATTTTTAGCACTAGGAGCCATTAGCACCCTATTTATCAAAATACTGTCATTGTATTTTATTCAAGAAAATAGACACACAAAGACTAAACTCTCATTTATCCAGTAACACTTATCTTAAAAAAATACTCTTATTTTATTTTACGTGAATATTTTTTTTATAATTAGAGTTTTATTAAATAAGAGGAATGAAAAAAAAGTGCAAAGATGTAAACCATATTTTTTATTTAAATAATTTTCAAAAAAAATTCATTATTTATTTAAAGTAAATATATTCTCTTATAAGACTCACTTTTAAGACCCAATAAGGATAAGGTAAAATAAGAGGTTGTAAAATTGTATACTAAATAATTAATTTACGCAGAAGCACGTAGATTATAAGGGAGAGCTCTACTGCCCTTCGGGGTCCTATTTTACTCGAGTTCAAAATAGTCGGAACCCACCGTTGGAGAACCTAGATACTTAAAAAAAATTACCTCCTTAATTTACCGAGTTTGTATATAAAAAAAAAATGTATCACCTCTTTAAGTATCAACGTTCCCCATTATATAAATGAATACACTAAGGACTCTTCAATTAATTATTTCTTAAAATAACAAAAGTAACAAAAGTTAAATTATTCAATCATCTTTAGTAATCTATTTTGTCTAATTGAAAATACTAACCATATATCACATATATATGAATTTTTATTATGTATGAACCCTCTACTCGAATGATTATATTAACTTGACCCTTTTACTCATTTTTGGCTTAATATGAGACCCTATACTCACGACAACTTAGTTTTCTGGCAGGAATCAAACTACTCAATTTGTCAGGTCAGTCATGCCCATCTTAATTATTATTTATTTTTTAGTTGTAATTTGTTATTTTTCCTATATAAAAGTACGTCTCTTCAAGTATAAAATATTTTCCATCATGTTAATATATAAACTAACAACCTCTGTAGTTAAAATCACAAGTCAAACAACAAGTTTACGAGTTTGACTCCTCAATTCGAGTTAATTCGGAGCTAAATTCGAAATCTAGTCAAATCGGAGTGAAAACTCAATTTGACTCGGTAAAATTGTCCAAGTTTACCAAGTCAAATTCATCGAAATGGAAATTTAATAAAAAAAAAACCAAAAACAACATCGTTTCATTTTCAATTTAGCTCCTCCGTCCTATCCCTCGACCTCCAATCGAGAATTCGCTCTAGTTTCCCGTCCTCCATTCTTCTTCGTCCCAACGTTCGCCTCCCTAGGGCTTTCGCTCTTAATCAGTTGACTTCATTCCCATCTCCGCCCTTCGCTTGCCTCGCCAATCTCGATTTGGTAAGTTGATATCTTTGCTTGTCGTTTCTTCTTCGCGATCATGTTTTCAATTGGTGTGTGATTCTTGTGATTTCTGTTTTGCCAGTATTGTTAATGTTGTTAATCTCGATTTGATAAGTTGATATATATTTGTACATAATATTTTATTCCGTGGCTCAGGATACTCGTATATTTTTGTAATTTTAAGTTCGAAAATTTTAAACTAATCTTGTAATATCATCAATCTCATCTATTTAGATAATGAATTCATTGATTCCATAATTTATGTAAATGAGTGTAAAATTTGAGTTGATATTTCTAAAATGTTTCTCCACTCTCTAATTTCTATCTACTCTACCATACGTATGTTTACCCCAAGCATATGCTAAAAAGCATGTATGGGCGTGTTGCATAATTGAAATTTATCTATTCTTTATTTGGATTTATTAAAATAAATAATTACAAAACAGTAAAAATGAGTTGAAATGAGCCAAAATGATAAAAAAAAAAAAAACTAAAATAGTAAAGAATGAGCTAAAATGAAAAAGAGTAAAAAAGGTAAAAATCGAGCCAAAATGGTAAAAAATAGAGCCAAAATGATAAAAATAGAACCAAATGGTAAAAAACGAGCTAGAATAGTAAAAAAATGAGATAAAATGGTAAATAACGAGCCAAATTAATAAAAAACGAGTTAAGATAGTAAAAAACGAATCAAGATGGTAAAAAACGAGTCTAATCGGTAAAAACGGACCTAAATAGTAAAATTTTCCTTAATTATAAAAAAATAAAATAATTTGATGAATTGGATATCTATTACATATCTAATTGGATATTGGGCATATTGGGTATGGGTAATAATGAATATTTAGTTTTGCGTATGAATTGGATATTTACCCATACCCGCCCATACCCGTTTTAACATACCCATATCCGTCCAATTGCCATCCATAATATATAATATAATATGATTTTAAAAACTTTAAAAAAATTATAAAAATATAACCTAATTAGAAAAGGATAAATTCCAATCAAATCATATCTTAATACATTAATTAATATATTATTAAAAAAGAAATAAATGGGATTATAGAATTAGTTTTTCACGGATGGTTAAAAAGAAAAGAAAAGAAAAGGTGAAACAGAGAACCTTCCCAAAACGCTTAAAAGATTCAAACAGAGATAAAAAAAAAATTAGATGCTCATGCTCAGATTCTGAAAATCCTGTTTCTTCTCTTCTCCCAAAGCTTTTTCACTCTCCTTTTCATGAAGTAGTCATGAAGTACTCTTTCGTCCTCTTTCACCTTCAAATCCTCCTCCTCACACATTAGCATGTCACTGTGTAGCATAGTGTAGAGTATGGTGACTAACAGCAGGTCTCATTTTAACCAAGACTGTCCGCTCTACTCCTTCATACAAAACTGTGTCACATGTGGGGACTTATACAGCAGTCTAGATTTTAGACCAGACCCTTTTGCTTTGTTTTGCCTCTATTTTCATTTCTTCCCCTCATTCAACAATAAATTAATTTCGTTCGATGCAGTTTTATAACTATATTCGTTATTATTTCAGTTATTTTTTCAATAATTATTAATTTCATTCGATTAGTTATTATTTCATCTATTTCAGTCACTCACTCACTCACTCTCGCTCCCTCCCACCCCACTTAGTGTGAGACCATCACATAAAAACCCCTAGTGGTCCATTTCCCATTTCTCTTCTCTAGTTAGTCACCAATAAATAAACACTGTAATCGTCTCCTCAAACACTTTAGCAGCAGCATCAGCAGCAAACCTCCATGGATCTCACTGCCTCTGCCCCCAAATATTTCCAACCTCCTCCTCCTCCTCCTCCTCCTCCTCTTCCTCTCTTCACTTCTACTGACAATGTGGTAAATATTTCCCCAACATTTGGTTTCTTTGTTGCTCCCATTCTTGGGTTTTTAACTTTTTTATTAATCAAACATGTCCTTGGATAGGTTGTGATGCAGGAAGCAGCAGCACTGGAGTCCATCAACAACAGCACAGGATTAATGTATGGGAAGAATAAGAACAACCCATTTGCAGAAACTTTTCAAGACCCACTTTGCAAACTTAATTTGAAGGAGACAGCTGAGTTTGTCAAGTCATTGCCAATGGGGAACAGCAGTAGCAGCATTGAATGCAGAGGGTTTCTTGAATTGCCAGTGCCACCACCTAGTCAGAATCAAAATCAAAATCAAAATCAAAGAAGAGCAGCAGCAGCAGCAGAGAGGAGAATGGAAGCTCCTCCCACTCCTGGTAGGCCACTCTTTAGCTTCAGTGTTGCCAAAAAAAACTTCCCTTCAAAATGGGATGATGCAGAGAAATGGCTTATCAGCAGTTCTTGCAATGACTCCCCTGCTCATCCCGTGAAGCCGCCGCCGCCCGATTCTTTAAAGATTCACAAACAAATTGAGGTTTTTGCTGAGAAATCAAGGGTCACACAAGAAAAAGTGCTTCTAAAAGGTTTGGAACAACACAACTCATTAGCCAAGGCTTTTAATGTTCCTCAAGAAGTGCTTCTAAAAGGTATCATTCATCTCCCTTACACCACTTTATGGGAACACTTTTCCCTTTCCGCTGCACTATATATCATCCTAATGAGAGTCCTTTTACCTTCTTTTCTTTTGAAAGCCTTAGCAAAGCTTTAAAACTCTTCTTGTACTGTTTTATTAATTCTGCTACTTGCTTTGAAACAAGACAAAGATGGGTTTTTGTTTGCTGTAGATTATCTATACAATGTGGACATATGTTCTCCAGTTTAGAATTGCTTCACTTTTAGGAGTTGCTGAGGAACTAAATGAATGTGAACTATGAAATTATAACTCACATTTTTAGTTTAACTTCTCATTTAGTCTACTTGTTTACCTAATTAAAAATCTGGGGTTTGAGTTTCTTTGGCATCTTAGTCATACATATATTGTGGTTACTAAAATTCCTCTGCGACCGAATTGTTTCTATGTGTATATGAACTGACGCCTTTTGTTATGAGTATCTGTAAAATGATAACCTTAGGACCAAATTTGCTTATCAGAATCGATACTGATGCAATATCGTTTGCGATTCTAGACAAGTTCACAGACAATTCAGAACCAGTTTTACCAAGTTATAGATACTCGGAGCCATTGAAAGAAGGGTTTCTCTTTAGAGAGAGAGCCAGTGAAGGTATGACGGATGCAAGTACTGCAGTGATTCATGAAGTTAAGCACAGAGATATTGGGACAGATATGACTCCTCTGGGAAGTTCAACAACTTCCAGATGCCACACTCCGTTCAAGATTACGTCGCCTGCTCGCCATAACACACCTGCCGATAGATCTGGCCCATTGGCCTTAGATAACTCTAGCAGCAGCAAGAACCTCATTGATATATCCCAACTGCAAGAATGCCATTTGGCTAAGCTACAACTTGGAACTCAATATGATTCGGTTGCATCAAATTGGAGCTCAAGGGAAGAGGAGGAAGAAGAGATATCAAAGAGTTTGAGGCACTTTGAGATGAGCAATGCTGCTCGCAAAAGCATTTCAGATCCCAGAGCTGCTGCATGGGAGGAAGAGGAGAAGACAAAATGCTGCCTTAGGTAATTTCAAGGACAACAGTTAGTAGCATTTGCTTGTTTTTTATACTATCTTATCAACTATGGCCTGAATTACAGGTATCAGAGAGAAGAAGCCAAGATTCAAGCTTGGGTGAATCTTGAAAGTGCAAAAGCAGAAGCTCAATCAAGAAAGCTGGAGGTACTTTCTTGATCTGTATTATTTTATTTAAAATTTCCTTTTCCTTTCAGTGATTTGTCCCATTTTTGCTGAATCGGATACATCGACTAACTTCTTAGCGATAGAAATCGAAAGCACCTAGCTATGCCAATCGAGCATAAGAACATAAAAGCTCGCATTTATTCACATGCATTTTGCGTTTAAGCTTAGTAGTATTCATGGTCATTAAAAATGATGTCATCATTTCACATTAGGGGCTCTAACCATACTTAGCAAAGTTACTAAACTCCTCGGATGTCTATTTATCTAGTACTAGTTGAGGTTGATGCAAGCCATGAAAAGAAGTTGTAGTGGATAGAAGAATATCCACAAAATGCACACTTGTGCATACATATATGTGGAATGAGGTTATAATGTTGACTATAGTTGGAGGGTTTTGTCGGGTGTATTGTTGGTTTCCTGGCCTCGAGCCCCTCATTGCCATCTTTTGCAACTTTTTTCTTCTTTTTGTAGTATTGTTCTTGACTGGTCCACATCTATAAGATAATGGTTACTCAATCCAAACATATTCTGATGGGTTTCCTGCTTCAATATCCTCTCAGAAATACCAAAAATGACTACAAACATTAATAATTCCGTAGTTTTTGTTGTAACTTGCAATCCCATGTGGAAATCCTGCATTTGGAACTTCTTTAGGTGAGTTTAAATACTTTCCTGGAAGCTTGGTGCTTAGTTCATATTAGATTAAAATAATGCTTCTTATAATTTTTAAAGCAAACAGCAGCAGTAGTTGTCACCTTTTCTTTCTTTTTTTCTTTCTGAATAAAAGTGGTGTCTCACCTACTTTTGGTCCCATGCTTCTTTCACACATGGATGACAAAGTTTAGAGTACTAGAAGATGGAAGTGGGCCTGGATGGATAAATGTAAACATCATTTAAAAGTAATTATCAATTTGGATTTGAGAAGTTAGCTAGACAATTAGATTGGCCCACTATTAGTACTTTAGTACTTTTTTGGGGTGATGGGGCACCATTTTCCCCATGTGGTGGATGTTTTGTAACGGAGATTTGATGGAATGAGAATGTTGCAGGTGAAAATACAGAAGATGAGATCAAACTTGGAAGAGAAGTTGATGAAGAGGATGGCTGTTGTGCATAGAAAAACCGAAGAATGGCGAGCCACGGCACGGTATCAACACAGTGAGCATGTTAACAAGGCTGGTGAGCAAGCGAAGAAGATGGCAAACCAACATACCATGCAACTTTCCAGGCATACTTCTTGTGGTTGCTTCCCTTGCAGTAACCATCTTATTTGATCTCTAAACTTTAAAGAAAAAATAAATGAAATTAATGTATCTCCCTCCAGTTCTCTAATGAAAACCCGTTTTGCATTTTTTGCTAATTAAATTAAACCCTGTGCGTGTATAGAAAATAGAATACCTCTTTTTTTTAAAATAAAATAAAAAATAAATTTCATTTTCATGTTAGCCCACATGGGGCTTGTGGGCGAATGGGGGCCAGCGCAAGGAGACAATTTAAGGCTAGGGTCACTTGAATTTTGATATTTTTAATTATACTAGGATATTTTTAAATGATTATAGGAAAAAATCTAGATTTTTTTTAAATAATACAAAATAGAAAATATTTAAAAATTAAAAACAATAAAAAATTAAATAAATATACTAAATGACACAAAAAAATTAAACAATAAAATAAATTTATAGAATTTAAATTCTGTTTGGTATTCGGTTATTCAAATAAACCAAAATTGACACTTTAAAATAAACGAACAAGTCTACAAATAATATAAAAATCTAGGTTCGATTAAAAAAAAACTCTGGAACAGCTACCGTGCATTGGGTGCTAAACATAATAAAATAACCAATAACATTATAAATACACAGTATACCATGACTATAGAAATATTATATATACTTATTAACATGAAATATATTTTGTTATATTTGGCATTGAAAAAATCATGAGTGAACTCTACCGTTTCTTACCCAAAAGAAATTCAATTCAATTCGAGATTTGCGTGCACATAAATTAATATGTAATTTAATGTTCCTAATAAGAGAAATTTCAGTTCGGAAAATTAGTTTTATTTTATTTTTATTCTGTTTTAATTGTCTTCTAAAAAATTATATTATTATATTATTTATATTTTTTAAAAAATATTTTTCAATTTTTAACTCACTTTTTAAAAATACTTTCCTTATTTTATTATGATTTTTTTAATATTTTAGATTGGTAGATTTATTTTTTATTGCTTTTTTATATTTCCTAAGAATTCCAGGAATTTTTTTATTGTTTAAATTTTTTGTGCGTTTTTTCATATATTTTAAATTTTTTTATTTTTTTTTTAATATTTTCCATTTTTAGTTAAATTCCTATCATTTTAATTTATTGCTACATTTTTTTTGTTTTTTCAAGTTCCAGATTATTATTTTTAATAATCTTTGGGTATTTTTTAAAGTTTTTAAACAGAAAATTTAACATGACATACCACATGAGTAGAAACCAACGTATCATCAGGTTTAGTAGGTTGTAAGTTGTTTTCAAATTAATAAAAGCATCGCACCATATTAAATAAAATTTTATAACAGAGAAAAAAATGTCATTAGACCAGGTTGTGACTTTCCATTCGATCAATATATAGTTTTAATGTGTTTTTGATACGACACCGTATACACCAAAATAACGAACTCATGAGTGCGCAACATAGAGAGACAAATTTAAGTTTTGGACATTTTGGTATGTTTGGTAGTGCATTTTAGTAAAATGAAGCCCAAAAGTTTAACTTTTAGGATGGTTGCATTCTTTGGTTGCAATGAAATGCACAAAGAGCCAGGCAAACACATCGCCTTAGTATGATTGATCATATCATATATATATTTTGTAATTTGTTATATTATTAACTATCATTACAACAAAAAATTATATTTATAATTTTATGGTATAAAAACAACTTATACAAACTAGTTGAATTATGACCATATATAGAAATTATAAATTTTAATAGTCATTTTTTGATTTTTATATATTTTCACTGAAATAAATTTATCAATAAATAATACATAACACACATCCGGTGGCCTATTCCAGAAAAAAAAAAACACACATCGGGCGGATTTGAATTTATCAAGAGATTCAATTATTTGGACCGTGGGCCGTAGTCCGTGGGCCGTGGTCCGTGGGCCGTGGGCCTAACAGAGAAAAAGGCATCTAACTCTTAACCGGACCACCAAAAAGTTGAAAAATACTGCCTCTGTCTTGCTCGACAAGTCCACCCACCTTTACAAAAAGCAAACGCAAAAACCACAAAATCGCAGGAAACACCAGAATACTGTATCGTGAGCTCTTCCTTTCAGATCGAATCAAACATGTTTCTCACTAGGTAAATCTTCCATCTCATCTTCTCTCTAATGTGTTTATTGTGGCTGTTTCTTTCGATTTTGATTTGATTTGTTTGTCTCTGCGCGTGTTTGAAGGACTGAGTATGATCGAGGTGTGAACACCTTCTCTCCTGAGGGCAGATTATTTCAGGTTGAATATGCCATTGAAGCTATCAAGGTAACTGATAAAGTTCAGTCTTCGGTTTTAGTCAGTCAAAAAAAAAATCCCATCTTATTGGTTTTTGTAATAAAAATTATGTGATACCTAGAATGAATGTTGGAACTCTATGGGTTTAGTTTAGCTGGATAGGTTTCTAAACTAGCCTTTTAAACTGGGTTAGTGTGAATTATTGGTTTTGAAGACTGGACATGCTTGTTTTGTTTTGCTTTTGGATTATGAGGTTGCACAAAACTGCTAGGGTTTACTTTTCCATGTGTGTGCTGAACTTGAAAACTTTGTTGGGATTTTCCCCCTTTTCTATGATAGTGAATGTTGTTGATACTTGGTAGTACTACCAATATGTTTTGAGTGAGTTTAAGGGGCTGCTTATGTTATTAAATATGAACAAATGTCTTGTCTTACTACAGTTGGGTTCAACTGCAATTGGATTAAAGACAAAGGAAGGTGTTGTGCTTGCAGTGGAAAAGCGTATCACTTCAACATTGCTGGTTTGCCTCTTTCTTTTGGCTTCTTACTTTTAGCTTTATATTATATGATTTTTTGCTATTTGATTCATTAAAAGTAGGATAACCATATCATTGCCAATGCCAATAATTTCCTTGTGTAAGTTTCTAATGAAAGTAGTGGTATGTCTGTACTTACCTTCTGGAGAATCGTAACGTTGGAAATAAGTGTAATGGACCTTTAATAAGTTTGAATATAGTCTGGCGGAAGGGTTCTGTGAAGTGGAAGTCCTGTATATTTGCCACAAAGAAAATTCTTTCTCAACTGGTAAACTAAAACTGTCCTTGTTGGGAAAATTCTTGAAGTTTGGTGCCATCTTAATGTAGATGCCATAATCTGACATGGAGATCACAAATTGTGCATGTTTACGTTTGGAATGTAGTTTAGTGCAACTTGTTTGAGTCGTTTATTTCATTTTTATTCCCTTTCAGGAGCCCAGTAGTGTGGAGAAAGTCATGGAAATTGATCAACATATTGGATGTGCTATGAGTGGATTAATTGCAGATGCTCGTACACTTGTAGAGCATGCACGTGTGGAAACTCAGGTAGTGCTCTAAATGATGTAGTCCTATAATGCGTGCATTCAGTGAATTACCTGTTCCCTAACTCCGCAATCAATTTTCAGAATCACAGATTTTCATATGGAGAGCCAATGACAGTGGAGTCTACAACTCAAGCACTCTGTGATCTTGCACTGCGGTTTGGTGAAGGTGATGAAGAATCCATGGTAAGGACCATCTAACTTGTCATCATTTAATTATACTCATATATTCTATGCTTTTTATGACATTTTTTTCATGTTGCAGTCTCGACCATTTGGGGTGTCTCTTCTCATTGCTGGTCATGATGAGCATGGGCCCAGCTTGTATGTGCTAATTTCATTTCATATTTCTAGCTCTATTGTGGATTATTAAGCCTGTAATATTACGATGCCTATTTGGTTAGTTTTCCATTTGCTTTAAGCACCTTCTGGTTCACTCCACTGCTTCAGTTATGTCTCTTTCGTATACCTTCATGATCTCTTTCTCTTTGTTCTAAGGAGAGGGGTTTTCATAACAACCAAAAACTGCCTACCAACCGAATATCGTATTAAAAAACAGAAAAGGACCCACAGCATGGCCAAAATGCCTCACTAATGCTCTCTTTAAGTATACTTTTTGATTACTGGATATTTCATGTTAGATTGTTCTGTAATTGATAACTGCAAGTATATCCTGTTTTCCTGTTTCTTAGGTCTAATTGTAGAAACCTTTTTTATGCAGGTATTACACTGATCCCTCTGGCACATTTTGGCAATGCAATGCGAAGGCTATCGGTTCTGGTTCAGAAGGTGCTGATAGCACTTTGCAAGAGCAATACAACAAGGTATTACTCTTTTATCTGGTATATGCACATTTGGTTAGTGTCATTTTGTTCCAACGAAGCTGGAGTTTTTTCTAAGTTTCATGGTTACTAGATTTTGATGTTTGAACAGACACATGGTTCCCTCCTATTGTTTGTTTACTTTGTACTTGGTGAAATGTTTTATCCTGGTATTATCTTCCTAATCATTGCAGGAGCTCACTCTTCAAGAGGCTGAGACAATTGCGCTTTCCATTCTGAAGCAAGTTATGGAAGAAAAGGTAAATACTGATACTGTACCAAACCTTTGCAAGTCTATGCATGTAGCTTATTCACCCTCCTATCTTACTTTTGCCACTAATTTCAGGTGACTCCAAACAACGTTGACATTGCAAAAGTGGCTCCAACATACCATCTGTACACCCCGGCTGAGGTGGAGGCAGTCATCGGTCGTCTATAAGGAGCTGTTCCATAGATTTTCCTCAGTTTCTTGAGTATTCCCTATTGTTGCATTAAACTGCTGATCTTTTAACTTGTGGGGGATTGGACAAAGCTCAAACGTTGAAGGAGAGTGGTGTACTGTTCTGGGCTACTTTTGTTTTGTAACTTTATTGCATTGGTGAAATGAAAAAAAAAAAAACCATTTCTGGTGGACTTCACATGCGTGCTTTTGTGTTTGGTTCAGGTTTAAATCAAGTCATTTTGCCCCTTATTCTTCTAGTCTCAGAAAGAACTGTTCATAATTTTCCTTCAAATAGTTCTCCTATTTCTTTTTATTATTATTATTATGCCCTCCAATGATTCCTCAAGTAGTATTTTTTTTTTCAATAAATAAGACATGAGATTCGAACCTGAATCTACAACCTTAATCAGTCCCTTTCCTGTGCTTTCTTACATTCTTTTTATCAAAAAGAGAAACAACGAAAACCCCATTAACAACGATTATCCACATTTCTTATACATTTGATAAGCAGCGGTTTGAGGAAATTCAAACCACACCATAATTATCAAGATATTATAAGCTGCATATACTCTAAATACTTGTACCCTGGTAGTATTGTATTTAAATTCAATCTGTAGATGACTATTACTTGTACTATGATAACAATCTTCTGCATAAATATACAATCAATCATACTCTGTAACCAAATTTAGTGGTACAGACTTTCATTCATCTCTTCTTAATGTCTAAACTAATTTCTCCTATTTTTAAGTTGGTAGCAGAGCTTTTCTTCCTCCGATAAAACTTCCTCTGATACTTCAGATGCCACTAACCCAAACACTTCATCCCCCAAATTGTCCACACCCAAAACCCTACTTTCTTTATTTCTATGAAGCTTACTGCTGAAAATTTTCTGTTTTGTAATGCCAGATTGAACCTTTCCTTTATGGTTTAGGTATGTGGAATCCATTTAGACCACTTCCCTCTACATTTAATCAAGTGGTCATGCTAGAGATATAAACCGTCATAAAAATTATACAATGATATCCTTCCGATGAGATAAGAAAATTTCTACTCTTATTTTTTAGTCTACTATTTATATATATACTTATACTATTTATACTATTTTCTTTTTTTCAGTTAATTATTTAGTATTTTTTTAATTAAAAAAATAATTAGAAAATAAAACAACAACTACAAAAATGAGTAATAACCTCTTAGAGACTGGTATGATTCAATTCAACATTTTGTTTGTTCGGGTTTGATTGTGTCATAGCGCTATAATTAATAATTAATACAAATTAGATTTATCGTTTGATAATATATAAGCAGAACCGAAAGACGTCACTATCGACAGACTATGTAGAACTACCGGTAGGATGGGCACTACCGGTAGTTCCACGTAATACCGATAGCACGTAAAGCCAACCTCGCATGAGTGATGGAACCACCCAGGGGCGCCACGTGTCCCGACAGCCCCACGTGAGTTCATGCCTATAAATACCGCTCAGAGGAAAGAGGTAAAAGGATCTCTCACTTGTCCCCACTTATATACCCTTCCTTACTAACTTAATCTTCGGAGCTTCTACGCCGGAGCCAGCCTCCGACACATTGCAGGTACTCTAGATCCCACTTCAGACGTGCCTTGACTCAAACACCCCCATCCCCCATCAGAGACTATCATTTGGTGCTCTCGTTGAGAGTCTGGATCTCTTTTGAGTGAGCAGGCCTCAAAGATCCAAGCTCCCTCGATTTTTCTCATGACTAGCAATCCAGAAATTCCCACGGGCTCACCAGCCAGCGCATTTGAAGTATTCCTAGCGTCGCGCGACGTCCTCACCTCCGCACCCCTGACAACTCCTGGTGGAACCAGCCCTTTCCCAGGAAACCATACCCATCCTCCCGGCCCCAATCGCGCCCGCACAGCAGTCGCAGCCAATCGTCGGCTCGACTTTGTAAGTCCTGAAATTACATTTCCATCCCTACAAATTCCCAGTACAAGTCTAAGCAACACGTGGGCTCCCTTAGGCTACCCTTCGAACTGCTATCCTAACCTAAACAACAACCTTCCCAATATTACGACACCCTTGCCAAATCTTGCCTATCCTCCGTTAGAATCAAATTTGATCCTACACAAAGGGTGAACTATCTTATGAATATCCTCTCCACCAGCGTGCTTCTGCCAATGAATCCTATACCCATTTTTCAGCCAACACCACTCCCACTATTTCCGATGGGAACGCTTCCTGCAGGACAAAATCATCCGGTACCCTCCCACGTTATGAGCATAGCACCGGTAGGGAGCCAGCATCAACACGCCTAAAATGTGCCAACGGGTGGAATAAACCCCAGAGCCCAAGAGGGATATTTGGACAACATGGTGGAAAGTCAGCGTAATGCTCGCAATGACGAAAAATCTCAGGCAACGAGGCGAGAACACCGGAGGAGTCGAGAGAGGTCGCCAACTCGACTCCGTTCCTTAGCGGAACGACGACCTAGACAAGAACACCAGGAAAAATCCCACTCTATAGGGACATCCCACCGTCGCACCAGCAGAGATAACAACCCAAAGAGTCCCCTGACTTTTAGGGTACGGAGGTATCAAGTAAGTCGACGGCTGAAATTACCAACGGATGTCTATGCTGGCCTATCAAATCCCGTCACTCACGTGACCCGGGTGAAAAATCACGTGGCATTCCAGACTCGAAGGGACGAAGCTTTATGTCAGATATTTATCCTTACTCTGTCGGGAGTAGCCAGCACCTAGTTTGAAGCTCTACAATCGGGCTCAATAAACGATTTTTCACAATTTGAAGAAAAATTCCTTGGAAGATTCAACACCTACATTCCATTAAAAAAATCATGTGCCGCCTTGTTTGACGTAATACGAAAACGAGACGAGTCCCTCCTAGCCTATTTAGACCGGTTCAACCTAGAGCTGGGCCAGACTACTGATACTACGATAGATTTTGCTGTGGCAGCCATGAAAAAGAATTGTGGTTATGAAAAACTTGAAGATCTACTCACGGTGGACCCTCCGAAGACGCTAGACCTCTTGAGGGTCAAAGCGCATAATTACTCGAAAATGGAGGAGGCCGACTATCAGAAAAGGAGACCGAAGGAGCAAGAGTCCCGAAAGACAACTGCTCTAACAAACCCTCCCCGTGAGCTCCAGGTAGAGTCCGCTCCTAGGTAGATGACAAAAAGGATTGATCCGCGGTTGGCAAGACTAACGGATCTAAACTTCAGAACGACACCACTAACCATCCCAAGGGCAGAAATCTTGGCCATCGTAGAAAGCAGGGGTCTACCGATACGCTTTCCCAACAACAGAGCTGGGGCGTACATGGGCGATAGAGAGGATATGTACTGCCGCTTTCACAAAGCAAACGGTCACAGCACGGAGGGGTGCAGAGTATTAAAAGCGGCAATAGAAAAACTCATTGTGGATGGATACTTAGGGGAATATGCCGTTGGAGCACGAAAAAATGATCGTAGTATCCCAACAAACAATGAAGGAGCCAGAGACAGAATAAGAGCCACCGGAGTCAACACAATCGCCGTACCCAGAGAAGAAGGCAAAGAGTCACTAGGAGTGGATCAAGATGGCTTCCTGTTGATCAACTTGATTGCAGGAGGAACGCAAGGTTTGGAGAAACCACCGATAGGGGAAAAACGCAAAGCAGGGACACTGACGGAAGAATACGGTTATGGGCCCCTAGACCGAATGACGATAACCTTTTCCGAAGAAGACATGCAAGGTGTGACGTACCCCCAAAATGATGCTTTAGTACTGACAGCCTACATCGGGGCCCACGGAGTAAGGAGGACTCTAATCGACAACGAAAGTGCAGTAAACATCCTCTCTCTCACAGCATATGAACTAATACGGAGGCCGGACACAGAGCTAACACCCTGTCAAAAGCCCATCATAGGGGTGGATGGAATACCAGTACCGATAGCAGGAATAATCTACCTTCCCGTTCACTTCCGCGAAGACGAAGCAAAAAGGACCGAAAGACAGTTGTTCATGGTGGTCGATCTTAACCTACCATACAACGTTATCCTGGGTCGGCCATTCTTAAATACATTTGGGGGAATCATTTCCCAGAAGCATCTGAGATTGAAATTTCCATCCTGGGAAGGAATCGTCACTATCAAAGGCGATCAGAAATCCGCGGCCGAATGCTATTTCACCATGACCGCCGGTCAATGCGATCAATACGTCTGCATCACCACCGATCCCTTCGATCAGCAAAATGAAAATCGAACACAGCCCCTGGAACGAATGATCCCCATACCGGTGGAAGGGGTGCCTATCGGCAAATTTCTAATTAGCGAGAATCTTGACCAAAAGGAGAGAGAGCAACTGTCGAAGCTACTCAACAAGCATAAACAAGAATTCTCATGGAAAGCAACAGACATGCCGGGCATCCGGAGGGAAGTGGCAGAACATCATCTCAATATCAATCCCCAAGCAAGACCTGTCCAGCAGAGGAGACGATCTTTCTCAAAGGAAAAAACAGCAGCCATAGAGCGAGAGGTAGCCAGACTGATGCGAGCAAACTTCATCCGGGAAGTCCAGTACCCCCCTTGGTTGTCCAACCCAGTTGTAGTCCCAAAACCCAACGGGGAATGGAGGATGTGCATAGACTTCACGTCACTAAACGAAGCTTGCCCAAAAGACTATTATCCCCTCCCCCGGATAGAACAACTGGTAGATCAGACATCAGGGTATGTATACCTGAGCTCCTTAGACGCAAACTCAGGCTACCATCAAATTCCCATGGCAATTGAAGACGAAGAGAAGACAACTTTTATCACACCGGAGGCCACCTACTGTTACAGAGTTATGCCATTCGGCTTGAAAAATACGGGGGCCACATTTCAGAGATTCGCCAACAAAATCTTCCAAAAACAAATCGGCCGGAACCTTGAAGTATATGTGGATGATATGCTGGTAAAAAGCAAAAGTTTCACCGATCACCTCGACGACTTGGAAGAAACCTTTGGGGTGATGCGGTCTTTCGGTATGAAAGTTAATCCCAAAAAATGCATGTTTGCGTTCCAGACGGGGAAATTCTTGGGATACATTGTCAGCAAAAGAGGAATCCAACCCAATCCCACCAAACTCAGCGCAATCCTCGACATGGTGTCGCCCAGAAATGCCAAGGAAATACAGAGGCTAACAGGAAGAATGAACGCCTTGAGCAGGTTCATTGCCAAGCAAGGGGAAAAGAGCCTGCCTTTCTTCAAACTACTTCGGAAGAATGCTCCTTTCGGATGGACGGAAGAATGCGAAAGATCCTTTTCAGACTTGAAGGAATATCTTACCTCTGATCTTTTACTAACTCGTCCAGAGCCAGGGGACACTTTATACCTATATTTAGGTGTCGCGGAGGAGGTGGTGAGCGCCGTTTTAGTGCGTGACGAAGATAATCTCCACAAACCTATCTATTTCATCAGCCGTATTTTGAAGGATGCTGAAACAAGGTACAACCACATAGAGAAAATCGCCTATGCATTGATACAGGCTTCCCGGAAGATGGGACGGTATTTCCAAACCCATTCGGTAATCGTCTTGACCAACCAGCCCCTACGCCGAATCTTCAAGAAGCTAGAGACATCCGGAAGAATGGTCATCTGGGCCATCGAATTAGGACAGCACGGCTTGCAATACCATTCCAGGCCCTTCGTCAAAGCGCAACCACTAGCAGACTTTATTGCAGAATGTACGTTCCCGGAAAAGCCAATGACAGACGAATCCCTGCCGGATCAGCCTCCAACAAACCTCGAAAGAGCGGACATTCCCTACCCCGAAACATCTGCAGACAGTTGGATCATCCATGTAGATGGCGCAAAAAACCAAGACTCATCCGGGGCAGGAATAGTTGCATCCGGTCCAGCAGGGGTCGTAATAAGATACGCCGTGAGAAATATTACAACCTTTGTCAAACAACGCAGCCGAATA
Organism: Viola odorata; assembly: GCA_963691705.1. Taxonomy (NCBI): domain Eukaryota; kingdom Viridiplantae; phylum Streptophyta; class Magnoliopsida; order Malpighiales; family Violaceae; genus Viola; species Viola odorata. The sequence goes on along the minus strand of OY829540.1, from coordinate 19,328,324 downwards.
TGAGGCCCTCCTAGCTGGTCTACGAATAGGGGAAAATTTATGCACTAACGGAACGCAGGACAGAGAAGAACACAATTGGAAATTCATGGGGACTCAAAATTGGTCGTAGACCAAGTTCACGGTAGTTCGCAAGCTAAAGATCCTACGATGATTCGTTATCTAGCTAAAGTCCAGCGCCTTCTATCGAAAATCAAGAATAAAGGCGTGTGGATAGCAATTAAACACGTCCCTAGGGAGGAGAATACTCAGGCCGACGAAATCGCGAAGCTCGCCGCAGATTGTAGTGCTCAAATCCCCAAGGATGTCCTTCTGGAAGAAAAAATAGTACCTTCTTTCATGGAGGAGCAACTCTCCTTATATATAAGCGATGAAGAGACCGACTGGCGAATTCCTATAGTTGAGTATCTAAAAAACGATAAACTCCCAGAAGATCCAACGGAAAAAAGGAAAATCCTTAAGCGAGCGGATAGGTGCACCCTCTACGGGGAGGATCTCGTTCGCCGCTCTTTTTCCCATCCGGCATCTAAATGCATCTCCGAAGAAGAAGGACACTACACACTTCGAGAAATCCACGAAGGAATATGTGGAATGCACACTTCTGGGGGAACAATGGCGGCACAAGTACTACGTTCGGGATTCTATTGGCCAACCATCCGAAAAGACTGCGATGCCTTCGTAAAAACATGCCACAAATGCCAAGAATTTGCACGTATTCCCCGACAGCCGGCCACCGAAATATCCGAACTCATAAGCCCGTGTCCCTTTGCCATGTGGGGGATTGACATTATGGGGCCATTCCCGGTGGCCTACCCCCAGTTGGAATACGTCATCGTAGCGGTGGATTACTTCACTAAATGGGCGGAGGCTGAAACCGTGTCCACCATCACAGCAGAAAAGACATGGCAGTTCTTCAAAAATCAAGTAATCATGCGCTTTGGGATTCCACGAATCCTAGTAAGCGATAACGGCACACAGTTCACCAGCGCATTTTTTGACGATCGCTGTAGGGAGATGGGAATTGAACAACGATTCTCCTCAGTAGCCCACCCACAGACAAACGGTTTGACAGAAGTCACTAATCGAACTATCTTAAGCGGTATCAAGAGAAATTTGGAAGGTGCAAGGAAGAAATGGGCAGAAGAGTTACCATACGTAATCTGGGCCTACCGAATGACGACAAAAGTCAGCATCGGAGAAACACCGTTTGCTCTTGCATACGGAACGGAGGCCATCACCCCGGTTGAACTCGGAGCACTAAGCCTCCGGATTGAATACTTCAACGAGGAACAGAACGAGGACCGGCTGCGAGAACAGTTGGACTTACTAGCAGAGTTACAAGAAGAAACGATGCTGACGGTATTATATTACAAACGAAAGATGGCTAAATACCACAATCGCCGCGTAAAGGAGAGACTCCTAAAGACAAACGACCTTGTTCTAAGAAATCGAAAGGCTGCTGGACAAAAGATTAAGAAACTATGTCCCAACTGGGACGGACCCTATCGGGTGACTCGAGTCATTGGAAGGGGAGCATACCACCTCGAACAACTCAACGGTACTCCACTTCCGAACTCTTGGAATATCGCAAATTTAAAGTTATATCACAGCAGGGCCCATGTACTGTTTACCATAGAGTAAGAATTATCCCGACTGAGCTTTCCAGAATCAAATAAAATCACATGTTTCATCATCGTTATCAAGATTAAAACACTACTGGAGAAAAAGGAAATTCCCGTCTGCCATATCCGGTTCCTTCAAACGGATGAACGACAGACGGATGGGGTCTCCACGAGTCCATGTCCGGTTCCTTCAAACGGATGAATGGATAGTGGAAGCCACCGGGTTTCCCCATGATACTACAGGGGGAAACTAGCAAGGAAATTCCCGTCTGCCATATCCGGTTCCTTCAAACGGATGAACGACAGACGGATGGGGTCTCCACGAGTCCATGTCTGGTTCCTTCAAACGGATGAATGGATAGTGGAAGCCACCGGGTTTCCCCAAGATACTACAGGGGGAAACTAGCAAGGAACAAGGGATCTAAGAAAGAACCATCCAAACTTATTTTATTAAAATACCATACGGCATCTACATGATAAGAAAGCAAGAAATCTATTCATCACCATCAACACGAGGAATTAACCCCAAAGCCAGAGCCACATACTCAAGCTAAGTTCGAACCGGGGAAACACTCTGCAAGCAGCTCTCCAGAAAGAGCTTCTTGCTCCGAAGCTGGTTGATCACGACCCGAATATGAAGAAGACTGGAACAAACACCAGAAAGCATCTTAACATTTGCATCATCCTCCGTCATGGCATCCCTTTTGGCCACCAATGGATTTTCCATCTCTTCCAAATAGCCAATCTCCGCCTCGTTAGTACGAATCATGTCACGAACCATGGCAGCATCACGGACGGAATTCCTCTTCATCCCAGCAATTTGGTACAGAAACGATCCAAGGGTCTGCTCGTCCATAGTGAAGAAAGAGAAGAAAGACGGGGGCAACAAAGAAAATATATATATGCTAGGATCTGCCCACAAAGAGCCAATTTATAGAAGTATAGAGCACAAAAGACGAAACGCAACAATTAAAAGCTCGCATTGAAAACACGCGACCATTGAAAAGACGCGACCGTGAGGTAACCAAGGCGCAATAAATACAGCTGACAGGCAGCATGCAAAGAAGCAACAAAAGATGCGCTGGAAAAGAAATGCAATGGGATACGATAAGACTTATCACAAACTACCAAAGTTCTCCCTTTCATCCTTAGCACAGATAAGACAAACACAAAATAAACGATAGATAACAAAATACTAGAGTTCAACCAAGACTTATCACAAACTACCAAAATTCTCCCAAACAACCTTACCACAGATCAGACAAACACAAAATAAATGATAGACAACAAATATCCGGAAGATAAACTGTCCATTACATAAACATCCACAAATTCTTCAACCACTGGTGGGAGTGCGCTCTTCATTTCCCGGAGGAATTTGATTGGAGTCAGTACCAAGAAGATTGCTCTCTTCATTTCCATTATGGCCCGGAGGAGCTTGATTCTCATCCGTCGCTTCTACCTCATCATCACTAGGAACACCAAACTTACTTTCATCAATCAGAGACATGTGTTTAGCAACGAAGGGCTCCATCGCATTCGGATCAAGTTCTCCCGCACCCTTATAATCCACAAGGGCATCCATCACTGCATCAAGAGTTTGATCTCGCCACCAGGAAGACCTCTTAGGAACAGTCGCCAATTCCTTCTTTTGTGCCACTACCTCAGCATGAAGGACGGAAGACCTGTCTTTTTCAGCGACCAATTCGGATTTCAGAAGAGTCACCTCAGCCTTTTCCCGAGACAAATCCAATTGAAGACGGTTGTTTAACTCCAAAAGTTCTTCAGACTTCTCCTTCTCAGCGCTCAAAACTCGTGCCGACTCTCCCCGTAAATCGCTTAGGGCCTTCTGAAGCTCCTCCATCTTCTTAGTAAGCTCAACATTCTCATCCTCAACACGTTTACACTCCGCAACCGCACGAACACCCTTCGCATGTTCCTCTGCCAAGCGACTGGTAGTTCTCTTTAGCATCCTATCAGACGATTTCGTCAGATACTGGAACTGATAGAAAGCACCAAACAGACTGCCCCGAACATTACCATACTGAGTACTGAGAGCCATCTGATTAAAAAGTTCCTTATCGGCTGGACAAGTAACCATCTCAGCAAACAAAGCAGACATATGACTAAGACGAGCAGAAGGATCGGCCACACCCAGAGACTGACAACCTTCGAGCCCTAGATTCCCAAGATTCAACCGACAGGTTGGCGCACCATTAGGAGAGGGGGCGAGTTGCGCGACTAAGTTAGGAGTTGGACCTCGAACCTAATAATTGGAGGTGAAGGAATAACTCGTCGGAGGCCCAGGAACAAAGTAGACCTCAGGAACAGGGGCAGACAATGAAGGATTAGGATCAGCAATGGCAGACAACAGCATATTCGTCTGGGTCTCGGAAGAAGAAGGGCCCGAATGGACTCCACCGTCACCACCTTGAGGAGGTCCATCCGGCGAAGGCGTAGGAGGCAGCGACCCTGGGGCTGCCGTACCCGATAGACTAGCAATGGGGCCCCCGAAAGATATCGGAGAATCAGTTCTTGGAGGACCCATCGGTGTGTCTTTTAGCAAATCTGATACACGTGGGACTTCTTCACCACTAAGGTCCACACGAAAGGGAGACGAGGTCGGAACTGAATGTGACTACTAAACCGGTAGACGAACCCTCCCCATCCTTCTTTCTCTTGTCCGCTCTTTCGAGTGCCTTGAGGGCCCTCTTGCGAAATCTCAAAGGTTCCATGTCAGCAGCAACCGTAGGAATATCAGAAACAGCCGGATGAACCTCAGTGGAAGCCGCTAGAGCGTGCACCACGGTATGTGACTCAACTGCCTTTGGAACCGTACTTTCAGAAGGTGCGGACGCAGTCAATGGAACTATTCGATCCCGAATGGATGCTAATTCCCGTACGCGAGAGGATTCACCGGTAGCTTTCTTCTTTTTCGTGGGTTTGGGTAGAGGTGCGTCTTCAGAGGTTTTTTTCCCTTTTCGCAGGCACTCTAGGAGCCAACCGGGTTTGACAACTGCAAACAGAACAATGACATCAGAGTTAGCATAATCAAAGAGGAACAACGCATTATGACTTACCAGTTTTACACTCCTCTAGGGGAAGCCCGACAGCAAGCTTCCGACAAATGAAAGCGTACTCTAGAGTAAGCAGCGTGCTAAGCTTGTCACGTTCCTCATCAGCCAACTCCTCATAAGAAGGCCTCACCCAATCCGTCTCTAAAACATCCCGATTGAAACCATTATGCCACCAGGGGCCTGGAAGAGTCACTACAAAAAATCTCTCCTTCCATTCATGGACGGACGACTTGATCCCTTGGAACTTCCAAAGAAAAGGCTTACAACTTTCATCCCTCCATCGGGGAGCGAAAGAAGCCATACTCCTCCGCAGTTGAAAATTAAAAAGGTACTTAAATAACCCAAGGGTTAATCCCTTGACACCAAGGATGTCACAAATCCGGATGAAGGCACCTATAACTGACCAAGAGTTGGGGGTGATTTGGGCAGGATTTAAATTATATTTGATGAGCAGAGCGTTAACCAAAGGCCGAAGGGGAAATTGGAAGCCATACTGAAACATCATCGTATACATTACCCTACTATTCCCAGGCAACCTACTGTTCAACCTAACATCATAAGAAGCTAAAGATGGCTTTACGTTCTTAGGAATATATGCACAAAACTTCATCAACTCATCATACAACTCTCCCTCGTTGGTTATTTCGGTAGGGGTATCCTCAACCTCTAGTTCAGTCTGATTCTTAGGTCTTATCCTAAGTTTGGCACGAGGAGGCATGCTTGAAGCCAAGAGAAACAATAGACTACAGAAGGGAGCCGGAGAATACCTGGAAAGAAGTACCGGTGTCGGAAAAGAGGAGTAACGGTCAGATCGCCTGAAGCGGAAAACGGAAAACCCAGAAACAAAGCGGCGGCCGAAGAAGAAGAAGCAAGCAAGAGAAGTAGGTCAGCAATTTTTTGAAAATTTGACAAATAAAGGAATGCATGCGAGAAGGCAAGAGGATCCATTTATAGGCCCAAGCCTCGTATCCTGCAAAACAAACCACATACCGGGATTTGACACGTGGATGGGCCCTCGTCCCCAACGAGGCGAGGCGCCCCCTCACTCTGACAAGCGGGCAGGCTTTTGTAGCAAACGAAGCAAAGGTCAAAATGTCGCATCCATCTAAACGGTCGTAAAGAAGCCACGCCACCTTAAAAGATTAGAGGCAATCCAACGCAATCATCACGCCGCATGCAACATTTAATGAGACTCAGAATCATTAAATATATTTCAGACCACTCAGATCATCCATCCTGTAATCTTGGATCAAAACCCGATAGATTATGAAAATGCGCCGAAAGAAAGGAAGACATCCAGTGAATCCCGGTAGATCGACAGGCAGCCACGACGCAACCTTTGGTAAACACGGGCTCATTTTTTGGTGGGCTTCAACCCGACAGACCTATAAAACTGCGCCGAAAGGAAGGAAAGACATCCAGTGAATCACGGTAGAACTAGCAAAAACGACGAAGCCCTTGGTAAACACTCGGACTCGTTTTTTGGTGGGCTTCTGAAAATATATAAGCAGAACCGAAAGACGTCACTACCGACAGACTATGTAGAACTACCGGTAGGATGGGCACTACCGGTAGTTCCACGTAATACCGATAGCACGTAAAGCCAACCTCGCATGAGTGATGGAACCACCTAGGGGCGCCACGTGTCCCGACAGCCCCACGTGAGTTCATGCCTATAAATACCGCTCAGAGGAACGAGGTAAAAGGATCTCTCACTTGTCCCCACTTATATACCCTTCCTTACTGACTTAATCTTCGGAGCTTCTACGCCGGAGCCAGCCTCCGACACATTACAGGTACTCCAGATCCCACTTCAGACGTGCCTTGACTACAAACACCCCCATCCCCCATCAGAGACTATCATCGTTGGATGAACTTCATTCCAAATATTGATAGATTTATTGATGGGTCTAGTCCTTGTCCGTTCCCACTTCTGTCTTTTGTTCCGTCTGCTCCACCCGCACCAGATCAGGCTTACACAGCCTGGAAACAACAAGACAAGTTGATCTGCTCTTACCTTATTTCCTCCCTCTCCCTTAAAGTGATGTCCTCCATCATAGGTTTTTAGCGAGGGAAAGTGCAAAAAAATTGCTAGATTAGAAGGGGCGGTTTGATTGAAAAAAGAGAGGGCTTTATGACTTAAAACCCGATTGGGTGATATATCATCCGTTCTTGTTTAATTGCTACCAACTCACCATTGACCGCAATTGACCATTCAGGGTAGCACGGTGTACCATCCTCAGCCAAAAAAAATTCAATTCGATTTTTTCTTCATCCAAATTCTGAATTTTTTCATCTTTATTTAACCTCCTAGACTAATCTTGAGAATCCCAAAACTGATTTTTTTTCTTCATATTTCACAAGAAACCATCATTCATTTTGCAAACCAATCCTCAAATCGATCCACTAACCACCACTTAATGATCACACACTAATGCAAATGCACTAAAATATAAAATGACATAAAAATGAATAAAAATAGAAGTGCTAAATGCATATTAACAACGTGCACACAAGACATTAGTTGCAAAAATAACTAATTTTTTTTTTTAGGTAAGCTGAACGATTTTATAAAAAGAAAGGCACAAAAAGTGCACTAAACATCCACAAAAAAAAAGATTTTAAATAACTAATTCATTTAAAGACAATGCACAACAAGCAAAAATAAATAAAAAAACATAAGAAATATTTTATTCATAAATATATACCTCAAAACTTCCATAACGATCATTGTAAATTAATTGGCAAGTCATTTAAAATGTTAGAAATAATCATGATTGAATTCAAAATGACATCCGCAACCAATATAACTTACCGAAACGTATTGCAAATACTAATTTTATGTCTTAATTCTATGTACCTATTTTTACCAATAGGTTTAGTAAAAATATCTGCAAATTTATCGTTAGTACTCACAAATTCAAGCTATAGAAAAATATTATGATAGATAAAATGATGCTTTACATGATTACTTCTATATACTTTGTTTTAGAGTGACAATTTGGGTACTTGGTCAAAATTGATGACACTTATGCTATCACATTTGATGCAGATCTTGCTGAGGTTAAAATTTTCTAAAGCATCCACATCACTTGTGCAACACAAGAATCAACTGCTGCGTATTCCTTCTCGGTGGTTGAAATAACCACCAAATTTTGCTTCCTACTTGACCAAGAAACTAATGTAATCTTAGGATTTGAAATGTGCTACTAGTGCTCTTCATATCGATTTTGAATCTGGAAAAATCTTAATCGGAATAATCAACTAGAGCCATATTTGTCCATTTAGGATACCAAAAATCCAATTTGGGAGTGCCTTTAAAATAATTGCAAACTCTTTTCAACGCATTCAAATGAAATATCTTAAGACATGCTTGAAATTTAGCAAATATGCATACATTAAGCATAATATCCAGTCTATTTGCAAAAGTTAAAGCAAATTAACAATTATATTGGTTGCCTGTCGAGAACATCAAATATAGTTGTAAAATAAATATGAAAATGGGTGGAAAAGGTTACAATTTATCACTGTCCACAAGGACTTGTAGATCGTGGTAAGAGGATCGTCCTCAGAAATCTAGCTGGGAATTGTAGTTTTGGTTTGACTTCCTCGTCACTGAAGTTGATTGGGTGTCCCTGAAATTAAAACAAACAAATAACAAATTAAATAGTAAAAGCAATCTTGGTCAAATGATTAGCCAAGATCCGGTATAATGTTGTAAAAGAGACAATCTTGGTCAAGATGGATTGGCCACGATTCAAATATTCCAATAAAGAAATATAAATAATAAGAGAGAACTCCTAGTAAAGGTGACACTAGAGCACTTATTCTTATGCTTCGATCACTGATTCATGGATTTTCACACTCCTCATTTATAACATTGCTATAGATTGGGAGGAACTCATTTCCAATCCTACTTCCCTCCTCAAATAATCACTTGGCGGGTACTTCCTCTCCTGATGATCCTAATCAGAGGACACCTTGCTGGTTTAAGGGTTTATCCAATTGATTACTGGCTTGAAGGACTGCGTCTCCTCAATGACATAGGGGAAGACAATGTCTAGGCCAAGCTACTCCCTAGTCGGAGCCCTAGATTGTCAGTCTGATCAGGTCTATATCTCCCAAACTGACTAATCTGCCAGAGATTAGCTGTCTACTTGACTAATCTGGTTTCAAGTCGTCCTCTTCTTGGCTGACTACAAATCTCTCACTTAAAACCTAAGAGTGATCAAATCTTGATTTTAATGGAGATCGGTTTGTTAAAATAGAGTTTGGGATGATTACAAATGGAGAGGTTATGAGGTTTGTTTTGATCTCACGAAGTACAAGAATTGGCTCAACAGCCCTTACCAAGAATATGGGTTTAGCTACTAGACATAGGGTCTGTTTGGCGTTCCGGTTCTGGTCCGAGAAGTACTTTGGAAAAAGTTCTATAGGAAAAGGACTTATGGAGAAAGTGCTGTGAGATACCTGAGATGTTTGGTAAACATTTCTTTAAAAGTGTTGTGGGAAACGAGAAGTTGTTTTTGGTGTTTGGTAAACACTGCGGTTAAAATTATGATTTGAATGTAAAATGACTATAAAAATCACCGTTCTATTTCAAATATTATTAATATAAATTATTTAAATTAATATATTTTTAAAACAAATAATTAACAAAAAAATGTAATTAAATGGTATAAAACCCATTTCTAAAAATTTAATAAAAATAGGAAAAATGGATTTAGAATTACTCATCTTGAGATATAGATTATATTTTTGTAGTTTTTAATTTATTTCATTCATTATACCGAGTAAGAAAATTAAATTTATTGAAAAAAGAAAAGAAAAAGTAAAAGTAAAAAGAGAAAGAGGCAGCAGACATGGGCTCAGGAAGGAGCATTTCGCTTCTTACTCAAAACCATCAAAAACCAGCAAAATGCTGGTTTTGACCAAGGGGCTTCTCATGAAGCCCATATTGCCCAAGGTTGCCAAAGGGCAAACATTACTTTTTGGTTTTGGGAAAGTGCGTTTCGGTGTAGAACCGGAACGCCAAAGGGCATCATAATCATGGAAGAAAAATGGAATTTTACTAAATAAGAAAAAAAAAATTAAATTTGCAAATTCGATTAGAAAATTGCAGAGCATAGTATTTTTAGAACCAAGTAAGGAGATGGAGTCGAGAGTCCTTTTCCTAAGTGGCCTCTTGCAGCGTAAAAGCTACTGCCCAATATGTCCTATATCGACTCCAACTCTTTCAAACTAAAATCTCCTTATTACAAATTCAAACTTATTCAAATTCTAAATTTAAAAATAAAATAAGATAAATATATGATTTGTTTGTTCAAAAAGAAGATAATCCATTAAAAGATTTAATTCTTGGATCACGGCTCATCTTCTCTCACCGTTTCTAGCTGTCAATTCAATCATTTAGCTCAAAATCCCGTGACTCCTAACACATTACGTTTCTAGCTTTGGCAATTTTGGCCAAGCCTGCGGATTGTCTGTCTTGGCCAAGCCTACGGCCAAAACTGCTCGTTTGTCTGATACACGCTCCAAGGCTGGTTTTAATCTCCATTTTCGCTGCCTCCAATCATGATCTGCAAATACAAGGGAACTAGTAGAAATTAAATAGCTTTACTGTCTAAATTAGCTAGATTTTAGACAATAAATCATAAAAAATTAACGATCAATCACATATATCGGTAAAGACTATGTCCACGATTTTTACAATTTTCATCTGGCACGGTTGACGAAAGTGCTTATTGGAGTCGAACATCTTAAGAAGATCTTTCACATTCTTTACTTGAGTGATAAAAATCTCATTCTTAGTTTGGTTGATTTGTAAAACCAGAAAGGATGTTAATTCAACGGTCACAGTTTTTCTCAGCATATTATTACAGTTGTTTAAATACAATTGTAATTGTCAATACTATTATTTAATTATTAATTTGATGATGGATATGAGCTAGCCCATCCGGTAACGCTCGGATAGATCGTTAGCTGGCTGCAACACCCGCAATTCTCAAGGTATTTGCGCCTACCAGATGATAGGGCCGAATTTTGTTCTGATCCTTCATAGATTATGGTTAATTGTACCGTGGCTCGCTAACAAAACAATTCTATAGCTACTTTACACCTCTACATGCTTGACATTTACAAAAGATGTTTTAATATCTTTCATAGAGAAGTAGAAAAGCACTGTATAATATAGAATGACCAATTTAATTTAAAGTATATGATATTTCTTTTGAGGAAAAAATATATTATGGCCTTGCAAGCCTCCCAGGCCTCAGCTAAGGGTTTACAATCTGCTCCAAACCCAATTTATTGAAAAAAAGTGCTCGGGAGAATGCATCATCATCTCTATAGCCATGAAAAGATGTAGTAAAAGTTTACCACCGCATCAAAAGATTAAACTTATACTTTAACAAGACAGCCTACATGTTATTGTATAGTTTCTCAGAGGTTGCTAATGGTAAAGATGCCTCAGTCGCGAAACTCATCCATGAAACTCTTGTGGAAGTCCGTAAGACGAGTGATAACGGCTGGAATCCTATCCTCTTGAGGCAGTATTGTGCACCTAAAGTGCCAAGTCCCCGGAACCTGTCCAAGATAAACCATCTATTAGTACAACTAGTACATCCCAAAGGCGTCCCAACCCCGGACCAACTTAAACCAGCATAGGGGAAAAAAAGAAATCGAGACTCGCCTGTCCAAAACCAGAACCAGGAACTACAACAATTCCAGTGGCATTGAGAAGACGAGTACAGTAGAACGCATCAGGAGCTCTTTTCTCGGCTTCTGCTGCTTTAATCGCCTTCTCAGGGAGACGGATGCAAGGAAAGAGATACATTGCTCCTTCAGCTCTGTTGCATGTTGTGCCCTCTAACTTGTTGAGTGCATCTTCCAGCATCTGCCATTAATCAACAAAAAATAACTTATAACTACTGACCAGAAAAGTTGGAGGTAAAGCATACCACAGTTTTTGTGGAAAACACCACGCAGGTCTACGAAGCTATCACAATTCAGAAGCATCACTAAGCCCGGTATAGTGAGCGTTTTATCTTAGCTGCCTCATTTGATGCCGCAATGATTTCAACTGAACTAACCTGAGCACGCCTAGCAAGGGATGAAAGAATTCCTTCTTTCTCTGCAGTATATGATTCATATGATTCATCTCCAACCTGCAAAAACAAAGTAAGTTTCTGTTTCCTTTTCTTGGATGTGCTCACAACAACAATGTAGCACTAGAAGCGAATCAAGTGTGCCAGCCGCAACTCAAACAAATTAGATGCAACCAGCAAGAAAGGGAGAAACTAACCTTGGGTGGGCTCATAACAAGACTTGCAAGAATTTGGCCAGAAATATTAGAACATAGATTCACGGATGCCACTTTGTATATTTGCTCCTTTATTTCAGGACTAAAACCAGTTACCTCCATATAACCTCCTCTCTTTCCACACTCTCCATAATACCCTGTAAATATTAAAATAGATGCTTGTCATCAACAAACTCCAAAAGCTGCACAAATTCTTAGTTCTTATCATCTTGATAAATATAGCTCAAAGAATTATTGTCACACCTTTAGATACAGACTGGAAAGATACAAGAGATATATCCTTTTTGTCATAGCCCATAGAGCGGGAAACCTTCTTAAATGAGTGGAATTTCTTGTCAGGAACATAAACATTCTCCTGATAAACCTGTACCAAAGGCATTTGATAATACACAGAAAATCAATCCAAATCCATAAGGTAAGAGGCTAGTCCAAACCTACTAGCATCCACTTACCTCATCTGCCAGAAGAACAAGACCTTCTTGCTTACAGAATTCCACAATGTCCCTTTGGTTTTCCTCGGAAAGAACCTACAGTTATGAACAAGGAAGTCTCACTTCATAACAACAACAAAAAAAGGCAAGCAATAACACCACTATAGAAATGCTATTTCAAGAAATCTTAACCCAGTCTCTAGTTAGACTGTACCTGCCCAGTTGGGTTTCCAGGATTGATGACAACCAAGGCTCTGGGAGTAATACCCTTTGCCTTAGCTTCCTCCATTTGCTTCTTAAGCTTAGAAACTTCTAATCCCCACCCAGTTGCCTCATCAAGATAATAAGGCACCTGCAGAAACAATAGATTGGGTCAAATGCTATTCCAACTTTGCAATCAAGAGAAATTAAATCAATTCTAAACTGCAGCAGCAGTAGACGGAACTAGTCACATGATCCAATCTATGGTTAGTAACAGTCACAAAACTCAACGCCAGATGACATACCAAAGAGCCACCATGAAGTGCAATTGAAGCAGAGTACAAAGGATATTGAGGAATGGGGCAAAGTATTCCATCTTGCTCAGATCTTATAAGTAACTGCATCATCATATGAACCTGGAAATCACAAAAGGCAATGAGTTAAAGATGCTTCAGAATCATATTTATAAACAAATTTGTGTTTGTGGTGACTGGTACCCCAGGACTTGCACCATCTGTCAGGAAAATATCATTTGGATCAGCAGGAAAGCCATCACGAGCTTCAATTCCAGCAGCAATGGTATCACGTAGTCCCTTGATACCCTGGTATGGAAAGGAAAAGCATGTGTCGATTTATATATGACCACAAATATTGCATCTTACTAAATTTTGAAGTCAGCCAAAGTGGAAACTTTGATTATAACCTGGCTGTGACTATAGGCACCAGTTGCTCTTCCAGGAATTTGATCAAGAATCTGCCAGGCTCGTTCTATAGCATCAGCACTGCAATAATTTAAAGGGATAGTCACATATGGCATTTTATTCCAGGAAGAGCAGATGTGAATGATGTCTTTTCTACATTTTCTTTTTGCCAGGCCAATAAAATCGACAAGGATTACGAGCAAAATATGGATTTTTTCTCATAAGTAATGTGAAAAGGTCCAACAGTTGACGCAGCAGGACAGATAGAACAGTAACCCACGTATTTGAACATTATTGAGAAGAAAACATGGTTTATGGTCTCCACTATCATGCACTCAATACAACGACAAAAACAAAATTCAATAATAAAAGCCACAGTTCATAACAAATTGGAGACATTGAGTAGCACTAAAACTGTTTCCGCCAAAGTATCAAAATGTGTTATCTGATCTAATCCATTTAGTGGGAAACAGGGGAATGGAGAAATTTAGTGGCAGGAAAGCATGAATACCTGAACAAGCCCTGTGTCTCACTTTTGTCCAAAATTGAGGGGTGGTCACATAATGCAAGAACCTACAGCAGATACAATCGTCAGTAGGAATGACGTGAAAATCTATAGTCAGTTCTTTTCAATGCAAATTTTACAGGGACTACCTCTCGGAAAAAGGTTATTGGCTGCTGACCAAGAGACTGAGGATTTCCAATGTTGCAGTAAAGTATCTGGTATGCAAATTAACAAGTCAGCAGCAAAGTACCAAATCAATCAAATAAATGAAGAAATAATGAGTTACTTTAATTCATTTATTTGTAATCCTTAATTAGTTATTAGTTTCTTTTTGGAAAAGAATATTTTGCTAGTATCCAGTTCAGAGCGGAAAAGCACCTTTTCGTTTTATTAATTTGTCTTAAAGGAGCACATATGGGACTCTTACACATTGGCTAACAAGAATAACATTTTGCATAGAAGTGCAAAATCCCATAAGCAGAATACCCTTTTTCTCACAACCATAAAGATAAAACATTTTATCTACACCACAGTTGCAGAAGCTTCATTTATATCAAATCAGCTCATGAGAAGGTAGGATAATGGACATATTGAGTTAATGAGTTTGCATCAACAAAAACAGCGCTAAAGTGAAACATCTACTACAAGTGAACATTACAGCCAGACAGGAACTTGATAGGAAAGGTGACCTATTACAGTTTTATTGCATCAAACCCGAAAAGGGAAAAGGAACTCACCTCATCAAAAGGATGAGAGCCGGGTTTAGTTGTTAACTCTTCTTGCAATCGCTGCACAAAATTAGGCATTTCTTTTTGGTCGGAAAAAATAAAATAAAATTAGGCATTCACAAAGATTCATAGCTCAAGCTTGAAAGAGTATTACCTGGGCAATGGAGACAATCTCACCACGGACAGCGTACTCGCACTTCAAAACCTGAGAGCATATATATGTATAGGAAAGTCAAATGAATAAGCAATAATAGGAAAAGCGGCCAACAACCATACAATTAAGAAAGTAAATTGACTCAAAAAATAGAACAAGAGGAGACGGAAAAAGCTCATTCATTTACCACCAATTTCTCCAATCAGTAAATTACAGTCATCTTTTCACAAGTTAGCAGCACAGATTAAGCATTGAAATATTTCAATTGAAAACAGTAAACTAATGCAGCTTTTTAGACATTGAAGTAAAACTATGGGACCAAAATAATGCATAAACAAAAAGAGAAATCTAAAAAGAAAGGAACCCAGATGCAAAAACCAATCGAGCAGTGAAACAAGAGGAAGAAAGGAGTTGAATTTACAGCAGGAATGAAGAAAAGATAGTACCTTGGGATTGATGGTATCGAGAGTAACAGGAGAAGGAGCCATGGGTGAAGCTAGAGAAGAAGGAGTAGAGGACAAGAAACGTGAAAGATATGATGGAGAAGATTGAGACCGAAGTAGAGGTGATGGAGGCAGTAGAAGAAAACTTTGATTTTGAGAACGACTTTGATAAGAACAAGAAGTAGAGATGAGGCTCTTTGCTCTGCCAATCACGAATCTCCGCATCCCTTTATATCAGAATCAAAGTGTGCGCGAGAACAGGTGGTCAATAACGCATAAGTTTGAGAAAGAGAGAGAGGGGGGGCAGAAGAGAGAGAAAAAAGGCTGCTTGTCTTTTTTTTCCAAGTTCAGTTTCGGAAAGTTTCTATGTAATGAGACACGGATTTTTCGCAAAACAGACTACAGGAAGTTTCTTCTCCGTCGCTGCTGTCTTGAGTTGTTTTTGTCTGATTTTTTTTTACCGTCTCTCTCTAGTTTTAGGTCGTTTCGTTTTCCCCACGTATTTTGAATCCACCTAATGCTCTCGTTTTTTTTATCCCTCACTTTTACATTGTGTTGTGTTTGGTTGGAAGTATGGCTGTCAATTTGTGTTCCGTTTTCCTATAACTGTTCCGACCCGTTTAAAGATAGAATTAGATAATTTCAAACCGCTGATCCATCGGGACTGACCCGTTTAAGGAAAAACGCAAGTTAACACCCAACCCAACATCATAAAAGATCTAATCTCCTCTCTCCCTGCGGTTTCTTCTCCCCACTCTTTCCTAATTCACAGCTCATTCCCACTTCCTTTTAATATTTATTAAAGTTATGGTTATTCTTCTAGTTAACATAAATGATGGGTGTCGAATTTATAAAAAATAATTAATAAATACAACTCACCTTTAAAAATAAATTTAATTGTAAATAGCAAGTAATAGGTTCGATCCATAAAAAGTAATGGTGTGATTTTCGTGAATACTTGTAGAGACCAGTAGTAATACTTAGGTGAAATTGGGGGGATTTTGTTTAAAACTAAAGACTAAAAGAAAATAAAGCAAATAAACAACCCAGGCCAAGAAGGTCAAGACACAGATCAAGAACGAAACAATTAGATGAGAGAAATTCATAGTAGAAGTTTAACAAGCAATGAGACATGAGCAACAATTATTGGCGCAGGGGTATTCATCTTCAATCTACAGAGTTACTATAGGATCACGGTACGCTTATGACTCCTGCCTCCCTCTTATATCAAAACCACCTCAAGTACGCTTATAAATGATTCCTAACCAAATAGCACCTTGCTGGTTAAAAGGTTTACTAAGTTGGCCGATGATCGATTAGGGGAAGACAACTCCAAACCTAGTATCCTCAGTTGTCAATCGGGACTAAATCAGGTTGGATCTATTGTGCTTAAAGGAAAAAAGTTGAAATAGCGCGAAAATACATAAAGGAAATAAATCGACAAAAACACACAACACAAATTTTTAATTAAATATTAAATTAATTTTTTTATTGAGTTTTAATCTTTAAAGAAAAATTTATTAGTGGTTATTTTTTTAAGTAATTTATAAAACTAACTTACTTAATCAAGCTAAAATTGTTTTAATTCTATGGGCTGGGTCAGATGTTTTGATACTTTTTTCGTTGATTTGTTATTGGGCCAAAGCTGGATCCACAAATTGATGTGGATTTAAATATTTAATTTAAATTACAAACTGAATCTATCCAACTGTGCTTGTATTCATTAACTGATACATTTAATTCAATGGGATGGGATGGGCTGGGCTGGAATACAGTATTTACCATTGCGCTTTTTGATAAAAGCAAAAATAGAATCCATCACTAATCTAAGTTTAATTGATTTTAATGTAACCCTTCCGGATGGTTGAGAATAAGATTTTAATGTAACTCTCTCCGACTCCGATCATATTCTCGTCCCATCTAAATATGATTGTTTTTTGATGATGAGTGTTTATGTTCGAAGCAACACTTTTCAATTACTCTTTCACCGAAAAACCATGCTCAAAGCAATTGCAGGACAAAAACAATAGATCCTTTCATTTTTTCCAATTTCTTGGTCTAATGACTCCCTAAAAATCCACTACATTATAGGCAGTGTCGTCATCGGAGTCTGTTGATGAATACATCTTTAGCTGCACTAATTATTCAAATTAAATATCTCATACAAAGCATGCCCGCAGTTGCATCCACAATAATTGACAAAATCTATAATTAAACCGATAATTAATGTAGTGAAATTGAAAATACTTGGTAGCTATTGGTCACGTTCAGTTCAGTTCCCTTCTGTATTTTTTCTTGGGTAGGGAAACATTGATTGATTACTCAGATGAAGTCCCGTTCTAGGCTTTCTCCTTTGATCAGTGTGAAAAAAACACTAACTCACTCTAAACTTGAAAACAATTTTTTTTTTGATAAAACGGAAAGAAGAGTGAATCTGAACTAAATAAATACAGAAGTGTGGAGTTATTAGTTTTGATATTTTGCTGGCGATGCTTTGTAGTTTAGGGTTTAATAGGTAGGTTAATTAATTAAATAGTCAATAGATTTAATAAGTAGATTAATTAATTAAATAAGTGATTTAGTAATAGATTTATTCAATTTTAATAATAGGTAGGTTAATTAATTAAATAAGTGGTTGAATAATAGATATATTGTATGTAATTTTATAAAAATAAAAAATCTATTACACTCTTAATTTTTTTAATAATTTAAAGGTATAATAGTAATTTAAGGAAATAAGCCCTTCATGCTTTTTATATAGTATAGATATACATGTCTCGCATTTAAAGTACGAATCGTGTAACTTTGAAAATAAATCAGGAAATAGGTGTTTCATATAACTGAAAGATGGATGTCCTAACCGACGGTGCCAAAGCCAAATATGCCACTCCTTAACACGTGTCATTGGTTGCATGTTGTTTGCTCTACCTTGACTGAAATCATCTACGTAATACAGTCCACCCTTTTTAGTACCACGCCCAATGATCTCCTTGGTGAGAATATCCCGTAGAAGACAAAACGTTGGATAAAACGTCACGAAACAATTAAGTGCTTTTTGTGGCTTGGTTGACAAATAACAATTTATTTGAGAGAAGGAATTAATAAAGTATGAGATAGAGAAAGGGAAGATGTCAATGGAACAGTTCCAACTCATGTTACTGGGTATGTGACACCATTAGCGTTCGAGTCCGCCTAGGTTGAGTGATCTCTGAAAAATCATTTTAGTCGTACGTCATGTGGTCACTTGCAAGGACGGATCCAGGGGGCCACCGTGGGCTGATGCCCACCCTGGGCTAATGGAATTTTTTTTTTTAGTATACAGCCCAGCCCAAATCTCTAATCTAACCCACCCTAAATTAATTGCCTTATTGATTAAATTGATACCCAATCTGTTGTTAAATAATTAGTGCTACATCTCTAGATTAATTACATATCCTCAATTTCACAAATCGATTAACGGTTTGCTCCAATCTTGCATTTTAAATTAATTAGCCAAAGTTTCGTATTTTTAAAATTAAATTTTGGTCGTCCATCAATCGAATATTTTGTACGAATTGGTGAATCGGCGATTGATTTTAAAATATTTTAGTCGACTCCGTTTTTTATTTTGTGGTTGTTGGTCGGGATCAAATATTTTAGCCTTAATATTTGTTTTTGTAGATATGGACAAATATTTGATTAAACCATCTACTCAAGCACCATCAAATGTTGGTAGACCAAGGCGGAAAGGTGAGCAAATTTCCAATATACATCATTATCAAGTTGATTTATTTTATCAAGTCATTGATATGCAACTTCATGAGCTTAATAATCGATTTGATGAGAGGAATAGCGAATTACTCCTTTGTGTGGCATGCTTAAATCCAAGAGACTCCTTTGTTGCTTTCAATAAGGAGAAATTGCTTCAATTGACTCAATTTTATCAAGTTATCTAAATATTTGTTATTTAGTGACGGATACAAATACTCTTAAGCATTTGTTCAATTTTTCGTTCAGCTCGTTTGGTTTCCCTTTAAAATACCCCCAAAAAAATTTTCGGGGGCGCTGCCCCCGAACCCCCCCCCCCCTGAAAATCATTCCTGGATCCGTCCCTGGTCACTTGCACTTGAGTCAATTATCCAATCACAAGCATCACTTTTTTTAGAGCTAAGTAATGCATGTCCTAAGTTACCTAGCTAATTTGAAAATGGAATTGAGTCACTTGAAAAATCTGCCTTTGGAGTAAAGGATTGCCGCACCCCTTTTCGGTATTTACATGAACAAGTTCGGGAGGCTGATGTGAGACAAAATGAACTGTCTCACATAGTGCAAATCAAGTCGCCACCCTATTTATTTCTAGGTTTAGGGAACCTAATCGTCATGACATAAAAATAAAAAAATCTAAGGCACTGATACGATCCTAGTTGCGTAGGATACGTAACGCGTATTTGATCTAGTTCGAAGGCTTGGATTTCACGCGGAAGATAGATAACTCAACTATATGAGTTAGACTCAAGAAAGAGACATGCCTTGCTTAATCTAAATCGATACAAGTGAGGGTCTTGATTCGTAGGTTAGGCTCAGACTCACACCTGAGAGAAAGCTACCTAAGGGAAACGAAATCAATGAGGTCGAAACTTTGGGTTTTACTTGTAATCAATCATAGCTTTCGGGACTAAAGATTGGAACAAGGCTCATGCATGAACAATTGAGAAAACTTCTCTGGGTTTAATTATCAAAAATATTGTCACCTTACAATAAAAAAGGTGGCTCCTTTAAATAGGAGAAACCGAAAAACTTACTTCGAAATCCTAATTCTAATTAAACTCCTAATTAAGTAATTACTTAAAATAATTATAAAATAAATCCAGCTATTTAAGTAATAAATAAAAGGAGTAATGGCTTTAATAAAAAGGTCTTGAAATTCCCTTTTCTCGGCACAAAACTGGACTCTTCTTCTTGGACCGCAAAATTGGAAATTGAGGGCGTGATCACGCCAAGGTTGGGCGTGATCACGTCGGGCTTCATCCAACGTGAGGCGTCCCTTCTGTTTTCGGCGTCATCATGTCGAGGCTGGGCGTGATGACGCTACAGCCAGTCTGCACCTCCATGTTTGCTTCTGTTTTCGGCGTGATCACGCCGAGGCTCTGCTCCAATTTAGCCACTCTCCTGTTTTAGGCATGATCACGCCGAGGTTGGGCGTGATCACATCCAGACCAATCTGGACATCTTCGCCTGCAGCTCCTTGCTCCGCCCTCACCAATTTGGCCAGCTTCACTTGCTTGTTCCTCTCGCGAGTTATAGATTGCCTAATAGGATTCGCATAAGGCACAAAGGCTCTAAACCCAAGAACAAAGGTTCATGGTCGTATTATGGACTCGGGAAGGTGTTAGGCACCCGAGTAACATCCGAAAGGTTACCGGTAAAAATGAGGTGTTTAAATAAAATAATTAAAAACACCTAATTGGCCCTCAGAGGAAACGCCGCTTTAGTATTTCGTAGGGTCGGGGCAAGTTCGGGACAAATTCGGGATAAGTATTTCCGTTTAATGGGATTGTTACCGTTTTTTACTAAAACGGGCGCACCTTTTATTATCATCGGGCCATGTATGATTAAATTAATTACTACGTGATCTATCATGCATGACTAACAAAATACTAATTTAATGAATGCGACAAATAAACCGAAGTGTGGGATCGAAGCCACCAAAACACATGTGTTGATACGCATGGAAATAAAAGCAATTAATCATGGCATTTAAAGCGAGTGTTTAAACAAAGTATTCATGTGAATTGATTTTAATTCTAACAATTCTAAATGTCATGCATATGAATATGATTTGAGTTTTTAACATTTCTAAGTAGACATGCATACGAAGATGTATATGTGCGAAAAGCGTTTAAATAAATAAAGAGGGGTAAAAAGTGTACTTGCGAGCGAAAACTTAATTTTTACCCTACAAAGTGAGAGTAGTAGCAATGGTTCAAAAAAATAATAAATAATAAAACAAGCATATAACATCTACTTGATTTTTGACAAACAAGTAATTAACTAAATAAATATGGCAAATAAATAAATTATTTATTGCATACGATAATTAATTAGACACGAAAATAAAGCAAACAATTTCTCATGTGAGCATATGAACACGTAATTATACGAGCAATTATACGACAGTTAAACACGTAAGTTACGAAAACTTGATGGACCGGGCCCAAGACTTTAATCAAAACAGCAGCTGGGCTTGGGATGAAATCAAGCCCAGAATTCATTAAAACAAGATGGGCTTGGGATAAAATCAAGCCCATCACCTTTCTTTCTCGCCAACCCCTTTCTTTTTCTTTTTCTTCTTCTTCTTCCTTGCGTCGCCGACGCCATGGTCGGCGACCAAGGTAAGATCAATCACCAAAACACAACCCAAAACGGACACAAAAAAACCAGCAACACAACAACAATTCAATCTAAGCAAAACAACAATTTATTTCACGAAAACATTGGGTAATTTTGACAAAAATGAAAATAGCAATTAAAATAACAATTGAGCAAATAATTAATTAAAGCAGCAACTAATTAATTTGAGGCAAGAACTATGAAATTAACTTGAAAACAAAGCAATTGAAACAAGTTTAGAGCATAAACGAAATAAATAAATGCAAGGAAGAAAGCTCACTTTGCTTTACAGAGAGAGTGAGAAAATAGAGAGTAAGGAGTGATTTTTTGGTGTCTCTGATGCCTTGTTTATAGGTGAAGGTTTGGAGTCGGTTGAGGGTTTGTGTGGCCAAGGATTGGTCATCGGCGAGGAAAGGGATGACGAGGCAAAGTGATGATGAACATGGCCGGAGTAAGGGGCAAGCTTGAGTTTATGTGGCCAAGGATGATCGATGGGATGTTTGTGATGATCAATTGGTCATCAGCGAGGCTAGAAGGTGATGGGATTAAAGATGAGGATGCATTAATTGTGCATTAATGCATTAATTCCGTACGAATGGGTTCGAGCTATGGCACGAGTGAACTCGTTTGACATGAACAAATGCCCAAACCGAGGGGACCAAAATGTGCAGAAAAATAAGACAAAATAACTACTCCCTCCGTCCCTTATTAGATGATGCTTTGACTTTGGACATGCATATTGAGCAGGCCAGATGATGCACTATTTGAACCCAAAAAATTTCGTACTTTTTTTCGAATGTATGCTAATCCTTAACGTACGTCCGAGAAAAAATTCGAAATTTTTTGGGGTCAAATAGCCCGTCATCCGGCCTCTTCGATATACGTGTCCAAAGTCAAAGCCTCATCTAATAAAAGACGGAGGGAGTAGTAGACAGTAAATAAAGAAAAAGTTCGGTTTAAGGTCCGAATTTTCTCGTTCGGAAATGTTAAAAGTTCGAACGAATAAATGTTATAATGACGAAAATTGAACGAAACAAAATAGGAAAAATAGCATAAAGCACCCATATACTATACACTAAAAGCAAAAACCTCCCCTGACCTTCAAAACGTCAATTACACCTCCCCTAAACTACGTTGACCGTGCAAAGTGTAGTCTCCATCCAGTTTGACTCACAGAACCGTCAGAGTTACTGCTTATAACCAGTTTCCTTCTTTTTTTAGCCGGTAATACTATGTAATTAATTAATTAAAAGGTTTGAATTTTATTTAAAACAAAAATTAATTTTTGAAAACTTAATTTGAGTTAAAACAAAAATTAGTTTCCTCCGATCTCTCATCTTCCTCGCAAACTTGCTTCGCCTCTACCACTTTCTTCTCTATCATCTGTCAGCTGCTTCTCTTTCATCACCGTCCCTAATCGTCACTCAAATATACTAATATTTTCCTGGTGCCTAGATGCACAAATTAATGTGTACAGAGCAAGACAGGGTCGAATCGCAGAGATTGAAGGAGTAAATTGCTAATGAAGATGTATGACAAGGCAATATGCAACAGATCTAACCAAAGTAACACTACTGGCGGGGTGGGGGGGGGGTGTTTATGTTGATTAACGAGTTAATCAACGTAGAGTATGGGAGCTAACAAAACAGAATTGTAAAGTACTTATCTAGGGCACGAAAGTAAAATGTGATCCAGGGCTAGAAATATAAACAATTCGTGCGCAAGAAAAGTAATGAAGAAGATATTAATCAAATAGGACGAGATCTTAGCGAAAGGTGCTCCAATGGGTTGTTTTCTAGGTCGGCTAGTCATCGGTACAGAGGTATTCCAGACTCATGTGCAGATCTGCTATAGGGACCGCGTTTCCACACCGCATCCCCTGCTTACCTTCTTAGATAAAAGTCACCCCCCGTTTCCACATATGAGGTGACCTTGACGTTCCGCCATCCTCCCAGGCATGAATGCGGGGAGGCCAAACTCAGAACGCCCATGAAGGGGAGGTAAGCCAGATCTAGGGCGCGATAGCTCGGCTTGTCAGACCCGTATCCCATACCCTAGATAACTGTTTACCCCTAGACAGAGGTCTCTCGCGCTACCTCTGCTAGGTGTCTACTATTATTCTAGGGCTTCGCGTCAGGTATAACCCTGGAAATGACATTCACTCATGTAGAAATACTAACAGGTGATCAGACTCTTAATATCCCTATACGAGCATGGAGTTAAATCGGTGAACAATCATGTGTCACAAGAGAATATGTTAAGCATGTATTAGACCTCTCAGCCGCACCCTACAACCCTCGAAACACCCTTCACTAAGAAGGGGGTATTTAGCTACTCATACTATAATATAAACAGTAGGTATATAGAATCATACAATAATAAAGAAAGTAAAAAGGAGTAGAGGAAACCGGTAGAATAATTAATAATCGAAGAGGAAAGTTGCGCCAAAGGCTGTTCTTGATGACAAGAGGAGAAGATCCCCAGAAAATAAACACTGAAATTAATGTAAGAAAATATCCTTGGACAACCGTCCTTACAAAAACCCTAACACTATGCTTATATAGCCTAATACTAGCTAGGAGACAAAACAGCTAAGGGCAATGAAGACGTGACAGCACATATCCTTGCAAAGGGAATATTCTGGGATTCCTGACATGCTTGATGCCTTCTGGAAGCACCTGGGATTCCATGCGGATCTTGAAGATGCTTTTCTTTGGTGGAAGATGCAGAACTGTCGAGGCCTTGAGACAGCGCACTGGTCTGGTTCGCGTCGAGGTCTTGACGACGTTCTTTCTTCTAGGCCTGGAAATTGGAAATCCTCAGAAATGCTCTAAAATTGTATCTTTTCGATCTTTTCCCTCTTTTGATGCTAATCTGCAAATAAGATTGGAATAAGGGTCAAATAGCAACATCAAGCCCCCGAAAGGGCTAGAAAAGAGGGTAAAACTGAGACTATGAAACGTGCTATCAGTCCCTTTGAATTTTGGTGTTCATACTCCTCCTCCCATAGCTTTCACCGCCATCATCCTCACCCCTTTCCCCTTCATAACGATGCCCACTACTACCCCTCCTGAACCCAAGATCGCCGCTCGTATTTTGCCAAAAAGCATCAGATCCGATGGTAGTGGTACTCTTTCTTAATCCAGATGATCATGTTGATGAGGAACATGGAGGAGGGCCTAGAGCTGTGAGGATTTTGGATCCGCAAGCAGCGAAGAGAAAGGGATGTTAAACGATGCCGTGAAGCACATGTATTCGCCGAATCTGAAAAATGGGTGGGGGATCCACGTGGTCCAAGAATTCAAGCTCTTGGTCAAAAAAGAAGACCGAATCCCCTTGGATTCAGCTATCGAGAAGCTCGTTCAGCTAGGCATGCAAAGGTAATTTCTTTTCCTCCAGATCTGCTGTTTTGGTTAAAGTTTGGGTCTTTTTCCAGGATCTGATTCAAATTTTGGTTTTTACAGAGGAGGGTTTGTTGTCTGTAGATGAGAATAGGGAAGGCCATGCTGTGTCAGTTAGTATTGGAACAGTTTGATGATATGCTTGTGAAGATAAATTTGGTTGCAACTTTTGTATCTTTCATTCTTGCTTATTTTCATGAATCTGAAACTGGGGTATGGATTTTATTTTTTCTACTATTGTAACCAATTAAGGTAGAAAGAAATTAATTTTGGACTGGAATAAGAAAGAAATTAAGGAAGATAATTTTGGATTGGAGAGAGGGAGCGAGGTGGGATGAAGAAGATGAAATTTTTGGGTAAAGATTTTCAGAGATTTTTGTTTTAACTCAAATTCAAACCTTTTAATTAATTACAAAAAAAAAAAACTGGTTGTAGGCAGTGACTCTGACGGTTCTGTTAGTCAAACTGGACGGAGACTACACTTTGCATGGTCAACGTAGTTCAAGGGAGGTGTAATTGACGTTTTGAAGGTCAGGGGAGGTTTTTGCTTTTCGCGTATAGTATAGGGGTGCTTTATGCTATTTCCCCAACAAAATAAAGTGACGCGAAAGAGAAAAATAGTAGAGAATTTTCAATTAAAGAAATAAAGCGATCGATCTATGGTCCGAGGAAACTCGCTCGGGACCGATAGAAGTTCGAGCGAAAAAATAGTAAAAAATATGAAAAACTAAAAAAGACACGAAACAGAGCGGAATATTAAAATAAATAGTCGAAGATCAAAATCGATAGAAATTTGACTTTGATGGGCTAAAATGTGATAAACGATAAAAACGGGTAAAAATTGTGACGAAAAATTCAAATTCGGATAGCAACAAGGATAATACTAGCTCAGCAGTTAACAAGGAAACTTTGCCGGAGCATTCAGCAGAGGCACCAACTTCATGATGTTTCTTTGCCTTATACTCATTCTACCACTCTGGATACCCATTTAACTTAAAACAACTTTCACGGGTCTGTTTCATATTGCCACAATGAGTACAACCTCCTCGTTAGATAGTATTGTAGGCTTTATGGTCGGATTCTTCTTTCCATTGGTAGAGATAGTGCCTAGTTTCAAGGATGAGTGTTGTTGTTTCATCTTGGATCCCTTAGAAAACATAACAGCACCAGTTGTAGTTTTTGTGCCTGTGATCATTACTGCCTAATATCTTCTCGCCGAACATGAGCATAAGTTTTTTCTACCGTTGGGAATGGTCTCAATTGCAACACATCACTTAGAATCTTATCCAAACGGTCATCCATTCCATCGAGGAAGGTGTAGACCCTATTTTCCTGAAGAATTAGAGTTATACTTCTCTATATCAGCAGCACACTCCACAGGATTTGGACGACGAAAGTCGATTTCTCGCCATAAACCTTGAAGGTCATTGTAATACTTTTCAATGGGTCCTCCAGCTTGTCTCATTCTAGCCACCTTTTTTCTGCAGGTCATAGACTTGAAAGGTGTCAGTTCCATCATAATAAGTAGTAGCAATAGAATCCCATACCGTTTTTGCAGTTGGAAAGCGAATAAAATTGTTGATCAAGGCTGGATCCATGGAGTTGATTAGCCACCCTTTCACAATTGCATTCTCGGTTCTCCATTTTCTGAATGTCGGGTCAGATTGGTGAGGTTGTGGGAGTTTCCCGTTAATATATCACAGTTTGTCTTTGCCCGAGATATACATCTCGACAAGCTGGGACCATAAAGCATAGTTGCTGTTATCCAACTTAATGCCAATCTGTGTAGTGGAAGCATCATTGCTTGGTGGGTTTGGTTGATTCTTGGTTTTGGTTAAGACTTCTATCATCCTTGTTGTTAAATCTTCCAAAATAGACTTAGTATGGTTGCTGGTGTACCGTTCTAGCTTATTCAATTCTGACATCCTCTTCCACAGAAGAAGAAAAGAAAAGAAAGGAAAAAGAAAAGAAAAAAAGAGGTCGTTTATAGCAAAGATCCTAAGATCAATGCTCCGCTGCCATGTTAAATATGGGTTTTTAATATATTCCTGGTATAATTTTACAAAGTTGTATACAAAATATATAGGCTACAAAAGACACGTTAGAAGCTATTTTTGCTATACATAATTTTAGGCTAAGAATTTGGTTGACCTATAAAAGATGGGATTCTAATTTCTCCTATAATCTCTCCTATATTTTTTCCACTAAAATCAAAATTTATAACTCACGCCAACACAAACTTTAGGTATAAATAGAAAAGACAGTGTTCAATATACCGAGCAGAATTGTTTGGAGTTCTATATGGCATCCGAGAAGCACTGAATGAGGGTTGATGTCGTTTAGAAGTTCAAGTAGACAATGCTAACGTTGTTCATGCTTTTAATCTTGATCGTTCTTTTTCTGTAGCAAATTTGGATTTGATTCGTCATATCAAGACTTTAATGCGAACAGAGGATAATATCATTCGTGTGATTCATATTTTTCGAGAAGCTAATAGCGTTGTGGATGGGATCTAGTGGTTGGATGATATTCCTCGAAATATTGCTATAATTGCTAGTCCATACTTGTGGAGCTTTCTCCTATCTAATATAAAGCTTTAAGCTTTCTCAAAATAATAAAATAATAATAATAATAAAAAAAAGAAATGGATCTTTAATCTCAACTTTAACTTTTGTTCTCATGTCACCAGACTCTCACCCTCATGGCTTCACCAAGGTTGTGCCGGCCACTCATCACAAAATCAAAATGGTCAATTTTCACTATTGCTGCTCGAGGTCAAGGACGGATCCCGGGGGGCTACCGTGGGCTGATGCCCACCCTGGGCTAATGGGAAATTTTTTTTTAGTATACAGCCCAGCCCAAATCTCTAATCTAACCCACCCTAAATTAATTGCCTTATTGAGTAAATTGATACCCAATCTGTTGTTAAATAATTAGTGCTACATCTCTAGATTAATTACATATCCTCAATTTCACAAATCGATTAACGGTTTGCTCCAATCTTGCATTTTAAATTAATTAGCCAAAGTTTCGTATTTTTAAAATTAAATTTTGGTCGTCCATCAATCGAATATTTCGTACGAATTGGTGAATCGGCGATTGATTTTAAAATATTTTAGTCGACTCCATTTTTTATTTTGTGGTTGTTGGTCGGGATCAAATATTTTAGCCTTAATATTTGTTTTTGTAGATATGGACAAATATTTGATTAAACCATCTACTCAAGCACCATCAAATGTTGGTAGACCAAGGCGGAAAGGTGAGCAAATTTCCAATCTACATCATTATCAAGTTGATTTATTTTATCTAGTCATTGATATGCAACTTTATGAGCTTAATAATCGATTTGATGAGAGGAATAGCGAATTACTCCTTTGTGTGGCATACTTAAATCCAAGAGACTTCTTTGTTGCTTTCAATAAGGAGAAATTGCTTCAATTGACTCAATTTTATCAAGTTATCTAAATATTTGTTATTTAGTGACGGATACAAATACTCTTAAGCATTTGTTCAATTTTTCGTTTAGCTCGTTTGGTTTCCCTTTAAAATACCCAAAAAAAAAAATTCGGGAGCGCTGCCCCCGAACCCCCGCCCCCCCTGAAAATCATTCCTGGATCTGTCCCTGCTCGAGGTGCAAGCTTCAGGTCCGGGCTTGAGTTCACTTGATGTGCCGGTTTGAGGTCCACTTTAGGCCCAAGAAATGTTGACCTAAATTCTAATTTTTTTGGACCATGTAGGATTCGGACACAATTCTAACATATTCTATAATTAATGAAACCTTATGATAACTTTCGGAATTTAAATAATCAATTAATGCATTTACCATTTTTGGAGAAAAGGGAGAGAAAAAAGGGTTGAAAAATACAATGAAGTTCAAACGTAACGTATAACCATCATGTTGTAGAAAATTACAGTTTGCCAAATTACAGCTCTCATTTGGATTACAAATTTGATTCAAATGTTACAGCGGTTGCAGGCAACCAATCACTGCCTTGGATGAATGATCCCACAGTATACTTCCCTGCTTCGTCTACTGTCAGGGAGGGCTTGTAGCCGGCCCATTGAACCCTTTGGGCCACACCAGAACCAGGCCCAGAGTTTATGTACTCCGCGTAGAATATGGACGCTGGTGGGTCAACACCAGAAACCCATGCTGTCCACCCTACTGGGTTTAAGAAATCACCAATATTGGACTGCATAATCACAGTGGTGGAATACTCTTTCCATGGCCTACCAAGGTATGTTTTAGCTCTGAGATCATCAAAAGCAGAAAGCGTACACTTCTGGATAGAGATGCCAGTGTTCTGGTTAGGATCCTTCTTCCCCTGAGCTGTGATCGTGTTGAACTGGTTATCCATAGGTTGTCTAGGCTGGATGTTGCAGTTTTGGAGAACAACGGCCGCGTTGCCGAAGATGAAGTCAATGGTCCCCGTAACGTCACAGTCGCGGTAGAATTGCCGGTTGGAGTGAGCATAGAGCGTGTCCTGAAACGCGTTGAATGCACATTGGTAGTACACAGACATGTCTGAGCCAGAACGGAACGCAACTGCTTGGTGCTTCGCTGCCCCAGCTGTGTTCATGAACGTTATACCTCTCGCTATAAAGCCCTTGCCCGCAACAGCTGCACATCACAGAGTTGTATAGTTAATGATCAGGTCCTTCATATCTTGCATACATACAACAAACAAACTACAAAGTTGATACTTGAACCAGCAAACCATCCTTGACCATGTCAACTTTCAAAAGTAGACTTTGTGTGTGTGAACTGAAGTCTGAACATAGCTAAGCAATCTTAGATGCACGTTGTAATACAAGTGGTGCGGGCCAACTAAATCAGTGACCAAACATGTCACATGCAATCTTGCTATCCGTATGTATGCAGAACTTTCGAAGATTGAAAACTAGAACCAAAGAAGTCTCCCTCTCCTCCAGACAAAAATAACCATTAATTGGCTTTTATTATTCAGAACGGCTTTTCCAGGTCATTGTGTATAGGGAGATAATAAAGATCAGTTTCTACCAAATATATTCAAAGAAATATAAAAAAGAGAGCAATAACATCATTTAATGAGACAACCTAAATTATTAATCTACATAACCTAATAACTCCCTCTGTGTTTTTATAATAGACGCGCAGAGGGTAAAACCCATTGTTGGGTTTTATTTGACGCCTTGTGCTCCTTTTTTCATTTTTTAATATTATTTTCTGATGCGGGTCCCACTTGCACAGTACATTTTTTAATATTTTAATATTATTTTTTGATAATGTTCCCACCAGTACAGTAATTTTTAATATTTTAATATTATTTCTGACATGGAGCTCATCACCACAGAATTTTTTTTACTTTTTAAATATTATTTTCTGATGCGAATTCCACTTTTCTTAATTTTTTCAAAAAGTAAGCCCGCGTCTTGTATAAGAAAAGGGAGGGAGTACTCACTTGCAGGCCTGCACTTGTCTGGATTATGATTTATACATGTGATGGGACTACTAGAATAGACCTTTTTGTAAATAATCTACAAACAGATAGACACATGGTGGGTACCAACATCAGAATTTTGTCAAGTATTCTTAGCAGTTCACATGGAGAGAAATTAGCCACTAATGGTCCATGTGCATCACTCACACACATACATCATTGTAGGCTAATAGAATTGTTGAATAGCAGAATTAAACCACTCTCTACGCGTTTCCCAGATCATCATGTTGATTAAAGTTTAGAAACCACACTTCCAATTTTGAGTATTACAATGACATTCTAAGGGGTTTTCAACTACAATGATACATACTTCTCTTTCAACTAGTTAGATTTCTTTTGATTAGCTGCAAAATTAACTAAATCAGAATTATCATGTCCTAAGCAAACAAGCAGTAACATAATCAGAAAACTCTAATGAAAAACAGAATGCTCTGGAAACAGGGAAATAATGAAGTATTACTTACCAAAAGTGGCCGTGGAGAAGGTGGGAGTCCCGTCGACGAAATTCCGGCTACCCTTGATGAAAGTCTTGGTCTTGCCATCGCCATAGATCATCACATTCCATAAGTTCTTGGGCAAATCCACATTCTCCACATACTCACCTTCCTTCACATAAATAATGAATCTTGATTCACTCTTCTTTGGAATCTTTTCGACTGCCTCACCAATGGTCGTGACATTCCCTGTGCCGTCTTTGGCCACCGTCACATCGGGCGGCGGGTTGGATTCTTGGAGCAGCCTCCTGTCCCTTATCCTAACCCAACCTGGAAACCCTTCAAACCCAAGTAGCCTCCTATGAATTGGGATGTTAAAATCAGACAACAATGTAATAATTTTGGCAGCAATTGCCAAGCTATTGCTCGCAAACTCGGTTGAATTCTCCATTGCCGTCCTCATTTCATCAACAAGTGTTTGATTGAAATGCTTGGTGCCATTCAGATCTTGCAGAGCATCCAAGCAAGTATCTTGGTCAGTGATGGAAGTACTGAGCCAAGTTTTCATGTCATCAATCTTGGATCCGTTTAAACTGATCTGCTGCTGTCCTTGACCGATCGCTATGGATGCAATTGAATCGTTGAGTCGATCCATAGCATCATCGAACACTACAGCGCAAACATTCAAAGCAGCTTTAAGTGGGCCGTCAAGATTGCTGCTTTCGATGAGATTTGAGGGGTAATCTTTGATTTTGGAGAGCTCATTCATGGCAGCCTCCAAAGAAAGCTTGAAAAGGACTTCTGGGTCAGTGGTATTTGAAGATTCAAGGGCGGAAATGCTCGAGTAACAAGAAGATGGGTATTGGGTCACTCTGCACATAGATTTGAGAGAAGAAGCAGGGGTCACTTCAGGAGGAGCAGGAACTTGATTGGGAGTTGTGGTGTTTCGCTTGTGGGCTACAACTCCTATAACAGCACCGACTATGACTGCTAGAAGAACAATGGAGGAGACAATGAGGATGATGAGACGTTTTCTTGATTTTTGACGAAAGGCTTGCTGTTCTGCCTCGTCTACCTTACCATAACCCTTGAAGGAATTGATGGACTCCATCGTTTTAGTTAATTCTCTGCTGACAAATGAGGTTTAGTAGCTCGTCCTCGTTAGCTACAGTACGAGCTAGAGGAATAAGAAAGAAGAGTTTCTTTTGCTTTCTGTTTTTGCCCTGATTTAAACTTTATCCGAATTTTTTCGTGGTGCGTGAGGCAAACGAGTAGGGGTGGGCATCGGTCGGTAGTTCGGTATACCGACCGAAATATTTCGGTATTCGGTATACCGAATACTCAAAAATAATTACCATACCGTACCGAACTAAATTTCGGTACCGTACCGAAATACCGAATTTAGTTCGGTACGGTATTTCGGTATACCGAAGTACCAAACTTAATTATTCATGAGTTAATAAAATTACAGCACCATGAAAAAGAAATTCACAACACTGTCTTCAAGCCAAACAAAGAAGAAAGAAAGAGACGAAAACGTAAAACCCACATGCAATGCACGCATTGTATGAGCAGGCTACTCCACTGAGTCTGACCATTGCAATAGACAAACCAACCCAATCAAACATAAAATTCTGGTAAAAATAAAATAAAGGGAGTGAGTTTGGTTTCGCAGGGGAGGGGAGAGAGTTTGGTTCGAAGAGGAAAAGAACCAAAATTAAAATAGAACTTGGTAATTGTGAAGAACCAAAAGGAAAATAGAACTGGTAATTATTTTGTACAAGTGCACGACATTTCGGTTCGGTAGGTTCGGTAATACCGAACCTATCAAATCCATTACCGTACCATACCGAAATTTATTTCGGTACCGTACCGAAATACCGAACAGTAAAAATGTGTAAAAAATTACCGACCGAACTTGCATTATTTCGGTACGGTACCGCGGTAATTTCGGTACGGTAATTCGGTGCCCACCCCTACAAACGAGTGATGTTTTGAACCTTTACGGGGGGCGTGGAAGTGCCCTTTATACTACAGTGACAGCATAGACGGAAGGACCATTTCTCTCCTCTTAGTAGCCGTTTGGCGTTCCGGTTCTACTCGGGAAATGACTTTCCCGAGTAGAAAATCGAAGGAGTAGGTGTTTGGTAACACCTACTCGAAAAGGACTTCTTTTCAAGGCAAGGCCAATTGGCCTTGCCTCCCACTGGAGCATTTTGCTCCAGTGGTAAACGGTGGACTTCCCTCTTCTCCTATTTTTTTTTATTTCATTTTAATTTTTTTACTTTATATAACCAACAAAATAAATTAAAAACTAACACAATAAAATCTCTACCTCAAGATAAATAATTCTAGATCCACTTTTCCTATTTTTATTAATTTTTTAAAAATGGGTTTTATACATTTTATAGTTATTTTACATCCAAACCATAGTTTTGAAAAACTGTTTTACCAAACACCTCAAGTATCTAACTTTTCCATTTACCAGAAGTCATTTTCCCATAAAACTTTTCCCACAGAACTTTTCCAACTAGAACCGGAACGCCAAACAGACCCTTAGTTCGAACTATTTTTTTCTTCGATCCTTCTTTCATACGAGGATGAGCATTGTTGGAAAAATAAAAACTATCCCAATCAAAGATTCAGAATCTGGCCGAAGGAGAGATGACTAATTTTTTTTTTAACTGACGTGCTGTCGATACACCTCAAAAATAATATAAATATCCTGGGTTTATGGCACCACGGGATCCCTAAGGTTATTATTTTCATTTTAGTTGGTCCCTAACAACGATTTTGGTTCAAGTTGGTCCCGAACGTTAGCCACGTTAGCCACCGGGGGTCCTTCTTGTCATAACGGAGATAACGACCGTTATTTTTTAATTTTTTATTATTAAAACTGAAAAAACATCTGACGACTGGACCCACAACTCAGATTTTTCTGATTTCTTATTTAAAATATTAGTTTTATTTTCAAAAAATAAATTAATAAAAAGTTAAAAAAATGAAAAGGATAAATTATTAAAATTTCAAAAAATTTAAAGTGGGACCCGTTCAAATTTTACTTCATATCTCCTTCCCCTCTCTTCGTCTATGCCCATCCATCATTTACTAAAATAAGCATTCCCTATTTTTTCAAACATAGCTTCACCATCTTCTTCAAAATTGAAATTTTATTTCCAGTTTTTTATTTTGTTTCAACAGAAAATATAAAAAAGAAAAAATTGTTTTAAAATTAAGGGAAAACTAATCTGCAAAATTAATTAATTCTAAAACCCAATCTGCAAAATTAGTAGCTTGCCATCACTTCCAACGGCGCTGGAAGTGGGTTTTGTCGAATTCGAATTTTGGCTTGGCTTTGATGAATGAATGGATTGTGAGAGAAATGTGTTGAGAGATGAAGCTCATGCCATTGATAATTGGTGCTGGGAAGGTGGAAGAGAGAGTAGGTGTTCTTTTTTAATTAATTCATACGCTTTCCGTCGGTCCGTTTCCGTCTGGTTTGTATGAACGGGTACGGGTTTGTATGAACGGGTATAGGTACGGGTTGCTTTCGATTAATTCAATTGTTTTGCGTTCAATTAATTCAATTGCTCGTTTCCAATTGATTCAATTGTTGTCTTCAATTAGTTCATTTCCTATTTTTAATTTATTTATTTAATCAATTATAAATAAATTGAAATGGTTGGGTAATACAACGAAGAGGAGGAGATGGCTTGTTTAATGGGTTCGGAATTATGTAATATTGGGTATAAGGGTATAAATTTCTCACCTGTAAAATTGAATGATTTTCGGGTTTGGGATTACGGAAGAAATAAAGGAAGAAATTCATGTTTACTTGTATGGTTTGTTTCTAATTAAATAAATACATTTTGGAACATATATAAATTAATTAATTAAATAAAAAGATGAATAACGGAGAAGAAGCAGATGAAGAACAGGGAAATAGTTTTCGTGGTACTCGTGCTTCTGGTAAATCGAAGCAAGAAGTAATATTTGAAAATATGCGGGTCCCGCATTAAAAATTTTGGAATTTTAATAATCTATTCTTTTTATTTTTTTAAATTTATTTTTTGAAAATAAATTACTGTTTTCTGACATGTGGGGTCCGCCGTCAGGTCGCTTTTCAGACAAAATAATAAAATAATGACACTTAACGGCTATTTACCGGCGTTATGCCAATAAGGACCCCCGGTAGCTAACGTGGCTAACGTTCGGGACCAACTTGAACCAAAATTGTCGTTAGGGATCAACTAAAACGAAAATAATAATCTTAGGGACCCCGTGGTGCCATAAACCAATATCCTGCAACAAATGCACAATTAAACTGTGTATAGAGGTACAGGGTCGATCCACAGGGACTAAGGTGAACACTATCTTGTGTTGTGCAACAAGGGCAAACTGTTCGAAACAGTAACAAGTAACAGGGGTTTTCAGGAGTTGGTTGTTTAACAACTAAGAAAGCAGTAATAGACGGGAATAAAATAGATAATGAATCAATATAAGAGGGAGTTCCCAGTAGGAATCTATCTCCGGTTGCTTCTAAGGTCGGCTGATCATTGGTGCAATGATCTTTTAGCCCTCGCTAATAGACGCGCTATAGGGACCAGGTACGTTTAGGTCCCCTGCTTCCTTTCATACGAGAAACTACTCTAAGGTACGTTTATGGAGCAATCTTGACGTTTTGCCGTCTCCCAAGGTACGTTTATGGGAGCAATACTCAAAGGCCCATGAAGATGAAGGAAGACGCGTCCAGGGCGAGACACTCAGTACGTTCGAGACTCTACCCCGATCACTTACTTAACCCAATCAGATGAAACCAGCAACCTGATAACTCGGATTGGTCGTCTACTTTACCCTGCAGCTTCGCGTTAGTTATAACCACAGTGATGACTTTAATCGCCTAGGGAAAATAGCTAGTTGATCAGGCTAGTAGTAGTCCTAGTAGAATTAACAAGAAATTGTTAAATAAATAAATACCAACAGGGATATATTAATTTTACTTTGACCTCACAGCCTTCTCAAGCAACCTTTGATGATCCTACCAAGAACAAATGAGTTTAGCTACTCATAATAAAATTAGAATAAATAAATAAATAAAATTGCATAAAGAAAAGAGAGATGAAATTAGAAAAACCCTTATTGATTACCGGCTGGAGCAAGCTCCGGTTTAAAGTCGGAATTACAAGGGTGCCGGAGGCAAAGAGAGAGTTCAGAATTCCAAGATGGAAGATGATAGAAGAAGAGAAGAGATCCGAAACCCTAAAACAAAAGGGTTTATAAAAGAAAATTACAAAAAAGGGAAATTCCTAAAATAGAAATTAATAAAAAAGAAAAATCCTAATTTAATTGGAGTTGATCTTGGAATATTTTCTTGCCAAAACGGGAGAGATTGGATTTAAATGGGACGGATCAGTTGACTTTCCTTGAAAAAGGAAGTTTCCTTGTTTGCGCTTGGATCCTTTGCTGCTGCGAGCGCACAAGTGCAGGGGCAAGATGCTGCCTGCACACTGTTTGCCGACTGCTGCTAGGGCTAGCTGCTCAAATCCTGTCCAGAATCCATGAAAAGTGTATCTTTTTGATATTTCCTCTCCAAAAGCCCTGATCTGTCAAATAGTATGAAAACAGAAGGGAATCAGTAGCACAATGCCCAAAAAGGGCTAGGAAAGGAATGGGAAATTAGCACAAAATACATCACATCAGTAACCCTCTATCTAATTGCGATCCGAATCTGAATCTGAATATATCCAACCGAATAGAAATTTTTGGAGCGGATCGGTCGAATAAAAAAATTTTGGTCAACCCTAACAAAAAAAGAGATATGAAAAAACTGAATTCAAATTCCAAGACGATAGGAAAGATTTCTGACCTTCTTGTATGAAGCATTTTTCGTCACGATACCAACTGCCTTTTATGAAACTGCATTCCTCTCCTTTCCTGATTTCAAAGACAATCATATTTATAGCACCCTTTCCATTTGCACATATAGTACATTTTTATTATGGACTTCGATCTTCATTTAGACTTCCTCCTTAAGGACTGAATAATATTATGCTATTTGCCTCTATTTTCGCCAACCAAACTTTCTGAATGAGATTCCTCCTTTTGTTGTTTGGACCACTTTTAGTTGTCTGAGAATAGTGGTGATCTCTTCAAAAGTAAATGTTTGCTTATCGTAGAGCAGCGACATATTATGGTGCTCATACGAACATGCAAGGAAATGAGAAGCATTAACCCTTCTCCTCATCGTCACACATGATCCTCAATTACTCTAGCTTAATGATTCACTTCACGAACGAGTCAATACAATAAATTTCTTTCTTCAAAACTAACTGATTTGATGATGCATTACATAGACAAATAGATTCAAGTTTCTCCAATTATTCCTCTCCCCAAAACCTGAGTATGGCAAAGCAACCTTATCTATATCCATGTCTAAAATGTCAAGACTAGCTTCAATAAGAATCCCACTACGCAATGGTTTGACCATCCTTTATAAAAGTTATTGCCCAACCGATCAATCAGTAGAAATCATTGCCTCTACATAATTACTAAGGACCCATATGATATCTTTATAATCCCATTACCACTTCTATTGAAAATCTATATCTTGTCTTTTTTCAAGTACCAAAATGAAACTAGATTTATCTCAAGTTTTAGGATGTGTCTAAAATTAGGCAAAATCCTAACTATACCATTGATTAATTATCGAAGTCATCCAAAATAATAAATAAAACTTATGGCCAATATGAAATAAAATTTGTATATAGTGGTAACAAGATCGTCTTTAGAGATTGGGTAGGATGTAAACTTTAGTGATTACCAATTAGAATCAAGAAAGAACAAGTAACAAAAAAAAAGGGGTTGTGAGTTTGAGAATTAAAGCTATTAATTAAATAACAACATAGTAAACAAAACAGAGTAAAGATGGTGATTAATTCAAGTAGAGCAAGCTTCCTAATAAAGATTTACCTCCACCTATGATTGTAGTCAACTGATTTCGATTCAAGGTTGTTCAATTTCTAACTTGTAGATTAGCTATAGAAACCAGGTATACTTAGGTATCCTACTTTTTTTCTTAAGAGAAGTCACCTAAGGTACGCTTATAGGGTTTATCCAAGTTGCCCATGAAGTGGAGGAAAGACTAATATTGTCCAAGAGGCACAGTACGCTCGAAAACTTTAACCCAAAGTATTTATTTATCTAACCTAAAAGACCAATGATATAATGACTTCGTATTAGTAGTCTACTCTATCTTCCAACATTGCAATTCTAGACAAAGCCTTTTGAACGACTGTAACTACTCATGAAAATCCTAGGTTGGCTAAACCGCAAATCAAAAAACAAGTATTAATGATGATCAAACAATAAATAAACAAGTACATGAATTGGAATTTATTTAGAACGATTATACCTAACATTTGTTTAATATGTAACATTCGATGATCCTTACTGAGGAAAAGAGATTTAGCTACTCATAACCATGTTCAGAACAACAAAGTGAAGTAAAAAAAATAGTTATAAGTATTAAGAAAAGAGGGGAAGGAGAAAACACTACCAATGCAGCAGTCTACAAAGTCGCTAAGAATAATTCTTAGTGCTGAAAAAGTAACTATTTTATATATATATATATATATATAATGAGATATATTCCTAGTTATAGTCTAACTGGGCTTCTTTTAATTGTTCTTTGATAACAGGACACGTGACAACTACAATCGCACATAATAAGGACTTTCCATTAATGAACACGTGTCTGACTTGCTCTTCATGTTTCTTCCCAACAACAAAGCTCCATCTTTGGCAAGACAAGAAGAAAACTTACCAAAATTCTAATCGATGGCTCGATTTCCAAAGTGCCTCATTTATACCCTTTTCTGCAAATAGGAACCAAATAGACACTAATGAGTAGAATCAAAGCTAAAAAAATAGACATAAAAGAGAAAAAAATATATGAATAATTTGAATGTTATCAACCATCATACATTTTTACCTTAATAGTTTTCACACCACCATTAGTACAAGGGTACTCATAATCCATAATCATACCACCCCTATCGCTAGTACTGTAGGAATCAAATAAATCTCTATGCAAACAGTGATAATGTGAAAAAAATCGAATTCAAATTCCATGAAGATAGGAAAGATTACTTGCCTCTTTGTCTGAAGCATTTTTCGTCACGATACTAGCTGCCTTCGATAAAACTCTATTCCTCTCTTTTTCTGATTGCAACTAAGAACAATCATATTTATAGTGCCCTTTCAATTTGCACATATAACACAATCTTTATTATGGACTCGATTTCCTCTAGACTTCCCCCTTGAAAAATGACATATTCTGCTTCTTGCCTCTATTTTCGTCAACCAAACTTTTTGAATGAGATTCCTCACCCCTTTTAGCTGTCTGAAAATAGTGGTTATCTCTTAAAGAGTAAATGTTTGCTTGACGTAGAGTAGGAACATATTATGGTGCTCATACGAACTTGTAAAAAATTCAGAAGTATTAACCCTTCTCTTCATCATCATACATGACCCCTAATTACTCTAACTTAACGTTTCTCTTCACACAAAAAAGTCAATACAATAGAGTTCTTTCTTCAAGACTAATCGGTTCAATGACCCTTTATCGAGACAAATAGATTCAAGTTTCTCTTATCACCCATCCCTCCCCCCCTCCCACATCGAGTCTAGCAAAGCAACCTTATCTATCCCCATGTCTTCAATGTCAAGAGTAGCTTCAATACTCCGTAGAATTCATACTACGCAACAATTTGACCATCCCTTATTCTTCCCCACAAGAGGAAGTTCAACCATCTCCCTTTTCTCCAATCCATCCTCTTATTTTAAAGATAGGAAAACATTCTATTTGAGAACATAAATCTTGGTACGAGACGTGCAAGTTGGGAAACTCCTTCATAATACGACGATCCTCTTCCCTTCTAGTGGTAGGGAGAGTATCCATCTTTTGAATATTTATCCTCCCAACAACCCTCTCGATCCCTCTCTTCCTTTCATATCGCACGACATTACAAATCAAT
The DNA here is from genome assembly GCA_963691705.1 of Viola odorata. Classification (NCBI taxonomy): domain Eukaryota; kingdom Viridiplantae; phylum Streptophyta; class Magnoliopsida; order Malpighiales; family Violaceae; genus Viola; species Viola odorata. The sequence goes on along the minus strand of OY829540.1, from coordinate 19,288,425 downwards.
TGTGACACTCCAATACCATAACAACCTAGAGCTCTAACGATCTCCTTTGCATCTATAACATCATCAAATCGAACAAAGCAACATGACAACTTGTCTTACTAATTTATTTTATTTGGTATGGATATATCCACCAGCCGCTCTAAGTTGCATAAACGCCACTTCATGATCATGATGAGCCACCAAAGAGACTTCGCAATAAAGTGGCTAGTAAAGTTCTTAGTTTATAATCTCGTCGTATTCTTTTTTTCCCTCCAGACTTATGTCAAGGGTTATTGTGGATATGACCTTGATGAGAATTGTCGTATAAAGCAACACCTGTGGCTGGAGCCACCAAAAGGTTAAGGTTTCAGGAGAAAACTGAGAATTTTTATTTTATTAATATTTTGTACAATATAAGTATTAGCAATAATTTACACTCTCTTAATCTGATAAGTAGAAGTTTTCAAACTATGTTCTACTGTCATGAATAGGGTTGTCCATAGAAATACCGTACCGAAATTACGCAAATTCGGTCGGTATTGTTTTACACAAATTTACTGTTCGGTGTGGTATTGGTTTTGCCAGGTTCGACATTACTGACCGAACCTACCGTACCGATTGTCTTCTGCACACCTTTCTTTTTCCTCCATCTCCAATAGGTCCAACACAATACCTTCACCTACCGACCACCTCTATCACCTCACTCCTCCTCCTCCATTACCCACCGACCACCACCTCCACCCACCTCCCTCCTCATCCCGCCTCCACCTTACCACCATCACACCACTAGTGCCTCCTCTCTCCTTCATGACCTCACAGCAACAAACACCATTATCATCCACATCGTCGTTGTGGTCACCACCAAATTCGTTCCTCCAGATTTGTTCAGTGCGGATTGTTTCCAACTGCCACTTCCAGTAACCATCATCTTCTCGTCTCACTCAGAGGACGCCGGGCGAGGTGGCCGAAGACGACGTCCGAAGAACGACTAGCCACCGTCGACGACATCCAGGGAACGGTTGGGCGAGGACAGATCTGCTCGGAGAGGCGGAAGAGGAGGGAGAGATGGAGGAAACAACGGTGGTGAAGTGTAGAGGTGGAGGTGTAGGTGGCTTCACCGGTGGAGATGGAGGTGCAGGTGGTGGTGGTTGCGGTTGAAGGAAAGAAAGAAGAAAGAAGAAAGAAAGAAAGAAAGGAAAGGAGGCACAAGTCTCAAGCCCTAACCTTTTTGACAGAACAAATCCATCGAAAATGGATTATTAAAACAGTATGTTCCGATGCACTACCCATTTTTGACAAATTTGGCTCGTCAAAATAGTATTTGTAAAGAACTAATTTCGGTATTTTGGTATGGTACCAAAATTTAGTTTGTACGGTACAGTATTTAATTTTGAGCATTCAATATACTGAATACTGAAATATTTCAGACGGTATACCGAAATACCGTCCGATAGACAACCCTAGTCATAGACTAGGGCTTACGATACTGATTTAGTGTTAAGGAATGAATAAAATAATGCTGAGAAAGTCAATGTTTGAAGAATAATATCCTTTATGATCTGACTATATTCGAATAATCAGTATAATTTTTTAATGTGGCTTGGTTCAGTAGATGGGGTGTTTTCCTTTTTCGTGATTATAAAACGTTAATGTTTATTAATGTTGGCTTTGAATTACATAAGAAAAATATTGTAATACTATGCAAATTACGACACCACTTTTGATTAGGGCTATCAATTCGGGTCTATGGGTTCGGTCCAGACCCGGCCCGGCTAGACCCGAAGACAATTAGGTCGGGACCAGACCCGGTCCCGATAAAAAATGGGACCAAAGTTCTGGTCCTGGCCTGACAGAGTGTTTCTAGGTCCGGGATCGGACCCCCGACCCAAAATTTTCTCTTTTCTTTTTTTTTCTTTTTTTCTTTTTTTTTTCCTTTTCTTCCTTCTCACGACCTCACCCTCCTCTCTTTATTTTTTCTTTCTTTTCTTTCCCTTTTATTTCTTTTCTTTCCTTTGTGTAGGTGTGGACGTGGTGGTTTGGATGTGGTTGGGTGAGTTGTAGTGAGGTGGATCCGAGTTTGTTGGCGATGGAGTGTGTGGTAGTTGTGTTTGTGTTGGCAGTCGGTGATTGCGGAGGCAGAGAGGGAGATTGAGGTGTGTTAATTTGGGATTAATTGAAATTGGGTGTGGCTCTGGAGTTGATTTTGCAGGGGATTAATTAAGATTCGTTCAAATTGGTTGTGTTGTGGTGAGGCCGAGAGGGATAGAGTGTGTGGGGGTATGTGGTGGTTTAATTCAGGTTTTGGTTGAGGCGGTTTGTTTGGTGGTGACTAGTGGTGGCAAGGTAGTGTTGTCGGCGGTGGTGGCAGTTGTGTTGAGGTTGTGGTGTTTAGGTAGTGATGGCTATGGCGTTTGAGGTGTTGGTCGGCGGCGAGAGTGTGAGTGAGAGATGAAATTGAGAGAGATGGATGAGTTTAGGTTATATTTTACCGGGTCTCGGGTTAGGCCCGACCGGGTCTGGGTCTGACTAGGTTAAGACCCGGGGCTGACCGAGTAAGGATCAGACCCGACCCAGACACAATTTGGGACCAAAATTTTGGTCCCGGTCCCAGAAAAAGACCCGGGTCTGGGTCTTCGGATCCTGGGTCTTTTTGACAACCCTACTTTTGATGCACAAATTTCAGCACAAATCTTTGAACAACAAGATCACCGTCCAAGTTAATTTCTTCGACTAAGAATTACCACACAAGTCAAAAAATTTAGCTGCAATTAAATGCTCAACCATGGTTTATGGTCTATATATATCCATGTAACATTTGTTTGCAAAGTGTGAGTATTCGAGTGGTTTTTTCAAGTGTAAAAGAAAAGGGGGAGTGTTTTGGGAGTTTGAGGTTCAATACTCCATATAGTTTAGTTTTCATTTAAGGAGTGATGTGAGTTTAGTCTATTTGAGTGCATCTCATAAAAATTAGTGTAGCTTTTTTTATAGAGTTGTCGAGTGATTTCTCGTGTGAGGTATTTTTTAGGTTTCCTAGGGACTTGGGTTTGAGATTAACCATTTTGTAATTCTTCACTCATTTTTCTTGTTTAATATAATTCTCATTTATCTCTACCAGTGGATATAGGTAAGTTGTCGAACCACATAAAATTCCTGGTGTTCTTGTGTTTCTCAATCTCGTTGTTTTCTTTATTAATTTCTCAACAATGTCATTCGCTAAAGTTATGTTATTAAATTTTTTGAGTGGAACACGGTTTCGTGTGGGTAGTGTGTGATTGTAAGGGATCCAGCTGTAGAATGAGAGATATAGCTAGTGATTGTATAATTGTCCGTCAATTAATAATTGACGTTTTGAGCCTAAAATCATAGTCAAAAAAAAACTGACGCCTTATGTAAAAAGTCATTTTTTAAATATTATTTTCGCTACCGTGGACCCACCTTGAGTAGCTTTTTCATTTTTTAAATATTATTTTTGTTGCCGCGGACCCACCTTGATCAGTTTTTTTTAATTTTTAATATTATTTCTGACGCGGATGCACTTTGACCAGCTTTTTTCATTTTTTTAATATAATTTCTGACGCGGGCTCACTTTACCTTAATTTGTGTGATTTGTAGGTTCACGTCAAGTATTTTTTTTACGGAGAGAGTAGTTAAATTGTAATGGTTCAGAATTAAGAGTTGGAGCATGGTCGGGCATTGACAAAGAAAACAATGAGTAGTATTCTTAATAATTAGTTGGAGCATTTTAAACTTCTTTTCTTTTCTTCTTTAATGTTCAAGTAAGAGCTATTCCTCTTCGCATGGGTCTTTTATAAGGGTAAAATATTTTTAATGTGTACTTTTTTATATATAAAAATTAAATCTACAACATATTATTTAATGTGTGAGAATCTCAAATCATTTAACCTACCAACATAATGATACTATTTTTAACATTACTTGCCCCACATAGTCCAAATAAAATTATTTTCATCATTCTCAGTAAACTTAAAATATCTGTGTATCAAATTTAAAAATATAATTATAAATGAGCATATAGTTTTTTAATGTTTTGTTGGTGGTAAAAGTATTAGTAATGATTCAAATTCAAATTTGAATCTCACGTTCGTTTAAAAAATAAAAAAATAAAACTTAAAAAGTATCACTAATAAGAGAATACGAGTGGGCATCAGATAGGGCTGCAAAACCAAAATTTGGGAAATTGAACCGAACCAATCATAAACCAAATTGAAAAATCGGTTATCAGAACCAAGACAATGAAATTTTGTCCGATTCGTAGCTGAATCGAAATTTTCTTTCGATATTGGATATCCAACTGGAAAGTATAAAATAACATATTAATCCGAACCAAACCAATATGAAGATAAATCTATTTCATTTTAATTAAAAATAAACCCATAAAAATGAACAAAAAAATAATAAAAAAGAAGTTAAATAAAACAATCTAAATTATTTTATATGAAGAATAAATGACAAAATTATCAAGGTAGTACATAATATTTAAAATTATTTACTTAATTTTTAGTTTTTCACTAAATATTATTTACAGTAAGCACATGAATATTGTATTCCATCAAATTATAATTGTTATTGATCTAACTATTTATTCATTTTTAAATAATTTATTTATTTGAAATTGAAACTTTTATTTAGTTCTTGTAAATAATCACAATGATACATAAACATGAGTTATGTTATATTTACTAGTAGTTATTTTTATTTACCAACGCAAAAATATTATTCACTATATATATATATATAATGGACTACCCATATAATCATATTTAATAAAAGAAAAAACTTAATTGATTCAGGTTAAAGTCTAGTAAAAAATAATTTTTTCTTTTATGTAGTTTGACAAATTGACTAATAAGGATACTAGTGTTTATGAGGTTTCACATCAATAACTTTTATTTTATTTTAAAAAACGATAACTGAACCCAAATTCAATTTTAAAATAAGCGGGATATCCAATTAAACTGAACTTTTTAAATAAATAATTGATTAAATAATATCCAATTTAATCAAATTTAATACTTAATCGTTTGAACAGATCTATTTGAACTGAATTTCTGAAGAAAAATAACCGATAAAGAAGAATGTCCAATATTCAACATCATAAGATGCATTCCGCTGGCCGCTATTTGCTAATACAAAAACACGGCTTTTCATTTGTGACCCTTTCCATAGGCGCAGTATCATAGTTTTGCTTTTCATTTATAACAAATAGAAATAAAAAAAATCAACGTGTCGTGTCTTTGTCTAAAAGCTGTTTGTTTCAGATATTGATTTTTCTTTTCTCTCGAGCATGGGTGGATTGTTTCCTAAACAAATTTAGTTTTCTCTTACAACTGATCTAATAATTAAAATAATATTTAAAAGTTGATTTGACCATTAAATCAGATTCTAAAACAAGTAAAATTTACTAAAAAATTATTTCAAATAAACTTTATGTGTGCCATTAAATCCCGTGGTGTGATCTAATAATAACTAAAACAATTTTTGAATTTTTTTTTAAATTTAATGTATTTATTAAAAACTGATTTGACCATTAAATTAAATTCTAAAAAAAAATAGAATCTATTAAAAAATTATTTCAAATAAACTTTAGGTGTGCCATTAAATCCCATGGTCTCTGAAAATGGGAAAGGTGATTGTTTTACATATTGGTCGGAGAAGTATGATTGAATGGGTCCTTAATTAGCTCATTCCACCACTGACGTTCGTCCATCCATTATCAATATTTTGTTCCAGATAAGAAATGGTCAGTTTGGTTTCAGAATCCCTTAGATTAGTTCTTACAAGAAAGTCTGCCTTTCTGCTTTGGATTCAATTAAAGATATTAGATATGCATCCACTGGCTACTTTTTTAATACCCTAAATTGCTTCTAACATAATTTTCTATTATTTTAAAAATTGTTTAATCTCATCCTTCCATAAATAAATGTTCATATTTAATATCCGTATTCTTTAAAATATATTTTTTCACTTTCACTTAAGAAGAACCCAAAACCCTAACTAGGCTTCCTTCTCTTGAATAAATTGCAGAAATTCATCTAGAGTTTGATTCCTCTTTTTGGATTATAGAGATGTATAGACGTTTAGTTACAAGTAATGTTTTGGAATTTTAGTAGAGACTTGAATTCAGGAAATCCGTTTATATATAAAAAAAAGTATTGAAAGGCTAGAATGGAGGTCAACTAATCAGTTTTCATGTAATTTGTTGGTAAGGTTGCCGGCACTCAACTAATGAAAGTCTTATTATACTTTCATTCTTTAAACAATTTTTATTGGCTTAGCATACATTATCGATATCTCCAATTGAACAACAGATGCACAAACAATTCCCTCCTAAAAAAGGACAGGAAGAAGATCAAGTGAATTTGAAATCCAATGTTAGGGAGAGAGAGATGATCAAATGTGATAGTTTCGCTGGCGAGGGGTGCTCACGTGGTAGGCTCTAATTGATAGTTGAAAAATGAAAAACAGTAACATAAACAGATAAAAGATGAAGATGATGATATTATAAATGATGAAAAGTATTTTACAAATACAAACTTTCTTCTTCTTCTGGAAAATTTCTATTCTACAGTCTTCTTTGTAGAACCGCACACAGACATAATTTTCTTGTGATCTACGTTTGTAGAATCACACGAACATGATTTCTGTTTGTTCTACTGTGAGGTAGAACCCAACATGATTTTTTCTTGATGATGAGATTTTTCCTCTCATCCACACAAACACAGTGATCTCGTTTTTGGGAGGGAACGTCTGTGGTTCCAACCATTTTTTCTTCAACATGGTGGATGCATATTTATAGGCATACCACCGACCTACTTTTTCTACACACTTCTATTTATTACACGTGGTAGAACATTCTAGATTTCTACAGCTGTGCACATCATTTAATGACACGTGGCAAAGCTAGAAACAGACAAATATTTTTACTTGATAATGCACAGCTAACACCTGACATCTTGACCTCTTGATGCCGCTTGATGCGATGCCGCTTGATGCCTTGATAATGCCTTGATGATGTCGCTTGATGCCTTGATGACGCTGAACTTGATGACGCGGCTTCTTGATAATGCTGAGGTTGCCGATAACGCTGCTTGCTGTTAACGCCAAGATGCCGCCACTTTGTTAACATGCCTTTGCCGCCAAGGTTGGTGATTCCAACATGATGACGCTGCTGCTTGATTGTTAACGCCAAGGTGGTGTTGATTTCAACACTCCCCCTCAACACCAACTTAATTATTTTTATCTTATTGCCGCACGAACAATATCATCTCTTTTTTCTTTCTCAACTGCAACTTCATCTGCTGCCAAATTCTTCTGCTGTTTTTTTTTCTTCTTTTTTCTTTTTTTTCCCTATGACTTTTGCATTTGTGGCCGGCGTCGCTGCTGTTGGTTTTTCTGGTGTGCTTGCTGGTGTGCATCCACAGGACCCTTAAGATCAATAATGCTCTGCTACCAAGTTGAAAAATGAAAAACAGTAACATAAACAGATAAAAGATGAAGATGATGATATTATAGATGATGAAAAGTATTTTACAGACACAAACTTTCTTCTTCTTCTGGAAAATTTCTGTTCTACAGTCTTCTTTGTAGAACCGCACACAGACATAATTTTCTTGTGATCTACGTTTGTAGAATCACACGAACATGATTTTTGTTTGTTCTACTGTGAGGTAGAACCCAACATGATTTTTTCTTGATGATGAGATTTTTCCTCTCATCCACACAAACACAGTGATCTCATTTTTGGGAGGGAACGTCTGTGGTTCCAACCATTTTTTCTTCAACATGGTGGATGCATATTTATAGGCATACCACCGACCTACTTTTTCTACACACTTCTATTTATTACACGTGGTAGAACATTCTAGATTTCTACAGCTGTGCACACCATTTAATGACACGTGGCAAAGCTAAAAACAGACAAATATTTTTACTTGATAATGCACAACTAACACCTGACATCTTGACCTCTTGATGCCGCTTGATGACACTTGAGATGCCGCTTGATGCCTTGATGACGCTGAACTTGATGACGTAGTTTTTTGATAACGCTGAGGTTGCCGATAACGTTGCTTGCTGTTAACGACAAGATGCCGCCACTTTTTTTTTTTTTGAATAAGCTGAAATTTTATTAAAGAGTCATAAGAAAATGACTCATAAATGACAAAACTGGCCAGACTAGATTACAAGAGATAAAAAATTACAAAGGGAACAAAGAAAAGACCCTCATGCTATATGGAAAAACACGAAATTGCTACCAAACATCACCAAACATATCGAGTGCCCTAAAGGTGGAACCACTCCGATGACCGGGAGATATCTGTATGCGTATACGGGAAGCGGTGATCTAGCTCTTCATCCAATACAGCCATGAAGCATGAGCTCGAGCTATAACTCTGTGAATCTGAAAACTTTCCTCTGAGAAAATGACTGAGTTGCGTATTTTCCAGATATTCCATATCATGGCGTATAGAAACTCTTTCCACAGCTCCCGTGCCTCCTTGTTATGGCGCTGAACAAGACCTTGCCAAGCATGCCAGAAACCGGATAAGGTGGCTGGTTGACAGCATGCTATGCCCAGCTATGCCCAAATAACATCCCACACAAGTGCCACAGATGGACAATGGATGAAAAGATGATCAACCGACTCAGTCGAGGTATTGCACAACGCACAAGTCGTGATATCTTCAGTTATCACATGGCGACTCCACAGGCAGGTTTTGGTTGCAAGATTATCATTTAAAGCCAACCACACAAGGAAGCAAATGCGAAAAGGAACTCGACTATTCCAGACTTCACCATACGGAGGAGGAGTAAGGTCAGAATTGGTCCATCGGATCATACCTCGATAACATGATGCCACCGTGAAAGTGCCAGTCGGATCTAAATCCCAAGTGACAACATCAGGACATTGGGCCGAACTCGGATTCTGCAATTGCGCTGTCACCTGCATAAACTGGTTATGTTCCCACTCATACAACTGCTGACGCCACTACACTTGCCATTGCCAAGCGTCGTTAGTATCCATGCCACTGTCTGCCACCGTCAACAGCTGATCCACAGCCAAGAAATAGAGACGTGGATGAGTGAGAGCGAGAGGCTTGTTGAGGGACCATGCGTCCCACCAGAAACGAAGATTTCTCCTGCCACCAATTTTATTCTTCATATGATACGCCCAGAAATCAAAGAATTTGTTGTCGCGACCATAAAAATGAAAGATGTCTTTTCAAATGGGAGATAGATGTTGTTCCTCAGCCCTCCACAAGTCCCCCACAGACATAATATTATACCTGCATTTAAGAAATCTTGCCCACAGACTGTTAGTCCCTGAAAACACTTGCCATATCCATTTAAAGAGCAAGGAAATGTTCCAGGTATGGAGGTCGCATAAGCCTAAGCCACCATATTCCATAGGAGTTATCACAGATTGCCATTTAACTTTGGCAAAACCCCTCTTATTCTCGTTGCCAGACCATAGAAAGCTACGAACAATCTTCTCACAAGCCTTCACCACGCCTTTAGGCATAATAAAAAGGGACATTGTAGATAGGTAAACTAGTTAACACCGCTTTAGCCAAGGTCAATCGACCTCCAACAGAGAGGAGGTGACCTTTCCACTTGGATAATTTGTTACGAAACTTTTGTATCAGGAAATCCCATCCTGTAAGTCTCCGAGGATTGAACCCGACAAAGGATCCCAAGTATTTGAACGGAAGAGCTTCATGGGAGCAGCCTGCTCTTCGAGCCAGTAAGCTTCCCTCGCGCTCACTAATATTAATACCCACTAGAGTACTCTTGTGATAATTGACCTTGAGCCCCGAGAAAGCGTCGAACCACCGCAGAATAGCTTTGACATTAAGATTCTCAGGACTTTCATTCTTTAAAAAAATCAGGGTGTCGTCTGCATATTGCAGATGAGTAAAGTTCTAACCTTCGGATTGATCTCCAATACTCTTTATTAGCCCGTGAGTCTCAGCTTTTAAGATTAGCTGGTGTAGACCTTCCACTGAGATGTTAAAAAGATGAGGCGACATCGAACATCCCTGCCGCAACCCTCTTCCAACTTCGAATTCGTAAGTGGGGGAGCCATTAATTAGAACAGATACCCTGTTAGTGCTAATGCATTCTCGAACCCAGCCACACCACTTATCTTTAAAGCCCATGCGTCTCTTCACGTCTTCTAGATAAGACCACTCGACTGAATCGTAGGCTTTCTCGAAATCAAGTTTAAATAGCAGACCTTGTTGTTTCTTGGTTTTGAGATGATGAACGATCTCATTCGCTATCATGACACAATCCAAAGTCTGCCGCCCCTGAATAAATCTATGTTGGTGTTCACTAATCACCTTAGTGATGACTATCCCTAGACGGTTAGCTAGGATCTTGGAAAGAATTTTATAATAGCAGCTTACCAAACTGATGGGACGAAAGTCGAGAAATTTCCTGGGCGTGTTTCCTTTCGGGATCAGCGTCATAAAGGAGGTGTTAGAGCCTCTGGGCATGCAACTTCTATCAAAAAATCCTCGAAGCAGATCACACATATCCGACCCAATCGTATCCCATGCCTTCTGGATGAAGAACAATGAGAAGCCATCTGGTCCTGGGGATTTATCGCCGCCACAGTCACGCACTGCATCCCAAATCTCCACACCTGTAACAGGTTGTTCTACCACATCCGCTTCCTCTGAGTTAAGGGTTTTGAAAGTGACTCCCGAAATCCTTGGCCAAAGCCAGCCTTGAGACTTAAAGAAGTCAGAGAAGTGACGATGAGCCTCCGCTTTTATGTCTGCTGGTTCGGACAGAACCATCCCAGAAGCTTCTATCTCCTCTATCTGAGATCTGGTTGTAGTGAATTTTGCACACCTGTGAAAGTACGCCGTGTTTCGATCACCCTTGGTATTCCACTTAGACCTGCTTTTTTATTTCCAGTAGTTGTCGACCCTATTCTACTACACCTAAATGTCAGTTGTAAGAGTTTGTCTCTCTACGGTCTCCTCAGCAGTTAGCGGTCTAGCATCTGCCAGAACATCTAGCTCCTATGCACGCCGCTTAGCATCTCTCAACTTCACTTCCACATGCCCATAAACTTCTTTATTCCATATACGGAGCTTTTCTTTCAAGCACTTCATTTTACAAATCACTCTAAAGCAACCTGGGTAAGCTTCTGATATCTCACTCCACCACCTATCCACCTGATCCTTAAATCCTGGAAAAGACCACTAGTCATTCAATACTCTAAATGGTTTGGGGCCCCAATTCTTAGTGTCCGAGTGAAGAAACAGATGGGTGTGATCAGATTCGTTCCGAGCTAAAGCCGACAGCTGGAGGTCTTTGAGAATATCCCACCATCCTTCCTGAAATAAGAGCCTGTCCAGTTTGCTCCTGCTTCTGATATTCCCCCAAGTATACTGTCTACCCAGCAGTGGGAAGTCTTGCATCCTACTGTCACTAACCTAATTCTGAAATTCTTGCACGCCTTTGACGCCAAGGTTGGTGATTCCAACATGATGACGCTGCTGCTTGATTGTTAACGCCAAGGTGGTGTTGATTTCAACAATTGAGAGGGTTTTGTAACTATATATTAGCTCAAAGAATGAGGGGTGTTGATTTGGTAATTAGTTTTGATTGGTTATGGCTACTTGAAACCTACAGGTTGTCCCCAAGGTGAATTATGGAGAAGTATATAATGAACAACGTATTAAGTTATGTTTAGAAGTACTCCTTTAGGGTTGTATTTATACCCTTTGATAGTTATAGTTAGGGTTTGGTGTACCAAATATGATAGAAGATTTAGGAGTTTAAGGACTTCTTTATCAAGTTAGAGTAGTATTAGGAGAATTGATTATATTCTTTAATTAGGTTAGTGACACTACAAAAAAACTGCCCAATTTCGACGGAAAGAACTCCGTCGCAAATTTTGACAATTTTTTACGGACTTTCTATAAGGAAATGGAAAGCGATTTTTTTTTTAACGCATGCAGACTATTAGCGACGAAAATTTAATATTTTGCGACAAAATCGTCGCTAAAGAAATCTATAGAGAAGGGTCCGTCAAAAACTATCTTTCTTTGCGCGCGAAATGTGGCGCGAAACTCTTTCGACTGAATTTTTTGTCAAAAAAAACGTGCGTCAAAATGTCGTTGTAAAAGCTTTCGACGGAGTATCCGCCCAAATATTTCCTCATTTCTGAGGGAATGCTCGTCGAAAGAATCTTTTTTTAGCAACGAAAATCTTTTCCGTCGCAAATGTTATTAGATAAATTAATATCTGAAATAAATAAATAATTATAATAAAATGTTAATACATTTATTCAATTTATATATTAACAATTTAAATTAATATGTTAATATTACCTAACTAATAATATTCATACCCCAAAAATAATTAGAAAATATATTGTAGTATAATATTTTGTTAGGTAATATGTAATCCAAATTAAAAATATTTATTAATAATGAAATGTGTTAAATTACCTTAAATAATTTGATTTATTATACTAAAATTTAATGTATTAATAATTTCTAGCCAAAATTCGATTTCTTACACTAAAAATTAATGTATACTAATTAAGTTACTTAACATACAAATTAATATTCATAAAATTTGGTTAATAGTATTAGTGTTTTTCCTTATAAACTTTGACTGGTCATAACTTTGCGCTCAGATGTCTAATTCAAGTGAATTTTTTTTAGGGATCCCATTTTTCGAGCTCTACGCTGTCCTAAATAGCCATAGTCCAACATCATTTTTCCTAAATCTATTGTTTCCCCCTATATTTTTCAATTTTTTTTATTGAATGTTATATTTTTTATGTCTTTGCTACTATTTTTTATGTAGATTTCTCATATTTGGTCTTACGAATATTATTCATATGTAATTTTAGTTCAAATGTAAGATTTTGGGTTCGGATTTTGGGTTTAGGTCAGGCTTTGAGGTCTAGGTTATAGAGTATTGAAGGCTTAGTGTATAAAGTTTGAGATTTAAAAGTAATTATAATTAGTGTGTCATTTCTTAATTATAATTAGATTCAATAAGTATCCATATTATCAATATATGATCCGAGTTTCAAGTACGGGGGTGTGGGTTCGGGTTCAGGTTCAAGGTTTAAAGTATAGAGTAAATATATGGAGTATGTGGTATGAAGCTTAGGATCTCATGATAAAATATAATTTATTTAATTTTGAAAAAAAAATGCTTAGTCATATTAATTAGAGTTTTACTTATAAAACATTTAATTTTATTTGATAAGTGTCGCGGTAGAATATTCTGCTTACTCTCTTTACAAATATAGTTATCTAAAAGAATTATAGTCAAACAATTAAAATTATTTAAAATTATTTTTTGTTAAGTTATATTTAACTATTTATATGAACATATAAAAAATGTAATTAATAATAAATTTAAATGATGGAGTTCTAAAAATATAATAAGAAAGAAAAAACCAAGAGAAGATGTTAAATAAATAAAAAATAAATGAATCAAACTTGTTATGCAGTAGAGATGACAAAGGAGCACACGCGTGCGAGGCGACCAAGGCGTGCCACATTCGAATCCGGAGAGGAGCAAAGTGGGAGGGGCGTTCACGCTGCACAGGCTTTCCCTAGAGACACGTCATACGCGGGTGTGACGCGCAGTAGCACTGCCTCGCACGTGATGGGCTGGCAGTGTTAAGGTCTAAGCTCGTCCAGGGCATGTTCACGCCCATGGCCGCTTAACCTTAACGAGAGCTTATGGGTAATCTTTGTATTCGGGTTGGGGGAGTGAGTAATCAGTCCCTTTGTGCCGTGGGCTCGGTTATTCATTGGAAGGGTGTTTGAGTCGGCCTTAGTGCGGGCGGCCCCCTTGTCTGTAATATCTTGCTTATTCAATGAAGTGATATCTTTCATGATTGTATGCCCTATTGCCTATGTGTTTGCCCTATATTATGCCTATGATAAACTATAATGGCCCTATTGTGTTTCTAACCTTATGTTCCTTGGTGATGCAGGTCTAAGGTGTGTGTGAAAGGCTGGTTCCGTAGAGAGAGTGCGTGAACGCCGCACGAACTTAATCCCTTGAGCTTCCAAAGGATTAGTCCGTGACAGTTGGTAGCGGAGCGATTTTGATTTCTTTGAGATGTCAAAGACTTCGAAAGTCAGGTGCACTGAACTAGAAAATCGCGTGAGTGCGATTGATACATGGATACAGAGTCAGAGGACTCTAGGTGTTGGCTCCTCACAGCCAGAAGTAACATTGGAACAGATACTTGAGAGGGATAGACGCATTGAGATGCTAGAATCCCGTCTGACCCAATACGATGAAATGTTTAAAGGCGACAGCGCCGATAATGATTTCTCTGTCGAAGAGAACGTGGAAACTTTTCGTCTCTTTGTGGAACGAGTGCGACGCGTAGAGGCGCTAGAAGCACAGTTAACAAGGAGACTTTCAAGTTTTGAAGGTCGAACCCCAGAGAAAGAAGGTGACCCTCAGGAAAATCTTGATGAGCTGCTAGAGAGGGCAGACATTAGAGAACTGAACGTGGCACTTACCACCACCGGAACTAGGGTGGATGAATTGCAAGATAATATCAAGGAAGCGTGGGATATGTTTCGCGAGACCAACAAGAAGGTGGGGCTGTTGGACGCCTCCCTGATTGAGATACAGGGCAAACTCAATGAATTGGAACCAAGGAATTTTCCTGGCCCTACGGGAATGGAGATGGCCGAACTAAACAAGTGCAAAAGTTTTCAACCAAAACCTTATAATGGAGTGAGGAGTGCGAAAGAGATAGATAATTTCTTATTTGACATGGAAAACTATTTCAATGTGTGCCAGGTGTTGTCAAATGAGTTGAAACTGACGGTCGTAGTAATGCTACTATCCGACGATGCTAAAGTATGGTGGAGGACTCGCGCTAATAGCATTGGTACGTGGGAAGAGTTTAAAGCGGAGATGAGAAAGTCGTTTTGTCCAGAGGATGTGGAATATGCTGCTCGTATGAGCTTGTGCAAACAATTTCTGTGAGAGAATATGTGAACAAATACTCCACGCTTATGCTTGATATTAAGGAGATGTCGAAGGCCGATAGATTGTTCAATTTTACTCAGGGATTGAAGCCTTACCCCAGGAATGAAGTCCACCAGCAGAATCCCAAGACCCTGAATGATGCAATCACAATAACGGAGAGAGTAGAAGATAGATCGGATGTTGGGATAAAGCGAAAATTTGGAGGATCTAATGGATCAGATGCTAGGTCGAACAAGTTTACTAGGAATAGTACTGGAACTAGTGAGAATCGGTTCCCATCTAGGAACCCGACAAACTTCCAAGGCCCTAACAGGCTCGGCAATAGGGTCCCGCGACCTATTGCGTGCTTTATCTGTGAAGGTCCTCACAAAGAGGCCGAATGCCCTACAAAAGTTGCCTTAAGTGCGTTGCAGACAGTTCGAGGATCTGTGAACCCTGAACCAGAGAAGGTGTTGGCATTAACCCAGGGTGAATACCCTTCAGAGAAAAGTTTTTTATCGGCCTTGAAGAAATAGTTGGCCACACCAGAAATGGCAAATGGCTTAATGTATGTGACAGTCCAAATGGGACGCTATTCCATGGAAGCCCTCATTGACACAGGTGCCACTGATAGCTTCTTGTCGGATTCCTTTGCAAGAAAACTGGGAGTGACAGTTGTCCCGGATGGGGGAAAACTGAAGGCGGTGAATTCGGAGGCAAGGGAAACGGAGGGAAGTGCGAAAAACGTTGACATACAGATGAGCTCTTGGAAAGGTAAAGTAGACTTTGTAGTGGCCGTTATCGACGATTTTGATGTGGTCCTAGGCTTGGACTTTCTCGTTTTAGCTAAAGTTGTTCCTGTCCTATCAGCTCGTTGCCTTTTACTGATGGGTGAAGAACCAGTGGTAATCCCTGTGATGATAAGCCCTACGAGAGAGAAAAGACTACTCTCGGCTATGCAGCTTAAACGCGGCCTAAAGAGAAAAGAGGCAACCTTCTTGGCTATGGCCTCCTGGAGTGATGATAGTGTATTGGCGGAATGCCCACCTATAGTTAGTCAACTGTTGGTTGGATACGTAGATGTGATGCCTGACCAGTTGCCCAAAAGCTTGCCTCCACGAAGAAATATTGATCATGAGATTGAATTAATCCCCGGCGCCAAAGCCCCTGCGAAGGCGGCCTACAGTATAGCCCTTCTTGAGTTGGCCAAGTTGCAGAAATAATTGACTGAATTGTTGGATGCTGGGTTCATTAGACTAGCAAAGGCCCCATTTGGAACTCCAGTGCTTTTTCCAAAAGAAACACGATGGAAGTCTTCGCATGTGTGTCGATTATCGAGCGTTGAATAAGGTGACGGTCAAGAATCGGTATCCGCTTCCTTTGATAGCAGATCTGTTTGATCAATTAAGCGGGGCGAAGTTCTTCACGAAGTTAGACTTGAGATCGGGGTACTATCAAGTTAGAATAGTTGAAGGTGATGAAGCTAAGATAACTTGTGTTACGAGATATGGTTCCTTTGAATTCTTAGTAATGCCCTTCGGGTTGACCAACGCTCCTGCCACCTTCTGCACTCTAATGAATCAGGTTTTTCGGGATTATCTTGATAAGTTTGTGGTTGTGTATATTGATGACATTGTGATTTATTCAACCTCTTTGGAGGAGCATTTGGAACACCTGAGACTTGTGTTCGACAAACTCAAAGCGAACCAACTTTATGTAAAAAGGGAGAAATGTGCCTTTGCCCAAACCAAGATTAACTTCTTGGGCCATGTCATCAAGCGTGGCAGAATTCGCATGGATATGAGTAAAGTACAAGCGATTCAGGAATGGCAACCTCCGAGTGGGCTGACAGAACTGCGTTCATTCTTGGGTTTAGCTAACTATTATCGATGGTTTATCGAGGGATATGCGAGGAGGATTAGCCCTCTTATGAACTTACTGAAAAAGGGAGTGATGTGGTTGTGGTCTATGGAGTGCGAATAGGCATTCCGAAATATCAAATGAGCTATGATGGAAGATCCGGTATTGGCACTCCCAGACCCAACACAACCTTATGAAGTTCAAACTGACGCATCCGACTTTGCGCTGGGTGGGGTGCTCCTCCAAAATTAACATCCCGTAGCTTTTGAGAGTAGGAAGCTAAATGACGCGGAAAGGAGATACACGGTGCAAGAAAAGGAGCTTCTAGCCATTGTTTATTGTGTCACCAAATGGCGTCACTACCTATTGGGTTCTAACTTCATAGTGAAGACAGATAATATGGCGACTAGTCACTTTCTCACCCAACAGAAGCTGACTGCCAAGCAAGCTAGATGGCAGGAGATTTTAGCAGAGTTCGATGTGAACTTTGAACACAAAGCTGGAAAGTTCAACCAAGTAGCGGATGCCCTAAGCCGAAGAAGTGACTTGGCTTCCATGAGTAAGATTGCTCAGGCTAGCGTAAGCAAAATCAGTACCCCGCTGAGAGGGGAAATTAGAGAGGAGAGGGGAAATTAGAGAGTAGATGAAGTCAGATTCAATTGCACATGCGCTATTGACACTCGTGAAAGAAGGTAAAACTCGAAGGTTTTGGGTGGAGGATGACTTGTTAATGACGAAGGGGCAGTTAGTCTATGTGCAAAAAGGAGGGGATTTAAGGAGGAAATTACTTCGCGAATGTCACGATACCTTATGGGCAGGACACTGCGGTTGGCTTAGAACCTTGGCGCTCATCAGGCAGGCATACTTTTGGCCAGCAATGAGAGATGATGTTCGTATGTTTACGAAGACTTGCTTGATTTGTCAACATAATAAAGTAGATAGACAGAAGTCTGCAGGTCTACTTGACCCATTGCCAGTTCCCAACCAGCCGTGGGAGAGCGTATCTATGGACTTCATTACTTGCCTTCCAAAAGTGGGGAATCTTTGTGGAATCTTTGTGGTAGTAGATCGATTCTCGAAGTATGCGACATTTGCTCCGGTGTCTAAGAGTTTCACTGCGGAAGAAACTGCGCGATTGTTCTTTAGAAATATCGTGAAGTATTGGGGCATCCTGGAAAGCATTATTAGTGATAGGGACCCTCGGTTCACTGGCACTTTTTGGAAGGAACTATTCAACTTACTTGGCTCTAGGTTGAATATGTCTTCAGGATTCCATCCTCAGACCGATGGGCAAACTGAGAGAATGAATGCTATTCTAGAAGAATATCTGAGGCATTTTGTTCATGCTAATCAGAAGAACTGGATAGAACTCCTTGATGTGGCACAATTTTGCTTTAATTCCTTGAAAAGTTCTGCGACTAACAAGAACCCTTTTGAACTAGTTACAGGCCAACAACCATTGTTCCCGCACACGGTGAACGAGTATCGGGGGAAGAGTTCTAGTGCCCTTAACTTTGCTAAGGAATGGAAGCAGAATGCTGAAATAGCCAAAGCCTTGTTGGAGAGAGCTTCATATCGCATGAAACAATGGGCGGATAAAGGGAGGAGGGCCCTTGAATTCCAAGCTGGTGATAAAGTAATGGTGAGACTTATGCCAGAACAGATTCGAGCGCTCCAACGACAGGATCGCCGCCTTCTACGACGATATGAGGGCCCCGTGACGATTATTGAGAAAATAGGCAGAGTCTCATATCGTGTTGACCCACCAGATTGGATGAAGAAGTGTCACCCGGTGTTTCATGTGAGGCACTTAAAACCGTTTCACGCAGATGAGGAAGATGCTAGTAGAAATCAGCCAGTTAGAGCTGAAGTCCGTTTTAAGGTGCAGCCTCAACCAGTAAAGGTGGTTGAAGCCATCCTTGCCGAACGCACTATGGCAATCAGGCGGCAAATTCAAAATGTGAAGAGACAGATCCACCAACGACAACTCCTCGTCAAGTGGAAAGACTTGACAAATGAAGAGATCAGTTGGGAAAGCGCAGAGGACTTGGCAGATGCACAAGAATTGATTAAGGAATTCCTCGAAGATAGGTCGACGAGGGCGTCGACGAACTGAGTGGGGGAGAGTGTTAAGGTCTAAGCTCGTCCAGGGCATGTTCACGCCCATAGCCGCTTAACCTTAACGAGAGCTTACGGGTAATCTTTGTATTCGGGTTAGGGGATTGAGTAATCAGTCCCTTTGTGTCGTGGGCTCGGTTATTCATTGGAAGGGTGTTTGAGTCAGCCTTAGTGCGGGCGCCCCCCTTGTCTGCGACCTTTCTTGGCCCTTGTCTGTAATATCTTGCTTATTCAATGAAGTGATGTCTTTCATGATTGTATGCCCTATTGCCTGTGTGTTTGCCCTATATTATGCCTATGATAAACTATAATGGCCCTATTGTGTTTCTAACCTTATGTTCCCTGGTGATGCAGGTCTAAGGTGTGTGTGAAAGGCTGGTTCCGTAGAGAGAGTGCGTGAACGCCGCACGAACTTAATCCCTTGGGCTTCCAAAGGATTAGTCCGTGACAGGCAGGGTCCACTATACACTATTAATAATTATTGAAAATCATGAATATTTTTGATTGGGTGCCCTTTGTTGAAAAATATATGCAGCACCTTAAATAATTTCAACAAAGTATGTTTGCAACGTCAATTCTTGTCCAAGATCCCTCGAAAATGCATTACGTAGATGTTTTCGGTCGAAAAAGAGGGGCTTCAACGAGCGGTTCAGCGACGACAAATGTTCGCCAAAATTTCTATCGAAAATGACCATCTCCACGGAAATTCCTTTTTTTCTACCAAAATTTCAGTCGGAATGGGGAAGTTTTTTTTGTAGTGTGAGGAGAATATTTTATTTCCTACGTGGAGTACAACTGTCTGGCTTGAAGTGCACGACAAACATATGAGCTTCCTTTTTAGTCGTAAGGCGGTGGAGTTGACCTTGGTGAGAAATATCAAGTTCCCTTCCTGATATATCATTTTTTTCCCAAATGGATTTGTGTGACACGATATGTGACTGTCATGTTGGGCCAAGGAATATGGGCCCATATTTGACTGTCGTGTTAGGTCAAGGAACATAGGCCCGTTATTTTGGGGCCTAACAATTGCCCCTCGCTAAAGAAGCGTTAAAGGTCAGTTTAAGGTTTATTCTTTATCAAAACTTATAGCGTGTTTTCTAAGAAGGGTGTATAAGATATCATATATTTTTGCTCAGTCGAGCTTTGAAAGGGTGGAGATGAGATGACCAAGTTATTTCTTTTCTTGTAATGTCGGCGACATAAACACTTTTTGAAAAGCTTATTCCATTTAGTAAGGAATTTCCTTCCTTTCCATGTGGAAATTCACATCTCTTTACCATGCGCTCTCTTGTCTTAGTATGTTTGATTTACGATACTTTAAATGGAGCTTAGGTATTCATAGTTAGGTGAGAAGACCTTCTTGGTGGAAAATTGACGTTTTCCTTTCACAAGACTTGCGTTTCTTGGCTAAGAGATATTTTCTCCATGTCTTTCCCTTTTATACTATAAGGTTGTTTAGTGAACTTTTTTGTTCTTTTGCCTTTATGGCTTTCACATTCGCGTTTTTGTACTATCTTCCAAAACGATAGCGCTAAATGGCTTTTATAGTGATTCAACAACAAACTTCAGATTTTCACAGTCTGGGTTATTGATAGGTGTTGAATCCGTCAAAAATAATTATAAAATACAACTTACTACTAAGAACAAGTTTAATTGTAAATAGCAAGTAAGAGGTTCGATCTACAGAGAATACTAGTGTGATTTTCATGTGTGCTTGTAAAGATCAGGGGTAACACTTAGGTGAAATTGGGGGTTTTTGTTTAAAACAAAACATTGAAAAGTAAAGAAAGCAAGTAAACAATTGGTCAAGAGACAAATCAAGATGAAACAATCAGATGGGAGAGATTCCTAGTAGAATCTTAGCAAGCGATGAGACATGAGTAGCAATCATTGACGCAGGAGTATTCATCTTCAACCTATAGAGTTGCTATTGGATCAAGGTAAGCTTATGACCCCTACTTCCCTCCTATATCAAAAACACCTCAGGTACGCTTAGAGATGATTCCTAACCAACTAGCACCTTACTGGTTAAAGGGTTTACTAAATTGGTTGATGATTGATTAGGGGAAGACAACTTCAAACCTAGTATCCTCGGTTGTAAATCGGGACTAAATCAGGTTAACCTTTCACACTAGCGGTACTCCAAGCTAGTTTGCGGTAGATCCATCAGCGCTAGTTTGTCTACTTCGATCCTCTTGGTCAACACTGTGGCCAAGAGGAATGACTACTGTGATAAGCCACTTAACCCTAAATTGGCCAGATCTAAAATTAATCAGAAAATACAGTAAAGTTATTATGAGATTAGTTAAATGCAGATTTAAAGATTAATACGATCAATTAGGTCTCATGCAAGCTCATACTCATGCTTTAAACGCTTCTACTAGAAATATTTATTTAGCTACTCATACTCATGTTGAAAATAAAAAAAAGATATATTATAGAATATAAAAATCCTTCGTTCCGTGAAGAACGAAGGAGCAAGAATTCAGAAATTGGAATAGAGGTGAAGAAAAAGAGAGGAGGAACCAAGTGCAGGCGAGGTCTAGAGAGAGAGTCCTCTCAAAACCTAGGCAAAGTATATATAGTCTCCTCTACCAATAATATCTCCTAAAAGAAAATAAAAATAAGATAAATTCTAATTAAACTCTTAATTGTATCTAATCACTCTTCCTCTCCGAATAGAAGTCTAAGATGCCGAGATAAAGAAGGAAGGACGCCACTCCAACTCTTCTTTGGGTGGAAACAACAATTGTAATCGTTGTAGAACTCTTCCGCAAGTATCACTCGGAATCTTCTGCCAGCCTAGACGACTCCTCTTGGCCAAGAGAGTGGTCAAGAAAGGTGTTTTCTCCATTCTGCCCAGAAATGACTCTTTTCTGCCCTTTTTTTCTTCATTTTCTCTTCAGGACTGTTTTCTGCAAAAAGTATAAAAACTATACTAAAACCAATAGAATTACCATTCAAGATGCATGAAAACAGGTGATAAAACTACCACAAATAAAGCTCAATCACTTATGAACTTTGTTCCATGTGTTGTCATGGCTGGTACACCTGGAATGGGAAAGATTTACTTTGTACCTTTTAGTAGTTTCTCCCTTGATCCTTTGCCTGATTAGGGTCAAGAGATTTCGAGGTATTCTAAAACATCCATTTTTATATACCTACTCAGAAGTTTCTACATCTAAAATTCGCATTGTGCTGTTTTAGTGCCTTATTATTAACTTTTTTTTGCTCATTATTAACTAAACTAGTTTAATGATAGAACTTTTTGTCGCAAGTGAGTAATAGTTTCGATGGAATTTCCATCGAAATCATTTTCGATAGAAATTGCAGTTGCAAATGAATTGCTTTTTTGCCAATACTATCATAGAGACAGTTTGCAACGGAATTTTCATAAAAATATACACACACAATATTTTTTGATGGAACATTTTATCAAAATTGTTTCGCGCCACACTTCACACAGATATATTTTTTTATGAAAACTGTCAAAAATGTCAAGCGCCACACTTAATTTGACCGTAAAAATTTCCTTTCTAAATGGAAACACTACAAATAATCTGCCTAATTGCAATAGATTTTTCCGTTACAAAAGAGCCTATTGCGACGACCTTTCGACGGACTTGGGTCGTCACATAATAGGTCGTAGAAACACTCATGTTCAACGAAAAAAGTCGTTGCTAATCCATTCCAATGACATTTCAACAGAGGGTCTGTCGATATGACTTTTCCATTGGAAGGGAGGATTGATGATTTTTCCCCTTTCAATGGACAAATTGGTCACAAATTGTGTAGCTTGCGACCAAAATGTCCATCGCAAGCCTTTTTCAATAGCATGTTCCAACGAAATATACCGTTGCAAAGACAACAACTTGCAACGGGTAGCGCCGTTGGACGGGTTATCAACCAAGCTTTTTTGACGGGGCTTCAGCCGCAAATAATTACATGTGCGATAGACCACTCCGTTGCAAAGCCAACATATTGTAACGAAGTTTCCCGTCACAAGTTTTTACAACATACATATCCGTTGCAAGCTTCTATTTATTTTCCAATAATTTCCCACATTGGGACGGGCCTTACCGTTGCAAATGTCACGTAGAGGCGGAAATATGTAGCTGGATAATATTGCAACGGTTTATTCCGTTGCAAACTTCAGACGTTTCCAACAATACTTTTTGTTTCTTTATTTTAATTAAATTCATATATTAATATTAATTGTTATTTTAGTAATAAAACTAGCAATAAATTTAAAACTAGAAAATATTGATAAAAATCATTTAAAATGCAATTAAAATACTAACTAATATACCAAGAGTAACAAACAAATATACATAAATACTAGAAAACTATATGCTAAAAGTTTTACAACGTCATTACCTCAATCATCATCAATATCCTCATACTCCTCCTCACTTGAGGGAACTCGAGTGTTATCAGGTGATAGCAGCTAAGATTCTCTAATTTGCATGTCGAATCGTTCTTGCATGAGCTTCATACGATGCTCAAATTGTCGTTATGCCTCCTCCGATCGCCTTTGTGCCTCCTCAGACCGAGCCAAATGTTGAGTCATGCGCTTCTCGGCCATTTGCGCCTTATATTGAGTCCTAACTTCGCCAACTTTTTCTGCAACTTGTTCGTTTACTTGTTGGCACACTTCCTCCGGAGTAGGCGCCCAGCTAGAACAAAAGCCCGGTCCTTTGTTTAAAAAAAGGGGTAATAGTGTAAAATCCCCCTAAACTTAGGCCGAAAAACAGACTCCTCCCCTGGACTAAAAAAATTCAAATGGAGGTCCCTGAACTAAAGGTCAATGAAATGCAGGCCCCTACCATCAGTCAAACTAACTTTCCGTTAGTTTTGACTGTCTCCAGCCAGTTTCTTGCAACCGGCTACGAAAATTGAAAAAAAAATTGAAATCCTAAGTATTAAACGCGAAATTCATTTTACATTCATTCATTTTACCTCTTTCTCCAAAAAATTCCTTTCCTTTTAAACGTTTGAATTTTTTCTAGGGTTTCGCTAGAACCCTAGAAATTTCTCCCTCCAAATCACTCAGATCTTAAACTTTGTCTAAATCGCTCCTCCATCTTCATGTCTTCCAGGTCCTCTGAAAGCCTTCGGACATTAACGAACTCTGGGAGTAGTGGCCCTGGTGTTGTCGAGCCATTGAACCTACGGTACAAGAACAGAAATTGCAAGTGTAGGGTTAGAGCTGTGATTAGGGTTTCGGAATCGAGCTCTAACCCAGGTAGGTTGTATTATAAGTGTGGGTATGGTGAGTGTGGGTTCTTTGCTTGGTGCAATGCGCAAGGATCTGCCCCGCGGGATGAAATGAACAATTGGGGTCATCTTAAGGAAGAAATTGTCGAAGCTTTGAGGGTAGAAAGCGATATTATTTGCAGGCAATTGAAGGAGGTGGTTGTTGCTGCCACATCTCGCAAAGCAGAAGAACTGGCGAAAGGATATAAATTTTCATCTAATGTCCTATGTCTTTTTGTTGTCGTCGTGCTTCTCCTACTTTTCTATGGTTGTTATTGTAAATTGTAGGATTTTAATCCGGTTTGCAACTTGTAGGGTTCTTAGTTTTTTCGTAATTTCTAGGGTTTTTAGTTAGACTATCTAGTTTAGGGTTTGATGTTTGGTTTGTACATTGGATGGATTGGAATCGGCTTTAATTAAAGTTTCTAGTTTTCGTTAATTGTGCGAATTGTTTCTTTTATTGTTTGTTTTTTTTGGAGATTATTGGGTAGCAGTTATCATTACCTACAGACGCATGGCTTGGAAAACCAAACGGTGTCATAGCAACGATTGGGGAACGAGCATTCTGCAACTCCCCAGGCGTCCGTTGAATGCCAAAGGACACCAATCCCTCCTATAAATTCCCTGTATTTCTCCTCATTCTCCATCACTTTAATTTGCGTATTTCTGACTTGTTTTCTTTTCTCTATCACTTTCATACGTTTTTTTCTAACTCTCTCGTGTCTTCAACATGATGAACATGGCGCTGAAGGAGAAGTTTGTTGAGGAGTCTCTTACGGCCATCAATAACTCCGGTGAGGCAGGGACCATCTGTCACTTCAAGAAGCGGCACGTTGAAGAAGACCTGAAGCGCTTGAGGAACCATCACCTGTTTTACTTGCAGGAGTAGGCAAGGGTGCAGAATTGGTTCTCCACTAGGGTTGTGAGGGAGTATATGGAGCACATTGGCAAAGTCCTGGGGAGCATCAAGGTCGCTATCACGCTGCTGGAACAGTGGCTGAGCATAGCGGATATGGAGATATCGGTGGCGCAGAAGGCGCTCGATGCCTGTGATGCGTACCATGGGGAGGTGAAGGATATGCCTGAGAGGAAGAGGAAGAGGGAGAAGTGTGATGATGATGAAAAGGGTCAGGTCTCTGCCAAGTTTGATTAAGTTGATGTTTATGTCTATGTTTATGTTTATGTTTGTTTAGTGTTGCCCAGGATGGGCTGGAATGCTGCAATTGCCTTGAACAATGGCTTTTTTTTATGTTTCTGTTTATTAGGTTTGTGTTAATTATGTTTGTGTTCATGATGGTTATGGGTAAACAATGGTCCTCTTATTTGAATGAAGTTTGAATGAAGTTTCGGTTGCTACTGCCAATTTGTTGTTTGTCATTTTATCTTCTTGCTTGTGGTTAAACAATGGTTGCTTCTTAGTGTAATTCTTGTTGCACTGGCAGGACTTCACAATTGCATAATTCCCATATAATTGAAATTGGCAGTTAAGCCTGAAATATTGGCAGCATAATTCCCAGATATGCATAAAAGCCAAAAAACTACCCTGCACATGAACCAAATACTTGCACCATAAATTCCATAAATATTTGGGAACCATAATTTCCAACCATAATTTCCAACTATAATTTCCATAATTTCCATCCATAAATATGCTTCAGAAGCTGTCAAATAGTACCTAAAACACTAGCAATACACATAGTTACACAATCAGTAGCATTACCCACAATATACCTAAATTTTCTTGCATTACACATAGTACCCAAAACACTAGCAATAACATTACAGAAATTGTTCCACAACAATTGCATCAAGGTATCCACTTCCTTGTAGGAATGTGATTATGTGGCAAAGGATTTGATGTAGTCCGTTGCTGAACTGGTTCTCCTACACTTGATCTGCTTACTGGCCTTGGAGGGAGGAAATTGGCAGTGAGACCTGGGGGTCTCCAAATCTTCTTCCTAGTCGTTTTCCTGGAAGTCTGACCAGCAATGCTACCAGCTTGTAAGGGGGAAGAGATGACCAATGGACTCCTTCTTATAGTTGGTGTAACCGTAGAGGTAGTCATACTTGCAGTTGCAGTTGCACTTGCAGATCCTTGTGCACTTGCAGTTGCCTGTGCACTTGCCACTGCCTGTGCACTTGCAGTTGCACATGCAGATCCTTGTGCACTTGCAGATCCACTTCCACTTGCAGATCCACTTGCACTTGCATTTGCTGCTGCTTGAGCAGTTGCACTTCCACTGCTGGGACTAGTAGCACTTCCACCTCCACTTGAACTTCCCCTTGCCCTTCCAGATCCACTTGCACTTGCCCTTGCCCTTGCCCTAGACCTGGACCTAGTAGTCATTGGAGTAGTTGTAACATTTACACAAACGTCTGCACTTGCATACCCTTCATTTTCCTATAACAAAGATAAGTAAATTTTAATGACAGCTCATACACAATTGGCAGTTAGCAAAATAACTCACACCATAATTACCTCAAGTCCAGGTTCAGGTTCATTGGGAGATGGTGCCTGTGTAGTGTCAGCATCATTACTACTTGCATTGGGAGTTGGTGCATCAGTGGGGCCTGCGGGTTGTTCTTGTCTTCTCCTCTTCCTTAATGGTGGTATGTCAGCCCTCATAGGAAGTGGACAAGTCCTTGTATTGTGACCTCTTCCTCTGCAATTTCTACAAGTCATTACAACCCCATTCCGCTGAAGTCTGTTTGGGTTGGGGGGTCCAGCTTCTCCTGCTCCTCTCCTTCTCTTAATCCTTGGTCTCCCACTCTGTGTCATAACTTGAGGAGGTTTAATTTCATAACACCCTTCCACTACTGGCCATGCACTTTTGTCTGGGACAGGAAGAATGCCATCACAGTAAGACGAAAGGAATACACTCTTCCGATAGGCTACATGTACAAAGTCATGGGGATTTTTCCTTTGGAATAAATAGGCTGCAGATGCATGCCTACAAGGCAGTCCAGTTAAGTCCCACTTCCTGCAAGTGCAAGTCTTCAGCTGCAGGTCACACGTCCCTCTTTCACCATTAATATGCTCAACCTCAAACTTTTGCAGTTGGGAGTGTGGATACACTGTGTATGACTGGCTGTCTTGGATACACTTTTCCAGCCTGTTGAACCATTTGGGACATATTGTTCCCTGATACAACTGCATCCCTTGATACTTAATGTAGAACCTCTTCATCAATAACCTCCGAATAATCTCCAGACAAGTTAATATTGGTTTTTTCCTTGCAATTCTGCCACATAAAAAAAGTGTTAACTTGGTTTAGAATGAAAAGTTTAATACAGTGATTAAGATGGCATATTACCTTATGTAAGAATTGAAGCTCTCACAGAGGTTATTGACAAGAAGATCACACATCACCGAACTGTTGAACGCATGTCGTGACCATCTTCGAGGATTTATTCTCTTCAGCCAATCATGTGTGGCAGGATTTTGGGCCTTGATCAGCTCCAAATTAATGTTAAACTTTGCCTCTGTGTATGCTCTTGCTGCATCCCATAGATGGTCTTTCATGAACTTGCTTCCACCAAACTGCCCTTTGAAATTTTCCCATATGTGCCTCACACAATACCTATGGTCCACGTCCTTCAAAACAGTGTCAAATATACTTTGCAATCCCTGCACATGAGACCATAGGTCACTCTATTGGTTAACATGAGAAAACAAGTACTATATATGATAAAATAAGTACTATATATGATAAATTAAGTACTATAAATGATAAAATAAGTACTAGAAATGACTAAAGAAGTACTATAAAATGACCTTTTGCCTGTCTGACATAAAGCACCATTCGTCCAAGTCCCCAATGTCATCTTGTAATCTCTCCAAAAACCACAACCAGTTCTCCTTGTTTTCTGAGTCCACCACAGCCCAAGCTAAAGGAAAGATGTTACCATTGGCATCCTTTCCAATTGCTGACAATAGGTGTCTCTTATAGGTCCCCTTTAAATGACACCCATCAATGCCAACAAACGGCCTACAACCTTTCAAAAAGCCACGCTTGCAAGTTGCTAGACACATGTACAACCGTTGGAAAAAACCATCTAGAGCAGTAATCGAAACTGTGCTACCAGGATTAGACTTCCTCACAGCCTCAGCATAGTTCCACAATAATTTATACTGCTCCCCATGCTCTCCCTCAATAATACCTTGTGCTATTTTCTTTGCCCTAACTAGCTTGTAGTATGAAACTGATAGGAACTTCTCCCTTCTGATACTATTCCCAAGGATCTCCAAATCAGTGTCCAAATTATCCCTGAAATCTGCCAAATAGGTAAGGGCTACCCATCTGCTAGTCCCTCTGCGGTGTTCAACATCCTTGCCACAGTAATGGATCCTATTGAATGTTTTAATCTGAAAACAAGACCTATCTGCCGATGGAGATGCATGTATTCTCCATCCACATTCATTCTTGCAGTGGGCAGTGATCCTACTTTTTTCATTCCTCACAAACCTAAAATCATGGCCGTCTTGCAGAGAGTAAGCCATCAAAGCCTTCCTGAAAACAACATGAGTAGCAAACCTCATCCCAACCTCCAACTTAATTTCCCCACCAAAATTTGTACTCTCGTTGAATTCTGAGTACTTAAACCTCTGCCTAGCACTTTCTTCCTCACTGTCTGAACATGGGGGGCTATCTAACACATCACTGTCCTCGTAGTCAGTCTCCACATCAGGCACATTGGGACCAGAACTTGTAGCTGGTGGCCTATTCACCCTATCACTTCTGCATTGCTCACCCCCCAGATTGAAATCCTCAAACTCTACACCAGCATCCTCAGTCCCATCACCAAAAAGGTCCTCTTCAGACCCATCTTCTGAATCTACAAAATCACTAAGTTCATCACCACTGCTTTCACTATTGGCTTCCCAACTGTATGTTCTATCAGCATGGCTGTCATATCCACCTTCATCATCTGCATCATGATCAAACTGAGGATGATCATTTTCAACCCTCTCAAATGCATCAGTTTCCATCCTTCCACCCCTCTCACTACTCTCAACTCCATCAGCTTCCACCCTCTCATCTGCATCATGTACATTAGCTTCCACCCTCTCATCTGCATCATGTACATTAGCTTCCACCCTCTCATCAATATCAGCTGCATTTGCTTCCACCCAATCACCACTATCACCTACATCAGCTTCCACCCTCTCACCACTATCACCTACGGGTTCCCTGTGGTCTATATCATCGAAGGTAAGCATCAAGGGAGGACACGTAAGCTCAGTGCTATAACATGCTGACACGCCTTCCATTTCCTCATCACTACTACTATCAACATTATTCATAAATATGGGGGTGTGGACTCCATGTTCCACATACACTTCCACTGTATCCTGACCATCTAGTATCATCTTATTTATGATTCTCTTCATTTGTTTTTCCGTCCTCAATGACCTAATACCTTCCTCCATTTCTTCCCATGGATATTTAGCATCATAATGCAGTGCATTGTGAGCATATCCTTTGCTCTCTACTATTTTATGAACGTCTACAATTGAAAGCTTCTGATGCTCTTTTTGCAAACAAACCTCCACTGCATCTACGTAACATAACTTTGGAGCAAATTCCCATACTCCACCCATGAATATTCTCACAGTCAACAACATTCTGTCATGGATTAGCACCAAATTAATATTAACAGCACAAACAGTAAACCCCTAATCCTATTGAATATTCAAACCCTAATCGAATATTTCTTTAATCCATTCTGCCACATTCCGTATTTCTTTATTCAAACCCTAAGCATTACCCACAATATAATAACGCGGAAAAGTAAAGGAGAAAAGTCACTGACCTTATTCTGAGAGCGGCAGCACGCTACTTCAAACGACAAGAACTGGTGGACAAGTTGGAACAGCTCGACAAGGTGGGCCTATCGTCCTTCATCGCCTCCCACACACCGACAAGAACAGCTTATACTTTGACACACCTCGACAGACCTTTAACTTTTCACTGCGCAAAATCACCGCTCTCAAATAAAGAGTTGCGGGTCAAACGCGAATAACCTCCACCAAACAATATTCTCCAACGCTACCTTCAAAGATTAATCTTCTCCAACCTTGCTGTTGCACTGTTGATCAAGAAGATTTTTTCATTTCCGCGTGAAAAGTTTTGAAATCCGGATTGCCCTTTTGTTTTTTGTGTTTTCCCTTTTATATTTTCGCACTTGATCTTTGTAATTTAATTTTACAGGTAACCGGTTGTAAAG
Source organism: Viola odorata (assembly GCA_963691705.1). Taxonomy (NCBI): domain Eukaryota; kingdom Viridiplantae; phylum Streptophyta; class Magnoliopsida; order Malpighiales; family Violaceae; genus Viola; species Viola odorata. The sequence goes on along the minus strand of OY829540.1, from coordinate 19,257,981 downwards.
GAAATGGGATACCGGTTACAGAAGGTAAAAAAGGACGGACCGTTTGGTTCACTGACGGAATGGACCGGCGATGCGTTGACCTTAAGTCCAGGGGAGGTCGAATAAAAAGTTCATAGTCCAGGGGAGGTTTTTGTTTTCTGCGATAGTTCAGGGGGTTAAAATACTATTGGCTCTTAAAAAAAAGGTATGTTAGACTTGTAAAAAATTGCATAAAAGAAAACAAAGGTATGAAATATATGCGTTAATAAACAGAAATAAAATAGACCTGATAGAAATGGGTTCCTGCGACTGCCATAAAAATTATTTGCTCGCGTATGAATACTCAGTCCAGACACCCGATTCTTGTTGGGGTTCCCGTATGACTCTCAGTGCAAATCGCGGTCGATAAAAGATTGTTGAGTGCCAGGTGGATATCGAGCATTGACCCGCTCCTTATAGGTCGTCTAAAACACAACTCGTTAGTTAACAATGAAAGAAACTATAAGAAAAAAAATTGCATTTTAAAAAAGTACGTAGATCACTTGCATTTTAATATAAATATGAGCATTATTTTAAATAACGATAATACTTACAATATAAACCTCATTCCTCGGGTTGACATATCTTTCAGGCTCCTTCTTGAACAAACGAGTGCAGTCATAAAGATTTGTAAAAGTGAGCGGAGTGCTCTGAAACTCTGGCACAGTTTTCTCCTACAACATATCAAATATTGCATTGGAAAAAATATCAAATAAGGTTAATACTTGAAGAAACAAAATGAATAAATTCAAATAAAGTAAAAGAGTCACAAATAGATTACCAAATGCTCCCCGTTGTCAGGTTTTAAAGAAACTCAGGTGGCTTAAAACCAGGTTGCGCAGCTGGAATCGAGATGTCTTTGGAAGCATAGCCAACAGGATTAAGGAGTTACAAACTCAGGTAGAGCTCCTCGACAAACTAGCAGACGAAAGAGATTTAACAGAGGAGGAATGTCTAGAGAAGGACGTGGCAGAAGCGGCTCTAAGGGAGAAACAGGGGCAAGAAAGCAGGTTGTGGCAGCGAAAAGCGAGGACTCGTTGGGATTCTCAAGGAGACCGCAATACAAGATATTTTCACCAAATTGCTATGTGCACAAACAGGAGAAACAACATTACCGATATCTGGGAGGACAATGCCCGATTGACTGCTCCTACAGAGATCAAAGCTGCTGTAGTCAGATATTTTGCCAACTTCTTCAGAGTCGATACTTTGGATAGGCCTCGCATGCAGGAATTAGGTTTTAAGAAACTGAGTTCCGATCAGTCTATATGGCTTGACAGGGAAGTACTAGGGGCAGAAATCTGGGAGGCCATGAAGCAATGTGGGCGGGAAAAAACTCCTGGGCCAGATGGGTTTTCGTTCACGTTCATTCAGAAAGCGTGGGGTACTATAGGAGGTGACATTAGTACAATGGTTTATTAATCTTCAAAAAAATTTAAAAACTTACATTGTTTTTGTAACTTTTAATTTATTTTGTTCAAAGCATTAAGTAAGAAGATTGATTTTTTGTATGAAAGAAAAATTAAAAAAGTTGAGAGAGAGTAAAGTTGACCTGTAAACTCCACTTTGGAAATAAAGTGAAGAAAAAAATGGAAAACATCAAATATGGTGTTTCCAAAAGTTGGAGTGTTTGTAGTGTTAATTTTGGAATTATTTCCAAAACTGAATAGTAATTGGAGAACTAGAAAATTTTCCATTTGGGAAATTATTGTTGTGAAACAGATTTTGGAAATATTTCCAATTTTTGAAATTTGTTTCAAAAATTAAACAACCCTTAAATGGCTTGTACTTTTGAATTTAAACATGAACATGTTTACCATACTGATATTTGATCTTTAATAAACTTAAAATGGGCTACTATTTAGTTTATTAATTTTAACAAAAAAATAACATTAGCATTATTTTTTAATTAAAATAAAATTGATTTAACAATAGTAGTAGTTTTTTTTTCTAAAAAGTAAGAAATAGTTATTAGGTGAATACGATTTCGAGCTTTCTAAGGTTGGAAAATGACGGCTGGAAAACAGAAAACGTACTGTAACTGTGAAACAGAATTTTGGAAAATAGAAATAATTCTGGAAATAGCTCTAGATGGAAAATTTTGGAAAACAGAAATAACTCCAAACGGAATTAATTCCGTAACTAAACAGCCCCTAAGTGATGGGCCAGGTTTTAATGAGAGAGATGGGTTAGGTTTGTTCCTGGCCCATCAAAAGAAACATGGGCTTGGGTAGTTGGGTCGGGGCTGTTCCTGGCCCATTAAGGTTTCGTATAGTCGAGTCCGTTGCATTATTTTCGTGTTAATTTATCAATTTCTCGTGTTTATTTAATTAATTATTTGCTTACTTGAAATTAATTAAATGTTTATTTCCTTGTTTATTATTTATTATCATTTGAACTATTACTAATATCGACCTTGTAGGGTAAAATCAAATACACGCTCGCAAGTACACTTTTCTTGTCCCTTGTTATTTATTCAACGCTATATATATATATGCATTTAATACAAGCATAAATAAAAATAAACATTTATTCATGACATTTAAATGCATTTAATACAAGCATATATGAATAACTTGGTTAAATCACTCGCTTTAAATGTCATGAATAAATGTTTATTTTTATTTATGCTTGTATTAAATGCATATATATATATATATATATATATATATATATATATATATATATATGAAGCGAGTGATTTAACCACTCGCTTTAAATGCATATATATGAATAACTTGTTTAAACCACTCGCTTTAAATGTCATGAATAAATGTTTATTTTTATTTATGCTTGTATTAAATGCATGTGCTTCGTGGCTTCGATCCCAAACCTCGGTTTTTTTACTTTTTCCTCATTCATTAAATCGGTACTTTGTTAGTTTTATGCATGATTAGATCACCTAATAATTATGATTAATCATGCATGGCCCGATGATGATAGAGGGCATCCGCTTTAGTAAAGATTAAACGGTTAATTCTGTTAAAAATCAGTCCCGAACAGTCCCGAAAAAAACTAAAACGGCGATTCCTTTGAGGGCTCGATTACTTGTTTTTAAATATTTTATTTAAACACCTCTCTTTTTAACCGGTAACCTTTTTAGGATGAGACTCGGGTGCCTAACACCTTCTCGAGTCCATAAATCGACCCTGAACCGTTGTTCTTGGGTTTAGACCCTTTTATTTGTGCCTTAGCTTTTATTTTATTTATTTTCCTCTGCATTCTGTATTCCCCTCCTTGAGCGACATCATTTGCATCCTCCTCCTTGAGCGACATCATTTGCACTATCCTCCTTGAGTGACATCACTTGCATTCTCCTCCGTGAGCGACATCATTTACATTCTCCTCTTTGAGCGAACATTTACATATCTGCATTTTTGCATTTCCTCTAAGATTTATGCACTGCATCCATTTAAATGTTCCCAACATATCATGTTGCATTCAAACCGTAGTAGTACTTGGGGCAACCATCATTATTGCTCATCAAAAATTTCAGTTACACTGTATTTTTTATCAGACAGTAAAAAAGGAGCAACTGTTGCTACCCGATTTTTGACATTTTCGTCATTTTTCATATTTTTTATCATTTGCTATATTATTAACCTTTTAATATCGGTCGTATTGTATTCATTTTTATTTTCGTATCATTTCATATTATTCCATTTTTCTGTATTTTTAATGTTTTTTTGTTCGAACTTCTATCGGTACCAAACGAGTTTTCTCGAACCATAGATCGAACTTTTTCGTCTATTTTTATGTTCTCATACTTTTATTAGTATCATTTCATTCATTACGTTTTACTTCATATTTTAGTATTTTTCGTTCAGTTTTTTTATCGGTTTTTACCGAGACTTCTCGTATCGATAGCTCAAACCAATTAAATAAGCACTAAACATTTTCTCCTTCCCATCTCACCTTAACCGTTGATCAGACTTATGACTCTCCTTTGTGCCCATCCAACGGCCCTCCTTTTTCTTCATCACCATCATCCTCATTTGCTTCAAGCCATCAATGCAGCATTAATAACTACTTCAACTTCACGTTTGTCGCTGGTCAGTCCCTCTCCCATCACAGAAGCTTCCATTCTCCCTCAGCCACACAACCAAGACGTGCTCACCATTCTTGGCCACTGCTCATCGCCACTCGTCATTGGGCCTCACGCCTGCGACGCCAACGCGCATCTTGCTCTCCAAGTTCAATCGTCCTTTTCTTCATCATCATCATCCTCATTTTCTTCAAGCCATCAATGCAGCATTAATAACTACTTCAACTTCACGTTTGCCGCCGGTCAGTCCCTCTCCTATCATAGAAGCTTGCATTCTCCCTCAGCCACACAACCAAGACGTGCTCCCCACTCTGGCCACTGCTCATTGCCACTCGTCGTTGGGCCTTACGCCCGCAACGCCAACGCGCACCTTGCTCTCCAAGTTCAATCGTGAAGCCTCCCATTATAAATACCCTTCTCTTCACCAGTAATTCGGGGGAACGAGTTGACACACTCTTTATTTCTCAAGCAGCCAATCAAAGGTTGAAATTAATTGCTCTATTTTATTTGCTTGCTTTCCATTTAATCAACTGCTCTGTTTTAATTTAAATTTCTTGTTTTCGTTCAATTCAATCAATTGCTTTCAATTCATTCAACTGCTGCTCTGTTTGAAATTAGATTGCTTGCTTTCAACTCAATCGATTGCTGCGTTGTTTTTATTTCAAATCAATTGTTGCTCTGTTTCCATTTCAAATATTTTTCTCTATTTTCAATTTAATTGTCTGCTTGGTTGGTTTATTTGATTGATTGTGGCTGGTTTATCTGATTTATCGCGGTTGGATTGTTGGTTTTTCGTGGCTATCTTTCAACTTGATTTTGTTGGCTGTTTTGATTTCTCTAATTAATTACTTGCATTTATTTAATTAATTACTTGTTGTTCGTTGCTTTGCTTGAACTGCTGGTTTGATTTGTGGGTTTTTGTGGGTTTATTTTGTTGTTTGGCCGTCTGGTTCTTTCCTTGGTCGTCGATAATGGCGCCGACAAACCAAGGAAGAAGACGCAGTTTTGGAGGGAAAGGAGAGCGGGCTTGGCCCAGCTAAGAAGTGAGTAAGTGATGGGCATGGAACTGTTCCTGGCCCAGCCGGGTTTTAATGAGAGAGATGGGTTGGGGCTGTTTCTGGCCCATCAGAAGAAACATGGGCTTGGGTAGTTGGGTCGGGGCTGTTCCTGGCCCTTTAAGGTTTCTTATAATCGAGTCTGTTGCATTATTTTCGTGTTAATTTATCAATTGCTCATATGCGATAATTAATAATTTGTTTATCTACAATGTTTATTCAATTAATTATTTGCTTACTTGAAATTAATTAAATGTTTATTTGCTTGTTTATTATTTATTATCATTCGAACTATTACTAATATCGATCTTGTAGGGTAAAATCAAATACACGCTCGCAAGTACACTCTTCTTGCCCCTTGTTATTTATTCAACGCTTTCCGTATATATGTATACATGTTCATATGCATGATTATTTAGAATCGTTAGAATTTAAAAATCAATCAATTCACACGAATAGCTTGTTTAAATCACTCACTTTAAATGTCATGAATAAATGTTTATTTTTATTTATCCTTGTATTAAATGCATGTGCTTGGTGGCTTCGATCCCACACCTCAATTTTTTTACTTTTTTCGCATTCATTAAATCGGTACTTCTTTAGTTTTATGCATGATTAGATCACCTAATAATTAGGATTAATCATGCATGGCCCGATGATGATAGAGGGCGTCCGCTTTAGTAAAGATTAAACAATTAATTTCGTTAAAAATCAGTCCCGACCAGTCTCGAAAAATACTAAAGCGACGATTCCTCTAAGGTCCCGATTACTAATTTTTAAATGTTTTATTTAAACACTTCTCTCTTTTTAACTGGTAACCTTTTTAGGATGAGACTCAGGTGCCTAACACCTTTCCAAGTCCATAAATCGACCCCGAACCGTTGTTCTCAAGTTTAGACCCTTTTATTTGTGCCTTAGCTTTTATTTTATTTATTTTTCTTTTGGACCTTAAGTTTCCCTAAACCTTAGAAATAAATAGGGTGGCGACTTCATTGCATTATGTGAGATGAGTCTGATTTCGTCTCACATCTCGTCCCAAATCGCGTCGCGTAAAAATACCAAAAAGGGGGTGCGACACTTACCTTGATCCTATAGCAACTCTTTAGATTGAAGATGAATACCCCTGTGTCGATGATTGTATCTCATGTCTCATAACTACCAGCCTTTACTAGTAATCTCCCTCCCATTTGATTTCTATTTCTGAATCTGCCGTCTTGACCAAGAACATCATTCTTGGCCAAGACAGTTACTTGCTTCATTTACTTTTTTTCCATTTTAGTTTTAATACAAAACCCCCAGTTTCACCTAGGTGTTATTTCAATCATTACAAGTTCTCACAAAAGTCATACCATCGCTCCCTCTAGATCGAACCGCTTACTGCTATCTATAATTTATTTATTTTTAGTAGCAAGTTGTAATTTATATTTATTTTTGACGAATTCGACACCCATCACTCATGCATATAAGCATTTGGCTCATAAGCAACATGAGCATTAGGCTCACACTCATTATAATCAAACTCCGCCCAAGAGAAATTATCGTCGTAAGAACAAGACTCTTGGTCATCATCCCCAATCGTGTCATATGCATCACTCCCATGATAAATAATATCATCATAGTCTTATGACATTTTAATGTACCTACACCAACTCTACCACAAACATCTGAAGCATCAACCAAAGATGTGGTTGGTGATGACGCCTCTAATCTCCATGATTCTTGTTCTCCAGTGACATTCTTATTCTCCAAACCAAGAGGACCCATCTGTTGAACTAGATGTTCTAGAGACTCAAGGATTCCATCCAACCTAGGCTCCATCTCTCCTCCACTCATCCCTTTTCTACAAAGACTACAACAAGGGATAGAATTGCGCACCTGAGCCATGTGATTCCGAGGTTGCTCTCCAGCTTCGATCTTCAATAAGCAACCTCATCTAGGAAATAATCAGCCCTGAAGGCAGCATCTTTGAGATCGTCTAGCCATGCTCGGACATGAGGGTGAGTAAACTGCTTCTCCTCCGCGTCACCAACCACCTTGGTAACAGTTCTCAAGGTTACCCTCAACTTCTCCAACTGTTTCTCATCCAGTTCATGGTGTCTGAAGAAATCTAGGACATCAACAGGAACCATCTTTTCAATCAAAGCACAAATGACAGGGGAGAGAATTGCTAAAGCCACCTCGGCCATGGCTAGCTATAAAGGTGGAATTGATTGTTAATTGCAAAGAATTATGAAAGTGTGCAGGAAAACAAGCAGTAGCAAAGGGAAAAGGAAAAATGATTGAAGCAAGTAGTGGTGGAGTGGGCGAGACCAACCAAAATTTATGGCCAACTTCTTTAGACTTTTCAGCGTTAATGAAAGTGAGGTCCATTTTGTCCCTTTCATGCATGCGGACAGGACAATGTTGAGGTAATTAATTAGTTTTTGAAATTTCTTCTGATTTGGATAGTAAAAGCCTTGTGTCTGCTATCCTTAATTAATCTCCAATCTTATGGTGATTTTTCATCTTGACAAGACCATTTGAGTCGACTAGAATGTTACCAGACTTGATGTTCCTGTGGTAATTGCCCTTCTAGTTGAGAAACGACAGCGCGTTTAGCGTTTGTTTGAGGATTTCAGCGATGATTGTGATGGGAAATTCAACACAATAATAGCAATACGCAGCGGATAATAATTTCCCTAACTTGCTGGAATCTATGAGGAGCAATAACAAATTAATGGCAGCAACTAATTCATCACACATACACGAAGAGACAACGATTTTAACGTGGAAAACCTTCTCAATGCGAGAAGTAAAAACCACGGGCACAAGCCAGTCAATCAAGCTCCACTATGATCAAAATCAGGGTACAAGAGTGTCTCAAATCACAGCACAAATCGTGCTCAACAACTAGGCAAACAGCCAACAACAAGTATGAAACTAGAGAACCAAAGGAAGAACACATAACCAGATTTCCAGTAGCTACTTGCGGGACTCGATTCCTCCTGCTCAGATATCGTCTCACCAATCCAACCGGTCAGATTGAAGAACCGGATGTCGTAAACCTGCTGTCTAAATTTCAGCCCGATCCGACGGTGAACGAAGGCACAGAAATAAATCTCCCACGGCTGCGCAGAGATGAACGAATCTGTTTTCTCTCTTCTCCTCTCTCTTTTCTCTCTTTCTCTTGTTTCTGTTTTTGCTTGAATGAGCTGCTGCCTTCTTACCCTAAATTAGAGAATAAGATGAGGGACTAGTGGGCTTGCATATTGGGCTTCTCTCCACATATGTTGGGAGCCCAAACCCAACAAATCTCCCCCTCACAACTATGTGGAGATGACCGCCAAACCGGCGATCTCACAACAAGTTTCAAATTTGCATCTCGGTAATGCCTTAGTCATCATATCAGCACCATTATCATCTGTATGAACTTTGGCTAATTCCAACAACCTAGCATCCAATGCATCACGTATCCAATGATACCTCACATCAATATGTTTGGATCTAGAATGGAAAGTTGAATTCTTACCAAGATGAATTGCACTCTGACTATCACAAAATAGCATGTATTTGTCCTGGACAAAACCAAGCTCCTGCAAGAATTTCTTCAACCAAAGCAACTCCTTGCAAGCTTCTGTAATGGCAATGAACTCTGCCTCAGTAGTGGACAATGCAACACACTTTTGCAATCTAGATTGCCATGCCACAGCTCCCCCTGCAAACTTAATCAAATACCCCGAGGTGGACTTTCTGGAATCAATGTCTCCAGCCATATCAGAATCAGTATAGCCCACAAGGATAGGCTTATCACCTCCAAAACAAAGCCTCAAACTAGCAGTACCACAAAGATACCTCAAAATCCATTTCACAGCATTCCAATGCTCTCTACCTGGATTTGACAGAAATCTACTGACTGTACCAACAGCATGTGCAATATCTGGTCTTGTACACACCATTGCATACATCAAACTACCCACAGCAGATGCATAAGGAACCCGTTGCATATCTAGTCTCTCAGCTTCATTTGAAGGACTCTGTTTAGCACTCAATTTAAAATGAGTAGCAAGAGGAGTGCTTACCGCCTTAGCATTTTCCATTTGGAACTTCTGTAGCACTCTTTTGACATAGTGTTCCTGTGACAGCCAAAGTTTCTTCTCCTTCCTATCACGCATGATTCTTATACCAAGAATTTGTTTAGCAGCTCCCATGTCTTTCATGGCAAATGACTCGCCCAATTGATTCTTTAACCTGTTAATCATGGAAATATTTTTCCCAACAATAAGCATGTCATCAACATACAATAACAGGATAATGAAATCATCATCGGAGAACTTTTTAACAAAGACACAGTGATCAGAAGTAGTCTTCTTGTAGCCTTGCTCTGACATAACAGACTCAAACTTCTTGTACCACTGTCGCGGAGCTTGCTTCAACCCATATAGACTCTTTCTCAGTCTACACACATAGTCTTCCTTTCCTTCAACATGAAAACCATCTGGTTGCTTCATGTAAATTTCTTCCTCCAAATCACCATGAAGGAAAGCAGTCTTTACATCCATTTGCTCTACCTCTAAATCAAGAGTAGCAGCCAAACTCAACACGGTTCTAATGGATGACATCTTCACCACAGGAGAAAAAATCTCATTGAAATCAACACCCTTTCTCTGTCTGAAACCTTTCACCACTAATCTAGCTTTATACCTCGGGGATGCAGAAATACTTTCTTGCTTCACCCTGTAAATCCACCTGTTTTCCAAAGCCTTCTTGCCTTTTGGCAATTTCACCAAGTCAAATGTGTGATTATCATGCAAAGATTTCATTTCATCTTGCATTGCATCCAGCCACTTCTTCTTTTCTTGACTCTCCATGGCCTCATGAAAACACTCAGGTTCACCTCCATCTGTCAAGGTAACATATTCATCAGAAGGATACCTGGTAGATGGCTTCCTCTGCCTAGTAGACCTCCGAGGTTGAACTTGAGGTGGTTCAGGATCATGTTCCTCTTCAGAATCATCAATAGGAACATCTAAAGCATCTCCAAACTGCTGATCACCAACATAGTCATGTTGCTCACCATTCTGAATATTGTTCTCAGCAGCATCCATATCATGGTTAGGTGTCTGAACTGGATCAATATCAGACAGACTACTATCTTTCTCAGGTGTAGTCTTCTCCATCTTATCAATGTCTTCAATGGTTTGGTCTTCCATGAACTTCACATCACGGCTTCTGACAAGCTTCTTCTCAACAGGATCATACAACCTGTAACCAAACTCATCTTCACCATATCCAATAAAGATACACTGCCTCGTCTTCGCATCCAACTTGGATCTCTCATCCTTTGGAACATGCACGAATGCCTTACAACCGAAGACTCGCAAATGATCATATTTGACATTCTTGCCAAACCAAACTTTATCTGGCACTTCAGCATTCAGGGCAACTGCAGGACTGAGATTAATAACATGCATTGCCGTGTACAATGCCTCACCCCAGAAATGCTTAGGTAGCTTAGCTTCAGAAAGCATGCACCTAACTCTCTCAATCAACGTCCTGTTCATCCTCTCTGCTAAACCATTCAGCTGAGGAGTTTTAGGAGGAGTCTTTTCATGTCTAATACCCTGCTGCTTGCAATAACTATCAAATGGTCCACAATACTCACCACCATTGTCAGAACGAATGCATTTCAGCTTCTTGCCTGACTGTCTCTCAACCAAAACTTGGAATTGTTTGAATTTCTCCAGCACCTGGTCCTTGGTCTTCAATGCATAGACCCAAAGCTTCCTGGAGCAATCATCAATAAAGGTAACAAAGTAAAGTGCACCACCAAATGACTTTACCTTTAATGGACCACAAACATCAGAATGCACCAATTCAAGCAATTCTGACTTCTTTGAGGGAGGATGCTTCTTAAATGATACTCTGGTCTGCTTACCAGCCATGCAATGAGAACATTTCTCCAACTCAGCACTCTTCAATCCCGGAAGCACATCCTTTTTAGCTAAACAATTCAGCCCCTTTTCACTGATATGACTAAGCCTTCGGTGCCACAAAGAAGCCTCCATATCCATGGCATTCACACTGTCTTTAGCAACCAAAGCTTTTGTCCAATACAGTTTACTAACTTTCTCCCCTCTGGCCACAACCAAGTTACCTCTGGTGAGTTTCCATTTTCCAGAACCAAAGTGATTGTAATAACCACCATCATCAAGCATCTGCACAGAGATCAAATTAAAACGGACATCTGGAGCATGTTTGACTCCTCTAAGCAATAACTGCACTCCCATGTTGGTTTGTAGGAAAACATCACCAATACCAATTACCTTAGCAACACCATCATTACCCATCTTCAACACTCCAAAATCACCAGAAGTGTAAGATGTGAAGAACTCCTTCCTCGGTGTAACATGCAGTGTTGCAGCACTATCAATTACCCACATGCTCTCATCTGATACAAGATTAACTAAATCATGATCACGGAGAATAACAAGATCATCACAAGTAGCCGCAGAAACACGATCATCACCATCTTGATCCTTCTCTTTCTGCTTACCATTATTGTCTTTTCTCTCCCTTTTCCATTGAAAACAGTTCTTCTGTATGTGCCCCTTCTTGTGACAATAATGACACTCCACATTCTTGTATCTGGACTTGGACTTACTTCTGCTCTTGTCCCTACCACCTTTCTGTTCCTTTTTCTGACTTCTCCCCCTATTTTCAGTAACAAGTACCTCGGAATGAGATGAAGTACCCTGTGCCTTCCTTCTCATCTCCTCATTAAGAACACTTCCCTTTACATTTTGCAAAGAGACAACACCATCGGAAGCCGAATTCGAAATTGAAACCCGAAAAGTTTCCCAAGAGTCCGGTAGAGTATTCAGTAGCCATAGTCCCAACACCTCATCATCAAACTTGATACCCATTCCTGATAATTGATCTAGGAGTCCTTGAAAATCATTCAAGTGATCTGAAATGGAAGTCCCATCCTTGTACCTCAAATTCATCAAGGAATTCAACAAATACAGTTTATTACTCCCTGATTTAGAAGCATACAAAGATTCAATTTTCTTCCACAAGGACGCTGCATGTTCCTCATTAGCAATATGATTATAAACATTGTCATCTACATATTGCCGAATAAAACCACAAACTTGCTGATGCTCAAAATGCCAAGCCGCTTCAGTCATGGATTCTGGCATCTCAGTAGAAAATACAGGAAGATGCAACTTTTTCACAAATAATAGATCTTTCATTTTTCCCTTCCACAAGTGATAATTAGTGCCATTCAAACTCAACATTCTATTTGTATTTGCCTCCATCATTCAAGCAAATCAAATAAACTCAAACCAAGAGCTCCGCTACCACTCTGATGGGAAATTCAACACAATAATAGCAATACGCAGCGGATAATAATTTCCCTAACTTGCTGGAATCTATGAGGAGCAATAACAAATTAATGGCAGCAACTAATTCATCACACATACACGAAGAGACAACGATTTTAACATGGAAAACCTTCTCAATGCGAGAAGTAAAAACCACGGGCACAAGCCAGTCAATCAAGCTCCACTATGATCAAAATCAGGGTACAAGAGTGTCTCAAATCACAGCACAAATCGTGCTCAACAACTAGGCAAACAGCCAACAACAAGTATGAAACTAGAGAACCAAAGGAAGAACACATAACCAGATTTCCAGTAGCTACTTGCGGGACTCGATTCCTCATGCTCAGATATCGTCTCACCAATCCAACTGGTCAGATTGAAGAACCGGATGTCGTAAACCTGCTGTCTAAATTTCAGCCCGATCCGACGGTGAACGAAGGCACAGAAATAAATCTCCCACGGCTGCGCAGAGATGAACGAATCTGTTTTCTCTCTTCTCCTCTCTCTTTTCTCTCTTTCTCTTGTTTCTGTTTTTGCTTGAATGAGCTGCTGCCTTCTTACCCTAAATTAGAGAATAAGATGAGGGACTAGTGGGCTTGCATATTGGGCTTCTCTCCACATATGTTGGGAGCCCAAACCCAACAGATTGGTTCTGGTAAACCATCAGGAAAAGCAGAGGAGGAGATGATGGATTGCAGAGAACCGGCAGAGAAGTAAGGCTTGAGGACCCAAAGACGGTTTCCGGGGAAGAAGAATGAGCAAAGGGGAGCAAGAATGTTTCGGTGGCCGGAATAAATGCTCGGAAAAAGTTCATCAAGATTAGCTCGGGTTTTATGAAGATCGACGGATTTGATGGCATAAAAAGTTGAACGATCAAGATCGAAGGCTTCGACAGCTTTGTAAACCACTTTAGCAGGGATAAAAGCAATTTCTTCCAGGATTTTGTATCCGATGAAGTGTTTTGGTGGGTATCGATCCATTGCTTTGTTGAGAGGATGGGTTTTTGTTTGAATTGAAAGATCGTTTTCAATTGGCGGGTTTTCTTGTTACATAGAAATGAGAGGTGATGGATTGCGAAAGACACCACAACCGTATATATAGACTAAATCTGGATTTGGGCCTGGGCCTGGGCCTGGGCCTGTCTTGACAAGTTCCTATTGTTCAGCCCATAGAGTGTGTTTGACGGACTACTAATAAAATGTTTGTTTGTTTTTTTTACTCCTTTCTTCAATTTGTTTAAATTGTTCAATTAATATTAAACCATAAATAATTATTAGAAATTCTATAGTGATGTGTTTATAATGTCGTTATTTGTGTTGTTGATTGAACGCTTATTTTGGTATAAAATCATTATCTATTTCGTCATTTTTAGATAATGATACTGATGACCGTCATTTTTTATCGAGAACATAAAAAATAGTTGTAATAATGAATATAAAAATAGGGTAAAATACAACTTATCACTATCCACAATTGACTTGTAGATAGCGATAAGAGGATCGTCCTCAGAGACTCTGTTTGTGAGATGTGGATTCCTTTGATGACTGGTTGGGTTGACTTCCTCGTCACTGAATTTGGGATTTTGGTTGTTGGAAATAAAATTGCAAAGGAAAAGAAAATAAAACTGGAAAATATGTCTTGGCTGGAGGCTTGGCCAAGACAAAGGGTCAAGATAAAAACAGTTAAGAGAAAATTCCCGGTAAAAGCATGAGCGGGCTATGTTTTTATGCTTCGATCACTGATTCAATAATGTTCATCTCTATCTGCATAGCGCTGCTATGGAGAAGACAATGCCTAACTCAAGTTTACCCTCGGTTGTCAGTCGAGGCCCACGGTTGTCAGTCGGGTCTGAATTATATTATCTACTTCTGCAACTTCCAAGCTAAAATCTGATTTGTTAGTTCTAAACTTTAACAAGGAAGCAATTTAAACCAGAAAATAAACAATTACGAAGATAAAAATTATGAAGATAGTTTAGATCTCACGATGCATAAAAAACACAACCCTTGAGCTCTTACCAAGAATGAAATATTTGATCAGATAAAGAAACTTATTTTATTAGTTAATTTAAAAACTAAAGAGAGGGGAGATCATGAGAGTTCGAGAGTCCACAACTTATAACATTAGCTACTAAGTTCTCCTACTCCAACTCCAACTCTTTCAAAATTCAAATTTAAACTACTTATTACAAAATTTAAATTGTTCAAATTCTAAAATTGAAATTTAAAATAAATATCTGATTGTTTGTTTGTTCAAAAGAAAGTAATCCACTTAAGGCCTCTTGCAATTGATCTGCATACGACACATCCTCCACATCTGTCTCCAGCTATCTCCAGCTGTCAATCCAATATTTTAGTTCAATCCCGTGACTCCTAGCACAGCTCGTCTCTAGCTTGGCTGTCTTGGCCTACAATTTGGCCAAGCTCGCGGCCAAGACAACTTTAGATGTCTGATTTGTGCTTCAGAAGTGACTTTTTACCTTTTTCCCAGCCTCCAAGTGTTTCCTACAAAAGTGGAGAGAATTCATAGAAATCAATTGCTTTACTATCCAATTTACAAGAATTTAGATAATAAAAATATGAGAAATAAATGGTCAATCAGATACTGTTGATATTTGGTGGATTTCCTTCCTTTTCGCATAAACTAGTTAGAAGAACCAAACAAGAAGGAAATGAACAAAAACACTAAGAAAAAGAGAAAAAAGAAGATAGTGGTGAAAAGAACCCAATTAGAGTGAACATGTCTTTTCCCTAGGCCTAGGGAGAATTCATCAACATCAAGAACAAACGCAACTCTCCTAGGCCTAGGAGCGAATCGCTCTGCATTAGTGGAAAACGTCTCTTCCCTAGGCCTAGGACGATTCCCTAGGCTTAGAACAATTTCAGCTGGACTTGGGAATCAGCACAATGGGCCAGGACCGCTGGTCAGGAAGAGTAATCAGCACCTCTGCTCCCAGAAAAAGACTCACAGCACAACAACACCTCTGCTTTCAGTAAACAATTATCCAAAAAGAGTTTCAATTTTGTAAAACTTCCCAAGGGATAAGAACAATTAGCTTTTCTATTTTATCTAGAACATTAGGAAAGATAAAGACAATTTAGTTTTTCCAAGTCTATTTAGATGACAGAAATGGTAGAGATCAGGACGAATCTCTTCTTCTCTTGTTTCCATGTTTTCATTTTTCTCTGTAGTGGGCAGTAGCTAGAACTCCATTATTTTCGACTTTTTTCAATTGTTTTTATTTTATTATATTATATCTTTCTCTGGCTAAGTAAATCGTTCCCGGTAAAAACTCCAAGGTTCATGATTCCAATATTATGAGGTCTAAACGAATTTAATCAATTCCGAATTTTATATTTCTTCTCTTTCTGATTTCCTGTCAATTTATTCTTGTTTGATTTAAGAGTGATCAACTTAAGTTTTAAACCTAAATAATTACAGTTTTTCCTAATAACTTTGGGTTTACATTGTTAGAAGGAATTCGTAGGCAACTAGCTCGTGACCAGCCGGGACTCAGTTAGAGATAAAAAAGAATTAGGTTTATAGGGGCCTTCCCTAAGTCTAGGGATGGTCTCTCTCTGTTTTTATCTACCAACTGGTTAAATTCTATAAGTTAACTTTAGGATTGCTAAGGAGGTTAGGGTTCTTAATAGAGGGTCTCTTTAAGAAACTTGATTAGGAGAAGAATAGGAAGTCAAAGTAAACCTGACTTTTATAGCCACCCTATGAAATTCAATTTTAAACATCTTTCTACCGATGATCAATATGTGTGAATTATAACCTTGGGTATGTTTTTACTGAGAATTTTCTCATCATTTGATTTCATTCATTACTTGTTTATTTACTACTTTGATTGCATTCTATCTTATCAATTAGTTCTTATAAAACCCCCCTTAATTGGTTATTACTATTTTCATCAGGTCTTCGTCTTGTTTTAAGCCTACCCATGCTCTGTGGATCGAACCTCTTACCATTAATTGCAAATCATTGTAGTTAATGATAAGTTGAATTTATTTTTGACGGATTCGACACCCATCAATTGTGGTGTCATCAAATCAACTTAAAAGCGAGATACTAGAGCTAGGGGTGTTCACGGGTCAGGTACCCTGCTCGTTTGTGCTTTCAGTTCGAGTACCCGGTTTGACTAGTTTGGTTCGTGTCGTTGAATTTTTTACCCAGTTAGATTGAGTACCCATTTGACCGGGTACCCAATTGAATCGAATCGATTCGGTTCGATAAATCGGTTAATGTCATATGAGTTTTAGTTTGAAATTTTAGATTTTTACAATTGGATCGGTTTAAACAATCACATTATTCTCATAATTGAGTTCGGTTATACTAGTTGGTCATTTTTTATGAATGTTTTTGTAATTCATTATTTAGTATAAAATTTAAAAACAATGTGTAGTTTTCTAGTACATTATTTATCGAAAGTATATAATTCAATCACATAACACGTGAGTTTTCAACTAATAAATAATTAAAACAGTATATTGATAAATCACAATATATTTTAGACATTCATTAGTTATTAATGATGAAACTTGATCTACCAATTATAAATAAATTTAATATACATAATAAAAACTAAATAAATATGTGTATTTTAAATTTAGTTATTTTAATTAAATATATAATTATTATTATACAGTTTTCATGTATATTACTAGTTTAAGCATAAATAAATAAAATTTATTATATAAAAATATAACTAGTTTATAGTTAATACAAGCCCAAAAAAATTAGTAGAATGCAATACTTAAGTTAAGTATCAACATTGATAATATATGTGTATAAATGGTAAATTAAAAATATTAACTTGATTAAAAATATTTATTCACTCTCTCTATCATAATAAAATTGGGTCAATTTAGGTTGAGTTTTTAATTAGAGTTTTTTTTTTATTGGGTTTTTCGGATTTGTTCAATTCAGGTATCTAATTGCTTTCACATCTGGTATCCAATACTAAAAAAAAATCGGTTCAGTTTCAGATCGGGTTCCTTTTGTCTTCTTATGATTTGAGTACTTAAATTTCCAAATTGGTTCTTAACTAGTTCGGTTTAGATTTACAGTTTCAGATTTTGTTCAGAGCCCTACGGCGAGAACATTGGGAAGACCTACCTAGATTGGAAATACTCTCTGATTTACAACAATCAAAGAATTTGAGCTCAGATTGGATCCCCCCTTTCCAGCTTGAAATCTTAGGAATGAGCTCCTGCAAGTTAGGGCCTCGCTTTCCTCGATGGCTTCGTACACAAGACAAGTTCTTTGATATTGATATCTCTAAATCCGGAATTTCAGATGTCATAAGCGATATTGACCAGCTCTGCTCTTATTTTTTCTTAGACGCTTGTACTCTTTTAAATACTTGAAGTTTATGAGAAAAACTAGAATTTTGGCTATTACATCGATCAAAGCATTTCTTTGAAGTTTTTTCTCAAACATCTTCCGTGCAAAATAAATAAAGACCCATTGAATTAGTCCTTTAGCAAAGATTGATCTGAAGAAGACGAACATGAGAATAAAACGTTCGTGTTCCAAATCAAGCTGTTTTCTTTTTCCATGAAAAATGGACAAAAGAAGAAGAGGTAATCTACAGTAAAAACGACATGTCGGTTTTAAGTGAATCCATTACATTTTTGCAAAGTTATCAGAACTGAATCAGACAGCAAACCGGTCAGGTCATGATTTATTAATTCTCTAGTTTAATCAATTTGAACCGGATTTAACTAGATTGTGTTTTAGAACCGTTTGTACATCGAACCACTCAACTCATGATTCACTGATTCACTGTTTCAACCGGATTAAATCGGATTAAACCGGTTTGTTTTTCAAAAATAGAATAGAAATACAAATTTATACATACTTTTTATTAAAATAAACATATCAATATAATATCACTATATATTTATTTACAGTAAATAATATACAATATTATATGACGTTGATTAAACATTATTTACAAAATATTTAATTTTATAGGTGATATAATAATAGTATTTATAATAATTATATAATGATATAATAGTACAAAAAAACATTGCAATATATATTACCATATAATAATATATAAATAATATAATTTTTGAGGTACTTTTGGTAAAAAGAAAAACGAAATACGATAATGAGAATTTTTTATTAATAATACATAATGCAATCAAATAAGAAATTCTTTATTCTTAATATTCTATAAATAAAATAATTTCCTAGGTAAAATGATTTCATAGATAATCTTAAAATTCTTCAACCAAACGACCGCTAATAGTTGTTACTATCCGAATTTTGACTTACGTCACAACTTCTTTCGTTCTATTGCATGTCGCATTAATAGCCCGTTTACGTCAAATTTCAATCGATTTTTTATCATGGAATATTTGTTTTAATATTTCACGTCTTTTGAATTTTTCGTATTTTTCTCCTATTTTCGAATAAACCGTATTTTTCGGTTTTCGTCAACGCATTTACGTATTTTTATGATTACCACATTTAATAGCTCGTCTAGGTCAAATTTCTGTCGATTCTTGGTCCTAGGCTAGTTTGTTTAATATTCCGTGTCATTTCATGCCTTCTCATTTTTTTCGTACTTTCGACTGTCTTTTCGCTCGAACTTTTCTCAGTCCCGAGTAAGTTTCCTCGGACCGTGGGTCGAACGCGTTATTTCTTTAATTGATAATTACATACGATTTTTCTCTTTCACACCATCGAGCTTGGCTTCGTTCAATTTTTGTCGTAAGGACATTTATTTTGCGTCCGAACTTTTAACATTTCCGAAAGAGAAAATAAATGCGTTAAATCAAGTTTTGCATTTCTTCACTGTATACTAGTTTTCTCGTTTTATTTTTCTACACGTCGTGGTTTCCTCGGCTTGGATTTATTTTCATTTTCAAGCCATTTCGCTCGTACAAAAATATCCCGTTCGTGTCCTAAAATAGGATAAACTCTATATAAATGCCATTTAATTCATTCTCACCCTCCAACTCGGCACCAGCTCACCTAGATCATCGTAGTGTCCCATCCGATCAACCGTGGCCACAAGCAACCCCTGCTAGCTCACTATTTCTGGCCTAGAGCTCATCATCACCTTCCCTCTTTTCTTCCCGTCAGTTTACAGCCATATGTGCAAACAGACTCCAATTTTTTCTTTCCTCTATAAATAACAAGCAACTAGCAAGGTATCAAGGGCACCAAAATCTCCTCTTAATCCCCATTTCTTGCTCATCCTTCTTGGTCCAAAACTCTCCTAGAGAGGTAAGCTTTCTCACTCTAGTTTTCTTTTAATTTTTGTTTATAACTTTAATGCATGAATAAATTGCTCAAACTTATTTTTAATACTTTGTTAGTGAGTTAAAATCAGTATGCTAGCTTCAATTTAATTATTCCTTGCCTTGGTTAATTAATTGAGCAATTGATGCATTAATTATCTATTTTCGTTTTCCTCAAATTGCCACTGTTTCGCTTCAAATTTTCTTGTTGTTTTTGTTGCTTTGTGTTACTGTTGTGTTGCTGGTCCCATTGAGTTCGGATTGGGTGGTTTTAATTAAGGTAAGAACACCTTGGTCGCCGGCCATGGCGCTGACGACGCAAGGAGGAAGAAGAGAGGGAATGGGCTAGGCGGGAAAGGAAAATTGCAAAGGTGATGGGCTTGAGTTTGTCACAAGCCCATCTTGGTTTTTAAATGAGGGCTGGGCTTGATTTCATCCCAAGCCCATCCACTGTTTTGATCAAATAGTGAGCCTGACCCATTTAATTTTCGTACAAAAGTTTCGTATGCATGTTGTTAAATTTTCGTAAACTTTCGTGCTTAATTTTCGTATAATTGTTGCATGTTTATAAATTGTTTAATTATTTTATGCGTTGATTTTTATATGCAATTGTTCACGTGAAAATTTATTTACTTGTATTTTCACATAAAATATTCATATGCTCACATGACGATTTGCTTTGTTTATGTCATGTTTAATTATCGTAAAAATATTCGTATGCTTGCATGTTATAAATAAATTATTTATTAATTATGCCATGTTTTATTTAATTAATCAATTGCTTGTCATAAATTAAATAAATGTTTGTGTGCGCTTTTATTATTTATTATTTTTGAACTATCGCTAACACTCTCAATTTGCAAGGTAGATCAAGATCACGCAACGCAAGTACGCCCCTTCTAAGTCTCTTTTATTTATTCGATGTTTTTCGCAAATATTACTTATATGCATGTTATTTAGAAATGTTAAAACTCATATCATAATCGTATGCATGAATTGTGGGAAAATAAAATCAATGCACATGTTTACGTGTTTAAATCACTCGCTCTTTATGCCATGAAATTAATTGCTATACATTGATACATGAGCATGGTGGCTTCGATCCCACACGGTTATGTGCATTCATTAAATCGGTATTATGCTAGTTTTTATCCATGATAGGATCACGTAGTAATTAAGTAATCATGCATGGCCCGATGATGATAAAGAGGGCTCTCGCTTTAGTAAACAGTCCCGACTGTCCCGATAAGAAATAACAAAATTATTAAAGCGATGAATACCTCTGAGGGCCCAAATCGTGTGTCAAAAATGTTTAAGTAATCGAAAAGTGGCCCAATCTTCGTAACATGATTTTGGTCGACACTTTACTATCGTTTACCTTGTAAATGGTTGGAAAGTGGCCCGTTTCCGTGCGCGGGATTGGTTGGCATGCTTCGATGGTTTATTCATTTTTCGTATAATTGAATATAGTAACACCTATCAACTTTATAACCGGTAACCTTTTTTAAGGATGTGACTCGGGTGCTTAACACTTTCCCGAGTCCATAATACGACCT
Source organism: Viola odorata (assembly GCA_963691705.1). Lineage (NCBI taxonomy): Eukaryota > Viridiplantae > Streptophyta > Magnoliopsida > Malpighiales > Violaceae > Viola > Viola odorata. The sequence goes on along the minus strand of OY829540.1, from coordinate 19,236,681 downwards.
CGAACCTTCGTTCTTTGGTTTAGACCACATGTGCCTTAGTTTTTATTTTTTTATGCCATGACGCTTAGGTTCCCTAAACCTTAGAAAATAGGGTGGCGACTTCATTGCATTATGCGAGGCATCCATTTATGTTTAGTATCCGTCCCGAACCTAAACTCATTTTTCAAACGAAAAAGGGGTGCGATAATAGTATAAATAAATTTTACACTTTTCTTAAGCTAATAAATTAAAATTAGGAGAGATATTAAGGTATTTCAGTAACAATAAGTGGGGTTTAAATTCTAGTGCCAAAACATTAAAACCACAGATCTGTTAGAAGTTTAAATAAAATTAATAATTCAAATGACTTGTTTGACAAGTGGGTATTAACTAAAAAGAATGAAAATGAATTATGGATAAGAAATAGAGATACTTTATAGTTGTCCAATCTCATTTCCTTTTATATAATAATCACATTTAAGCAATTAACACAATGATAAGTTTGTAATTTGAGAAAAGTATCTAATGAATGAAATTGTTTTTAGTTGGTTACAAGAATTGGTTAGTTAAATTAGTTGAAGCCAACTTAAAGCATAATTAGTTTCTTTTTCTGAAAACAAAATGTAATCTCGTAGCTATTCATATTTGAATTTATACCTCATTATCAAACAAGCTATTTTCGAGGTATACCATATTTACTGGGAATTGCAACTTGTTAGACAAAAAAAATGACTCTCGTCGGTATAATATACTCATTCTATTTTTTTTTAAATGACACAACAATTAATTGGTAATGATTAATTATTATTTTTTATATATTTTTGACAATTATTCTCTATTTTTTTATTAATTACGTTTAATTAACATTAATTTTAGGTTCCTAATATATTAGAAATTATAATAACGATATTTTTTTAAAGATAAAAAAAAAGTGGTCGGGAATTATTTTTTTTTAATATAGAGAAAATATAATGAACATGAAAAGAGGAGAAAGTTCATGGAAGAGGAGGGGCGTGTTATATTAATCCAGTTGACAAATTATATGGGCTGGTGGTGGAAAAACCCAGTACCTTTCTCGATTCTGATTATAAATACTACTCTTTTTTTTTTTTGTTGGTAAATATACTCTTTTTAAATATTACTGTTAAATGATTTTCGATAGTATATTATACAAAAAAAATAGTATATAATACTTTCATGCACATGAAAAGAGGAGAAAGTTCATGGAAAACAAGCATGCTATGTTAATCCAGTTGGCAATTAGGTGGACCTCGATTCTGAATATAAATAACGGTAACATTTTAAAAAATCATTTAAAAAAAAAATAGAATGTGATTATTATATAGTGATATTATATTGTGTTATCATTGTGTTAATTGCTTAAATGTGATTATTATATAGTGATATTATATTGTGTATAACTATAAAATATACTAATAATGTATTTTATAATGCCAAATTATTATCATAATATATGAAATATTAATCTATATCTATACTATATAAAAAGCACGAAGGGACTTATTCCTTTAAATTACTATTATACCCTTAATTTATTTAAAAAATTAAAAATATAATAGATTTTTAACTTTTAAAATTACCTACTTATTAAAATTGAATAAATTTATTATTCAACAACTTAATTAATTAACCTACTTGTTAAATCCTAAATTACAAAACATCTATTTAGGGCAGCTTCTTCGTGGGGTTGGATTGCACATCACCCATCCAGTGACCCCAAATCCTTTGCATTCTCCAGTGACGACTCAGGGGTATTTCAGCAATATTCCTTCATATAGCAACGGTTTTGTTCTTTGGGTGAATACGTGCATGAGACCATCAGCAGCAATAGATTATTTGAGGAATTATTTGGTGCAGCAATGGATTTTTTAGGTATCAATTATCGCGTAGGATAGTCCGGGTACTAAAATTTGGTACCGGATTTTTCTGACAGTGGGACCCTCCACTGTCAGTTTTTTAAAAATAAAATTAAAAAATTAATGCGATGGACCAATGGCAGCGCGTCACGCGTGCGCGTGCAGGCCTGTTCATTGGCCACCGTATTATTTATTTTTCCCCCCTTCATTTTTTAAATGGATTTTTTATAATAAATACTAAAAAAAAATTTATAAAAAATATACCATTATTTTTAAATTTTTGAGATCTATAAATTGAGACTAGGTTAGTATTATTTAGACACTAAAAAAAATCAGAGTGCTTTACATCTTTTTTTTCATTTTCTTCTTTTTTAAATGCCTTTTTTCATAATAATTACTCAAAATAATTTAAAAAAATATACCATTATTTTTATTTTTTGAGATCTATAAATTTGGAACAACCCTCGATTAGATTTAAAAAAATTATTTCTCAAGTTTACCAATTTATTTTGTGTGTATTTTCTTGTTCGTTTGCAATAATCTATATATGTTTGATTTACTAAGTGATAAATAATATTGTATGTTACTCTTAAAAAATATTATATTATTTATTGTATTAAAAAAGTATAGATTTTTTGAAATCTGAAAAGAAATTATGAAATTTAATTAATTTATATTAAAAAATAGTATTTATTATTTATTATATAATAAAAAATAATTATTATAATTATTATAAATTTAATAAGAAAAAGAAATGAAAAATATGGTGGGGTATATGATTAAATGATGTGGAAGGGAGAGAAAGTGAATAACACCCTGAAAAATACCCTGTTGTGAAGTTAAAAGAAAAGTAATTGTTATTTGATGATTTGGTTGGGTGTTAAGCTGATGTGCCAGGAGAGAAATGTTAAATTTAACACTCATTGCTGTAGATGGTCTGAGTACAGGGGGTGGCCACGACAGCATCAGATGCCAAGTGATGGTGTTATGATGATGGAAGCATACTTTAGTCTGACGTGGCATAACTCTATTTAGGTATTTTCAATTTCTCTTCATTAGTTATGGTTTATTACTTGGTTGTGCTTTTTTTTGTATATTCCTGTCTTTGGATCAAGGCCTATTTAATTGAAAATTTGGTTAGAAATCTCAGTGTCATGGGTTGAAATTTTGAAAGGAGAGCAGTGCGGCGTTTGCCAACTTGGAATTGAAAATTTGGTTGGTGATCTCGGTCTCATGACAGTTGAAGAAATTTATATACCATTAGCCTTTTTACATTGTTCATTGGTATCAACCTCCTGTTGAATGCAAAAGAGTTAGGAAAGAAATTCTACAGCTAATCAAAAGAAATAGTCTAATTATAATAATCAAAAGTTATCACCATTAAATAAGCACTTATTTAATTAATTAATCTACCTATTAATCCCTAAATTATAAAGTATTTCATGCTATTTCAACTTTTTGATTTTTAAGTACAATACATTCATGTTGTATTTATTTAGTTTGATCCGTATATGTATATTTATACAATTTCATACACTATTCAATAAATGACTTAAATTACCACTTACTTGCAAATTCATGTTTTAAATTTATTTCAATTGTAGAAAAATATGTCTACAAATAAAAAAAAAGCGACCAATGGTTTGATGGTGTCAAACGTTAAAAGAAGGGAATAAAATTGGTTGCTTAAACCTCAATCATTTTTTAATCCAGATTGGAAAGAGATTCAAGATCAGCTTACAGAAGGGAAACTTGCACAAGACCGTCCTGATTTAGTTGCAAGGGTCTTTCGAGCAAAAGTTCAAAATCTCAAAGATCAAGTTATTAAGAAACAAGTATTCGGAAAAGTAGCTGCATATGTTCATGTTATTGAATTTCAGAAAAGGGGAATGTCCCATGTTCTTATGTTAGTCATACTCGAAGAAGGTTTCAAAATTGTTTGTTCTGATTAGTTTGACAAATTTGTTTCTCATAATTATTTCTTATATCGTTCATACTGATCAGTTTGATAAATTTGATCAATATGATCCAATATGATACCTTTTACATAATTATTTTTTATATTTTTACTACAAGGAATTTCCTGTGCATTTTGTCCAGCAATCTAAAGAAAAAGCATGGAAAATAAGAGAAACAACGAGGGGTGTGATTGGTCGTGTAAATACTGCAAATCCAAAAGAAGGAGAAAGGTAATTTCTAAGGTTATTATTGAATCATGTCAGAGGGCCAAAGTCTTTTGAGGATTTATTGACAGTAAATGAAGTTATATGCAAAATATTCAAACAATCAACACAAAAGAGAGGACTTCTTGAATCTAATGAGAGTATATCAGCGTGTCTAAGTGAAGTCTCTAAAAAACTAAATTTAGTAGAATTTACTATCCACACTTTTACATTTTTTAAATCCATTTTTTCCTTATAGCCTATATTTTGTCAAATTCCTTTTTAATTTATAAACATTAAGATTAAGATGCAACAAAAGGTCTAAACCAACTGTGTTGTGCCCCAAATATTTTTTGTTTATGTTTATATTAATTTAAGGCATTTTTTTTATTAACGTTTATATTTTTTTATTTAATTTATTATCAGCCTGAAGATGTAAGGAAGTTATGAGATCTCTATTGTGATACATTATCTGAAGACTATAAAAGAACCCATCGAAATTCAAGCGTAGATGAGGTATTAGCATTAACACTCAAGAGTATTAATTTTTATTAATTTTCATAAAAATAATAAAATATTTTAGAAATTGATAATATTTTTTAAAAATTATGAATATTTTAATTTTAGGTATTAATTAAAGAATTAAATTAATAATTATTTTTCCATTTACTAAATATTTAAAATTATTTATAATATTAAATTATATGTATTATATTAGGGAACAAAAGTTCAAGCAATAATTTTCAAGCAAGCGGTGCAAAAGCTCAAGGATACCTTAGAAAAAGGATGCACATATGTTATTACCAATGGAGTTGCCAAGAAACCAAATCCAAATTACTCGAATATTAACCTCGATATTGAACTTATTCTAACAAACTCAACCATGGTGCAAGAATCATCAATCCATATCCCCCTTGATGTTATTAACTATAAATTCATTGACTTTCAAGATCTTCCTCATTGTGACCAAAGCAAACGAATCGGTAAACAACTAAATTTATAAAACGTTGTAATCATTATTTTAAATTGATAATTTTTTTATACTATTAGTTAATTCTATTCATATTCTAATTTTAATTATTTTAATGACAGATATTATTGGTTTTGTCATTAGCGCAAAACCATTCAATGGCAAATTTTGAGAAATTTTATTAATGAACAAAAGGTAATATATTTATTTACTAATGTTCAATTACAGTTTTCCCTATAGATAAAATTAAATAATTATAATTTTTTTTAACAATACTTAAAATTTTAAAATTAGATGTGAAGAGTTGAAATTGATCTTGTGGGGAGACTTAACTGAAAAGGAAAGAGAAGCCCTTAATGAAATAAAAGAGGAAAAACCTATCATTACTTTATCAAACGGAATGGCATCAAAATATCAAGATAAGTCTATAAAATAAAAATTCGAGTCAATTTTTATTTAATAATAATAAAAATGCACATAACATAACCTATATACAATTGCTCAAATCAGAAATTTTACAAGTATCAACTACAAGAACGACAATATTGATAATCAATCCTATAACATATGGAGCAGATGAAATCCGATAATGGTAAGAATATATGTATATATATGAAATATAATATAAGATTATTTTACCATTATCCATTATTTAAGTTAATATTTTTTTCATTTAAATTTACAAATATTTATAAATCACAGCTTCACCTATACTCAATAAGAAGATACCTAGAAGATAATCAAATCACCTTCAAAGAGGATGAACAATGCGAGCAAAGCAACTGTAGAACAAGTTGCTAACAAAATTGCATCATCAAAATAACAGGTACCAACCTTAAAGTAAAATAATTAGTTATGAGCATAACTGAAACAACTAAGATTAACTCTTATTATTACTTTGCAGTCTTTCTACGTCCTAACAACAACTATTACCGAAGTGATCAATAAAAGACAACCTTGGTATGAATCATGTAAAAGGTGCTGGAAAAAAGTATTTGACATGGGTGAGGGTCAAACAACATGTGACAAGTGTAACGATTCCGTTGAGACAATTCCAAGGTAATTCAAAACAAATTAAAAATTTAATTATTTTAAACATAAAACAAGATGACTAACACCTCAATTTACAATTTCAAATACATGTTGAGGTTACAAGTTAATGATGGGGAGAATGAAGCAACAATTGTTCTTTTTGATGAAACAGAAACAATAATAGGTTGTGACATCAAGAAATACAAAGAATCAGTTAGCGACAAGGTAATTTTTTTGGAATAGTGATATTAAAGTTATTTTATTGCAGAAAAAATACTAATATTATTCTCAATGTAACAGGAAAAAGAGAAGTCGCCACACTATAGAAAGATGATAGTCTGCAAGGACAAGGAATTTGATTTCTTAGTCAAGGTCAGTGGAAAAAATGAGAGCAAACGACAAAGGAATATATTTATCGCTGAAAAGGTTCATGCAACTAAAAAGAGGACACCAACTGAAGAAGAAATTGATGAAGATGAGGAGTCATTAGCGGTAGTTTGGAAAAGAAATCGACAAAATAAACTTCAAATGAATGATGCAACTGAAAAAAAATGTGAACAATACAACAAGGATGAAAGCAAAAAATAACAAGATGAAAAAAAAAAGGAAGGCGAATCAAGAAAATCAAAGAAGAAGATGATTAACAATAAGCTAAAAAATGAGCCAAGCCGAAAAAGAAAAGAGACAAAAAACAAGACGAGGAAGTAATTATTTTTCCTACACCGATACTCATTGACGATGAAGCTGAAGGCAAAAAAGAGACAAGGAAGGGAACAAGACTCAAGAACAAGAAATTCGATGAATTATATGAGTACCAACCCTGATCAAAAAAATCAAGTAAGAAAAATTGTAAAATTACTTCATAATTAATAATTATTATTAGTATACTTAACAATTTATATGTTTGGTTATAATACTTTAGAATAATATTTAAATAATATTAAGCTATATTATCTATTAATAATTAGTATTAGTATGTTTAATGATTTATATGTTCGACTATATTATTTTAGAACAATATTTAAATAGTAACATTATCTATTTTAAATGACTAAAATTAATTTATAAACAATATCTAAATTAAATAATTTAATTTTATATAAAAAATTGCCGCACGTGCCCAAACTACCTAGTATAATAAAACGCTTTAGCATCTCATATTATATCATTTCGTATGTAGTATAGTATATTATAATATTTTATGGTATTAATATATAATATATTAGAAAATAATGGTGTATTTTTATGTCAAAATATTTTATTATATAATAATGTTATTGTTATATTATATTATATTATATTCACTTTTACTAAAATATAATGCCTATTTAACTTATTATTGTCATTTATTTATAGTAAGGGATAGTGTTGTCATTTATTTATTTATGGTAGAGCTCTCGCTTGGCATGCTCAGGTCACTTATAAGAAATAATTTTGTGATAACAATATAGTTCAATTTTTTTTCGTGAATGGAATTCTAAAATAACAGCTATTTTGGAGGTAATTTTTTTCTATTACCTTTAATCTTGCTGAGAGAAAAAAAAATTCCAAGACTATTCTAAATTCTTGGCATTTCCTAGTTCTTTTCGATTTAAATTATAAACTAGTGACCTAGATTTTAAATTGACTTACATCTCGTGTCAATTGTGATTGACATAGGAAAAAACTATTGATTGATAGGTTGAATTGGATAGTCGAACTATTCGATTTAGATGGTTAAACAAATTTGAGACAAGAATACCCTTAACTAATAACTAATTACTGACTACTAACTTATACATGAGAAACAACAACAATATGTACAATGAGTAGATTATAATGGTGCAACTCTTGTAAAGTAAATACAACAATTACTTTTTATGATACACGTATATAATTAATTAAAAAAGTATAGAAAACTAATTAATTCATACTATAAATTTGTATAATATCTATTATTATAAGTTTCTCACAATAATCAAGAAATATAATTAATTTTGAAATTAATAAACCGAGATGTTTTTCATCAATTTAATCTCCTCATTTTACAAATTAACTTCAATTTTAAAAATATTAAAGTATATATTAATTTTACTAAAAACTAATTTAATATCACATATAAAAGCTATTAAAAAAAGAAGGTGAGAGAAAAAAGAGTAAATTGCGACAGAAATGCTCATATTTTGTGACAAATTATTTCGTCGCAAAAATTTCAACGGAATGCACCGTCAAAATGTGCAACTGCAACCGAATTGCAACGCTTTCGACGGTTCATTCCATCGAAATCGTCTAACAACTACAACGAAACACTCCATTACAAATGCTTTGATGGACCATTCCGTCGAAACATTCAACTAACTACAACGGCCTTTTTGTTGCAATAATTTCGACGACATAGTCTATTGAAATTTTCTAATCTTGTAACGGACTTGTCGGTTGCAAATGGTTCGACAACTTATTTTGTCCATAGCCCAAACCTAGCAATGGAGTACACCGTTGCAATGTGTGCGACGGACAGGTGTAAATAACGGCAATAAAAACTCCATTGCAAATATTGCGACGACGAAAGGCCATTGAAATCAAAAAATAAAACAACGAACATTTCCGTTGCAAGTTTCTCGCGGGAGGGTTGGCACCACACGATTTCGACGGTATTGCCTTTGTTAGATTGTTCAACGGATGTTACCATTGCTAAGTTTATTTTTTCCTGTCGTTTACTCTTTTATGGAAGATTAGGAAATAAAAACGAGTTTGCAATGAAAATTCCGTTGTTGTTCGTTGCTATTTTGCGACGGAGTTATCCCGTTGCAAAATGACCGTTGTTGTTAGCAGATTATTTGTAGTGAAACATGCCAATTATTTTTCTTCGAAACCTTTTCGATGAAATTTTTATTGAGAAGCATCCAATATTTTAACGGAATAGCTTATTAAAAAAAATATTTTAACGGAATATATTTTCCAAGCAATTTTTTTCTTCATTTTTGGCTTTTCGTCCAAAAAGTGTAAAATTTGCGATGAAAGTTTTTCTATTGCGAATCAATAGTTTTTTTAGCTACTGTTTACTTTTAACTGTCACTTTCCTACGGATCCTTACTATTCATAATACTTGTCATTTTATCTTTTCTAAAGCATATATTTTGTGCAAATGATAATTTTTTTTTATGCGTCAACCCAATTTGATGATGGTGTGGTAATTTGAGTGGAAATTAGGAGTAAAAATGAAACAATGTGGAATAAAATAAGATCAAAGATCATTATCCTACGAATTTTTACTATTTCAAAACGCCGTTTAAAAGTAAACGGAGGGAGTAATTTATATGATTTGGCGCGATGGATTTTGGCTAATTAAATTTTAGGATGTTCTGGTCACAGTAATTATCCCGGATGAAATAAAATGGCAATCGGCAAATATCGGAACCGACAACGTTTTATTCCAAAAGAAACTCATTACTTAGTTATTGTTGACAATAACAAGTAATATAGCACATAACAACTGAAAACATTATACTCTATTGCATGCGAAAGCACTTCAAATTCAGATACTGAAAGGCCACTTAATTAATAATTACAGGCCAAGAGAGAAAGGGAATGTGGTGTCCTTTAACCAGCTCCCACCAGCAATGAAACTACCCGGAGTGAACTTTTGCACCTCAGCTGCACTTGTAATCACCTTAAACCCTTTCCATTTCACTCTGCCCGAAACCCCTGCCCCTGCCCCTGAATTCTGATACTCTCCATAAAACAGAGTGCTGAGGGCAAAGTTACCATCCCACTCGAACCATCCGGCAGGGTGGATCACATCACTGATCGTGGATTGCATGATCACGGTCCTCGAATAAGCCTTCCATGGCCGGCCCAGATAAGTCGGGAAGCTGCCTTTCACCTGTTGGAGATCAGACGTGGCCCCAATTCTTGATTTCTGGATGACAATGCCCGTGTTCTGATTCGGGTCTGTCCTGCCTTGGGCTGTGAGCATGTTTTTCTGGCCGGAGTTGGGGCGGCGGGCGTGGATGTCGCAGTCCTGGAGGACGGCGGCGGCGTTGCCGAAGATGAAATCGACGGTGCCTGCAACGAGACAGTTGATGTAGAACTGGCGGCTGTTGTGGACGTAGAGCGTGTCCTGGTAGGCTAACATGTCGCATCTGTAAAACGCTGAAAAGTCTGCGCCCACACGCAACGCCACTGCCTGGTGCTTTGAGGGACCTGCTGTGTTCTGGAATGTTATCTCCTTTGCTAGGAATCCTTGCCCCACTACCGCTGCAATTTTGTTCCCATTCATCATTAGCTAGAAACATTTGTAATGAAAAAATAAATAAAATGGATGATGTTGACCTGTAGAAGCATCTAATCAAAATCTAATTAAAATTAATAGGCGGCATTAATCTTGTACTTTTAGCTAAGAATGTCTCAGGAATAATATTTAATACTAATATAAACAGGAGTTTTTTCAATCGTGATTGAAGGGACTGGAGCATGTAACGCCGAAGCATATAATAGTACAACTAATGGCATCATCCAAGGTAGTAATTACTAACAAGAATAATTAATCATGAGTAGTACCACGTCAGCTGGTAAAGCAAGATTAGAAAAGTCTAAAGAATGAGCAAACCCTCCTTTACTTTTTCACACGTTTTCTTTTCTTTTCTTTAAAACGATACCGATGCAACAAGGAAAGAACCCAAGACACAGTAAAACAAAGAAAAAAAATGACAATTCGAACTCAAAAATCTACTAATATAATACCATTACAACAACCATCAATAAGTTTTATATATATTGGTACATTGCACATTTAATAAGGAAAGCACATCTCAATTGCAGATTGCACATGGGGTTGGGCCAGACTATTCTTGGTTGGTTTGGCGTTATGCATATACAACTTTCAGCAAAATCAGGACTGGCTAGCTGGAGCTAATTAATATATATAGAGAGAGAACCATTTAATGTATAATTTATTTATTTTTTGGAACAAAAGAAATTAGAAATATATATATATATATATATCTAAGCAAGAACACGTTATATGTTTGACATGCACGTCAATAACCTTTGTATATAGTCTTAAAAAATCTAATTTTATTCTAAAAAAATCACCTCCTCAACTCTATTATACATGTATGGTATCTACTCAGTACTACTGGCGTGGCGTGGGCCCATATATTCCCAATCAAAACATACATTAACCAAAACACACATGCAATTTTGCATCAGCTCAGTGTAATTAGCAGTGCCAGGTAAGAACGTGCAGCTCCTTAAATCTTTCATTCCTTTTAATATATATATCTTTTCAAGAAAAGCAAATGATACTTACGATTTTTGCAGACAGAGCATGTTTTGTCTTGGTCATTTTTTTTTTAAAAATCTTTTTAATATAGTTTCACGTCTTGTGATAAAATAAAAATACCCTTCAATTCATTACTCTTATAAGCTTGTAAAAAATTTAGAAAGACTTACCAATATGAATAACAAAACTCAAATTCATTTGTCCACATTTAGGGTAAGTTAAAGCTTCACTTTTTTTATTTATTAAATGAGTTTACCAAATTGAGTTTATGAGAAAAAGTACTCTAAAAAGTTAGAACATGATGTGTATTTATTTCCAAACAAAAGAAAATCGACCGAAATTTTCAATTGTGTTCTTAAAAATGTTAATATAGTCAATTTACAGTTTATACTCGTTCACGTATATAAATAATGATAGTTATTATAAGCCGTGAGATTTAGCATTGAAATATACGGGTAAGAATAATGAGTGGTACTCTGGTAGTGTAAATTTAACATGTCACGGAAGGAGTAAGGTAGAATTTTCAAAGAAAAAGAAAAGGAATATGCACGACGACGTATCTATACCAGTTATTTCCAGCTCTATTTATCATTATCAAGTTACCTACCCAAAAAAACGGTCCCACAATAATGGAAGGAAGGAAGGAAGTGAATAAACGTGGTCCCTGATTTTAAAAATATTGGGCCCACCATTGAATTAGAGGAAAAAGTAAAAGAATTCCCCCACGTGAGCATATAGAAATGTTCTCTTTTGAAGAAAACCTTCTTGCATTTTAACCCCTGAACTTTCAAGATATTTCTTAACTTCTCGCCACCGACTATTTCTGATTTTTAACTTCTAATCTTTTAACATTATACCCTAATTAATCTCCAATGTGTATTAGACGATGTGCTCCTGGGATAACGTTTTTCAATATATTAATAAATAAGATTTGAATTGGAAAAATTATCCTTTCTAGTATTTTAATAGAAAATAGTATTGTTTAATTACAAACTTATAATAGGTAAGTGTGGTTTGAATATTCAAAAGACATTATTAATGAATAATAATGCACCAAAGCATAATGAATGTAATTAATTAATTAATTAAATAAATAAATAAATGGACGTTACTTACCAACAGTGGCTGAATTGAAGGTTGTGCTGCCATCAACGACATTCCTGCTTGCAGTGATGATGGTTGTTTTTCTTCCATCTCCCAAGAACATGATGTTGGTCTTACCTTTAGGCACATCAACATTCTCCCTGTAAACTCCAGCCTTTATCCTAATAATGTACCTCTTGCTGCTCTTCGTTGGCGCAACAGCAACAGCCTCTGATACCGTCTTGTACTTCCCACTCCCATCCGCCGCCACCACCACGTCCGGCGTCACCGTCCCTGACTGCAGCAGCCTCCTATCACCCGCCGACAACCATTCCGGCCACGACTCCGACGATGAAGACTCTTTATCCTCATCGGTACCAATTCTCTCTTCTTTCAGCTTCCGGTTGTTGGTCATCATCATCTGGGACTCTTCAAATTTGGCAATGTCGGTGTCGGTCATGTTCTTGATCATCGCAAGAACATTGCTGCACATCTTCTCCACATGTTTCTCGCCTTTCAGCAAAGCTTTCCTCACCTTCTTGTCAGCTTCGTCATGGGAGAACCCATCCAGGCATGTTTCTTGGTTGGTCATGGCTGAGCTCAGCAGGGTTTTAAGATCATCCGCGTGTTGTTTTAGCGACTTCTTGCTCGGGTACTGGTGCAGATCTTCCAATGCTTCAGCTAACTCGTCGAGGGTGTCGTCTATGGTCTCCAGGCAATCATTGAGAGCAGTCTTTTCCCTTATGGTAAGCCCTTTCACGGTGGCGATCAGCTTCTCTACGATGAGGAAGTTCTTCTTGACAGCCTTTGTGGTGAGGTTGATGGACAGTTCAATGACATCTTTTTGGGAGGCAAGATTGGTGGTGGCTTCAGGAACTGCAGCAAGAGCAGAGAAGCACAATTCAGGGTACAGTGTGGAGCTACATGAGGACTTTAGAATGGCATGAGCAGCAGCGATTTTGTTGGAATTCTTGCGTGAGTTTACTCCAGAGACAATGCCAATTATAGCGGCAACTAGCAAGAAAGTAGCAAAAATGGATAGGAATAGCTTCTTGTGTTTCTTGGGGAAAGAATTTCTTTGGGCAGAAGCAGAGGGCCTACTCCGGCTTTCTTTGTCAGATTGGGTCATGTTTTCTTGTTGTTGGGAAGAGAAAGGAGAGAAAAAGGATAATAATGCAAAGGGAGGAGGAGGCAATTGGGGGCTATATATAAAGAGGCTGAGCTTTAGTGAAGTGTGGATAATTATAATTTACCGTCATTGTTAGGTACAGCTTTATTTGTTTTTTTTCACTCTGCTCTACTTTTCATTTCATTTTATAGTTATTTAATGAGTGTTTTTTTCCCTTTCTCACTTCTTTCATGTCATAGGATAAATTTGAAGAAAACAAACAATGGTTTCTCGGACACTCATTTTGTAATAAGAAAAAGCACGTGGGGTGGTTGCTAAATTTAGTTAGATAAACAAGAAAATGAGGTTTCAACTTGGCCACTTGGATGACAACGCACAAATTTTGAAAAGTATCCAAAACATTAAACTAATTAGATACTCTGGCGTTTGACTGGGCAGTACATTGGTTTTATCAGTTTTACTCTGGCGTTTGACTGGGCAGCACATGAGCCTCTCCCTCTCCCTCCCCCTCTCCCAGCCGGAGACACTCAAAGAACCAACCTGGATTTGGATTAGATTTATGAGGACAAAACAAAGGTGAATTATTGTTGCGCCACCTTCGTCACAATTGAATGCAGTCTCTATTCTACACCTGGAATAACTATTGCTCATCTCATCTCACACCTTCTAAGCTTATCTTACCTTACAGCCTACAGATAATTTACCATTTTTTTCCTTTAATAATTTAAATACAAAATAAATGGACTAGTAAGTAAACCTTTGGCCTGCGTAGTAGAGTAATTTCCAGAACAAAAAAATTCTTCCCACCCTTGCATACAAATAATAATCTTACAGCTAAAAAAATTATTTAAAAATTTATGTTACTTATTAACCCTAGGTTTCACTATAATTGTTTTAAAAAAAAATACATAAATTACGCGTTTCTTTTCAAAAATACCAATATTTAATTATGTCTATATAGAAAAACAAAAGATTCTTTGGAAAGATAATCATATACCCCTTCATTTAAAAAAAATGTCATTCAATATATATATTTTTCAATTAACATATGATTTTATTTTTTCCTATAAAATGTCATTTATTAAATTCCTCATTTTCTTGGATCTGTCAATTTATGAGAATAGATAATTAATGAGTAACGTGATACTCCCCCGTTTAAATTAAAATGACATTTTTGAGGTTTTTATTTGTCTCAAATTAAATAAAAAATTTACTATTTTTTAGTAATTTTTTTTTCAATTTTACTAGTTTAAGTGTCTAATGTAAATTGAAGAGGTGTGAAATATGATACCAACAATAATTGTGTGGTCAAATGATAAAGGACATATTCTCTCTCAATCAAAATTTTAAATTCGAGTATTGAAAATAGGAAGAGTTGTCCCTCATTATCGACTTGACAGAACCTCTAATCTGATTAATTAATTTGCATAGAAAAACAAGGTTACATGGAAAACAAAGGGAGTGGGACAGCTTTTTTCATAAAAATAAATAAAATAAATTAGTAGAACCCTGAGAATGCGGGACTTATTTGTCTTAATTTGCGGTTAAACACCAATTAATGTCCTACTCTCTTTATGCTTCAATAGGTGTCATTTTAGGAATAAAAGTTTGTTCCTAAATAAGTTCCCTGCTTTGCTGGATTGAATTTCTCTAATTTTTTCTTAAACATGACTAGTCATATTAGAGAAATTTGAACCATTTAATAAAATTTGACGGATGAGATTAAAAATTCAAGTAATTAATGAGTTGACCACTTGTTGAATTTTATTAACCGATCAACTCATTAATGACTTGAATTTTTAATTTCATCCATCCAATTTTATTGAACGGTTCAGATTTGTCTAACATGACTGATCATGTTCAAGAAAAAATTAGAGGAGTCGGATCTTTGCTTTTAAGTAACACTTAAAAATTCTCCTTCTCCTTCTCCTTCTCTTGTCTAGAAAAAAAATAAAATGATAAAAACTTTTAGCAGCCCAGCCCAGCCAAGCCGGGCCCATCTCTTTACGTTTTTTTATTCGCTTGTTTATTTGTTTTAATAGAGTAGTTTAGGTTGTTCACATTTATTATGTGGAGATTTAGGCCGTGTTTATATTTTTTTTTTCGAAAACGGGTTTACTTCGCGTTGTTTTCATTTCGAAAACGAAAATGAAAATTTTCAGAATAAAAATTCATGTGTAAGTTTTGAAAACACCAAAAATCTGTTTTCAAAATTTTACAAAGGCAGTTTTACAAATGGAAAACTCGGTTCTCCATTTTGAGTATTAATGAATCTTTCAATAACCCAATTTTGCCCCTGCTCTTTCTTCTTCACGCAACGCTTCTTCTTCTTCTCTTCTGCTTCACACCTCTGCTCTCTCGTCGTCAGCTCGCTGCTCTCTCGTCGTTCTCTTCTCCATCGTCCCAATTTCTTGTTCTCTTTCTCTTTGATATCGATCTAATTCATGAATCGGAGCTCGCAAAACTAGTAGAAAACAGAGAGCTGGAGATGAAGGGAAGAAAAACCAATAATCACCGCATCTAATGACTTTCCGATTCAATTCCCTTCGTAATCCTCTCATCAGATCTGATTATCACCACTCCCCACCCAAACCCTAATCTAATTCTTGTTCTACTTTGCTTCAATTGGTATGTTCTGTTCTCTTTCTCCCATAATATTCCTCTCATTTACTGATTGGGATTATTGTTGTGTTCTCCATTCCTTTCTTCGATGCTTAACTTGGGTTGAGTCTCGAATTTTGTTTGATTGAATAAAAGTTTGGATCGATTGCTCTATTAGATGTTAATAGTGGTAGATTTCCTTCTTTTTTCCCAATTGGGTGTCTGCCTTTTCGGGTGAGTGATGTTGGGTTGATCTTAATTGTTGATTGTTTGAAAGTGAATTGACTGTAGTCAACTGTAAGACTGGACATTGTATGTTCGTTTGTTTACCCCTTTTATTGATTTCTTATAGTTCGATTCAGTTGCTGTTATTACTATAGTTTCTGGTTCATCTGCTATGAATCATGTAGCAGATGGATTTTATTGGAAATTCTGGTCGCGCATGTCCTTAGTGTATGAAAGTTGATTTGCTGTGTAACTAAAGAGCAGATGGAGCTGATAGTGGATTTGTAGTGCGGTTTGCTTGGGAATGAATTAAGTGATAAGGAAACTGTGTAGGCTCTGCATATCAATCATCCACTTATATTTTGATGAACCAGCTTGAAACGGATCAATTTACATGTGATATTAGGTTGGATTTTCTTCGGAATGTCCTTAGTTTTTCATGGTGTCCCATGGACCTCTTAGGAAGCGATATGAATATTTAGAGAATCAAGTGAAAGTAGCCATCTTTTTTGCAAATCATAATTATATTTAAGCCAAAGCCAAGCAAGTCAAGATGTTCAAGTCCAACTATCCATTATTGCCTCGTCACTGAGATTATTTTGCTTTCGTTTTCTTGTTGATTGTGTTCTTTTTGGCTTCTGCTGGAAACAGATGAATACTTGACGTTGCATTAATAGAAGAGATATGGTCGTTGTTGCCTCAATTGTTTGATTAGATGTTGCCTGTTATTAGTAATGAAATCTCGACGTAAGATGCGTTTTTCCTGGAATTAAACTCTTGCATCAGTTCACACAACTGCATGGGTGTTACTACTTTGATGGCTAAGTTCAATTTCCCTGCCAAAGGGTACAGAAATAAGTTGTTTGGTATTATGTTGTCTGTCTTAGTTTACTCTTGACAAAGCTGGGAAACTTCCAGCAGCAGTTTTTATACCATCGTAGCCACTTTTATCCACAAAAGAGATACATTTCTTTTTTGCTTTATGAGTTATGTCTGCTATTTTCCTATTCACTCCATGTTACCTGTTCAGTGATCTCTAAAGTGGACACTTTTACATATTCCATCCAACTAATTGAATTTTCTTTGATTATGAAGGGAGGATTTCCGAAAGGAATTCCAAGAGCAAAATCCAGATGTCAAGAAGATGCGGGATGTATGTGTATTTGCACTCTTTAGCTCTCCCTGTCTCGACTCTTGATTGCTCGTGCCCTCTCAATTACTTGTCCATGAATTGTGTAATATTTTTCTATTTCAGATTGGCAAAACATGTGGAGAGAAGTGGAAAACAATGACTTACGAGGTTTGTGCTAATTTTTTCTCCATATTTTCTCCAATTAATGCAACGAGCACATTCACAAAGCTGTTTTTGATAATTCCTTTCCTCCCTCTTCATGTGTATTTAGAGAAAATGTTGCTCAATTCATGAAACCACTCTTGGAGTTCTTCTGGAAAATTGGCTCCCCATTCTTCTTACATGCGTATCCCAACTTCTGAAAGGAACTTTGGACTGTTCAAGGCTGATGGGAGCATTTCATACAATGTTGGGTATCAAGGGCTGAAATCTTCATCTGCACATTCATTACTTTCGTCTTTGAAGGTATGAGACCCCTTACTCTAATGAAACATGTCATTGATGGCTTCTATAAGCAAAGAGTCGTTCTAAATGCTTGTGTTATTAGGATTACTGCTTTTGGTCCTTTATTAATGTGTAAGAAACATTTCCCCATTTATTCTTATGCTTAGGAACTATATTGTAAATAATATGAGTATGCTTGTCTGCTATTTTCTCCATTTTACCGAACCTACCTGCTGACTTCCCAATGTACATGATAAATAGGGTATGCCATTTTACAGCCTAATCATTCATGGCGTTAGAATTTGTTCTCTCCCTGCACTTATTAGGAAAATCCCTTCCATCTCTTTGGGATTTTTTTTCTAGAGATATCATGTAAGAAAGAAAGAAAGAAAGAACTCCCCTTATGAATTTGGTGAAGTACAAGAAAGGATACCATTTGGATATTGGTTTTGATAGACTTTGAAAAAGAAGAAGAAAGGAAATGGGATGTTCAACATCCAAACTGGATGATGAAGAAGCAGTTCAGCTTTGCAAGGATAAAAAAGGTTTCATTTTATTTCCTTTTGTTGCTTGAAATGCTGCTCTATTTGCTGCCGAATTATTGCTCAAAATGCTGCCGAATTGTTACTTGAAACGCTGCTTAATTTGCTGTCAAAATGCTGCCGAATTGTTGCCTAAAATGCTGTCGAAATGATGCTCAAAATGTTGTCGATATGTTGCTTAAAATGCTGCCGAATTGTTGTTTGAACTGCTGCTGTTTTTTGAGACGAATTACCACTTGATTTGTTGCTCAATCGGCAACAAGGACAGTGGGAAGTTGGCTGTCATGGGAAGTCAGGAGCCTCTTGATTACCTTGACTACTATGCTACAACTAAGGCTCAATATGTACACAATCTACAGGGTAATAGAGCGATGGATGAGTTGATAATAAAAGAGAATGGGAGTAGGCTGATCCTTTGCTGAAAATCTTCTTCTCTCGTATTCCTTGTGGGCAAGGAATTCCAAGCGAGGGGTATTGTCACAGCCATAAGTCAATAGCTGCAACAAGGAAGAAGCGGGAAAAGCTGTGGAAGAAACAGTTACAACAGTTTGCAATTGTCAAGTTGTTAGTCAAGTTGTTAGGTTGTTAAAATCAAGTTGTTAGGCTGTTACGCTCCAGTTATGCAGTTGTTAGAGTCAATAATTCAATTGTAATTAGAAGTAAGTGTGGTATAAAAAGGGAACAAAGGGTAGAGAAGAGACAGACTTGTATTTTGTAAAGAAATCAATCCTCATTTTGTTCAATGAACAACAATTATATGGATTCAATGAATCCCTCACCCTTTCAATTACTTTTCCTATCTACCTTCATCTCCACCACGATCCGCTGCACTCCCCTTCAATCCTTCTTAATTCCATCAGAAATCATCCAGTAGTACCCTTCTACTGGTTTACTTGTTTGCTTGATCATCAAACATTCAACCTGTCTTCTTTCTCTTCTTGTTCTGGTGTCATTGGTGCAATACTCTGTTGTGCCCGTGACTATAATATTTATAATTTAAAGTAAGTTGTTAAATTTTTATAATTAGTGAATAAATTAAAAATAAATAAATTTATTTTACGTTTCTAAATTAATGAAACTTATTCCATATTTATAATTTCTGAATATATTAAAATAAACAACTATTTTTATTTTAAGTTTCTAAATTAATAAAACTTTTTTCATATTTATTTCATATTGAATATATTAAAATAAACAATTAGGATTATTAAAATAATTTTCAAATGATTTCTTCTTTTCATTACAAATATTTTCGGTTTTCCACAAAAAATGAAAACGCGCGAAGTAAACACGTTTTTCAGTTTTCAGATCAGGAAATTCTTACATTCAGTGCGAAGTAAACGCGTTCTCCAGTTTTTCTGATCAGGAAACAAGCGCGAAGTAAACGCGTTTTTCAGTTTTCAGAACGAAAATAAACAGCAAATTTTCAAATTGAAAATTCTAAAAAACAGCAAATTGAAAATTGAAAATTGAAAATTCTCCCAGGTAAACGCACCCTTAACCTCTCCTTTTTTACATAGATCTAGTTTCAAATTTATCTTTATTTGTGTTCCCTTGTGGTTTAAATTCGTGAATATTTGCAAGAGAATAAATCCCAATATAGTAAGGTTATTGAAATTTGCTGGTGATGAAGATCAAGATCTAGCATGAAGAAAAAGTTTGGATTGTTTCTTGTAATCTCTCTTTTTTAAAAGGGAAAAAAATTATCTTTATTTTTAATTTTTTTGAGTATTTTAAAGAGAAGACAAGCGAGCTGAATGAAAAATTGGAAAAATGCTTAAGAGTATTTGCAGATAAGAAAAATAAACACTGCAGATAAATATTACAAAATAATTACAAATTCACAAATAAATAAATACAACGATAAAATTCTTTATTCGAGCTCCGCAATCGGGAATGACAAATCAAACTCCTCGTCGAACTCCATCAAGCTCGTCAAGCATCACCGCGACGAACATGCGAACAAAATAGACAAATAAACGCGTAAGTAAGTAACTCAAAAAAAAAATTTCAAATGATCAAATAAAAAAATGAAAATCACCTTACCCATTAAAGTTTGTATTGGTTCAAATATTCGAGCTCATTGATTGATTAATAGAACCCTCTCTCATTTTTCCTTATTGGGCCGCAACCCATTTTTCTCATTTTTTCTTTGTTAGGTTATGACCCAACTCTCCCATTTTCTTCCTTTATTTTCTTTTTCTTTCTTTTATTTCTCCTGATAATAATAGAAATAGAAGCAATTCCAACGCAATTCCAGGGGTATTTCCGTCCTTACCACAACGTTAAGGCCGGAACACTGTAGCCCCTATCGGGCGTCTGCCGCCAAGGTTGCCGCCCTTTACCTAGCGAGGAACCCTGGGATGGTCGACATCAGTGCGGGGGGGGGGGGGGGGGGGGGGGGATCTCATGCGTCATCAGCCCACACGCACGACGTTATCCTACCCTAGGTCAGCCATGACGTCACTCGGGGAGTTATCTTGCCTAGATAACGCCTACCCCTAGAGGTAACGCCCTCCTCGGTGCTTATAAATACCCCACCATTCAAGATAAGTGGTAAGCCTATGATTGCTAGTTGAACCCCTACCATTTGGAACAGCTATACTGACTTAAGCATCGGAGTGTCTACGCCGGAGCCCCCCTTCCGGTGCTTTGCAGGTACATCAGACGACGACTACAGTAATTCCAAGCGGCCATAGTCCTCGCCCCTAATTCCCCAGAAGTCCGAATCTTATCAAATTGGTGCTTTCATTGAGAGCTTTGGTTTATTAAGTGAGCGTCCTTGATAGCCAAGCTCTGTTTTTCTCGGAGACTGAAGGATTATGGCTTCTGATTCGGAGTCTACTCCACCTCAACCTTCTAGCATTCCTTTTACGTTCCGCAGAGAACTTTTTCCTTTTGCTACTGCTGAAGTTTCTGCTACGATGCAAGAAATCCCTATGGGGTCTTCAGATTTCTCCTTCAGACGATCTACGGGAACCCCATTTTCCCAGATAAGTATATCACACTCCCAAATGACGGGATCTAGCTTTTTCACTCCTCCTCCAATGGGATCTATGATGGATAGTGCTAATAACCCTTTCGTGAATTCAATATCCGCTCTTCGTGCTCAGTTGGATCTCTTAACTGAGTTAGTTACAGGATTCACGCCTAGTGTTTCTGGACTGAACGTTCCTTCTCAGACTATCTTCACTTCATCAATCGTTACTGAACAACCACTATCGCCTCCACAACACTGAAACGTTCCGTTGACTTTGTCCATGACGTCTGCACCAGTCAGTTTTGCGCAGCTCGCTCATGGGCAAATAGAGCCTTACGTGCCGCATGCGCGACAAATTATCGTCTCTCAAGGGGAGCGGCGATAGGACGAGCATAGAAATCGTTGGGATGGTCGACAAGAGGAAAGGGATAGAGACGTATCCCTGAGCGTAGTGAGAGATCGAGTAGCAGAAGATACCGGACCCGTACACTAAGGAGTCGCAGTCGGTCCCCAAGGTGACACCATTCCCCCGATCCGCAAAATCGGAGACGTCATTTGGAAATTTCCCCATCTCGCCATACCCGCGAAATCCTCGACGACACCTCGGGTCACCCATTCAGCCATAGCATAAGGCGTCACAGGGTCAGCCGACATGTGAAACTCCCTACGGAGTCCTATGACGGTACCCAGGATCCCATTTCCCACCTTAACAAGATGAAAGACTTCGTGCAATTCCAAACTAATAGCGACACAACGTTATGCCAAATATTTGTGATGATGTTATCAGGAGTTGCGCGTTTATGGTTTGAAGGTCTCCTAGCCAGGTCCATCGATGGTTTTTCACAGCTGGAGTCTAAGTTTCGAAGCCAGTTTAGTACTGTCGTCCCCATCAAGAAGTCTGCCGCAACTTTATTTGATATACGCAGGAAACCTTAGGAATCTCTGAACGATTTCCTTATTCATTTTGATATGGAGATGTCATTAACGTCGGGCGTTACCGTTGACTTCGCTATAGAAGCCTTAAAGTGGAACTATCGCTATGGAAAATTGCGAGACACATTAATGGTGGACCCCCCGACAACTTTGGACGCGGTAAGACTGAAAGCCCATAATTACGCAAGAATGGAAGAGGAAGAAACCAGGGATAGAATCCAAAACATGCCATAAAGTGCGCCTCAGGTTCCTAACCCTCCTACCAAAACGACCTCTGATGATCGTTTTATCGACGATTATGCCCAACGAAAGGACCACATCCCTAAGACCTCCAACAGACGAAGAGGCAACTCTTCAAGGGGAAGATCCGACAACTCCCCTACTCGGCGGCAGACGGATCCTCCCAAGGGCCGAATGTATGACCCAGACCTTACTTCCCTCATATTGCCAAGAGCGGAAATCTTAGCGATTGTGGAGCAACGGAACCTACCTATCCGTTATCCAGCCTTTGTAAAGCCCGGAATGGTCATGGGAAGAAGGGAAAATGTTTTCTGCAAGTTTCATAAAGTCAAAGGACACTCCACAGATGTCTGTAGAGAATTAAAGCTGGCGATAGAACATTTAGTTGAAGAAGGTTACCTTGAGGAATTTGCCACCAAGGCAAGAGAAGAAGTCAGGAACAACCCAACAAAAGGGATAGCAGATGACCGACAGGCACCTCCTCGTGCTCTAGGAAATGATGCTACACCTGATGGTAGGAGTAGGGAAACATTTAGGATTGACGAAGATGATGTCCCCATCATCAATATTATCGCGGGAGGCATACCATACCTCGATGAGCCTGTGCAGTTAACGCCCACAGTGGGAGACAAGCGGAAGCGAGAAGCCACGTTAATAAAAAGCGAGGCGATAAGTGCTCTAGATCGTATGGTGTTGTCCTTCTCCGAGGAAGACGAGAAAGGCGTCATTTTTCCACATAATGATGTGTTAGTAGTCACGCCCGTCATTAGCAACCATGGAGTTAGAAGAACTCTTGTTGACAATGGGAGCGCGGTGAATCTATTTTCGTTAGAAGCTTACAACCTCATGAAGCGCCCTGACGGTGAACTGACGCCTTGCAAGAAACCAATAATTGGAGTAGATGGAGTCCCCATCCCAGTAACTGGAGTGACGACACTACTTGTGTATTTTAGAGAAGATGCGTCCAAGCTGTCAGAAGAGCTGTTATTCTTGGTCATAGACCTAACCCTGCCCTATAACGCTATACTTGGGCAAACTTTCCTCAACCGATTTGGGGCAGCGATATCTCAAAAGCACTTAATGATGAAGTATCCCTCTTGGGATGGAGTAGTTTCGATCAAAGGCGACCAAAAGTTGGCAGCTGAATGTTACCTACTCATGACTCAGAAGAGTTGTGATAGATACGTGTATGTCACGGTGGATCCTTATGAGTAGAATGACGAGAAACGCACTGATAACAATCAAGACAGCCCTAACGGTGCTACCACACTTGCGGCTCCCACCGGGATGATTTCCCCTAAGACCCGTAGGATATCTTCATATCGCCCCAGAATCGGCGAAGGATTCCTAGGATGGTCGACATCAGCGGGGGTGGGGGGGGGGGGGGGGGGGGGGGACTTACGCGACTCTATACGCACGACACCATCCCATCCTAGGGACCTACGAGGTTATCGTTCCCGGCAGCCCCATCCGATATTGCTCATGACGTCATCCATCGATATCGCTTGTGACGTCACCATCAGACATCGCCTGGATTGTTATAGCCAGGTATCGCCGAATAGGCCTATAAATACCCCTACTTTTCCAATCTGAAGGTAAGATCGAGATCACTCAGACGAACCTCTGTTATTTTTGAAACCCGAACTGACTTAAGCATCGGAGTGTCTACGCCGGAGCCCCCCCTCCGGCGCTTTGCAGGTACATCCGGTACCGACCGCCACCGTTCCGATCAGGCACGACTCCGAATCTTACAAGATCGACGTTGAATCTTATCAAATGGTGCTTTCATTGAGAGCTTTGGTATATTAAGTGAGCATCCTTAATAGCCAAGCTCCGTCTAGTCGGAAGATTGGAACGGTCATGATCACGGGATCGGAGGTGATCCGATCATCATCCTCTAATATCCCTTTCTCAATCCGCAGACAGTTATTCCCTTTTGCTACTGTTGATCTCTCTATGACGACACAACCAATTATTTCGGGATCTCTGGACCTCTCGGCTGGAATTGCTGGGGGACTGACCTCCTCGCAGACGGACATCTTGTCATCTCAGATAGCGAGATCTGATTTCTCCACTCCTCTTTCGGGGGGGGGTCTGTGCTCAACCGTGAACATCCCTTTGCTATGGAAATAGCGGCCCTTCGTTCTCGGCTGGAATATTTGACTGAAATGGCCGCAAGAATCACGCCTGGTGCTTCTGGATCTAGTCTCCCTCCCCACGTCATGTTCACACCATCTATTGTCGCTGATCGACCTTTATCACCGTTGTTTCCAGAAAACCTCCAGATGCCTTTATCTGCGGGAAATCCTCCGATTAGTGTTGAGCTGTTTACTCAAGGAAGAGTAGAGGCTTACGTACCACAAATGCCGCAAGGTCTCCTCCTACAAGGAGACAGGCAACTTGAGGGGGTTAGGAACCGGTGGGACGGACGGAGGGAATGAGCCAACAGAAGTTTGTCTCCCGAGTACAGTGAAAGATCCAGTAGTCGAAGGTATCGAAGTCGTTCACTCAGGAGCCGCAGTCGATCTCCTAGACGACATCTTACGCCAGAACCACGAAATAGGGGGCATCAGGCCGAAATGTCTCCTCCGCGTCAGGCGCGTGAAATTCTTGATGATACATCGGGCCACCCATTTAGCCGTCGTATAAGGCGTCACAGGGTCAGTCGGTGCGTGAAGCTTCCCGCTGATATTTATGATGGCACCAAGGATCCCATCTCGCATATTAATAAAGTGAAGGATTTTGTTCAGTTTCAGACCCACAGTGATGCGGCATTATGCCAAATATTTGTTATGACATTATCGGGCGTTGCGCGTCTCTGGTTTGAGGGTCTCTCTGGTGGATCCATTAATAATTTCTCACAATTAGAATTTAAATTCCGGAGCAGATTTAGCACGGCAATTCCAATCAGGAAATCTGCCGCCGCGTTATTTGACATACAACGAAGGCCTCAAGAAACCTTAAAGGAATTTCTTAGTCGCTTCGATTTGGAAATGTCCTTAACGCCGGGCGTTACTATTGATTTTGCTATAGAAGCTCTGAAAAGGAACTGCCGCTATGGAAAGCTGAAAGACGCGCTTATGGTGGACCCTCGAGTGACTTTAGATGCGTTGAGGCTTAAAGCCCACAATTACGCAAAAATGGAAGAGGAAGTGTCGCACCCCCTTTTTCGTTTGAAAAACGAGTTTAAGGTTTGGGACGGATGCTAAGCATGAATGGATGCTTCGCATAATACAATGAAGTTGCCACCCTAATTTCTAAGGTTTAGAGAACCTAAGCGTCATTGCATAAAAATAAAAAAAACTAAGGCACAATTGGTCTAAACCTTTGAACAACGGTTCGAGGTCGTATTGTGGACTTGGGAAGGTGTTAGGTACCCAAGTCACACCCTAAAAAGGTTACCGGTTATAAGGTGTTTGAATACAGTTTTGATATACAAAGATTTGTTTAAACGACCGAAGCATGTCAACGTCCTCCTCCCACGAACTCAAGTCACTTTTCGATCATTTACATAGGCCAATGATCGAATCGTGCCAACAGAGTTCGCTTACCAGAATTGGGTCACTTTCCGATTATCTAAACATTTTTGACACGATTTGGCCCTCCAAGGTGACGTTACATCTTAGCATTTTCGTAGGGACATGTTATTTCCGATAGGGACACGAAGGATGGGGTTACCGTTTGTTCGTTATGCTAGAGCGGACGTTCCCCCTTTTCATTGAGCCATGCATGATTAATTAATTGATTACTATGTGATCCTGACATGGGCAATGCTAACATCGTACGTTTTCATGAATGTCAATAATTGCGTGGGATTTGAAGCCACCATACTCACATATCAATATAGCAATTTATTTCATGGCATAAACAAAGCAAGTGATTTAAACACATAAGCATATGAGTTGATTTTAATCATGCATACAATTATGGTTTTTTAGCAATTTTAAATAGCATACATGAAAATAATATTTGCACAAGCCAAGCCCAAATTTTAATTTAAAACAAAGTATTTAAAGCATGCAAAAATTACGAGAATTTAAACACGAAAGTTTTACGAAAAATTAACCGTACGCATACGAATTCCAAATGGGCCGGACCCGCTATTTCAGTCCAAAACAGTGGCTGGGCTTGGGATGAAATCAAGCCCAGCCCTCATTTAAAAACCAAGATGGGCTTGTGACAAACTCAAGCCCATCACCTTTGCAATTTCCCTTTTCCCGCCATCACCTTTCTTCCTCTCTTCTTCTTCTTCAAGCAGTCGGCCACCATGGCAAACCCAGGTGAGACTCAACTCTTGGAACTCGACCAAACCAACTCAACTAAAACCAGTAGCATAGCAGCAATTCACGACAGCAAGAACAGCAAGAAAATAAAATGAAAACAGTGGTGTTTTTAACAAAGGAAAAGTGAGCTAATTAACATGCATTATGGCTATTAATTACTCAAGGCACCATGTCATTAAATTGAGGGAAGGGAAATGAAATTGTCATAAAAACTAAGCATTTGAACCAAGTTTGAGCAATTTATTCATGCATTAAAATAAAAAATGAAAATTAAAGAAAGCTAGAGAGAGAAAGCTTACCTCTCCAGGAGAGTTTTGGACCAAGAAGGATGAGCAAGAAATGGTGATTAAGAGGAGGTTTTGGTGCCCTTGATTTGGTGCTTGAAGCTTGCTATTTATAGGGGGGAAATGAAATTGGAGTCGGTTGGTTTGCTTGGCCGGAAATCATCCATAGATATTTTTGGGAGTGATGATGAACTCTATGGCCGGAATAGTGAGCTAGGGGAAGGAAGCTTGTGGCCAAGTGATGAGCAAGTTTGATTGTGTGGCTAGGTGATGAGCAAGGCAAGCTGGAACCGAGCTGGAGGATGAGAAGGAATTAAATGGCATTTATGTAACATTTATCCTATTTTTGGGGTACGAACTGGATATTTTTGTACGAGCGAAATCGCTCGAAAACGAAAATAAACCCGAAGCGAGATCCAACTATGTGTAGAAAAATAAGCTGAGAAAACTAATATACAGTGAATAAACGTGAAAGTTGAGGTGACGTGTTTATTTTCTCTTTCAGAAGTGTCAACATGTTCGTGCGCAAAATAAATGTCCTTACGACGTAAATTGAACGAAATTGAATGCGGTGGTGTGAAAGAGAAAATTAACACGTATTTATCAAACAAAGAAATAGCGCGTTCGAACCTTGGTCCGAGAAAACTTACTCGAGACCGAGAAAAGTTCGAATGAAGACGGTTAAAAGTACGAAAAAATAAAAAGGCACGAGATGACACGAAATTTTAAACAAACTAGCCTAGGACCAAGAATTGACAAGAACTTGACCTAGACGAGCTATTAAACGTGATAAGCGTAAAATTATGTAAATGTGACAAAAAGTGGTCAAAAATCGGGTAGCAACAGTTGCCCCCTCTTTACTGTCTGATCAAAAATACAGTGTAACTGAAATTTTTGATTAGTAGTAAAGACAGTTGCCCCTAAGTGCTACCACGGTTTTGTGAAATGCATTGCAAAAATGTAAACGAGGTCGCTCAAGGCGGAGATTTTGGTTGGCATAAAGGTAGTCGCTCAAGGAGGAGATTTTGGTTGGCAAAAAGGTAGTCGCTCAAGGAGGAGATTGTGCATAAATGTAGACGCTCAAGGAGGAGGTTTAGAAGGAGTATGCGGAAAAGTAGTCACTCAAGGAGGAGATTTTCGTTGGCAAAAAGGTAGTCGCTCAAGGAGGAGATTTTGGTTGGCATAAAGGTAGTCGCTCAAGGAGGAGTAGTAGTTAGATAGGAATTTAAATGACAGAATTTTGTAAATGAGAGTTGGGACACACCTTTGGTTCAGAGCAACGTACCTTTGGTCGGATATTGAGGGAAGCGTTACAAAAAGTGAGGAAGATGGCGAGTGGTTGGAAGCCACTGCGTTGTCGAGTGGTTGAAAGCCGCTGCGTTTGTCGAGTGGTTGAAAGCCAATGCGTTGTTGAGTGGTTGAAAGCCAATGCGTTTGCCGAGTGGTTGAAAGCCACTGCGTTGTTGATTGGTTGAAAGCCAATGCGTTATTGATTGGTTGAAAGCCAATGCGTTTGTCGAGTGGTTGAAAGCCACTGCGTTGTTGATTGGTTGAAAGCTACTGCGTTGTTGATTGGTTGAAAGCCAATGCGTTTGTCGAGTGGTTGAAAGCCAATGCGTTGTTAAGTGGTTGAAAGCCAATGCGTTTGCCGAGTGGTTGAAAGCCACTGCGTTTGTTGATTGGTTGAAAGCCAATGCGTTTGTCGAGTGGTTGAAAGCCACTGCGTTGTTGATTGGTTGAAAGCCACTGCGTTGTTGAAAGCCACTGCGTTGTTGATTGGTTGAAAGCCAATGCGTTTGTCGAGTGGTTGAAAGCTGCTGAGTTGTTGAATGGTTGAAAGCCAATGCGTTTGCCGAGTGGTTGAAAGCCACTGCGTTTGTTGATTGGTTGAAAGCCAATGCGTTTGTCGAGTGGTTGAAAGCCACTGCGTTTGTTGATTGGTTGAAAGCCAATGCGTTTGCCGAGTGGTTGAAAGCCAATGCGTTTACTGAGTGGTTGAAAGCCACTGCGTTTGTTGATTGTTTGAAAGCCAATGCGTTTGTTGATTGGTTGAAAGCCACTGCGTTGTTGATTGGTTAAAAGCCACTGCGTTTTGATTGACGAGATCCGAGCGGGGATACCACAAACTTCGGAGGTTGACTAAGATATGAGATCCGAGCGGGGATACCGCAATTGTCGGACGTCGATGCGGAAAAGTAGACGTATGTCCGTGCGAGGCTATCGCTCTCCGGATGTTTTGGTGCTGAAAATGTGGCTGAAGGTCCGTGCGAGGCTATCGCTCTCCGGATGTTTTTGTGGAAATGTGGAAGGAATTCCGTGCGAGGCTATCGCTCTTCGGATGTTGACGTGGAAGCGTGAAAGCATGTCCGTGCGAGGCTATCGCTCTCCGGATGTTTTTGTGGAAATGTGGAAGGAATGTCCGTGCGAGGCTATAGCTCTTTGGACGTTGATGTGAAAATATGGAAGGCATGTTCGTGCGAGGCTATCGCTCTCCGAACGTTGTTGTGGAAATGTGGAAGGCATGTTCGTGCGAGGCTATCGCTCTCCGAACGTTGTTGTGGAAATGTGAAAGCATGTCCGTGCGAGGCTATCGCTCTTCGGATGTTTTTGTGGAAATGTGGAAGGAATGTCCGTGCGAGGCTATAGCTCTTTGGACGTTGATGTGAAAATATGGAAGGCATGTTCGTGTGAGGCTATCGCTCTCCGAACGTTGTTGTGAAAATGTGGAAGGCATGTTCGTGCGAGGCTATCGCTCTCCGAACGTTGTTGTGGAAATGTGAAAGCATGTCCGTGCGAGGCTATCGCTCTTTGGACGTTGATGTGAAAATGTGGAAGGCATGTTCGTGCGAGGCTATCGCTCTCCGAACGTTGTTGTGGAAATGTGAAAGCATGTCCGTGCGAGGCTATCGCTCTTTGGACGTTGATGTGAAAATGTGGAAGGCGTGTTCGTGCGAGGCTATCGCTCTTTGGACGTTGTTGTGGAAATGTGAAAGCATGTCCGTGCGAGGCTATCGCTCTCCGAATGCTGTCGTGGAAAATGTGAATGTAGGTTTGTGCGAGGCTATCGCTCTCCGAACGTTGACGTGGCAATGTGAAGGAAAGTCCATGCGAGGCTATCGCTCTTCGGACGCTTTGGTTTAAGGCAACTTACCTTTGGTCGGATATTGATTGACGATAACGTACCTTCGTTTTGATGTAGATTTGATCGAGGGGGTGGTATGAACCTCTTAGGCTAATTTGAAAAGACATGGCGTGGGGGCGAACCGGTTACGCAAATTTAAAAGACATGGTGTGGGGACGAACCGCTTACACAAATTTAAAGGACAAAGTGTGGGGACGAACCGCTTACACAAATTTAAAAGACAAAGTGTGGGGACGAACCGCTTACACAATTCTAAAGATAAGGTGTGGGGACGAACCGCTTACACAAAGTTAAAGACAAGGTGTGGGGACGAACCGCTTACACAAATTTAAAAGACCAAGTGTGGGGACGAACCGCTTACACAATTTGGGTGTAGAATGATATATATTTTTTTTTTGGAAAATAGGTGTAGAGGGAAGGCAGGTCTTACCTCAAACTTACCGTGCGAACTGAAGTTGATTTGAACATGAGGGAGCGTGATCCGCCATATGAATTTTGACTTAGGGGAGGTAACGTACTCCATTCGAAGTTGATTGGATTTTGATGAAAATCCAAGATGGTGAGGGCTTTACAACGATTCCTTCATCGAAGACCCATGGTTGAGGAGTGGTAACGTTCTCCATTTGAAGTTGATTGGTTTTTTAATGAAAATCCAAGGCGAGGGCTTTACAACGATTACTTCATCGAAGACCCATGGTTGGGGTGATTCCGCCAAAGCATATTTGTATCCTGTAAATGGGAAGGAAACAAACACGAAGCAACAATAGATAGAAAAAGGAGAGAGCAAATGATAATGTGAGAAACATCAAGTATTCCTACATTTAACTCATGGCTTGCCCCCAAGTTTTTTTATTTTGTAGTGAAAATGATTTCTTTCTTTAAGAAAATCAATTCAAGCGTTTTCTTATGAAAAAATGTTCGTTCAGTTTTCGTTATATAAACATGGTTGATACAAGTCTAGATAACATCCACGTCTTGTTTAAGAAATAACGACCTCAAGAACAAGACTTTCCCATGACATGTAAACGTAAGCAATCCTCACCAGATGTTAGTGTTTGCACTCATGCTCAGAAAATAAGGCTATGTGTTTACACTCCTAAAAATGCAATAAACATAGCACAAAAATTAAATTTGCAATGTCAATCCGAGTGAATAGACTTCAAATGAAGATGCACATGCAGGGGCCTTTTAAGAATCCAGAGGACTTTGCAAGAGATAAGAAGTGAGAGATTTTATGGAAAGGGAAAGTTTGTGG
The DNA here is from genome assembly GCA_963691705.1 of Viola odorata. Classification (NCBI taxonomy): domain Eukaryota; kingdom Viridiplantae; phylum Streptophyta; class Magnoliopsida; order Malpighiales; family Violaceae; genus Viola; species Viola odorata. The sequence continues at coordinate 19,205,125 of OY829540.1, read as the reverse complement.
TGTTGTTGGTTTTTTGTTTGAGTTTGCGCTCATTGACTGATTGTGATGAGGGCAAATTATGGTGAAAGATGTTTTTGCGATTTGACTGTGGCGAGGAGCCAAGTTTGTGAGTTTCTTCTTTCATTTGGGGAGAAATGGGTGTTCTTCTCCATGTTTATTTTCGATGGACTTTGTTTAATGATGGTTGTTTTTTTTTTCTTTTATTCTTTTTTTTTTTTCGCACTCACTTCCTTGTGTTTTTTTCTTTTTCTTCCCTCTTTTTTTTTCTTTTGTTTCTTCTTTGTTTTGTTGTTTTTTCTTCCTTTTTTTTTCTTTTCTTTCCCTCTTTTATAGGTAGAAGAAAATGAAAGAAGCAAGTGCAATTCCCTTTGTCTAGACTTCCCTCTTTGGGTAACGAGCTTTGATTGGTTCTTTTCGCTTTTGTATTAGTGAGGATTGTCACCTTTGGGTGGGGGTTTCCTTTTTGTTTTGCTGATTTGTTTGTGATGAGCTTAACACGCGCATGGTGCCTTGGTCGATCATTCTAGTTGAGCGTTTATTTGTTTGCGAAGAACTTCTCTTTTTTTCTTGAAGGGTTTATTTTTATTATTTTTTTTAAGGTGGCAAAAGGAATGTAGGGTGGTGTAGTTTTAGTTGGAAAAATAAATTAAGAGGGGAGGAGAACGCAAAGTCCAATGTCATCTCATTGTCATACCATGTCTGATTGTTCATGTACCCTAGATATTATGCAAATCTAACTAGTACCTAGTTTAGCATTTACACTCATGAAAGAAACAAGGCGCGAAGGCCCAAAATACTCACAGGGATATGATTGTGATCGCTTACATCTAAACATGTCATGGACATAAGAGTTAGCAGACAAAATCTCATATGTTTATACAACTTCTAATGAACGCACAAGTTTAAAAATGATGAACGCTTGATAAAAAAATGTGGCCCTCTTTTTAGCCCAAGTAGTACATTTTTTTTTTTTGCGAAAATTAAGGATTTTAGCAAAAATGACGCACACACTCTCGCAATAACATAAATTGTGGGAATTTTAAACATCGCGGAAATGTAAATTGCGGAAATGGAAATTGCAAAAAAAAACGGAAATTGCAGGGACGGAAATTGCGAAAGTGTAAAAGGACAACTTCCCTGAAAAATGAGCTTGGACATCTTTCGACACCTTCTTTTGGTCGTCACTTCACTTGCTTGCCCCCTAGGTTTGCAAGTCTTGTTGTACCTGCAATGTAAAATTGCGAAAATGGAAATTGCGAAAACATAAATTACAGAAATCTAAATTGCGGAAAGGGAAATTGTATAAATGTAAAGGACAACTTCCTTGAAAAATGAGCTTGGACATTTTTCGACACCTTCTTTTGGTCGTCGCTTCACTCGCTTGCCCCCTAGGTCTTGTTGCACCTGGAATGAAGAAGACAATTAAATTGTGAATTCACATGGAAAAGACATTCCAAGATGTTTGAATTTAAAGTTAACGAAAAACAGAGATATTGAAAAACGCGTGGGTTGTTTCCCACGAAGCGCCCTTGTTTAAAGTCGTAGGCTCGACTATGTGTACGACTTCCCTTCATATCTCCATCCTGGGAGCCCTTGTTAACTTGAAAAAGACAAGTGAAAAGAAATAAAAGTGAGTATGGGCGATGCCATCCTGAGGCCTCCACGCTACTCGTTCACTCTTCCGCCCACGCTTTCACTTGATACTTTTAGGGTGACTGGAGCGACGATACGTCTTGAATCGGCTTTCTTGGTGAAGATACGAAGGAAGCTTTTATTCATTCCAACGACGTAACATGATCTTGGATGCTACCCACGAAACCCTTGAGGCGAACAAGCATGAGTGGCTTGAGTTTAGCTTGCTCGGAAAATCTCTAAATGGTTTTTTTCGAGGGATCCGTCACCCTAAAAAATTTGATTTTTGGCATGAGTATACTTCAATCCATTATCAACATCTTTCGTGTTTTGGCCAAGCAGAAATTCTGAGTCCATCATATCCGTATTGGCCCAGGAAAAAGGCCGCGCAGCTGAGACCGAGGAAATTGTCATCCTCACATAAAAAATTTGTGAGCGATGTGCAGCTCGGAAAAATCCCATTTTTGGTATGGAAACTCTTTAAGGTGTTGTGAACATCTTTCGTGTTTTGGCCGAATGGAAATTCTTAGCCGATTGTGTTGATATTGGTCAAAACAAAAGAACGCGTAGTTGAGACCGAGTAGAGTAGCTATCCTCACGCCTAAATTATTTCCGAGAGATATGTCACCCCAAATGCTCTGAAATTTGGTGTGAGCATACTTCAATGTGTTGTGAACATTTTTCGTGTTTCGGTCGAACGGAAATTCTGAGCCCATCGCATCGATATTAGCCAAAAAACATGAGCGCGCGGCTGAACGAATGATTTTGGGGGTGAAAAACTGATTTCGGAGCCGAAGCTAGCGGTATACCGCCAGTGGCCAGGCGGTATACCGCCAGAGATGGCCTTTCGCGGGGCTTTCTGTTGGCTGAGGTGCACTGCTCCAAAAATTCTGAAATTTGGTAGGGACACACTTCAACGTGTTATGAACATCTTTCGTGTTTTGACTGAACGGAAATTCTGAGCCGAATGTGTTCATATTGGCCGAGACAAAAGATCGCACGGCTGAGACCGAGAAAACTGTCTTCCTTATGTCCGAATTTTTTTGTGGATGATGCGCCGGTCGGAAAGATCCCATTTTTGGCCTGGAAATTCTTCAAGGTGTTGTGAACATCTTTCGTGTTTTGGCCAAGTAGAAATTCTTAGCCGATTGTGCTGATATTGGCCAGAAGAAAAGAACGCGCAGCTGTGACCGAGTAGAGCAGCTGTCCTCGAGTTTATAATTTTTTTGCAAGATATTGGCTGCTCGGAACTTTCTGAAATTTGGCGTGGGTGAATTTAAACATGTTGAAAACATCTTTCATGTTTTGGTCGAACCGAAATTCTGAGTAAATCACGTTTATATTGGCCAAAACAAAAGATCGCGCAGCTGAGCGGATGATTTTGGAGGCCAAAAAAATGATTTCGATGGGATTTGGAGCGAAGCTAGCGGTATACCGCTAGGGGCCAGGCGGTATACCTCCAGAGACAGGTTTGGGAGCCGATTGCGGCCTCCTTGGATGGAGCTACGCTTCTCCGAAAAATCTGAAATTTGGCATGGATGAACTTCAAGATGTTGGGAACATCTTTCATGTTTTAGCCAAGTGGAAATTCCGAGTAAATCACGTTGATATTGGCGAAAATAAAAGATCGCGCAGCTGAGACTGAGGAGCATCTGCCCCTTCGTTCTAAATTTTTTTGCGAGAGATTTGCTGTTTCTGAAATTTTGAAATCTGGTGAGGGTGGATTTCTATGTGTGATGAACATCTTTCATGTTTTGGCCGAGTGAAAATTCGGAGCCAAACGTATTCATATTGGCCGAGACAAAAGATTGCGCAGCTGAGGCCGAGAAAGTGCGAACTTCCCTTGCGTTCCGAATTTTTTGCGAGAGTTTGGCTGCCCAGAACTTTATGAAAGTTTTCATGGTTAAATTTTGGACTGTGCTCAACATCTTTCATGTTTTGGTTTAGTGTAAATTCCGTGTAAATCATCTTCATTTTGGCCAAGAAAAAAGATTGTGCAGCTGAGGCCGAGAAATGGAGCTGTCTTTGTGTTCTGAATTCGTTTGGAAAAAATGGGCTGTTCCGAAAATTATGAAATTTGGTAGGGGGGGACTTCTATGTGTGATGAACATCTTTCGTGTTTTGGCCAAGTGAAAATTCCTAGCCAATCGCGTTCATATTGGCCAAGATAAAAGGGTGTGCAGCTGAACCCAAAACAACTACTTCTTGCATTCTGAATTTTTTGTGAGCGTGTTTTTTTTCAAGGTCAATCAATCGTGTTTTTTTTTGTGGGCTTTATATATGGTTCATTTTGGTGGGGGGGGGGGGGGGGGGGGGGGGAGGTTGATTTGATTGTAGGCGTTGGCCATTCGATGTTTTTTGGATGCGTGAGAGAGAAAAACGCATTTCGTAATTATCCGAATAACTACGACTTTTGTCATTGATATTTTTTTCGTCCAAAAGGGGTTACAACCATTACAAGTTGGTTTTGACTATCTAGATCTACCCAAAGCTAGTAGACAAAGTCTAGGAACATTGTTACATGGGGTAAAAAAAAAATCTAAGCAACTGATGCTTGATTCCGAAGGGCTTCAATCTTGAAAGTCGGGGCCCGTTTGCTCATTACAAATATTCTAACGACGCAACCTCTCCTTCTGCATCACCACTTCCTCTATTCCAATCTTGGCCGCAATATTGAAAATAAAAACCGCCTTTCAACATATCCCCTCGTGCAACCTGATTCCCAAACCTTCTTCCCCCAAAGTATCAAGTGAGAGTAATGCGGGCACTGTCATTTTGAACAAGCAGGATGGTCCTTGGGGAAAGAACATAAAACAGAGTCCCTGCATTAGCAACTTACACAAAATATGTTGCTAGGTTCTTTACATGCATTGCTAGATTAGTGCGAAAAAGAAAAAAAACGTAGAAAACGTGGTAAACCAAGCCACGACAAAACAAGTATGATGCACGTGATGGGGGCTTTTGACGTTGACTAAAGTTCTAACGGCCTGAAAGTTTCCGACGATACCATAGAATGGTCCAAAAAGTGTCGTAGAGCGACTACCAATTCCTTCCTACGAATCCAGGCCACTTTCCAACCATTTACATAGGCAAATGATTGAATCATGTCGGCTGAATCCGCTTACCAGAATTGGGCCACCGTCCGGCTAGCTTTAAGGGTTCGAGCGGGTTGGGTTTTGTGAACATTACCCAGGACTCGTGTCCCGAGGTGTCATTAATCCCCGTCCTAAACTTATTTGGTAAGGCGACCCATGGGTGTAGGGCCTATGCATGCAATGCGTATGACAGTTGATCAAAGCAATAACAAATAGTCACGAAAACAATTTAAAGTAAAAAAAACAAACACCTTAAAAAAACCGGCTTCGATCCTACTAGTCCCTAGTGAAGTCGCCAAACTGTCGCACCCCCTTTTTCGTTTGAAAAACGAGTTTAAGGTTTGGGACGGATGCTAAGCATGAATGGATGCTTCGCATAATACAATGAAGTCGCCACCCTAATTTCTAAGGTTTAGGGAACCTAAGCGTCATGGCATAAAAATAAAAAAACTAAGGCACAATTGGTCTAAACCTTTGAACAACGGTTCGAGGTCGTATTGTGGACTTGGGAAGGTGTTAGGCACCCAAGTCACACCCTAAAAAGGTTACCGGTTATAAGGTGTTTGAATACAGTTTTGATATACAAAGATTTGTTTAAACGACCGAAGCATGTCAACCTCCTCCTCCCACGAACTCAAGTCACTTTTCGATCATTTACATAGGCCAATGATCGAATCGTGCCAACAGAGTTCGCTTACCAGAATTGGGTCACTTTCCGATTATCTAAACATTTTTGACACGATTTGGCCCTCCAAGGTGACGTTACATCTTAGCATTTTCGTAGGGACATGTTATTTCCGATAGGGACACGAAGGACGGGGTTACCGTTTGTTCGTTATGCTAGAGCGGACGTTCCCCCTTTTCATTGAGCCATGCATGATTAATTAATTGATTACTACGTGATCCTAACATGGGCAATGCTAACATCGTACGTTTTCATGAATGTCAATAATTGCGTGGGATTTGAAGCCACCATACTCACATATCAATATAGCAATTTATTTCATGGCATAAACAAAGCAAGTGATTTAAACACATAAGCATATGAGTTGATTTTAATCATGCATACAATTATGGTTTTTTAGCAATTTTAAATAGCATACATGAAAATAATATTTGCAAAAGACATTAAATAAATAAAAGAGACTTAGAAGAAAGACGTACTTGCGTTGCGTGATCTTGATCTTCCTTGCAAAATGAGAGTGTTAGCAACGTTTTCGAAAATAAATAAATAAGAAAAGCGCATGCAAACATTTACTTGATTTGACAAATAAATATTTGAATAAACGTGACGAACAAATAAGCAATTTATTTCATGCCAAACAAATAAATAATTAATTAGACATAAGAAACAAGTAAATAATTAATTAACATGGCAAACAAGTAATCAATTAGTTCATTTGTTTCATATAAGTAATTTTAAACATGGCATAATTAATATTTGATTTATTTATAACATGCAAGCATATTAATTATTTCACAACAATTTAAACATGGCATAAACAAATTAATTAAAGCATGCAAGCATTTAATCAAATAAAACATGGCATAAACAAATTATTTAAATCATGTAAGCATAGAAATAAGTAAAGCATGGCATATTGGTATGAAAATTGCTTATGGCATATACGAAAATTATACATGGCATACGACAATTATACATGGCATACGAAACAAATTATGCATGGCATACGAAAATTGTACATGACATATACGAAAATTATACATGGCATACGACAATTATACAAGGCATATGCGAAACAAGTGGGCCCCACAAGGGATTTTTGGACATTAAAAAATGGGCTTGGCACAAGCCAAGCCCAAATTTTAATTTAAAACAAAGTATTTAAAGCATGCAAAAATTACGAGAATTTAAACACGAAAGTTTTACGAAAAGTTAACCGTACGCATACGAATTCCAAATGGGCCGGGCCCGCTATTTCAGTCCAAAACAGTGGCTGGGCTTGGGATGAAATCAAGCCCAGCCCTCATTTAAAAACCAAGATGGGCTTGTGACAAACTCAAGCCCATCACCTTTGCAATTTCCCTTTTCCCGCCATCACCTTTCTTCCTCTCTTCTTCTTCTTCAAGCAGCCGGCCACCATGGCCAACCCATGTGAGACTCAACTCTTGGAACTCGACCAAACCAACTCAACTAAAACCAGTAGCATAGCAGCAATTCACGGCAGCAAGAACAGCAAGAAAATAAAATGAAAACAGTGGTGTTTTTAACAAAGGAAAAGTGAGCTAATTAACATGCATTATGGCTATTAATTACTCAAGGCACCATGTCATTAAATTGAGGGAAGGGAAATCAAATTGGCATAAAAACTAAGCATTTGAACCAAGTTTGAGCAATTTATTCATGCATTAAAACAAAAAACGAAAATTAAAGAAAGCTAGAGAGAGAAAGCTTACCTCTCCAGGAGAGTTTTGGACCAAGAAGTATGAGCAAGAAATGGTGATTAAGAGGAGGTTTTGGTGCCCTTGATTTGGTGCTTGAAGCTTGCTATTTATAGGGGAAAAATGAAATTGGAGTCGGTTGGTTTGCTTGGCCGGAAATCATCCGTAGATATTTTTGGGAGTGATGATGAACTCTATGGCCGGAATAGTGAGCTAGGGGAAGGAAGCTTGTGGCCAAGTGATGAGCAAGTTTGATTGTGTGGCTAGGTGATGAGCAAGGCAAGCTGGAACCGAGCTGGAGGATGAGAAGGAATTAAATGGCATTTATGTAACATTTATCCTATTTTTGGGGTACGAAGGAGATATTTTTGTATGAGCGAAATCGCTCGAAAACGAAAATAAACCCGAAGCGAGATCCAACTATGTGTAGAAAAATAAGCCGAGAAAACTAATATACAGTGAATAAACGCGAAAGTTGAGGTGACGTGTTTATTTTCTCTTTCGGAAGTGTCAACATGTTCGTGCGCAAAATAAATGTCCTTATGACGTAAATTGAACGAAATTGAATGCGGTGGTGTGAAAGAGAAAATTAACACGTATTTATCAAACAAAGAAATAGCGCGTTCGAACCTTGGTCCGAGAAAACTTACTCGAGACCGAGAAAAGTTCAAATGAAGACAGTTAAAAGTACGAAAAAATAAAAAGGCACGAGATGACAGGAAATTTTAAACAAACTAGCCTAGGACCAAGAATTGGCAAGAACTTGACCTAGACGAGCTATTAAACGTGATAAGCGTAAAATTATGTAAATGTGACAAAAAGTGGTCAAAAATCGGGTAGCAACAGGAAGAAAATAGAGATAAGACGTATAACGCGCCGCATGGGACATCTCAAATTACTACTGCTCCCGCAAAGCTACTACCTGACGACCATTTTATCGACGATTACGCCAGGCGGAAGGACCATATCCCCGAGGCCTCCAACAAACAGAAGGGTCATTTTTCGAAGGGAAAAACTGGTGGTTCCCTCTCTCGACGTCACGAGGATTCTTATAAGAATCAGACGTACGACCCAGATTTTCCTTCTCTTAACGTACCAAGGGCAGAGATTTTAGCGATAGCGGAACAGCGAAATCTTCCCATCCGCTACCCCGCGCCTACGAAACCAGGAGTGCTTCTAGGGAGAAGGGAGAATGCTTATTGTAAATTCCACAAAGCCAGGGGCCATTCCACAGAAGCGTGCAGAGAGTTAAGATCGGCGATAGAACGTTTGGTGGAAGAAGGATATTTAGGAGAATTTGCCACCCAGATAAGAGAAGATGCCAGAAATAATCTCATGCAAAGGACAGCAGACGAACCACCAGTTCCTCCTCGCGTGCCGCAGAAGGATGATGCTCCCAGAGGTAAAGACAGGGAAACTCTTACGGTTGATGACGAATATATCCCTATGATTAACATTATCGCGGGAGGAACCCCTTATATGGACGAATCATAGCATCTGACAGCCGCGAAAGGAGACAAGCGCACACGTGATGGCATGACAAAAAAAAGGAGATGCGATAGGCATATTGGATCGAATGATATTATCCTTTTCCGAAGAGGATGAGAAAGGCATCGTCTATCCGCACAATGATGCATTGGTGGTTACGCCCGTCATCGCCAGTCATGGAATCAGAAGAACTCTTATCGATAACGGGAGCGCGGTGAACCTCTTTTCGCTGGAAGCATACAATCTCATGAAACGACCTGATAATGAGCTAACGCCTAGCAAACGGCCTATAGTTGGCGTTGATGGGGTTCCAATCCCTATCACGGGGGTGATTACTTTGCCCATATACTTCCGAGAAGATACCTACAAACGATCAGAGAACCTGTTGTTCCTTGTCGTGGATCTGAATTTGCCTTACAATGTCGTGCTCGGACGACCTTTCCTCAACCGCTTTGGAGCGGTGATATCTCAGAAGCATCTAAAGATGAAGTACCCCTCCTGGGATGGGGTAGTATCCATAAAGGGTGATCAAAAGCTAGCGGCGGAGTGCTACTCGCTCATGACTCAAAGAAGCTACGATAGGTACGTGTGTATAGCAGCGGACCCCTATGAGCAGAGTGATGAGAAGCATGCTCAACCTCTGGATAAAATGGTACCCATTCCGGCAATCGGTATAGAGGAGGCAAGTTTCCTGATCAGTGAAAAACTCAGCCCAGCGGAAAACCTTCAAATGGCCCGACTGCTGAACAAATGCCAAGGAGATTTCGCGTGGAAACCCTCCGACATGCCAGGTATTTCGCGGGAAATAGCCGAACATTGGCTCAATGTGGACCCAGATGCCAGGCCGGTACAGCAAAAGCGACGCGCGTTCTCTAATGAAAAGGCGTTAGCTGTAGATAAGGAGGTAGCAAAGCTTCTTGACGCAGGGTTTATCCGCGAAGTTCAATATCCCACCTGGCTAGCGAACCCTGTCCTTGTTCCTAAGCCCAATGGGGATTGGCGCATGTGCATCGACTTCACAGATTTAAATGATGCCTGCCCTAAGGATTGCTACCCGCTTCCTCGCATAGATCAGTTAGTTGATCAGACCGCTGGATATGCTTATCTAAGCTCACTGGACGCCAACTCTGGATACCATCAGATCCCCATGGCCCGGGAAGATGAAGAAAAGACTGCGTTTCTCACTCCAAAGGCCACCTACTGTTATACGGCGATGCCGTTTGGGCTGAAGAACGCCGGGGCTACGTTCCAACGTATGGCCAACAAGATATTCGGAGAGCAAATAGGGAGGAATGTGGAAGCATACGTTGACGATATATTGGTGAAGAGCGCAAGCTTTCAAGATCACCTACGAGACTTAAAGGAAGTCTTTGACGTAATGAAAAGGTATCGCATGAAGTTAAATCCCCGAAAATGCATGTTTGCATTTCAAACAGGAAAATTCTTGGGCTACGTGGTCAGCCAAAAAGGCATCCTACCTAACCCCTCAAAGGTTAAGGCCATACAAGACATGATATCGCCAAGAACCATTAAAGAGGTGCAAAGGCTAACAGGGCGAGTCATTGCCCTTGGGCGATTCATTTCCAAGCAAGGAGAAAAGTGTCTCCCTTTTTTCAAAGTCATACGCAAGAAAGCCTCGTTCGGGTGGACCCCGGAATGTGAGGAGGCATTTATCGGGCTAAAGGATTACCTATCGTCTGACTTATTATTGACGAGACCCGAAGTAGGCGATACCTTATATCTGTATCTTGGCGCCGCAGATGAGGTGGTCAGTGTCATCCTCGTTCGCGACGATAGCCACTCTCATCGCCCGGTCTATTTTGTGAGCCACGTCCTAAAGGATGCGGAGTTGCGATACGCCCGAATCGAAAAGATAGCGTTCGCTCTTATACAAGCCACCCGCAAAATGGATCGATATTTTCAGTCTTATTCCGTTATCGTGCTCACGGACCAGCCTCTGAAAAGAATATTCCGAAAGCCTGAATCTTCCGGAAGAATGTTGATTTGGGCACTCGAATTAGAACAGTATGGATTGAGGTATCAGTCTCGACCGTCCGTAAAGGCTCAAATCCTGGCTGATTTCATAGCGGAATGTACCTTTACAGAAGATCCTTTGGACGGCGTACCTGAAGCGGAATGGGGCGATATGGATCTCCCATTCCCGGAAACCTACACGGACCTCTGGATCGTCCATGTGGATGGAGCCAAAAACCAAGAGCTGGCTGGAGCTGGAATCTTTATAAATGGGCCACACGATATGCAAATATGGTACGCCATTCGAATCCTACAGCCGTTATCTAATAACGCGGCAGAGTATGAGGCGTTGCTAGCCGGGCTCAGAATCGGGAAAGGACTTTCCTCTAAAGGGAGGCACGATACCGGAAGAACAGGAGACCTGCGTCTAAAAATCTCTGGTGATTCCAAGTTGATAATTGACCAGGTCTTGGGGCACTCTCAGGCCCGGGAACCCATCATGATTCAATATCTCGCCAAAGTAAAGCGAGAATTGTTGGAAATAAAGAAAGAGGGCATGCAGATCAGCTTCGAGCATATCCCCAGGGAGGAAAACGCTGAAGCTGACAACCTAGCCAAAATGGCTGCGAATCCGGAAGCATCCATACCCAAGGGCGTATATTATCGTGAGCTATCGGTACCATCCTTCATGGAAGAGCAAGCGTCTTTATGTGTGGAGGAGCGTGAGAGCGACTGGCGAATTCCCGTAATCAAATTCTTGAAACACGAGGAACTGCCTGAGGATACTGCTGAAAAGAAGAAGGTATTGAGACAGGCAGCTCGCTGTACGTACTATGACGGGGATCTGATTCGAAGGTGTTTTTCTCACCCTGCCGCCAAATGTATAACTGAACAAGAGGGTCTTCACACTTTGCCCGAAATCCATGAAGGGGTATGTGGTATGCACGTGTCAGGCGGTACCTTAGCGACACAAGTTTTCCGATCCGGATTCTACTGGCCCACCATCCGAAGAGGTTGCCACAACTATGTGCAAACCTGCCCTAAGTGCCAGGAGTTTGCCAAGATTCCTCGGCGGCCTGCCACTGAAATATCTGAAATTATCGCCCCTTGTCCTTTTCCTAGATGGGGGATCGATATCCTAGGCCCATTCCCAAAGGCAAGGTCTCAACTGAAATTTGTGATAGTGGCGGTAGACTATTTCACTAAGTGGGCAGAAGCTGAAGCGGTCGCCACAATCACGGCAGAAAAAACTTGGCGTTTTCTCAAATATCAAGTTATCATGAGGTTTGACATACCTCGTATCCTTGTCAGCGATAATGGGACGCAGTTCGCCAGCCAGTTCTTCAAAGACCAGTGCTCAGAATTTGGAATCGAGCAACGTTTTTCCTCCGTGGCTCATCCGCAAACTAATGGACAAGCGGAAGTAACCAATCGGAGCATCCTTAGCGGCATCAAGAAAAACCTAGAAGGGTCTAAAAAGAAATGGGCTGATAAGCTACCGTACGTGATGTGGGCGTACCGCATGACCGTTAAGACTACCACCGGAGAAACACCTTTCGCGTTGGCCTTTGGGACCGAAGCTGTTACACCGGTGGAAATTGGAACCATGAGCCTACGGGTGGCTCACTTTCGGGAGGAACTGAATGAGGAAAGGTTACGAGCTAACCTGGACGCGTTACCAGAAGTCCGAGAGGAAATCCTTCTGAAAATGCAGCATTACAAACAAAAGATGGCCCGTTATCATAACAGGCGCATCAAAGAACGGTTGCTGAAAGCCGGTGACCTGGTGCTCAGAGACAAGCGAGCGGCAGGGCAACGCATGGGAAAACTCAGTCCAAACTAGGATGGACCATATCGCGTCACCCACGTTGTCGGGAAAGGAGCCTATCATCTGGAGACTCTCGATGGTACACCCTTATCCAACTCTTGGAATATCGCTCGCTTGAAGTTATATTACTCTAGAATTTGATTTTATCTGCATCTTTGATTTATGTCAACCCTAACCATGACTAACGCTCGATGAGAGGGCTTTCGTGGAAGTTTGTGGTTGCCTTTGTGCAGATAAAAAAGGGGGTATTTTGGGGAAGTGAAAAGTCCTATCCTTGAGATGGCCGGTCTTGATCAGATGGCCCATTAAGTGAGGGCACTACCCACCATACCTTGAGTTAGCGTCGGATTGAAAGATCCTGGACGCCTCGGGGGTGAAAAGTCCTATCCTTGTGATGACCGATCTTGATCAGATGGCTCATTAAGTGAGGGCACCACCCGGTATCTTTGGGAGTGAAAAGTCCTTTTCTTGTACTGACCGTTCTCGTGGAGACGACCCAGCAAGACGAGGCACGCCCCAAAGAAATAGAAACTCCGTTCTAGAAACAAGAATCTTATCTTAACGACTGGGCTGTTACAGCTAAGTCATTAAGTAAGGACACGGTTCAAGACGCGAGGACAACGCCCAAAAGTGAAAATTCCCTAGCCTTGTGATAGCCGTCCCGATCCGACAGCTCACTAAGACGAGGCACTTTAAGGGCCGATCGTGAAAATAGGGAAACGCAGAGAATCGCGAAATCCCAGCTAGTAACCAGATGTGTAATCCCTGGTGAAGTATAGAGCTGATAGTGAAAGTGATTCCCGCGGGTTCCAGGGTAACGCCCTATGATGGCAGCAAAAAGGCTCCTACGGGTAATTACTATCCCTCGTAACGTGTTTTTGTTACTGATGATTTACAATTGAGAATGAGCAGAATACTTTTCGGGCAGCGGAAGGAGTGAGGATCTCGTAAGCAGAGATATCGCTAGGCTTACCAAGAAAGTTAACCCAATACCAAATTCTGTAATTTTGGCGGGAACGCTAAGGATCTGTTCGGAAAAGTAAGCGCATTGGGAAAACATGGCGAAGATAACGCCAAAGGAGTTTGCAAAGAGGCGACAAAATAAAGGAAAGTCAGCAATAAAAGTGGCTTGAACACATCGAAATGTTTAAAGGGGGCTACAAACTTTGGTAGTCAAAATAATAAACAAAAATTTAGTGATGCTTGATCACTAAGGAAAGAGCGGTAAAGCTTCGAAGCACGTCAACCTTCGGGGTGCCTCCGTTTCCAGCCTGCCGCTTTAGCTTGGCGAAAGCCCTCCTCATTAAGATGGCCAGATCTTCGTTTGAAAGCGGCAGTGACCTCATCGGGTTTGTACGCGTCAACCCCGTGGACTTCTTCAAAGCAAGCGACCAAAATAGCGGCAGTCTGCTCGACGTGCCACAGGCTCCTATCGGCTAACTCTTCCTCCAGGGCAGCTTTCTCCTTGGCCAGGGATGACTTCTCATTCTCCAAGGCAGTAACTTTGGCCCTCTCCGCTGCCAAGGCGACATATTGTTCTTCTTTCTGCTTCTGATGAGCCAACAATAAGTTTGTACGCTCCTCCAGCAACTTTTTCTTCTCATTCTGCTCTCGTGCTAATTCTTCCAAAGAGGAGGAAAGAGAAGCAACCTGATGCTGCGCCTCCTCCGCCCAGTAATGGAACTGCATCATATTTGTAAAAAGGTTGGAGCGTAATGAGTTCACCCTGTTAACCACGGGCCTGGAAAGGAAGGCTTCCCGTTCTGTCGCAGACGCCAGTACTTGGGAAGCCAGCAAAGCCGTAACCTCATCCGAGCCGTCACCCCCCAGTGCCGCCAGACCAGTGTTACGCAGATCGTACACTGCAACTTGATGGGTCACAGTAACGGCCCCACTTAGCGGACTAAGATCCGCCACAAAGTTAAAGGTGGTACCTCCTTCGCCATAACGGGCCTGTAGGGGGATGCTTAAAGGAACGAAGGCCAGAGGAAAAGGAGAGCGAGCCTGTGTGGACGAACCCCCTAGAGCAAAATAAGCGCCATGAGGCTGATAGCCTGAAAAATCTGGCATAACCTCCTGATATCCCATGTTGGAGGAATATGCGTGAACAAGACCACCAAAAGAATTGGGTGAAACCCCGAAAGTCTCGCCCGTGCCTAAATTCTCCAGAAATCCTGACGGATTCCCTCCCTGGAGAACAGCCGTAGAGTCAAACCCGTCCGCAGATCTGTTCTCCATCTCGGCGGTAGAGGAAGATGGATTTCTGCCCTCCTCTCCCAACCGCTGTCTCTTCTTTGAGCCAGTCAGCGCATAGCCCAAATCCATATCGCCTGAGGGAAGAGCGGAGGTAGCGACAACAATAGTGTCCTGCCAAAAACGGGATATGAAATAAAGAAAAGAAAGAAATCAAACAACGACAGACATAGAAATGTAGTATATCATGGCTAAAAGGCACCCTTACCGTATCAGCGTTGGGAGGAGGTGCTTCTGAAGAGCCTGCCGCGTCCAAAGAAGGTGTAAGAGCGGCGACACTTCTCGTTTTTCTCTTCTTTTTTCCTTTGGCAATGGCCTTAGGAGCCTTGGAAGAAAAAGAAGGCTGGGCAGGAGGAGCAGCGATGGTCACAAGGGGAACGCCTGAAGGAATGTTAGGATCCCCCACACCGGCCGAAGAAGAGGAAACTTGAACAAGAGTAGCGGAAGTAGCCGGAAGATCGGTGGGGTTATCAGTTGCTTCCGTGGAAGTAGCTCTCTCTTTTTCTTCTCTCTCTTGAGCCTTTTTCAAGCGTCTCCTTACGCTCTCAGGTTTATAGTTGGGATCCGTCGCTGCGAAAGCACAAAATAACGTCAGTATTAGTATCAGCGATAACAAAGAAAGGAGTAATGCGACACTCACGTTTAACACAAGATTGAATGTCCATTCTACAAGCCACTTGACGAATGTGAACGCTGATTTCCAGTTTGAGCAATGTGTTTAACCAATCTTGCTCACGTTTCGGAAGGGTCCCTGGTTGGCTCCAGACGTTGTCATCCACGTTTTGGTTAAACCCAGATCGCCACCAGGAACCAAGATCTCCACGAAGATCTATCACAAAAAACTCATTTTTCCAGGCATCAACGGAAGACTCGATATGGAGGAGTTTCCAAGTAAAAGACTTCAGAGAGTCATCGTCAAAACGGGGCGATATCGTTATCACCCCCCGGCATTTCATCAGCTTAAAAAGAGATTTAAGCAGTAGAAGGGAAGGGGAAGTAATCCCTTTGTATTTGCAAAGTTCCAGAAAAGCATAAACACAACAATATGCATTTGGGGATAGTTGGGCCGGAGTCAGATCGCCGGCAACAAGCAATTCTTTGACAAAAGAGTCAATGGGAAGTCGAAAGCCATAACGGAACATTTGCGCATACATGACCCTACGATTGCCCGTCAAAACGTTGTTCAAACGTAGTGACTCAGGGGCAACAGTGGTTTTATAATCATCAGGAATATCAGCATTATGGGTGGCCAAATGCTCACGGAGAGCGGCCTCAGATGTGATAACACTAGCCGTAATATCCATCCTTTTCTCATCGGCAGATTTTGACTTAGTACGGCGAGTCTTAGCCATGGCAGAATTAAAGAATTAAAAGATGAAGAAGACGATGGAGGAGAAAGGAAATACCTTCAGAGAAAAGCACTTCAAAGAACCTTGAATAGTGGGGAGAAAATAAGACGGCTAAAAGAAAATATGAGAAAGTGGGATGATAAAAGAAAAGGGAAAAGAATAAATATTGGGTTTTATAACCCTAATGATTAAACAAGAATGCCACAGTCGTTGCGTGGAAGCGGCATAAGGAACAGACTCAGGCAATGAGTACAATCCTAGAAAAGCGCTACAACGCCTCGGTTTAGGTAAAGTACTCAAGCACGCTAGCCCGTGGCGCTGGAAGAAATGGACACGTGTGCCTGCACAATCACGACTTTTCTAAGGAAAGGATAGCAAGCATTAAATGCTCTGAAAAGCAGGTACCATCTCTTGGGAAAAACAAGAGCGATATCGCAAGAAAGGAGATAACGCAAGATGGCGTTGATTAAAAGAATAGAGTTGGGTTAACGCGAAAAGGCGGAATGAAAATCAAATAGCAATCAAATACAAGTATTGTCGCACAACAAGGCGTTATTACAAGACAAAGAAACAAATAAGCGGAAAATTTTCTAAATAGAGCAACTTCGATTAATCATGGGCCCTCGCGAGCATCGCGATCACCATTCCTCCGCTTTTCTCCAGAAGAAGGAAGATCTCTCTCACCTTCGCCCAAATCCTTCAGTCTCTTGGAAGCGTAATCGGTCAGCACTGACGAGTCAACAGTTCCCTGGCGATAGAGACTCATAAATCCAGCGATACAAATATCTATGGTCTTGTTCTTCCACCAGGCTATCTTTGAAGGCACTTTGGCCAAATCCGCGTCACGAGATGCTATCTCTTCGCGAAGGAAGATATTCTTTCTGTCAGTCACCACTAATTTCGCCTCCAGAAGGTCTGTCTTAGCCTTCCCTTTTGATCTTTCTCGAGCAAGCTCAGCGCGACAGTTGTCCAACTCCGCCCGGGTCCGCTCCTGAAGCTGCGACAGCTCCGTTACCTTCCCTAAAGCAACATCTAGTTCTCCCTTTAAATCAAGAGAAGGCTGAACCTTGTCACGCTGATCCTCAAAAAAGTAGTTTAACTCGCGGAAGCAGGCCAACATGTCAGTCAGAAGACGTGAATGTCGTACGTCGGGAGGACGCCGCAAGAACTCTTCTTTGTCCTTCGAAGAAGTAAACATTTGCCCCACTATCGGGCCCACTGGCTCCACTAGCGATGACGGGTCCGATACTCCTAAAGCACGGAGACCGTCGGTGCCAAGGGAAGACAAGTTCAGCTGATAAGCAATGGGGCCTTGAAGACCTTGAGGGGAAAGATTGGCGATATAAGGAGGAGAGCAATTTTTTGCAGAATCACCAATGCCCGAAATCGAAGAAAGAAACAAAGGCTGAGGCTTCCATGGAGGAGGAGCGATTGGATTCGGAGTTGGTAAGTTCACATCTGGAATAAAGGAGCGAATAGGGGAGCTAGGACCGCCAGACACTGAGGGAGAGCCCACCGCTGCCGAAGCCTCGTTAACCTTGGGAGGAATGGCAGAGGGCACCTTGGTAACTTCCGTCACTGGCAAGGGACCCGTAACGTGCGAGGCGTCAACTTCCTCGGAAGGAACCCCATTGATTTCCTCCACGGAAGGAACTGGTGGGTCAGACTTCTCTTTGCGAACTCTCTTTACGAGACACTCCGTTTCGGTAGCGATCTCTTCGCTATCGTCCTCGGTTGACTCCATGGCAGGATCACTTTTTCTGGACCTAAGTTTCATTCGTTGGGCAAGGGTGGCATGACACAGCTCGGAACCAGTTTCCATGCTTCCGCCATCACTGTCAACCTCTTCAATCACGGGATTACTTGGGGCCACTCCCTTACCGCGAGGCGGCAGCCAATTCTCAAGGAAACGGGAAGGTCGGGCAGATGTGTTGCGTGTCGCGATGGTTTTGTTTCTCCTTCCTCGGGGCGGAATAGGCGGACGACTAGAGCCTTCGGGTAGAGGAGAAGGAGGTAATGTCTGAAGCGGCACCACATTTAGAGGAGTGTCACTTTCCTCGGAGGATCGACCCACAACGTTACCTGCCGATAAAATATTTTAATATGACAAGAAAGTCGAAGCGATAAGGCGATAAAAGAAAAGACTCACCAACGACACACTCTGACAAAGGCCTGAACTGAGCAATTCCCGAATGCGGAAAGGCCCTTCTATTTCTAACAAGGCGTTAACATTGGATACATCCATACTAGACAGCACATCTGGTTCTCGCCAAGCGGCACTGGTAATCTCTCGGTTGAAACCACCGCGCCAATACCGAGAGGGCAAGCGAAGGGTGAAGAAGCCATTTTTCCAGTTGTCCACATTCTCTTCGAAACCTTGAAAATTCCGCCAGAAAAACCGGACAAGAGCACCATTCCATCTTGGGGTAATATCCACTAAGCAGTTGTGACACCTCAAAGTGAAAAACGTGCTGAACAGATCGAGCGATGGAGCGAAAATATGCTTCATCTCACACGAGCGAAGAAAGGCGTAAAGCCCACACCAGGAAGGTGGAGTTATTTGAACGGGATTGAGATCGTAATGGTTTAGCAGTTTCATCAGAGAAGTATGAAGCGGGAGACGAAACCCGTAGGTAAACATCTTGAAATAAACCAACCGGAACGTCCCCCACATGACATCAGTGAGCCGAGTATCTTTCAATGGGACAAATGGGCGATATCCCGTGGGAAAAGTGATACCGTTCTCCTCTAACTTAGCCCTCAAAACCTCATTACAATAAAAAACACTACGAGCTCTCCTAACTTCGGGATCTAGAGGATTTTCTATATTTGCAGAAGGCCTAGCGCGAGACATAATGGAATGGAAAGTAAAGCTATGGCAATAGAGAAGCAAAATACCTGGAGCAGAGAACCAGTGAATCGGCCGTCGACACCGGCGAGCAATTGCAGTAAAATACCTCGGGAAGAAAGAAGCACATAAGAAAGGAAATACGAAGAATTTTGAAATATTAGCAAAAAATACTAAAAGAGAAGAGAAAATTCCTTATAAAGGTTAAACCTAAAAAAGGAACAGCCTGTGAAAATAAAACACGTGCAGAGTGGAAAAGGACGCGTGGGCAGTCATCAATGTCTTTTGGGAGAAGACAGTTACTGACTAAAAACCGAAAGGCAGTTGCGTCAAGCGAAAGGCCTACTCCCGCGATAATCCTGGAAACATAAAGGAAGAAAAGCGGCAGAAGAGCAAAAAGAAATAAAAACGTCATTTTATTATTTGGAAAAGCCATACGGCATCTACAAAGAGGCATGGTATGCCCAACTATTCGCCGTCAGACTATGAGATGCCGTAGCAGTAGACCACGTCATCATCATCTTCACCTAAAAGTGATGGATCCTCGCCAGCGAAAGGGAAAGGTTCCTTAACCTTTTCCCCCACGCGTGTGGATGATCGATCCGACTCCTCCTTGACAGACGGCAACACCGCTTTAACAGCTGAACAGGCGGAAGGAGCCCTTGGCGGTGACTCGTTAGGAAGGAAAGACGTTTCTTTCCCCTTCGAATAGAAAGAAGCAAGAGAATCAAAAAACAATTTAGATGCCTTCGCAGCATCTTTCCTCCGCCTCTTGCGGCACCATCGGCGAACAGGCGGCCTCCAGGGAGGCGACGGAGGAGGATTATCTGAATCAGGAGAAGTTGGAGGAGTTGGTGGAGAATCTCGGGCGAACGTATCTAAAAAGTGAGAATGGCCCTTGGAAAGGAGGAAATTCTTAGTCAAATGATCCATGATGTGAATTGCCAGAGATGAGGAGAACGTGGGTGGAGAAAGTTCCCCAATTTATAGGCCCTAAAGAGAGGCCTTGGAAAGAACAAAGAGGTCCTCAAAAGGCGAGCCGTCTCGTCGCCCTTAAGGACTGATAAGCCTAAAGCAGAATCAAAGGTTGATGCTCGTATGCTATCCGCGACATGGATGTTCGAAAGGATGCGAGATAAAGTATGGAAAAATGCCAAAAGGCACGATATCACGAGTAGCCATGACGTAAAAGCCATATGGTTACCGGTATCCACAGTGTAAGGCCGCGTTGATGTCACAGGTGGCCTTAGATGCGTAAAACCTCGTCGACATCGCAGGCATCTGGTGGTATAAAGCCGCGCTAATCGTAGGCAGCTGATGGCGTAAAGCCGCGATGATATCGTTGCTTCCTTAAGCGAAAGAGGAGAACGGGGCCCGCGTGACCTCAAACCCCTGTAAGTACAAAGTTTACTAACTTCTCTATAAATGCCTATCTCCTCCGTGTGTTTGCAGTACACTTGAAAGGATGATGGACCCGGAACGAATGAAAATCCACGACATGACCTGGTTGCAGTCCTTGGCGGTATCACAAGTGACCCATCAGCAGCCCTTCTATGACATGAATAAAGTTGAGACTCCGTAAGCCCTGCCAAGAGGCCAAACCGACTAACATCGCTGGGCGAAAGCAATGCCCTTATGATCATGAGCGTAACAGCAGCGTCTCTTGTGGACCTCTTAACGCCTCAAAAAAACAGGTCTCTAGATAAGAATGAAGGATGGAATTCGCTTGTTCACTGGAAAGTTCAGAACTAAGTTCCAGCTCATCACTTAACACGGTTAACATCGAGCAGTCAGAGAAACTCGGAAATCCTGCAGACATACCGCCCCACGAAAGAACAAGTTTTCATCTAAGATTTCAGACATGGACAACCCTTGGTAAACACTCGGGCTCGTTTTCAGTTGGGCTTATGATAACAATCAAGACAGCCCTAACGGTGCTACCACACTTGCGGCTCCCGCCGGGACGATTTCCCCTAAGACCCGTAGGATATCTTCATATCGCCCCAGAATCGGCGAAGGATTCCTAGGATGGTCGACATCAGCGGGGGGGGGGGGGGGGGGGGGGGGGGGGGGAGGACTTACGCGACTCTATACGCATGGCACCATCCCATCCTAGGGACCCACGAGGTTATCATTCCCGGCAGCCCCGTCCGATATCGCTCATGACGTCATCCATCGGTATCGCTTGTGACGTCACCACCAGACATCGCCTGGATTGTTATCGCCAGGTATCGCCGAATAGGCCTATAAATACCCCTACTTTTTCAATCTGAAGGTAAGATCGAGATCACTCAGACGAACCTCTGTTATTTTTTAAACCCAAACTGACTTAAGCATCGGAGTGTCTACGCCGGAGCCCCCCCTTCGGCGCTTTGCAGGTACATCCGGCACCGACTGCCGCCGTTCCGATCAGGCACGACTCCGAATCTTACAAGATCAACGTTGAATCTTATCACGCACTCAACCTGTGGATAAGATGGTACCCGTACCAGTTAACGGGGTCAACGAAGTGAATTTCCTGGTTAGTGAAAAGCTCAGCCTAGAAGAAAACCTTCAGTTAGCTCGGTTATTGAACAAATGTAAATGAGAGTTCGCATGAAAACCCGCGGATATGCCCGACATCTTGCGAGAAATAGCGGAACATTGACTTAATGTCGATCTCTGCGCCAAGCCAGTCCAACAGAAACGACGAGCATTTTCTGTAGAGAAGGCGTCAGCCATCGACAAAGAGGTGACAAAGCTCCTAGACGCGGGCTTCATCCGCGAAGTCCAATATCCAACCTGGCTAGCCAACCCAGTTCTCGTCCCAAAGCCCAACGGAGATTGGCGTATGTGCATCGACTTCACTGACCTGAACGATGCTTGTCCCAAAGATTGCTACCCTCTCCCACGAATTGACTAGCTAGTCGATCAAACTGCTGGGTACGCTTATCTGAGCTCATTAGACGCCAACTTTGGATATCATCAAATTGCTATGGTTGTCGAAGATGAAGAAAAGACAACCTTCATCACTCCGAAAGCTACTTACTGTTACACGGCGATGCCGTTTGGGCTGAAGAACGCGGGAGCAACCTTCCAGCGTATGGCAAATAAGGTGTTTGAAAAGTAAATTGGAAAGAACGTGGAGGCCTACGTTGACGATATACTAGTCAAAAGTCGAAGCTTCAAAGACCACTTGGTAGACTTGAAAGAAGTCTTTGATGTGATGAGAAGATACCAAATGAAGCTAAATCCCCGTAAATGCATGTTCACATTCCAGACAGGCAAAGTTTTGGGCTACGTGGTCAGTTAGAAGGGTATCTAGCCCAACCCCTCGAAAATCAAGGCTATCCAAGATATGATATCTCCTCGAACCGTCAAGGAAGTGTAGAAGCTTACAGGGCGCGTTATCACCCTAAGATGGTTTATTTCTAAGCAAGGTGAAAGATGCCTGCCCTTCTTCAAGGTTATACGTAAAAAAGCTCCTTTTGGGTAGACAGAAGAATGTGAAGAGGCATTCATGGGCCTCAAAGCCTATTTGTCGTCTGATTTGGTGTTAACGAGACTAGAACCGGGTGACACCTTGTATTTATACCTTGGTGTAGCTGATGAAGTGGTTAGTGCTGTCCTTGTATACTTCGTGAGTCATGTCTTGAAAGACGCCGAGCTGCGTTATACCCGCATTGAGAAGATAGCGTTTGCACTAATACAGGTCACACGAAAAATGGATAGATATTTCTATGCTCATCCCGTCATCGTACTTACGGACCAACCTTTGAAAAGGATATTTCGGAAACCTGAGTCTTCAGGAAGAATGCTAATTTGGGACATCGAACTCGAACAATACGGGTTGCGGTATAAAGCCCGACCATCTATAAAGGCTCAAGTCCTAGCAGACTTGATAGCCGAGTGCACCTTTACGCAAGACCTGATGACAGAGTTACCTGAAGAAGAAAAAGATGACTTGGATCTCCCGTTCCCTAAAACCTACACTGACTTGTGGGTCGTCCACGTGGATGGAGCCAAGAATTAAGAACTAGCTGGAGCCGGAATCTTCGTAATCGAGCCACACGATATACAGATACGGTACGCTATCAGAATCCTACAACCGTTATCTAATAACGCGGCGGAATATGAGGCGTTACTGGCTGGACTCAGGATAGGAAGAAGCTTCTCCACCAAAGCCATACACTATACGGGAATGATGAGAGACTTGCGACTAAAGATTTATGGAGATTCCAAGTTGATAATAGACCAAGTGTTGGGGCACGCTCAGGCCAGAGAGCCCATCATGGTCCAATCTCTTGCCAAAGTGAAACGGGAATTGTTGGAAATAAAGAAAAGTGGCATGCAAGTCAGCTTCGAGCATATCCCTCGAGAGGATAACGCTGAGGCAGACAACCTTGCCAAACTTGCAGTGAACCCGGAAGCGTCCATACCTAAGGACGTATACTATCGAGAAATATCCGTGCCTTCCTTCATGGAGGAGCAAGCGTCACTTTGCGTGGAAGAAATTGAGAACGATTGGCAAATCCTCATAATAAAATACTTAAAGCATGAGGAGTTACCCACAGATAACGCCGAGAAGAAAAAGGTGCTGAAACAAGCGGCACGGTGTACGTATTATGACGGAGAATTGGTTCAGAGATGTTTCTCCCACCCAGCTGCCAGGTGTATAACGGAACAAGAGGGTCTGCACACCTTACGAGAAATCCATGAAGGAATATGCGACATGCATACATCTGGCGGTACCCTGGCCACGCAAGTGTTCAAGTCGAGATTTTATTGGCCTACTATTCGTAGAGATTGCCATAATTACGTACGAACGTGTCAGAAATGTTAGGAGTTCTCTAAGATCCCTCGACAACCCGTCATGGGAATCTCTGAAATCGTGGCTCCTTGTCCTTTTGCGAAATGGGGGATCGATATCCTAGGACAGTTTACAAAGGCCAGGTCTCAGCTAAAATTCATAGTCGTGGCAGTAGACTACTTCACGAAATGGGCAGAAGCGGAAACGGTGGCCAACATCACTACAGAAAGAGTTTGGCATTTCTTTAAACACCAAGTTATCATGCGATTCGACGTACCCCGTGTGCTAGTCAGCGATAACGGGACGCAATTTACTAGCCAATTTTTTAGAGAATAGTGCGCGAAATTCCAAATCGAGCAAAGATTCTCTTCCGTGGCTTACCTGCAGACCAATGGTCAAGCGAAAGTGACTAATCGAAGTATCCTCAGCGGAATCAAGAAAAACCTGGAAGGGTCTAAAAGGAAATAGGCGGACGAGCTGCCGTATGTGATGTGGGCATACCGCATGACCGTTAAAACCAGCATTGGAGAAACACCTTTCGCATTGGCTTTCGGGACTGAGGTCGTCACCCCGGTGGAAATCGGTACTTTGAGCCTGCGAGTGGCGTACTGCAGAGAAGAACTAAATGAAGAGAGGTTGCGAGCGAACCTCGACGTATTACCAGAGTTACATGAGGAAACTCTTCTGAAAATGCTACATTATAAACAAAAAATGGCGCGTTATCACAACAGGCGCGTCAAAGAGTGATTGCTGAAAGCTGGTGACTTGGTACTTAGAGACAAACGAGCGGCTGGACAGCGCATGGGGAAACTCAGTCCGAGCTGGGATGACCCATACCGCGTTATTGGAAAGAGAGCGTATCACCTGGAAATACTTGACGGTACTCCCTTACCTAACTCTTGGAATATAGCTCGTTTGAAGTTATACCATGCTAGATTCTAATATATCTCTGCACGCTTTGTTAATGCTAACCTTGCCCTGTGCTAACGCTTGAATGGAAAGCATTCTTGTGTGTTTTGTGGTTGGCTATGTACAAATAATGAAGGGGGTGCCAAGAGTGAAAAGTCATATCCTTGTGACGGCCGGTCCTGATCAGACGACTCATTAAGATGAGGCATGCCCTAGCATACCTGAAAACCTAGTGTCGGGAGTGAAAAGACCTATCTTTGTGGTAACCGTGCTAACATAGGCTGCCCGACAAGAAGAGGCACGCCCCGACATCCCCGGGAGTGAAAAGTCCTATCCTTGTCGCAACCGCGCTAACACAGGCGGCCCACTAAGACGAGACACGTCCCACCATCTCTGGGAGTGAAAAGTCCTTATCCTTGTGATAGTCGGGCTGGTACAGATGGATCACTAAGATAAGGCACGTCCTAGAGAGATAGTAACTCCTTCCTGGAAGTAAAAAGTCATATCCTTGTGTAAACCGGGCTAATACAGATGGCTCACTAAGACGAGGCACGATTCCAGGATACGAGGTCAACGTCTGGAAGTGAAAATCATACCCTTGTGATGGTCGGTCCTAATCAGACGGCTCAGTAAGATGAGGCATGTTCCAAGCCGATTGTGGAAATTTGGAAATGCGAAGAGAAATCACGATCTCCCAGCGAGTAACCAGATGGGAAGTCCCTGGTGAAGATTGCTGGCTGAGAAAGTGAAGCAAAAAGAAATCGCGATCTCCCAACGAGTAACCAAATGGAAAATCCCTAGTGAAGATGGCTGGTTGAGAAAGTGATACGAGTGATGTTGACGGCACCCATATATGGAGGCGCGATGACTCCTACTGGTAACTAACGTTTGTTATTACACGTTATTTTACTAATGCTCTAAAAGCAATGATTGAGAATGTGCAGGAACATTGTGGAAACAATGAGGAGATTGACGCCCATACAGGCGACAATATTAGGCGGTCTTATCTTTATGACGAGTGTGCCATTAACGGCCCACGATCTTATCGTCTTGATTCGAGAAATAACGTCAAGGGAGTGTATGTACTATATCTCCTTGACGGTTACTCCTGCAGAAAGAAATATGTTTGCGTTTATCTATATGGGATTCTTTGCCGTCGATCGAGAGTATCTACATCAGCGTGGTATTGCTATGAAAACTCTCATCCTGGATCACATCTTATAGACTGAGTTATGTCTTTATCTGAGATGATAGTGGTGTTCGAGGCTGTAACGCCTCTGGAAGGATACCGCCGACTTGAAGGCCTATATGACTATAACGCCACAGTATCTTATTTACTTCTATGAGTTTTATTTCTGAAGTTATCTGCTATGCGACAATGACCTACTTCGACATTGAAATGCGCATGATTAAGTCATGTCGCGACGTCCCGTATAATGTCCGTTATCAGCATCTATGATTTTACGGATTATATGGCGATCTTGCGGTCATTCTGTTGTCTGTTGGAATCTAGTTATCTTGCAGCGTTATGATGGCAGCCTTGCAAAGAGTATGAAGACTTATTATCAACATTATTAGGGTATTATTGATGCCTCTATTTTATCATGGGAGATCGAAGGAAAAGAGATGGCGTAGAAGAGATCGACCACAAAAGGAAACTGCAACCAGAATTTATATGCGATAATTGTTCAAAAGGCCCTCAAAGGGTTACAAAAGATAAAGGTCCCTAAAATTAAAAGCAAAAATGGGCGGCACCAAATATTCAAAAGGCATGACAAAGACTCATACTGTGTGGCAACCTCGCTATCTCCTTGCCCTTCGTGACCTCCCGTCTTCGCCCTATGAAAGTAATCATCTGTCAGAGTCTCTGACCTCTTCCGAAAGGCGTCAATGAGTTCCTCAGCGCGGTATACATCCTCACCATGAATATCTACAAAACAGTGAGACATGATACCGGTTGTTCTGTCGATGTACCATGTACGCTTCGCTGCTGACTCCCTCTCTAGGGCGATCTTTTCCTCCTTCAATGTCGTCTTCTCTCCCTCTAGCGTGGCATTCTTGGCCCTCTCTGCCGTCAGAGCAGCTTCCAGATCAGACACCTTAGCGACTTCCCGCTCTTTAGGGTCATTTGAGTCCTTCTGGGCCATTGCCAAGGCTAGCACCAATCCCCTCAACTGCTTCTTCCTTTCTTCCCGCTCCTTAGCAAGCTCTTCAGAAAGTTGACGATGGGCGGTATAAAGCTTATCCGCGGTAGAAGTAAGGGAGCTAACCTTTTACGACATGTGCAGCGACCAATAGTGGAATTGGGAGAAAGAAGAAAACAAGGTGGAACGTAACAAACCCATCTGCTCATCAGGAGTCCGAGTAAGAAACACCTCCTGCTCCTCAGGGGACGTTAAGGCATAAGCGGACAAGAAAGAGGAAATCCCAACGGAGCTATCGCCCCCAGCAGCCGCGAATCTAGAACTGCGCAAGTTACTCAAATCAACTTGATGAGTAACAAGCCCAGACTCCAACGAGCTCAAATCGGCCATGAGATAAGGCGTAGCAGCCCCACCCTTGGAAGGTCGGTACATCGAGGCATTAGAGGGAACGAAGAATAGAGTAGTTGGGGACGGAGGCTGTATAGAAGAAGGACCTCCAAGAAGCCCAAAAGAACTGTGAGGTGGAAAGGTTGAAAAGCCAACCCCCGTTAAGTCCTCGTGGAAACCTATGACCTGGGAGAAAGAACCAGGAAGCGACGAGTCGAAGGAGTTGGGCTAAGCGTCAAAGTGCCCCGAAACGCCCATAGTGCCCAAAAGGTCAGAAGACTGACCGCCAGAAGGCAGCGTCGAAGCAAAAATGGTAGTAGTCTCCCCTTCATTGATAACATGACCCGTGGGCAAGCTCACATTTTCCCCGCCAAGCCGCGGCCTCTTATCGGGGTGACGAAGTACGTGGGATAAGTCCATATCACTTGATTGCGATAAGGGAGTAGGAGCGGTGTCCTGCGGAAAGAACAGTGAGAAGGGTAAGAAAGCAAAAGAAAACGCTCATGAGCGTCAAGAGGCAATGCACAAGATAACACAGTCATCAAAGAAATGCGTACAGTGGCGATATCGCTAACCGGCACCTCAAAAGAAGTTGCCGTGTCCGAAGGAGTAAGGGCGGTAACGCGCCTTGTCTTCTTCTTCCTTTTCCTTTTTAGGGGAACTCGGGAAGAAGACCCTTGAACAGGGGCAACGACAAATGGATAACGGGGATAGAAACAGGAACGGCAGCAGTTCCCTCGCCGACTGTGGAAGGAGACGCTTGCACGGGATTTGCGGTTACAGTGGATGATACAACTAGATTAACAGCTGCAGCGGTAGCAGCGGCGGCAACCTCTTTCTCCTAACGCTTTCGGGCTTCCAACCGGGATCGAGAACTGCACAATCATGACATAACATTAGCGTTAGTATCGCCTGAAATAACAAGGAAAATGACACGACACTCACTCTCAATACAGGCTTGAATATCAGTCCCGCACGCCAAATTGGGAGTGTGAACTCTAATGTCTAACTCGAGCAGTGTGTTGAACTAGCCTTGCTTAGGTTGAAGGAGAGTCGGCTGTCAACCCCAGGCACTATCTCTGATACTATGGTTAAAATCGGTCCGCCACCGGGGGCTAGGCAGTTCGATGACAAAGAATTCATTTTTCTAATTTTCAATGGAAGACTCAAGATGCAGGAGTTTCCAAGTGAAGGGTTTAAGAGAGTTATCATCACAACGGGGTGATATCGCTATCACACCTCTACGACTATACAATTGAAAAAATGGTTTAAGTAATAAAAGGGAAGGAGAGTCAATCCCTTTGTATTTACAAAGTTCCAGAAATGCGTAAACACAACAGTACGCTTTGGGAGTCAACTGAACGGGATTTACATCCAGAGTAACAAACAACCTTTCATTGAAAGGATGAAGAGGAAATTTGAAACCATAGCCAAACATCTTGGCATATAAAAGCCTACTGTTGCCAGGCATCACACTATTGAGGCGGAGTGAATCAGGGGTGACAGAAACCTTACAATCCTTGGGAATACGAGCATTGTATTTGGTTAAATGTTTTTGAAGTATGGCTGGAGAGGTGATGGTGGTGATAGTGTTTTCAATTTTTTCCTCATCAACAGACTTGGAACGAGTCCTAGCCAAGGCAAAAAACAAAGAAAAGATGAAGAAGATGATAAGATGAGGATAGAAATACCTTTCTGGGAGAGAAACGCAGAAC
Source organism: Viola odorata (assembly GCA_963691705.1). Taxonomy (NCBI): domain Eukaryota; kingdom Viridiplantae; phylum Streptophyta; class Magnoliopsida; order Malpighiales; family Violaceae; genus Viola; species Viola odorata. The sequence continues at coordinate 19,176,311 of OY829540.1, read as the reverse complement.
GCCCAAACAATAGAAGAAAGAAACGCAAGTCGGCTCGAGAGGATGAAGCGAAAATATAATGAAAAAAGAGGGAAAAAGGAATATGTGTTGGGTTTTATAACCCTAGCAGTTAGATAAAATGACTGTTGCAACAGTCGTAGCGTGTGTGACGCGTTATAAGGAAAAGACATAAGCAATGAGTATGATTCTAGAGAAGCGAGAAGACGCTTCGATCTTGCCAATTCCTAGGGTGCGCCAACCCCTAGTGCCTCTACGAACAAACACGTGTATTCTGGCCATCATGACTTTTCTCTCGCATTAATGAGGGAATCCCAAGCATTAAATGCTCTGAAAAAAAGGATCGATTTTCAAACCAAGATAGACGTAATAACGCGGAGACCAAGATAACGCGGCGCAGCGTTAACTCCACTGGTAGCTGTCGAGATAATGCAAAGGAAAGGGATAACGCGACAAAGATCAGTCGTTATTTAAAGGAGAATTCTAAACGTTATTACAAGGAAGGCGTTATTAATCATTACAAACTGAATGAGATTAATGTTTGGAGTGAAAAGAAATAGAAATTGATAAAGAAGGGTAGAGTGTTTAGCGTCCTCTACGGCATCAGCACCGTTCGATCACGGGAGTGCCTCGGTATTGCCACCATCCTCTCCCTCTTCCTCTCCTAAAGAAAGGAAACCTTCTTTGCTCCCGTCTATCTCATTCATTTTTTCAGAGGCATAATCGACTATCTTAGCAGGGTCGAAAGTCCTACTGCGATAGTAGTCCGCGAATCTAGTGGTAAAGGCCCACATTGCCTTTTTCTTCCACCAGGATATCTTGGAGGGAACCTTTGCCAAGTCCGCATTACAAGCCGATATCTCTTCACGAAGAAGAGAATTTCTCTTGTCAGCTTCCACCAATTATGCCTCTAAAAACTCAACTTTGGCTTTCCCCTTAGATCTTTCCCTTGCAAGTTCAGTGCGGCAATCACTCAGCTCTACCAAGGTACGATTCTGAAGTCGTGTTAAATCCTTCACTTTGGTCAAGGCGGCATCCAATTGCTCTTTCGAGTTGGGTGAACCTCGAAGCTTGTCGCCATAAGCGTTAAGAAAGTAATGCACTTTGCGAAAACTGGCCAGTGCGTCATTCAGAACGTGTGCATGCTAAATGTTGGGGGGAAGCTGCAACAACTCTTCTTTATCCTTAGGCGAGCCAAATATTTCACCCACCAGGAAGGCCGATGGTTGATCTTGCGATAATGGGTCCGACACCCCTAAGGCGCGAAGCCCGCTAGTGCCAAAGGTTGACAAATCCAACCGGTAAGAAGGAACCCCTTGAGGACCCTGAGGGGAAAGATTGGCGATAAGAGAGGGAGTGGAACCCTTGACAGAATCTTCGATGCCTGAAATAGAAGTAAAGAATAATGGTTGTGGACCCCCAGTCGGTGGGTCAGGAAGTGGACTTGAGCCAGGAGCTGACGTTACCACGTAAGGAATACAAGAAGAAATAGGAGAGTCGGGGGCGTTAGGCGGCGAAAGCAAATCTACCGCTACCAGAGCTTCAGTAACCTTAGGAGGAATGACAGTTAACACCTCAGTAACTCTTGTTGTTTGAGAAGTGCTTGCCACAGTAGACGCCTCAAATCCCATGATAGGGATCTCGTTGACTCTTTTTGAAGAAATCCCAGTGGCCAGATTGTTTTTCTCCACTCTGAGTTTCTTCCGTTGAATCGAGGAAGCATGACGAAGCTCTGTCTCGATATCCATATCCTCGCTATCGTTGTCAGTTATCCTAGTAACGGGTCGACTCAAATTTACCCCTCTGCCTCGAACCGGTAGCCAATTGTCAAGGAAATGAGACGCCCGAGCAGAGATACCGCGCCCTCCCCCTGCGACTGTCTTAGTTCTCCTCTTTTTCGGCGGAGTACTTTGATGGCTGGGACCCTCGGGTGGTGGAGAGGCTGGTAGCGTTTGGAGCGGCACCACGTTCAAAGGAGCGTCATTTCCCCCAGAGGATGGATACTCAACGTTTTCTACGAATGAAAGGTGTTAGAACAACAAGCAAGTCAAAGTGATAACGTGAAAAGAGAAAAACTCACCTATAACGCACTCTTCCAGACGCCTATACAAAGCGAATTACCGAATACGGAAAGATGTGTTTATCTCTAACAAGGCGTTAGCATGAGCTAACTCATCCCTAGACAACACCACTGGGTTTACCCAGGCAGCACTAGTAATCTCTCGATTGAAGCCCCCGCGCCACAAACTGGAAGGCAGTTCAAGAACGAAGAAACTGCTCTTCCAATCAGCCACAGTCTCCTCAAAGCCCTGAAAATTCTGCCAAAATGATTGCACAAATGCGTCATTCCACCTCGGGGAGATATCGACCAAGCAGTTACGGTAATTCAAGCTAAAGAATTTACAGAATAAATTGACGGATGGAGTAAAGATACACTTCATCTCGCAAGCGCGAAGAAAGGCATAAATACCACACCAGGAAGAAGGGGTTATTTGAGCAGGATTAAGATCATATCGGCGCAACAATTTCTCTATAGAAGTATGAATTGGAAAATGAAAGCCATAAAGGAACATCTTAAAGTAAATCAGCCTATACTTTCCCCACAATAGATCGTGAAGCCGCTGGCCATCCTCGGGAATGATAGGAGAATAGTTAGGGGGAAAGGACACACCATGACTCTCTAATTCGGCCTTCAGAATTGTTTCGCATAAAAAAATACTGTGTGTTCTTTCGATTTCTGGATCTAAAGGTCTCTGAAAACCCCTGGTAGCTCTAGTATGACGCATAGCGAACATGTAAAACAAAAATTAGAATGAAAGAGGAGAAAAATACCTTGAAGAAGAAAGCGATGAATAGACTACCGACTCTGGCGAACGGTTGAAGAAACTTCCTTGAGCAGAAGCAGAGAAAGAGAATGGCAAAGAAAATTTCGAAGCGTGAGTAAAAGTATGAAAAGAAAGCAGTTATTTCCTTTTAAAGGTCAAACCCAATGGCTGAGCGGCCTGTGAGAACGAGACACGCGCAAAATAGAAAGTGACACGTGGAAAGACACCAGAAAATATTTATGGCTAAGCATTTATATCTTTGAAGGAAGGCGGTTGACAATAGGAAGTTAAAAAAACTGTTGCCTCGAACGGTGACCAACCGCTCAGCGTTAACTGCCCGATGTTTATGGAGTTAACGCGAGGACATAGTAACAAGAGAAGAAAAGTGAAGGGCGTTATCTTATTCATAAAGAGCCATACGACATCTACAATATGCATGGCGTGTAAAGTCTGTCTTTATCAGGCCAATAAGAGGGCCAATAGGAATTATCTCCATTCGAAGACGGCAACTCCTCGTTAATGAAAGGGAAAGGTTCCTCAACCCTTTTCTCTTGACCTAGCTTTGACAAACTTGACTCCCCCTTAGCAGCAGGAGCTGTCATCTCAGCACCAATATCACTGGCAGAACTTCTTTCCATGAAATGGTCAATATGAGGAAACAGTTCGTCACCCCTCCGCACAGTAGAGACATAGAAGTTAGAAGACAGGTCGACTGCCCTTGAAGTTCTCCTCTTCGATCTCTTACGACCCTTACGGTGAGGTAACCGCCTCTTCAGGCACGACGGTGAAGGAGGATCGTCGGAATTAGGGGAAGTGGGAGGAGTCGGTGGAGAATCACGTTCAGTGACGTCCAGGGAACATGAATCAGCCATGAGACCGCAAGTAATCTCAACAGAGAAATGAAAAGAAGAAGATGAACAGGAAAATGAAAAGGAAATCTCATTAAATAGGTGAGGCGAAGAAGCCTCCCTGCCTTCTCACACGACCTTTGAGGATAATTAATGCGCTTTGAGAAGGATGATCATAATCACTGAGTCTGATCCTATGATCACGTCTGTTAGAATTCGTACTAATCAAGAAGCACCGAAAAAACCGCCCAATCAATCTGCACTGAAGGAACGGCGTGGAATCAATGTGGAACGATTAGCAAGAGCATTTTGCCACTTGGCGAACAAGGAAAAGCCAGTGCTGCGAAAGTCTCACCAGCGGCGGACTCGTTTTTAGTTGGGCTGATGTGGTACTTAACTGAAACACTACTTAGCAAGTCGTGAAAGGGAAAGAAGTCACAAGTCAGATAATAAAAGGACATTTTATTTATTTATGGCCTAACGGCCCGAGCATGCATCCATGCAAAGAAAAGAAAAAGGCAGGATGGCGACGGTCGACGGTCAAGCCTGGGACCCAGCATCGTCATCCTCAGGCAGAGTGGGGATCTCCCTCAAGGCGTCCACGACGGATGTCAGCTCGGAGGAGGAAATCCTCATACCCTTCAAACAGCAGTTCAGCAAATCCTTCCTCTGCTGCAGCATGGTGATCACCACCTCGATGCGGGAGACAGCAGTAGCCAACTTTGACACATTCTCCAGAGGACTGAAATCCTCCAGAGAAGCCGCACCAAGCCTGGACCGGAGAGGGGTCATCATCCCTTAAAGCTCTAGGATGTCCTCAGATGTCTTGATCAGCACATTTTCCAGAAAACTGACGTCACCGTCATTGAGGTTTTTCAGAGTGTGGGATTTGGAAAGCAAAAAGTTCTTAGTGAGATTGTCCATGGTGAGAATTCCAAGAAGAAATGCTAGAAAGACGTGAAATTTGCGTGGTGGAAGTTCCAATTTATAGGCCTGAAGAAAAGGCAGTTGAAAAGACGTGCCCCTCAACAACAGAGCCACCCGTTATCCCGAGAACTAACAAGCCCGATATGGAGGCAAGTTGAAGCGATAGCCCTTGGTAAACACTCGGGCTCGTTTTCAATTGGGCTTGTGATAACAATAGAAGCAATTCTAGGGGTATTTCCGTCCTTACCACAACATTAAGGCCGGAACAGTGTAACCCCTATCGGGCGTCTGCCGCTAAGGTTTCCGCCCCTTACCCAGCGAGGAACCCTGGGAGGCTGGGCTTAATGGGATAAATGAGTTATTTATTTGGGTTAGGTTTAATTTTTTTTTTTTATTGGGACCCTGGCCTTGGGCTAGATCCGTCTCTGCCTGTTACCCTGGTGTTAGATGAGCGGATGAAGGGCGTTATCGGTGTTTATAATCATCATTCGTCATCTGCTGCATTCCATCCAACCAAGATCTGCTCATATCTAGGAGCGAGTTGGTGGAACGATTCATAAGCATGACTAGCAGATATTGGAGAGTTAATTGAGTTGCGCAAGATGGCTTCTTTGGAGCAAAGGGGATCGATTGGCCATTGAAAATAGAAGCATTTCCATCTCCACCAAACAAAAAATCCAAAGACCACTGACTAATCATTGACTAGCTCGCACCGGAAATTCCCATACAGATTCTTTTCAAACCAAACCGCAAAAGGTTAACTGAAAAATTCATTTCGATCTGTCATAGCTAAAAGCTTGTACCATATTAGTTTGGCAAACATGTAATCACACAAGACATGCATGGTTAACTATGTTTCCTACATACGCAACTGACATAAATCACAATCCCTAAAGGCGTCGACATTTTTCCTCCCAACCGGAGCAGAGCCTTTCCAAATCCACAACCTTTTTTCAAAAAGCTGAATTCAGTCCCTTCGAAGCATAGCGCAGCGTCGCGTAAGCTGATGCAATAGAGAAGTAGCCATATGGCACTGAATGCCAATAAACCTCATTTTTTTAGTATGAACTGAAATTTTATTGGGTAAACGCCCTTGTTACGACTAAAAATGCCTCTTCAATGATAAATGTTCATTTCCTGGATTAACTCTCGACGATTTATCCACTTTCCTTAGTAAATCTTTTATTATTGTTAAAAAAATTATATATTTGTTAAAAATAAGTAACACTTAAAAATTGTTGGAGTTTTTTTATCAAAATATGGCATTTAAAATTATTTATTCTCAAAATAGGATAGTTTTAAACTTAATTACCAAAATAAGGTAGTTTGTGACATGTAGGATTCATATTACCATTATACTAATACATGCCATCAATTTCTTTTAAATCTTCATTCACCATCTCCGCATTGTTCACTAGAGACCTCCTCCCTTCTTCCCCCTCCACACCCGCAATCAACTCCCCCACCACCGTATCCATCGCCACCGCCTCATCAAGCAAGCCACCTGGGCCTACCTCCAGCCCATGTCCTCTAGGCAGTGGCGAAGCAGAAGTAGAAGCAGCGACAATGGTGGGAAAGAGAATTACCGACGAGGGTTTGCCGGCGAACTTAGAGCTTGACCAGAGTGGTTGATTAATTTTAGAAAAGCCACAACTAACAACCTATGTTTCTCAGTTAACTTTCCCCCGTCCGCGTCAACAGAAATTGCATCTTTTTTGGTTCTCAAATCTGTGTAAGAGCCACCGATGTCTTAATATGATTTTTAATGATGCAGTCGCTTACTTTCATTTTTATTGCTGCTTTTATGTTCAGAAATTAGTTGTTGCCAAAATGTTGGCTGTTAATGTTTGAAGCTTTTTAAATTCCTTTTCCTTGAGGATAAAAGAAATGAAAAGAGAATCACATTGAAGCTTACTTTGTGACTCTACTGTGACCCTTAAGACACTTGATTGTTTTGGAGATCTATGTGCTAAATTCACTTGCCTGCATTTATCTAGTAAAGTTTTAACTGTTGTCTGCATTTTTTTTTCTTATTGCCGAATGCTTTTCAAAAGGATGGTTAATTCGTGCCTAATTTTGCAGTTTTCTTCAATTTATGCTCAATTCTTTTGACAAGTCTGGCTTTTTTAGCTTTTGCATCTTCTTCAATCATCTTTTCACGTTCTTCGGTAGATATATCCCTTCACCACTGAGCTTGAGCTTCATAAAACTCTGCCAATATACCCGCAAGTGCCCTTCCATAATCTCCTCCTGCCGGCACTCCTTGTATTTCTCTGCCACGATATTTGAGAAAATAAAATCAACAAAAATGAATACAGGAAACTGCAAAAGAGATAGAGTAGAGGTTTCATTTGTACCTTCATCTGGGACATGATATCGTAGAGTTGGCTCTTGGTCATTCCGGCTAAGTTCGCCGACAAACCCTCGCTGGTAATCCCCTTTCCCTCCATTGTCATTGCTTCTACTTCTACTTCGACTTCTGCTTCGCCACTATCCAGAGGACATGGGTTGGAGGTAGGCCCAAGCGGCTTGCTTGGCGAGGCGGTTGCAGATGGAGGCGGTGCCGGCGGATGCGGTGATAGGGGAGTTGACTGCGGGTGTGGAGGGGGAAGAAGGGAGGAGGTTTCTGATGAACGATGCGGAGATGGTGAATGAAAAAGAGAGGAGAGGAGAGGAGAGGGATAGGGAAAGCGAAAGGGAAAGTGGCGTGAAAAAAAATATTCATGGCACGTTTAATAACTTATCTGAAGCTGACGTGGACAAAATAACCATTAGTTAGTAATTATGTTTAAAAGTACTAGACAATGGGAAATAAGTTTATAAAATACCATTTTTTGGGAAAAAATTCAGAAAAGGTTACACATTTGAATTTCAATTGTCAGACAAGGTTGAGGCTCAAATATGTAAACCTTGGAATAGTGTGGCCAAACTTATGGGGCGCTAGATCAATTATAGGGTTTTATGTGAACGAATCGATAAGTCTATGGAAACTCAAGAGTGAGTACAAGGTTGTGGATCTTGAGAATAATTATTTTCTTGTTCAGTTTGATTCTTCGAAAGATTGCACCATTGCGCTCTTGGGTGGTCCTTGGATGTTGTTTGGGCAATACTTGGTGGTGCAACCATGGTCACCCATGTTCAATGTAGAGGAGGACAAGATTACTCTGTAGAATTGCATGTTCAATGTAGAGGATGGTAGGATATTTCCTTTGTTGGAAAAGGTAACACGTTTGAATTTCAATTGTCATACAAGGTTGATGCCCAAATATGTAAACCTTAGAAGAATGATGTTGTGGCCAAACTTATGGGGAGCTGGATCAATTATAGGGTTTTCTGTGAATGAATCTATAGTCTATGGAAACCCATGAGTGAGTACAAGGTTGTGGATCTTGAGAATAATTATTTTCTTGTTCAGTTTGATTCTTCGAAAGATTGCACCATTGCGCTCTTGGGTGGTCCTTGGATGTTGTTTAGGCAATACTTGGTGGTGCAGCCATGGTCACCCATGTTCAATGTAGAGGAGCACAAGATTACACTGTAGGATTGCATGATATACTTTACATGTAGCGGAAGACTGAAAAGCAATTCATGTGGAGAGATATTTTCTGTTAATATCTATTCTAGAAATAAAAGTACGAATATATTTTTGATGGCGTGCTTGTCGAGGGCACGATCAAATAATTACAACTTATCACCTGCAACAAAAAGGATTGAAGACAGTGGCAAGAGGTTCGATCCACAGAGAAAGGTGAAGACATACACTAGACAGGTCCAGATATAAAGTAAAACAATAAAAGAAACAATGGGGGGGATTTGGTTGGTTAATCTAGTTAACCAAGATAGAGATGGGCTAACAAGCTAACTAATAAAAACAGTAATCTAGGGCACGAAAGTAAAACACAATCAAGGGCACGACATGCAAACAGAAATCAAATAAAGAAATAAAGTCAGAAGAGAAGATATCTTAGCAAAGGACATTATCGGGTTGCTTCCAGGGCTAGAAAATCATCGGCGCAGAAATATTCTATTCCTATGCCATAGATATGCTATAGGGACCGCGTTTCCACACCGCATCCCCTGCTTACCTTTTTAGATAAAAGTCACCCCCCGTTTCCACATATGAGGTGACCTTGACGTTCAGCCATCTTCCCAGCTACCTCTCTTGTCATCAAAAGGCAGCCTTGACCGTCCGGCCTGTCACGGGCTCGAAGTAGGGAGGCTAAATTCAGAACGCCCATGAAGGGGAGGTAAGACAGATCTAGGGCGCGACAGCTCAGCTTGTCAGACTCGTATCACATACCCTAATCGGTTGTTTACCCCTAGGTGAGACCTCTCGCGCTGCCTCCCCTAGGTGTCTGCTAAAATTCCAGGGCTTCGCGTCAGGTATAACCCTGGAATATGACGGTAATCATCTAGGTCTAGATACTAGTTGGCCAGACTACTAATCTGGCCCTAGACGAATTAACAAGAAATCGATAAACAATCAAATACAAGAATAAGAATATATTAAACACATTTAGGCCTCTTAACTACCCATGCAACCCTTAAAATACCTCTGCTAAGAAGGGGAAATCTAGCTACTCATACCACAAAACAAACAAACAAAATAGGAAAAGGAAGATTGCATAAAAGAAGAACAAGAAGAATAAAACTATTAAAATGTTACCGGCCGGAGCAAAGCTCCGGTTGAGTTCAATGGCTGCTGGAAATGGACGCCTCAGCCACTACCCAAAAGAGGGAGGAGAGAAAAGGAGGCGGCTCCCAAAAGATGAAAGTGGAAAAATATTTACAAGATGATGTTGTGTTGTCAAACCCTAAAACTAGAGGCTTATATAGTGTCTAGCCCACAAGAAGACAAATTCCAGCTAAGGGATTACAAAAAGACAAATTCCAGCTAAGGGGAGAGGGTGACAGCACATGGAGAGTGCTGGAATATTCTGGAATCTTCTAGATATGCAAGGAATCCCGTGAGAATCTTTGAAGATTCGTCTCTTTGGCTTTGCAGAGATATCGCGGGCTAGAGACTGCTCACTGGTCTGGTTAGCTTTCGAGGGCTCGACGACATTCTGATCTTCTAGGCCTTGAAGCTTGAAATCCTCAGAAATACTCCAAAAATGCTTCTTTTCGATCTTTTCCTTCTATTGACGCTGATCTGCAATAAAGATTGGAATAAGGGTCAAATAGTAGAATCAAGCCCCCGAAAGGGCTAGAAAAGAAGGTAAAATCTAGACAATGAAATGTGCTATCAAACATCCCCACACTGCCCTAATGCTCGCCCTCGAGCATTCACAAAACTGAAAATCACCTCAAGAAACAGACAAACACAATTAATCGACACACAATTATAAACCGGCACCGAGCTAGACTTCGCACATACTCATCTTCACCTAGAAGACACCTGCATTAAATCAGAAGCGTAACGACCCTAAAGATTAAACTTTCCCATATCCAACCCTTAATCAGAAGTCCTCACGAAGTAATCAAATAGTAAAACTAGTAGTTGATCAGGCCCCTAATAAATCCTATATGAAATGGCACTCACACTCACAAACAAGGCTAGGTGTTTACGCTCAAAACTAAATGCACATAGCACAACACAAAGTCAAACTTGCATATCAATCCGAGTACTATAGAACACATGCATGGGCAATCAACAATCGGAGAAACAACGCATCAGCAAAAAGAAAGAAAAGGGATTGAATGAGCTAGAAATGTGGAAGAGAGAAGTAGGAGATGAACAGAAGAGAAATGGGGGGAGAAAAGAAGGAAAGAAAAGAAAGGACCAGATATAACCTGGATGGATTCCCTGGCATAGGAAAAAGGCGAAGTGGCAAGGCAACTTTCATTGAGGGCACGAGATGCTTCGGGGGCTAGACAGAGGTCTTCTTTCAAGGGCAGGAAAATGTTCTTGTTGAGGCTTCGGATGCGGATACTCTTTTTGCTTGATTAATGCCCCTCTCCTTTTTATTCTGATTCTTTTATTCTATTTTTTTCTTTTTCTCGCTTTCCCTTTTCTTTTCTTTTTTCTTTAATTCTTTTCTTTTCTTTTTTTGAAGAGAGGGGGGCACGAAGCAGTTACAAAACTGCTTCCAGCATCGATGGTGACTTCTTTTTCGTTTCCCCACACTTGAACGTTTTGGGGGCTCGAATCGCTTGAATGATCTAGGGCTCGAAACTCTTTCGAGCTTTTACTTTTTCTTGCCCTAGATCTCTGCTTGTAGCTTTCTGCTCTGAAGACTTTTGCTTTCGTTTGCTTCCCCACACTTGAACTTGTCTGCGCGTTCTTTGGGTGTCTAGCCCTCGACGTTACCCTCAATAATCGCTACCTCACCTGCCAAGGAAAAAGATCAAGAAAATACAAATGGTCAGGAAAGAATATGAAAAGAAGGGGGACGTTGGGGGCATGAAAACAGAAGAGAAATGAGGGGGAGAAAAGAAAGAAAAAGACATTGATGCGAGGTTTTTTCGTCACATTTAAGCTTTCCCATGTCTAACAGTGACTATACCCAGGGATATCATGCAAGAACAACCAGTGCCTAGCTAAAGCATCCTAATCACACAAGAAAATAAATAGGCATGGAAGCTCAAGTGCTCACAGGGTGCTATTGTGACTACTGATGTCTAGGCCTAGATATGGATATAAGGTTCAGCATGCAAAAATGAGAACAGTTAGGTCTAGACAAGGTGCTGGTGGTTCATACTTGTGCACAAATGATCAAAAGTGTGTCCATTCATAGAGGTTTTAAAAAACTGGGCAGTGCTGAAATAGCTAGCAAAATCCTAAAAATGAAAATCCGAAAAAGTTTTGAAAAATCCGAAAAACACGCATTCATGCAATAAGCAGAAAGATAAACATTCAGTCAAGCAATAATAAAATAACAAGTGCAAACATAACAGATAAATCCCTCCTCACACTTAGGCTTCGCATTGTCCTCAATGCGAGAAGGGCACACACAAGAAAGTTCTAAAAAATAAAAAGTGAAGTAGAAATAAAAAGGGAAAGGAACGTGGGTTGCCTCCCACGAAGCGCCTCTGTTATTGTCGAGGGCACGACATTGGTTGTTCGAACTTCAGCCAATCCTACTAAATGCTTTCCATCCTCTTAGTTTGATGTGAATTATAGCATGAAGCGGATGGTCCATTAGCAAAGCAACCTGCAGGCAACCATAATATGATTCAAGTGTTAATTTGGGTTCCCGCAAAATAGAGAGGAAAAAATTGTGATGTGTAAAAGGTGATTCAAGAAAAGGATCAACATAATTAGAAAGTTTAGAAATCTCCCTTTCACACATAACAGCTTTAGAGCTCAAGTCCTCGATTATCCCTTCCTCAATCTCTCTCAAATCCTCCTTCTTAACCTCCCATAGCTTGAATTCTATGTCGAGGGCTTGACATTCCGACTTGTCGAGGGCATGAAACTCCTCACAAGATTTGATCTGCTGAAAAGCCTCAAAAGCCTCAATTTCTTGACCCACCAAAGTGTCATAACAGTTATGGAGTAGACTTGGAAAATTTAGTTGAACAACGATTTCTGCCTCTAATTCTGCGTCTAGGGCTCGACGTTTGTCGAGGGCTAGATGCTCGTCGTAGGAATCTGGCAAATTTGCGTCGCTCAACATTGTGACTACACTGGCCTTGAACTCCACATTGGCTCCTGACTCTGAAAGAAGACATTCTGGGCCTTCCAAGTTTAGCTCATTCGGGGGCATGAAAAGGTCCTCTAACCCATAAGAATCCTCATCTGGGTCATAACACTCAGATGGCAACTCCCATAGAATGACGGTGGGAAAATTCTCCTCTTCACTTGAATAGTCGTCACTATCTAAGTGCTGCAAATGTTGTTCTATGGGGGTGATAGGATGATTTGTGGTGTGACTGGGCAGAAGTGTTGGAGCTAAAATTTGTGGTCCAGGTGCAGGGAAAATATCTAGGGCAGGATGGGTAGGTTCAGGTGGTCCAGCGTCAAGGGCAAGATCCATAGGCAGCCATACAAGGTTTCCTTCAATAGCCTCTTGGCGTCTCTGCTCCATAAGCTTATGCAAAGCTAATTGCATCTCCTTAAGTTGGTTCTGCATGTTAGCTATTGCAGCCAGATTTTTTTGAGACAACCTTTGGCCTTGTGGAGGTTGTGGAGGCGGATAATATTGACAGCTAGGTTTGACTTGCTCTCCATAGTTGAAATTTTCTTGATCCCACCACGGGGGGTTAGGAGTAAAATACTGAGGAAAAGAGGGTGAGTAAGAATAAGGGTCAAAATAAGACATTGAAGAAAGAAAAAATTAAAAGAAATAAAAATAAAATAAAATAAATCTGGAACTTTCTAGGGCACGAATTAACACCAATCCCCGGCAACGGCGCCAATTTGATGGCGTGCTTGTCGAGGGCACGATCAAATAATTACAACTTATCACCTGCAACAAAAAGGATTGAAGACAGTGGCAAGAGGTTCGATCCACAGAGAAAGGTGAAGACATACACTAGACAGGTCCAGATATAAAGTAAAACAATAAAAGAAACAATGGGGGGGATTTGGTTGGTTAATCTAGTTAACCAAGATAGAGATGGGCTAACAAGCTAACTAATAAAAACAGTAATCTAGGGCACGAAAGTAAAACACAATCAAGGGCACGACATGCAAACAGAAATCAAATAAAGAAATAAAGTCAGAAGAGAAGATATCTTAGCAAAGGACATTATCGGGTTGCTTCCAGGGCTAGAAAATCATCGGCGCAGAAATATTCTATTCCTATGCCATAGATATGCTATAGGGACCGCGTTTCCACACCGTATCCCCTGCTTACCTTCTTAGATAAAAGTCACCCCCCGTTTCCACATATGAGGTGACCTTGACGTTCAGCCATCCTCCCAGCTACCTCTCTTGTCATCAAAAGGCAGCTTTGACCGTCCGGCCTATCACGGGCTCGAAGTAGGGAGGCTAAATTCAGAACGCCCATGAAGGGGAGGTAAGATAGATCTAGGGCGCGACAGCTCAGCTTGTCAGACTCGTATCACATACCCTAATCGGTTGTTTACCCCTAGGTGAGACCTCTCGCGCTGCCTCCCCTAGGTGTCTGCTAAAATTCCAGGGCTTCGCGTCAGGTATAACCCTGGAATATGACGGTAATCATCTAGGTCTAGATACTAGTTGGCCAGACTACTAATCTGGCCCTAGACGAATTAACAAGAAACCGATAAACAATCGAATACAACAATAAGAATATATTAAACACATTTAGGCCTCTTAACTACCCATGCAACCCTTAAAATACCTCTGCTAAGAAGGGGAAATCTAGCTACTCATACCACAAAACAAACAAACAAAATAGGAAAAGGAAGATTGCATAAAAGAAGAACAAGAAGAATAAAACTATTAAAATGTTACCGGCCGGAGCAAAGCTCCGGTTGAGTTCAATGGCTGCTGGAAATGGACGCCTCAGCCACTACCCAAAAGAGGGAGGAGAGAAAAGGAGGCGGCTCCCAAAAGATGAAAGTGGAAAAATATTTACAAGATGATGTTGTGTTGTCAAACCCTAAAACTAGAGGCTTATATAATGTCTAGCCCACAAGAAGACAAATTCCAGCTAAGGGAAAAAGACAAATTCCAGCTAAGGGGAGAGGGTGACAGCACATGGAGCGTGCTGGAATATTCTGGAATCTTCTAGATATGCAAGGAATCCCGTGAGAATCTTTGAAGATTCGTCTCTTTGGCTTTGCAGAGATATCGCGGGCTAGAGACTGCTCACTGGTCTGGTTAGCTTTCGAGGGCTCGACGACATTCTGATCTTCTAGGCCTTGAAGCTTGAAATCCTCAGAAATACTCCAAAAATGCTTCTTTTCGATCTTTTCCTTCTATTGACGCTGATCTGCAATAAAGATTGGAATAAGGGTCAAATAGTAGAATCAAGCCCCCGAAAGGGCTAGAAAAGAAGGTAAAATCTAAACAATGAAATGTGCTATCAATTTTATAAATACCTAAAATCAAATCCCTTTAGCAATAAAAATTTCCTCTAAATGTATGAATGTTCTATGTATATACACACCGAGACCAGTCTTCGCTTTAGAGAAAATCTTGAAGAGAACTTATTAAAACTTTCTTAGTAAGGAACTTTTAATTATTTTTTGGTTACACTACTAACAAGAAGCTAAGGTGAGTGGTTACTAATGGCTATATTTCACTAGGTTAGGTCTTTTTTATATTTATACATAGCAACCCAACCTTACATGGCTTCTAGTTAGCCATGCCCCACCCACGCGCGCACACATATACTCCCTCTGGACTTGAAAGGGAGTCGTCCGGGCACAGTAGGCGAGTGGGCTGCTTCATTTCTTTTTATTATTTTAATGGTTTCTGTTTCCAAATTACCCCTGCTTACTTGCCAATTAACAAGCGAACCTATTCCTTGCTTTTCCATTATTCAAATGCGGGAGTTTTGGGTTTTCTAAAATCTAGCAGCAATCTCAATTGTTCTCCGCCCAAATTTTGGGCTTTGTCCTTTGAATTGAAAAGGGAAATTTGAAGTTTCCCACCAATTCACAATTTAGGTCCCCTCAACGTTTCAAATTATTCCCCCTTATTCAACCAAAATCAAGTTGCCCCTTTGCCTTCTCTGTTTCTTCGCAGGAATAATGGAGCCTGTTTTGAGTGATTCATTCAACTTCTCCCCCCAAAATCCACTCAATATTCCATCACCTTCATTTCCTGACCTCACTAATGAAGATGAAGAAATCCTCATCGATATTCCAGTCTTGATTGACGATGATGATGAAGAAAACTGTAGAGACACTTCAAATTACAATGGGGAGGCAGGAATGCAATTTCACAATGAAGGTGAGTCTGTTTTCGTGGGATGATTAACAACAATTCCTACAAATTTCAAACATCTGTTCTAATAGTCTTTCAATTTTGTAATGGCAGCAGACAATCAGCCACAACCCACCGTTAACCGGGAGGAGATGAGCGATGAGAAACGCCATGCTGCTTATTCCACGCTCCTTCAAAAAAGCTCTGATGGCAAGCTGAACCGTAGTCTGATAAAGGAGGTAGCTCAACTTTTTAATGTCTCCGTGAGATCAATTCAACGTTTGTGGAAACGAGGGAAGGAATCTGGTAAACACAATATTTCCAAAACCAGAGTGGGAAATTATGGGCGGAAGAGGGTTCAATTAGATTTGGAGAGGGTGAAAGCAATTCCTTTGAAGAGGAGGACAACATTAAGGTGTCTAGCTGAAGCTTTGGGTGTGTCAAAGACTTTTTTGGTTTCAAAAATGAAGAGGAGTGAATTAAAGCGACACACTAATTACATCCATCTAATTCTCACAGAGGGTAATCGGTTTGGAAGGATAGAACATTGTCTATCCATGATAGACCCAACGACTGTTCCAACAACTCCCGCCTTCCTTCAAATGGAAAACGTCGTTCACATCGATGAGAAATGGTTCACCATGACAAGAAAAATTCAGACGTACTACCTCACGGCAAATGAAGAAGAACCGAAACGATTCTGGAGAAGCACCAACTTTATTCCCAAAATTATGTTCATGGCAGCTGTTTCCAGACCCAGGTATGACTCTGAAGGAAACTGCACATTTGATGGTAAAATAGGTGTCTTTCCAATGGTTTATGAGGCTGCTGCAGTTAGGTCTAGCGTCAATAGAGTATCTGGGATATTAGAAGTAAAGGCAATCCCTAGGATTAGTAGAGATGTGATTAGAACGTTCATGATTGAAAAAATTCTGCTTGCAATTAAAGAAAAATGGCCTAGGGATAGTCTAACAAAACCAATTCTAATTCAGCAGGATAATGCTAAGACACATATAAATGAGAATGATGTTGACTTCTTACTTGCAGTTAGAAATTCAGGATTGAATGTGAGAATTTTATGTCAACCACCTAATTCTCCTGATCTAAACGTGTTGGATTTGGGTTTTTTTAGAGCAATTCAAAGTTTGCAAGAGAAAGAGTGTGCAAATTCAGTAGTTGAATTGATTGCAGCTGTTGAGAAGTCATTTTCTGAGTTTTCAATAGCGAAATCAAACAACATTTTCATCACCCTTCAGTCTTGCATGATTGAAGTTCTTAGCAGCCTAGGTTCCAATACATACAAAATCCCTCACCTAAAAAAGAATCAGTTGGAAAGGCGAGGTATTTTACCAGCAAGACTGCCATGCGATTCAGCTGTTATTAATGCTGCAATTGCTCATCTCCCTCAATAAGCATTGTAAGTTTTAGTTGTTGTAGTATGTTTCATATACTCTTATGTGTTCTATTATCTCTTTTTTTTTTACTACTTGATTCCTAATGTTTCTCAGGTATAAAGGGGATAATTTGGGCTTAAAGTTGTGAATGAAAGATGGTATTTTTTGAGGCAGAGCCATTGCCGCTAGTTGTAGGTAATAGTATTATGTAGCAGCAGAGTATTCTGATTTTGTGGGCATATAGTAGACAGAGTAGTCTGATTTTGTGGCTAGATCAATCGTTGTCTGATATTTTGGGTTAATAGTAGACAGATTTTGATCTTACTATTGTATATTTGTAGCATATAATGTAGGGGATTGAAGTTCGTACTGAGATTGGATAGTAGACATTGTGACTACTGCTTCTGTTGGTTTGTGTAATGAGTCAGTTGTCTTTTTCTCATGTCTGTCTGAATTATTGGAGGAGTTTATTTTAATTCAAAGTGTTTTGTATGTTGTCTGCATTTTGGATGTATGCCTTTTGCTGATGTTGCTTTGCAAGCAGTTAAGTTTAATTTATTTGATTTTGTAAGCATTTCAGTTTAAATTGTGTGTTCATCTAACTGAAGTTTTCAAACAAATATGCATCTTAGTGTCGTCTGCGTAGTTGTGTGTGAAGTGACACAGTCTGCTTAATTGAGAGGGTGGTCGTCTGCTAAGTTGAAAGATTGCTCTGTTCTGTGCCGGTTGGTTGTGGTAATTGACATTAATTTCTGTTGTGTGAGGTCTTGTTGCTTGCAAAGTTGAATAAGCAATTGTTGTCGTGTGGAGAAGGATATATAGTCTGCAAGGCAAACCGCTGTTTGTGTAGTTATTGTGTGTTCATATCGAGATTCCATACTTTTCCACGTCTGCAGGCGAGAGTGGAGGAGCAGAGAAACTAAAATACATGCTTAATAGAATCTGCATTAAGGAAAAAACACGTGACTTTTTTTATTTGCACGTAGTTGAGTGGAATGTTGATTGTTGATTGGTTTTGTTTTTTGTTCCCTCCCTGTATTTTTGGTCGTGGTGTTCCTCTAGGAAACTGCGGCTCCCTTGTGTATCAAATTTATCAATATATTGCATCTCTGTATCTGTATAGCCATTGCAGTATCCTTGGGATGTCTACATTTATGCTTACTGAATCTGCACATCTTTTGCACGCTCTCCTTGGGATTAGGTTTGGGCAACAACAAGATTATTTAGTAATGCAAAGAATCATGCTTCATGTAGGCATCAAACGTTCATAAATGGAAAGAAAGTATATAGAAAAAGATTAGCTGCAATTTTTAAAAAGGAAAAAATCTTGAAATTATGAAAAATAGAAACAACTTTGAATAAATTTAAAAAAGAGAAAATATAGACAAACTAAAATTGATCTTATAACCTTGTCATCTGCACAAGACATGGTCCATCTTATGAGCTTATAGCAGGAAGCAAAAACCTTGGCATCATACGCCAATAGGATCTAAGGTTTTCTCCAGAACCAGAATAATTGTACAAAACAGAATGCAACCGAAATAATCAAACCCAGAAATATTCTGCTTACATAAACTTCTGTCCAATCCCATATCAGACAAGTCACAGAAAGGAGTACCAAACAAAAGGCACAAAATATTTTCCAGTTCACTTTACACAAACGGTTTAAATTCCTTACTCCATTCTAGCTTTACAAAAACACACAAACAACTACACTAATCTTCAGGATGAACGACTAATAATATTTAGATTGATACTTGCGCAACATCTGAATGAATTGTTTCTCCACAGCAGGGTCAGAGAATTTGAGCATACCTGACAGAGGCAACTTGTTTAAATCAAAATCTCTGTCTTGTTTGCCATTGCTTGCCAACAACCCATCTTCATCACAATTCATCACTTCCTCATCAATCACCACAATATTTGCATCATCAATAACCATATATCTTCATCTTCAAGCACCACAATATCATCATCATCAATCACCACAATATCATCATCATCATCAATCACCACAATCTCTTTACTAGCATTCAATTGTATCGCTTCATCCTTCACTTTTACCTCAGCATTCTTCCCATTGCCCACCATAGATGGAACCTCTTCTTCTTCAAATGCTACATCATAGACCATCTGATCATCAACATCGAATGTATCGTCAACAATCATACATTTTTCCTCGATAATTTTATTCCTTGCTTTCTCTCTTGGATCCTCTTCAACCACATGCTCTTCTTCTTCTTCGTCGAGACAAATCGAATCCTTCACGAATGCATTCATGTGGGCATCAAATTCCACCACACTATCGCACTGTGAATCTGCCCAATAATCAACACTTTCCATATGTAATTTTTGAAATCCCTAAACCCTATTTTCGGGCAAATTGAACAGAGAAGTGAGGAAGAGAAAATAGAAGGAGTACAAGATGGAAGTTGCGAAAGAGGGAAGGAAAAGTGAAGTAATAGTAGCCTCGGTTTAAACTGGGCAAATTTTGGTTTCCCACCTAAAGTGAAATTGGAATTCCCTCCGCATTTTGCTGATAGAATGAGATCAGTGAAGGACGGATGAAAGTGAGGCTGAATAATGGATTTTGTAAATAGGGTTTAAGGATAGGGGCTTTTTAGTGAAGTTGCAAATAAATCACTGTTAGGAAAGGTAAAGTGACAATTAATAAAAACCAACGAATTTGTAGGAAAGTGACAATTATTGGAGTCCGGAGTATCTAACCAAAAAATATTATCTTTGTATTTTCTATTACAAATAGAAATTATTCAAATTTCTCCAATATTAATTAAAAAATATAATAATGTTACATTTGGATTAACAATCAATTACTTGATTAAATTAAAGTTTATCAAACAATGAACTAATTAATCAGTAGTAAAAAATTACACTCGTTAGTCTACGACCCATAGGTTCATTACTAAGCCAGTAGTAAATTAATTCTACTAATTTACTAATTAAGATTGGCGTCTAGCAACACTCCTCGACGACCAGATAGTATGAAGTGATACTTTTACTCACAATAACCTATATAAGAACTATGTAATTATTTCCTTCTATCATTACAACTCCGGGTTAACCTTAGGGTATGCTTTAACTGTCAAACCCCAATAGGTTACCAACTATGTTCCATGTCAATTATAACCGACTATTGAATGATATAAGAAACTCCTTTCTTCATTCATTCAATAGCCCAAGAAAAGGTCTTATTGTAGTTATTACAATTAATGACAACATAGAGTTTAAACTATTTACCTATGGTTAATGGATTCTTTCTTGATCAATCATTAATTCTGCAAGTATTTAATCATACCCAATATCCTTTCATCTAACACTCTAAAGTATTAGGTGTCTAGAATTAAAGTATGATAAATAACATGTTAATTACTATGATGATCTCAAGTCAAAGGAAATACACACATTACATTCTTCTTAAGTATATCCTATTGACAGCTTATGGTAAAATTTACCATTAGGAAATTCTCCTTTTGAATCCGTTCAACGATTTATCTCCATATGCATCGTATGTATATATAATTTAGTAAATGAGATCTAGTAATCTTTATCCAATAAAGACCATTACATATAGATTAATCTAACCGGATCATTAATGTGCTATTATTAATGATCCTACGATTAAGAACAATTTAGATTAAATTATATTAGACTTGGCTCTCGTTATCATGATCTCTATCATGATGACAAGCCTAACCTTATCATACAATTCAAATTATCAAATAACAACTATGATTAAAATAATAAATGTGATAAATATTTTAGATTGTATTCAACACAATTTGTGTTTGATCCAATACATGAGAGATTGGATTTAGGGCATATCCATGTACCGTAACATACTCATGTGGCACCATGGATTCTCTTTCCTAGCTTAGCAATGCACTTGTATCAGCCCTTTAAGTGATCGGCAATCAATTTGGCAAACTAATCTGCATTGATTATGATATATCTAATTATGATAGAGGTAAATTAGCTCGTATTGTCATGGAGCTTGACCTTTCACGACCATTACTTTCTTTCTTTTGGTTCAAGGGTAAGATGCAAAAAGTTGTGTATGAGGGCTTCCCGCGATTTTCTTTCATTGTGGTCTAGTTGGACACTACTTGGAATCGTGTCCTTCCCATGCACAACTTGACACGAGCCTCTACCAAGTCTCCAAAAATGACACCTGCTCCTTAACCCTCCACCGATCAAATTTATGGCTCTTGGATGGTAGAAGAAAGGCGTAGGCGCCGACATGTTACTCGACTTATGTCTAATGACACTTTTAAGGCTCCTGTTACGACGTCCTCTCGCTTTGCTCTCTTGGATGATGGCCTAGAAGCTATTGAAAAACCGTTATCTATAGTTGATGTCCCTAGGAATGTAGTGGTATCTTCATAGTCAAAGTCTCCTAAGTCCAATCAGCCAGACTTTGTCGCAATGAAACGTCTTACTAAAGCTCGGAAACAAGTAGAATCATAGACAGGAAGTACAGATGACGTTGTGCAGTTGAACACTATTCATTTATTGATTAATACTCTGGATCGTGATACATGAATTAAGCCCATGGAAACCATTACTGCAACTTCTTCTGCGCCCTCCTCTATTATTCTTCACATGGTTACTATTGATAAAAATTTGGTGTCGGAGGTCCAAGATTACCAAGCTCATGTCGCAATGACCAGGCCCCGTCCTATTACCAAGAAGAATATTTTTTTCATGACTCTATTAAGGACAGGGAGTTAAATAAAGCTCTTAGTATTGGTGACGTTAAACTTAATGGTGGTTGATCTCATGACAACCCGTTCAAAAAACTTAAGGAAAAACTAGCATAGTCGCTCAAAACGACATATATAGCTCCTCGTGAATTCTTTATTCCGTCCTTTAGTGATCAGTATCTGGATAACCTATAAAATTATGTTATAAACCTTGTCCAAAATTACCACAAGGGTTTGCATTGTTAGATAATTTACTCACCAACTTTTTTTCTATTAGACAATTTTACTACCCGACATTCCAATTATCAACAAACTTTTTACAAGGTTAACAAACAACGTTAGAGTTTCCGTTTTGGCTATAATGTTGTTTTTTAACTCGAAAAAACTACCAAGATTATCAAAAAACGACGTCGTAGTAGAGCCAAAATCACGTCGTTTCGATAAAAAATTATGGATTATAGTTGTGCCAAAATGGTCATAAAATTGTAGTAGAGCCAAAACCATGTATTTTTAGAGTTTTATTTTTGGAGGTTTTTTTTTTAGTCTTTTTGATCTTTTTGAATTTTATTTTATTTTTCTAATTACTATAAAGCATGAACATTTTTTTAAAAAAAAAATCTTAATTTTTTTAATTTTTAAAGTTTTTTTGGTTTTTTTTAAATTTAAAATATTTATTTGATATGTTTTGAGCCTTTTTTGAATTTTTTTCCAAAATGACGTTTTGGCAAAGGTACAAAAATGAAATCATTTTATGACCATTATGGTAGATTTTTTCGTGTTATCGGAAAAAATTGGAACCAAAATCGAAACCCTAACGTCGTTAATGGAGCCATAAAAAGTTTGTTACTTAGTGAGTGGAAAAATTGTAAAACGGAGAAAAGGTTGATGGAAATTTATTTAACGATACAACTATTGGTGATATTACTTAAAAGCATGAATGATAAAAGCATGAATGATGTGTGAAACTTTTGAATTAATTATTTTACCCTTAATAAAAAGGTTATTTTAGTCTAACACTTAAATAATTTTAATTTTACATATATAATTATAAAAAAATGTGTGAGTTTTGTGGTGTAAACCAACTCAAACACTCCATATGTAAAGTTGTAAAGTATTAATTACATGTGGTATATTTGGTGAAAAACGGAGTGGGAGGGATTTTGGGTTTTCTTTTTTTTAATTTTTGGTTACGATGGTTCGAGTTCTTTTCATGTGGGTCTGGGCGGGTTTAGCAAAATAGGTCTATGTATTAATATTAAAAATTATTAATAAAATTGACGTGTCATGTCATGTATGTAATATCTGATGTGATATGTTTACTTGGCAGATCGGGTAGCTTGGTTGCTACCCGAGGTTAAATTATTTTAATTTTGCGAGTCTATAGTCCCAATTAAGTCAAAAATGATAAAGAGGTCAAGTTAATATGATCGGGTTCCTACATAAACCTTTATATTTTATGAAACATTAGTATTTTCAAGAGACTAATGAGAATTTAATCATTAGCTTTGTTACCTTTGGTTTAACAAATAATTTAATCGAAAAGTCATTAGTTTTTTCATTAGCATGATAGAGAACGCCATAAAAAAAATGACAGAACATTAATACTTGTAGAGGTGATACATACCTATATAGCAAATAAAACAAATTACAACTTAAAATATAAACAAATAATTAAGTTGGGCATTGTTGATCTCACAAGTTGGTCAGTTTGTTCCAGCCCGAGCATTAAATTGTCTTGATTTTGCGAGTATATAAGGTCACTGTAGACATCAAAAAATTCGGCCAAGTAAATTATGTGGCCCAATTGTCGAATCCTACTTATTTGAAGCCCATAAAGCCCAAGGGTCAAAGGAGTCAGATTTCATGTCGAAGCCCATCAACAAATTCGTAAATGGCCAAAACCCATTTCATATTTATTAATTTGATTAAATATCAAATTAATTAATATCCAAATCAAGATCAAATCAAGTTTGAATCTAAATCAAGATCAAATCTAAACCAAATCAAATATTTTTAGTTAGATATTCAATAAAAACCAATGGGATGAAGACACTAGTCATCATTCAAAATTCAAAGATCATCTTTATGAGCCTATAAATAGAGGCCTCATCAGAGAGAACAAAATGGGAGAAAAATGGGATATTGCTACAAGCATAAAGAATTGAAGATCAAGCCCACATGCATCATCCACAAGAAAGAAAGCGAAAAATTACAACCTAATTCAAGGCGAGTTTGTCTCTCAAGCTACAAGAAAATCAAGAAGAAGCCACAAGATGATTCAAGGCTGGTTTCCTCTCAAATCAACCGCAATACCACAAGCTGATTCAAGGCCGGTTTCTTCCCAAGTCAACCGCGGACCACAAACTGATTCAAAGCCAGTCCGTTATCAACTAAACTCAAGTCCAAGCCCAAATCCGGAGTGAAGATTGTTTCATTAATCAAAGGAAACAAGAGTTGAAGAACCACTTTAATGTCATACATTAATTATTGTAATTTTGAAATGTGTAATTTTCTCCTAGTCAGGAAGAATTTTGTGCGTATAAATTTTTGGCATGCCTAGTTGAGTGAGAGCGTTAGAGAAAGAACCAAGAAGATATCATTGTGGTGAACAATCTGAATAACAACAGCAACAACATCATAACACCTATCGCAAATTTGACAGTTCAGTAACTCCAGATGATGATTGTTAACACAATCTGTGCTCAGTGTGAAGGGACTTCACAATCCTCTCTCAGTTATGCAAAACCGCATATATGAGATGTTACTGTCTGTCGGATATTAGCCACCAAAGTTCCAGCAGTTCGAAGGGAAAAGGGAACCTAAAGCAACACATCGCCCACTTCTTAGAAATATGCAACAATGCAGGAACTTATAGAGATCTGATGGTGAAGCAGTTTGTTCGGTCGCTAAAAGGCGTGGCTTTTGAATGGTATACTGATATCAGGCCTGGGTCTATTGATAGTTGGGATCAACTAGAAATAGATTTCCTAACACGTTTCTATAGCACCAAAAGGATTGTTGGTCTACCAGAGCTAGCTGAAACAAAACAAAGGTAGGATGAGCCTGTCACTAAATTCATCAAAAGATGGAGAAACTGGTGATTAATTGCAAGGAAAGAATCAGTGAATCGTCTTCGATTGATATGTGTGTTCAAGGCATGCACTAGGGATTGCTCTACAATCTGCAGGCAAACATGCCACGCACATTTGAGGAACTTGTAATTAGAGCTCATGACATAGATATCCAGATCCAAAGGCATGGAAGTTACTTGCCAAATGACTCTCGTGAAAAGAAAGAAGTCAAAAGAGAGGTTAAGAAAGATACAAAGATCAACCACGGAAAAGAAAGCATGGCGGTCATCACTACACCCGTCAAGATATCCTTCAAGGATACTCAAAGGAAAGAAGAGGTAACGTCTATCAAGACAGAATGCAAACCTTTTAAAACACAAAGAAGAACCTTGGAAGAATTTAAAGAGAAAGAATATCCCTTTTTTGAATTAGAGGTCCTTAACATTCTGGACCAGCTTCTCAAACAAAATTAATCGAGCTTCCACCATCGAAGCTCTTAGAAGAGTTGAACCAGATTGACAATTTGTTAGTCTACCAGAGCTAGCCGGAATAAAATAAAGGAAGGATGAGTCTATCAATAAATTCATCGAAAGATGGAGAAACTTGGTGCTTAATTGCAAGGAAATAATCAGTGAATCGTCTTTGATTGATATATGTGTTCAAGGCATGCACTAGGGATTGCTCTACAATCTGCAGGCAAATATGCCACGCACATTCGAGGAACTTGCAACTAAAGCTCATGACTTGGATATCCTGATCCAAAGGCATGGAAGTTACTTTCCAAATGACTCTCGTGAAAAGAAAGAAGTCAAAAAAAGATGCATAGATCAGCCACGGAATAGAAAGCATGGCAGTCACCACTGCACCTATAAAGATATCCTTCAAGGATACTCAAAGGAAATAAGAGGTAACGTCTGTCAAGATAGAATACAAGCCTTTTAAAACACAAAGAAGAACCTTGAAAGAACTTGAAGAAAAGGAATATCCCTTTTTCTGAATTAGAGGTCCCTAACATTCTAGACCAGCTTCTCGAACAAAAATTAATCAAGCTTCCACCATCGAAGAGCCTAGAAGAGGTGAACCAGATTGACAATCCCAAGTATTGCAAATATCATCGGATCATCAGTCATCTGGTAGAGAAATATTTTGTCCTTATAGACCTCATTGTTCGTTTGGACAACAACGGAAAAATAAGACTTGATAATGGGGATGTTGTAGGCATCAATCACATTACAACTGTCAGTAAGGATGACTCTAAACCAATCATGATAGCTTTCAGATCATTTGATCCTATCCCATTGTCGTAAGCTCTAAGTCGAAAGCCGAATGTTTGTCAACCAATGGTACTCTGGGCTGAATTACTAGATATTTCTCAACCAATGGTACTCATGGTTGAATTACCAAAAGGGGCGGTTCTAGTAGAGTTCATCACTGATGGAGAAGTCAGAGTCACTTATGCTTACCCTAGGATACCGAAGTTAGGGAATCCTTATAGACCAAGCTTGTACGAGCTGATGACAGATGATTTGGATGTTTGGCAAACAAGCTCCGAGTCTGAAGACGAAATTAATGATGGGTGGTCAACTTTTATTAGCAGAAGGAAGAAACATAAAAAGGTTCTTCCAAAGAGATATCCAGCCCCAAAGTACCACCATCATATCTCCAGTCGAGATCTTGACATCCGGTAAGAAGGATGGGCTCTTCCGAATAAACAACCAAAGATTGAAAATGAAGAAGGTTGGACTATTGTTAAGTCTCGGAAGAAAAATGTTAGAAGGTCTCCGGTTCATATGCCAAGAAGGCCAAAACAAGTACCTCATCGGGCTTATGAGAAACCAAAGTTTAGAAGAGGAAAAGATCAAACCCCCAAATGCTCAAAATTTGGGTCTGATGTTCCTTCATTTCGTCCAAGAAAGGCAGTAAGTCTTAGGGAGTATTTCCTAGAAGAACAACCTTTTGAAGACTATGTAGTAGTTCACATGGTCAGTGTTGACAAATCATGATCTGTCACTAGGATCTCGTTTGCACAATAGACCTCTTTATGTTGCAGGTTACATTCGAGAAGAAAAGGTTGGAAGGATACTTATGGATCAAGGATTGGCAGTTAGCATCATGCTATATCTTCCAAATCTACTATCTCAAGGAAAGCACTTATGAGCTCTTCTCTCTGATTGTCAATCGCTTCGACTTCAGTTGCGGTGATTGCCTCTGCCTCCTTTCATTTTTCCTGCTCTGCAAAAAGATTTTGGATGTTTTCTTCATTGCCTTAAAGATCATCTCACAACTTGTCAATCTTGGAAGTTAGTTTTCCTTTCTCTTCCTGCAATTCGCTGATCTTCAAATTCAAATCTTTCATCCTGGATTCTGAACCCGATAAAGCATCCTGAAGGGAGGAACCTCGTATCTAGGATGCGTAAAGCTTTGCATTTAAGCCATCAATCTACTCAAATGAAGGTTCCTTCCTTATGAGGTAAGAGTCAACCTCAGTCAAAAAGTCCTCCACCTTTGACTTCAATGGAGTGGCGTCAAATAAAAACACATCTTTAATGACCACCTCAAGAATTGAAGACTTTTTCTCCCACCAAGTCTTCAAGTTTGAAAAGCCACCACTAAGGGCAATCTGGAACTCCATCCTAAGATAACTAGGAAGTCCAGAAACTATAGAAGACCTGCATGAAGAAAATTCCTCATAAGTGATTAGCAGACCAAAACAAATAAATCTAGTAGGTCTCGGTTTTTGAAGACTCGCAGCCGACGGGTGCAAGTCAAAAGGATGAGTAAAAGAAGCAACAACACTAAGAGATCTAGGAACTGAAGGCTCTCTTGTCTTCAACGAATCCACATCTTCTTCCTTATCCATATGAATAACACCACCATCTATGGCACTAGGAAAATTGATGCTGTTGAGAGCATTCATAGAAGCGCCGACATCATCTTCATCAAAACTATTCAATGCCTCAATTCTATCTTGCTCAATATCTGGGTCTAGATAAGAAGTAGGATTTAGATTATCGCTTGTGATTACAAATATTTCAGGAAAGGCTAAAAGAAAGTAAATATAAGTATTGTAAGCATAAAAACTAAAATAAAAGGATGATAAATTATTATATACCTTTGTTCCTAGCTTCAATGGACATCTCACCATCATTAGCAAGTCCACAGTCTTTCTAAGGAGTGCTCTTCTTCGACAGCGACACCTCCTAAGGTCTTTCAGAGGTGTCCTCAATATCCTTTCATTTGTTCTTTCTAACAAGAACACACTAAAAAAAAGGTGAGAGGAAAAGATGAATGATATTGATGATGAGGGATTCAAGATGTATTTATAAAGGGAAAACAAAGAGAATGAAAGCATACCAGAGTCCCATCATCATTGTGCGAGATCTCTTTCTCATGGGACTGGTGAGCAATAGGGTTTAGCCTCTTTTCTTTCAGAGTGTCATCAGGCGAAGAGGCAATAATCACTCTAGAATATTTTTGGAGGAGTATGCTCTTTCATCCTAAACTTGTCATTCTTCAAGATCTTTTACCCAGGCCCCTATTGCTCCTGACGATCTCTTCCTGAGTTCTTAGCTTTCAAACTCTCATTCCTCGAAAGATCCTTTGAAGATGTCTTCACCTTGGAGTCATTACTGCTCCGAGAGGATCTTTTAGTTAAGGGAAGAAGCTCATAGTTAGAACTCTTGTTAGATTACAACAAAGTAGTAGAGATGTTGTTCAAAATAGCAACCAATCCTTCACTCCACCATGTCAAATAAGTATGAACACATTCTAGATGAATGTTCTGGCAAAGTGGTGGAATAGTAAAAGACGCGTCACTGCGGGTTCGTGTCAAGGACAACCAATAAGAAAGATGAGCATGAGATCTAAGTTTAGTATCAAGCAAAGCTATGGAGTCTGGAAGATTTTGTTTATGCCCTTGTTGTCTTGCAAAACAATGAGGGTAATACCACTCTAAAATTTGAAAAGCTCCATTCAAGCGAGAAAGTTTTCCTAGGCGAATACTTACCATAAACTCAAGGAATTCAATTGAAAGATTCCCATCATCATTGTACACACCAGAAGGCAGAGGAGGACGAATAGGGATCCAGCGAAAATTTGTGGCATCTCAGATAAGTTCACTCACATCAATAAATGCAACCTCCAATGAAAAAAAGCATTCGCTGAACCTTTACACCTACGAATGATAGGTCGCCTATACCTATCATCAACACGCACATATATACCGCGTGTAAAATAGATAGACGCCCAAGCATAGAGAAAATGACATGGAAATGAAGCGGGAACCGAACCAAGTTGTCCCTTATCATTCACATTGGTTATCTAGCTCAATCCTCTATAAATGGTGGCAACTATGGGAGGAACCAAGTTATAGGTAAAACCATAGGCCATTCTGGAAGCAATCATAAATGTCGTAGGTCGGACATAGGCCACACTAATAGGAAAGATAAAACGACATAAGTAGAGAGATAAATACGTTACAATCTCTACTAAAGCCCCTTCAAGTGATGAAATATCCAGCGCATTCAAAGTATCTTGCGGAAGATCTCCTAACCGCGACCTTTTTAATATACTTCCCATCATTGGTCACGAGCTTCTGTCGTAGTATCTTCTTATAATCATTACACAGTTAAGGGTCGCCTAAAAATGTTCGACTATCCTTCTTGAGCCAAAATGAGATCCAATCAGCGTAGGAAATACAATCTACACACTTATTTTCAGCTAGGATCTTGAAGGCCTTGAACAAGTATGTGCAATACCTAAAAACATCACTATTGGCAAACAATTCAAGGAGAGTAGGAATCGTCTTGTCATAGTAATGTCCAAGAATGGGAAGTGCAGTAATCTCTCTCATATCCCAAAGTGATATGCCGACCTCTCCCCATTTGGTCACAAAGGTGTCCCAAAGTAAATTATGTAGCCCAATTGTCGAAACCTACTTATTTGAATCCCATAAAAGGAGTCAGATTTCATATTGAAGCCCATCAACAATTCATAAATAGCCAAAACCCATTTCATATTTATTAATTCGATTAAATATCAAATTAATTAATATCCAACTTTAGAAATCAAATTCAAATTCAAATTCAAATCAAGTTTGAATCCAAATCAAGATCAAATCAAGTTTGAATCTAAACCAAATCAAATATTTTTGGTCAGATATTCAACAAAGTCCAATGGGATGAAGACAAGTGTCATCATTCAAAATTCAAAGATCATCTGCATGAGCCTATAAATAGAGGTCTCATTAGAGAGAACATGGGGAGAAAAATTGGGATATTGCCGCAAGGCTGAAGAATTGAAGATCAAGCCCAGATGCATCATCCACAAGAAAGAAAGAGAAAAACTACAAGCCAATTCAAGGCCAATTTTCCTCTCAAGCTCCAAGCAAATCAAGGAGAAGCCACAAGCTGATTCAAGGCTAGTTTCTTCTCAAATCAACCGCAGAAGCCACAAGCTGATTCAAGGCTAGCGTCTTCTCAAATCAACCGCAAAACCACAAGCTGATTCAAGGCCGGTTTCTTCCCAAATCAACTGCAAACCACAAGTTGATTTAAGGCCAGTCCGCCATCCACCATACTCAAGTCCAAATCCAAATCCGGAATGAAGATCGATTCATTAATCAGAGGAAACAAAAGTAGAAGAACCACTTTAATGTCATACATTAATTATTGTAATTTTGACACGTAATTTTCTCCTACTCGAGAAGAATTTTGTGCGTATAAATTTCTGGCACGCCTAGTGGGACACTACTCTCCTCTCATCTCATGAATCACACTTCTCAAATCAAGATCCAGCAATTGCTTCAAGTCAGACCAATGATTCCTGTTCTGAAGCAGTTCAGGGTTTTCAGGAAGGTCTTCTGGCAACACGTGCTCATACTAAAGTTGGGAGGTCCAAGCTGGTGTCACCGTTGAAGCAGTTTTCCTGCGGGGGGAAACCCAAAAGGAAGACTACCAAGGAGGTCCAAACAAGATCTGAAGGCTCCTACTACAATTACCACCCGAGTGGGGAATCTGATGCTGAAGTGGCTTCTAAAAACACTCCATTAAGGAGATGGGCAAAATATAACTCAGAATCTACTGAATCCGATGTTGTGGCGATGGTCATCAAAGCTAGTCAAAATGCTAAGGCACGTTTTCAGGAGATGTCCACAGCGATTGAGAATCTGACAAGGGCTACGGAGGAAAATGATGCTCAAATACCTTCTCTGACTTACAAGTTGGCTAGTCAACCTCCTCCAAGTTCATAAACCCATCCAAACTCTAACAGAAGATTTACTAGTGAAGACCATGTTGAGCGAGAGCGTCAGAGAAAAAAACAGGAAGACATCATTGTGGTGAACAATTTGAATAACAACAACAATAACACCACAACATATGTCGCAAATTTGACAGTTCAGCAACTCCAGATGATGATTGCTAACACAATCCATTCTCAGTATAGAGGGACTTCATAATCCTCTCTCAGTTATGCAAGACCCTACTTAAGGCGCACAGATGAGATGTTATTGCTTGTCGGATATCAGCCCCAAAAGTTTCAGTAATTCGAAGGGAAAGGGAACTCGAAGAAACACATCGCCTACTTCATAGAAACAATGCAACAATGCAGGAACCAATGGTGAAGTAGTTTGTTCGGGTTCTAAAAGGTGTGGGTTTTGAATGGTATACTAATATCAGGCATGGGTCTATTGATAGTTGGGATCAACTAGAAAGGGATTTCCTGACACATTTCTATAGCACCAGAAGGATTGTTGGTCTACTAGAGCTAGCCGAAATAAAACAAAGGAAGGATGAGCATGTCACTGAAGTCATTGAAAGATGGAGAAACTTGGTGCTTAATTGTAAGGAAAGAATTAGTTAATCGTCTTTGATTGATATGTGTGTCCAAGGCATGCACTAGGGATTGCTCTACAATTTGCAGGCAAACATGCTACGTACATTCGAGAAACTTGCAACTAGAGCTCATGACCTGGATATCTAGATCCAAAGGCATGGAAGTTACTTGCCAAATGACTCTTGTGAAAATAAAGAAGTCAAAAGAGAAGTTAAGAAAGATGCAAAGATCAGCCACAGAAAAGAAAGCATAGCGGTCACCACTGCACCTGTCAAGATATCCTTTAAGGATACTCAAAGGAAAGAAGAGGTAACATCTGTCAAGACAGAATACAAGCCTTTTAAAACACAAAGAAGAACCTTCAAAGAACTTGAAGAGAAGGAATATCCCTTTTCTGAATCAGAGGTCCCTGACATTCTGGACCAACTTCTCGAACAAAAATTAATTGAGCTTCCACCATTGAAGCTCCCAGACGAGGTGAACCAAATTGACAATCTCAAGTATTGCAAATATCATTTGATCATCAGTCATCCGGTAGAGAAATGGTTTGTCATTAAAGACCTCATTGTTCATTTGGACAACAACGGAAAAATAAAACTTAATAATGGGGATGCCATCAACATCAATCACATCACAACTATCACAAGCTCTAAGTCGAAAGCTAGATGTTTCTCAACCAATGGTACTCATGACTAAATTACCGAAAGGGCGGGTTCTAGTAGAGTTCATCAATAATGGAGAAGCAAGAGTCACTTATGCCTACACTGGGATGTCGAAGCTAGGGAATCCTTATGGACCAAGCTTGTACAAGCTGATGACAGATGATCTTGATGTTTGGAAAATAAGCTCCGAGTCTGAAGACGAAATTAATGATGGGTGGTCAACTTTTATCAACAAAAGGAAGAAACATAAAAAGGTTCTTCCAAAGAGATATCCAGCACCAAAGTACCACCATCATGTCTCCAGTCGAGATCTTGACATCCGGTAAGAAGGATGGGCTCTTCCGAATAAACAACCAAAGATTGAAAATGAAGAAGGTTGGACTATTATTAAGTCTCGGAAGAAAAATGTTAGAAGGTCTCCGGTTCATATGCCAAGAAGGCCAAAACAAGTACCTCATCGGGCTTATGAGAAACCAAAGTTCAGAAGAGGAAGAGATCAAACTCCCAAACGCTCAACATTTGGGTCTGATGTTTCTTCATTTCGTCCAAGAAAGGCAGTAAGTCTTGGGGAGTATTTCACAGAAGGCGATGGTGTTATCAAATGTTGAGAGAGGTTTCATCGAATGTTACTCTAACCGAAACCCTTGATCTCCCTTCAGAATTCAGAATGTCACTAGTACATGCACTTGTAGATCCAACCAAATATAAAGAAAAATTGCTTAATGTTGTTGATCGACCATCTTATGTTGAATGCTTTAATGCAATCACATTCATAGATGATGATCTGTTAGTAGGATCTCATTTGCATGACAAACCTTTTATGTTGTAGGTTACTTTCGAGAAGAAAGGTTGGAAGGATACTTGTGGATCAAGGGTCAGCAGTTAGTATCATGCCTATCAACACCAATCCACTCCATATCAAGAGACCGTGAGGGAGCAACACCAACAGACCGTGACGAGGACGAAACCATCTACAACATGGTACTCAAATGTTAAATAAATAAAATAAAAATAATAAAAAGAAAAGAGTATTTGCGCGTGTACATAAAAAAAACAAAAAAAAGAGAGAAGAATAGAAAAAGAGCAAAGTACAAAGTTTGAGACAGACGCTTGTGCACAAAATTGCAAGAAAAAGGAAAAAGATGCTTGATCGCTTGCGGCGTCCTGCACAAAACAAATAATAGAGAAAAAGAAGGGGTGCGAATACAAGCAAATCAAGATTTGTTGTGCAATTGATCCTATAATAAATAAATAAAAACGTACAAGGCATAAACGACGAAGAGCCTACCTATAGAATCTGGCGAGAAGAATCAAGAGAATTCAAGCAGGCTGCACTATGAAGGATTTTATAAGGATTATATACGAGGAATATAGGATAGATGTTTGTACATGATGTCTATCATAATCCTAATTCAAGACCTAGTCCAACTCTATCTTTGTACTAGGATTTTAACTACATGCAAAATAAAAAGAAAGTGGCGCCAATTTTAATTGGATTTCGGCAAATTCAATTTAAACTTTCAAGTTGCACTGGATCACTACCCGCTTAACCCATGATATGCAAGAATTAATCCAAAGACCATGGATTATGTTGCATAATCAATTCATAAATGTTATAAAAAAAATCATTCGGTGGAAAATTTCTCCAAAGTCAAAGTTGGTCTGTGATAAATTTGAACCAGCAATCAAACGTGATCTCAAGTTTAATCCTCGGCACAAATTCGCTTAAGAAGGAAAGGAAAGAGGTTCAAGATTAATTTACTTTATAAAGTAAAATAATCTTTAGGGGGGCATTTGTAGACATCAAAAAATTCGGCCAAGTAAGTTATGTGGTCCAATTGTCGAAGCCTACTTATTCGTAGTCCATAAATCCCAAGGGTCAAATGAGTCAGATTTCATGTCGAAGCTCATCAACAAATTCATCAATAACCAAAACCCATTTCATATTTATTAATTTAATTAAATATCAAATTAATTAATATCCAAATTCAGAAATCAAATTCAAATTCAAATTCAAATCCAAATCAAGTTTGAATCCAAATTAAGATCAAATCAAATTTGAATATAAATCAAGATCAAATCTAAACCAAATCAAATATTTTTTGTTGGATATTCAATAAAGACCTATGGGATGAAGACACATGTCATCATTCAAAATTCAAAGATCATTTTCATGGGCCTATAAATGGAGGTCTCATCAGAGAGAATAAGGGGAGAAAAATTAGGATATTGTTGCAAGCTTGAAGAATTGAAGATCCCAGACGCATCATCCACAAGAAAGAAAGAGAAAAACTACAAGCCAATTCAAGGCCAGTTTTTCTCTCAAGCTCCAAGCAAATCAAGGAGAAGCCACAAGCTGATTCAAAGCTGGTTTCTTCTCAAATCAACGGCAGAAGCCACAAGCTGATTCAAGGCTGGCGTCTTCTCAAATCAACCGCAAAACCACAAACTGATTCAAGGCCGATTTCTTCCCAAATCAACAGCGGACCACAAGCTGATTTAAGGTCAGTCTGTCATCCACCAAACTCAAGTCCAAGCCTAAATTCAGAGTGAAGATCGATTCATTAATCAGAGGAAACAAGAGTAGAAGAACCACTTTAATTTCATACATTAATTATTATAATTTTGACACGTGTAATTTTCTTCTGCTCAGGAAGAATTTCATGTGTATGAAGGCTTCCTACGTGTTTTCTTACGGAAGATCAAACCATAACAATATGCTAAGTCTTGGGATGATTGCATTCCTTTCATTGAGTTCGCTTACAACCGCACCATGTACTCATCTACAAGATTTTCTTCATATGAACTTGTCTATGGGTTCAACCCTCTCACCCCATAGACTTGTTACCTCTTCCTTTGAATGGGTATGATAATTTAGATGGCGAGGAGAAAACGGCTATGGTGAAGCAAATGCACGAGAAGGCCAAGGAGCGCATGGAAGCATTAAATGTCAAATTGATGCACAAGTGAAATTCGAGTCGCCACCTCAAGTCATTTGAAGTGGGCGAGTGGGTTTAGCTTCACTTGAAGAAGGACCATTTTCCTTATCACTGGAAGGGGAAGGGAAAGCTTAGCCAACAAGGGGGGATGGACCTTTTCTCATTGTGGAAAAGTTTAACAATAATGCTTATCGACTTAATATTCCTCTTTTTTTTTACAATGTTAATCCTACATTCAATGTTAATGATTTCTCCTTACTTTGTAAGTGATGATGAGGAGCTCGCGGAGGAGGAGCATGTGGATTCGAGGATGAATCCTCTCAAATGGGAGGAAATGATACAAGCTCGGGAGCACACAGATACTTCACAAGGAGCAAAGAGGTGATCACATTGCTTATGAAGACCCTTAGAGCCGAAAAGGGTAACTTGGAGGAACGAGAACAATGGACTACGTGTGTGCAGGCCAACTCACATACGCGCATGAGCCTCAGCGCGTGAGCAAACCCTAATTCCTCGACACGGACACATGAGCCAACCTTAGCCTGCACGCGTACCATGACATGCTAACCCTAGACCGCGAGCGCGCCACACGTGCACATTAAGAAAGGAGCTACAAAACCCTTATTTATGGAGGGAAGTTAGGGATTTTATCCATGTAATAGACCTAAATATAAATATCTAGAGATAGATTTATTTTCACTTGTCTTGAATTTTATGAGTAAACTTTTTTCAAAGAACAATACACCTTATGTGTGGAAGAGAGATTAGGGTTGGGGTTGCTCAAGATCATTCCTTGAAAGGCTCAATCTTGGAAGAGAGATCCTCGTTACTATTTCGGCAAGGTTGTCTAAGTTTGTTCTTATGAAGGGTTGTCATAATAAATGGTTCATTATTTGTTATTCATCTTCAATCAAATGCCTACTTTCTCTTCATCTTTTCATCAAGTGTTCTTATTACTTTTCATCATCAACCTCTCACAAGAGAGCTAGATCCACCTAAGTTTTGAGTTTTCGGTTTCAAACCTTCAAAATGGAACCAAGCTCGTATCAATTTATTTTTGTTCTTTTCGATATTATTTTTAGAGAAATAATAATTTTTTTTTAGAAAAATAGTTTTGTTGATAAGAACTTAACAATTACTAAGTTAAAAATAATTTTTTAATTTTATTTTGAAGTGTAATTTTTTTTAGGAATTAGAAAAAATAAAAATAAAATGGTCAAAGGAAGTATGTTAGGTTTTTGGATAAAAAAACTAACAAAGGGTCTTTTAACAACAACAAAAAAAATTAAAAGAACTGAATCTAATAAAAAATTATTAAGAAACTAATTTATCAGATGATAATAGTTGAAAAGATGGTGTTACTGATGAACTTTTTATTTATTTCCATACTTCCATGTAATGTAACTGAAATCCTCAGCTAAAGAGTGGATCGGTGGTAACCCGTTAAAATTTTCGTTGGGCCTATTTTGTTTTAATTTCCTGGATCATATCTTTTCATTTCTTTATTAGGGGGAAAAAAAAGAAGCCCTAAAAAGTAAAAACACCACATTTGCTTCATCTGCACAGCCGCGACACCCCTGATCATCTTCATCGTTGAGACAACACCGGACTGGACCACCACGATCGCCGGCCAGCCACTTGCGCCAAATCGCAACTATTTTGGCAAGAATTCTATCTTTTGTTAATTGTGATGGTTCAATTGAATTCGATTAAAAAAGAGTATTAGAAACACTGAATTTGCTCGGATTTCAGTTCAAATGAACTGAACTCTTCCCAGATTTTGATACCAAACAGCCTCGTAGTGTGATTGTGGTAGTGATTGGCCAATTTGTTATAACAATTTATTAGAAAGAGTTTAAATGAGAATGTAACCCTATACTTCAGTTTTTGTGAGGATCAGCTTGGGATTACTTTGTGATTTTTAATTGCAGTAGTACTTTTTATGTTTTTTTTATGAGCATTGGATACATTGCAGATAATGAGTAGGCTATCATTCAGGCCGCGACCTTTAGACATTCATAAAAAGCTCCCGATCGTGAAATCAGTAAAGGATTTTGAAGAAGATGACACTCCCACCTCTACTCGCACTG
Source organism: Viola odorata (assembly GCA_963691705.1). Classification (NCBI taxonomy): domain Eukaryota; kingdom Viridiplantae; phylum Streptophyta; class Magnoliopsida; order Malpighiales; family Violaceae; genus Viola; species Viola odorata. The sequence goes on along the minus strand of OY829540.1, from coordinate 19,139,202 downwards.
CAATTCGTCTTGCTGTTGCTGAGGTGGAGAATGAGGCATGTATCTAACTGCCATGTATTTATGCTATTGCAAGTTCTTATGGAAATATATGCAGTTATACTTATATTATCTATTTTTTTCTACTCTCAAGCTACCCCATGTTCCTTCCAAGAAACTAGCTCCTGAGATCCCAACTCCTCAGTTTGTTGTGGTGGATACTTATGAGAGAGACTATGCTCGCATCTTCTTTCAGCCCACATCCTATCTCCGTGCTAGAGGAGCTCGAGCTGATCTTGGAGAGTTTGTGGAGTATGATCTTGACAATGAGGATGAGGATTGGCTTCATAACTTCAATAATGAAAGGAAGAATCTTCCACCTGAAAAGTATCCAGTCCTCCCCCTCCATTAATCTATCCTCTCTTCTCTATTGTTCTGATGATTAATAAGAGTAGACTTTTTAAATTAAAAACATTTTTAGTTGATGAATAATAAAAGTGTTCGCTCAAATATATGATTGGATGTTTGTACTTGTTAACATAGGTTTGAAATACTTATTTTCAAGTTGGACGTATTGGATCATAAAGCTCGGGAAAGAGCAGGGGTCATAGCTCCTACTCTTGGTTCACTGATTCCAGCCCTTCTCCAATTTGATGCTGCTATTGAGGTGAAATCTTGTTTTTGATTTTGACCTTGGTAATGTTGCTGTTACTTGCCACCCTTTACTTTGAATCATGAGTTGTAGTTCTGGACAGGGAAACCTGAATTGCATCAAAAGTGTGCATTTTCCAAGGAATTGAGAGATAACAGGAAAAGTTAATAACAAGTGTGGTTGGTAAAGCAGGGACACATGGAGGATTGTTGTTTTGTTTTTTCTAATGTACAAATATGGGGTGCTTTTTATGGTAGCAGATTTAAGATCCTTTTTCTAATATATATTTTAAATAAGATGTACAAAAACTCATTTTTTCAACATCTCGTCTTCTCCCTGATCCTGTTTTTTCCTTCCAATACTAGGTCTTGCAGGCTCATGCTCAGGCCATCCGGTATCCAGTTTTGCAGTCTGTGTATAATTATTGGAAAGAAAAGGTATGGCTTACCTAATGTAGCAAGAGAGTGTGAAATTGTTATCGGCGAAACTTAGACTTGGTCCTTATAGTTCAAAGATACTAGAAAGAGTAAAATAAGAATAGATCTTGTTATCCTTATAATGCCAATAAAACATGCACAATGAGGAAAGGTATGGAGACTATTGTTTTTCTTTCTTCTGCAGTTCATCACGCTATGAGGTGGTCCATCCATGGAGTTCTCTTAGTTGTTACACATAATCATAACATAAGCGCTTGATTCTCTCTTAATTTTCTTTTATCGCTATTCTGGCCAGCGTGAAAGGTGGCAGAAGCCTATTCTTCGACGTTTGCAGGTTAGCTCCTCACTTGGCCATATAAAGATTTGTTGTTATGCATCCTTTTTGGCATAATATAAATAGCTGGAGTTTCTACTCCAGAATTTCAACTATATTATGAGTTTATAACTGTGTGCAATACAGTTGGAGCTTATGGTCAACTATGTTGGATGAAGGGGCTAACAATATCTTCATACATCCAATCACATTGTTTGCATCAAAATCTTATTTACTCTACTTCTGGGGACATGGTTTTATTTTCCTTGAAATGTGTGGTGGATATCACAGCAACTCCATATTTTTCATATTAAGATTCATTTTGAACAGACAAGTCAAACTCCTAATAAGCAATGCTACATGTGATGCATGCAAGTTATTCATCATACTTGTCTTCATGTTGTTTCAAAACAGATGTGCTGTAGCACTTGCATAAGTTTGAAACATGGGAAGAAGTTTTGGAGTGCATTTATGGCTGGGAAACCACTTCAAGTTGAATCTACTGTTTTTTAAACACTCGCTGAGCTTTCTCCATTTAATTTGGAGCACTTGCATGTTACAAATGTATTTCAGCTGGCTAATAAAGATGCATTCTATTTTGTCATCTACGGTTGTCGTCATTGTTGACTTATTTCTCAGGTTGATTTTTGTTTTAACCCTTCTTTTGGTACAGCCTCCTCCACCAGTTAATGATACCAATCCATATAATGTGTTTAGGCCAAGGGAGAAAGCCCACAGACTCCATACAAGAAGGGTATGGATTTCTCCTTTTTATTATTGCTTTGGGTAAAAATATTGCTGACATATTCTGCATGTCACCCATACTGGATAAGCTATTTTGTTTATTGATCTGACACTTACTGTTCTGTTCTACAGATGCAGAGGAGAGAAAACAATGTGCAGTCCTTTGAAAAACTTCGCCAGGTAAGCGGCCAGCATAAATTCTTTGTTGATTGATCTGTTTAATCTTGATTTATGCTGGATTTTAACCATGCTGAAATTACATTTCCTTGGAGGATGATACTAGTCTTTGGTGTATGGTTCATTTCAGGCCCCCCCCCCCCCCCCCCCCCCCTTTCCACTTATTTGCCTTCACTAAACTGTTTTGTTTTCATGCTATGTTAACTGACATCTTAAATATTAAAGCATGATAGTTCCATAGCGACCTTACTGGCACTATGCATGATCACATAAGACCAGTCAACCTTCCAGCTCAAAATTTGTCTCTGTAATCTTACTTGTTTCCAACATTGTTTTGAAAACCGACTGGCTCATACACTTGGTTTTTCAAAGGGGTTAAGAAATGTATGGTTGGACGTATATGCATTTATTATAGACAGTGTTTAGGGTCGGACCAGCATGGAAAATAATCTGTTCTCCACTTTGTACTGGCCAGGCTGGTCAAGGTTTTGAAACAATGGTTTCTCATAGTTCTCAATGGTTCATATTTTATAAGTATGTAACACTATCTCTACTCTAGTCCTGTAAGCTTAAAACTTTAGAGACTACCCTGGCTGGCTACTTTACATCTCAATCCATCCAATTTTGGGAATATTTAATGATGGCCGTATAGTGAAGAAAGAAGATACTATGACATTTTTTCACTTATGTTACTATGAAACATAGTTTACCTTTGAGTTTGACTGTAATGGTTCTCCAAGGTTAAAATATTTATAGTATGAACCTCTGATACAACTATAGTAACAACGGAAAATAAAAACATTGCAACTGAAGAAAATACACTTTTAATCTCTTGAGTTCTTTGATGTTAAATTACGGTGTCTCAAATTTAAAGCTTCAGAATGATGTCTTAGATTGATATTTGTATAAGCTGGAGTTATGTCATTCCTACTTCATGTACCAAAATAATTTACCTATTGGTTTAGTAACAAAAAACACCACATCAAATATTTTTGCTTAGTGGAGCATGCAAATGCCCAAACATAACTTTTGCATAAGATGATGTCGAAAAGGATTAGAAATTATAATTGAAAAAGCATATAACTATTTATTCTTCCTTCTTTAAGCATATACATTGTCATATGATACGTTATGTTAAATGCGCATAGTAGTGTTGAAATTTTGCTTCAAAAGGTAATACCTCAACTGAAACACTGTTAAGATATAAAAAATCTAAACCTGAAAATTAATTAGTATAATACCATAAATAATAGTAAAATACAAACTGGGTATGCTTTTAGCAGGAAGTAATTATTTCTGTGTTTGGGTGGGTAGATGGGTATTGTTTATATGTCAACGAGTATTCATGGCCACAGCTTCTTTCAGACTTTGATAGTAGTAGTTTATTAAAATTTAAAAATTAACAACTCAAATTTGTATGTTATTCAGCACCCCTTTTAGAGTGATATGTTGTCTATCAGGAAAAAGTGTAATGCATATGGAATAACCTCTTCTAAGTTATTCAGTAAAAAAAAAAAACTTGTGGGTAATGCCTCTTTTCATACTTATTTAATTTTTTTATCCTAATTGAAAGAAATTGATAAGGCTTGATTTTCTATTCCACCAGAATATATCTATATATACAAAGTGTATATCCTTAAATAGGATACTGAAATTAATTCCATATCAATCTAATTAATTCCTATATATACGTAAATAGAAACTACATAACTGGAAATTAAATATCTATTTGTTTCCATATCTCAACACCCCCTCTCAAGCTGAGGAATAGATGTTTTCCATTCCCAGCTTGGAAATCAGACCATGAAACACCGTATTGGATAAGCCCTTTGTCAAGACATCTGCCAGTTGAGACATAGAAGGCACATAGGACATGCATATTAATCCTTCTTCTAACTTCTCTTTAATGAAGTGTCTATCCACCTCTATGTGTTTTGTCCTGTCATGTTGCACCGGATTGTGTGCGATGTTTATTGCTGATTTGTTGTCACAGTAGATTCTCATAGGACCCTCCAGCTTGATTCCTAAGTCATCTAGGATGATCTTTACCCACAGTAACTCACACAGCCCCTGAGCAAGTGCTCTAAACTCTGATTCAGCAGATGATCTAGCAACTACACCTTGTTTCTTACTCCTCCAAGTTATGAGATTGCCTCCTAGAAAGGTGCAATAACCTGTAGTAGACCTTCTGTCTATCTGAGACCCAGCATAGTCGGCATCTGTGTATCCTTCCACAATGAATTCGTTGCCTTTCTTGTACAATATCCCTCTGCCTGGACTCCCTTTCAAGTAGTGCAGTACCCTATACGCTGCCTGTAAGTGAGGTTCCCGCGGGTCATGCATAAACTGACTGATGACGCTTACTGAGTAAGCTATGTCGGGCCTCGTATGAGATAAATAGATCAATTTTCCAACCAGTTGTTGATACATCTTCTTGTCAACAGCTGGTTCCTCCTTCGCTTCTCCTAGTTTATGATTGACTTCTATGGGTGTAGCTGCTGGTTTGCACCCAAGTTTCCCTGTCTCCTTGAGTAAGTCAATGACATACTTCTGTTGGGAAATGAAGGTTCCTTGGGATGAGTAAGCCACCTCAATACCAAGAAAGTATTTGAGTTTCCCTAACTCTTTCAGCTCAAACTCTGTTAACAGCTTCCTTTTTAATTCCTCCTTCTCTTTTTCATCATTTCCTGTCACTATTATGTCGTCTACATACACAAGTAAGGCAGTGATACTTCTAGTGGAAGAGTGCTTGATGAACAGGGTGTGGTCTCCTTGACTCTGTTTGTATCCAAACCCCTTCATGGCCTTGGAAAACTTCCCAAACCACGCTCTTGGTGATTGCTTCAGGCCGTACAATGCTTTCCTCAACCTGCACACCTTGTCCCTTTTCTCTTCATCAAAACCTGGTGGGACAGTCATATAAATCTCTTCCTCCAAGTCTCCATGAAGGAAAGCATTTTTCACATCAAACTGGTGAAGGTTCCAACCAAACTGGGCTGCAAGTGCTAGAAGAATTCTTACTGTATTCATCTTTGCGACTGGGGCAAAGGTCTCCTGATAGTCTACTCCATATGACTGAGTGTACCCCTTGGCTACTAGTCTGGCCTTGTACCTCTCTAGTGATCCATCTGCCCTGTATTTGACAGTAAACACCCACTTACATCCTACGATGTTTACTCCAGTAGGTTTCTTCACAATCTCCCAAGTGTTGTTCTTCTCCAATGCATTCATCTCTTCCTTCATTGCATTTCTCCATTCCTCCTGTCTTAATGCTTCAAAAACATTGTTAGGAATACTAATAGTATTTAGACTCAGGATGAACCTCTTATGTGGGTTTGAAAGGTGCTGGAGAGAAATATAGTTGGATAGAGGGTATAAGGGTTTCTTTGTGCATTGTCGGGTTCCTTTTCTGACCGCAATGGGGAGATCATTAACATCAATAGGATCATCTGTTGGATCTGTGTTTAGATTGACTGGTGAGTTTGGTGGACTTACAGTGGTTTCTTCTTGAGGAGGGGGATTGGACTCTTGGCCTTGCGTCAACTCCGGGATAGGTTTTCTCCTTGAGTAAACCTGTGAAAATCTGGATGCATCTGTACTCTTAGGAGTTTCTAGACATGGAATATTAGATGTGATTTTAGGAATTTGGGGTAGTTCAAGTGGCTGGAGGAAAGTCTGTGTCGGTTCAAAGGAAAGTTGTTCCTCGTGGGATGAGGTTTTTTTGAAGAAAGGGGTACTTTCTGAGAAGGTGACATCCATAGAAATGATTACTTTCCTAGTGGTTGGATCATAACACTTATACCCCTTTTGAGTGGAGGAATATCCTAGAAACACACATCTGACTGCTCTGGGTTCTAGCTTGCTTCTAAGAGGTTGATGGACATGTACATAAGCAGTGCACCCAAACACCCTAGGAGTGAGACCATTTTCAGTTCTGAAATTAGGATAGAAAGTGTTTAGGACAGACATAGGGCTTTTGTTTTCTAGAACAGGAGTTGGTAACCTGTTAATCAAGTGTGTAGCAGTAAGTACTGCTTCTCCCCAATAAGACTTTGGAACATTGCCTTGAAACAATAAAGCTCTAGCTGAATTAAGGATATGTCTATTCTTCCGTTCAGCAATCCCATTCTGTTGAGGGGTATATACACAAGATGATTCATGAATAATCCCTTGTGATTGAAAAAATGAAGATAGGGTGTTGTTAAAGTAGTCTTTAGCATTGTCTGTTCTAAAGCTTTTTATTCTTACTCCGAATTGGTTTTGAATCATGGAATGGAAATTGGGTATAATGGCACTAACTTCAGATTTTTGTTTAAGTAGGAAAACCCATGTGACTCTAGTACAATCATCAATGAGAGTTACAAACCAACGGGAACCAGATATGTTTGGAATTGTAGAGGGACCCCATATATCACTGTGAATCAGTTGAAATGGTTGAGAATATCTTTTATTGCTAATAGGAGAAGAGACACGAGTGTGTTTTGCAAGTTCACATACATCACAATGGAATAACTCAGTATCAATTTCTAGGAATAAATGAGGAAACATAATTCTCAAGACTTTAAAAGAAGGATGACCTAGGCGTAGATGGTGTAACCAAATGGTTTCCTTATTCGAGAGACTCACTAAAGCTACAGAAGTTTTATTCGTAAGGCCCTGAGTGATTGAGAGTTGATACAGGCCATTATTCTCCTTAGCTTGTCCAATCCTCCTCCTCATTTTTCTGTCCTGAAAAATACAGTGAGTTGGGAAAAAGATAGCAAGGCAATTAGTATCTTTGGTAAATCTTTGAACAGATATGAGGTTGGCTGAAAGTTTGGGTACATGAAGAACATTCTTTAGAGTGATATCAGGTGTAATTTGAATGTTACCAGTGCCTGCTACAGTTACTAGAGAGCCATCTGCAACCATGACTTTCTTGTTACTTGAACATGGTGTGTAGGTGGAAAAATGTTTAGATGTGTAGGTCATGTGGTGTGAGGCACCTGAATCTAACAACCAAGTATTCTCATAACAAAGTGATTGAACATTTAAACAGGTGGAGAATGAAGTTATACCTGCTAGGTCTGGGGAGGAGGTTGCTGTCATTCCTGGAGACTGTTTTGTATCTAGTGATCCCAGCAATTGTCTCAACTTTTCCACTTCTTCTTCATCAAGACCTGTGGTAGTTCCTTGTGCCATCTTAGCTTGGGGTCTTTGCCATCCCCCTCTGTTTCCAGCCTCCCTGCCATTTGTCTTATTCTGCAGTTTCCAGCATTCTTCTTTAGTGTGCCTAGTTTTCTTACAATAAGTACACCAAAGGTTGTCCCTGTCCTTCTTCCACTGGCCTTCTTTGCCAAGTGTCCTGAACTGATTCCCTTGTTCCTTCACCTTATCCTGGTACCCCTGTCTGCTACTCGTCGGTAACTGAGTCTGTGGTCTTGTTACCAAGGCAGACTCATATTTAGTCTGAGAGTCTAGCATCACAGCCCTCCTACTTTCTTCAGATCTGATTAGGGAGATTGTTTCTTCCAGAGATGGAGTCTCCTCCTTAGCTAGCACCTGAATTCTAGCCTGATCGAATTCTGGATTCAATCCAGCCAAAAAGTCATAGGTTCTGTCCTTCTCTATGAACTTCTTTAGAGTTTCTGCATCTGCCGGGCATTTCATTTTAAAGGCCCTGTAATGATCTAGCTCCTGCCACAGACTTTGGAGCTGATTTGCATATTCTGTGACCGATCTATCACCTTGCTTGGTTCCTGCAGTCTTGGTCTTTATTTCGTACACTTGTGCAGTGTCACGAGCCTTGGAATAAGTCGCTTTAATGAAGTCCCAAACCTCCTTCGAGTTCTTAAAGAACATGCAAGTGTCGCTGATTGCTGGTTCCATGGACTCCCAAAGCCAGGACATGATCATGGAGTCGTCCTCCTCCCATGCTGCAAACTTTGGATCAGTCTCTGCTGGTCCATTGCTGAGAAGGTGGTTGTATCTCCCTTTGCCCTTTAGATATGTCTGAATCACTTGGGACCACTTGAGGTAATTTTTTCCATTCAATCTATAGGAAACCCTAACACTCTGAAAGTCTCCTACTCTCTGGGTATTGGGTTCTTCCTCAGTTCTGGGCTTGCCAGAATCTGAGGTGTCATTGGTGTTTTTGAGGCTGGACATGTTTATCTTTTGGTTTGGGAGAGAGAATTATTTTTAGGTTAAGAAACCTAGAGCTCCGCTACCATGAAAGAAATTGATAAGGCTTGATTTTCTATTCCACCAGAATATATCTATATATACAAAGTGTATATCCTTAAATAGGATACTGAAATTAATTCCATATCAATCTAATTAATTCCTATATATACGTAAATAGAAACTACATAACTGGAAATTAAATATCTATTTGTTTCCATATCTCAACACTAATGTTCATTTTGGATTATCTTCAGGTCAGACGTAACCTTGACCAGGCCAAGACTATACTCGAGGCTCTCATTAAGGTTCTTTCTTATTGTGGCTTAATTAGTCTTTGCAAACATTTAACCAATTGTCTTTCGTTCAATGAGACTTATTTTGCACGCATGCATGTATGCAGAGAGAGGAGAAAAAGAGAGAAGCAACACAGAGTGAGGTGAACCTGCAAAGGATCCAAATGAAGTACAAGGTACAGTTGTGATTTGTATTTTGTTTTCCCATCTTTTCCCTCTTATTTCTTTGAGCATCTTTTCGCATTCAATATTTGGCTGGTGAAAAATGATCATCTATGGTCACTTATTGTTGTGGGATCTACTAAGTTAGGTGCAAGTGAAGTCATAAAATTTTATTTCATATGCAGCATAAATAGAGAAAGGTGTGTGACTTGTGAGTATGACCAAGGGACACATAATTTCCTCTTCTTTAGGCATGTGATTGTATTGCACATAAATCACAGGTCTCAATATCTTAGAATGTATGGCAAGGAGCTGCCTTGTGATACAGAGCTATCTTACTAACAGAATGTCAAAACCATATGAATTCTTCACTCTCTTTTCACTTAGCTAAAGTATCAATCGTGTGCAAAATGATGGTTAATGTTTGAGTTTTAAAACTTCGTATTCAGTTTTTCAGTGTACCATGTAACTGTCTTATTTAACATGTTTTGATTTATCTTCTGGTTTCTATTCAGCTTGAAACTGAGCTCCTTGAGGACAGCTTGGCTCTTCCTGGATTTCCACATGGTGCTTCGAGGTTTGCTTCAAGTGAAGATGAATTTGTAGATTCCGATGACTTTGCAAGTAGTTGTCCACGTAGCAGACCTGCCACATTTTCAAATCCACCTTTTACAGACTCTAACCTGCTTGTTGCTGCTCCTGGAAGCACAAAACAAGAGTTTAGGTGGCGACACATGCAACCACATGGATGGCTCAATAAATTGGTACATACATGGCTCTTTCTAGTTTAATCATATGCCCTAAATCCAAATCTCAGTAGAGTGGTGGTTCTGGAAATTCCTCAGATACTTAATTGCACCATGCAAATGCATTGAGATTAAAATGATATCATTGTGTTATTGGTCTTTCATTTGTTTTATCTAGTAGGACCATGAAAATTTTGCTGGTTACTGCAGGATCCTTTCGAGCCAGTTCTGTTGTTCACGAAGCCTCTGGTTCCTGAAAAATTGTCAGCAGCAGGCATTGTTCCACCTGTCGATTCTTCAATGAATGGTGCTCCCGCAGCTCATTATAGATTTCGTGGAAGAATTGGTCGAGGTGGGCGCATTGTGTTTGATAGATGGAACTCAATTTTGCAAACTCCAATTGATCTTGGGAACTCATTTTATCTACCCCCAAGAGCACAGCCTTGGAGTTATAACTAAGGAATGATCCAACTGTTATTTACTGTAGTGTTACGGTGGGATCTTGGATACTATTCTGAGTCTAGTAAGTAATCTTGGCCAGCGCTGCTTTCACTGTGCGTGGACGAAGTTGTTGTATGGCTGTTCATATTGTATATACATGTATGGCATTGTTGTATCTTTTAGGTATCGAAATTATACGCAGGCCAAAGCTTCTGTTTGAATTGGTTGGCCAATTATGGGGGGTGCAAGTGTTCCTTTTCCTGTGCTTCATCTCTCAAGGATTTGATTTATTAGGTCGTTACAAGAGTTCTTTGTTCTGTTACTATTATTAACACAAGTAGTTGGGATGAGGAAATATGCGTATATAACATCCATTTCTTGTAACCGAAAATTATCAATCAATTATCAGAATATCAAAATCTATTTTCCCTCTCCCTCAGTTCTCCTTTCTATTTCTCTTATGATCCTAACACCAAAGGCTCCAGCTTCTAGTGTTCCAAATCTAACCTGAAGTAATTGATGTCAAACTTGGATTCATACTGTAGACTGAAAGAATGAAAATTCAGGAAGTTCAACAAGCGAATGGACTCTCCTCTGCTCGCTTTGGCATCTTACCACAAACAGCTTCTCTGTTATTGAAATCAGAGATTTGTCAATTTCTCCAATTCCATCTTCATCCTCCGTTCCATGCAGAGTTTAAGTGGTCAGGAGACGAAAGTTATGCATCGATCATTATGGATCTATGGTAAGTTTAAGTTTTTAATTCAATCTAGTTTATCATATGGAATATACTAATAGTTTATTAACTTTTAATTAATCATGCCTATCAAATAGTTTGGAGCTATGGTTCGTGTTGCTATACAAAAATACCGACACTAATTAGAAAAACAATATTTTGGGTCCATAATTATAGCATTTTCGGTTTTTTCAGATATTCTTTCAAATCTGAGTTAAGGGTTAAGGAATGGTATGTATTCGACCATAAGCAAAGTTAATTTTCAAAGACAATTATTTGATGGGAATGTGTTAGAGCAAACCATTTTGTGCCTGAAAAATAAATAATTTGGGTATTTTTGTTGCCACGCAATCAAATAAGTTAGACTCAATTGCAATAAGTGGTTTCTGTACGCGGCATTAAAAATTAGATCAAATAATTAATTATGTTTTCTAGTACATGCTAATTTATAGAGCTCGTGGAGTGACTATTATTGTTGACACTTCTAGTTGGTTTGTAATTTGCAATTTAATACTAATTTTGGAGAGACATTTTAAGATTTCTGAGAAAAGGAAAAAAGCTTGGCGGCAATACCAACTTTGGATTGCAATTGATTCTAAATTGTTTGATTTCTTTGCAACAGAAACTACCTAAATCATGTCTTGGAATTGCAAGTTTAAAAATCAAGTTAATTTAAAAAAAACAAAATAAAGTTTAAATTAGATTTATTAACATAAGAAAATATACCACCCATGTTCGTGAAATTCAAATTGAAAATGCGTGTATTTATTAGGAAACAAGATAAAAAATATATTTTACCTCTTGTTGATATTTAAAACATATAACATTAGTTTTCTCCTGGGTTGTTTTAAGTCTTTGGGAAAATGCACTTCAGATCCCAACGGCTGGATCCCTAATGAATTTTATTTTTTGGTTAGTTGTAAAAGATCTAACATGGCCACCCATTTCATTATCTTTCATTTTTTTATTAATATTATCTAATAAGTGAAACCTAAAATATTAAAACAAAAATGTTAAAAAAATAAAAATAAAAGTATTTTTATAAAAAGAATAAAAAAAATAAAAATGTAGGGAAAATAAATAAAAACCCTACTGAGCTCTATTTTTTGACGAAAAATATTAAAAAAATACATACTAACGAAATATTTGTGCCACGTAGGATTTTTATGACGGAAGGACCCAATACAAACACTAGGAATTTTATTGAACCTCATAATACATTAATTATGGACTCATTTGAACATTTTGTAAAATATTAGGGACCCTAAGGTGTATTAATTTTTATTATTTAAAAGATCATCTCTTTTTTTAAATTTATCTAGAGATTTTCTTTTAAATTTCCATTTTTTTAAAACTTTTAAAACTTTTTTTTTCCCAATATAGTTTGCACAAGAATTTGGACGAAAGGGGGATTGCATCCCCATAAAAGTATGTACTAAAATTGGCTTTTTTTATTCAAAAAATATTTAAGTTTAACCGATAATTTTTAAAATGTTAACCCTTTTAATGGTTTGTGATTAAAAAGGAATAAAACTTGCGACAAGTTATGAAAATTATAGAAAAAAATAATAAAGGTAACAACAATGGAAAAATTTAGGTTACGTTTAGTTCACGGAATCAAAGGAAAAGTGATTCAGCAATCTAAGATTTCAAACTTTATTGTATTTAGTTGACGCAAGAAAAGTTAAATTCCCTAAAATCCAACTTTCGGATGAGGAATCTCACTCTTCTAAGTCTAAAAAAAGTTGTGTTTTATTAAATTACGATTCACACCATATAATCACGATCCAGCACCAATATCAACCTCAAAGGATCTCCTTTGTAGATCACTCATCAACAGAGTCGGGACGCATTCTTGCGAGATATTCAAAGGAGCTAAAATATTTTCCAATATATAATTTGGGTACTTTCTATTGCCACTCAATCAAACAAGTTAGACTCAATTGCAATAAATGGTTTTTGTATGCTGTAAATCTTCATAAGCACTGCGACATTAAAAATTAAATTAGATAATTGATTATGCTTTCTAGTACATGTTAATTATAGAGCTCGTCGAGTGGCTATTGCCTATTGTTGACAAAAATAAAATAAATAACATAATATTGTTTACCACTTCTAGTTGGTTTGTTTTGATGATTAGTGTCATTAAATTTGCAATTTAATTTTTCAGTACTTTATTTAATACCATGTTAAGGCAATGTGTCTAATTCTGAGAGAAATTTTAGGATTTTTGAGAAAAGGAAAAAAGATTGGCAAGTATACCCTCCCAAGATCTTTAATGTGTATATAATATTTAAAGAGCAATTTAAGCTTAACAGATTGGCCGTGTGTGGGTGATGGATGCCGAATTCGTAAAACATAATAAGATTACAATTTATCACAATAAAATAATGGTAAAAAGGCATTTGGGGACCCTGAACTCTCGCGTTTTATTTTGTGGGAACCCTCAACTATTTTTTTATTTAATCACCCCCCCGAATTCTTTACATTTTGTTTAATCTCAACCCTACCGTCACGTTTTGCTGATGTGACACCGTTATGTGCCACATCATACACTTTCTCGATACCACGTCAGCAAGACACGTCAGCAACTTGCCACATCATCCCAACCACATCAAGAAGCAAGCCACGTCATCAAACCAGGGGGGTAGTTAAATAAAAATATAAAGTTTAGGGTTGTTTTATGTCTTTTTGTCATATTTATTTTATTATACTTTCTGTTTTTTTTTCTTTTTTATTTTTTCTTTGGATGGAAATGGAGGAAGAAGACAGAAGTTATAAGGTTATAACTATGTAATAGAAAGAAGAATAGTGGGCGGCGGCGCATGGAAATGGAGGAAGAAGACAGAAGTTATAAGGTTACGAAAAATAAATACAATTAAGGGGTAATAATTATTTTTCTTAATTTTTAAAATCAATTACAGTATTTTTTTGGATTTTTTAAATTAATTACATTATATTTCTGAATTTTTAAAATTAATTACATTATTTTTCTGAATTTTTAAAGAAAAAAAAAGAAAAGAAAAAAAAAAGGAACAACAGGTTTTTTTTTGAGTAACCTGCTATTTAAGGTCAAAACTAACAGTCTGTTAGTTTGACTAATAGAGAGACGTGCGTTTGCAATTGACCAATAGTTCAGGAAGGAGTCTGTTTTTTTTTAGTACGGGGGCTTCATGCAAAAAATCCATTAATAATCATAATTAATCAGATTAATCATAATTACCTCTAATTGTTAAGTTATTTTGTAAGCAACCTTATTTTAGATTAATCATAATTACCTCTAATTTTAGCAATGAAGCATTAATTTCAAAAAAAAAAAATTTATTATTATTATCATTATACTGTTTTATATAAAAAGAAAGGAAAAGAGGAATTTAGGTTATTAAATGAAATTAGGGAAAATGATATAAAACAACCTTAAACTTTAATGTTTTGATTAATTGCAACCCTTAACTTTTTTTTAATATTTAATTACCCCCTGGCACACTTCCGACATGTCTTGTTGACGTGGCAAGTTGCTGACGTGTATACGTGACGTGGCATCGAGTAAGCAGGTGACGAGGCACATAGCGGTGACACATCAGCAAAACGTGACGGTAGGGTTGTGATTAAACAAAATGTAAAGAATTCGGGGGGTGATTAAATAAAAAAATAGTTGAGGGTTCCCACAAAATAAAACGCGAGAGTTCAGGGTCCCCAAATGTCTTTTTGCCATAAAATAATTGATATTGTAGCAAGCAATAAGAGGTTCGTTCCTCATGGATTCACGGTCTAATTCTAATTTCCAAATATGACCAATTGTAACAAATGGTAGTAACTAATAAGGGTTTTTTTAAAAATAATAATGAGAATGATAAAGGAAAATGCAATCAAAGCAATAAACAAACAAGTATGAATAGAATCAGATGATGAGAGATTCTCAGTAAAGACATGCTCAAGGTCATGATTCACAAATATTGATCATTGATGCAAAAATGTTTAAAACTGAGAGCTACAAAAATTAGGTTCACTTTGATTTCCTACTCTCCTCCTAATCAAGTTTCTTAAAAAAATCTCTCTATTAAGAACCCAAACAACTGCTAATCCCCGTTGGCCACATGCTAGTTGTTTACTGCTTCTTTCGAACAATGTAGACCCAAAATCATTAGGAATAACTGTAATAATTCAGGTTAAAATCTAAGTTAATCAGTCTTAAATCAAACAAAAATAAACCGACAAGAAATCAAAAAGAGAAGAAATACAAAATTCAGATTTTATTAAAAACGATTAGATCTCACTATAGTGGAATCATAAACCTTAAAGTCTTTACCAGGAAAGAATTGATTAACTAAACATCAACATAATTAAAATAAAATACGAAATTAAATTGTATAAACAGAAATATCCTCATTTCAAGGAAGAAGACGAGGAGAGCAAGAACAAAGGAACAACCTCAAGTCTGCCTCTAGAGAAAACGAAAACTAAGGGAAAGATAATTCCAGATCCAAGATAAAAACTATACTAAAATAAGAAAAGATTAAATAGTCTTCCTTTCCTTATTTTCCTAGAAATCAAAATAATTCGAAACTGATTTGTTCTTATCCCTTTGGATGTTTGACAACTTTGAAACTCTTTCTGATATCTTCTTTCAAACGGAGGAGGTTGGCGCGCTTTGCCTTAGTTTGCGGCTCAGGCCCCAGTGGCAACACTACATCTTCCTAGGTCTAGTGCATTGTGCTTTCTCCTAGGTCTAGTACAAATGTGCTCTCCTAGGCCTAGGGAAGAGATCCGATTCTGGTGATTCAGCTCTTGATCACCATTGGTTTTTTTCGCTCTCTTTTTTAGGCACTTTTGTTCCTTTCTTCTTTCTTTAGTTCTTCTGACTGGTTTCTGAAAAAGGAAGAAAAATATGCCTGAATTAGCAGTCTCATCATCTCAAATATGGACAAAATAAACACTTAATCAACGGGCCTACTGAGTTTGTTTATTTAACAAAAATGATGTTGTTTTTAATGAATAATTTTATTTTTGCTTTTATAAAACTAATCATGGTGTATATAAACTACACAAACAATCATATAGTTTTCAAAATATCCCACTAAACTCTATTTTTTTCCTTTTTTTTATAAACCATCATGATCTTATTGAGCTAAAAGGAAAACAACTTGCCAAAAAGCATTGCAGTACAAAATAAGAAGCACCAGTTACATTCCAATCCTACTACGACCAAGTAACTAGGAATTGATCCCTAATGATACCATCTTTTGCTAACCTATCAGTGAAAATGTTCATCTCCCTTAGTGCAAAGACAAAAAAAACTTAATATATTAATTCAAATAAATCAACTTCCGCGACAAATCTAGTTTATATATCAGAGATCCCCCTAAACATCAAAGATTGGCGACTGTCTACTATTGTTCTCCCGGATGGTAGGTGGAACTTATCTCTATTGCCTTCTACCTTGATGATGAGCTTGTCTCCTCCATCTCTAGTTGCTGCCCTCATGCCCAGTACTTGGGGAAGGATTAGCGCTATTGGCGCCTGTTGCCTAGTGGGGATTTCACCATGGCTTTTGCGTATGCCCTCCTGGCAGGTATTGAGGATGGCCTTGTAGATCGAGTGTGGAACATGGCATGGAAATGGGTTGGCTCTCAGAGGGTTCGATTGTTCTTATGGTTGGTGTGCCACCAACGGTTGTTGACAAATCAAGAGCACGTTCGGAGGCACATGAGTGATAACGCCTTATGTCTAAGTTGTGGGATAGAGGAGGAGTCGATGGAGCATATCCTTTGAGACTGCCTAACATCTACGTCATTTTGGCGATAGTTGGTTACTCCTACGGATTGGGAAAGGTTTCGTCAAGGGTCTTTATGAGACTGGCTGAGATTGGATGGTAGCCAATTTGAACGGGGGTGGGATGAGCGGTATAGACGCGAGTTAGAGCCTCACTTTCTGTCTAGCCTACTGGTGGCTGTGGTGTAACGAGTTTGTGTTCAAGGACAATCATGCGCCGGTTGCGACAAGAGTCGCTATCATCAAAGGTGCGACCAGTGCTGCCTTAGCTGCTTCAACTGTCCGGTTGAGTGATGGAGGCGGAGGTATTGGTAGGTCTGTTTCGGTTGGCTGGGTTGTTGCCCAAGATGGTAAAATCACCCTTAATACTGATGATGCTTGTCGGCAGGCTTCACAAAGATCCACGGGGTAGAGGATGCTTTAGGGACAAAGATGGGCTTTGGCTGGGTGGCTTTTCTGTTACATTAGGCCAGTGTTTGACGTATCAAGCAGAACTATGGGTCATGCTACATGGAGTTCAGGTGGCCCTAGAGCGAGGATGACATAATTTGGAAGTCCAATGTGACAATGCTAGTGTTGTGCATGCGATAAATAAGGACCGCTCTTTCCCGATAGCAAACATGGATTTGGTGCGTCACATCAAGGGTCTTCTACGCACTGCTGGATGGGCTAGCCAATTTAGCTTTCGCGCAGGGGTTGAAACTCCAGTGGTTTGATGTTGTTCCTCCAAGCTTAACCACAATTTTCAATGGTGGCAGATAGGGAGTCTTCTCCTGTCGTAATATAAGGCATTAAGCCTCTCTTTTCCAACAAAAAAAAAAAACTAGTTTATATATCTAGAAGGGCACAAGAAATATTAAGCTAATATTCTTATAAAATTACAATATTATGTATTGAATTTAATTATAAAGAAATTTAAAATACAATATTTTTTCCCCTTTACATTGAAATTCTAGCTTCCTCATTTGTGGTTTCTTTTTTTTATTATTATTAAACAATATATTCTCTATGTTTTCTTTTAGTAGTCAGCAATTTTTTCTTCCCAATTAGTTGTCGTATTTACATTTTTAATGTATTTAGTTCGTAAATTTTACATTCTTGTCTTTAGTTATCCATAATTATTGATTTAAAATGGGAAGCATTATTTGGAAAAGTAATTAATATAAGGAGCATTACTGTCAATAATTTCAAATCCAACTAAATTTAATAGCTAAAAAAAACTATTAAAAGAAAACAGAGAGAGTAATGTCTAGTAATTACGTTATTATGCTTCCTATAGTTCGCTTGAGAAGAGTTGTTGCAATTAGGGGTGGCAATATGGGACGGACGAACGTCCATGCACCAATCTCATTTGTCCAATAAGTAAATTGGACAGACTTTTTCAAGTCCATTTAATAAACAGACGGACAAGATCCGTCCATCTAAATTTGGACGGACGGGACGGATTCCCGTCCAATAATAATTTTTTTCTGGGAATTGAATTTTTTTTTAAAATAATTGTTTTTTGAAAAATTATTATTTTCGAAAAATAAGAGTACTTTTTTTGAAAAATAATATTTTTTGAGAAATTAATATTTTTAAAAAAATTAAATAATAAACGGACGGACGGGAATTCGTTGGGTTTGTCCCGTCCGTCCGTATATGTAGCTGGACGGATCTAACCCAACTAATTTATTAAATAGTATATGGACGAACGGGTCGAACATATGGACAGACGGGTGGGGTATATGGACACTTGTCCATATTGCCACCCCTAGTTGCAATGCTTATCTATCCCGTGACACGGATTCTGTTTCAGGATTTTGTCTATTGTTATTAGTGGAGTATCGTTTTATTTATGAATTTTGTTGGATTAATGGTGGATTTCTTTTAGACATTGTTTCCATTGTGTACTCTTCTGGGGTTAATATTTGAAAAATTGCTATAAAATGCAAAAAGGAAGAAAAAAACAAAGTGGAGCAGGAATTTCTTTTGGCGACACCTGGTAGGATTATTACTAGTTTCTACTAATTCAATTCTTGCCTACAACAAATGATCTCCCTGTAAGGGTGGTGATCCATTTGCACTCAACTTTAGTTTGTAACTCAGCCTCTGATCATTCTGTGTGAATTGCAGTTTCCCTGGAGACACACCCACAGTTAGACCGCTGGACAAGTTCTTGCTGGTATTGTATGTAAATTAACAACTATTTGATGGACAAGCTAATTAGGAAATTAAAAGGGAACACATACACAAAATTACACATATATACCGCCATTTTCCTTGCTCCAAAATACCATAACTAATTCAATTATCACTTAACATATCAGTGAAAATCTATGTTTTGCTAATTACCAGAGGAAGAGTTAGGATGAAAATATTGAGACCCGAAACAAGAGAGAAAAATATAGTGACAGTACAAATTTAAAGAGTAATGTTATTTTCATACGGCAAATTATTACCTCTACACCATTTGACTTGAAAAATTACTACATAAGTCTTTATTATATTTTAAGACATACTCCCTTCATTTATATAAAATGTTATTTTATATTTTTTATGTATCCAATAATACCCAATCAATAGAATTCTCTTTCATCATGCACATAATTTAAGAAGCATGTTAATTTCTTATTAACTAAGTGTGAGAATAACATCACCCTAATTTGGAAAGGCTAAATCTCTTTTTTTTCCAACAATATTAATATATTTTCCTAAATAATCAACTATTAAAATTCTTTTTGCGTTAATGTGACACGATACTTATTTTTCTTGTGTCAGATCATGGTGTATATTCAAAGAAAATATGTGGCAACGAAAATGGTGAACGCATTTTAGTGGCTCAAATATCTCTCGATAAAGATGAAAGATGATATTTTTTTTAATAATTAATTATTTATATATGTTAAATATATTTTTAAAACTATTTTACAAATTCGAAACTAAGTAAAATAATAAATTTTATGTCTTTTTTATGTCGTATTTTCAGGAACAATTTCTAATTATTCATTTTACACCAATTTATATAACTTATTTTTCACCATAATGGAGATTTAAAGTTAGCAACTACAGAAATTCCACATACATTTGGGATGAAGGTATGATATACGTGTGGTATTTATTTATTTACTAAAAAAAACATGTTAGTATTTTCTTTAGTAACTCATTTAATATTTTTGTTGGGCTATTTTGTTTTAATTTCCTGGCCATATCTTTCATTTCATTAAAGAAGAAAGGAAGCCCTAAAAAGTAAAAACAACCCACATTTGCTTTATCTGGACAGCCGCAACACCCCCCTCTGTTTTATTTCTATCCGTCGTCTTCCAACACCCATCATCTTCATCGTTGAGACAACACCGGACTGGACCACCACGATCGCCGGCCAGCCACTTGGGCCAAATCGCAACTATTTTGGCAAGAATTCTCTATTTTGTTAATTTTGGCAAGAATTCGATTAAAAAAGAGTATAACAAACACTGAATTTGCTCGGATTTCAGTTTAAATGAACTGAACTCTTCCCAAATTTTGATACCAAACAGCCTTGCTTCTCGCCATGGAAACATTGAAAAGAAAATCAGTTGTCGAGCCAAATGATGTATCTCTCCCCCCACTGAAACAGCAGAGGGACAACAGCAACATTTCGGTTAGTTGTCTGCACGACGTTTCGTACCCAGAAGGATATGTTGCTCGCCCTTCACTGTCTTCTTCGTTGTCTGCTGAGGAACGCACAGCCCCTGCAAAGGAATTCCCTTTCACTCTTGATCCTTTTCAGTCTGAAGCTATCAACTGCCTCAACAATGGAGAATCTGTCATGGTAACCATAACCTCTTGTACTTTCACTGATTCAGTTAAAAGACATTTAAATGTTAAAGCATTCCAAAGGAGCAACTTCTGTTGTCAAATTTGTGAACAAAAAGTTTACGGGATTGAATGTGGATGTCCAAATTGTATGAAAATGGTCAACTTATGGAAAAAGATTGAAACCTTGAGGTCTTTAATAGTAAAAAACAAAAGATTAATTTTGACGTGAACAGTTTAAATATTGGAATATGGCAGGTGTTAGATAGCAAGGAATGTTAACCTGGAAGTTAATTTAGAGAGATGTTACAGATGAAGGAGTATAAATTAGTAAAAAGAACAGATTTTTTTTTTGTTATGAAAGACATGTGAATAGTTACTGAAGCTTGAAGCGAGTCAATAGTAAGAGGAAAGGTTAAACCATTGGTATTCATGACATGATTGCAGGTGTCAGCCCATACATCAGCTGGGAAAACAGTGGTCGCATTATATGCTATTGCTATGTCTTTGAGAAATAAACAAAGGGTTATATATACTTCACCAATTAAGGCATTGAGCAATCAGAAGTATAGGGAGTTCAAGGAAGAATTTTCAGATGTGGGTTTGATGACTGGAGATGTCACCATCGATCCTAACGCTTCTTGCTTGGTGAGTTCTTGCATTGAAGCAGGTTCTTTTGATTTTCCTTCTTCTTATTGCTGTTTGTTGTTACTTTTTATGCCATGGATTGCTGAGAGGTCGTTCTCCTCTAGGTTATGACTACAGAGATCTGGCGTAGTATGCAGTACAGAGGATCAGAAATTACTCGGGAGGTAGCTTGGATTATTTTTGATGAGGTGCATTATATGCGTGATCAAGAGAGAGGTGTAGTGTGGGAAGAAAGCATTGTAATGGCCCCAAAGAAAGCAAGATTTGTTTTTCTTTCTGCAACAGTGCCTAATGCTAAAGAATTTGCTGATTGGGTGGCCAAGGTGATCTCCTGTTATGTATAAATTGATTACCAGTGTTCAAGTTAAAGATGATGAAAGCTTCTTGTTACTGTATTTTTCCATTACTACTGATTAGGTTATGGTGAGGCTAGAATAAGTCTCTTTTTAGTTAGGCTGAATGATTCCAGTGAGAATACTAAACAATACCATATGGTTGGGAATCATTGACGTCATAGGTGCCCTTTTGTGGCTGCTCATACCATTGGTTTTGTTTGAGGCATAGATTTTGGTACTGGGGTTAGCCATGATTTTGCTATTGCTTTGCTAGAGGTACAAGTATGCATGCAGTAGGAGTTCTCGTATGTGGAATTAGACCTGATTATTGTCCCGCCTGCCTTGGCCTGGCGATCATTTTTAAGGGGTCGAGCCTTTCCTTTCAAGGCCTGGCCTGGGACTGACCTAGTAAATATATATGTTTATCTTACAAATTAATATTAATAGTAATTTATTTTGTATTTATTTAATAATTTTATCATTCATTTTCATGTACTAAATATTTTATTCTAAATTTTATTGATGTAATCTAATTATCTTGAAGTAACACTTCTAATATAGTTACTTTTTTTTAGTTTTAAAAATATAATTTAAAATTTTTTATGTTTTAAATTTATTTGAAAAGTCCAGGCTAGGCCTGGCGCAGCCCGAAGCCTGGCTGGGATGAAGAGTTAGGCCAAAGCCCAGCTCATTCGCCCAATTTCAGGTCATGATGTCTGCTCAGTGCTGTAGATGTGTTTGACATCAACAAATACATGTAAATTTTATGCTGCATCAGATATGCGAACTGTTTCTTGCAATTGTTTGTACCCTTTTCCATTTGGCGTGATAGCACTCAAAAGGTCTAGATTTGTTTATCTCAGAAGTACACTTTCCTAATGATATTGTGCTTACTCCAGGTCCACCAACAGCCATGTCACATTGTTTACACTGACTATCGACCAACACCCCTTCAGCATTATATGTTTCCTGCTGGAGGTGATGGTTTATACATGGTAGTGGATGAAAAGGGTAAATTTCGAGAGGACAGCTTTCAGAAAGCTTTGAATGCACTAGTTCCCAAGGCTGAAGGTGAAATGAAAAGGGAAAATGCAAAGTGGAAGAAGGGTTTAATGGTTGGCAGGCTTGGTGAAGAGAGTGATATATTTAAGATGGTAAAAATGATCATTCAGCGCCAGTATGACCCTGTCATACTTTTCTCATTTAGCAAAAGAGAGTGTGAATTTCTTGCCATGCAGGTGGGTTTCATGAAAAACTACAATTTTTGGTCTCTCTTTGTTATAGCTTTTAGTATGGCTATGTAGGAATCTTTTTACATCAATATACCATACACATGAAAGTTTAGGCATACAATTCGTTATTTTTTCTCTGTTATTAAGCAATGGTTTAAATCCTCTTGTTTATATCACAGATGGCTAAAATGGATTTAAGCACAGATGATGAGAAAGAGAACATAGAAACTATCTTCTGGAGTGCCATGGACATGCTTTCCGATGATGACAAAAAGCTACCACAGGCAAGTTTTCTGTTCAGTGTGTCAATTAGCTCAAATTAATATGGGATTAGTACTAGCTAGTTGTAATATAAAGGTAATGTTCTGGATGCTGTCTTTGATGAGTGGCCTTTTGTGTTTTCTTTGTCTTGTGAGCACTCAAGTGTATCTGCTCTTGGGAGTCTATACATTGGAAGTAGTTTACCAGGGTTTATTGGGAAACTAAGCTATCTTAACACATTCAAGAGCTATGATGAGACCTATGCCTTCATTTGGGTGGAATTTTTTACTTATTTTATTTACACAGATCTATCTTGAAACCCATGTACCATTGCTTTCCATTTCATGCCGAACGTATTACAGGAGTTCTATGACATTATGCTGCACAAATCTTAATGGCCAGTAGTTCAGAACTAATAAGACTCAAAGATCTTTGTTGTCAATATTGTCATGCCAACCCTTGTATACACGATCTTATTTAAAACAAGATTTATCTTGGTTCTTGATTATTAAGCTGGGCATTCCTTCTTATCGTTTTCCATTTTTGCATTGTCAGCCTTTAGCAACTACCACAAAAATAACTTGCATTGACAGTTCTTCATTCAGTTAGGATTAGAACCTGTGTCTCTCAGTATGTGTGAGATGTGATAGCCTGTTGACCCTCAATATGCTCTATTTGATATAGGTCTTTGGAATTCACAATTTTACATGTTTCTGAGCCTGCTCTAATATTCTGATGCAATTCTTTTCTTTGCCTCTTGGTTTTCTGTACCCAGGTTTCAAATATGTTACCTCTCTTGAAGCGAGGTATAGGTGTGCATCATTCCGGCTTGCTTCCAATTTTGAAAGAAGTGATTGAGATTTTGTTTCAGGAAGGACTGATCAAGGTTTGCAGATAATCTTCTTAATTTATGTGTTTTTTAATACATCCTTTATTCTGAGGTTTAGTCAGTGCAACTACAGCCTTCTTAGTCATTTAAATTCGTGATGCCGTCATTATTTGCTTTATGAAATTTTAATAAATTCTCTGCCATTTCTGATTTTTCCATGAAAACATACCATCTTACACATCATTGTTCATAGGAATTATAATAGACCAACTGAATCTGCCTCTCATTTATTGTCTCGGAATTTGGTGTTTTGTTTTGCCAAGTTGGCATTCAGTGGGGATCTTTCTAACTACCTTGTGTTTGGTTTCCACAATTTATAATTTCATGTGCCCAACTTCTTCTCATTCTTGTCCCAATGCAACGATGATTAAAACATTTTTATTTAGTGTTTGTTTGCTACAGAAACCTTCAGCATTGGTTTGAACATGCCTGCAAAAACAGTGGTGTTCACAAATGTCCGTAAATTTGATGGCGACAAGTTTAGGTGGATATCTAGTGGAGAGTACATACAAATGAGTGGCCGTGCTGGTCGGCGAGGAATTGATGAACGTGGGATATGCATCCTTATGGTGGATGAAAAGCTTGAGCCTTCAACAGCTAAAATGATGGTTAAAGGAAGTGCTGATAGTTTGAACAGGTATTTATGTTGCTTCAGATTCTTTGCACTTCTGACTTTGGACAGCATCTGGCTTGTGTATTGTTGCATATTAACTTCAATTTGTTAGTTCCTATGTTTTCCTTATCATGAGAATTAAGTCTATACCATTGGGCTTCTAGTGGTGGTTTCAGCTGTTCCAGAGTATGATGCCATAGTTTTTTCTTTATTTGAGGTTGAGTAGGCCTGTATTGCTGGGACAGACTTGTCATTTTTGTTGTGGTTGAAATTGAATGGTTATTTGGAGGAAAGCCAAACATGCTACACTTTCTTATTGTAAAAAAAATTAGTGGTTAAGCCAATCGTAATAATTTGGGAGTTCCACGAAGTATTTCCATTTTCATTTTCTTTGAAATGCATATAGTTGACTGATCATCCTATTTCATTCCAGTGCCTTCCATCTTAGCTATAACATGCTGTTGAATCAAATGCGGTGTGAAGACAGTGATCCTGAAAATCTGCTCCGGAATTCTTTCTATCAGTTTCAAGCTGACCGTGCCATTCCTGATCTTGAGGTCAGTTGCTTTTTGCAGATGCTAGAACTGATCATTTTTGTTGTTTGTTTCTGAATATCTTGACGTCGCTTGCCATCCTAGCTATACTTTTTTTTCCGTATTTAAAATAAGCTAACTGGTCTGACTGATGTTAATAAACTATTTTGTATGGTTGTTTACCAAGTTAAGATGCAGGACATTGGTTACTTTTCTTTTCTTTTCTTATTGATGTTCATCAGTAATCTGATGGCCCACCAAGTTTCCATTAATCCTCTTACTGTGAAGGAAACTAGCACCCCCTTGTTATTTTTAAATGATTTGATAGATGATTTTTTAACTTAATGATGATTGATCATTGATGCGTAATGTAGTCAAACATGTTAAAAAAATATCTGTACGCCTGTATATGCAGTTGACCCTTGCTATAACCAGACTCCGAAGGGAAAAGAAAAAGCACGAAACTGGTGTTTTTGTGGGGCTTAAAAGGGGTCCAAGAGGATAGGACATACCAGAGCTTATTTCCAACAGGTTTTGCAAATAGTACTAGAGGTTTGCAAGGCAAAGATAAAAGATGGAAGGAAACCCTTAAATAATAACTGTGAGGAGATGGACTTAAAGATATGTTAAAGTAGAGGAACTGGCCATATTAATAGAACTAAAAATGAGAATGATGATGATTTTGCTGAGCAAATAGAAAAAGATGCCAAGGGAGGGAGAAGATGGTGGATGAGACCTACTTTATGACATAACTGTTGTTTAAACATAAACGTTTTTCCGATAAGCTGATTTGACATCATGATCTCTTAAGAGATCTCCTTACCCTCACCAGTAGCCCTAGTGGTTTTTGTTTAAGCATGTTCTCCTAGTATGGTGTCTGATTTTTGTAAATTATTGTATCCTTATTTCTTTCATTTCAATTATTATTTTGGTTCTGAATTTAAATTAATCAGACATCAATTAAACAGTAATTTGTCTTTTTTTACAGAAAGAAATGAAAGTGCTGGAAGAGGAGAGAAATTCTATGATGGTTGAGGAAGAGGATAGTCTCAAGAATTATTACGATTTGATTCAGCAATACCGAAGTTTAAAGAAGGATGTTCGTGATATTGTGCTTTCTCCAAAGTATTGCATGCCCTTTCTAAAACTGGGAAGAATTGTGTGTATCCAATGCATTGAAAGTGATGAAGCTTCCCCATCCTTCTCCATTGAAGACCACGTCACATGGGGAGTGATAGTCAATTTTAAAAGAGTGAAGACCGTTTCTGAAGGTAAGAGTCTCTTAGTACAATCTGTTTATTCAGTGCAACCATCTTAGTTTTCTTTCTGTATTCTCGAGTTTATTGTTAGAATTTAATGACACAAACAGACGAGCCAAGCATAAAACCAGAGGATGCCTGCTATACAGTGGATGTTCTTACGAGGTGTGTTGTGAGCAGAGATGGAGTTGCTAAGAAAAAAATCAAGGTTGTCCCATTGGAAGATGCTGGAGAAGCTCTCGTTGTTTCTCTTCCCCTCACACAGGTGAGCACTCTTGGCAATGCAATACTGTAGTGTTTATGTAGTAATCCAATAGTCACCTTTCTATGCTTTAGTGTTGCTGGTTTGTTGTAGGGTTTTGGCTACAACCATAAAACATTATGAAACTGAATTTTGAATTGACACATCAACTATAATCGACGATGGAAATTGGTCTCTCACCTTCATACAATTCTCTGACAACAGTGATCGTTTATAATGTTTACTCCCTATTAAGGATAGCTTAAAGGTACTTTCCTTAAGAATATTTTCCTGATTGCGGTTATACTCTCTCTGGTCATAACTAAGAAAGGATTTAATTTTGTATAGATGACCATGTGTATGGACAAACAAATGGATACTGTTGTTGATATCAACCACTAAGAGTAGCAAGTTAGGTGAATGTGAAGAGTCTTGTAGTGGGGAGTATTTTTGCATCTGGAATAACACATTACCAGGAAAGAGGCCAATTTTATTATTTGATGCCAAGCTCCTGTTGAATGTCATTAACTTCCCCCATATTTGTCCAGCAACCAAATTATAGTTGGGCAGAAGCGTTTGATGAGGGCAATTGTCTATTGTAATGCTTTTGAGCATCTTTGCTTGGTTGAGTGTAGTTGCTGTCATCCACTAAGCAAAGATTTGTTTTTATTTTTTCCCCTGTACAGATTCACAATTTAAGCAGCGCCTGCTTGTTTATGGAAGACAAGAAGAATCTTTTGCCATTGGAAGTTCGAGAGAACACCTTAAAGCAGGTTGCTGAATTTCTTTCCCGGAAGCCTAGTGGACTACCCTTGGATCCTGAAGTAGACATGAAGGTATTCATTGCAACTTTTGTCTATATATAAATTGATCTCCCTTGGATTCTGGGGTAGACTTGGCTTCTTTTCCTAATGACTGTCGCTCAATTATGTGTTTGTCAGATTCAAAGTAACTCCTACAAAAAGGCAGTCCGTCGGATAGAAAATTTGGAGCACTTGTTTAAAAAGCATGATATTGCAAAATCTCCACTTATCGAGCAAAAGCTTAAAGTTTTACACAAGAAACAAGAATTAACAGCGAAGATCAAGTCAATCAGAAAAGCTATGCGCTCTTCAAACGCCTTGGCTTTTAAAGATGAACTTAGAGCTAGGAAACGAGTTCTCCGGCGCTTAGGGTAATGAAGCTTTATATATCATTCCTTTTATGCCATCAATCCCTTTCTGTATTCCCACCTCAACTGTTTTTCCTGTTACAGCTACTGATTTAGGTGCTAACTAGGTTGTACACATACTAGAGCGTGTAGAAAGATTAAATGTGCCTATTTTTCTGCTTCTTTATAAATGGACAGTGACCTATGGCTTTTTCTTTATGCATTCTGAACTCAAGAGGGTGAGGAACATTAACTTCTCCTTCTAAATGTTGACAATAAATGATATAAATAGAGGATTTCCATACAGTCAGGGAGGAGAATTCTTCAACAATTTAAGCCATCTTCTTATCTGTGGACATTGAGCTAAGAAGTCTCATTTCCGATTTATTTAAGAAAAAAAAATATTAGTTCATTTTTTAAAAGATGAATTTTCTAGTTTCTTCTAGAATTCCAGAATGATGTTACTAAAAGAAAATGATGCATTGTATTTCATGTGTGGTATTTTTGGCAGGCATTTGTAGAAGTTTCTTTGTAAATTATGGGAAATGTTTCAGTATCTTCAAAATATTTTCTGGCTGAAAATACAATGATTCAATCTGTGGTGATACCTTGTGTCTCAGTAACTGTTCAAGTATATTGTTTTGTTACCCCTAAAGTTCTTGTATGGATTCAATTGCAGGTATACTTCCAGTGATGATGTTGTGGAGTTGAAGGGCAAGGTTGCTTGTGAGATTAGTAGCGCTGATGAATTGACCCTGACAGAGCTCATGTTCAATGGGGTTTTAAAGGACATAAAGGTGGAAGAAATGGTAGCTCTTCTCTCTTGTTTTGTGTGGCAAGAAAAGCTCCAAGATGCAGCAAAACCAAGGGAAGAACTCGACTTGCTTTTTATGCAATTACAGGATACAGCTCGAAGGGTTTCCAAGCTTCAGCTTGAATGCAAGGTAGAGATGAAACCCCTTGACTTTGATGGTTTTTGGCATCTTGATTCTTCTGGTTTGCAGTGTATAAAATTGATGTTAAGGGTAGGGTTAAGATCTGTTCAAAAAATAAAGGGTAGGGTTAAGTTCACGGTTTTAAAATGGTTTTTGGATATCGTTTCAGAGATATTGGAAATGTGTTGAGTGAGCCTATTCAGTTATGAATTGAATATTACCCATCAGCCATTGCAGTTCAATAAAAGGAAAATTAAGGGTTTTTTGGTCATTCGTCAACTGACAAACCATTCATCAACTGTCTTATCCCCATCTTGGCTGTTTCCAATGCCAAATAATCATAACCTCATACTTACATTGAGAAAAAAACTATGATAATAGTAGTGAATGAAAAACCAAGCAGTAAAAAGAATGCAAAGCTGGGATCTGTAGATGTTTCCCTATACTCAAAAACTTATTTTTTCTATTAGTTTGTTTTAAGAGAGTGGTTTCTTGACTTTTGTTGATCAATTGATTATGATGATCATGATTAATTCTTCCCGTTTTTCTTTTTTAACTGTAATCATAATCATAGGTTCAAATTGATGTGGAAAATTTTGTGAGTTCCTTTCGGCCTGATATCATGGAGGCTGTGTATGCTTGGGCAAGAGGATCAAAATTCTATGAGATCATGGAGAGTACACAAGTGTTTGAAGGCAGCTTGATCAGGGCAATTAGGAGACTGGAGGAAGTTCTTCAGCAACTTATACTAGCTGCAAAGTCAATCGGTGAAACAGAACTGGAGGCTAAATTTGAAGAGGCAGTTTCCAAAATCAAGAGGGACATAGTGTTTGCAGCATCTTTGTACTTGTAGTTGGGCTTGCAATTTAGTTTCATCATGATGCAGTGGGTTCCAATGAAATGAGCAATCAGTGTTCTCTGGAGTGTCAAGTCTTGTTATGATGCATCCAAAATGCGAAGGAGATCTTTGTGGTGGTGATTTCGTACCAATTTTGCAGGGTCTGTATGCATTGAGAGCTTTTTCTGACTAAGGGAAGACTAGCTGAGGAACACATGATAAATACTTACTCCGACGTGCTGTGCCTGTACACTTAATTCAATAGGTGGAAGGAAGCATATTTTAGATGTAAAATTGCAGTCATGCAAGCAAAGATAATCATATATAGTTAATACTCTTTTTTAGCATGTATTGAAATCATTTGATTTGTTAGTGATAGACTGATGAGTGTTTTTTGATGGATGGTGGTTGTCTTAATGATGCATCTACCATTACCATGGCGGCGTTAAGGTATTTGGATTGGAAATACTCGGCAGGTTAATGCATGATGAACTGGTAGCTTGAAGACATGTTACAGGTGTACATAATCAAGCTTTCCAGGCATTTGGAGATTCTGCTGCATGAGCAAGGAGTGTTGATGTTTTTGCTATGCGTTCTTTGACCTGGCAGAAAAAGTCATGCATGTCTATTATGTTTGCTTCTCTATTCCAGCAATTCTTTCCTTTATGTTGGCCATGCGTGTTGGAGTGGTTGTTGTGGGAAAGCCATTCTTGTTTCAAGTGAAGGAGACTATACTGGCATGGGGTTTTATTTATAAAGGTTTTAAAATTACAACAAATTGGTTTTTATTAAGTGGAACATTTTGTAAATTATAGGAATTTACATAGTTTACATTAAAATATTTTCATAAAATAATAATAAACATTTAATCCTTTTTTACGGTGGAAACTAAAGTGAACAAATGAGAACGTTAAGAGAGTGGATCAGTAAAAAATAAAAATAGAGATTGACTAAAGATTCACAAATGAGAGAGTAAAGATGTTGTGTTGAGTGAGTGGGATACATTAATTAAGAGGAGCAGCTTCTCTAATGTAAAAGCATGGAAAGAAGCAACGAAATAGATTGGCAATGGCAACACACCCAAACCCAAGAACTCCTCCTCCTGCTGCCGACGTCATCTCTGATCTCATCTGGCCACCATAAACAGGATTTGGAGACATGTACTGCTGATAGGAATAGGGATAGGATGATCCTGATTGGTTCTCCACAAGAATTTCTTGAATTTCTTGAATTTCACGAGGGGTTTGATCATCATGAGCTTGAGCTGGAGCTGGAGCTGGAGCTGGGTAGTTCAATTCTTGAGTTGGTGAATTAATGGCGGCCTCTAATTTGGTAATATGTTGATGATGTTGATGATGATGATCAGGATCTAAGAAGTCTAACCATGGTGGCAATGGTGGAGCTGATGGTAATTCTGATGGTGCTGGTGGTGGTGCTGATGGACATGATGAGCAGCAGCAACAATATTGGCCCGCGGCGGCGCATGTTGAATGATTAAGATGATGATGAGCAGAGGAAGAGGTTGTCTTCTTTCTTCTCTTCTTCCTTAACCACAACTTCTTCAGCTTCTTCACTGTCTTAAACATATGTAGTATATCTTTTGGTTTTGTTGGTCTCTCAGAAGACAAATCTTTTTCTCCTTAACTAAACCAGTCATGAGCTGTTTATCAATTCTCTTTCTTGTTCTTTTAAATTTCTAATTTCTACTACTCAGACTTTGGATCTTTTTCAAACTTTTCAAAACCAAAATCTTGTGACCGTTGCCCCTACCCTACACCCTACCATACACTTTTCTTTTCCACTCCCCACTCCCCACTACTTGTAAAAGGATAATGCCCTAAAGGCAAAAAAAATTATATTTTTAATTTTTGTAAAAAAGTAAACTAATTGGGATTTGGGAGTGCTATTTTCAGATCATTCAAGAATCCCAAATCCAAAATAATAATACTGGAATTCTGGCAATATATACCTTGATTCGCAAGCATCATATTCATATTTCATACCGCACAACTTCAGGTGATATTCTTCAACTTCAAGGCTCATTTTTTAATGCAAGTCCTTCTTCAACACACAAAATAAGCATAACACTAAGAGAGCAAGAGACAAAGGTTACATATACCATCATTTATGTACAAAATTGACTGCAGTATGTAAACAAAAAAGACCAACTTTCCCATTTCTCCTTGAATGTAAACAACCTAGTGGAATCCAAAGAAGTAATCACTATATAACATCAAATAAAACCCAAAAACCAGCACCACCACTCTCACTCCCTACACAACAACTTTTGAGCCCCGCCCCGATTCTGGATACAGTATATCATCCACACTCGGTCCGCTCCATTGCTGATATATAAAAAAAAATCTTTACTGTCAAACTTCCTTTTGATCTTCACCTTCCTCTTCCTAATTCCTTTGCACCAGTTATTCATGCCATTAATATGGAGGCATGTATATATGTTAGCATCCAGGCCCAATGATAGATAATCGGTCCTCCATGTTAACTCCTGTATCGTTATTCGCATCACCTCTGCTTCCTTTAACCTCTTCATTGGATGCAAGTCTAATCTTGGCGGATAACTTCTTAACTTCCTCAGATGTATAAATGTAAATCTTCCTTACCATGCTGCAGAACTCACTGCAGTCAAACAACAAGAAACAGCGCCATTGGCAATCTGACATAAACCAAAGACAGAAATGAAAAATGTAATCTATATAAACAGTAAGCCAAATGAGCTTACTTCCAAGGATCATCCCCAACCATCATCATGTCATCTTCATCATCAGTGTAGACAACCTGCCATTTCTTCGTCGATCCACTAAGCTCACCTTGGATGTCAAACATCTCCTCCAACTTCCTAAGCAAGTCCTCATATCGGTCAAATCGTGTCAAATCAACTGCTCTTCCAACAGCAATCCCTTGCATGTGAACCTGGGAAAACTCATGCAAATTATAGCTTTAGTGACTCTCAGATGAAGAATCTAGAATGCTTCCTAATTGAGGGCACAGAGAAAGGAACAAGAGAAACTAAAAGCACATTGCGATATCTCAAATATTCTCTTCAAAATGTCACAATTCCAATCCACATAAATGCCAAACGGGTTACCTTAGTGCAACTCCTGATTTGCCTGCTTTGCAACTCATGGGGAGATCTCAGACATGATTTCTCAGGCTCACAACTTAGTGAAGGGATTTCGGACCGATTAATGTTTGAAGGTTCAGAATGCTGGTCAGATTCAGCATCTAAAGACGGGACCGGGCGATCATACCCTGCAGTTCTAGACACACTAACTACTGCTGAAGTTTCTTCTGTATTACAGTTGTCAACAAGTTGAATCCCAAACAGCCTATAGCCAATCCCAGCACCCTGTTTCCTCTCTCCAGAATCTTTGTTAACGGCAGAAGCAAAAGAGTCTGTCACACTTTCCACTCTATTAGATTTGGACCAATACATCGAGTTCTGGGAAATGCAAGCCGCTGGACTATTGCTACTAAAGCCAAGTGAGTTGGTCTTTGCTGTGGTAGAGAACTTGGGTGATGGATAGAAGTCTCGTCCACGTTGTGGATCGTTGTATGAGAAAGGAGTGTCAACAGGTGGTTTCCACATACCTAATGCACAAAGGTGACAAGAAGCTTATTATTTCATGGTTAGCAATAAAACATTGGCAGTCACAAGTGAGAAACTATGAACTGGAACGCTGCCAAACCAAGTGCAGAAAGATCTGGTGTTGGTGAAGGCAAGATAGATGGTCGGATACGCTTGTTCCTCTGCATTGGTTGAGAGTTTGAAGGAGTAGAAGCAATAAGTGGTTCCAGTTCCCATGGAGAAACTCTTTCAGGGCGTGGGATTGCAGAAGGTTCATCCCATTGGACCTGACAGGTGATCAGACACATGAATACCAGAAAGGACAACATCCAGAAACCATATAAAAAGACAACAATGATGGATAGAAAGAAGGTAAAAACCAAAGAGAGATGTCAACCTTTAAGGATCTCCACTCAGAATCGACCCATCCTGATGATACACTATCACCAACACCAACACCAACAATTGTGCCACTAAACCTACAGTTTAATAAAGATGTAACTACTTAGAACATGTTACAATCTTCCTCAAACAAACACTGATCTAAATCAGATAATACCTTCGTTCAGGAACTTCCTCACCCTCAAATCTCATTTTAAACCTCATCCCAACAGAAAGTTTGTAGTTCCGAGCTTCAAGGTACTTGTTCAGACTCACAATAAACTCAGATCGACTTGTTCTGCAAAAAAAGTGCTTATTCAGAAAAAAAACAAAATTGAGTTAAATTAATGCAGACACATGAATCTTTGGCAGCGTTCCATTTAAAGCTGCATGCAAAGATAAAAAGAATGCATTAATCAGAAAATGATGTACTCAGCTTGCTCTGAATAGACAATAACAACCAACCCCAAAAATCAAGCAGATAAATCTACTTATTTGAAACAAGGAAGAGAATAAAAAAACTATGCTGATTTAAGGTGTGGTTGAAACATGCAGACGGACCACTGGTGTGAAATTCTGTACCATTGGAAGCATAATGGTTTAGCAATTAGAACCACCGACAAGAACAAAAAGTAACAGGCATTTCCGCTAGAGATAGTGCTATCTTCTGATTGTTCCCCATGTGATGAAAAATGGCTAGAAGTCCAAAGTAATTCATAGATGAAGCTACTATATAATCAACATTATGAAATAAAAAAAATCTTTCTCAAATGTTGTAAATGAAATTCCACATGATTCAAGACTAGCATGAAATAACAAAAATCAATATTTGAGCCACCAAATTGGTTGGGCCAGAAGACTCGTGAGAACACAACCTTGGCTTGTAGAAGACAGAAAAAAGAGTTCCAGTTGAAATGGCATGAGAAGCAGTAGCAAGAACTCCAAGATGCATGCTTTGGCTAGATATAACAGAAGATGGCATATTTGTCTGTTGTCGCATAAGCCTCCTTACACCAACTCGAAGCTCTCCATTTTCTCCCCTGGATAAATACGTCATTCATTCATCGTGGCAGTTCTGTTAAAAAAAGAAGCTAAAAACAAAATAAATCTATCATATACATAATATACTTGCCTCAAGAAGATGAATGCATCACCAGCCACTAGCTTTTTTGAGCTGACAAAGACACTCCACCCAGTAGTCAGCAAGTGCCGCCTAGGTTGACCTGCATTTCACATGTTGATCAGTAACAAAGTGAAAATGATACGAACACCATGCAACCTATATCACAATGTAAAGATGACAACATATTACTAGTATATTTTATTGCCTTTTAAGCACAACAGTGTCCGCCTTAACATGAATATGTAAAGAAGCCTTTTACAACCATATGGGTAACAAGAAAAAATAGGGGAAGAAGAAACCTCTTTTCGATAACTTCAAAGTCTTGAAGACCAGCTTCAGGAATTAATTGCCTAAATAACTCATATCACTTATTTATTTTGTTAAGCTGGGAATATCATAGAAAACACACAAGAAGTGGGCTAGAAAAGCCTCAATTCGACCTTAACAAGGCAAAATCAAGGGGGTTACAAACTCATATCATTTCATAATCTGAGAGACAAGAGGCCTTTTGTTCAAGAACATCATGAGAATTCTCTCAAAAAAGAACATCATAACAAACAAAAACAAGCAACTGGAGTGTCTAACACATTTATTACACAACTCTAGAAAAACAAACAATGCCCGACTCAACAGGGGTCCTGGTAAAACCGCCATAACAAACTGAGTGCTCAAGATATCCTGAACAGCTTGCCAACTCAAAGGACAACTGCAAAGCATCATCAAGAGAAGAACAACAGTTGCTAACCTCGAAAAATGTGTCGAAAATGCCATTCACTGCCATGCAGATCAGTTGCAACCAATTCTTGCCACGGTGGTTGCTGAGACATATCCTGGACCAGAGAGAGAAATGCAGTGGAAGAAAATAAGGAAGCGTGTACTACAAAGTCGGAGCAGCCACAGTAACTAAAAGTTTGATGCTGACCAAAGGAGGCAGACAATCATCCGCGTGCCTTCGCAGAACAGAGAAACCACCATGGGTGCTCGTATCAGAAGCAGTAAGAGTCTTGCAAAATGAATGGACTGTGCATCTTTCGGGTTCTGGGAGTGGAGGATCAGGACTACTAACCTCACTTTGCTGAGTTATAGAAAGAAATAATATTATCAATAATAATAGAGCAGATGTAACGGAACATGCACTTGGAGGCATTGTTTGGTGGGAAAAAAGAAGCTTACATCTGATTCAGGAAGCAGTGTTATTTGTGCATAGACTTCATCTGTTTCTGGCTCAGCCTACAGTATAACAGTAGAAATAATAGATGAAGCAAAATCTTAAGTAGAAAGTAGAAAAGGCAGAATATAGGCAAGATTCTTCGTGTGCAAGGAGTACACAAATGTTAGAAATATGCTAAACCATCCTGATGACCCTGATTGGAGGAACAAGGCCACTAGGGTACCCAGGTAAAAATAATTAAAGGTAAAATTATGGTGACATAACTCACCCTTCGCTGAACATTAACCACTTTACATAGGATTTTAGAAGGAAGATTAAATATTGGCATTTGTTGTTCCAACCCCTGATGCATTGAAGCTTCAAGCTACAAAAAGAGGGTGAACTTTTAGAGAGGAAAGAGCATTGAAAGGTGTAAAAAGGAAAAGGAAACAATGATATAGAGATGCAAAAACAACTCAAACTCTGACACAACCTTGTACACCAAATTCATTGATCAATTACTATTCTGAATACCTGTTCCATGTGACCTTGTGGAAAATAATAAACTCGCTCCCCTTCTCGGGGAAGAGAAACAAGAGGTCCAGCACAGGCATGCCATAGTTCCTTGTACAAAGCATCATTGCAACCCCCTGTTAACAGAAGGACATGGATAAGTGACAATGGTATGGAAGTTGAAAAGAGGACTGCTGTGAGGTAAAACCAGTAACATATGATATTCAAAATACTTCCGCTAACAAAAGTTGGCAAAACAATCCATTTTTTAATGCATAATCAAGTTATGACCCAAGAATTTGAGAGTGAACAACTGCACATGCCATCCATTCACATCCAGTGATCACAAAAATACATTTCATAAATGATATTGGACGAGAATATTGTCATTCCAAGTGAAAATAATCACATCCTCAGTCTCACAAGACAATTTTTTTCCTACACTTTGCAACTATAAAACCGTCGCATCTAATACAAAACCATTAAAATAAGGAAAACCTTCCACCCAATTTGCTACGCTGAAGGGAAAAAGGGAAATGTAACTTGCTGCCTTTCAAATCAATGCATCAAGCAGCCATCACAAATTCACAAGATCCATACTCAAGCACATGTCAGTGTGCTCTTTATGCAAGGAAATGTATAACACCACTATCATTTCACATGCCGTAGTTCTAATAACAGTTTCTTTCTAGTTTACAATGGAAAAGCAGCATCCATAAATCACAGAGATTGGAAAAGAATTGGAAGAGAGTAAAAGCTGCAAACCTGCAAGTGAGTGTCCTCCAGGGGAATGACTCGTACCCGTAAAAGCCATAACAAAACCAGACCAAATCCTCAAAATAGCAAACAGGAACCTGCTTTAAATGAGTAGTTAACATTAACATTAGAAGAACCCAACCATCATATCCCCACCAGACAAAAACAAGCTCATTAATGCATTTACTATCACTAAATGACTGCAGATTGTTCAGTGATTTGTTATCACAAAAAGGCTGCCTTAACTACTCATCATGTGTCAGTGACATTGAAGCTCTCCCTATTTGATTTCTTCCTTCAATGAAGCAACCCAAACCAAGAGAAGATAAATAAACTGAGAAAAGTTATTTTTTCATGGGTTCTTGTATAATTCCCAATTTTACAAAGAAGAAAGTTTATGCAGCTTAAAACAAGAACAAATAAAAATCAGAAGAGGAGACATTTTATGCAAACATTTCACAGAAACACACGCAACAAGAAATCCATGATCACAAAGCTTAAAACAATAGTGAAGAAACACAAGACATGATTAGGGATCTGACAAAAGCACCAGAAAAAGGAACTTCCTTTAATTTAGAATCAAGAACACCACACAGTCTCTTCATTTTAGCCTCATTTTCTCAGCAACTAGACACACCCGCGTCTAAATATCAACAAAGAAGCATACCTTTAGTGAGGAGAGCTTGGAATCCGCGGGATCCAACACACCAGAGATTGGATCGAGAATTATATAGATACAGTGAGAGAATATATAAATATGTATATGTATTTTGTGTATTATGAGTTGTATATTATATTATACTTTATATTGTATAATAAAATTATAAATAAGCGTGTATGTGCATATATCGTCAATGTTTGGTCGAAGCCGACACGACTTGCCTTTGGCTCTCTTTGTCGGCTCTGCTACCTCCTCTTTCTTTCTTCCTCCCTTCTCTCTCTATTACAGTACTCCACCATGCACACGCGCACACCTTACAAATTTTCTTCTCCCATCTTCCTTTTTCATTCTCTCTCTTTTTATCTCCATCTCTTGATTTCTTTTCTATTCTTTTAGCTTTTGGTGAAGTGTAAACAATTTTACACTTAATTTGACGTTTGGATCCCTAAATTTTAGTCTACGATAATATTGAATTTTGTCAAACTTTAAATTATGTCATTAGAAACCCTAGTAGTGAATTAAAAATAATTTTTTATATTAAAATATTATTAAAAAATATAAAAGGAAAAATTAAAAAAGAATATATAAAAAAATTAGAGATTTAATTTTTTATGATAATAATTTTTATTAATTAAGTAAAATTTTAAAAAGTGAGAAAAATAAAAATTACTAATAATTAAAAAATATTTTTAAAAAAAATATTAAAATATACTATAAATAAAAATTAGTGCTCCCTCCGGTCTCGATTAATTGTCATTTTACTATTCCAGTACGTATTTCAAGGCGGCCGGAATAGTAACTATATGATCTCGAAAAAATCCGAAATTTTTTTTCAATGTACGTGAAGGATTAATATACGTTGTAAAAAAATTTCGGACTTTTTCAAGGTCATATAGTTACTATTCCGGCCGTTTTACAAGGCAGCCGGAATAGTGACAGTGGACAATTAATCGAGACCGGAGGGAGTAATATTTATCTGTCAAATGGGGGAAATCCATTTTCAACACACTATTTAAACCTTAGCAAAGGAAAATGAAAATAAATTGGATAAACTTTAGTAAAAGTCTTGAATTAAATGTTAAGAAATAATCTATTATAGTATAGTAAAGTTAAAGGTGAAAGAATGTATCATTATGTTGATGTCATATCATTATTTAAGCAACCTCACTTGATATCATATAAGCTTTCATATTGTATTCTTTTTAAATAATTATTAAAATGTAATTAATGTTTCAATTATTGATAGAATATGAATATATTTTGGAATATAAAAGACTACAACTTAAAGATTTATTATAACATTAAAATATAGAATATATTAAGTTAGAATGTAAAATTTTATTAAAAATATACAATACAAGAAGGAAATAGAAAAATGAAAAAAGAGACATGATAAAATAATAAAATAATTAAAAATATGTGAAAAATATATATTAGTACTAAAGTCATGCTACAAGAATAATTCGTAATTTTTACATATGCTTAGTGATATTTAAAAGGTTAGGTAATTTTTTTGTAAGATAGGTAATTATTTTTTTCAATAATTGAAGTAACTAAATATTTTTAAATGTACATTAAATTTGTATATAAATAATAGGTAAAAAATAAAGTGAAAGTGAATAATTAGGGCTTATTAGGTATCGTTTCTGTTTTTGGTTTTCTATTTTTTTCCTGATTTTTAAAACACAAAACAGAAAATGAGAAACCACCTTTTCTGGTCTTTAAAATTATGATTCTGTTTTCATAAATTTTCACTTAAAAGAATAAATAAAAAATAAAAAATTATTTTACTAAACTCGTTTATGTTTTTTTTTTGGGAGAAAAAATATAAAATCAGAAACAAAAACAATAACAAATAAGCCCTAAGGAACTAGAAATAAAAAATAAGAAATAAGAAAATGTTATAGTATACAAACGAATCATACAAAATTACTTGAAACTTTCTATAAGATATCGAAATTATTTAAGGGCAAGTCAAGCAATTTTGATAAATACAATTGAGAAGTAAGTATCATTTAAAGAAGTAAAAAGTAAATCAAATATTAAGATAAAAATTCATAAGACTACAAAATAACAACAATCAGAGCAAATAAGTTCTTAGCACAAAACTCCCCCTATCTAAAAGCATATATGCTCTCTTTATGAAAAGTTGTCATATCAATCAAACACAAGAGGAGCAATACGCATACAAGAAGCTTAAATAGCTACAAGCACATAAAGTAAGAGCATTCAAAACTGTCCCCTTCTCTCTAGTTCTTATAGAGAGAAAATCCTCTGATTGAGGCACCAGAACTCTCTGTGCCAAAAGAATCTCTAGATTTTGGCGCGGCTCTTCCGTCTCTCTCATGGGAGATGGAGACCTCTAACGCCGGCTATGGTTAAGCTAGGAGGAGGGTCGATTTTGTTTTACTTTTTTGTAAAAAATAAATTCTTGAATTTTTTCAGGTGGTCTCTACAAATGGTGGTCGTTATTAGAGGTTGTTCTTGCAAAGACCAAGTCTATTTGTTACTGGTTTGTGGGTCGTGTAGGCGGATCTTATTGGTCAAGTGAGTTGTATTGGTTTGGCCAGAGTTGGTCACTTGTGGCCAGATCTAATCATGTGAGGGAAGAAAGGTTTGGGCTCAAGGGTATGTAGTAGAGTTGGAGGTGTGTGTTTTCCCGCTATGGCTCCGCTATAACTTGATAGAAATCAGAGTTTTTTAAAAACGGCAAGGTGTTGCATTTCTAGCAACTTTGTTGTAGTATCTCTTCGGTAAAGGAGGTGAGTGTCGATCACGATGTCGTGCCGATGACATCATAATATCGGTCACTTCTTTGTTCCACTTGATTTAGGAGCTACTTGAAGCCACGTCTCATAACAGGAGGAGAACGATTGGCTGGAGTGAGAAGTTTTTGAAGAAAATGGTTGGCAAGTTTGCAAAGAGGCGACAACGAGTGATCCATTTTTAGAGATGGTGGCTGCCAAATCCCAAACATTTTATTCTGTTATGGTATACCTGCTTCCTTAGCTGTTGAGCTGATGAGTTAAGTCTACTGGACCTGATGCTCATTTTTCTGTATTTTTACGATTACTTGTCTTAGCTTTGGGCTACTTTTTGTTTTCTCTTCCTAGTTTGTTTAACCTTTGTTTGGACTTTGGTATGATAAAAATAAAATAAAGTAAGAGCATTCAACACATAGCAAAACACAAATGAGTATAAATAAATTATTAGCATAAGAATTAAGGATAAAAAAGCCCTTAGAAACATAAAGGTTGAATCTTTGGAACAATTCTTCAAGGATTAAGCTTTCAAGCTAAATCTTCGAACATTGAGCCTTTGGGTCACAACTTTCATCAAAATAACAACATTGATTTTCATTGGCGTTCCGGCTTACCTATAAAATAAATTATTTTTCATTTGGTATCCAGATTCTTTTTTAGTCCTTGGAAGGTAGTACAAGTATCTTTTGGTACCAATATGTGTTTTACCTTACTAAACCCTTTCCTAAGATAACAAAAGTAAGATACATGATTATATTTCCCTCAATAATTGCAAATTAGTAAATGTTTATTGTGTTGTGTATAAGCATTAACATGTGATGTGCTTGCATGTGAATGTGATAAACTAGCTTTTACAAAAGAATTCTTAAAATTATTTTTGTATGTAAAGAGACTAGTACATTGGGTTATTAAGTCTATTTATTTATATTTTCTAACCCTCGTTCTTTTAATTTTTAGCCAGCTTATTAAGCCCATAAAGTTGACCCATTTCCCTTTCTTTTTGTTGCTACAAAGATTAAAAGAATGGTTTTTTCTACCATTCTCCCCCATAGTCTTCCCTTTCTCTTCTTGTCTCCGTTCCACCTAGAGGTGTCAATTCGGGTCTATGGGTCAAGGACCTTAACCTGTAGACTCGAGCCCGAGACCCGAGTCGGGCATTATACGGGACTGGGAAAGTAGACCCGGTCCCGACCCGGCTAGTTTTTTCGGGTCCGGGACAAGACCCGCAAAAAATTAGACCCGGATCCAATAATTTGCAATTGGATTCGGGGTAAAAAAAAATTAAGGAAAATTGTCAAATTGAAATTAAAACAGATCAGATGCTCAAGGAAAAAGAAATCATACAATCCAATTATCCAAGTCAGTGAACAACTCAAAAGAAGCTAGACAGAAACTTTGAAGATATCAATTTAAAAAATTCATCATTCATGATATAACTAGATTAATTCTCTCCAATATCGTCTCCATCTTCGAGCTCTAATTCATTCACATTTAAACAAAAATCATCGAACTCATTTTTTTATTTTTGCACAAACATAGCACAAACACGTAATTAAAAATGAGTAATACGCAAACGAATGATTAACTTATACATATTAAAACAATATTAATAAGATGAGAATATAGAAAAAGATTACCTTCAGATCCATACAACCAATCCTTAGTGCAAATTAGAGCCTTAACAATTTTCGGTAAAAACGCACTTCTCTACTAATCAAGCACTCTACCACCAATTCTAAATGCATTCTCAGAAGCTACGGTTGAAATCGAAATGATAAGAATATCATGAGCCATTGTAGCAACTTCAGGATATCAAAATTGACTAGACTTCCAAAACTCTAGAATATCTAATGGAGTTCTCCTATCAATCCTTTGATCATTCAAATATTGCTCAAGTTTCGACTTTTGAGGCATATCATCCATTTCAATCGCATCAAATTCCTATAAAAGAACAAAATTAATCAAACACATATTTAAACAAAACTAAACCAAATTAAAGCATACATTTATAATAAATTTATACATAACATACCATTAACCTAGTAGTAATATGTTTAGGAAGGACTTCCATTGCTTGAAAAGCGTTTTGACTTCTACAAAACGCTGAAGTGGATAATGAAGGAGGTACAATTGATAAGGTCGACGCACCTTGAGATGAACATATAGGTGTAGCATACTCCATGAAAA
Organism: Viola odorata; assembly: GCA_963691705.1. Classification (NCBI taxonomy): domain Eukaryota; kingdom Viridiplantae; phylum Streptophyta; class Magnoliopsida; order Malpighiales; family Violaceae; genus Viola; species Viola odorata. The sequence continues at coordinate 19,096,758 of OY829540.1, read as the reverse complement.
GTAGCATCAACTTTTCTTTTAGAGAGTTAGCCTTAGAATGTCCAACACGCTCACCATAAACCATTTTAAAGCACCACTTAACAAAAGTAAATTTGTATCGGGGATCTTAAATCACAGCAAAAGCTAAAATCTCACTAAATTCCCCCCTAATACTTAACAAATTTTCCATACATAGGTTCTACCATGGTCCTCATAAACTCATCATCACTACCCATTGCTTCTATCAAGTCATCTAGGTTGAAAATAAACCAGGGAAGTACAAATTTGCAGTTGGATATTTAGTTCCCGAGAAAACAATAGGCATATCATAAAAGACGCCCAAAAACTTAGACACCTTCTCTATAATATCCCATTCACTTTTGGATGGATAACAAGATGTGAAGTTTGTATCAACTAACGCTAAAGTTACCAAAACCCGACGGTAGTAAATAACACTCTCAAGCATGAGATACGTTGAATTCCACCTAGTTGGAACATCTTGTTTCAGACTTGTTCTACCATCAAGTGAACAATCAACAACACATTCTAAAAAAAAATTCTTCCTAGCTTGAGATCCTTTCACATACTTGACACTTTCTCTAACTTTCTTCACAGCAGGATCCACTACTTTTTCTTTCAATCCATCTTGAACATAGAGATTAATTATATGTGCACAATATCGAATGTGAATATAATCTTTATTAAAAAACATCACTCCTCTATTACTTAACTTTTCAATTAATAAATCAATACATGAGTCATTAGATGAAGCATTATCCAAAGTAATTGTCATAAATCTTTTGTCTACCCCAAGCGGTCAAACATGATAAGAGTTTTTGAGACAAACATATACCATTGTGAGGAGGTGACATATATCTAAAGTTTAAAATTCTTTTATTAATCTTCCATTCTATCAATAAAATGAGTTGTCAAAGTAATATATCCTTCGGTGGTAATAGAAGTCCAACAGTCAGAAGTGAAGCTAATCTTACTCGGTGCTCGTTGTAACATAGCTAAACTTTTACTCTTCTCCCTCTTATACATTTTAAGAACGTCAACTCTACAAGTATTTCTACTATAAACACTTAAATCTTGCCCCCGGAGATAACGTAAAAGAGCTCTTACACCCTCCCACTCAGTAAATTGAAATGGAAGATCATGGTTGATAACACATTATGCCAACAAATCTCTAAAAACAACGCTATCAAAAGCAGGTTTTATTATGTTGCTCAATTCTGCATATGGTCATACTATTTGAGACTAACCTGATTCGGGTTGAGATTGCACAAAATTTTGACAAGTTCGAGTATGCTTTTTCATATTGTTAGTTCCATTACTAGACTTGTACTTGTACCTTATTCCACACTTCTTACATTTGGACCATCTACAATATCCCCTCCAGTAGCCGACAATAAATAAAAAAATTCCCACCATTTTGAAGTGAGAGTTTTCTTCCTTTTATTACTTGGAGTTGTTGTAGGTGGACCATCATTGTTTCCTTCTTCATCTGTTGTTGTATTCCAATTAGCTTCCAAGGAGTAATCACTGTAATTTTCCATCTACATTTGGAATAAATTTTGTATATTAGAACAAAACTAGAACTTATAGCATACACTTCAAAGTTGTTTATTGTTCTTATTCTTTTTCATAGGAGAAATAACAAAGCTGACAAATATGCAGGAAAAAAAACAAATCCAAATTCACAGAATTTACATGAGCACTCTGTAGAACATCTCTAAAATGTTCAGTAATATCCTAACTCCTAACAAAATGTGAGTCTACTTCACAATTTTGACATTGAAAATATAGTATCAGAGGCTTGCCCAAAAGATTATGGTACAGGTATACCAGTACTTTATAGAATAACAAACATAATGAAACATAGAAAATAAATTTCCACTTACTTATACTGAGCGGATGGATTCTGAGAGAGAAACAACAAAGCCGAGGAAGTATTTGAAGGAATCGGAGGAGTGGAATCGGCTGGAATCGACCGAGGAGGCGAGGAGAATGGAGAAGAACAGATGACAAGAGCTGGAGCAGATGAGAAGATGGAGCAATAGAATCAACAGATTGTGATCAGCGACGGAGGAGAATGGAGAAGAGAAGAAGGTCTGTTGTTTGTGTTGATGCCGAGAGAATGAGAATGAATGAGATGAGAATGAGATTGGGGTATATTAATTAGTCGGGTCTGCATTTGGTCAGGTCAGACCCGGCTAGGTTCGGATATCACTCGGTCGAGACCCGAGCCCAATAGGGTCGGGTCTGTCCCGACCCGACCATAAAATGAGCCTAAAAATATAGTCTCGGTCCCGACAAATGGCCCGGGTCCGGGTCTCTGGGACCAGTTGACAACCCTACTTCCAACCCCTCTCGTTACCTCTCTCCTCTACACATATTGTATGCCTTTGTTATTTTTTATAAAAAAAAAACTAAGAAATTCTATACTCTTGCTTACCTAATCTCCCTCCCCATCAATTCATTTTTTTCTTTTTTAGAAACTTCATTTCTTTATTTCTTTTGTTAGATGTGTTGTAGCATTATAGTGATGGTTTTTAATAAAAAAATCAAAGACTTTCTTAATTTTATTTTTTGTAACTATCTATTTATATTTATTGAATGATGTTGTAGCCGAAAAGGTGGTTTTAGCGTGATGGTTGTGGTGATTCGACTGGTGACTGGGGCAGTGGTTACAGTAGTGGTGCGGTGGTGGTAGTGGATTTGTTTCTCTTCTCAGTAATCTTCATTTATTTATTCTTCCTCATATGTGTATGAAAAAAGTGGTGCAAATTTTTTCTCTTTCGATTTTCAATTTTTTTTATGCAAGCAAAGTTTTTTTTTCCGGCTTGCAATTGTATATCTTTAAATTAATTTCTACATAAATGAAAAATAAAGTATGAAGTGTTTCTCCCTTCTCTCTCTTCATTCTCTTTAATAAGTTTTTTTTTCTTTATCAGGTGATGCAGTGTAGCTGGAATAAAAGATTTCATAGGCAAAATTGTGTGATTTACCTCGAATAAGAATTGTAAAAATAGGTTTGGGTATGGTAGATCTAGGTTATATGATGCTGAAAAATAAGAGAAAATAAAATACGACCGACAAGTGTTCTCTACGCGCCGCCACACATGGTCATTTTGGAGGTCTCCAATAGCAGCCCTTGTGAGGTACATTTTTCTTCATATTTTTTATGAAATAATTTTTCATTTTTCTCAATTTCTGAATTTAGAATCTGTATTTTTTGGTCCATTTTTTCTTTAATTTTGGTTTTTTTTTTGGATCTATTTTGTTGGATTGTTGATGCAGATCTGGTTTCAAATTGTGTGGTGGTTGTGGTGGTGGTTAGACGGTGGTGGTGGCAATAGTTATGGCGGTGGGTGGTAGTACTAGAAATGTTGGTGGTGGTGATGAAGATGGTGATGAGTTGCTGTGATGAAAAGAAGAAGACAAAAGAACAAAAAAAAGGGGTAAAAATGTCCCTACACAATCGAAAATAGAACAAAGATAAAAGTAACACCGTTAAAAAACTCATTTCACTTTATAAATATAAATTAAGTCCACTAGCTTCCTTAAAAGCAAACTTATTACAAGTAAGCAACAACTTTTCATTTTCAACAATTAAGCTAATATTAAACATTCTAAGCTTATCTAACTCATTTTTCATCTCAATTAATTATATTATTAATATTTTTTCATACTCAACAAACAATTCATTGAAAATAACTTGCAATTCATCAAAATAATCTTTAATGTTATCACTATTTATTACAAGATGTTACCTCATTATCGCTTTCATTTTTGCTCATGAGGCAATACTCTAATGAATGCCCATTACTTGTTGAAGTAGAAGAAGAACTCTCACTAGATGAATCTTCATTCATTTCCACTTGAGCTAAAAGGCAAAGGTTGGAGGCATTCTTCACTTTTTTGAATGAGACTAAGCTAGTTGCAAGATCAATTTCCTTATCATCTTGACTCCATGTAGCTTGCATAGCTTTTCTTCCTTTCTTTCCACTCTTGGGATGCTTCTTTTCGGAATTGCTCTTGTTTTTGTCTAAGAGAGGACAATGACTTTTATAGTTGTTCCCTTAGTTTTTCAAGGATCATAAAAAACTCATGACTAATGGGTTTTGAAGCATGACTTCAAGGTAAAAAATTAAATTTCTAGCCATCAGAACCAAGGTTGTTTATTGATGCAAGAACTCGGAAGTATTATATCAATCTCCAAAAACTAAAAACCAAATCGAAAAATCGAGAAACCGGAAACCCGTTTCATATATATATATATATAGTTTTTAGAGATGGAGATCCGAACTAGACTGTTTATTTTCGGTTAGGTCTGGTTCTCCACTCTATGATTTTTTTTTTAAAAAACGGATTGAATTAGACCGAATCAGTTCCAGTTTAGTCAGATTTTTGTACACCCTGTAAATATTTGCTTCCTTAAGTTTCTAATGAGTTGAAAACTTGATATTTATAGTTTTGAGAGGTTTATGACAATTTGAGATATTTTGTGTCTTAAAAGGAATTCAAAATGAGATAAAAGACAACTGGAGGAGAGTCTGATCGGTATATCGCTCTGGCTTGACTAGTGTACCGCTCCATACTAAGAATCTGCCCCATCGAATATTTTTTTTTCTTTTTAAGGCTAAAATGCAAGTAAAATTGAACTATAAATTGAAATACACTTACAAACAATAATTACTAACAATTAACCATTTAAATGATGGTGAAGTAATCATTCTTCAAAACTTTAAGACCTAAAAATACACTAATAAAAATTACATTAATATAATTTAATTTGTTACTTGTAATCATAGAACTAGAGAGTCCATTTGAAATTTTGGCCTATTAAACATTAATAATATAATTAATTAATTTCATTGAAAAAGAAAGTGATGATACGACGCGTATTAATATGTTCTTTTCTTTTTCCATACTATTGTTTGAATTAACATGTGTAAAAATGGTAAGGAAAAAATTTATTTGAAAAATATAATGAATCTTTTTTATTTATACTTTCACCAATGTTTAGTTAGTTTAAATTAATTAAAAATACAAGTGTGCTTTCAAATGTTTGGTAGAAATGGCGTCGCCAGGACTCGAATCTCACAATCCCATTTTTTTCCTTCCAAAACCGGCTCCTCACCTTTCAAAATACGCAAGCTCCCCTCCCCTCCAGAGAAGTAACCAGTGAAACAGTGAGAACTCCTAAGCGAAAGGGAAAAAAAGATGATTGTAAGAACTCCACTGCCGAAGCGTCAAAGAGAAGCCATCGTAGAATCCCCTCCGGTCCAATCAGACCGACTTCCTCATGAGCTCGTCATCTACGAAGACGAACCGCAACCGCTCCACCATGACACCCATTCCGATCAAATGCTTTGCCCCTACCAATGCCGCCAAATGGTCCGTTAAGCACTTCTTTCTCATGTTTACATCCTCCAAAACGTCTTCTCGCTTTTCCTTTGGGTAAGCGTTTATGCTTGTCCTCCTTTTGCAGGTGAAATCTGATTTCTTAGACGCGCTGAGCGGAGCTGAGAAGAAGGTGGCCGAGTATGAAGCTAGAGTGGAGGAGTTGCAAGAGAAGTTCAACAAATCTGGTTGATTGTCGCCCCCTTCTTTTAACAAGCTGATATTTGAATTGTAACTAATATATATATTTTCCTCTCTCATTATTGTTGTATTATTATTGTTCGCCTTTGGTTAGAGAGTGAGAGGAATGGGTTGCGAGAGAGGTTTTTGTATGCAGAGCAAGAGCTCGCGGCAGCAAAAGGGAGAGAGAATGCCTTGCAAGAGAAGATGTTGCAAGAGGTGACCGAGTCACAAGAGCGGTTTAAGAAGCACTTAGAAGCTTATAGTAAGCTTGAGGTTGGTAATTTGTTAGTTTTGCTTTTAGTTATTAATTAAAAGAAACTTTTTGTCTGTTTTGACAACAAGGTGGATTAATTTTAAGGGTTCATTTGGTGTTGCATTTGAAACTGCAATTGGTGTTGCATTTGTATCTGCAATTGGTGTTTGGTTTCTGAGGTCAAACATGTGTTCTGGAAAAGCATGGGACAAAACACTTTGACGCTGTTATAACTCAATCCTGAGGCACAAGCTTAGTTGGCTATATATGTATGCTTCTTTGGGTGCGTTTTCATTTTGTTGCTAAGTTTTTGTGATTTTGATTAGAATTTTGTTATTAATACAAGTTATGGATCTATATATATTTGCAGAAAGTTCCCAAAAAGCATTTTGTTAGTTTTGTGTCATGAATGTAATTCGTTTACGGTGTTGAATAGTGGGAAGCATTTTATTGTTTTTCTTTTAGATAAAATGTAGGAAGAAACTGCCCTGTCTTATATGCCTTCACATTCCTCAAGTGAGAATCAGCTGTCCTTACCATATTTTCTTGTTTGTTTTGGAAAAAGAAAACATGTTGAAAGTTGAAACTGCAGTTGTTCTTGTTCTTTTTGAACAGATATTAATATGTATGTAGTATTTTTAAACAACGAATTGTAATTCTTTCTGTGTTGCTTTGCCTTGTTAATTACGGAAGTATTTAACCATTTCTTATTGGTGTTGCTTTTCTAGGTGAAGTTTGAGAATGAAAAGAATCTTCGTACCAAAGCCGAGTCATCAGCGGCTTCTGCTGAGGACAAAGCAAGAGTTTTAGATGGGAACCTTAATCAGCTCTCTGAAAGTATTGAAAGAGAGAAAAGACGCCTCAATAATGAACTTGCACTGTTGAAAAGAGAGTCCAAATTTTCTGTTTCCAGAATTGGTGCAGATGTGAGATGACAAGTTTTGGAATGTCTTTGTAATTAGATCGCCAATGAGCTTATATATTTCTTAACTTGCACATTTTCTTACTCTTAGCTAGAGAAAATGGAATGCAGAGCTAAACATGCAGAGAAAGAATCAGAGCTGCTGATGGGGCAGCAGGAAGATCTAAGAAGACAACTCAATGAGGTTTATTTTTTATAATTATGTTTTTATAAGCTCAAAGTTCAAGTATGGTTAAATTTCTGTTATGTTTAAATGTATGACACGAGGATTGCTCTTACCCCAAGAATTCCTGTCTGTGATGTTTCTGTTTGCAGTCTTTGCAGCAGAGAAGTGAATTAGAGAAGGAAATATTAAGTTTCACAGTTCAAGAAGGTTCTTCTACTGATAGCAGTATTCTGGTTAAGCATCTGCAAGAAGAGCTAAGAAATTATGTGAGTTTGGTTTGTACTTTCAGTGCATTGGTGCCTTTGTATTCCTTGCTGTGCACTCCCTCATTTTAGGACATACTAACAAACTTAGCTTTTCTTCAATCTCCAAATTCGTTGTTATTGGAGTAAGAGGCTTTCTTGATTTGTTGGCTGGCAATGTACGGAATGCGTGGGAACTTTTGACGTCGTTTTGGCTCAGTCAAACCCTTATGTGATGCAAAATCTTATAAGGCTTAAAAGATATTGAAGTTGAATATTATTAATGAATTTTATTGATTAGGCTAGTTTCACATCAGATACCATCGGGGGTTTTACTAGCACTAATTCTTCCTTTCACATATGCTCAGCCTCTTGAACCACATTCTATGCTGCTAGTTGTGTCTATTTTGGAGGTATTGTTCACTGCTAACCCTTGCAAGGTTCTTTGACCTGGTTACTGAGGCTGCTGGAAAATTAGCAGCCAGCTCTTGAGGACTATTATTGTATAGTGGAATTGGAAAGCCATGAAAGTGTTTTGAATTGTATGATATAATACATGCGAATTAAGATATAGTTTTTTGCATGTATGTGTTTATATATTTTTAAAGGGCATGCTAGTGCTTTACAACATGAGATGATATTCAAATGATAAGAACAAATATGATGTTTGGCTGCACCTGGTTATGTGAGTGTACTATTTTCATGATCATTCTTGTCACTTAACTTTTTTAGTTTCTTGTATCATATTTATGTTGTTGTGCTGATTGTTATGTAATATGTAAAAGAACTTTCAGTTTTAGCTGTGATTTGTTAATGTTTGACATTTTACTAGGAAGCTGAAGTGAGAGAAGCAAGAAAGCTGAAGTCATCTCACGAGAATATTGAGTTACTGAAAGAAAAATTATTGGAAGAGAAGGGTCGAAGAGAGAGGGCGGAGTCAGAATCATCCAAGTTACAAGAGTATGAGATAAATATGAGGAAGTTGGAGGATGAATTGTCTTCTTGGAAGATGATGATTAAAGACATCCCAGGCATTTCATGTTATGATGATGTGCCTGTTAAGTTTGCAGCTTTACAGAAGTATGTGTGTAGCTTTGAATTGAATATTACTTGATGCTTCTTATAAAGAACTGGAATGGAAATTTTACGATGTCTTTTAATAGCTATCCGTTCCTTGGAAGTGGCCTGTTTCAGGCAGCATTGTTCTGGCCTACTTTCGCTTTACTACCCTATACTCTCAACCCTGTGTCTCTTCTTCCTCTCATTTTGCAGAGACAACTACCTAGTCTCTAGCTTCAATCTCATTACCTCCCTTAAACTTCTTATAATCTGTGAATGTTTTTGAAAATGAATAAATATAGTTCAAAAGGTTTGTGAAAGATGTTTGGTCTATGTCAGCTTTTAGTTTGTATGATGTTTCTGTTTATTCATTATCAGTAATATGATAGCGCATGAAAGGTAAACTCTAGTGGGAGTATGAAGATTTTGCTGTGTTCATAGAAGGTAATTGTGTTTAATTAAGGTTGAAGAAGTTTACAATTTGCAAATTAGAATAAAATTCTTAACACTTACAGGAACAACAAAGGCTGCGATGGTCACAGTTGTTCTGTTACACCCACGGCAATTTTTTAGGGTTACTTAGAGGTAATGATGATACGAAGTAGCTTGAAGAAAGGATTTCTCTGAAATTTTTGGTACTTGGTTGCCTGTCCATAAAGCAGCTTTGTTAGTTGGGGGAGATTATGTTTCTGGAAAAAAACATTTTCTTCTAGAACTCCTGGTCAGTTGTTTTTTTACTATAATAATGTTCTAGAAATATCGAGAACACAAGAGGGAAAGCTTGACTTAATCTTCTATTCTTGTTCTCTGTCTCCTAATTTTTAATTCTTGCTTTTTGATGTAAGTTCCTTTGTTCAATGCAGAGAGGTGATTGATAATATGATGAAGGTAGGTGACACAAATGCACGCTTGAAACAGTTGGAGGTATCCTTGGATGTTGCCCAACTTGGTAAGCAAAGTGCTGAAACTGAGGCCTCATTGGCTAAAGAGAAGGCAGAGGCATTAAAATTAGAGGTCAAGCAAATTGAATTTATGGTAAGATTCTGTTTAGGACTTTTGTTCTATTAGAACTGCTCCTGTTTTTTTTTTGTTGCCTTTTGTCCCTTAAGTTTCAGCTTCTGCAAATTGCAAGTGTTTGCCTTCCTGTTATTTTCTGTAGTCCGTATTCATTCGGTAACGTGCACTTTCTAGTAATAAGTCTAGTAGTCAAATCCGGCTTCTTCGTTTTTGGTGGAATATCAACCTCAATTATCCTAAGGGTTTTATTAAAGATCTATGTTGTCTGTGCTTGAAGTTCTTTATGCTTTGTAGTCTCTGTTGGTGTCTCATTTCTAAGGTTGTCTTTGTTTCTTTTTTTTGGATAATAGGCTGTCTTTGTCCCTCTGACCTTTGGATTGCTATTTAGATCCTGTTTTGCTGTGTTTTCTCTCTCTGTTTTACTTTAGTTACTCCTGAGGCTTTCTTTCTTTTTTTCTATCTAAGAGGCGCTTGCCCAATTTGTGACAGATCCGTACTGCATTGACTGTTCTAGTAATAGTTTACTTGTGTATTGCCATGTGATGCTTTTTTGTGGGCTCACTATGTACTTTAGGAGAAAATTGATCAGTTACATGACTATCAGGATGAATCTTCCTTTATTTACATTGGTTTTCTCAACAACCTATACTTTTTGTTTTTCAATCTATGTATTATTTATTTCCTTGAAAGTATATTGCAGCTTTCCTCAGTCGCTGAAGAGAGAGATAAGTTGAAAAGTATAGTTAAGGAATTAAAGAATTCAAAGAATGATCAAGCAGGGAATGAAGCAGCTAGTGGAAGTCTTCTTCAGGTGTAGTAGATTTATAACTGTTTGTTCCTTATAATGCTTGCGATTGTGATCTTTGCTGATGGTCTTTCCTGGCACTTTGTTTTATTGTTCAGGAACTTGAATCATCTATTACAAAGAAGGATAGTTGCATTAAAGAATTGGAGAGTAACCTACGCTTACAAAAAGAAATCAACAATCGACAACTTGAAGAGATAAAGATGCTCAATGACAGGTTGAATAATGAAGCTAGGAGAATTAAGTCACTGGAAAGGGAGAGTGATAGGCTTCGCTCAGAGATTTCGTTATTGGAATCCAAGGCAGGTTTAGTGATGCTCCAATAATCACTGACTTTTTAGATGTTTCTGTTTTTATTCATAGCTAAATCCCTCAGTATACTTTATTTAGGACACTAAAAGATACCTGTTAGTTTTTTTTTTTGCGGTACGTGGAGTCGTCTTGCTCATAAATACTATGTGGTTTTTTTGAAACACATCCACTGAGATTCTATAGGAAATGTGGATCATTTGTTAGGCTGCTTGTTCAATATCCCTGGGTTTTAGCCCCTGACAGAATTATTGTTGTTTTTCCTCAGCTAGGTCATGGTGATTTTTCTGCTGCAAGTACAAAAGTATTGAGAATGGTTAATACGCTTGCAGTCGATAATGAAGCTAAACAAACTATTGAGGCTTTACGAAGTGAGTTGGAGAAGACTAAGGAGAAGCTACAAGCTATTGAAGAATTGAAGAGTCAATCAGGTATCATACTATATTGTTTAATTTTCTCCTGTATTCAATTTAACCATCCACGTTCATTTCGTTTCTTCTCTTCTTTCTACATCGTTGCTGCATCAAGTGTTTTCTTGTTAAGCGTTATGGAGTTTTCCTTTCTATGGTTGTTAAATTTCTGAATCTCTCCTTTTCCCATGTGTTTGGCAAGTAATTATAAAGGTGCAAATATTCTTGTGTGTTCATCCAGCTAGATGTGATAAGTGCACTGTGTAAAGAGAGAATCGTAAGCAGCAAGTGTTAGATTACACATTGTATTCTGGATCAGGTCTTATTTGATTGGGGATCTGATTCCCCACTGAAATCAAACAGTTCAAGTAAATTTTGAAGAGATGCATTTGCTATATGCTAGAAGTAGGGTTGATTGTAAGCAGTTGTTCTGTTTGCTCATATGATTTGAAGACCACTTAAATGAATGTCAGAGTTGCAATTTTTTTTTAATCAAGTATTTCTGTCTTTTTAAGCATTCCGTAGTACATCTTCTCAATGTTCAACCATACAGTTGCATGATGGTTGTTCTTACTTATTGTATTAATTTAATTGCTTAGGTGATACTGGGCACTTGGTGGACAGCTATATATCGGGGAAAATAACACAATTAAAAGAACAAATTTCGATGCTTGAGAAACGAGAAGAAAGGTAAAGTGTTGTTGATGCATTTACTCGAATAGCTCTATGCAATCATATACCTATGTAATAGCCGGTTCCTTGTGTACTCCTTACCTATGCATGCAGTAGGCAGTACTTATCTACTTTCAATGAATAGTGAAGCAAGTAGGAGACCTGCAAGCATAAAGTAATTTTTATGGTTAATGTAATGTTTCACGTTACCCTCATATTAAAAGACATTCATTCTTCTTGAAAAAAGGACATTGATTGGCATCATTTAATATAACTTACAAGGATAAAGTAACCCTTGTTGTTCATCTAATGTTTCACTTTAGTTCCTTTTTTTAACGAAAAAAGTTAGCAGCCTTTTGATTATAGTTACAAATATAAAGCAATCCTTAGAGTTTCTGATGTTTTAAGTTTAGTCCTTCTCCTTTAAAAACAAAAGATCCTTTAACATACAGTTTGAGAATAGTTTGGTTCCCATAGGTTACATGATTTTTTCACTTTACTCGTTTTCTTAGGTGCTGCAATAACTCCCTTTACTTTAGCATTTCTATTTTAGACTGCTTGTTGTTTAACAATTTGTTAATAATTCCTAAAATATAGTAATAAATCTAGATTATGTGTCTTGGGTAAAAACTTAAGAGGAACATAACAAACAAGAAGAGTAAAGATAGATGCACATTTTGAATATATATTTTTTCTCTTTTTGTTTCTAAAACCATAACAAGTCATGGTGATTAAACCTGTTCTCTTACAATTGTAGCATTTGAATTTCCTGTTGAACAGGTACAAGAATGTTTTTGCTGATAGAATTTCAGTGTTTAGGAGAGCATGCTGTGAACTTTTTGGCTATAAGGTATTGGCTATTTTTCTGTATTTTTTTTGGTAGTGTGTGAATAGCTACGTGCTTTGCCATTTGGTATTGAGATGGAATGCAGGTGCCATTTATTTTGTGGTTTTAAATTAATGCTCACAATTGTCATGGTTTGTTTTATTTAGTATTTATTTTGTACTAAACTGTTGGTTTGATGATTTATGGCACAGATTGTAATGGATGAACACCAGCGGGCTAATGGGATCCCAGTTACTCGTTTTACGTTGCAATCTATCTATGCTCTAAATGATGATGAGAAGCTTGAATTTGAATATGAATCTGGGAATACAAACATTATGGTAAGATGGTGTGCTATGTTTGCACATGACTTGACTTGAAAGTATGAATGTGCCCCCAAAAAACTGTTTTTTCTAACAAGTATAGAATTCTAAGCTCATTTTCCCCCCTTTCCTTCATAATACTATTGCTGTATTGCAACAGGCGAATGGCTACACTTCTCAGTCCGAGATATCCCGCCAGGTATGGATGCTACGTTAGGTCTTGTGTGAGAGTTTTATCATTTAGAAGCCGATGTTATTAGTTGAACACTGAATTGGAAGTTTGTGTTCTTGTATGTAGGTGGATATATTTATTCGCAAAATGAATTCCATCCCAGCTTTCACTGCCAACTTGACAGTTGAGTCTTTCAACAGACGGACGCTATCTTAGCGGTTTTTTTTTGTTTTTTGTTTGGTTTGGGATGGAGTATAATAGTTTGTCGGTTAAATTGTTTGACTCTGTACCTTTTTATTTGGTTGTCCAGAATTTAACCTCGTAATTGGTTTGTTCGTAATTTTCTTTTGGGTATTTGATCAGCATACAAATTATTTTACAAACTAAATTATGTCTTATGCCATGTCACCATCAACTTAAAATTTAGCCAATGTAGCATTATAAATAAAAACAAAGCTTAATGACTTTAGAGGTCCCTATGTTTATTAAATTGGAGGTCTTTACGTTTGTAATTGAACGTTGAGATTCTCATGTTTGTTTAAATGGAGTAAAAAGGTCCTTGTGTTTAATAAATTAATTGTTTTCAATTACTAAAAATTATAAAAAATAATTTTCAATATTAATATCTTACATGATACCATAAAAGATAATTTAATTGCAACTTAGCACTAAATTACAAAAAATTATACATAGTGAAAGATGATCGTTCCACATTGGAATTTGATTTAATTTTAATTAACTAGGTAAAAAACAATAAAAGTGATGGTTTCAAAAATCACATTGGAATTTGATTTAATTTTAATTAACTAGGTAAAAAACAATAAAAGTGATGGTTTCAAAAATAAGAAATGAGTGATCTGAGTAGATGGTAAAAATACTTCAAGACGTAAAATAACAATTAAAGAGTGTAGATTAAATAAAAACAATTGAGATTTAATAATGAAGAAAAACTCCCGGTGAAGACTTATGTTGAGGTTCCAATATTAACCTTCTGAACATTGATATAGAGATAGTCAATTGAACATTGATATAGAGATAGTCAATTCAAATTCGCAGAACAACTATAAAGTTTAATTTCGCTTAAAACTCTTGCTTTCCTCCTATAACAAATTACTTGAAGATACGCTTATCAGAGAATCCTAATCCCCCTAGCAACTTGAAGGTACGCTTATAAGATTTAACTAGAGTGATTGATTAAGTTTGGGGAAAGATTGTTCTACGGTAAGATCTGGAACGCCTAGCTTTTTAACCAAAACCATTTGATTCTTAACCCTAGGCAAACTTGGGTTTGCGTCGGTGCTGCTTAGCTTAAACATGATTACAAACTGACCTAAGTTGACAATACTTATCCTAACTAATTTAAGAGTAGCTAATTCATAAACCAATTGAAGATAAGATAAACAATTAAACAAGAATAAAAAGAATACGAAGTTTCATTAGATCTCATAAAGATCAAATTGGAACCTTAAGTCTTCACTAAGAATTCAATGCTTAGCTACGCATGAAAGTCATAACTGAGTTCAAAATAAAAGAGAAATAAAACATAAGCAAAATAAAATTATGGTTCTATCGTCTGCAACAACCAACGTTTTTGGAGATGTATTTTCTTCCATAGAATCCTCGATGCCTGCGGCTTCTGGTTTGCTTAGTCTTTATAAACGTGGTCTAGGGTATTGAGTCTTCCTCTCCTCTTGGAATTCTTTCTCTTGAAGTGATTGAATTCTAGCTGACTTCTACTCTAATGCAAGCTTCTACGAGAGAGGTTCTGCTACGCTTCAGATGGGCTTTTTTCTCTGGACTTTATCTCACTTGTCTGGTCTGATCATGGCTTAGATGAAGACAACATCTTACGCCTGCTACAACTCTTTTCTATGAAATAGTATTGAAGTGCTTTTTATGGTATTTTTTTTCTAAATGCTTTTAACTGTCCCTTTTCTGGAAAAGAAAGGAGAAAAATAATACTTTTCAGGAGCATCAGTATCACTAACATTTAGATGGAAAAAAGTGCAAAAAAAAGAAGAGCAACTAATCACATTCTAACTAGCACCATCTCTTGGGTATCCATAGATCTAGGAATTCACGCTTGCTTGAGTCTGTGCGTGCCCGAAAAATATGCAATCCTGGACATGAACTTTCATCTTCCTGAAGTAGTCGAGATATCAGATGAAATCGAGAATGTGATCGGAGTTGACCGCCGACGTTTGGTTCTTCGAGTTCTGCCTGAAAGCATTCCAGTCTCATCTCTTTTACTACTCGTGCCGAGTCGGAGTACTTGACTGTTGATTGATCGGATCCTTTCCTAATATTTCCTCCCCTCTCAATCTTATAGGACAACATCGTTTGGGTTGACAGACGTGTTCTTGGTAGGGATGTGGATGAATATTGGATATTAATTATTAAATTAGTGAGTGTGTTAAAGTATTTAACAAAAATGAGGTGATTAATTAAATTAGTAAGTAATTGACAACTTCGACGAATTGATGTATCAATATTGGAATCCCAAGATCCATGGATACCCAGATTGTGATGTACTTTTTGTTTTTGAAAAATAATATCGAAATAGATTAACTCATATTTGCAAGTATAAAAGGCGCGATCTCCTTAGGGCATTCCCCTATCCAAACATTTCCTAAACTGGAAATCAAAGCCAATTGGCTTAACTTATGAGCTGGGATATTCGTTGACCGCCTAGTGTGCATAAAGGAGCAGCTATGAAAAGTAGAAGCCAGCCGTGCCACCTCTTCCAGTACTAATCCTGCATAGCTTAATGGGAATTCTTTATTGGTCAGGGCTAGGATGTTCTGTAAATAGTCCGACTCAATTATAATATTGTCACACCCCCATTGACGAGCCTGCGTTATAGCGTCTCTTAGTGCAAGTGCCTTCACTGTTTGCACCTCAGTTCTATGAGGGAGGTAAAATGCTCCTGAAAAAACCGTCCCACCCCTCGCATCTCGAGCTATAAATCCCAGGCCATTTCCCGTAGCCCCTATCGCTGCGTCTGTGTTCACCTTTACCATCCCTGTAGGGGGAGGTTGCTATTTCAGATCGACAGGTTGAATGATAGGAGGAGAAGACCTATGCTGCGGACCCCATGCCTCCTTGAAATTAGACATCAATTTTTTGCCCCTGATAACTACTTCTTGGAGTGATTTGTCACACTGGCGGAAGATCCTGTTGTTCCTTGACGTCCATATAGACCACATGACTGAGATAAGCCGCTCTATATCCGTTTCATCCAGTGATGTCTGTAGCACTGCTAGCCATTCCACCCAATTGTTTCCTTGCAGCCCCGGGACCCTATCCCAAAAGTCAAACTTTGCCCACATCCCCCTTGCAAAAGGACAAGACAACAACAAATGTGGAGTCGACTCAACCTCCTCATTACAACAGGGACACACTGGTTCCACCAATAGTCCTCGCCTCCTCATTACAACCTCCCCAGGTTTATTCTAGTCGGGAGAGAGCCATTACCCAACCTCCATATGAAATTTTTAAGCTTTGGAGGGATAGTTAGCCCTACAAGAATTTCCACCAACCTCTACTGGAATCCGGGAACTCTTGCGATGTTACCGATGTTAGGCAATGATATCCACTTTGGACTGAATACTTCCCGTTTGTGATTCCCTTCTAGACAAGAGTATCATTCACCTCACTCTGACTAAGCGGTAGGTTTAATATCGCCGATACTTCCTGTGGTAGAAATATTGGCTCCACTATGGCAGTCTTTTAGTACCTGTGTTCCCTATCAATGAGCTCAACTACTATTACCTCCTCGTCTAGACCCGTAACCGGTGCTGAGATCATCCCATTTGCAACCGACGGAAGCCACAAGACTTTCCAAATCCGAATTCGCTCTCCATTTCCCACCCGCCAGAAACATCCTTTATGGAGGACATCCCTTCCTGCCAGAATACTACGCTAGTCGTAACTAGGACAAGATCCTATTCCCGCCTCTAGAAAATCTGAGTGGGGAAAGTACCGGGCTTTTCAAATTTGGGAGAGCAAAGAGTTTGGGTGTTTATGCATTCGCCAACCTTGTTTAGCCAGAAGCGAAAGATTAAATTCCATGACTTTCCTGAACCCTAATCCTCTCACATCCTTAGATCTACAAAGCTTATCCTAGGACATCCAGTGCATCTTACGCTCCTTAGCGTCCCCCCCCCCCCCCCCCCCCCCCCACCAGAATCTTCTTGTCGCCCTTTCCACATCCTCACAGATGAAAATTGTGATCTCAAAATAGCTCATCATATATGTTGGGATGGACTGGATGACCAATTTAATCAGAACTTCCCATCATGCCTAGGACAACTTCTTCTCTTTCCACCCCCTTAGTCTCTTGCAAATCCTATCTTGTATCGACGCGAACATCCCTTTCTTAGCACGACCAAAAGACACTAGAAGCCCCAAATTCCTTTCATGAGATTCCATCTCCACCATTCCTAGTCTTGCTTTCACTCGAGTTTTGACATCTTGGTCTACGTTCTTCCTGAAGCACACTTCCGATTTGTCTAGATTGACCTTCTGGCCAGATGCTTCCTCATATTCCTTCAGGATGTTGCTAATGACCCCTGCCTCATTTTCATTTGCTTTTGAAAAAATGAGACTATCATCCGCATAGAACAAATGACTAATCTCTGGGCTGCCCCGACAGACCCTGTATCCATGTATCCTATTAGCCGAGGCTACAGTTTGGAGCATCTTCGAAAGGCCCTCTGCACAAAGCAGAAATAGATAAGGGGACAACAGATCCCCCTATCGAAGGCCCCTCTCTGGGTAGAAAGTAGGACCTGGGGCCCCATTCAAGAGGATGACGTAGGACACCGATGTGACACATCGCATAACCAAAGATTTCCATCTAGATGAGAATCCCATTCAAGAGGATGGCGTAGGACACTGATAGGCCTTACTCATATCCAGCTTGACACTCATCCACCCTGGTCTAGATCATTTTGTGTTCATCTCATGGAAAATCTCATGGGCTATCAGAACATTATCTGTAATGAGTCTGCCCGGAATAAAAGTACTCTGATTTTTTGCCACTATACTTGGCAGAATTTACTTCAGGCGATTCACAAGAACTTTAGTTATTAGTTTGAAGACGACATTACACAAGCTAATTGGGAAAAACTGGGAGCATTTTGAGGGATTGGTTACTTTAGGGATTAGGGTGATAAAGGTGTGATTGAGGTAGCCAGGGTCTTCCCCATTATTTAGGATTCCAAGAACAACTTTGCAAACAAGATTTTCTAAAAAAGACCAATTTTTTTGAAAAAAAAGCGGAGGCATTCTGTCCGGCCCGGGGGCTTTTGTGGGATGCATCTACTTTAGAGCTTTAAAAACTTCATCTTTTGTGAAAACCCAATCAAGACTCAAATTCATTGAATGGGAAACACGGGGAGTTATAGTTTGTAGGACATTCGAGGACAGGTCACTTCCTTCAGAAGAGAATAAAAACTTATATTATTAATAATTTGGATATTAATTATTTGGAGAATTGACAGTCAATTGATGTTCAGAGATGGAGGATGACTTGGATTGCTCTTATCAGCTTAGTCTTTGTGTCGTGTACTGATTTAAACTCCAGCATATTCTGTCTCCTTGCAACTATGTTTGTTGTCACTCATGGATCTCATGCGTTGATCAACCAAATAGTGAACATTGTGGGTGCTAACTATTTCTGGGCACTTTTGGTGATTATTGTCCATCTCGTTAAGTACTATTTAATTTTTTCATTTAGCCATCCCGAATGGTAAAATTCTTTGCTTTTGTATGCTTGGAGTCTTATTAAGATCATACATAGGTGAAGCAACTGACATGATTTTTGAGTCATGACTACCACCATCCAAAAGAATACCGAAGCACAAAATCTTCTTCAGCTCATACCATTTTGCTTTTATCATCAGACTCTATTGTTATTTCAGCCACATTGTAAAAATATTTGCACATAGAATCAAACCTTAATTTTTCTGGTTCAACACAAATATCATCATCATAGCAGTTTTTAATAAACATGTATTTTCTCTTCATGTCCTTTCTCCATTTCTCTGAAACATACTTAGAAGACACCAATTTCATTTTTCTGATCACTGTAACAACTGCTAACATGTTGATATGGTCTTGGTTCCGATTTGGAGGAAGCCGAACGTTGATGGATGAAGGATCTAGTTCTCTACGTTAGGTTGATATCACGGTGGAAGGAGTGAATGGACGAAGGTATGACGATGGAAGATGGAGTAATAGGCAGCGGAATTAATGGAGGAAGGTTGAAGAGGTATTCAAAGATAACTTGTATTGAACTTGATAAATTGAGTAAACCCTCCTTACAACTTGGTAAGGCAACCTTACTATGTCATTTAATAAGGATCTCTAACCTAGCTTGACCCTTTCACCAACAAGGATGAGCAACCCAAGATTTAGGAAAGATAAAAGATAACTTGGTTCTAAGAACCCTAATTGCTAATCTAACTAATTGGCCTATGATGAAGATGTCATTCAAATCAAAGACAAGTCTAAAATGAGTCTAAGTCTAGCTATTTATACTAAAGCTTATTATAAAGGGAAAACCCCAAAATACCCTTTAAATATTAGGGCGTTGAAAACTCATTAGATGTCCAAAATGGTTCGAAAAGCCCTTTAGAACCAGTCACTGGGCGTCATGACGTTAAGGGCTTGGTGTCATGACGCCAATCACTGCCCCAAAATGCCTCTATTCCTTGTCTTGGCATCATGACGCTAAGCACTGCCCCATTTTTTGGAAAGTCTGCATCGAGGTCCATTCGGGTGGGTTCGTTTGCATGCACAAACGTTATCCATCACTCCCGAGCCTCCAAGTTGTCCTCTTCGGCTCTAAGGGTCTTCAAGAGTAAGGCCACCGTCCCTTTGCTCCTTGTGAAGTAGTCATGTGGCCCCGTGCTCGTATAACATGTGCATACATAAAATTCCCTTAAATTCAAACAAACAACATCTGCAACTGACTTCCTTTGTGTTTTCATCAAAACTGATTTGAAATTCTACATCTTTTATATTCTCACCAATCTTTTTTTCTTCAATAACCTTGTAAAAGCTGTCTGTCCCCTGTTGAAGCACAAATGATGGCACACAATACATCTTCATTCTAAATTCTTCTTGAATTTCCTTGAACTTTTCATTTGTGTAAACTTGTTGAAACTACTTCTCGATACTATAATGAGTGATGAGAGGAAGTTTTGAATTAAATGAATTATAATTAGCATGGTATTCCTTTTCAATCTTGTTTCTTAAAGCATTAGCATATTGCTCCACAAATTGCTTTAAAGTTGTACTATGACAAACATAATCATTTAAAAAAGCATTCATGCTCTCACTGCGTTGTGTACTTGGCATTCCTGCCCAAAACATGTCCCTGACAAATGATGGAACCCATTTATGTCGCTTATCAAACAACTCACTTAACCAATCATTATCACAAAGATTCTTATAACTCTTAATCATGTTTTCCCAACATTCTTCGAACTCTTCTTTAGTTAAGGAATTGTAGACAACATTCCTGCTTAACTTCATAGGATTTTTTTTCATTACATGCCATAAACACCAACGATGTCGGGCATCAAGAAAAAACATTTTCAGTAGCATTTTGCATAGCCTTATCTTAGTTAGTAATAATTGCATTTGGAGCCTTACCAAACATACATGTCAACCAAGATTTAAACATCCATATAAAACTTGGTGTGTCCTCATTCAGAATCAATCCGCAACCAAGCAGTGTAGATTGTCCTTGGTGATTAACACCAACAAACGGAGCAAATAACATTTTATATTTGTTAAAGAGTTAAGAATATAGCCATTATCTATCCCTAAACTTTAGGGATATGATTAGATATGGTTACATATATCTATGCACAGATCTGTCCTAATTAGGACCCTGATTATGTCCTAATTAGGACCGTGATCTCTCTTCCTATTTTAGTATAGGACCTTTAGTTAATTGTCATATTTGGCTTGTGTATCATACCTATATATAGTTGTATTGTAAGAATAAAAAGAAAAGAAAGAAATACATACCTACTCTACATAATTCTTTGTTTCTCACACGGTAACAGAACACTAGGTTCTTTTTTCCAGAAAAGAAAAGAAAACTTAAAAACAACCTTCTTCCTCATTCACAACAGCCTTAAACCTTTTTTTTCTTTCACGCTTCTATCCATCCTCATGTCAACCATTGATAGCTCAAATAAAAACTCAGTTGAGAACCCATCAGCTGCTGGTCAAGTCAAAGATACCAGCTCCTTGAAGACTGGAGACTTCTAGAATTTTAGTATCTCATACAGACTCAATGGTAACAATTACCTTAAAGGGCAAAGGGAGGCTTAATCACATCCTTGGTTCTGGACCAGTAGAGACTGATCCAGGTTTTGTAGCCTGGGATGAAGAAGAATCCATGATCATGTCCTAGTTGTGGGATTCCATGGAGCCAAATGTGAGTGACACCTGCATGTTCTTCTCTACAATAAAGCGGGTGTGGGAGTTTATACAAAGGACCTACTCAAAGGCCAAAGATACTCAGCTCAGGTTTATGAGAGAAAGGTGAAAATAACCAACACCAAACAAGGTGACAAATTAGTTACTGAGTATGCCACCATACTGCAAAACCTATGACAAGAGATTGTGAACTACAAATCATTTTAGATGAAGTGGCCTGAAGATGCGGAGATCCTAAAGAAATTCATAGATAAAGATAGGATCTACGACTTCTTAGCTAGCTTGCATCCAAAGTTTGATCAGGTAAGAATCTAAATTTTAGCCAAATAAGAGGTACCATCCCTTGGGGAGGCTATCTCCCTAACTCGCGCAGAAGAGAGCAGGAGAATAGTGATGGTTGACTCTCAAATCAAGTATGAGAGTGCTCTTAAAACTAAGCAGGAACATTAGACACCTCTGGTTGTCAAGCCAGGCTACCAAGAAAAGGAAATGAGTGAGGCTTTCAAACCGGTTGGAAGAGATGGCCAGTGGAAAAAGAACAAAGACAATCTCTGGTGTTCATATTGCAAGAAATCCAGGAATACTAGAGAAGAGTGTTGGAAATTGCAATGGAAAACACCAAATAGAGAGATGGGGATGAGAGGCAGACAACATAGACCCCAAGCCTACATGACAGAGGAAAGTCTAGGAGTTTTTAATGCTAAAGAGATTGAAAAACTGAGAAGCTTGCTGGGAGCATTTGATAAAACACCTGCAGCAGCAGCACCAGTAGTCTCATCCTCTTCCCTAACAGGTATAACTTCCTTTCCTCTTTATATGATTTCTACTGATCAGTGCTATGGTAATACTTGGTTGCTAGACTCAGGAGCATCACACCACATGACACATACATTAAAATTGTTTAAAACCTACAAAAAAAATACTCCATTGATAGGAGAATTGTTGCGGCAAATGGCTCACTATCCACTGTTGTTGGAATTGGTGATATACAAATCTCACCCACCATTAATTCATGAGTCCTTCTGTGTGTATACTCCTCAACAAAATGAGGTAGCCGAGAGAAAAAAATGGTCACATACTCAACACCACTAGGGCACTTATGTTTCAGGGAAATGTACCTAATTATATTGGGGAGAGGCAGTCCTAACTGCCACACACATAATCAATAGACTTCCTTCTGGGAAACAAAAGCCCCATACATATTCTGAATGATTTTTATCCTCACTTTAGAACATCAAATGATTTAGTTCCTAGAATTTTTGGGTGTACTACCTATGTGCACATTCATAATCCACTCATAACTAAATTGGAACCTAGAGCCATCAAATGCATCTTCCTAGGCTACTGTCCAACTAAAAAGGGGTATAAATGCTATATCTAACTTCTAGGAAAACCTTTACCCCCATTGATGTTACTTCTTCAGAATTTTCCTCTTACTATAGAAAATCCCATCTCAAGGTGGTGAATCAACTCTTGATTTTTTTTGAGTCATTTGAACTTTTAAAACCTCTAGAGCTCTCTAATCAACCTAAGCTAATTGAGCAAGTAATGAATGAACCAACAATAGATCAATTGCAAGAACCTCCTAAAGATATAGATCCTAAGTTCACTCAAGTATACTTAAGAAGAAAAGTTGTTCCTGAACCAGCACAAGTCCAAGACTCCAACTCAGACACTGAACAGGAAATCACTATTAAGTCTTTTTCAATCTTCATTGAATTTGAACCTGGTAAAGACACTAATGATGACATAAATCTCCCTATTACTCTAAAAAAAGGTAGTAGGGAATGCACTAAAAAATGACTCTACCCACTATCAAATTATATGTCTCTCAAGCATTTATCATCACATAAATTTTCATCCTGAGTCTACATACTCCCAGTATTCCTAACACTGTTGCAAAAGCTTTATCAAAGAAAGAGTGGAAGGATGCCATGATGGAGGAAATGAAAGTCTTGGAGAAAAATAAGACATGGAAAATAGTGGATCAACCTCACGGAGCAAACATTGTGGGGTGTAAATTGGTATTCACAATCAAGTACAGGGTTGATGGGTCATTAGAGAGGTACAAGGCTAAACTAGTAGCCAATGAGTACACTTAGACCTATGACATTGACTATCAGGAGACATTTTCCCCAGTTGCCAAGATGAACTCAATAATAATCTTACTATCACTTATTGCCCACTATAACTGGAATCTGCTCCAGTATGATGTGAAGAGTGCCTTTCTTCACGGTGAACTGGATGAGGAAATCTACATGGCTGTCTCTCCTGGGTTTGAAGAGAAGGTAGGAAGGAAGGTATACAGGTTAAAAAAAGCCCTCTATGGCTTGAAGCAATCACCTAGAACATGGTTTGGAAGATTCTCCGAAGCAATGAAGGCATTTGGCTACAAACAAAGTCAAGGAGACCATACTCTATTAATGGGTGTCGAGTCAGTCAAAAATAATTAATACGTACAACTCACTACTAAGAACAAGTTCAATTATAAATAACAAGTAAGAGGTTCGTCCACAGAGAGTAATGGTATGATTATTGTGAAAACTTGTAGAGACCGGTTGTAATACTTAGGTGAAATTGAGGGATTTTTGTTTAAAACTAAGGATGAAAAGAAAATAAAGCAGTAAACAATCCAGGCCAAGAATATGCTTCTTGGTTAAGACACAAATCAAGAACGATGCAATCAGATATGAGAAATTCCTAGTATAAGCTAGCAAGCTATGAAACATGAGCAATAATCATCGATGCGGGGATATTCATCCCCAATCTACAGAGTGACTATAGGACCAAGGTACGCTTATGACCCTTGCTTCTCTCCTGTATCAAAACCACCTCAGGTACGCTTAGAGATGATTCCTAATTAACTAGCACCTTACTGGTTAAAGAGTTTACTAAAATTGATTGATGATCGATTAGGGGAAGACCACTCCAAACTTAAGATCCTCGGTTGTCAATTAGGACTAAATCAGATTAACCTTTCCCACTAGCTTCTCAGGGATAGCTGTCTTCTTCGATCCTCTTGGTCCGTAAGTGGCCCAAGAAGGGTTGCTATAACCAAGAGGAATGACACTTGTGGGATCAAATTAACTTAGGTTATTGCAAAAAATGGTACCTGTAAAAATATTTATTGATTGATTTCATAACTCGGCTATTTTTTGCATTTAAAAAATACATGTACAATAACAAAATGTCACATTTGGTACCTCTGACTCACGTTGTCCAATAATCACCGTTAAATGTCCTACGTGGCACGCCACATCGGATACGGCTGATGTGGCGTGCCACATCATAACCTCACTCTCTCTCTCTCTCTTATTTTTATTTTTCTTTTTCTTTCTTTCTTTCTTTCTTTCTTTCTTTTTTCTTTAGAATAGATAAAAATTAACTACCACATGTTTTTTAATTAACTAAATCAAACTAAATTTGAATTTTAATTCCATTTTTGATTAATTAATTTCAATAAATCTTCATCTTCCTCCATTAAATTTTTTTACTTAACTATTAGAATTTATTTTTTATCAAATTGAAATTGGATTAAAAAATTGTCAAAATTGAGAAAACCAATCAAAACCCGCAAAAAAAAAACTAAAAATAGTTAAAGATTTCATTGCAATTAACAAAAGGCACCTTCAAGGCACGAACAAACACCAGCAAATGAAAATAAAATCAATAAATAAAAACTATCAGATTGAAGAAAGTTTATGAAGATCAAGTGTAGTGTAATTTTTTATACATCCCCTACCAAAAGTGCACTGCTGTTAAACAAGGAACATCGCAATTTAATTGTCTCTACAAACTCCTCTAGCCTTACACGGATTGAACAACCCAAAACCACTCCCGATCTGAAAAATTAAAGAAAAGGAAAAAATAGATGAGTTGAGAAGAGAAGGCAGAGAATATTTTGATAATCACAGGTTCATGCACAAACTGACCAACACCATCTCCTCCATCACCACTCCCGATCTGCTCACCGTAGCACCACCATCTCATCATCATCACTCGGTCTCCTTCGCCATTACCCGCTGACCACATCATCGCCATCACCACCATCACCGCCGACACTCCTCTCCCTCTCGGTTCCCTCATCGACCTTACCTATTCGCCAACACCACCAAACCATCACCAACATCCGACCCATCTCCAACACCAAATCATCAAGCCCATCCCCGATTTCAATCCTCACTCCCGACCAACACCTAATAACAAAGCGCTACCCAACCGATTCCCTTTCTCCGACCACCCAATCGTCCAATCCCCATCTTCGATTTTTCAACCCATCACTAAATCGATAACAACTAGATCTGGAAAAAAATAATTTTCATAGCCTAAAAATAGACAAGATCTGGATGTGGTGGTGGGTGGAGGTAAGGGATGTGTCATGGACGAAACGGAAATAGAGACGAAAATGGGAGGTAGAGGTGGTGGTGGTGGCTGTATGAGGAGGGAGGTGGTGGCGTAGATGGGGGCCGGAGAAGGGAGGCAGAGGTGCTGGCCAGAAGTGTGGCTGGAGGTAGAGGGAGAGATGGTGAGGGGCGGGGAAGAAGGAGAAAAAGGAAATGTAAGTTATTATTGATTAGGATTTTCCTGGATTAGAAGAAGGAAGGTGGAAGGGAGAATGTGGTGGAGGAGCAAGGGGTAGGGGAAGAAGAAGAAGAGAGAAAAAATAAAAAATAAAAAATAAAGAAAGGAAGAAAGAAAAGAAAAAGAAAAAGAAAAAGAAAAGGAGAGAAACAGAGAGAGAGAGAGTGAGGTTATGATGTGGCACGCCACGTCAGTCGTATCCGACGTGGCGTGCCATATAGGACATTTAACGGTGATTGTTGGACGGCGTGAGTTGGAGGTACCAAATGTGACGTTTTGTTCTTGTACAGGTCTCTTTTAAACGCAAAAAACAGCCGATGTATGAAATCAATCAATAAATATTTTTACAGGTACCATTTTTTGCAATACCAATTAACTCTAGACTGGCCAAATCTAAAATTAAAGATTAATAAAGAACAATTAGATCTCATGCATACTCATGCTCATGCTTTAACGCTTCTACTAAGAAAGATTTACTTAGCTACTCATACTCATGTTTGAAGAAAATAAAAGATGTATTAGATTATAAAAATCCTCCATTTCTATGAAGAAACGAAGGAGAGAGTTTCAGAATATGAGAACAAAAGTAAAAAACCAAGAGAAGGGACGAAGACCCCTTTCTCATTAACTTAGGGAGACTATATATAGTTTCCTCCCTCAATAATATCTCTAAACATAAATAAATCCTAATTAAACTCTAATTGTATTTAATCACTCTTCCTCTCCGATTAGAAGTCTACAAAGCTGAGATAAAGAAGGAAGGTCGCCACTCCAAATCTTCTGTAGATAAGCCAACAATTGCAATCGCATTAGACTTCAATCACCAAGTATCGCTTGGAAGGACAGGATTCTCTGCTAGCCTAGAAGGCTCCTTTGGTCAAGAGATAAGCCAAGAAAGGTGTTCGCTCTATTCTGCCCAGAAATGACTCTTTCTGCCCCTTTTTTTTCTATCTTTGCTCTTGTTGCTACCCGAATTTTCACTTACGTCACAACTTTTTTTCCGTATTTTTTATTGCTTGTCACGTTTAAAAGCCCGTTTACGTCAAATTTCTGTCAATTTTTTTATTGTGGGCTATTTGTTTAATATTTCGCTTCATTTCACGTTATTTTAGTTTTTTCACCTTTTTACGTCATTCGAACTATTATCAGGTTCCGGACGAGCTTTTAAGCCTTAAATAAAATATTTCCATTTACGGAGTTGAGTTTGAATTTTCGTTCGCATCATTTCGTCCCTTATATTTTATTACATGTCGTAGTTGTTTTCGTTCGGATTTATTATCGGTTTGTAGCCAAACCCCTATTAGGCCCGAACGAGCCTTTTAGACTTTAAATAAAATATTTCCATTTAGAGATTTGAGTTCGTATTTTCGTTCACGTCATTTTGTTCCTTGCATTTTATTACGTATCACAATCATTTTCGTTCGAATTTATTATCAGTTTTTACGAGATTTCTCGTACTGATATTTCGAACCAATTAATTAAGCATTAAGCATTATCCTTTCCCAAACCAATCTCAGCCCTTGATCAATATTTTGACCCCTTTTATGCTCATCCAATGGTTGAAATTTTTCTTCATCATCACCTTTCCTCCATTTTCTTCAAGCATTAAACACAAAACTCAAGTACACTCCACCGCTGGCCACAACCTTTCCAATCAGTCGAAGCTTCCATCCTCTCCCAACCACACAACCGAAACTTGCTCCTCACTCCGGCACTGTTCACCGCCACTTGCCGTTGGGCCTCACGCTCGTAGCCCACGCGCACCACCCTCGCCACACAATCGACGAAGCAATCCCCTATAAATACCTCAGCTCTTCACACGTCAAAAGGGGGGGACCAATTCAGGCTCTAGTCCCCCCTTTTATTCATGCTCTCTCTACTTTGCTCAATTTATTTAATTAATTGCAATTTTCAATTAAGTCACTGCTATGCTTCAATTTAATTAATCGTTGTTTCAATTTAATTAAATTCAGGATCTTGATTTATTTGCTGCTTTGTTTTATTTGGTTTGCTACTGTTGATTTAATTAATTGTTGATGGTGGTTTAATTTTGGTTTTGGTTATTTGTTGCAGGTCTGGTTGGAGGAAGAAGATGAAGCACTGTACAAAAGGGGAGGGAAATGTTTTGGTTGATGGGCCAAGCAAGTTGCCTTGGCCCAGGAAAGGAAAAGAAGGGAGGCATGGGCTGCGCCTTGCGCAAGCCCATATGGAGGAAGCAGAGTTGGGCAGCTTGGCTGGCCCAAACGGAGAAGGAAAGAAGCTGGGCAGCTTGGCTGGCCCGTGCGGGAAAGGAAAAGAAGGGCCAACCCATTTGCCGAGCTGGGCTGGCTGGTCAGGGGCAGGTGCAGTGGGCCCAGTCATCGAGGCCCGTCGATTTATTTTCGTCAATGGATCGTTGTAATAATTATTTAAGCACTTATTTTAATTATGGTTTGTAATAATTATTAAAGTAATTATTTTAATTGTGGTTTGTAATAATTAGTTAAGTAATTATTTTAATTGTGGTTTGTAATAATTAATTAGATAATTAGTTAAAAATCATGTATGTTTGTTTATACCTATTTTATTATCAATTGTCGTTAACTTCGGTTTTGAAGGGATGGATCGATCGGGGTTCGTCAAATCGGGCCCTTTTATTTATTTTTATACTTTGAATGGATGTTTATTAGAAATGTTAAAACCTCGATTATATCGTATGCATGACCACTTACAATGCGCTAGAACCCACCCACTCGTATGCATGACATATAGAATTGCTAAACAATTAAAATCAGTCTCATATGTACAACGTGTTTGTATCACTTGTCTTTCATACCATGAAATTAATTGTTGTTGATCGCGCGTCGAACACGTCAAATATAATAGTGAAATAGGTATGGAATTGGGGGTAGAAATACAACTTATCACTATACTACAAGAGTTTGTAGATGATGGTAAGAGGATCGTCCACAGAGACCTCTAGGAGATGTAGTTCTTGGGTTGACTTCCTCGTCACTGAGTTTTGGTTTGGTAGAATTTGAAACTAAAGACAAAACAGAAAGAAGTGAAAACAGTTTAAAATAGTATTGGCCAAAGTCTTGGCCAAGACAGGGGTCAAGATTGAAATAAATCTAGTAAAAGGGAATTCCAGGTAAGGGTGATGTGAGAGCTTGCGTTCTTATGCTTCGATCATAGACTCAAGGATATTCCTCTCTTCAGTTCATAGCCCTGCTATAGAGTGGAGGTACTCCTGTTCACTCCTGTCTTCCCTCCTCTTCAAATTACCTGGCGGGTACTCCCTCTCCTGATAATCGTAGCCAAGGGACACCTTGCTGGTTAAAGGGTTTATCCGTTTGACTGCTGTCTTGAATGGCTGTTCGCTTCCTCAATGGTATAGGGGAAGACAGTGCCTAGGCCAAGGTGTTTCCCTGTGGAAACCCTAGGTTGTCAATCTGGTCTTGACCTAGATTACTTATTTCTTCTAGTCTGGCGCGAGACTAGTCACCTACTTTGTCTAGCCGACGGGTGCTCCCTTTCCTTCTAGACCGGCTGCAACTCTTCTCTCCTAGAGTACAAGGATGATCAAACCTTGTCTCTAGTAAGTAAGCGATGGGTTAAGCTCAAGAAATAAATAAATACAAGCGAAGAGAATATTAAGTACGAATTGATCTCATGAACGCATAAGAACTCGTCTCATTAACCCTTACCAAGAATGGGTGTTTAGTTACTCATACTATAGAAGGATAAAAATATATAGGGCTTAAACTAAATCCGATAAATAAATCTCGGAGCAAATTGTTATTCGATATTAAAGAAGGAGAAACGAGAAGAAAGGTTCCGAACGATAGTCTGTGTTGGGATCCGGACAGGGGAGAACAATGTTTCGACTTTATAGCCCTAAAAACACCTCTGTCCTATTCCAACTCTAAATCCTAGAAAATCTCTAAAAGATAGCTATAATAAATTGTTTGAGTTACAATAGGAATTAAATCGCAATTACAAAAGAGGGAGATCCCATGCGGGATTCTTCAAGAGATATGCGCTTCAGATCCCTCTAAGATTTCGAGACAGCTGCTACTTGCCAGCTGCAAAGCCCAATGTGGGAAGCGGCCCAAGCGATCCGCACTACTATCTTTATCGCGAAATCGTCTTGGCCGCAAGCTTGGCCAAAACAGCTCTGGTGCGCGCTGCTTCGGATGCTCAATATGTCTAGGCCAAGGTCCATGCCAAGACTCGGGAAATCAGCTCCAGCTCTTTACTAATCAGATTCCTCATAATTTGCCTCCAGACCAGATCTGTTAAGATGTGAGAAATACAGGGATAAATCAGTAGATTCACTGCCCCATACAACAAGTAAATGGACAATAAAACATGATGAAATGTAATGTAATCAAATTCCCCACACTTAAACTATGCTTGCCCCCAAGCATACAAACTCAAAGACTCACAAAAGAAAGAAATAAAAATAAAAACACAACAAAAACAGAACAGACATCATGAACCCCTTGGACTTCCTCAATTTTGGGCTGTTTACCCCTTCACTGAATCTGCCAAGACACTTTACTAGGATATCCAATGCTAGACTAACAAGGAATGATCAATACCCTAAACATCCCCCTTCCACATGGTATCAAGACACCTCACTAGAAAAGATTGATAAGGTATAGGGCAAAGAGTTTACCACGGATTTGAGTCCCACCGATGTGTTGTCTATCCAAAAGTGCCTAAAGACTGGTGCCATTTAAATCACTTTGACATATTTTTTTTCTTCTTTTATTTTCTTTTGATGTCCTAGCATTTTTTTTAGACATATCAAGTGTCCTTTGTATTTTTACAGACACGACACATAGTTAGAGCTTGTCCTTTTCTGCGGGGACTTCCACCTTTGCTATGTCTGTCCTATGACATTCCAACACCTTTTACTGTCTCACACTCTTAGGCAGATAGACAACACACCCAAATCATAGCAGCAAACCCTATCACCCTAGAATAAGTTTAAGGTTCTAGCTAAGTGTCCTTACGACCATGTGGATGGTTAATGTTTGGGAATCATTAGAGAATATGCCCCTTAGGCATTGATCATTTACGCTAATTCGCTTCCCTGTTACTAAAGCATTGTGTCTCCTAAGAAAGTGTCTAAATGCAGTCCACCGAAAGACTAAACAGCTCAAACAAGAAAACAGGGGTTCGGATGTGCACTCACAAAACTGACTCAAAACATGCAGAAAAAAAATAAGAATTAAAAATCATGCAAAAGACAGACTCTACACTGGACTGACGCATGCAAAGAGCGAATTTAAATCATGCAAAACTGACTCACAATTATCAAAATCACAACATAACAATTATCCAAGACACAACAAAAATTATAAAACAAATAAAACGCAAACCAATGTACAAATCCTCCCCACACTTAAAAGACACAATGTCCTCATTGTGTGGAGAGAAACAAAAGACAAAAATAAAAGAAAAGAAAGAAACGACCTGGGGGCAAACAATAGATAATGCTGCTGGAGTCTGGCTATCTAGGCCTGAGGCTTGGCCTAGACCAGGGGCAGGAGGATCTTTCGACTTTGGATCGCGTGGAGCGGGAGGAGGCATAGACGAATGCGGTGTCCTAGCTGGCGGTGCCGATGGTTGGGGAGCTTCTTCCTCATCAGAGGACTCAGTGTCAGAGCTCAAATTGTAGTGCAGAGCTTTGAGGTACTTGAGGTGGACTTGAAGATGTTGGTACACATGAAGGACGTTGGTCTTGGTGAGCTTCATTTGCTCAAGGAGGACATCCTGACGGTCGTTAAGTACTTTGGCCCAACGAGGCACCTCTGCACTGGTGGATTCGGATGAAGGGTCTTGCGATGTGTCTTGGGGCTTGTCTTGGCCTAGACGGTCCAGGATGATCTTCTGCTGCTCAAGGATGAGGAGCTGGCGAGCTTGAAATTCCCTGGCCCACTCTGGAGGTTCATTGGCGCTACTGCCAGGGTGATCTTGGCCTGCGTCTTGGCCTAGATCGGCTGTAGCATTAGGAATGGGGGTGTCTTGGCCTAGATCCTGGGCACTATTGCCCTCTGCTTCTTCTCCAGGGATTTGCACTGGACGCAGCTTGTACTTCCCGGCATTTTTCTTCGAGAAAATGTGCTCCGAAACTGGTGTAAATCCTATATTACAAGCAACAAACTCCCCGTCCAAATGGAAGTGTCCCATTTGGTCGAAGGATCTAAAATCTAGAATTTTGGGGGAACACCATTTATGTATATCAGCAACAGACAAATCAAGACCAGCAGTTTGAATAGCAAGCCAAGTAATCAAAGACCCAAAAAGCAGTTTGGTGGCAGACTCACGAGCATGCAAAAGCTGAACCAAATATAAACCTAAGTTGACCTTTTTCTTGTGCAAAATGCACCACAGCAGAAACAGTTCAGACTTGGCTAAATTCCCAGAAACCTTTGTCTTACCTGAAAGGTTGATAGACAAGGTTCTATGGAGCATGCGAAGGGCAGGGTTCAAAATAGCATGTGCCTTAGAGTTCCTATCGAACTTAGCATCCGGATCACCAGTGATCTCTCAAAATGCAACATTATTATCCCAATCAGTGGGATAATCAAAAATGGCCTCATCACTATATGCAAATCCTAACAATGAATTGAAAGCATTGACAGACAAGTGGCTCCATTTATCACACAACCGGAAATTAATAACATCTTCCGCAGCAAAATCAGGTTTGTCTCTACCCCTAACATACAAGGTTTCCTCGTCAAACTAGAAAGATGTGTGAAACTCTAAGCACAATTCAGTGTAGGCATCACAGTCAATAGACATAAAAGGGACCCAACCAATGGCAAACATAAACTCCCTAATTTTATTTCCTAATCCCATAGCATCAAGAAAATCAAACTCCAATCTAGCATAAGCAGGAATATCACAGGAATGGAAATCACGCAGTTTAGCTTTTAGGTCTGGTGTGTCAAATTTCAACCAGCCTCGGAGTGTGTGCAGGGGAGGAAGAGAGGGTACCTTAGCAGTCTTGGCCGGAGTTTTGGCCAAGACTGAATCGTCTTCATCATCCTCAACAACATCTTCCTCGATCACCTTTTTCTTCCCTTTGCTCTTGGCGGTGGAAGGACCAGCACTGGTCTTGCTCTGTTTAGGGTTTGGGGGTGGTGGTGAGGAATTTGGAACCCTCGTCGGCTTCTTTGGCGGGGTTTTTTTGTGGGCCACTTGGTTGATGCGCCCTGATTTCTTTGGCGGAGCAGTGGTGGCTGGTTTCTTCGCCGGAGGCGGTGGTGGTGGTGTGGGTGTTGCAGCGGCGGCGGCAGGAGGAGGTTTACTTGCAGCGGTGGTCGGAGCTGGGTTTGATGCTCCGGCAGCTGCCATCTTCTTCAAAAGCCTGCTCTCTCGCCGGCTCTCTCTCTCTCCAGTTGACTCGGGGACAGAGGGCTTTATCTTCTTCGCGAGAGGGACGTCGTCGGAATCCTCGTCGCTCACGACCACAGCACGGTCGACTCCCTCGACACTATCCTCTGATTCCCAGGTAAATCGTCCTCAGAGGACATATAATCTGTGTTCTCCAGTGCTTCGAGCAGTCGTCTCGCGGCTGAGATGCCGTCGGTCGGAAAGACGGGCGGCGGAGCTCCACGGAGGTCGTCGCTAGCCTCGGAAATGTCAGAGGAGGGGGACTGATTTGGTGGGTTCATGTTTGTGAGAGGTAATGGTGGGTGTAGAGTTCTAGGTTTTCTGGAGAGCTTGTGCGATTTGGGGAAGAAGAAGGAGAAGGGACTGTTGCATTTTTGAGCTCAGGTGAGAGGGCGATTTTGTTGGTTATGTGGAGTGATCGTGTCAGAGTGGGATGAGGAATATGCAGAGGTGGTGGTTTATTTTCCCACGCTTTCAATTAATTCCCTTTTAATTGATTTTGAATTTTGTCCGTTCAAAAAGCAATTAAAGGCCTTTAAAAGACGGCGCTGACACGTGTCCCATTAACTAAGAAAAAACGGCTCTGCTACAAAACAGTCTAGCCCCAAGGCTTGGCCTAGATCTTGGCCAGCCTGCTTCAATTTCCCCATACTTAATTTCCTACACAAAATCAAAAACAACCCAGCGAAATCAAATGTGACAAAAATAAAAATAAATATGTCCTAAGAATAAAAGAAACAAGGGTTGCCTCCCTTGTAGCGCCCTTATTTTAAGTCCTAGGCTTGACTCTTAATTTTCTTCACTCGTTTTCTGGTGGCAAGTCCACCTTTTCAGAAATTTGCGCTTCCTGGAAATTTTCAAAGAACGGTTTCAATCTCTGTCCGTTCACTTTGAGCTCGGCACCTGTTTTCTCATTTCTAATGTCTACTGCACCATGTGGGTAAATATTAGTAATAACAAAAGGGCCTTCCCATCTAGTTTTCAATTTTCCGGGAAACAATTTAAAACGTGAATTATAAAGAAGGACCTTCTCCCCTGTGTGGAGAGGTTTTCCAATAATTCTCTTGTCGTGGTAGGCTTTCATCCTGATTTTGACAATCAGCTGATTGTCATAGGCTTGGTCTCTCAACTCCTCTAGCTCGTGGAGTTGTAACTTCCTTTCTTGCCCAGCTTCGTCATAACTCAAGTTGCACTTCCGTATAACCCAATATGCTTTGTGTTGC
This sequence comes from Viola odorata, assembly GCA_963691705.1. Taxonomy (NCBI): domain Eukaryota; kingdom Viridiplantae; phylum Streptophyta; class Magnoliopsida; order Malpighiales; family Violaceae; genus Viola; species Viola odorata. Next base: position 19,062,358 of record OY829540.1, on the reverse strand, counting down.
AACCCTACTGGCAAGTGGCACGCCTTCCCATAGACCAGCTTGTAAGGCGTCATCCCGATTGGTCCTTTGTAAGCCGTTCTGCAGGCCCACAATGCGTCATCTAACCGCTGGCTCCAATCGCGTCTGTTTAGGCCTACTATCTTGGCCAAGACAGATTTCACCTCTCTATTCGACACTTCGGCTTGGCAGTTCGATTGAGGGTGGTAGGCTGTGGATACCCTATGTGTGATGCCATATTTCCTGAAAAGGGAAGATAAAATCTTGTTGCAAAAGTGTGTTCCTCGATCACTAATGATCCCTCGAGGAATTCCAAATAGTTTTTCGTCAGGAAATTCTGCTCTCACTGGTTCCAGGTCTCCTTCTGCTAGGCAGCGGCTAAGGTGGTCCGCCACAAGGTTTTCCTTGCCGCTCTTATCCTTAATTTCCAGATTGTGCTCCTGCAAAAGAAGAATCCATCGGATTAGTCTAGGTTTGGCCTCATGCTTGACCAAGAGATATTTCAACGCCGCATGATCAGAAAATACAATAATTTTTGTGCCCAATAAATAAGATCTAAATTTTTCCAAGGCAAAAACTATTGCAAAGAGTTCTTTTTCGGTTGTGGTGTAATTTCTTTGGACATCATCTGGCATTTTCGATGCATAATAGATCACGTGCGGATCTTTCCCTTTCTTTTGCCCAAGAACAACCCCAACAGCAGCGTCACTTGCGTCGCACATAAGCTCAAATGGCAAGCTCCAGTCCGGTGCTTGGATGATCGGTGCTGTGGTCAATCGTTCCTTCAGTTCCTCGAACGATTTTTGATATGTTTTGTTGAAGTCGAACTCTACCTCCTTCTGTAGTAGCTTGCACATTGGTTCAGCTACTTTGGAGAAGTCTTTTATGAACCTACGATAGAAACCTGCATGTCCAAGAAAGCTCCTAACCTCACACAAGCATGAGGGGTAAGACAAGTTCTTGATAGTGTCAATTTTTGCTTGATCAACTTCAATGCCTTTCTTTGAAATCACATGGCCAAGGACAATTCCTTGGTCCACCATAAAATGGCATTTTTCGAAGTTTAAGACTAAACTTGTATCAACACATCTCTTTAAAATATTTTCTAAATTATGTAAGCATTGTTCAAAATTATTACCGTATACGGTAAAGTCATCCATGAATACTTCGATGCTCTTCTCCACATATTCAGAAAATATACTTACCATACAACTTTGAAAGGTTGCGGGCGCATTGCATAGCCCAAATGGCATGCGTTTATAGGCGAACGTTCCAAATGGACAAGTGAACGTCGTCTTTTCTTGATCTTTGGGTGCAACAGGGATTTGATGGAACCCCGAGTAGCCGTCCAAGAAGCAGTAGTGAGACTTTCCAGTAAGTCTCTCAACCATTTGGTCTATAAATGGCAACGGGAAATGGTCCTTCCGAGTGACTTGATTCAGTCTTCGGTAGTCAATACATACCCTCCATCCGTTTTGAATTCGTGTCGTTCTTTGGGTGCCATCATCTCCTTTGATCACTGTAATCCCTATTTTCTTAGGAACAACCAGCACAGGGGACACCCAATTACTATCTGAGATAGGATAAATAACGCCTGAATCTAACAATTTGATTATTTCCGTTTTAACCACTTCCATCATCGGAGGGTTTAATCTCCTCTGGGGTTGCCGAATGGGTTTCTTTTCCGTTTTATTTGGTTTGCTACTGTTGATTTAATTAATTATTGATGGTGGTTTAATTTTGGTTTTGGTTATTTGTTGCAGGTCTGGTTGGAGGAAGAAGATGAAGCACTGTACAAAAGGGGAGGGAAATGTTTTGGTTGATGGGCCAAGCAAGTTGCCTTGGCCCAGGAAAGGAAAAGAAGGGAGGCATGGGCTGCGCCTTGCGCAAGCCCATATGGAGGAAGCAGAGTTGGGCAGCTTGGCTGGCCCAAACGGAGAAGGAAAGAAGCTGGGCAGCTTGGCTGGCCCGTGCGGGAAAGGAAAAGAAGGGCCAACCCATTTACCGAGCTGGGCTGGCTGGTCAGGGGCAGGTGCAGTGGGCCCAGTCATCGAGGCCCGTCGATTTATTTTCGTCAATGGATCGTTGTAATAATTATTTAAGTACTTATTTTAATTATGGTTTGTAATAATTATTAAAGTAATTATTTTAATTGTGGTTTGCAATAATTAGTTAAGTAATTATTTTAATTGTGGTTTGTAATAATTAATTAGATAATTAGTTAAAAATCATGTATGTTTGTTTATACCTATTTTATTATCAATTGTCGTTAACTTCGGTTTTGAAGGGATGGATCGATCGGGGTTCGTCAAATCGGGCCCTTTTATTTATTTTTATACTTTGAATGGATGTTTATTAGAAATGTTAAAACCTCGATTATATCGTATGCATGACCACTTACAATGCGCTAGAACCCACCCACTCGTATGCATGACATATAGAATTGCTAAACAATTAAAATCAGTCTCATATGTACAATGTGTTTGTATCACTTGTCTTTCATACCATGAAATTAATTGTTGTTGATCGCGCGTCGAACACGTCAAATATAATAGTGAAATAGGTATGGAATTGGGGGTAGAAATACAACTTATCACTATACTACAAGAGTTTGTAGATGATGGTAAGAGGATCGTCCACAGAGACCTCTAGGAGATGTAGTTCTTGGGTTGACTTCCTCGTCACTGAGTTTTGGTTTGGTAGAATTTGAAACTAAAGACAAAACAGAAAGAAGTGAAAACAGTTTAAAATAGTATTGGCCAAAGTCTTGGCCAAGACAGGGGTCAAGATTGAAATAAATCTAGTAAAAGGGAATTCCAGGTAAGGGTGATGTGAGAGCTTGCGTTCTTATGCTTCGATCATAGACTCAAGGATATTCCTCTCTTCAGTTCATAGCCCTGCTATAGAGTGGAGGTACTCCTGTTCACTCCTGTCTTCCCTCCTCTTCAAATTACCTGGCGGGTACTCCCTCTCCTGATAATCGTAGCCAAGGGACACCTTGCTGGTTAAAGGGTTTATCCGTTTGACTGCTGTCTTGAATGGCTGTTCGCTTCCTCAATGGTATAGGGGAAGACAGTGCCTAGGCCAAGGTGTTTCCCTGTGGAAACCCTAGGTTGTCAATCTGGTCTTGACCTAGATTACTTATTTCTTCTAGTCTGGCGCGAGACTAGTCACCTACTTTGTCTAGCCGATGAGTGCTCCCTTTCCTTCTAGACCGGCTGCAACTCTTCTCTCCTAGAGTACAAGGATGATCAAACCTTGTCTCTAGTGAGTAAGCGATGGGTTAAGCTCAAGAAATAAATAAATACAAGCGAAGAGAATATTAAGTACGAATTGATCTCACGAACGCATAAGAACTCGGCTCATCAACCCTTACCAAGAATGGATGTTTAGTTACTCATACTCATAGATAGAAGGATAAAAATATATAGTGCATAAACTAAATCCGAGAAATAAATCTCGGAGCAAATTGTTATTCGATATTAAAGAAGGAGAAATGAGAAGAAAGGTTCCGAACGATAGTCTGTGTTGGGATCCCGGACAGAGGAGAACAATGTTTCGGCTTTATAGCCCTAAAAACACCTCTGTCCTATTCCAACTCTAAATCCTAGAAAATCTCTAAAAGATAGCTATAATAAATTGTTTGAGTTACAATAGGAATTAAATCGCAATTACAAAAGAGGGAGATCCCATGCGGGATTCTTCAAGAGATATGCACTTCAGATCCCTCTAAGATTGCGAGACAGCTGCTACTTGCCAGCTGCAAAGCCCAATGTGGGAAGCGGCCCAAGCGATCCGCACTACTATCTTTATCGAGAAATCGTCTTGGTCGCAAGCTTGGCCAAGACAGCTCTGGTGCACGCTGCTTCGGATGATCAATATGTCTAGGCCAAGGTCCATGCCAAGACTCGGGAAATCAGCTCCAGCTCTTTACTAATCAGATTCCTCATAATTTGCCTCCAGACCAGATCTATTAAGATGTGGGAAATACAGGGATAAATCAGTAGATTCACTGCCCCATACAACAAGTAAATGGACAATAAAACATGATGAAATGCAATGTAATAAGTTGTCTTGATACATGTGTATGGTGGCTCCAAACCCACGCAAAATATATGTTGCATACATTAATCGGTACCTTACTAGTTTTGCCATGATAGACCACGTAGTAATAATTAAATCATGCATGGCCCAATGATAGGGGGGAACGCCCGCTCTAGCAAAGAGACAAAATGGTAACCCCGTCCCTCGGTCCCGAACGAAAATAACAAAGTCCCGACGAAAATTGCTAAGATGTAACGTCACCTTTGAGGGCCCAAATTACATGTTTAAAATGTTTTCTCAAAACACCTCGCATATCGGTAACCGTTTTTAAAGGATGTGACTTGGGTGCCTAACACCTTCCCAAGTCCATAAATATGACCTCGAACCTTTGTTCTTTGGTTTAGACCATTTGTGCTTTAGTTTATTTATTTTTTATGCCATGACGATTAGGTTCCCTAATCCTTAGAAAATTAGGGTGGCGACTTCATTTTGCATGACGTGAGGTGAGTCCAACACTTGTCTCACATTCCCGTCCCGAACCTATGTTTTGCAACATCGAAACAAAAAGGGGGTGCGACAGTTTGGTGACTTAACTAGGGACTTTAGGGTCGAAGCCGGTTTTATGGTGTTTGTGTTTTATTTACTTGCTTTAAATAAATTGTTTTCGTGATTGTTATATGTATTGGCTTTAATAAATTGTTCATATGCATCTCATGCATAAATGCTTATCGCCGGCCATGACACCAAATAGGATTAGGATTGGTAGTAGTGAAGTCCTGGGGCCTACGCCCTGGTAAGCTTTCATGAACCCTAACTCGGATGTTGAACCCTTAAGCGGATTGAGCGCACAAAATCCTTGTCATGATTCAGTCAACGCTCTCGTATCCGTTTACAGGGGACCCCTTTTAGGGTAACGTTCGGGAACTTTTTCAGCCAGTTAGAAATAGTTGGAGTCACCCCAGCATATGCATCATATTCGTGCATTTATTTTTTTGATATCATGTTACGATTTTTTTTATTGTCCTCACATTCATCTTTTAAAATACAGGAATTTTATTTCCCGAAAAGGGCCGCGCACTGTTTATTCACTCAAATGGCAACACCTACGATGCTTTCACTTAATACTTTCGGGATTTCAAGCTACAACGATCAGTTGGAATAGGGTGACATGTTGAAATCCGGTTTTATTCCCGATATTACGACCAAGATTGGGATGGAAGAAGTGGAGGGTCAGAAAGGGGAGATTGCGTCGTTGGAATATTTTTGGTATGAGCAAACGGATCTCGACTTTCAAGGGTTGCCACCTTAAAAAAAAATCGTGCATCAGCTACTTAGATTTTCATCTTTTCACCCCATGTAACCATGTTCCTAGACTTTTGTCTACTAGCCTTTTTGGATAAATCTAGATAGTCGATCCAACTTGTAATGGTTATAACCCTTTTTGACGGAAAAATCAATGACAAAGTTCGTAATTATTCAGATAATTATGGAATGCATTTTTCTTTCACTTCACACATCCAAAGGACATAAAAAGGCTTTCGCCTACGATCAAATTAAACTTCCCCCAAAATGAACCATTTATAGAGCCCAAAAAAAAAAGAGTTAACCCTTGAAATGAAAACACAAAAAAATATAGACCAAACGACGATAACGCGGAGATAACTGTTTCTTCTTAGTCTCAGCTGCGCGCTCTTTTATTTTGGCCAATATGGATGCGATTTGCTCGGAGTTTCCACTCGGATAAAACACAAAAGACATTGATAATGGCTGAAGTATTCCCACACCAAATTTAAGAATTTTCTGGGCGGCACATATCTCACAAAAAAATTCATAATGCAATATCAATGCAATTTGCTCGGAGTTTCCACTCGGATAAAACACGACAGACGTAGATAATGGGATGATGTATGCCCACACCAAATTTCAGAATTTTTTAGGTGACGCATGTCTCACAAAACAAATTCATAATGCAAGGATAGTTGTTCTTTCTCGGTTTTAGCTGCGCGCTCTTTGTTTTTCTTGGCCAATATAAAATCGATTTGCTCGGAGTTTCCTCTTGGCTAAAACATGAAAGATGTTGACAACAGGCTGACGTCTGCCCATGCCAAATTTCAGAATTTTCTGGGTGGCGCATATCTCACAAAAAAAATTCATAATGCAAAGATAGTTACTTCCTCTCGATTTTAGCCGCGCGCTCTTTTGTTGTGGCCAACGTCTCCTCGTAGCGCTGATCCATGGGTTTTGTTGATAGCATCCAAGATCACATCTCGTCGAGTGGAATGAATAAAAGCTTCCTTCGTATCTTCACTGAAGTGTCATCTTCTCAATCGTCCTAAAAGTATTAAGTGAAAGTGTGGCCGGAAGAGTGAATAAGCAGTGTGGAGGCCTCGGGATTACATGTCACATGCATATTGTCGCCCATACTTACTATTATTCACTTGTTTATTTTCCTTTTTCAGGTTGACGATAGCCCCTAAAAAGCGAGCTACTCCCTACCTTTCAAAAAATCGTGTGGTGGTTCAAACCCCTCCCTTCGAAAAGACATGTGGCGGTTCAAAACCCCACCTTTCAAAAATCGTGTGGCGGTTCAAACCCCACCTTTCAAAAATCGTGTGGCGGTTTACACCCCAACTTTTTTTCGTCAAATTTTGTGCGGCGGTTTGCACCCCCACTTTTCGTCAAAATCGTATGGCGGTTCAAAACCCCACCTTTCAAAACATCGTGTGGCGGTTCAAACCCCACCTTTCAAAAATCGTGTGGCGGTTTACACCCCCACTTTTCGTCAAAATTTTGTGCGGCGGTTTACCCCCCACTTTCTCCAATTTTGATCGCAAGGAAGCTTTGCTAGTTGAACCTACGACTTTAAACAAGGGCGTTTCATGGGAGGCAACCCACGTGTTCTTTTCAATATTTCAATTTTTTTTGTTAATTTTAAATTCAACATCTTGAGATACCTTTTCCCTATGAATTTACTATTTTACTCTCTTCATTTCAGGTGCAACGAGACTTATAAACTTGGGGGCAAGCGAATGAAGTGACGACCAAAGGAACGCGTTGAAAAATATCAAAGCTCATTTTTCAGGGAAGTTGTCCTTTACATTTTTACAATGTCCCCTTCCGCAATTTACGTTTCTGTAATTTATATTTTTGCAATTTACATTTTTGTAGTTTTACATTTCAGGTGCAACGAGACTTGTAAACTTGGGGGCAAGCAAGCGAAGTAACGACCAAAAGAAGGTGTCGAAAAATGTCAAAGCTCATTTTTCAGGGAAATTGTCCTTTTACATTTTCGCAATTTCTGTTTCCTCAATTTACGTTTTTGAAATTTACATTTCCACGATTTTAAAATTCCCACAATTTATATTGTTGCAAGAGTGTGTGCGTCATGACTGCTAAAATTCTTAGTTTTTGCCAAAACAAAAAAAAAACTAAAAATAAAAAACTAAAATAAATATATATTGCTTGGCTTGAAAATCCTACGTTTTAACATTCCTTAAAATCAAGCGTGTTCATCACTTTATCACGACACGGATGACTTGTGCGTTCATTAGAAATTATATGAAACATACATGATCTTGTCTGTTAACTCTTATATCCATGACATGTTTAGATGTAAGCAGTCACAAAACATATCCTTATGAGCGCTTTGGGCCTTCACGCCTTATTTTTTTCATGAGTGTAAATGCTAAGCTAGGTGCTAGTTAGATTTGCATAATATCCAGGGTACATGAACCATCAGACATGAGATAACAGTAAAGTGACATTGGACTTTGCTTTTGCTCTTCTTCCACATTTTTCATTTTTTAAACCTTTTTGCCCTCAAACACATACCTTGTACACCATGTACGACTCTATCAACCACTTCAAAGCCTTCATCTAAACTTCTCACAAAGGAGTAAGTACTCGACGGAGTTGGCCGACTAAGCACCCAAAGCATGTTAAGCTCATTTCAACAAATCAGCAGGACAAGGAGGAAACCCTCAAAGGTCGACAGTTCGCGCTAACACACGGAGAAGCAGCGAAGAAAATCGAAGGCCGCTACCTAAAAGAACCAAAAAAAAAAGGAAATTGTACTTGTTTCACTCGCTGTTTGTATTTATATTCAAAAAAAGAGAAAAGAAAAAAGAAGAAAAAAAAGAGAAGAGAAAAAGAAAAGAAAAAAAGAAAAAAAGAAGAAAAAGAAAAAAGAAAAAAGGAAAAAAAGAAAAAAAAAAGGAGAGGAAAAAGGATTCAAAAAGAGGGTATCTCAAAGAACCCAAGTCAATGAAAACAGAAGCAAGTACGAAAAAAATCTTCAATCAAAATCAATCAAGATGATCACAGGAAGAGCGTTCCTAGTAAGAGATTCAAGAATTTGTGCATTTTGTTCTCACCACGATTAAATCATCAAGCATCATTCAGCGCAATTTGTCCTCATCGCAATCAGTCATCGAGCACAAACTCATTAAAACCTTTTCGCAAAATAAAAACACACAACACTTTCTTCAACAAATTTTTTTTTTTTTTTCTACCTCGCAAAGTCCTCTTGATTATTAGAACGCCCATGCATGTGCATCCTTCACTCGGATTGACATTGCAAATTTAATTTTTGTGCTATGTTTATTGCATTTTTAGGAGCTCAAACACATAGCCCTGTTTTCTGAGCGTAAGCGTAAACACTGATATCTGGTGAGGATTGCTTACGGCTACATGTCATGGGAAAGTCTTGTTCTTGAGGTCGTTATTTCCTGTACAAGACGCAGACGTTATCTAGACTTGTATCAATCATGTTTATATAACGAAAATTGGACGAACGTTTTTCCAAAAATATACTTGAATTGATTTTCTCTTAAACAAAGAGGTCATTTTCATTCTAAACAAAAAAAACTGGGGGGCAAGCCATGGGTTAAATGTAGGAATATTTGATATTTCTCATATAGGTCATTTGCTCTCTCTTTTTCTATCTGTTGCTACTTCGTATTTGCTTCCTTCCTATTTGCAGGATACAGATACGCTTTGAGAGAATCACTCCATAAATTGGGTCTTCGATGAGGAAATGGTTGTAATGCCCTCGTATTGGATTTTCATCAAAATCCAATCAACATCGAATGGAATACGTTACCACTCCCAAATCAAATTCGTGTGGCGGATCACGCTCCCTCACGTTCAAATCAACTTCAGTTCGCATAGTAAGTTCGAGGTAAGACTTGTTTTTCCTTTACACCCTTTTTCAAAAAACATCATTCTGTTTAGTGTTGTGATAGGTCACGTCCCCGCATACACCTTGTCTTTTAAAATGTTGCGATTGGTCACGTCCCCGCATCTTGTCATTTAAAAAGTTGTGATTGGTCACGTCCCCACATCTTGTCTGTTTAGTGTTGTGATAGGTCATGTCCCCACATACACCTTTGTCTTTTAAAATGTTGCGATTGGTCATGTCCCCGCATCTTGTCATTTAAAAAGCTGTGATTGGTCACGTCCCCACATCTTGTCTGTTTAGTGTTGTGATAGGTCACGTCCCCACATACGCCTTGTCTTTTAAAATGTTGCGATTGGTCACGTCCCCGCATCTTGTCATTTAAAAGTTGTGATTGGTCACATCCCCACATCTTGTCTGTTTAGTGTTGTGATAGGTCACGTCCCCACATACACCTTGTCTTTAAAATTTGCGTAAGCGGTTCGTCCCCACGCCTTGTCTTTCAAATTCACGTAAGCAAAACATCCTCACTATCAGAGACAACCATCCTCACTATCAGAGAAAACCATATCTCCTCATTATCAGAGAAGATCGTTATTTCCTCGTTATTAGAGAAGATCATCAGTTCCTCATTATTAGAGAAGACCAGATCAACTTTCCTCATTATCAGAGAAGAGAAGATCACCATCATCCTCACTATCAAAGAAGACCAGATCAACCATCCTCATTATCAGAGTAGACCAGATCAACTTTCCTCATTATCAGAGAAGGGAAGATCATCACATCCTCATTATCAGAGAAGACCAGATCACCATCATTCTCATTATCAGAGAAGAGAAGATCACCATCGTCCTCATTATCAGAGAAGAGAAGATCATCACATCCTCACTATCAGAGAAAACCATATCTCCTCATTATCAGAGAAGATCGTCATTTCCTCGTTATCAGATAAGATCATCAGTTCCTCATTATCAGAGAAGACCAGATCAACTTTCCTCATTATCAGAGAAGAGAAGATCACCATCATCCTCACTATCAGAGAAGACCAGATCAACTTTCCTCATTATCAGAGAAGAGAAGGTCATCATTTCCTCATTATCAGAGAAGACCAGATGAACTTTCCTCATTATCAGAGAAGAGAAGATCATCATTATTCTCATTATCAGAGAACACTAGATCAACTTTCCTCATTATCGGAGAAGAGAAGATCATCAGACATCCTCAGGGAAGACAATCTCCTCATTATCAGAGAAGATTATCAAACATCCTCACTATCAGAGAAGACCACATCTCCTCATTATGAAAGAAGATCATCAACGTCCTCACTGTCAGAGACAACCGATTTCAGTATCAGAGATCATCATTTCCTCATTATCAAAGAAGATCATCATTTCCTCACTATCAGAGACAACCAATTTCATTATCAGAGATCATCAACGTCCTCACTATCAGAGACAACCGATTTCAGTATCAGAGATCATCATTTCCTCATTATCAGAGAAGATCATCATTTCCTCAATATTAGAGACAACCATCCTCATTATCCGAGAAAACCATCTTCCTTACTATCATAGATATTTCCCTCAAAGGTACGTTACTATCAACCAACATCAGACCAAATGTACGTTCTAGTTCTCATTTACAATTCTGCAATTTACATTTTTCCTCACTATCAGAGTAGTTGTCATTTACATTTCTGCATTTCTACATTCTCCCTCAATATACGAGTAGTCTGCATTCATTTTCCCACAATTGGCATTGTTTTTGAAGTTCCTAACTACATTCTACAATTCTACATATCTAAATACTCCTCCTTGAGCGACTATATCTTTCAATTCATGTCTATCTAAAATACTCCTCCTTGAGCGACTACTTTTCTGCATAATTACTACTCCTCCTTGAGCGACTACTTTTCTGCATATCTAAATACTCCTCCTTGAGCGACTACTTTTCTGCATATCTAAATACTCCTCCTTGAGTCATATTTTTCAATTCCTGTCTATCTACTACTCCTCCTTGAGTGACTATATCTTTCAATTCATGCCTATCTACTACTCCTCCTTGAGCAACTATATCTTTCAATTCATGTCTATCTAAAATACTCCTCCTTGAGCGACTATGTTTTTTCATAATTCTACATTTCTGCATAATTATTACTCCTCCTTGAGCGACTATTTTACATTTCTTGCATGATTCCACATCTCAACCGGTTATGATGTATTCAAAACATGGTAAATACTTGGGGAAATCGTCTTTACTGCTAATCAAAAATCTCAGTTACACTGTAGTTTTTATCAGACAGTAAAGAGGGCACTGTTGCTACCCGAATTTTGACTTACGTCACAACTTTTTTTCCGTATTTTTTATTGCTTGTCACGTTTAAAAGCCCATTTACGTCAAATTTCAGTCAATTTTTGATCGTGGGCTATTTGTTTAATATTTCGCTTCATTTCACGTTATTTTAGTTTTTTCGCCTTTTTACGTCATTCGAACTATTATCAGGTTCTGGACGAGCTTTTAAGCCTTAAATAAAATATTTCCATTTAGGGAGTTGAGTTTGAATTTTTGTTCGCATCATTTCGTCCCTTATATTTTATTACATGTCGTAGTTGTTTCGTTCGGATTTATTATCGGTTTGTAGCCAGACCCCTATTAGGCCCGAACGAGCCTTTTATACTTTAAATAAAATATTTCCATTTAGAGATTTGAGTTCGTATTTTCGTTCGCGTCATTTTGTTCCTTGCATTTTATTATGTATCACAGTCATTTTCGTTCGAATTTATTATCAGTTTTTACGAGATTTCTCGTACTGATAATTCGAACCAATTAATTAAGTATTAAGCATTATCCCTTCCCAAACCAATCTCAGCCCTTGATTAAGATTTTGACCCCCTTTATGCTCATCCAATGGTTGATATTTTTCTTCATCATCACCTTTCCTCCCTTTTCTTCAAGCATTAAACACAAAACTCAAGTACACTCCACCGCTGGCCACAACCTTTCCAATCAGTCGAAGCTTCCATCCTCTCCCAACCACACAACCGAAACTTGCTCCTCACTCCCGCACTGTTCACCGCCACTTGCTGTTGGGCCTCACGCCCGTAGCCCACACACACCACCCTCGCCACACAATCGACGAAGCGATCCCCTATAAATACCTTAGCTCTTCACACTTCAAAATGGGGGACCAATTCAGGCTCTAGTCCCCCCTTTTATTCATGCTCTCTCTACTTTGCTCAATTTATTTAATTAATTGTAATTTTCAATTAACTCACTGCCATGCTTCAATTTAATTAATCGTTGTTTCAATTTAATTAAATTCGGGCTCTTGATTTATTTGCTGCTTTGTTTTATTTGGTTTGCTACTGTTGATTTAATTAATTGTTGATGGTGGTTTAATTTTGGTTATGGTTATTTATTGCAGGTCTGGTTGGAGGAAGAAGATGAAGCACTGTACAAAAGGGGAGGGAAATGTTTTGGTTGATGGGTCAAGCAAGTTGCCTTGGCCCAGGAAAGGAATTAGTAAGGATGCTTGATGCGTCCAGGAAAGGAAAAGAAGGGAGGCATGGGTTGCGCCTTGCACAAGCCCATATGGAGGAATGAGAGTTGGGCAGCTTGGCTGGCCCAAACGGAGAAGGAAAGAAGCTGGGCAGCTTGGCTGGCTCGTGCCGGAAAGGAAAAGAAGGGCCAACCCATCTGCCGAGTTGGGCTGGGCTGGTCAGGGGCAGGTGCATTAGGCCCAACTGCTGGGCCCAGTCATCGAGGCCCGTCGATTTATTTTTGTCAATGGATCATTGTAATAATTATTTAAGTACTTATTTTAATTGTGGTTTGTAATAATTATTTTAATTGTGGTTTGTAATAATTAGTTAAGTAATTATTTTAATTGTGGTTTGTAATAATTAATTAGATAATTAGTTAAAAATCATGTATGTTTGTTTATACCTATTTTATTATCAATTATTGTTAACTTCGGTTTTGAAGGGATGGATCGATCGGGGTTCGTCAAATCAGGTAAGTTTATCTTAAACCCTTTTATTTATTTTTATGCTTTGAATGGATGTTTATTAGAAATGTTAAAACCTCGATCATATCGTATGCATGACCACTTACAATGCGCTAGAACCCACCCACTCGTATGCATGACATATAGAATTGCTAAACAATTAAAATCAATCTCATATGTACAACATGTTTATATCACTTGTCTTTCATACCATGAAATTAATTGTTGTATTGATACATGTGTATGGTGGCTCCAAACCCACGCAAAATATATGTTGCATACATTAATCGGTACCTTGCTAGTTTTGCCATGATAGATCACATAGTAATAATTAAATCATGCATGGCCCAATGATAAGGGGGGAACGTCCGCTCTAGCAAAGAGACAAAACGGTAACCCCGTCCCTCGGTCCCGAACAGAAATAACAAAGTCTCGACGAAAATTGCTAAGATGTAACGTCACCTTTAAGGACCCAAATTACATGTTTAAAATGTTTTCTCAAAACACCTCGCATACCGGTAACCTTTTTTAAAGGATGTGACTTGGGTGCCTAACACCTTCCCAAGTCCATAAATACGACCTCGAGTTTTTGTTCTTTGGTTTAGACCATTTGTGCCTTAGTTTATTTATTTTTTATACCATGACGATTAGGTTCCCTAAACCTTAGAAAATTAGGGTGGCGACTTCATTTTGCATGATGTGAGGTGAGTCCAACACTTGTCTCACATTCCCGTCCCGAACCTATGTTTTGTAACATAGAAACAAAAAGGGGGTGCGATAGCTCTTCAGGACTACTTTCTGCAAAATGCATGAAAATCATACTAAAATCAACAGATTCACCATTTAAGATGCATGAAAATAGGTGGTAAAACTACCACCAATTAGGCTCAATCATCTATTCATTAAACAAAAATCAGTTGGGAGTGTGACTACCTTTTTGGTCTATGTGGATGACATCATTGTAACAGGCAATGATGAGAGGGAGAAAGAAGAGGTTAAGGGGAAACTAGTGCATGAGTTCGAGCTCAAGGAATTAGGGAAGTTGAAATACTTCCTTGGGATTGAAGTTGCATATTCCTCTCATGGAATCTTCATCTCATAACAAAAATACATCACTGACTTGCTAATGGAATCAAGAAAGAGTGGATGTAAACCTATATCTACCCCTATAGACCCGAACCATAAGCTGGGGGTAGCCAAGGATGAAGAATGGTGGATAAGAAGAGATATCAGTAATTGGTAGGTAAACTAATCTACCTCTCCCATACCAGACTTGATATTGCATATTCTGTAAGTGTGATCAACCAATTCATGCATGATCCTCGGGAATGTCACCTATAGGCAACCTATAGGGTACTCCATTACTTAAAAGGGAGTTCAGGTAAGGGAGTGTTGTTCAGAAGAGGTGGGAAACTCTACTTAGAGGGTTATACAGATGTTGACTATGCTGGTTCTCAAGTGGATAGGAGATCCACAACTGGCTATTTTACTTTCCTGGCAGGAAACCTCATAACATGGAGGAGCAAAAAGCAAAATATAGTAGCTAGATCATCTGCAGAACCTGAGTTCAGAGCCATGACTCAAGGTATATGTGAACTCCTATGATTGAAAATAGTCTTAGACGACTTGAGGGTTACACTCGAAGGTCCTATGAAGCTATACAATGACAACAAGCCTGCTATAAGCATTGCTCACAATCTTGTACAACATGACAGGACCAAGCACATCGAGATATATAGTTGTATTGTAAGAATAAAAAGAAAAGAAAAAAATACATACCTATTCTACATAATTCTTTGTTTCTCACAATATTTATTTGTTAAATATGTTGTATCAAATGTGATCACATCTCCAAAACTTTCCCATGCTGCTCTACTCCGAGCATCAGCCCAAAATAAATTTCTCTGTCTACTACAAAAAAGAAGTTATCATTCCTACTTTTCATCCTATTGAAATAACTCATAACAATCTCAGCATCTTCAGTTCCTAGTCGAGATCTCCTAACTTTTTCAATGTGATTTCTACAATCTTTCTCACCAAATGAAAGATTCTCAAAACCCCCAACTTCAATGACAAAAGAATTGAATTTTTTATTGGGTCGTATTCAAGCTTTATCATTAAGCTCCAACGTTCTTTTCACATTTCACATGCATGTCCAGTTTTTTATTGCATTTATATAAAATCATGATTTGTTAGGACTTAGATCATGGGTATGTTCGAGCACAACAGAAGAAATCTTATACCTCCCATCGGGACAAAAATTTACATTAATCTTGGCTTTTCATCCTTCCTTTGTCAACGCTTTTGGTCTAAGAACATTACGAGTCTTGCTTTGTGGTTGCCCTTAACGAGTGCAGGCAATGGTAAAGTACTTTAGCCTTCCATCATCTCCTATACAAGAAGTCCTCTTCGAAACACCAAACCCAACCTTCTTAGCATAACTGGTGTAATATTTCATAAGAGCTTCTTGTGACTTGAAAGACATTCCTTTACGAGGCTCCTCAATTTCTTTGTTAGGAACTACCACTTTGTCAACCATTTCATCAACATTTATCTTTATTGTCCAACATGATACATTTGATTCAAATTCCGACTGGGAGTAGCTTCTGTTTCAGGTGATACATTTGATGCAAATTCCTTCTCCATTGCCGGTAAAAATAAAAGCCAAGAATTGAGCATGCAATTTTATTCATAATTCCTATCTATTAATTAAAAGGTCACGTACACACTGTATTATAAGTTGTGAACATACATGTATTACTGAGGCATATGGAACATTAATTTAGGGACGTGAGAGCTTGAATCAGCCTAGAATCGTTTACGAAATTAGATGAAAAATATGTTAATCTGAACACCAATGGAAGGCATGCATATGGGGTAACTGAAATGTCCATGTGTCCAACACAATTAATAAACAAACAAGTAGACTTCCATAAACATCAAATAGCTATTATTTTCTGTTTATTAGTTTTATAAGTATTTAAATTCATAACCTCCCTAACCTCTCATATAATCTAAATGGTTTGATCGATCCTCAATTCCAATTATATTATTAGATAATAAACAAGCATAGAGATTAATGCATAGAATTTTTGAATATGCCAAGAAAATAAATTCAATGTAGATGGTTTTTTCTGAACTTCAATACTGTCAATTCTCCAATTAATTAAACATTGGATGGTAATTCAATTCATGCTTTCCATGCGCATAATCACGGCAATTGAATTAAGATGAGAACGGAGAAGGAAAAGCTTACCAATTAAATAATAACTTGGAAAGCAATTGATGAGAATATCCCCACAGAAATCGAATACTATGTGCGTATACATACCTGGAGCGAAGAAAGAGACGAATGACGGAAGAAAACTAGGATAGATGAACTCAAAACGTTATTCGCATTTGGTACCTCACACTGACGCCGTCTGACACTTACCGTCAAATGTCCGACGTGGCATAATACGTCAGATGCCACGTGTGTAATTGCTGACGTGTCATGCCACGTCAATAAAGTTGACCCGAACTTGAAAAAATGGGTCGGGTCAACGGGTTTGGTAAATGACACTGTTTAACCCAACGTACAAAATTTAATATTTTTAATATTTTTTTTTCCATTTTTTGTAATTATTGTACATCTTATTTAATGTAATTAAAACCTAAACATAAAAATTTGTTCTGTCTCTACCAACACCCCATCCGATCTCTCTTCTTGTTGCACGCCGCCCACCTCCATTTTTGGCATTACCCCCCTGGATGTACATCTTCTTCAAATCTAACAAACTCGTTCCATCACAGACACTACAATTCCTTCTCAAATCCCTATACTAAACCAAATTTGTCTATCCCACTCTCCTCTTTCCAAATCTAACTTAATTTAGGTTCCGATGATGGGTTAAGGGGTTTGTAGAAATGGAGGAGCTCCAATGAACATTCTGATCAATACTATTGTTGATTGAAAAAAAAATAATGCCAAAAATGGCACCTGTAGTCTATTTGATTGAGACATTTGGTACCTCACCTTTTTTGTTTGTTTTTAAAAGACACTCGTATTCAAAACGTTGTTCACATTTAGTACCTCACAGGACACTTGCCGTAGTAGTAGATGAGAATGTTGATGGTTCTGTGTAAAATAAGTAATAATGGAAGATTTCAATCTGGAAAACGGATCCACATCCTAAGTCCATGGATTAGCTGTACTAGGAATTGGAAAATTAGAGAAGAACAAGAACAAGAACAATCATTGCTAGCTTTTGCTAAATTGCACATTGCAATTGATTAGCTTCCATTTGAGCATGGAGGTGTTTGATGACGAAGGAAACGGAGGTGCTGGGTCAACCCGTTTTTTTCAAGTTCGGGTCAATTTTGCTGACGTGGCATGACATGTCAGCAACTACACACGTGGTATCTGATGTGTCATGCCACGTCGGACACTTGAGGTACCAAATATAAACAAAGTTTTGAGTACGAGTGATTTTTAAAAGTAAAAAAAAAGCAGGGTACCAAATATCTCAATAAAATAGATTATAGGTGTCATTTTTGACATACTTTTTTTTCTTTTCTTTTTTCTTTTAACAATTAAATTCTTTTTTTTATAATAAGATTTAGGTTTTTCTTATTAATTATAATGCTACGATGGCTAAATTTTAAGTTGATGGGGTGACATGGCATATGTAGGATGCCACATGAGTTTGTAGAATAGTTTGTATCCTACTATTATTGTTTGATCATCGCAAACACTTTCAACGAAATTAAATATCCAACAAAAAAAACCCAAGTAAAATTTGATATGAATTAGACGTGGGTGACATGGATATTTTTTATTTTAATTTTTATCGGGTAATTTGATTCGAGTTCCGTATGATTCTTAAAAGAGGTGATTCTTACCGTATGATTTTTTTCATTCTCAAAACTTGAATTTAAAATGTTCGTTTTACGTATTTGGATATTAATTTAGGGATAAGATGAGAGAGAGAGGAGAAGAAAATATGCATCGGAGAAACTTTGGCGTGTGTTCTTTGACAAACACCAATGATGTATGAGTAGTGTCTTCCATATTAGCAATCTCATAATTGATAACAATCCACCTAAAAGAAAGGGTATTTTTGCCTATCACCCGGTGGGGAGAGGCATAGCTACTGTTTAACACCACCACGGTAGGGACAAGATCGCTACCTTCCCCAAAGGCTAACGGGGCCCTACCGGCTCCTCTCACGGACCTCCTGCTTGGCTCGAAGAGTTATCTCACCCTTAGAGGAAACCACGCGTCAGGATTAACGCTCCGGCCATTATCCTACCGCGACAATATCTACCTAAACACCTACCGCCGAGGTAGCGTATCACGATAAGGGCGAATCACAGACCCTAACGCGAGCGATAGCTCCGTACCCGTTTACTCGGGCGGGAACGCCCCCTTTCTTCTATAAATACCTCCCCCACAAAGGAGGCAGGTAAGCGGACTTGACTGGCAAAAACTCTGCCAATTTCAGTACACCTACTGACTTAAGCATCGGAGTGTTTCCACCGGAGACCCCCTCCGGCGCATTGCAGGTACTGTGGACCGTCGCGCACTCTGATCTGAGAAGAGCTGCTCCGCCATACATCCTTCGGCAGAAGACAAATTATTATCAAATTGGTGCTTTCGTTGAGAGTTTTGGTTCTATTAAGTGAGCATCCTTAATAACCAAGCTCCTCCTCCCCGAAGCTAGAAGGATTATGGCCTCGGAGTCAGATCCGGCGCTGTCCCGAACTTCCAACATCCCATACAACACCCGTAGACGCTTGTTTCCCTTCGCTACCCCAGGGCAGGACGTCACTGCAGGAGACTTAGATCTTCCTCCTGGGTCAAGTGCAGAAGAAGTTACATTCCAGATTTGCTCTCCCTTCTCCCACATAGCAGGAACCAGCCATCCTACCCCCCAAGTGGGAAGATCTATGATGGGAGAAGCGGACAACCCTTTCGTGAATTCAATAGCAGCTCTCCAAGCTCAACTGGATCAACTGACAAAAATGGCTGCTGGATTTACTCCTCATGCCTCAAGACCTGGTGTGTCCTCCCAAGTAATTTTCACCCCGTCCCTTGTCACCGAACGACCCTTATCGCCCCAACAGTCTAGGGCACTCCCGTCCTCCTTACCTTTCCCCTTGGCTCCCATAAACGTCCCACCATTCACGCGCGAACCTGCCGACCATTCTGGACAATATAGGGGAGGAATCTCTATCCCCGAAGCAGTCCGCCAGCGTGACGAATACAGGGAGCCCTGGGATGATCGACAGGGAGATATAGTGAGAGATCCATCTCCTAGATACAGCGAGAGGTCTAGCAGCAGAAGTCGACGAGCTCGAACTCCAAGGAGCCGTAGTCGTTCTCCTAGGAGACATCAGGAATATAACCCTCAAAATCCCAGATACGACGCTGAAATTCCACATCAGCGTCAGCCTTGTAGGATCCCCGATGCTAATGCGGGTCATCCATTCAGCTACCGTGTCAGGCACCACAGAGTCCATCGACATGTGAAACTCCCAGCAGAATCCTATGACGGCACAAAAGATCCCATTTCTCACCTCAATAAGGTGAAGGATTTCGTGCAATTCCAAACGCGCAGTGACGCAGCATTGTGTCAAATTTTCGTAATGACGCTGTCAGGAGTGGCACGTCTATGGTTCGAGGGGCTCCCCGCCGGGTCTATCGATAATTTTTCTCAGCTGGAAGAAAAATTCAAAAGTCGGTTTAGCACGACTATTCCTATCAGAAAGTCAGCAGCTGCGCTGTTCAATATCCATCAAAAACCACAAGAATCGCTGAACAATTTCTTAGGACGATTTGATCTTGAAATGTCCCTAACGCCGGGGGTCATTATCGATTTTGCGATTGAGGCCCTGAAACGCAATTGTCGATACAGTAAACTGAAAGATACGCTAACGGTGGACCCCCCAACGACCCTGGATGCATTGAGGTTGAAAGCGCATAACTATGCGAGAATGGAAGAGGAAGAAAATAGAGAATGGATCCGAGGCATGTCGGCGGACCCATATGTGGCCCCTAACGTCTTGAACAGCAATGCCCCTGACGCTAAACCCACCGAGGATCCCGGGCAGCGGAAAGAACATAACACCAAGACTTCTAACCGGCAGAGAGGCAATTTCTCAAAAGGAAGATCTGGAGGATCCCCCACTCGGAAACAAAGGGACCCGCCAAAGGGCCGGATATACGATCCTGACCTCCCATCTCTCATACTCCCAAGGGCGGAGATCTTAGCAATAGTCCAACAGAGAAATCTGCCTATCCGTTACCCAGCTCCCGTGAAACCAGGAGTAATCATGGGAGGAAGAGAAAATGCATACTGCAAATTCCATAAGGTCAAGGGACACTCAACGGATGTATGCAGAGAGTTAAAATCGGCTATAGAGCGATTGGTCGAAGAGGGCTACCTTAGGGAATTTGCCACAAAAGCCAGGGAGGAAGCCAGAAACAACCCAACTGGAAATACAACTGAGCAGAGGCAAGCGCCCTCGCACGCTACAGGGGCTAACGCAGTTCCCCTCGGGCCAAATAGAGAAGCGCTCGCTATCGATAGCGACCAAATGCCCATGATAAATATCATTGCAGGGGGGCACCCTATTGCGAGGAAATTACGCCGCAAACGCCTAACCCCGGAGAAAAGCGCAAATGGGAGAACGCGCAAATGAAAATCGAGGCAATAAGCGCCTTAGACAGAATGATATTGTCTTTCTCAGAGGAGGACGAAAAAGGCATCATTTTCCCGCATAATGACGGGATGGTTGTGACGCCCGTCATTGGAAGTCATGGGGTAAGAAGGACCCTTGTCGATAACGGGAGTGCAGTGAATCTATTTTCATTAGAAGCGTACAACTTGATGAAAAGACCTGACGGTGAGCTATCGCCTTGCACGAGGCCAATTATTGGGATTGATGGAGTACCAATTCCGGTAGCCAGAATAACATCCCTGCCGGTGTACTTCCGAGAAGACACATCCAAACGCTCCGAAGAGCTACTATTTCTGGTTGTAGACCTAACGTTACCGTATAACGCCATTTTGGGGCGACCATTCCTTAATCGTTTTGGAGTGGCCATATCTCAAAAACACCTGTGGATGAAATATCCCTCATGGAACGGCGTGGTCTCAATTAAAGGGGACCAAAAGTTGGCAGCCAAATGCTACTTACTTATGACTCAAAGGAGTTGTGATCGCTACGTTTGCGTGGCAGACGATCCTTTCGATGATAAAGAAGAAAAGCGCACTCAACCGCTAGATCAGATGGTACCAATCCCTATCGGTAAGGATAGTGAAACGAATCTCTTAGCCAGTGAGAAACTAAGCCTTGAAGAGAACGCGCAATTAATCCGGCTGTTGAGGAAATGCAAGGGAGAGTTTGCGTGGAAACCAGCGGACATACCCGGAATCTCTCGGGAAGTCGCAGAACATCGGCTGAACGTTAGTCCTGACGCCAAGCCTGTTCAACAAAGGCGACGTGCCTTTTCATCGGAAAAGATAGTAGCCATCGAAAAGGAGTTGCTAAAGCTCACAGAGGCGGGGTTCATTCGAGAAGTCCAGTACCCGACCTGGCTAGCTAATACTGTCTTAGTCCCAAAGCCTAACGGGGACTGGCGCATGTGCATCGACTTTACCGACCTAAATAATGCCTGTCCCAAGGACTGCTATCCCCTTCCGCGAATAGATCAGTTAGTCGATCAAACCGCTGGGTATGCTTATCTAAGCTCCCTAGATGCGAATTCCGGATATCACCAAATCCCTATGGCCGTAGAGGACGAAGAAAAAACTGCCTTCATTACTCCTAGAGCTACATACTGCTATACTGCAATGCCGTTTGGGCTAAAGAATGCTGGTGCAACATTTCAGTGAATGGCAAACAAAGTTTTTGAAAATCAAATCGGGAGAAATGTAGAGGCCTATGTAGACGACATCCTGATCAAAAGTCGGAGTTTCAGAGAGCACCTCGCTGACTTGCAAGAAGTTTTCAATGTGATGAGAAAACACAAGATGAAGTTAAACCCGCGGAAGTGCATGTTCGCATTCCAAACGGGAAAATTCCTGGGCTATGTGGTCAGCTAGAAGGGCATCCAACCCAACCCGTCAAAGATAAAAGCCATCCAGGATATGATATCCCCGCGAACTGTCAAAGAGATACAAAAGTTAACCGGGCGCATCATTGCGTTGGGGCGATTCATATCTAAGCAAGGCGAGAGATGTTTGCCTTTCTTCAAAGTCATCCGCAACAAGGCTCCTTTCGGATGGACAGAGGAATGTGAGAAAGCGTTTGCAGGACTAAAAGCTTACCTATCATCAGATTTAGTGCTGACGAGGCCTGAGCCCGGCGACGAACTATATCTATATTTGGGAATAGCTGACGAGGTAGTCAGCGCCGTCCTCGTGCGAAGTGAAGGGCACGTGCATCGTCCTGTATTCTTCGTGAGTCACATATTGAAAGATGCCGAACTGCGATACGCTCCTATCGAGAAGATAGCACTCGCTCTAGTGCAAGCCACGAGAAAGATGGATCGATACTTCCAAGCCCACCCCCGTCATTGTACTCACGGACCAGCCATTGAGAAGAATCTTCAGAAAACCTGAATCTTCAGGAAGAATGCTAATTTGGGCTATCGAACTCGAACAATACGGGCTGCAATACAAAGCTAGACCAGCCGTTAAGGCCCAAGCGTTAGCTGACTTTATAGCTGAGTGCACATTTACAAAGGACACAAAGACAGATTTATTGGAGGAAGAAGCAGAAAGCCCATGCCTACCGTCTCCGGAGACATATACAGATACGTGGATTATCCACGTGGATGGAGCAAAAAATCAAGAATTAGCGGGCGCAGGAGTTTTCTTAGTTGGACCAAACGGCTTGGAGATGCGATACGCCATCAGAATCCTGCAGCCATTGTCCAACAATGCGGCTGAATACGAAGCGCTGCTGACAGGACTCAGAATTGGAAACAGTTTCTCTATCGGAGCCACTCCCGGTGGGGAGAAGGAAGACAGAACACGTTTAAAGATCCGAGGAGATTCCAAGCTAATAATGGATCAGGTTCTGGGGAACTCCCAAGCCAGAGAACCCATCATGGCCCAATACTTAGCCAAAGTGAAGCATGAGCTGTCAAAAATACAGGAAAAAGGCACCCTGGTCACCTTTGAGCACATTCCTAGAGAAAACAATGAAGAGGCCGATAGCCTCGCCAAGATGGCAGCCAATCCGGAAGCGTCAGTACCCAGTGACGTGCGCTATGGAGAACTGCCTACACCTTCTTTCATGGAAGAACAGGCATCGCTCTGTGTGGAAGAAATGGAAAATGATTGGAGGATCCCAGTGATAGAATATCTGAAACATGATAAACTACCGGGAGACCATACAGAGAGGAAGAAAGTCCTAAAACGGGCAGCACGATGCACATATTATAACGGAGAGTTAATACGAAGATGTTTCTCCCATCCGGCCGCTAAATGCATAACGGAGCAAGAAGGCTTACATGTGTTACGTGAAATTCACGAAGGGATATGTGGCATGCACATTGCTAGCGGCACCCTAGCAGCCAAAGTCTTTCGGTCGGGATTTTACTGGCCCACCATTCGACGAGACTGTCATAACTTCGTGAGAACCTGTCAGAAATGCCAGGAATATGCTAAGATTCCTCGAAAACCTGCTGTGCCAATTTCAGAAATAGTCGCACCGTGCCCGTTTGCAAAATGGGGGATTGACATCCTGGGCCCGTTTCCAAAGGCTAGATCTCAGTTAAAATTCGTGGTCGTAGCGGTAGACTACTTCACAAAGTGGGCCGAAGCTGAGGCGTTAGCTACCATTACCACCGAAAAAATTTGGCGTTTCTTCAAACACCAAGTCATCATGCGATTTGGAGTACCACGCGTGCTAGTTAGCGACAACGGGACACAATTTACGAGCCAGTTCTTCAGGGATCAATGTGCAGAGTTCCAGATAGAGCAAAGATTCTCCTCTGTGGCACATCCCCAAACCAACGGCCAGGCGGAAGTAACTAACCGCAGCATCCTTAGTGGCATCAAAAGAAACTTGGAAGGGTCCAAGAAGAAATGGCCAGACGAATTGCCATATGTACTATGGGCCTACCGCATAACTGTCAAGGCCAGAACGGGAGAGACCCAGTTCGCGTTAGCATTCGGAACCGAAGCTGTCACACCAGTCGAGATTGGCATGATGAGCCTCCGGGTGGTTCACTTCAAAGAAGAAAACAATGAAGAAAGGTTACGAGCTAACCTCGATACTCTACCAGAAACACACGAGGAAACCCTCCTGAAAACCCTACACTACAAAAGGAAAATGGCACAATATCACAACCGACAAGTGAGGGAGCGATTGCTCAAAACCAGAGATTTAGTGCTCAGAGACAGACGGGCAGCAGGACAACGTATGGGAAAGCTCAGTCCAAACTGGGATGGACCGTATCGTGTCACCCGCATTGTGGGAAAAGGAGCATACCATCTGGAAACGCTCGAGGGAACGCCCCTGCAAAACTCTTGGAACATCGCTCGGTTGAGGCTATACCACGCCAGGAGCTAATCGGGTAACATCAAAGTTATTCTAATAAATGAATATTGAGATATTCACCATGCGTTTGCTACTGGTAATATGCAGGTAGCGAAGAATGCCAGGGGTGAAAATCCTATCCTTGTGATGGCTGGTCTTGATCAGACAGCTCATTAAGACGAGGCACGCCCTGACATAACAAGGCGTTTGGGAGTGAAAATCCTATCCTTGTGGTAACCGTGCTCACATAGACGGCCCATTAAGACGAGGCACGACCCCAAACGGCTCCCCGGAGTGAAAATCCTATCCTTGCGGCAACCGTGCTCACATAGACGGCCCGTTAAGATGAGGCACGCCCCGGAATCCTTGGGAGTGAAATCCTATTCTTATGGTAACCCCATAAGGAGAGGCACGCCCGAAGGAGAGACCAACTCCGTCCTGGAAGTGAAAATCCTATCCTTGTGGTAACCGTGCTCACATAGACGGCCCATAGAGACGAGGCACGATTCCACGGACGCGAGGTACAACGCTTGGGGGTGAAAAGTCCTATCCTTGTGATGGCTGGTCCTGATCAGACAGCTCACTAAGACGAGGCACTCCCCAAAGCCTATCTGTGGCGAAAGGAAACAAAGACATCCCAACTAGTAGCCGCGCGGTTGATACCCGGTGAAGCGATGTTGGAGCCTATCTGTGGCGAAAGGAAATAAAGAAATCCCAACTAGTAGCCGCGCGGTTGATACCCGGTGAAGAGATGTTGGAGCCTATCTGTGGCGAAAGGAAATAAAGAAATCCCAACTAGTAGCCGCGCGGTTGATACCCGGTGAAGCGATGTTGGAGCCTATCTGTGGCGAAAGGAAATAAAGAAATCCTAACTAGTAGCCGCGCGGTTGATACCCGGTGAAGCGATGTTGGAGCCTATCTGTGGCGAAAAGAAATAAAGAAATCCTAACTAGTAGCCGCGCGGTTGATACCCGGTGAAACGATGATGGAAAGGTGACTATACTGCAACAACAACGTTGAGACAGATGTAAAGCCCCCTCTGACAACGAGGGACGGCAGGAATATATGTGCAACAGAAGCGGAAGCGACGCTGATTTACACTCAGAGAGACTATCGAAGGATATAATGGACATGCTACTTGAATGCAGCTGATGAAAAGCTAACGGGATACAATGCGAAATTATGCGTCTGTGGAAACGTAACGCCAAACGTCCCGTGCGGACAAGTGATCAAACGGCATTATGAAGAAAAGCAGATAAAAAAACTTCTATCCAAAAAGAGTGGATTAGCCAAGTCAAGGCCCATATTGTTTGAAGTACAAAATATAGACGGGCCCGTCAGCCACAAAAATGTAAAACATCTAAACAACAAAAGGTCTAAAGATTGGGCGGCGCGTTGACCCCTCCTTGCTGAGCAGCCTTCCATTGATAGAAACCGCTATTAGTAATGGAGGAGGCTCTCTTGTCAAAATACGCGGAGAGATCTTCAATACGGAGCTCCTCAACTCCATAATGATGCATCACGGCTTCTGACATGATTCCCCCACCCTGCTCAAAGTACCAACGGTTTTTCTCAGCGTTAAGGGAGGAATCGGCAGATAGCTCGGCGTTTCTCTGTCTCTCCAGACGCAGGCTATCCTCCTCCTGAGAGAGGCGTAGGGCCAGATCGGCACGTTGTCTCTTCTCCTCCTCCAAAGCTAACTTAGCGGCCTCCAACTCTTGTTTGACCGCGATAGCCTCTCCCTGAGCAGTCTCCATACTTTCGTTGGCAGTAGCAAGGGCATTTTCAAGACGTTGTCGCTCTTCCAACAGCCTGTTTACCTCTCCTTGACCGTTAGCTGTAGCTCTGGCATTCTCTTCATCCATATAGTGAAGATGACAAAGCATAGAAAACGCCTGAGAGCGAAGGAAATTGATGCGCCCCTGCTCGCCCCGAGCCACAAAGGCATCCCTCTCTCTTGGAAGAGACAAAATCTCTGCTACCAGATAAGCGGTAGAGGAAATCACGGTCTCATGATCAGCATCGGCAGGAAACTGCAGAATACTGTCCCTAAAGGAGCGCTAGCTAACGTGATGAGTCGGCATGAGAGGAGGATCGTAGGGAGAGATACCAGCCATTAAAGCAGGAGCGGGCCCACCCCTCACAATAGGTGGATGAGGCATCGGAACAAAGAACAACGCAGCAGGAGAAGCTGGCCTGCTAGAGAGGCCTTCCGCGTTAGGCATCGAGACCTCATTGCCTCCGGGCACCTCAGGATTAAGGGCATCAGAATCATAGCCCGTTGGGGTGTGCGCGGAATGGATTGGAGAACCAGGAGGCACATGGGGTTGACCTCCAAAATCAACAGGTTCCGATTGATCAGCAGATACACCCTCGCCCCCAAGGGCACTCGAACTACGATTGGCGGCCGAGGAAGAAGGACTATTCAGGAGATCATAGCGAGCCTTCTTCTGACGCTCGCGAAGGACATCAGCGATACCCATATCTCCCTAGGAGGTAGAAGGGACAGAAGCAGCAACGACTTCCTAAATAACGCAGAACGTGATAAGGAAACGGTGCAAAAAAGAAAGGCTAAAGTTTTAAAAATGTTCACCTGAGTGGTGGAGGATGCAAGAGGAATCCCAACAGGAATCGGTTCAACCGTAGCCTCTGAAGAGACAACGGTCTGGGACCAAACGGATGGGGCAGCACGTGCTTTCCTAGGCCATTTCTGTCTTACAACCCGAGGGCCCGTAATGCTAACGGTAGCAGTGGCCTCCCCTTCCTCAGCGTTAGCAGCAGCGGCAGCGGCAGCGGCAACCCTAGCTTCAGCGACAGCTTTCTTTTTCGCCTCCTGCTTCCTCCTCCTTCGGAAATACTCAGGCTCCCAACCAGGCGGAGGCACTGCACAATCACAAAACGTTAGCGTTAGTACTTCTTGACAGCGCAAAAGAAAAAAAGGTCAAACGCTCACCCTTCTTGCACTGTTCCACGGGCAACCCGTTGGCCACTTTTCGGGCATCAACGCTAAAATCAAATTGAAGTAGCGTCTTCAACCAGCCATCCTCCGGGTCGGAAAGGGGTTTCCGATGACCCCAAGCCCCATCTTTAATTGTTTCGTTGAAGCCAGCCCTCCACAACGGCTCAGACAGATCAACAATAAAAAATTCCTCTTTCCAGTGAGGAATGGAAGACTCAATGCCCATTAGTTTCCAAGTAAAGGGCTTCAAGGAACCGTCTTCGTAGCGAGGCGATATCGATATCACCCCTTTACGGGAATACAATTGGAAAATGTCATGAAGCAACGCTAAGGTGGGAGATTCTATTCCCTTGAAACGGCACAGTGCGGCAAAAGCACTAACAACGCAAATCGCGTTAGGACTCAACTGAGCCGGAGCCAAATCAGAATCAGCCAACAACAATTTTACAAGCGGGTCAAGAGGGAGACGAAACCCATGATCGAAGAGCTTAGCATACAGCATTCTGCTATTTCCGGGCAAAATGCTGTTCAATCGAAGCGATTCAGAAGCAGGATGCACGGGATATTCCTTGGGAAATCGTGCAGAAATCCCAGCAAGCCTACGGTTAATTAAAGGCAGTGTGTACAAAGAAGTGGGAGTGGTATCAATTACTTCTTCCCCGGAGGACCTTTGAGGATCTCCTTCTTCAGAGGATTTCTTAGTTCTAGCCATGGCCAACAAGGAAGAAACAAAGAGAAAAGAAAAAGGATGTGTACCTTGTACCTTCGTGAAAGAGAATGCGAGGAGTCTTGAACCAGAAAGAGAGAGCGGCGCAAAGTATTTATCCAAAGACGAAATAGCGTATAAAGGAAAAATAGGAAGCATCATTTTATTCATAAAACGCCAACAAGCGGGTACAATGCAAAACGGCTAATCCTCATCAGGCCAATAAATGCCGTGGTGATAAACCCCGTCATCATCAAGGAACGGCATCTTCCCGTCAGCATTCGGGACCGGCTGGTCTGCCTCCCTTTCTGGGCAAGACCCTAACGGGCATGATTTTCCTTTGGCGCCCGAATCTGCCAACCCCACACCAGCACTGAGGGGAAAATCCTCGTTCAGCGAGCAGTCAGGGGAAGGAAAACGTTTGCAACCCTCTTGAGTAGCAGAACCAGAAGAAGCCAACGTCACAAAGGGTGTTTTGGAAGTCCGTTTCCCCTGCTTCTTACGACCCTTTCGGCGGACCGGAGGCCTCCATGGTGGCGAAGGAGGGGGATGATCTGAGTCTGGCGATGTTGGGGGAGTCGGCAAGGAGTCACGATCCATGGAACTTAAGAAATAAAAATCTGCCATGCCACCTGCAAAAGCAAAAAAGAAGGAAAAGGAAGAAGATGAACAGGCAAGGGAAACCAAACTCCCTTATATAGCCGAGTGAGCATCTCGATCCCTGAACAATCAATTAAGACGCTTGGGAAAAATAACTGCAATTGCAGAATCCGATCCGTCGCAGGCGCGTCTGCTCGTCGAATGCACCAATCAAAGGGCACCAAAGAACCGCCCAACCACCTGCCACTGAAAAGACGGCCCTATAACAGTCAAGACAGAGCATTCATTGCTAATCCCCGGAACACGACCACTGCAATACAATGTCCCGAGGAGGACCCATTTTCAGTTGGGCTCATGACAAATATTTCCAACCAATAAAGCAAGCAACCACGCAAGAAAAAGAGAAGACTTGGAAAAAAAACAGAGACAGTTATTTATTTATGGCCAGGTGGCCTTAGCGTTCAAATATGTACAAGAAACATAAGAAAAACAATGAGAAGAAGCGGAGCCAGCGGTCAGATATTGGACCCCGCATCATCTTCCCCTAGCACGACGGGAACCTCCCTTAAAGCGTCAGCGACGGAGGTCAGTTCGGAAGAGCAAGCTCTCATGCCCTTTAAGCAGCAGGCCAGCAGATCTTTCCTCTGCTGCAGCATCGAGGCCACCACATCAAGGTGAGCACTGACAGTGGCCAGTTTCGCCAAACTCTCTAGGGGATTAAAATCCTCCAGAGTTATTCCCAGCTGTCTAGACAGAATAGGGGTTAGCACCCCCCGCAACTCCAGGACATCCTCGGAGGTCTTGGTGATCATCCTCTCCAGGAAGCCGATGTCACCCTTAGTAAGATTCTTCAGGGTCAGAGTTTTGGAGATCAGGAAATTGCGAGTCAGTTCATCCATGGCGGAACACGAAAAGAAAGAACGTGAAAAATGCAAAGAAACTGGCACAGAGAAACCTCTGATTTATAGATCCTGACAAAAAACCGTCAGGATCATTTTTCTGAGGCAAAACCGCCCCGGTACATAAAGGGACTCTCCGTGAGAGAAGGAACGTTAGCCCTTGGTAAACACTTGGGCTCATTTTCAGTTGGGCTTATGATAACAATCCACCTAAAAGAAAGGGTATTTTCGCCTATCACCCGGTGGGGAGAGGCATAGCTACTGTTTAACACCACTACGATAGGGACAAGATCGCTACCTTCCCCAAAGGCTAACGCTGCAAAGGCTAACGGGGCCCTACCGGCCCTTCTCACGGACCTCCTGCTTGGCTCGAAGAGTTATCTCACCCCAGAGGAAACCACGCGTCAGGATTAACGCTCCGGCCATTATCCTACCGCGACAATATCTACCTAAACACCTACCGCCGAGGTAGCGTATCACGATAAGGGCGAATCACAGACCCTAACGCGAGCGATAGATCCATACCCGTTTACTCGGGCGGGAACGCCCCCTTTCTTCTATAAATACCTCCCCCACAAAGGAGGCAGGTAAGCGGACTTGACTGGCAAAAACTCTGCCAATTTCAGTACACCTACTGACTTAAGCATCGGAGTGTTTCCGCCGGAGACCCCCTCCGGCGCATTACAGGTACTGTGGACCGTCGCGCACTCTGATCTGAGAAGAGCTGCTCCGCCATACATCCTTCGGCAGAAGACAAATTATTATCAATAATAACCCGTAATTTTTATCCTATTACATAAATCTCATAATTGCTTGGATAACCTAAAAAAGGTTGTTGTAATAATAATAAAAAGAAGGCCTTTAGGTAGGCTACCGTGAGATTCTTTAACAACTTATCATCCTTCAGTTCCCCTTCGCTTGACCAACATAAAACCTACATACGTTTGAACATGATCAATATATATACAGTCCAAAAAATACTCATCAAAGTTCTATCTTTTTTTTTTTTGAATAAGCTGATAGAATTTTATTATGTCATAGGGAAAATGACAGCAAGGAAAGAATATACAACCAGCAGTAGCAGCAGAGGCAAAACCTTAGCTGAAACTGCTCAGCCAAAATGAACCCAGATATATACAAACAGCAGTAACAACAGAGGCTAAACCTTAGCTGAACTGCTTAGCAAAAACGTACCCAGATTACCCCACAGACAAGAAACACACACAACCCACTGTCATATGCTCAACCCCACCGGTACAGCCAACCTGAAATTTGCATCATCAGATCAGCCGAGTAGGGGAAGCTGGAATCATTACTGAGAATCCAATACTGCCAATGCCCAAAAGTTGCGTTCATAACTCGCTGGTGACATGGACCAATCGCGTTTCGTTGCAGCCATATCGCCCATAGTACCACTGCTAGAAGGACCTACCACATCTCCTTAGCAGCCTTAACCCGAGCAACCATAAGAGAAGGCCACATGTCCCATACCTCCTCTAATTTCTGAGGTCTAGCCCAACATACACCCGCCCAAACAGAAATATGATTCCAAACCATGTCTACCCACCTGCAATGCAATAATAAGTGATGAACGGTTTCCTCATGCTCTAGACACATTGGGCAGCGATTGTCATCCTGAGGAATTATGTGACATCGACGCAGGTAATCGCTAGTGGCAAGGCGACCTTGCATGGCCAGCCACAAGAAAAAGCTAATGCGGTGAGGGACTTTTACCTTCCATCAAGACTGAAGGTTAGTGTTAACTTCTCCTCCCAGCCGAGAAGATTCAAACCCCACCCTCCAGGACTTGATCGTGAACTTCCCTTCTTTGTCCAAATCCCATTCCATTTTAGATTTGCAGGGAGCTCTAGTTGGTGCCGGAATACTGTCTTGGAGATTGCCCAAGGATTCAACCTCCGAATCAAAGAGGCCACGGCGCCAAATCCAATCCCAGCACTAATTGTATCCCTCCCAATGGCCAAATTCCTTAACCGAGCCTAAGCGATTGCTTGTTAGAGAATAAAGTCTCGGATACTTGATGGCTAACGGAACCTTGCTAGCCCAAGTGTCCCACCAGAGCCTCACGTCTTCGCCACTGCCAATTCTCACACGCACATGGTTTTGCCAGAATCCGAAGCTCGAGGATGCTCTGCCACATATGCGCAAAATATCACCCCAAATAGGCGACAACAGTTTCATATCCCGTAGCCACAAATCACCCATAGCAGAGATTTTGTATTCTCGTTGGATCAGCTCTACCCATAACTTTTGCTCTCCCTTTAATACCCCCCAAACCCATTTGAAGAGTAACGCTACATTACGAGAGTGAAGACACCCCAAACCCAATCCGCCAGTCTCCACAGAGCGAGTAACATTCTCCCATCTAACCTTAGCCATGCCTTTCGTATGCTCTCCCCCACTCCATAGGAAACGACGCATTATGCCTTCGCATTGACGAACAACTCCTTTAGGCATAAGATAAATTGACATATTATATATTGGGATACTGTTCAACACGGATTTAATGAGGGTCATCCTCCCTCCCACCGAAAGCAAGGATCCCTTCCACGTCGCTAGTCTTTTCCTCAGAGATTGGATGATAAAATCCCAACTAGACAGCCTCCGAGGATTTAATCCTACGTAAGATCCCAGGTACTTGAACGGTAAACTCTCATACTTACACCCAGCTCTTCGCGCGACTGTTTCCCCAGACTGCTTACAGACATTGATACCCACGAGAGAGCTTTTATGGTAGTTGACCTTCAACCCCGAAAAAGCGTCAAACCACCTAAGAATCCCCTTAACACATTGGATTTCCTATTCGTCGCTATTGACAAAAACCAATGTGTCGTCTGCAAATTGAAGATGGGAAACGTTCCAACCTGTCTCATTACTCCCGATGCCCCTCATTAGACCTTGGCTGATCGCCCTCTTGAAAAGCAGATGAAGGCCTTCTGCAGCAATATTGAAAAGGAATGGCAACAAAGGACACCCCTGGCGAAGGCCGCGCCCCACCCCGAATTGCGTTACCTAAGAATGAAACCCTCGCCGTAGAGAGGCATTCTTTTACCCACCCACGCCACTTCACACTGAAACCCATGAAGCCGAGGACATCGTCCAAGTATCCCCACTCGACAGAGTCATAAGCTTTCTCGAAATCTAATTTGAATAATAATCCCTGCTGATGGTTAGCTTTTAAGAAATGAACAATCTCGTTTGCTATCATGACACAGTCGAGAGTCTGTCTCCCCTTTATGAAGCCATGTTGCACTTCACTAACCACCGATGCCACCACCCTACTCAAACGCCTCGCAAGGATTTTAGATATAATCTTGTAATAGCTGCTGACCAGACTTATCGGCCTGAACTCCGAAAACCTCATAACTAGTCTAATATTTGGAATTAATGTGATGAAGGATGTGTTTGCACCCAAGGGGAAACGCCCATTCTTGAAGAAGCTAATCACTAGTCTACTTACATCCTCCCCAATGACATCCCAAGCGTTCTGGATAAAAAGCATCGATAGACCATCTGGTCCAGGGGTCTTGTCTCTGCCACAACTTTTGGCAGCCTCCCAGACCTCTGCGTTAGATACCTCGCTGTCCAGCATTAGAACCTCATCGATTCCCAGCTTTTTGAAACCCAAATCTGTCAATCTTGGTCTTTCCCAAGTCACGGCCTTGAAGAACTCCTTATAGTGTGTTACCGCTGCTTCCTTAACTTCCAGAGGTTCCGTCAATCTCCTGTGGCTGTCAAGGATTTCCACTATATTGGAGCGCCGTTGAGTAACCTTAGCTACCAGATAAAAGAACCTTGTATTTCGGTCTCCCTGTTGGTCCCAATGCAATCTAGCCTTATTTTGCCAAAAGCGACTCACTTGTCCCTGTTTCACCCATAAGGCCGCCTCTGCTTCAGCCTTAAGAGTCCGCTCAGCTAGAGATAAGTCTCTTACATCTGCTTCACTCTCCAATCTATCAACTTTCTCCTGCAGATCCCGAAGCACAGTGTCTAAATGGCCAAAACCTCCTTGTTCCATACCCTCAGCTTAGACTTAAGCCATTTAACCTTCTTTATAACCTGATATTCTCCCGGAAACAGCTGACCAACTTCCACCCACCAAGTCTTGACTTGCTCCTTAAACCCACTGTTATCCCACCAAACAACCAAGTCCCTGAACGGTTTGGGACCCCAATCTTTCCGATCATATTGGATCAACAGAGGAGTATGGTCCGAGAAGTTTCTACCCAAAGCTGAAAGTCCGGGTATTTAACGAGCCACTCGGACCGCACGAACACCCTATCAATCCTGCTTCTACTAATGGAATTTGCCCAGGTGAACTTCCTCCCCACCAGCGGCAAATCCATCAGTTGGCAATTCTCAATCCATCGCCGAAAATCACCCATACCACTGGAGTTCCCAGTTCCGTTTAATCTGTCCGTCGGAAGAAGGACTTCATTGAAGTCACTTGCTGCCAAAACAGGTTCGTTAAAGTTTACAATGATGGCTTCAAGGTCCATCCATAGCTGAGCACGCCGCGCCACATCTGAATACCCATAAACATTCATCATAGCACATGGAGAATTATCCGAAATAACATGTCCTTGTAGCCAAATAAACCGTTCTCCTATCACTTTATTCACAACTTCGAGTTTCCGTTTGTCCCACATGGATATCAACCCTCCTGATCTCCCCACTGCAGGAGCGCTCACCCATCCCATGTCTGCACTCCTCCACATTGTATTGACCAGGAACTCATTAACCAATTCCCTCTTCGTTTCCTGTAAAAAGACCAACTCCAGCCCTTCTCTCGAAATCATCCTCTTAATGAAGTTTCTCTTCGTACCTGACAATAACCCCCTGCTATTCCAAGATAAAAGCTTAACCATTTGAATCGTCTATACTCGCGTAGCCTCAACTGCTTTAGGCACTGAACCGCGCTACCTCCCCCTCAGACCTCTCTTTATCGAAGATGCGCATGGCATTCTCGTTAGCCTGAGACGTGATTGCTAGCTGGTTTCCCAGCTCCCAGACATGATCTTCGATGAGAGTAGCGTCATATACTCTGTTACGGTTTATAATATCCTCATCCATGGCACGGAAAGTAGAGAACCCTGTTCCGCAGCCAAACCCGACTGTTTCCAAGCTTCCTGTCTTACCCACCAGCTTTTTAATCCTTCTCTTAGTGATTAACGATGGCTGCTCTCCTCATTCAGTTAGCTCAAGGAGTGCTCCTACCTGATCCCCGTCCGCCACAAGTTCGACATCCAACAGGGGAATGCCCACCGAAGCATCCTCCTCATTACCGTCCTATTCCATGTTTCCCTCTAAATTCGAGTCAGTCTCCGACCCTCCTTCCCCCCACTCTTCTTCATTCTGGTCGACTCCTATCATCCAATCAAGATTGGAGATAGCGCCCTGCAATGGTTCTTCCTTGCAAAGAACCTTATGTATAATCCCGTTTATTTTCACCTTAATTTGTACGTCAATGAGATGTTCCTTAGTAGATACCAAGATGCGTCCTACATCCAGTCTCTTGCACCTCAGGGTGTTTTCATCCACTGAGACCAGACCTCCTAATTTAGCTCCTAATGATTCGAAGGTCTTGAATCCCCATGTCTGGATAGGAACACCCACACATTGCACCCAGCAGAATCTACTTCCATCCGAGATCATCTCCTTCCAAGGCACTACTTTTGAGAAAATCGCATCACAGTCAGAATTATTCGGAGCCATAGCTTTTTCGTATTCTCTTTCCCTATCAAATTCTAGCAAAATCAGTCCACGTCCCATCGCTCGGGTGTCGCAAATCCATCCTGCTTCCGATACCAACTCTTGGATTTCCGGAACGTTTTCAATACGCTTCAGTATACCCACTGCACTACGGCGCAGCCACTCATGGTTCTCCTCCGGGATGTTCAACTCAATGGCTTCGTCTAGTTGAGACGATTGATCCACCCCTCCGATAGAGTCTCCCTTAACCACATCCTTCCATTTGGCTTATAATGGCTGATTCACAACGTTGGTGCGATGCGTTGGCACATTCTCCTTCTTATGTTTTCGCTCCTATACTCTCGTCTGACCTGGTTTGGTCCCCGTATTCTGTGCCCTCTCACCACTCCTTCGATTCATCGCTCGCCGGTAACGCAGGCCAGAAGCGCCGATGAATTGGTTATCTAAGGCCTCTACCATGGCCTCCACGTTGGTCACACTGTCCAGTCTAATGAAGCCAAAACGCTTCCCTGCAGCGTTACGTCGACGAGGAATGAAAATGTCCCTAACCCTGCCAAAAGCTGGGAGATTCCACCTGCGATAGAGCAGATAACGCAAGCCATGGTGGTCCACGTGTTCAGGTAAATTCTCAATGTAGAACGCAGCAATCCTTTCGTCCGCATCCTTATTTCTGAATTCTGATGTAGGGTTTCGGGTATTTGGCCTCGGATTGGGTTTGTGTTTCACCCCAGATGCGTGAGGCATACTGGTGTTTGGTCGCTCCGGCAGTAGTGGGCTGGCCGGAGGGGGATGTGGGGGCGGCGCTGTTAGGTTTTAGCAATAGGTAATTCTAGGATGCCTTGATAGCAGGACTTCAAAGAACAGTAAGAACGTTATTTTTTTTTCACGTAGTTCTATCTTAGTTGATCACCCCTTGGGCTACACTCCAAGATTAGATGAATTTATGAGGTACTTTTGGATTCATTAACGGTCATGGAACTTAAATTAAAACTCCAACATGGAAGTGATTTATGTGATAACTACCTTTTTTTTGTAGAGGCTTGGGGTACTGTAGCTGATCAACCCTTGGTGTTGTTTCAAAGACATAAATTCTCATATTTGCTTCTCCACTTCTTGCTTTGTTCAAGAAAAATGAAATTACAACGAAGAAAGATTTTCTTCACATTGAATTGAATTGGTACGTTGTTTCTTCGGTTCAAGAAAAAGAAATCGGGTTTGAGTAATTTTCTTCCCCTTACTTTGAGAGAGATGGATTGATGTATGATAAGAGCCTTGTATGAGAGATGAGATCCAAAACATCATGTTTTCTTTCTTGGTGAGAAACAAATATGTCTGAAGCCCCTTTCTTTCAAGGTTGTGGCTCGACAGATGACAAGAAACACTGGCATGTCTGATATGATATTAGCTGAGACAATCATGGGATTGGATGATTATGCCCTTGGTAAAAGAACTTATCTCCATGGTTCGCCGCTTGTCCTTCACTTTTGGCTAAATACGAGGGTGGTTTTGAGAATGTCGACTCTTTCTACCAAACGTTTCCGGTTGGGTTATTTTGACAAAATTGTTGAGGATGATTTAATTTGGGACGAGGAAAGATGGTATTTTTTCGGGATTAAGCATTCTTATGGTGGAAAATGTATCAATTATGTTGTTGGGCTATCTAAAGCCACTTTTTACATTCTGGGGAAGATTTGTCTGAAGATGTTCAAATTTTCAATGTACCTTTTGCATCTTCTTCCTTTAATCAATATCAACTAGACATTAGACTTGAGTGAGGATTGTCATATCATAAAATTTGACCATAGCATAACTCCTAGTGGAAGGATGTGGGCTTTGTGGCTGAAGAGAGAAAGACTCGACTTTTCAACTCGTCTTGAAGCAAGCTATTAAATCTTTTATTTATTTATAAAATTCTTTACTTTTCCATTGAGTAAAAAAATAATTTTCATGTGACTTTTGGGTCGATTGATGTTGTTGCCTGAACCAAAGGGGTTGAAATACAATTCGAATCAATATCGTAGTCGTGTCATGAACAGACCTACTAATTCTATTAGAACTAACTTTAGTACCTAGGTTTATTATATATATACATGTAAAGCTCAATAATCATTTGGAACTGATCTTAATCCATTGTGATTTTGTGAGCACGGTCTCCTTACTTTGGTTCTAGGTTAGAACTGTTAGGTTATTAAAAGTTAGGAAAATTTTAATTGGCAAGTAAAAATAATAATTTTGTCTTTTAATTCAGTTCAATACTAGCCACAAGTTGACTAGAAGTTTAGGTTTTTGTTTCGAGAGATCTTTAACTCGAAATCTACTAGGTTGATCATCACATGTTGGTGATAAATCTTGGTTTGCACTAGTTAAATTTTATATTCTGCAATTATTTATGTTGGTCGAAATCCAAACTTGAACTAGATAAAATTGTTTGAGGGTTCTCGGAGGAAATTGCTCTGAGGATCCATATCTCATCCCACGCCAATGGTTATAGCATTGAGTTCCTCTTAAGCAATTGGTTTTATGTTGAGAATTTAATTTCATATTCTACTCATGAATTTAGGAATTGACACTTGCTTGAAGATATTTTCTTGATGTTCCATTTTTGCACGTGTGATGAGCACTAAAATTCGTGAATTGTAGTTTGAATTTTTTTATGGTTGGGTGGGATTTTCATGTTTTTTGTATACGCAACTGGTACTAGAAGTCTAGTTGTTTGTTACTAATCCATCTAAGCACATATGTTCTGCATAAAACTTGTTTACATTCATTTTTATCACCATTGGGAAGACGCCAACATTTCTCTTTCACTTTTCTTAACACCAACACTTCTTTTAACCCATCTTGTAGTATTTGTTTTCTTCCACTCATCTATAAAACATCCTCTTATTGGTACCTTAATTTGTTGGTTCTTCTCCTCGTGCAGTATAAGTGTTTCTCACAAAGCGCTGAGTTCCTCTTGAATTTTCCCCATACATTGAAGTCTCTTGTTTTGTTATATGCTACTTCAGGATTTCAAAATATGGTATATCTAGGCACATGCATAGTAAGATATCATTTCGAGTTTTGGTGTTTATTTTCTACGATTCATATCTAGCACGCGGAAAGTAAAAGTGACTAGTACTCAGCCTTTGTATTTTTCTCTCATTGTGTGTGTGTGTGTTTTTCTCTCTCTGTCATGTTGAATTTGGTAATTTTTTTGTGCCACAGTTGTTACAGTTGTGGCATGATGTTGGCACTATTGTTCATAATACAGAGATTGAACTTACATTTTTGGTATCTTATAAACAAACAATCTCTTGTAGTCAAAGTCAGCAATCCGCTTGACATTCTAAATTAGTTTCAAATTTTGATAAACATTTTATTAGTGACACCTAGATGTTTCTCAAAAGATGGCGTCGACAACAAACAAGTGCACCTTAAACTATGCCTACATTTCTCTATTTTTCAATCTATATTAGTCATGAGTCTTAAAATCTAGCATTAGCTTGAAGATATGATTATGTGGTTTCGTGGTGTATTCAAGATCTTGTTGTCTCCTTTCACTTTTCTTTTTCTTCTCTCTTTATACTGTGAGATGTGGTCCTTTCATGATGCCATTACAGTTTTCTAACCCATGTTTGCAACTACTCATCATATGAGCTTTGCCTTAGCTCTATGGCATATATTTGTGAAAGAACCCTTCCATTGTTTGATACTTGGAAGCACTTCCCACGTTTTAAAATTTACAGGTTTATAGTTTGTATGTGGAGTACTACTCGAGAGGATGGTCATTAATCTTTATGATGACTGTTGAACTTCATTTTTTAGTCTTCGATGAGTTTGTTTCCACAGGAAAAGACGTGTGGTTGATATAATGCGTGCCTTATTTATATATACTTCTTGAAGCTATAATCGTTTGGTTTCCAAAATCCTTTGGGAGTTAAAAGGATGTATGGATGAAGTTTAAAAAACAGTGGTTTGTACAATTCTCCTACTCTTTTTCCAAATAAGTATGTTTTTTAAATTTATTCCAATTTTATGATTTCATTTTCCAGCTATCGGTCGATTAGGGTTCTCATATATAGAGCTTGCATTTACCAGATGATTTGTCATGTTTTTCCTATTTCAGTTGTGCGTTTTCTTCATATTGACGAGAGTATGTTTCGTAAACTTGTAGTCATTTTTATTCTCTTGTTTGGTTACTTGTTTGTTCATATGCATGTGGGATGAATGATGGAACCTTTCTTCTGGTTTGTTTGGCTTCCTAAGATTCATTGTATCTCTTGTTGTTCCAAAGGCCCTCAGGTGGCTAATTGATTTCAAAGGTTTCTTTGAATCCTCCATGGTTTTTACCTCAAAGACACTCAATAGAAGTGTAAGATATGCATTTCTTTTCTTGTCCTATTTTGAAATTGCCAATAATATTTTTAGGAGTTGGTTGAGAATCTGATGTAATTTATTTGGCTATGCATGTATCTAGAGTTTCTTTATTCTGAGTTGGTTGCGTCTATTATTTTGATTTTGATTTCTATGTGTAACACCCGTATTCAGCTACTTACTTAGCCAAGTACGAGCATTTTGAGAAACTTAGAACTGAACTTTAAACTTGAGAATTCTAAACTAAGTCACGAGATAAAATTCTCATAATCATACAATTCGTGTCACTAATTAATGATAACAATACAGAAGTGATTTTGAAAAGATATGTTAAATTAATAAAATGATTTTTTTTACATAATTTCTTTAAAATTCAAATTACATAAATTAACTCATTTTTCAAATAACAAATACACCAAAATTAATGTCTTATTGACAAAACTTGCACTCGCAGTGGGGAGACCTCTTACCTTTAAGAATAAATTTATAAACCTGAAAAAATATCAACAACGCCCATACGAGCGAACCGGTGAATAAATATTATATCAAAAGACTTGGGTACTCAAGGAATTGTAACAAAGATCGAATGTTTAAGAATGATATCATCATATAACAAGAATCATATATTTGCGAATAATATCACCAATTCAACCAAGAATTGATATACAAGGGTTAAGGCTATATATATATATATATATTACTTGCTCGCGAAACGAGTAACACGATGCTAGGTGTTGATACCCAAGTTTTGACACGATTAATTTAAATCATCATTTTTATGTTTATCATAGGATATCCACATTTTATTTTTATATCCCTCATTTCATCTCCATTCATCATTCGTTCCATTATCGGTTTTATAATTTTCACTTAATCTCAATCTTATTTCTATTTTTATTTTTATTATTTCTGTCTATTTATTATTATTATTTATTATTTTGTTTTATTTTATTTCATGTCATTTTATTTTATTTCGTTTTGTTCGTATTTTTTTATTTTTTTATTCGAGCTTCTATCAGTTTCAAACGATGTTTCTCGGACCGTAAATCGAACCAAATAATAATATAAACACCCACCTCTTTCTCTTTTCTTCATTCTCCTCTCTCCCGACCGCATCGAACCTCTCCCTCACCTTCAATCACCATCTCAACCTCTCCCTCTCCATTTTTCCAAGCCTACTCCTTTTAACATACCCTCTCCTTCTCCATTTTTTTCCAAGCCTACTCATCCACCCTCACCCTCTCCCTCGACTCTCCCTCACTTCCATCACCAGCACTATCACCATCACCACCCTCTTCACACTTACTCCCACTTGCTTGCTTTTCTTCATTCTCCTCTCTCCCGACCGCATCGAACCTCTCCCTCACCTTCAATCACCATCTCAACCTCTCCCTCTCCATTTTTCCAAGCCTACTCCCTTTAACATACCCTCTCCTTCTCCATTTTTTTCCCAAGCCTACTCATCCACCCTCACCCTCTCCCTCGACTCTCCCTCACTTCCATCACCAGCACTATCACCATCACCACCCTCTTCACACTTACTCCCACTTGCTTGCTCCCTCACACCCTCTATAAATACACCTCATGACCCATTCACAAATTCACACACAGAACTCTACTCTCTCATTCTCGCAAACTGAGAAACTTGCCCTCTCTATTTCTCACCCTCTCTGCCGAAACCACCATCACCGCCCTTCATCTTCACCATCACTAACACAAACACCACCGCTCTCTTTCCTTCACCACCGCAGCACCAAGACATAAAGGGACCCTGAACTTTAATGTTTTATTTAATGGGAACCCTCAACTATTTTTTTGTCCTTTTACACCCTGAACTATAATATTTTATTTAATGACAACCCTACCGTCACGGTGAGTTGACATGGCATCGTTATGTGCCACGACATCTACTCAGTCATTGGCACGCCAACAAGACACATTAGAAACATGCCACATCATTCCGGCCACGTCGTTAAACCCTATTCTCCTTATTCTTCATTTTTCAGACACTTCTTCTTCTTCTTCTTCTTCTTCTTCTTCTTCTTCTTATTCTCTTGTTCTCTTTTTCTCTCTCTCTCAACGTAGCCTACCCATGAACCAGCACAACCCTTCTCTAATCAAGACTAGCAGCAGCCAGCCCGCCTGCTTCCTCTTCTTCCTCCAACCGGTCACCAACGTCGGGGACCCAAAATTGCCACAAAGAAAACAAACCAAGACAGCCAAAAAACCAAACCAAACCCGCCACAAACATCAAACAAAAATTCGGCCGAAGCAGCCACAAAATCACGACCAAAATAGCCACATAATCAAACATCAATCCGGCCGTAAATAATCAATTAATCCGGCCACAAACAACGATTTAACCCAGCCAACAAAATCAATTAAATCCAAACACAAAAATTGATTAAACCCAAGCCAACAAAAATTAGTTAAATCTATTAAATCTAGCCACAACGAGCTTCTCCTCTCCATGTCGTTGGTATGAGACCGATGCGCGACTTGGAGAGGGGAACCAGACCGGGAACAAAAAGAAGGAAAAGAAAGCAAAAAGAAACAGAAAAGAAAGCCACAACGAGCTTTCCCTTTTTCGCCGCCACCACCACCTGAACCTCCCACCTCCACCTCTTCTTAAAAAACTCCAAAATCACATACTTATACCTAAATCACACCAAATCACAACCCAAACACATCCACGCCAGTAAAAAATGATGCCAAAGAGATAAAAATAAGTTATTAATTTAAATAACAACAAATTAATTATTTACCCAAATAAAGGATTCCACTCCCAAATGTTGGACAAAGTGGTGGCCGGCGGGTGCATGGCAGTGGAATGTGTTGGCCGGTGAGTGGGTGCGCGACAGTGGGAAAGGCGACATATCTGGTTTTGGAGGTGGGTGGGTGCGCGACAGATCTAGTTTTGGAGGTGGCGACGGTGGCTGGTTGTGGCCAACGGTGGCGGAGAGTGAGAGAGAGAGAGAGAGAGAAAGGGAGAACAAGAGAAGAAGAAGAAGGAGAAGAAGAAGAAGAAGAAGAAGGAGAAGAAGAAGAAGAAGAAGAAGCAGGGAAAGTGAGTGACAGAGGGAAAGAAATAAGGAAGAATAAGAAAAGAAAGAAAGAGAGGAAAGGAAGGAGAGGAAACTGACGTGGCAACAGTTGAGTTGATGACGTGGCACTTAATGGTGTCATGTCAGCTTTCAATCACGGTAGGGTTGTAATTAAATAAAAAAAAGAATTTATGGGGTAAAAAGATAAAAAAATAGTTGAGGGTTCCCATTAAATAAAACATTAAAGTCTAGGGTCCCTTTATATCTTTTTGCCTTCTCTCTTTCCTTTACCGCCGTAGCACCATAACCGATTCTCACTCTCTCCCTCCCCAGTAGCCACGCAAGCACAAAAGAAAGGTAATTCCACCGATTCCTGCATAATTGCCATCATCATCTCATCATCTATTCAAAGCTTGCTGTGATTATTTGTTTTTTTGGGTTTGTTGTTGGTTTTGCTGTTGTGTTTGTGTTTAATTTTCAGATTGGTTCGGGTTGAAGGAGGAGGTAAGGTTTGAGGGGTTGATCAGGTCAGGTTTAATTTGGTTTTGGTTTGGTTAGATTCGTGTTGTGATTTTGGTTATGGTCGGGTCTGTTTTGGTTGGGTTGCAACTGGGTTTGTTTGGGTTTGTGGCTGTTTGGTCGGGGCTGGAGGTAGAAGATGAAGTTAGGTTTAGCTAATGGCTGCTGGGTTTGGGTTTAATTAGTTTGGGGTTTGGGCCGGCCCATTAGGAGCAGCGGGTCTACTGTTGGGGGTTGTTGGGTTTGGTTGGTTTGGGCTGGCCCATCAGAGAATGAAGGGGTTATTGGGCTTATTGGTTTCGACCCATCAACGGTTGGTAAAACGTCGAGTTTGTTGGAACGAGTCGTTCCGATTTTTATTTAATTATGTCTATATTTTTAATTATGTTTTAATTAGTTTATTTGTAGTAATTATTTATTTAATTGTTTGTAGTATTTATTTGTTTGTTTATTATTTGTTTATTGTTATTATTGTTACTAACTCATCGGTGATGTAGGTTAGAATTAATCGGTACCAGCCCTTGAGTACACGTCCCTTCAACCTTTTTATTTATTCGACGCTTTCTGTATATATTGATCATGCATGATTATTTAGAATTGTTAGAATTTTAATCATTCTGTTTGCATGATAAATAATTTGGTTTAATA
Organism: Viola odorata; assembly: GCA_963691705.1. Lineage (NCBI taxonomy): Eukaryota > Viridiplantae > Streptophyta > Magnoliopsida > Malpighiales > Violaceae > Viola > Viola odorata. The sequence continues at coordinate 19,018,139 of OY829540.1, read as the reverse complement.
ATTCCCTTTAACTGATTTTAATTTATGCTTATATTAATGAATGTGTTTTGTGCACGGCTTCGACCCAACTCCCTGGTTTTTCTCTTTTCAACATGTTTTCCGCATTCATTTAAAATGGTACTTTGATAGTGTATGCATGTTTATGATCACCTAGTTAATAGGATTAATAATGCATTGCCTGATAAAGACAGTTGGTCGTCATTTTAGTAAAGATTAATAAAATGTTAGTAATTTCACCTAATTAATTTTGCATATAATCAGACTAATTTTAAACTTGACAAAATTTAATTGGAATAAGTATGCAACCAACCCTTTTATTTTCGTAAGATGATTAAAATATTTATTTTCTTTTAACAACTCGGTAAATAATTATGATAAAATTAATCCAACCAACGTAAGAATTAAAGCGGCGATTCCCTTGAGAGCCCAATTACTTGTTTTTCAACGTGATTTTAAAATCTCTCTTTTAGAACCGGTACTCGGGTGCCTTACACATTTCCGAGTCCATAAATCGACCCTGAACCGTAGTTCTCAGGTTAAGACCCTTTTTTATGCCTTAGTTTTTGTTTTATTTCCTTTCTTTTTGTTCGGACTTCAGGTTTCTCTAAACCTTAGAAATATTAAGGTGGCGACTATATTATATGTGTGATTTTTTCGTTTGAACTGCAGGCGAGGGTGCGATACTAGGCACCCTTGAGACCAATGTGCTCCTGACCCCCACATCGCCGGTTAATGGCTCGAAAACTTTCTATCATGATAGGCCACAACTTCCTTAGACCATCCACAGCAGGGGAGCAAATTTTAGGGTGTTATTCACTTTCTCTCACTGCCACATCAACTTAACACCCAACCAAAAAGCATTTAACACCCACGCGCTCACAGGAGGAGATTATTCAGGGTGTTAAAAACTTTCTCTCCCTTCCACATCATTTATCATATACCCCACCATATTTTTCATTTCTTTTTCTTATTAAATTTATAATTACTATAATAATTACTTTTTATAATATAATAAATAATAAATAGTATTTTTTAATATAAATTAATTAAATTTCATAATTTCTTTTCAGATTTCAAAAAATCTATACTTTTTAATAAAATAAATAATATAATATTTTTTAAGAGTAACACACGATATTATTTATCACTCAGTAAATCAAACATCGACTTAGATTATTGCAAACGAACAAGAAAATACACACAAAATAAACTCGTAAACTTGAGAAACACACAAAATAAACTGGTAAACGTGAGAAATAATTCTTTTAAATCTAATCGAGGGTTGTTCCAAATTTATTCCAGATGTGCTCGACGAGATCCTTTTTCAACTGAATATGGAGTGCTCTATCACGTAGCTCGGCTCTAGTATGAATATATGATTCGGATCGGCCTTGGACATGCACTTCATATTGAGGCAGCACTTGCGTTTGGACATTGAACAAAGAGCTAGACCCGGGACTATCCGACTGATCGAAGTCGATATTTTCCCAATTTCGTGAATATGTATCTCGTTTATCCTCCACAATCATGTTATGTAAAATAATGCACGCCCTCATTATTTTACCTAAGACATCGATATCCCACATCCTGGCTGGTTGACGAATAATGAAGAAGCGTGCTTGGAGTACCCCGAATACACGTTCCACATCCTTCCTACATGATTCTTGTTGTTTGGCAAACAATTGCGCTTTCTTTCCTTGGGGCAATTGAATCGACTGGACGAAGACAGGCCATTTAGGGTAGATTCCGTCGGCAAGATAGTATGCAAGATTGTACTGTCGGCCATTCACAGTGTAGTCCACCCTTGGAGCTTCACCAGACTCAATGTCGTCAAAAACTGGTGACCTATCTAGTACATTGATGTCGTTCAATGTTCCGGGCAAGCCAAAAAAAGCATGCCACATCCACAAATCATAGGACGCCACTGCCTCGAGGATAACTGTTGTCGTGCCCTTGTGTCCACTAGTAAACTGCCCTTGCCAAGCCTTAGGAAAATTCTTCCACTTCCAGTGCATGCAATCGATACTTCCAATCATTCCGGGGAAACCACGCTCCTGACCAACTCGGAGTAACCTTTGCACGTCTTCCACATTTGGCCATCTTAAGTATTCATCTTGAAATAAGGCAATTATTCCTTCGCAAAAATTACGAGTGCACTCAAGTGCAGTGGTTTCTCCAATCTTCACATACTCATCACAAGCATCCCCGGCAACTCCATATGCGAGCATACGCATGGCAGCTGTACACTTCTGGATAGGCGTCAAACCAAGCTTGCCCGCATTATTAAGCCTTTGAGTGAAGTAGTTGTCGTAGTTTGATAAAGCTTCTACAATTTGAAGAAATAGTAACCTTCTCATTCGAAATCTTCTTCTAAATTGCATTTCAGTGTAAGTGCATGGGTCGTCGAAATAGTCGGCCATGAGCCTTTGATGGGCAGCTGCATGATCCCTACTTATAGATTTTCTCTTATGTGATCGATTGTTTCGCCTCTACAGCTCTTCAAGAAGTTCTTGTTGCCTATCGAGTATTGATTCTTCCAACTCCCATTGTCGTTGGATCTCTTCGAGATTGAAGGGATCTGTGGGTAGATCCATTGGATGATATGAAGAAAAAGATTTGAACTGAAAAGTTTTAAGTGGTATTCATATGATGTGCAATACCATTTTTATAATGAATGGTCTTCGAACTCCAATCAATTCATTTTCTCAATAATTCAATCTGAAGATAAGATATAGAAAGATGAGCCATCACATGTGGTGTTTTGTCATGATAAAATCAGAAGGTAGTGGAGGTGGGGACGCTCTTATCTCTTCAGAATCTAGAGTGTTGTGTTTTCTCAAAAATTCAATATGGAGTGTTGTGTATAGAAAGATGAGCCATCACATGTGTATTGTTTTGTCATGATAAAATCATAAGGTAGTGGAGGTGGGGACGTTCTTATCTCTTCAGAATCTATAGTGTTGTGTTTTCTCAATAATTCAATCTGGAGTGTTGTGTATAGAAAGATGAGCCATCACATGTGTATTGTTTTGTCATGATAAAATCAGAAGGTAGTGGAGGTGGGGACGTTATTATCTCTTCAGAATCTAGAGTGTTGTGTTTTCTCAATAATTCAATCTGGAGTGTTGTGTATAGAAAGATGAGTCATAACATGTGTATTGTTTTGTCATGATAAAATCAGAAGGTAGTGGAGGTGGGGACGTTCTTATCTCTTCAGAATCTAGGGTGTTGTGTTTTCTCAATAATTCAATTTGGAGTGTTGTGTATAGAAAGATGAGCCATCACATGTGTATTGTTTTGTCATGATAAAATCAAAAGGTAGTGGAGGTAATGGAGGTCATTTGGACACCAAAAAAAAATATACCATTATTTTTATTTTTTGAGATCTATAAATAGAGCTTGTGTTAGTGTCATTTGGACACCAAAAAAATCTGAGTCTTTTACAATCTTCAAGCTCTTTCATGGATCCTTCACAAAATTATAATATTTTTCCAAATTACAACTTCCCTAACCAAGCTCAAAATCCAAATATGCGACCTCCGAACCCAAACATTCAATGCCCAGAAAATCCTCAGAATACGGGGATGCAGCCTAATTTTGGATCGCAGTATATGATGCCCCTAAATTTTGGCATGCAATACCCGTATAATCATCCTTATATGCCTTATGGCTATCAACCTGTTCCTGGAAACAGCTATGTTCCCGCTCCTGTGCGCTATCCAAATAGTGAACAAACGCATGAGCCAAACACACCCCGTTTCAATAGTGGATCAAGTGATTTCCCAGAATTTTCCACACAAATATCTATGGGAAATGTTGATAGGGATACCCCTCTCAGTTTTCTTGCTCCAACCCAACAATCAGCCTAGAGATCAGGTTACGACGCTTGGAGCATGGAAGAGAACAAATCTTTATTAACTGGTTATTTCCACGTTAGTAATGATAGTGAATTGGGGATGAATCAAAAGGGTGATACTTTCTGGGGAAAAATTGCTAACTATGTGAATGAAAACTTCCAAGGTGGAAAAAAGAGGTCAGGGGTACGGTGCAAAATTCATTTTCGTACAATCAATAAAAAAAATATGTAGTTTTATTGGTTATTACAGTAGAGCATGTAGAGTGAGGTGTAGTGGTTGGCCCGATGATGACTACATAGCCAAGGGTCTAGAGTTGTATCAAGAGTGCGAAGGTAAAAGGTTTTCCTTGCTGGAAGAGTGGAAGTTGGTTCGCGAGCAACCCAAATATATGCTAGGAGCAAATGAATCTGCAAGTAGCGGATCGAAGAGAAAAAGTGGTGGCGATGACGTTGATTCCTCAGCTCCTTCCATTGTACGTCCAGAAGGTAGGGATGCAACAAAGAAGAAAGCTAGAGCTTCATCGAGTAAATCATCGACTTCTAGAAAATCAAAGGTTGCTATTGAGGAGGAGTTATCTAATTTAGGCCTTGCTCGTGAAAACCTTGAACAATCCAGGGCTAGTACTGCATCAGCTATGTTGGAGTATGCACGTGTTAGGAAGATGGAGATGTTCTTGTCCTTGAAGAACAAAGAAGATCGTGATGTTGTAGATGAAAATATGTATAAGATGCTACTGAAGGAGTTGTTTGAGAACTAGTTTGTTATTGTATGTTTTACTTTCAAATTGTGTGTTTTATTTTCGAATTGTGAGTTTTATTTTCAAATTGTGTGTTTTTATTTTCAAATATGTTTTACTTTAAAAATATTTTGAGTAATTATTATGAAAAAATCATTTAAAAAAGAAGAAAATGAAAAAAAAGTGTAAAAAACTCTGATTTTTTTAGTGTCCAAATTTATAGATCTCAAAAAATTAAAAATGAGTGTAAAAACAATGGTATAAAATTATTTTGAGTAATTATTATGAAAAGAAGCATTTAAAAAAGAAAAAAAATGTAAAAAACTCGAATTTTTTTTAGTGTCCAAATAATACAAACCTAGTCTCAATTTATAGATCTCAAAAAATTAAAAATAATGGTATATTTTTTATAAAATTATTTTCAGTATTTATTAAAAAAAATCGATTTAAAAAATGAGTGGGGAAAAAAAAACAAAAAGAGTCAGCCAATGGCAGCGCGCGTGGTGCGCTGCCATTGGCTGACTTTTTTTTTTTTTTTTTTTAATAAAACAACTGACAGTGGGACCCCCACTGTCAGTTTAGTCCGGGACCAAAATTTGGTCCCCGGACGAGCGCATGTGGCATTTGCTCCCACTTGCTCCCCTACTGCACTTGTTAATCCATTTTTAACACCCAATTTACTCCCCTGCTGTGGGTAGCCTTATACTCCCATAATATTCTCAACGCGCGCAAATGCCAAAACGACTCGTGATTGAATCATGAGAATGGCTTACCCATTACATAACACACAAGCATTAATACAAGCTTTATCCAATCAAATTAAACATCATCCAAATAACATAATATATCAGTATTCTCACAAGAATGTGCAAGAAACAATTTAAATATCTAAGAAGATTGTGATCTAACATTAAGCGTAATCCATTAAGAAGGCAACAACATATGTGTGCACACTCTAAGAATATTCAATAAGGATTTCACAAATTCATTCGAAAGCATAATTTATCAGTAGGCACATTCCATCAAAGATATCAAAAGAATGTGCATTTAATCAAGAAAAACATGTTTAACAAAAAAAAAGAACTATATATATACCTACACTTTGATATTAAATCTACTCACATCGATTACTCCGTTAATATTCAAGATGTATCATTAAAAAACTAGAAATAAGTTTTCAATTATGGTCCTGACACAAGGACTTAATCTGCAAATGTATAAAGTTTAGGAACTTCACCGTCTTTGTAAATTCAGGGACTAGGCTGTATTCTTATTTTCCTGTATTTATTTTCCAGAATTCTAGAATTATTAACTGTAGAATCTACTCATTTCACCCTTTAGATCATTAATTCATTTAACCCTTAAATTCAACTTATTCATATTATCTTAGTTAATTTCTTTAACCATATATAACATCTAATATCATCATTTAACTCAACTTTATCAACATGCATGGTAACTTCTTTCCTTTGCCGGAAACTATATATACCAATTTATAAATTTCTACTTAATTTTCATGATATCCACACATCATTTTTGATAAAAGACTAAAAAGACAAACCTTTATTCTCTTCTCTTCTTCCGATCCCACTCTTTTTCTCTTTTCTTTCTTTCCTTTCTTTTCTGTGTGTATTTGCCTTTTCTAACTCTCTTTCTTTCTTTTCCTTATTGTTGCCAAGAACTTTAGAGGATTCATATGGCCATTTAATTGCCACTTGATGCACCCTCTTTTTATTCATATAATTAATTCGTATAATTAATTCGTATTGTTTTTATTTATTTCCGTAACTAATCATTATTCTTTATATGATTTTATTTATACTTCTTAACTCTTAAAAATGTGTTACGATTTAATAATGAAACTTTACCAATTAATTATAAAATTTTACGATTTAATTATGAAATCGTAAGATTTCATAAGGTTTCATATTGAATAGTTACGAAATCTTACGGTTTATTCTAAGTACCTGAATTCGAGATATTGTATTATTTGTATAGTGTATCTTTCTTGTTTGGTGTTGTTGAGTGAATTCCTTAGGGTTTCTAACAAACAGTATCCTGTAGTCCAACAATCAAGTAGTTAACTTTCCTTCTACAAAATCAACTTGTGCTGTTGATCCAAAAAATCTTGAATTTTTTCCCATTAAATTGTATTTTATAAACTTATTTTCCATTGTCTAATACTTTTAAACATAATTACTAACTAATGGTCATTTTATCCAGGTCAGCTCCACGTCATCTATTTTCTTCTTCGCTCTCTTATTCTAAAACGGTTGTTCTTCTTCTTCTTCGCTTATTCCAAGGTCTTCTATGAAGAGAAGAGAGCTATTTTTATTTTTTGACAGGTGGATCATCCTCGTCTTCCTCCTCGTTCTCATTCTCGTCTTCATTCTTCTTCTGTCGTTTGAAGTCGTTGGATTATTGACACAACTGGTATGTCTACTCGACCTCTTTTTTCATTATTTAATTCATCCATTGCATGCGAATCACTCTGTTCCCTTGTTTGTATGTCGTTTCGTTCATGTTCAATTGAGCTTCTGTATTGGTTGTTAGGTTGCTTTCAACTTGTGCCGGGATTTTTAGCTTCGTTTGTCTTGTTTTGAGATAGAATGCTGACAATTTTTTTTAGTACTACTTATGTTCTCGAGAATGCATAATTTGAAGAATTGATGTGGAAATTAGGTTAGAGAGGTTAACAATTGCTTAAGGAAAGGAAAATCATAATGTGTGAAGAAATTTAAGATGGTTCTTAAATGTTTCGTTTTAGAAACAGTGTCAAAATGTTATTTTGTTTGACAAAGTAAAGGGTCAATTAGGTGAATAATTTTAGTGTTGTTTTAGTTGTCCTCCAAAGGACGGTTTATGCATTCATGAAATCAGAACCAACACTCTTATTGCAGTGTTTTATCTGGTTCATTTGGTGCGCAATTGCTGGTTTGTTGGTGCTGCAATTGCTGGTTATTTAGGGCTGAAATTGCTAGTTATTTAGGTCTGCAATTGGTAGTTATTTGGTGTTACATTTTACTGTTCTGTCTATCAGTTTGTTTCTAAGCATTGCATTTTATGCCTCTTGCAAATTATAAGACTGAGGGTTCGTGTGGAAAAGACATTGTTTACTTCTTTTCTTCAAGGTTAATACAGGGTTCGTGTGGAAAAAAATCATCAATTCCTTTAGCTCAGTGAAAAAAGATTATCAGCTTAAATTCAATTGCCTCTTTATTGGTTCTGTAGACGTGGAACTCCTAGTTTTCTGTGCTATACTTGTATTTTTGTTCTCCCTCCAACATTATGGAACAAACCGAGTTGGATTTATCTTCTCCCCGATAGTGATTACTTGGCTCTTATGCATCAGTGTTATTGGTGTTTACAACATTTTCCATTGGAATCCTCAAGTTTATCAAGCACTATCTTCATACTACATGTATAAATTTTTTAAGAAGACCCAGAGAGCAGGTTGGATGTCCTTGGGTGAAATTCTGCTTTGTATGACAGGTAGAAAAGTATGTGAATTTAACCTCTGACCACGTATCTTAGATATTACTTGAAGTTTGTCTCCCTAATGCAGTTTTTTTGTCCTCGCGCTCGTGTGTATATATTTTAGGCTCAAAAGCTATGTGTTGCTAATCTTGGGCACTTTTCACAGTTGTCAATCAGAGCTTTACGCAGAGTTGATAATTGTGGTCTCCTAGTGTTTCCTAGCTTGTATGATTGTTAACTTGTTTGAGAGGAACCCACTTGCTGCAGATTGCCTTTTCTTTCGTTGTGTAGTTTGTACGTTGTGTAGCTGAAGTGTTTGATTCTTTTAAATATTTTGTTTTATGTCAATAATTAATTAATAAGTAAATTTAAAAGAAATTGATGACATGTATTAGTATAATGGTAATATGGATCCTACATGGCACAAACTATCCTATTTTGGTAATTAAGTTTAAAACTAAAGATTTTTAAATGCCATATTATGATAAAAAAACTCAAAAATCTTGTTGTCATATGGTTGTTTCTCAAATAATGGAAATTGCAAAATTCACAAATCTTTGATAAAAATGAATAAACAAGAATTTCTTTATGCTTTCTGGGGTCTTTTGTCGGGTGACTTTAATACTACTAGTTTACATATTTATTCTCCTTTAAATTACACAATATTTTAAAATCATTTTATTTTATTGTTTATATTTTTGATTTTCAAAAATCCTAATGAAACATAATTCACAATATTTCAGATTCCTCTTACTTTTAGAAAAGTCACTAGTCGTTAGATTAAAAGTTATTCTACAATCAAGAAACCAAAAAAAAAAAAGGAACAAATAGACTCATGGAAGTTCAAAAGTGACAACTTTTTAAATCCTTTTGCATAATTACTTAGAAATTCATAAGATCAAGTTTAACCACTTGAGGCTCATGCTGGCATCACAAAAGGGCACCATAAGACAACTTTGACACAATCAATTTTTTCTGGAATTTCTATCTTTTTCAAAAGAAGAAGGAAATAAGAAATGTATACATGAAATACAACAAGTAAATAATAATAGTAATAATAGTAATAGCCTTGAAGAATCCTGGCTCCAGACAGGCACCTTCAAAAAGTTCCATCACTGCAATGGGATCACTTCTCAGAACAGGAGTAACACAATCCAAGCAGTAGAAGTGGTAGGATCCTCATACAAGAATAGCCAAAATCTCTCTTTGGATTTGGAACCACCACCCGCTCTCCGCACCAAGTTAGAGAGCCTCAAACTGTTGCTCCTCCTGCATCTGCTTCACAAGGAGCACTAAGCTTTTCTCTCCTCACCAACCGCTGTAACCTACAGATGAAACGTTAAGCACTGGACACATTCCATGACTAATAAGGACCCGTGTTCAAAAAACAACAACATAGAATCGCCTATAATATCATCCGTAGCAGGTCTGAAGGGATGAGCATTATTACAAAAGAGGAAAAGGAAGCCGGACAAAATTACTTCCTCTGTCATTTTTTAACTGACGTATTAGAATAGTAAAAACTTGAAAATAATGATCTTTAATCTTATTTTATTCCACATTGTTTCATTTTTATTCCTAATTTCCACTCAAATTACCACACCATTATCAAATTGGGTTGATAAATAAAATTTTTTTTTTGTCATTTGCACAAAATATATATCTCGAAAAGATAAAATGACAAGTATTATGAATAGTAAAAATCCGTTAAAAAACGACAGTTATTAAAAGACAGAGGGAGTATAAAATTACAACTATACATTGAGCTTCTTTTGTTCTTTTCAATAATACTGCCAGACTTTAACGCCAAACTAGAATCAATACCACAATCACCCATAAACAGCTCAACACAAAAGCAGCCAATCACAATATGCTAAAATCATTTACAAAAAAAACCAACGCTTGCAATGGCACTCTGCTCAGACCCCTTTGTCCAGCTCAGAATATTGACGAGTATGCCTGGATGAAGAATAAGCCGAAATTGCAGACCCAGTCATGCTCAAAGTGTTTTTAGCCACTGCTGTACTCTTCCTCATCACTAACCAGATAGCCCAGAAGAATCCAATCCAACCTGAATTACACAAAATTGTCAAATCACTAATAAGCATTTGACGTCAAATGCTAAATGGGAAAGCTTTCCAGAAAAATGCAATACTATACAGTTTAAAACAAATCAATCATACCATATTACTTGTCCATATACAGCAGAAAATCAGTTATATGGTGTGAAACTAATGAATAGAGCCAGTGAAAAAGAGTCAATATCAATCATACTGAGAGAGGAATTCTCCAAAACCCAATTAGGTTGGGTATGGTCTATGGTAGTAAGGGTTGGGTAACTAAGATGGAGCAAGAGTATCTGATAAGCGGAGATGAGATCAGGATGTTGGAATCCACTTTCAATAAAGCAAGGAGTAAAGGATGAGAAGAAAATACTTGCAAGATGATCAGGGTGCAAGTGTGATGGGCAAGTCAAGAGGGAGATTTGAGTAGGTCATTTGCCCATGTCTAATTGCAACCTAGAGAGCACATATTAGGAGGTACGCATTGAGGTGTTAGGTAGGAAGAAAACATGGCTGGAACTTCTGAATAAGGACTAGGAACCACAACAATCCTGAACAGTTCGCCAATAATTTATGTAACAGGATAAGGATGGATCGACGTGGCTAACCTCAACTTGCATTAAAGCTAAGTTTAGTTGAGTATCATGAAAGGTTGCCTGATTAAATGGGGTACAATGTTCATCTTTTCTCTCTCAGGATAGACATTTATACCTTGTGGCACTAGAATAACAGTCCATTCATTTTCTTGGCATGGAGTACTAGTGAGACCTACTTGAACAGGTCTTTCTTGAGATAATAGTCAGCTGGGCTTTTAAATAGTACAGGTTAGTTTTTGCAGAACTTGTCACCACAACTCCATTGAACTAAGGTCGCTAACAAAATTTGTGAACTTAAGGTTTGGAAAGGACATATGGGTCTTCATTACTACAAATCCATTGCAGCCAAGTTACAAATAAGAAGTCAAAACTCAGCAAATACTCAAATGAAGGGCAAGGGCAACAAACCTGTAGCGATGACAACGGCAGTGATTGCACAAATGGTTGCAGTGGAAAAGACAAAGATGGCAACTGCCAATGCTCCTATGTATACAGCAGCTACACAGGCGAAGAAAAGTGCAAGGAATCCTCCTGCAGCAGCCAAAGACATGAGAAGAGAGATGACAATCGCATTGACAGTAGCCGCCACAAAGAAAACCATGAAGACAAGCAATCCTGTGAAGGTCAGAAGAACAATGGACCCAATCTGCAGCCGATTCAGAAACCAAAACACCCAAAAAGGAAAAAAAATAGATCGTGAGAAAATTGGGAGAGAAAATTAAACAACAAAGAAGCACGGGAAGAAGGTACAAGGTACTGACAGAGGCGACGAGGAGAGCGCGGAGAGGAGAGCCCCTGCGAGTCCACTGGTGAAGGTTGCGCCCACTGTTGGTAGAAGCATCCTTAAGCAACGGCGCGTTCTCAGAAAAAGCAGTCTTGATCCGGTGCAGTGGACGACCATCTGAGTATAAGACGATGGAGATCATCCGCTGAAGAACGGCGAGGAGAGTCTCCTCCTGATCAGGGCACTTCTTGCTCGCTTCCGAATGGTCAACTCCGTTCAACCCATCTGCTTCCGCCATTTCTCTAGTTTCTAGTTCAGTGCATAGTTGGGATTGAATGATTGGGGAGGGTGTTTCTTTTTAACACTGCCTAATGAATTGCTTGATTCTATTTATTTTCAATGTTAATAAATACTTTACATCCCTAGTGGTTAATAACCACAGAAAAAATTCTTTTGAAATTCTAATTTAACTCATTTCGTCTGCAATGAACTCTTTTTATTTTATCACCCGTTAGTTGATTATACGGCACATGCTGATAGATTTTATTGATATTTTTCTCGGTTTTTTATTTCAAAATAACTATTTTTTTCTAAATTTTATTAGGCATGTACCAAATTCCAGAAAATTTCAAAATTCAAAATGTTTATTTCAAAATTATTAATTAATTATTTAATTAAAAAAATCTATCTAAACCTAACTAAACTAAAACGACTTTCAATTTTTTCCCAAAAAATTGTATTTTATAAACTTATTTCCCATTGTCTACTACTTTTAAATATAATTACTAATTAATAGTCATTTTGTTCATATCAGCTCCACATCCATTATTATTAAATATTAATTATTTTTATTAAAAAATAATTTAATGAATAAACAAACCCTAAATATGTTTTTATCTTCTCTGCCTCCACATTATCTACATCTTTTTTTTCTTTTTCGTGATTTTCTTTCTTTAACTATCGTTCTAATTGATTATTAACTCTCCGTCTATTTTCGACTCGATAATCGTGTGACGTTGTACCACGCCCTGGTGCCCAAGGTAAATACAAATTCTCATTCAGTTATTTTTCAAAGGTTATTTTTCTTACTTTTTTAAGTTTTCAATTTAATTCATGTTTACAAGCGTGGCCTTGAGAAGATTAACTGAATTCACACATGGGTTTTGTGAGTTGTGTTATTTTGAATTCGGGTTTGCTGATGCTTTTGTTTCGTGGTGGAGGTCAGATTTGTAAAACTTGCATTGTTAAATTATCAAATCCCTCGTTATGTATGAATGTAGCTTTAACTGCTAATTTCCGGGCTGTTCACTTTAGGCAAAAATATGTGATAAGAGAGTGACCTCCAGATTATGCATGTTTTGATAGATGATGGGGTTGAATGGGGACAGTTCAGGCCTAAGGCTCTAGGAGAACAACAGAACTGTAGAGCATTGTCTATTTGTTGAACTATGTTGTAGTAAGTTCCCAGCTTCTCTTTTGGGGTTGTATGATAAGTTCCAAGCTCTTTTTAAGGAGTTGAAACTTTGACTAAGGAGCAAGGATCTAGCTTAAGCTATCTTACAAATATTTAATGGGAATACTCAAGGATTTGATATTGAAAATGGAGAAGGATGCAGCGAAAATAAGGGCACAATGAAAGACAAGTAATTAACAAAACAAACACAAGAAAGAAGGATTGATACCTGGAGATGAAATAGAGTTGAACAACGATAAATGCTTGACATAAACTTGAAATAACTTACACAAAGTTTGAGTCTTGAATCTCACAAGATTCCAGTCATAAGAACACAAATATAAGGGTTGGAAGTTTCACAATTTTACTTGCAAGATTTAAGAAACTTTCAACCTTAAATCATACAAGTTGAGTTTATGGTGTTAAGGGGAGGAGTATTCTCAACTCAGCTTTAACACTCAAAATAAACTAACTAAAGAAATAAAAGAAAGAGCCATTTATAGTATGGCACAAAAATAAGCTGAAAGGGCTAAACAACTATCTATCATAATCCAGTTTATGTCCTCGCAATGAAACTAGACATGAAGACCTACTTGTTAGAGGCTCAAACCGTAGTCACCAGCTGTTGCTACCCGATTTTTGACGCATTTTTTTGCACTTTTATCGTTCATCGCATTATTAGCCCGTTTAAATCAAAATTCTATCGATTTTTGATCTTTGGCTATTTATTTTGATATTTCGTACCATTTCGTGTCATTTTAGTTTTTTCGTATTTTTACTGTCTTTTTGTTCGAACTTCTATCGGTCCCGAAAAAATTTCCTCGGACCATGGAACGCCTTCTTTTTTTAATTGATAATTATCTAATATTATTTTCGTTCGCGTCATCTTATTTTGTTTTATTCAATTTATTTTGTTATAGCATTTATTTTTCGTTCGAACTTTTAAGCATTCCGAGCGAGTAAATTCGAACCTTAAATCAAACTTCTTCTTTATTTACTGATTACCATTTATTTTGTTTCATTTTATTGCATGTTTTAATATCTTTGGTTCGAGATTTTATTCATTTCAAGTGAGATTCCTCGTTCGAACCAATTAAATAAATATTAAGCATTTTCCAAAGGTCATCTTATCTTAACCATTGATCATCTTGACCTTTTTTTCCTCCACATCCAATGGCCAAAGAATTAAGCACGTTGGTACATGCATTTGCTGACACCAAAGGAATTTTGCAACCTCATTTTCGTTTTGCGACTTTGCAACATACCGCGTCGCACCACTAGTTCCAACTGCTTTGCTTCTCGTTTTCCTCTCCTTAAGCCCTATAAATAGCAAGCAATTTCACACCAAAACACAGACAAACACACACACTCTCAAGCTTTCTCACTAGAAATAAGTTCAACCAAGGTTGAAGCTCTCTCTCTCTAGTTTTTAAATTTTCATTTTTAAAGCCTTTCTCTGCAAACTTTCCAAAAAATATTTGTTTGTGTTTTGAGGAAAATAATGGTTGTTTAAGCTTTTAAATCAACTCTATTTCGTTTCTAGATTAATCTCATAGCTTTACCTCGTCGAATTACCAGTTAATTCGGACGAATTTTGAATTTTTTGTTAATTAAGTTTAATTCATTTTTTTATTAATTAACCACTGTTTTGTTGAAATTAAATTGCTGTAATTATACTATTAAATTTCTGCTGTTATGCTGATCATTTTGGTATAAACGGCGTCTGAAACGGAGCATGTTCGCCGGACCTTGGTCGCCGACGCTACAACTCAAGGTTGGAGAAGGTTAACAGTACCCATGATTGTTTTTCAATGCTGGGTTGCTTTGTTCAAAAGAGAAGACGCGGGCTGGTGCTGTTGCCAGGCCCGCGTGGGAAAGCTGAGTTGGGCCTGCTCAGGCCCAGCGTGATTAGAAGAAAGCTTGGCGCTGTGCGCCAAGCGTGAAGGGAGCTGGGCCTTCTCTAGCCCAGCGTGAGGAGAACTGGGCTGGGCTGGTCTCAGCCCAGCTCTGGGCCCACTCTCGGCCCAATGGGCTGAGCCCTTTTTCTCGACCTATCTTTTTCCGTACCATGTAATCATGTACTATTTATTTATAATTCGCACTTGTACTGTTTAT
Organism: Viola odorata; assembly: GCA_963691705.1. Classification (NCBI taxonomy): domain Eukaryota; kingdom Viridiplantae; phylum Streptophyta; class Magnoliopsida; order Malpighiales; family Violaceae; genus Viola; species Viola odorata. Next base: position 19,003,118 of record OY829540.1, on the reverse strand, counting down.
TTATATCTGCACTTGTACTATTTATTTTTCGTATGTTTGTACTGTTTATTTAATTATTCTTTGTATGCTTGTACTGTTTATTTATTTTGGTATGCTTGCATGTTTAATTATTTATTTTCGTATGCTTTTGCATGTTTTATTATTCCGCTTGCGTTTGATCATCAAACTAATTATGTCACTTGCGTACAATAATCTTGATGCCGATTATTCGTATGCTCACACTATTTAATTACTTTTGCATGCTTTCAAATGCTTAAAAAATTATTTCGCTCGCATTTAATTGTTGAAATTAATTATTTCGCTCATGATAAGTTGTTAAGTATTTTATCTGTGTTTCTACTATCATCTTCCCGAACTAATAATCTCAACTTTTTAGGGTAAATCGCCCGTATCCTCCATCAAGTACACATTTCTTTCCCTTTTATTTATTCGTGCTTCTTCACATTTACACTCATATGTATGGCTATTTAAAGTTGTTAAAATTAATTCATCTATTGGGCATGATCACTTAAATATGAATTTTTATATAATCATGATATAAAATACCTCTTTTACCGGAAACCATTTTAGGATATGACTCGGGTGCCTAACACCTTCCCGAGTCCATAATACGACCTCGAACCGTTGTTCTCGGGTTCAGACCCATTTTGCCTTAGCTTTTATTTTTTATGCCATGACTTTAGGTTCCCTAAACCTAGAAACAAAAATAGGGTGGCGACTTCATTGCATTATGTGAGATGAGTCCAATTTCCTCTCACATCTCGTCCCAAACTCGAGTCGTATTAGGAAAAATCCAAAAAGGGGGTGCGACAGTTTGGCGACTTCACTGGGGACCAGTAGGGTCAAAGCCGGAATTTTTGAGGTGTTTTTTTTTTCTTCAATAAATTGCTAAATTTGTTTCATATGATTTTTACCATGATTAATTATTTTTCATGTATTTATTTACTTGATAAATTGACATTTTTTTCATATACATGATTAATTATTTTTCAGGTATTTTCTTGCTAAACTGTTGAATTCTTGTATGTTTTTTTTACGCATGATTATTCATATATTTATTCGCTTTGATAAATTGCTATATTTTTATGCATGACTAATGATTTATTAATTACATTGATAAACTGTCATTCATATGCATTTCATGCATAATGCCCTATCGCCGGGCCTTTTTTTCCAAATAGAAATAGGTGGGTACTAGTGAGGTCCCGGGGCACATGTCCTAGGTAGTTTTCATGAACCCCGAACTCGGACTCGAACCCCTAAATGGGTGAGCACCTAGAACTTTTGATGGTTCGACAAGCAATCATCCATTTACTGAGGGACCATTTTTATGGTATCGTCCGGGAACTTTCCAGCCAGTTAGAATTAGTAGATGTCACCCCAGCATATGCATCATGATAATATGCGATTTTGCTTCGTTATTATCGTGATTTTCCATATTTGCATTTTTATATTTTGTCTTTATTATTGCCATTATTTTCCATATTTTACTCTTCTGATCTATTAAATCTTTATCTAAATTTTTCATCCATTCAAGATCTAGATGCTACTGATTAGTTTCTTTTCTTTCCTACTTGCAGAACAAGGATATGAAAGAAAGCTTCAATAGTCAAGCCTACGACTATAAACAAGGGCGTTTCGTTGGAGGCAACCCACATGTTCTTTCCAAATATTTTAATTTTTTATCGGTTTCAATTTTTAATTTAGGATTTTGGGATATCCTTCCCTCTAGACTTATTATTTAATTCCCTCTTTATCTCAGGAACAACGAAACTTGTGAACTGGAGGGCAAGCAGGTGAATGATGACCAGAAAAAGTCAATAATCAAGCACATTTTCACCGGGGGGGCAAGGCATAGGGAGCGGTAATTCGCAACAAAGAGTTCTCTACGTCCATCCTACCCTTGCCTCCAGATCATCAGGAACCCTCCTCCTATCAACTCTTGAGCGATCCTCTTCGGGAAATTTTACCATCAGGACATTACTATCACCAGGTGCCTTTTGCATGCAGTTTCTCATCTTGGGGAAGAAACATAACAATGATAGATGTGTGTCCTCCAGGGGCCCCAATCAACATACTGCGTTCTTGTTCCATGCGATAACGACATTTGTACCCATCTGGCTCTCGACTGCAAATCTAAAATTCAACCACGGTCAAATCCTTCATGTTTTGAATTTGATCGTCACAACCATTTTTCGCAAGATCTTCCCATGCACATGCACGATAACCACACGATGAAGATCAATCCTAATTTGTGGGCAAGTAAGCACTAACGTTGATGGGACTACGTTCACTTATTTTATCTGCAATCCCCGGTTACAAAAACTGAAGTGTTGGACCTTCTCTCTGAAAAGAAACGACTGGTTAGCTTTCCCGATGATGACTGGCCAAGAATTCCCTTCCATCACTCCAAATGATGTTCCATACTTCTTGAACAAATCATCAACAATTGGCCATCCGCAGCATAGAGGAATGTCTCCTCGCCAAGAGCAGCCATGGAGGAAACCAGGAAAGATTTTAAAGATGGTTCTTTATTTGAAAACAACCAGTCTCAAGCTATGATGGAACCATTAGAAATGTTTGCAGCAATACTATTATCCTGTTGCTGGTGAACCTGTCGGACCGTTAGCTGCCGCTTGCTGCACGTCACCAGAGAAGTCCACTTTCCTCTTTGCCTCATTAATTTTTGTATAATCATTCTGCATTCATTCCCGCATTGGGGGCAATTCTTTTTAAAATTTGTGTGAGTGGTCGTACCCTCACGTTTTGTCTATAAAACTGCTAAGATTTGTTGTAATTATAAACAAAATTCTTTGAATAAAATCCACACTACCCTATCGAATTTTCAAACGTTCCTTAAATTGAGCTTGTTCAACATGTTATTGCATTATGGATAACTTGTGTATCCATTAGAAATCATATGACATGTATGATCTTGCCTGCATGCTCTTATATCTGCAACATGCTTAGACGTAAGCAGTCACACATACATCCCTGTGAGCATTTTGGGCCTTCACGCCTTATTCCTTTCATGAGTACAAATGCCAAACTAGGTGCTAGTTGGATTTGCATAATATCCAGGGTACATTTACCATTAGCCATGGGATAGTAGTAAAATGACATTGGACTTTGCTCTTTCTTCCATTTTTCTATTTTTTCAATAAGACAATGAGTAGTGCCTGACTGAGATGGTTAACCAGAGGAAGGGTGCACAACGAACTCGGTTTGTGCAAGAAGGGATGCGAAAGCTCTAAGGATTGTTGATGGCCAGCGCTGGAAGAAGGCCGAACAAAAACAAGAGATGAAGGCCTCGGCCTTAAACCAGAACTGAAGAAAGTTAGCACGAAAACTGTACTTGCTTTGCTTGCTGATGTGTTTTGTGTTCGAATAAATAAGTAAAAAAATGAGAAAAAGAAAAAGAAAAAGAAAAGAAAAAAGAAAAAGAAAAAAAAGAAAAAAAAGAAAAAAGAAAGAAAAAAAGAGAAAAAATCAAAAGTGTTCAAAGAACACAACAAAACAAAAGCAGAAGCAAGTGCAAAAGGGGCCCCAGGGTCAACTCTTAAAAACTCCATCGACAAATCCCTCCCGTGAAGATCCAAAAACTTGGGCATAGTGCCCTCAAAGCAATCAAGAAGGAGTATCCCCCGCGAAGGTCCAAAGACTGATGCACTTAATCCACAACGGAGTGATCTCCAAAGGAAAATGGGCATCCCCAATGAAAATCACAAAATTAGGCACAGTACCCCCCAAAGCGACCAAGAAGAAATCACTCCCGTGAAGATCCAAAAACTTGGGCACGGTGCCCTCAAAGCAATCAAGAAGGGGCATCCCTAATGAAGACAAAGAACTGGAGTGCCTTGTCCTCAGAAAGATCAAGAAGAAAAACATCTCCAGTAAGGATTCAAGAATCTAGGCGCTACACCCTCAAAGTGATCACGGGTAGAAGCATCCCTAGCAAAGACTGAAGGACTTGTGCACTTTGTCCTCGCTGTGGCCAATTAACAAGCCCTGTTCATTGAGAAAAATATTCACTTCTCCTCCCCAGCAAAGTCCGTTCGATTATATGAAGGCCCATGCATGTGCATCTTCATTTGAAGTTTATTCACTCGGATTGACATTGCAAATCTGACTTTGTGCTATGTTTGTGGCATTTTTATGAGTGTAAACACGTAGCCTTATTTATGAATGTGAGCGCAAACACCAATATCCGGTGAGGATTGCTTACGTCTACATGTTGTGGGAAAGTCTTCTCCTTGAGGTCATTATCTCCTAGGCAAGATGCAGATGCTTTTCTAGGCTTGTATCAAGCATGCTCATATGACAAAAAATTGGATGACATGTTCTCCACAAATGCATAAACTTGTTGAACCTTCTCTTGATAGGGAAGTTGTTTTCATCATGACAAAATATTGGGGGCAAACCTTAGGGTAGTGTGGGAATACTTTTATATACAACATACATGATTTGATCTCATTGTTTTCCCATTTATCAATTTGCTCTCCCTTTTTCCATCCACTGCTGCTTCGTGTTTATTTCCTCCCTATTTGCAGGATACAGATATGCGTCACTGGAATCTCACACTGTGATCAATCTCCGCCAATAAATCCGCCAAGTGTCCGAATGGAGCACGTTATCACTCCCAATTAGTTTCGTGCGACCGATCACGCTTCCCCACCATCCAATACCCGAATGGGGCACGTTACCACTCCCTAATCAACTTCGTGCGGGATCACACTCCCTCATTTTTCAATGCGGTGGCCTCCAACCACTCACAAATGTGGTGGCTTCCAGCCACTCACCAACGCGGTGACTTCCACTCACCAAGTCTATCACAAATGCGAGATCGTCCTCACTATCAGAGATCCACATCCGACGTCGCTATCAGAGATCGTCCTCAGTATCAGAGTAATCACCATTTGCAATTTTGCAACTTACTTTCTTGCATTTTATCTCCTCCCAGAGTGACTTTAGTACATGTGTCTTTTTAAATATTGTAAGCAGTTCGTCCCCACAACATGTGTCTTTTTAAATGTTGTAAGCGGTTCGTCCCCACAACATGTGTCTTTTAAATATTGTAAGCGATCACGTCCCCACAACATGTCTTTTAAGTAGTGTGAAAGGTCACGCCCCTCACATCCTATCTTTTTAAATGTTGTAAGCGGTCACGTCCCCACAACATGTCTTTTAAGTAGTGTGAAAGGTCACGTCCCTCACATCCCGTCTTTTTAAATGTTGTAAGTGGTCATGTCCCCATGATCGTCAGTCAAATATACTTAAATTTATCCTGATGCCTAAATGCACAAATTAATGTGTACAGAGCAAGACAGGGTCGAACAACAGAGATTAAAGGAATGAATTGCTAGTGAGTATGTATGACAAGGCAATACGCAACAGATCTAACCAAAGTAACAGTAAAGGGGGGGGGGGGTTTATGTTGATTAATAAATTAATCAACGCAGAGTATGAGAGCTAACAAAACAGAATTGGAAAGTACTTATCTAGGGCACGAAAGTAAATCGTAATCCAGGGCAAGATATATAAACAGATCGAATGCAGGAAAAGTAATGAAAAGGATATTAATCAAATAGGACAAGATCTTAGCGAAAAGTGCTCCATTGGGTTGCTTTCTAGGTCGGCTAGTCATCGGTGCAGGGGTTTTCCAGACTCATGTGTAGATCTGCTATAGGGACCGCGTTTCCACACCACATCCCCTACTTACCTTCGTAGATAAAAGTCACCCCCCGTTTCCACATATGAGGTGACCTTGACGTTCAACCATCCTCCCAGCTACCTTCCTTGTCATCAAAAGGTAGCCTTGACCGTCCGCCCTGTCACGGGCTCGAAGTAGGGAGGCTAAATTCAAAACGCCCATGAAGGAGAGGTAAGACAGATCTAGGGCGCGATAGCTCAGCTTGTCAGACTCGTATCGCATACCCTAGATAACTGTTTACCCCTAGGTGAGGCCTCTCACGCTGCCTCCCCTAGGTGCCTGCTCTAACTCCAGGGCTTCGCGTCAGTTATAACCCTGGAATATGACGTTACTCATGCAGAAATACTAAAAGATGATCAAGCTCTTAACATTTCTAGACAAGCATGTAATTAAATCGGTAGACAGTTATGTGTCACAAAAGAATATGTTAAGCATACATTAGACCTCTTAGCCGAACCCTACAACCCGTGGAACACCCTTCACCAAGAAAGGGGTATTTAGCTACTCATACTATAATATAAACAGTAGGTAGATAGAATCATACAATGATAAAACAAAGAAAGTAAAAAGGGAGTAGAGGGAACCGATAGGTTAATTAATAATCGAAGAGGAAAGTTGTTGACAATGGCTGCTCTTGATTGAGAAGAGGAGATGATCCCCAGAAAACAAATGCTGAAACTAATGTAAGAAATTATCCTTGGAACAACCGTCCTTACAAAAACCCTAAGACTATGCTTATATAGCCTAAACTAGCTAGGAGACAAAAACAGCTAAGGGCAATGAGGCCGTGACAGCACATGTCCTTGCAAAAGGAATATTCTGGGATTCCTGACACGCCTGATGCCTTCTGGAAATGCCTGAGATTCCGTGCGGATCTCAGAAGATGCTTTCTTTGGAAGAAGGCTCAGAACTGTCGAGGCCTTGAGACAACGCACTGGTCTGGTTCGCGTCGAGGTCTTGACGACATTCTTTCTTCTAGGCCTGGAAAATGGAAGTCCTCCGAATTGCTCTAAAATCGCTTCTTTTCGGCCTTTTCCCTCCTTTGATGCTAATCTGCAAATAAGATTGAAATGAGGGTCAAATGTCAACATCGAGCCCCCGAAAGGGCTAGAAAGGAGGGTAAAACTGAGAGTATGAAACGTGCTATCAAACATCCCCACACTGCCCCTATGCTCGCCCTCGAGCATAAACAAAATTGTAAAGCCACCTCATTCCTAAACATACATAATCGACTCCCAACACCTAGAATTGGCACACCATCCTACAAGCTACACCCAACTAGAACAAATCTAGACCTAGAAAAGCACCTGCATCCGGGTGATAGAATAACGACCCTGTCAACCAGACTTTTCCATATCTAGCCTATTCACCAGCAGTCCTCACAAAGGTGTGTATTTTCACTCATTCTCAGAATAAAATATGTGTTTAGGCTACCACTCATGAATGCAAATAACACAACACAGGCATGGCTTGCACGTCAATCTGAGTACTGTAGAGCACATGCATGGGCAATCAACAATCGGAAAAACAACGCATCAGCAAGAAGAAAGAAAAGGGATCGAAAGAGCTAGAAAGGTGGAAGAGAGAAGTAGGAGATGTATAGAAGAGAAATGAGGGGAGAAAAGAAGGAAGGAAAAGAAAGAACCAGGCAAAACCTGGTTGAATCCCTTGACTGGGAAAAAGCGAAGTGGCGAAGCAGCTTTCGGGGGCAGGAAAAGTCTTCTTGATGAGGCTTCAGATGCTTTTACTTGGACGTTCGGTGCCCTTCTCTTCTTATTTTGAAATGTGTTTTTTTTCGAGAAAAGGGCACGATATGATTCTACTAGGGCGCGAAACTTTCGATCTTCCGCTTGGGCTTGCCCTTGATCTGCTTCCAGCATCGATGGTGACTTCTTTTTCGCTTCCCCACACTTGAATATTTCTGGGGCTCGAATTTTCTAAATGGTCCAGGGCTCGAAACTCTTTCGAGCTTTTGCTTTTCTTGCCCTAGATTCCTGCTTTCTGCTCTGAAGTCTTTTGCTTTTGTCTTCCTTCCCCACACTTGGACTCACCTGCGCACTTTAGATGTCTAGCCCTCGACGTTGCCCTCAATAATCGCTACCTCGCCTGCCAAGGAAAAAGATCAAGAAAAGGCGAATGGTTAGGAAAGAGTATGAAAAGAAGGGGAGTGTCGGGGGCTCGAAAAGAAAAGAGAGAGGGGGAAGAAGAGAGAGAAAGAGACATTGATGCGAAGTTTTCTATCATATCTAAGCTTTCCCATGTCCTAATAGTGACTATACCCAGAGATATCATGCAAACCTAGACTGTGCCTAGCTAAGCATATTTTCTCAAAAATAATAGGGCATGAAGATCAAATATGCTCACGGGATCAAATTATGACTACTGGTGTCGTGGCCTAGATATGGATATAAGGGCTAGCAGGTCTAAAAATGCATGTTCAGGCGTAGGTGCTATGGATGTCATGCTTCTTCTATGCATCGAAAGTTGAAAAACGCATGCCAAAAATGAGGGTTTGAAAACTGATAGTGGGAAAATTTTCCTAGCAAGGCTAAAAATAAAATCCGAAGATCATGCAATCATGCAGCAAACGTGAAAATAAACATGCAATCGCACAGGCAAAACGCATAAATAATCCCCTCCCCACACTTAGACAGCGCATTGTCCTCAATGCGGGGAGAGCATAAAAAGGAGTTCAAGAAATAGAAGTACAGTATAAAATAAAAAGAGTAAAATTGTTTAGTGCCCCTTTCGGGGGCTGGAGAGATGAAAATGTTCGGGGGCGGGTTATTGGGGTGGCAAATTTCTGCGGGCAACTTCAACCGTCAAAGCCTGAAGTTCCCGCAGGATAAGCTGGAGAAGTCTCGTCTGGGTCGGATCATAGACGATGAGAGGAATCGAGGGCTGGCTTCCTGATGCCGCATTCTGGCTTTGCCGAGCTGCTTCCGCTTGGGGCAATTGCTTTTCGGGGGCTGGCGGAATGGCATTGGAGCGAGGGTCCGAAAGATCTGGATAGTCAAAGATGCCACCATTCTTGGTCCCGAAAACATTCTCCGCTGCTGGGGCACAACCTGGATAAAAACTCAACACACCACGTGAGAGACATAAATGGCCCATGACATCCAAGGTTCGGATATCCAAATCCTTGAATGCCAGGGGCTCAGAAAGGTTACTAGCAGCCAGGTCAATGTTACGCATCTTCACAGCAAACAGGGAGATAAGGGATCCAAAAATAGGCCAACGGCCACCATTTAATACATGCAAAACGGCCGAAGCTACCCAAAAACCTAGATTGACCCTACGCTTGTGTTTCATGCACCATAAAAAGAAAAGTTCCTGCATAGATATCTGTCCCGAGGAACCAAATCTTGCTGAAAAGGTGAGGGCTAGATACCGGTGTAGGATACGCAATGCAAGGTCAACTATTTCATGGGCTTTACTACCCTTAGGATCATACTTAACAGTAGGCTTATTGGTTAGCTCACGAAAAATAGCAGTGGCATCAAAAACAGACGGGATAACAGTTAAGGCATTCTTGTACAGAGGGGTGTTCAGTTCATCCTTAGTGACAAATCCTAACCAGCAATTAAATTCACCCAGTGTCAGATGCTCCCATTTGGTAGCTAGCCTAAAATTGATCAAACCAGGGGTTGAGGAGTTTGGACCGACCTTGCCCTTGGGCCTAAAAGTGCCATCTACCCAAAAAGTAGTGAAAAACTCAAGGGAAAGCTCAACAAAGGTCGGGTGCTCCAAATAGAACAGAGACTCCCAACCAATGTTGGCCACATACTCCCTGATCTTGGACTCAATGCCCATCTTAGCAAGAAAATCAAAATCCAGGCGCGCACATGAGCTAACGCCCTTGGAATTCAGCAAGGTTAACTTGTCAAGAGAAGGTTTATCATTAAAGACAATCCATTCATGGGGTGAGGAAAGGTCAGAAGTCACCTGTTGTGAGCCGGATCTGGGGATAGATGAAGGCGTTGGGGTCTCGACCTCGACATCCTCATCTGTTTTGAGGGCCTGAAGCTTCTTGGAACTCGAGGGCTTGCCGGCACTGGTGGCTGAAAGTTTCCTCTTGAGACTCACTGGTGTACCGACTGCAGCTGGCTGCCCTGGCTTGGCCTCAGCTTTGGACTTCCCTTTCTTAGCCGCTGATCTTGTCGCGGCTGCTTTATGGGCCTCAAGATCTTCCTCCTCTTTGTCTCCCTCAACTTCTCCACTTTCTCCCGTTCCCTCCTCCATAACCTCATCCTCCTGGTCAATACCAGTCTCCGTTTGGTCCTCCATGACCTCGGCTTCTTCGTCAGAGACTAGGATGTCCTTGAGGACCTCCTCCACCATTAAGGCAGGCTGAGGAGCTAGGAAACGATCGACGGCCGCGTCAAGGGGGGACTGCTTGGCTGATCTAGAGGGCTTTTTGGACTTGGACTTGGCCATGGATGATCCAGGAGGGAGCTTCACCACAAGGCAGTCTCTAGTGGTCGTCATGGTCGGAGGAATGGAGCCTGTGACTTCTATATCGTCCTCCACGGGGGTGAACTCTCTGATCTGCTCCACGGTTGTGGGTGAGACCGCCGTAGGAGAGGGAATGGGACGTGGGTTGACAGACGGTGGTGTGGCTGTTTTGTAAGAAGCTGAGTTTGGTGTAGCTGACTGGGATCCAGATCTGGAAGGAACGGGGCTGGAAGTGTCCACTGGTTTAGGTCCAGCAGCGTTCTTGCGGGCTGGCTTTTTAGTCTTAGGTGTCATTGATGGTGAGGGAAGGAAGACAGTATTGGGGATGGAGATGGTGGCGGATAGAGGATAGGGTTGCATGTTTGGTGAGGGAGAGAGGTGAAAGTGATAGGTTTGAAAGTGATATGAGTGAAAATTGTGTGGGAGCGTGGGAGAGAGAGTGGAAATCACAGCTAGCAATAAATGGCGCAGCTTTTGTATTGATGAGGCCTGTCTTTACTGCGCTTGCCAGACCACGTGGCGCCCTGGGCGTGGAGCACGACGACCCATGTGTATCTCAACTGCCTAAAAAGGAGAAAAACTTTTAAATTTCAAAAAGGGAGTCGGTTGATATAAGATATGGACAAAAAGAGAGAATAAAGGTGAGTTAATGCTAAATAAAAGGAATAAAATCATAAGTGAAAGGGATATACTATATGCAATTAAAAAAAACCTGGGAATAAAATCAAATAAAATCAGAGAATCCAAAAAGGTGGAAAGAAGATAAGGGAGAGAGAAATGATTCAGACGACATATCAAATGCCTCCAGCGTGGTCCATTTACTCGTCGGGACCTCGACGTTCTTTGCTACTCTAGGTCTGGACAGGTGGGACATCCACCATAGCCTCCTCAACAGCCGAGGGCTGGAAACCTTCATAGAAGGGCTTCAGTCTCTGCCCACTGACCTTGAAGATGATTCCTATGACCGGGTTCTAAATTTCAACTGCCCCATGGGTGTAGATTGTCGTGACCACGAAAGGTCCTGACCATTTGGATTTAAGCTTCCCAGCAAAGAGTCGCAGGTGTGAGTTGTACAACAAGACTTGCTGTCCGACTGAGAACGTTTTGGGACGAAGGTGCCGGTCGTGATAAGCTTTTGTCTTGCCCTTATAGAGCAGGGCATTCTCGTAAGCATCATCCCTCAATTCCTCCAGCTCTTGAATTTGCAAGCGCCTATGTTGGTCAGCGAGGCCTAGATCTGTGTTCACTTTTCTGATAGCCCAAAAAGCCTTGTGCTCTATCTCCACTAGGAGATGGCACGGCTTCCCATAAACAAGTTTGTAAGGGGTCATTCCTATCGGGGTCTTGAAAGCTGTACGATAGGCCCAGAGAGCATCACCCAGTTTCAAACTCCAATCCTTTCTGGACTGGTTAACGGTCTTCTCAAGAATGGATTTGATCTCACGGTTCGAGACCTCGGCTTGACCATTAGTCTGAGGGTGATAAGCAGTGGAGGTTCTATGATGGACTCCATACTTTGTCAAAAGAGAGGACACAACACGGTTGCAAAAGTGGGTACCCCTATCGCTGATAAGTACTCTAGGTGTACCGAACCGGTTGAAGATATTGATGCAGAGGAAATTCACGACCACCTTGGAATCGTCCGTTCGAGTAGCCTTGGACTCGACCCATTTAGAGACATAAACGACGGCCAGAAGGATGTAGATGTTGCCAAAGGAATTCGAAAAAAGGCCCATAAAGTCTATACCCCAGATATCAAAGATCTCGCAAGCGATAATGTTTGTCAAGGGCATCTGATTCCTGGCCCCTATATTTCCAGTGGCCTGACATCGGGGGCACGAAGCGCAAAATATGTAACTATCCTTGAAAATGGTGGGCCAGTACAGACCAGCTTCCAGAACCTTTAGGGCAGTTTTCTTGGCCGCGAAATGGCCTCCTTCTGAATGGCAGAATTTAAGGATCGAGGGCACCTCATCCATGGTCACACATCTACGAATGAGCTGATCCGAACAGTGCTTCCATAGGTAGGGGCTGTCCCAAATGTAGTATTTTGCTTGTCTTCTGATTCTATTGCACTCGGAGGGAGTGACATCAGCTGGGTAAGTGCCTGTAGCACAAAAGTTTGCAATATCGGAAAACCATGGGGAATAAACAGCTTGGGCTTGACATAATTGCTCATCTGGAAAAGTATCCCAGATTGGCTCAAGCGAATTGTCTTCTTGGGCTGGAAGTCTACTCAAGTGATCTGCCACAAGGTTTTCTTTTCCGGCCTTATCTTTGATAGCGATATCAAATTCTTGTAGGAGCAAGATCCAACGAATAAGCCGAGGTTTGGCATCGGCTTTGGTCAACAAACACCGAAGGGCAGAATGGTCAGAGTAGATGAGGACATGAGTGCCTAGCAAATATTGTCTGAACTTGTCTAAGGCATAGACTACGACCATAAGTTCTTTCTCTGTGGTAGTGTAGTTCTGCTGGGACGGGTTTAGCAGCTTGGAAGCATAATAGATGACATGGGTCTCTTTATCCTTCTTCTGACCCAAAACGGCGCCTAGGGCCTGATTACTGGCATCACACATGACCTCGAAAGGTAGTGTCCAGTCGGGGGCTCGAATAATCGGGGCCGAGATAAGTTTGTTCTTGAGAAGTTCAAAAGCGGTTTTGCAGGCCTCGCTGAAATCAAAGGACACGTCCTTCTGGAGCAAGTGACACATGGGTTGGGAAATCTTGGAAAAATCCTTAATGAACCTTCGGTAGAAACCGGCATGGCCTAGAAAAGATCTCACATCGCGGACACATGATGGGTAGGGCAGGGATTCTATTACTTCTATCTTGGCTTTGTCAACCTCAATTCCCTTGGCCGAGATAACATGACCAAGCACTAGGGCTCGATCCACCATGAAGTGACATTTTTCAAAATTCAGGACAAGATTCGTCTCAATGCAGTGCTCTAGGCATCTTTTCAGATTGTTCATGCATTCTTTGAAAGAATTTCCATAGACGGTGAAGTCGTCCATGAAGACTTCGATTCCATCTTCAACTAGTTCAGAGAAAATGCTGACCATACAACGTTGGAAAGTGGCAGGGGCGTTACACAGACCGAAGGGCATGCGTCTATACGCGAAGGTCCGGAAAGGGCAGGTAAAGGTAGTCTTTTCCTGGTCTTCAAGAGCAACTGGGATCTGATGGAATCCGGAGTAACCGTCCAGACAGTAATAATAGGTTTTACCGGCGAGGCGTTCTAGCATCTAATCGATGAAGGGCAGGGGAAAATGATCCTTCCTGGTAGCGGAATTCAACCGGCGATAGTTTATACACACTCTCTACCCATTCTGGATCCGGGTAGGAATGGATTCGCCATCTTGACCGATGGTGATGGTTATGCCTGTTTTCTTGGGCACGACCTGGATAGGGCTGACCCAAGGGCTATCTGAGATGGGATAGATAACTCCCGCATCTAACAACTTGAGAATCTCTTTCTTCACCACTTCCATCATGGGCGGATTAAGTCATCTCTGGGGCTGGCGAATGGTCTTGCTTGCGTCCTCTAGGTGGATGTGATGAGTGCATAATGCTGGAGACAAGCCCTTAATGTCCGCAATGGTCCATCCTATGGCTTGTCTGAAGTTCCTCAGCAAGGAAATGAGCTTGGACTCCTTGAGGTCTTCGAGATTGTTAGAGATAATGACAGGTAGAGAGTTATCAGGGCCTAGATAAGCATATTTCAAATGGGTAGGCAGTGGCTTCAGATCTAGGGCTGGAGCCTGATCAATAGAGGGAAATAACTTAGCATGGCCTGGATATTCGGGAGACTGATTCGGACACTCATACTGAGCAACAACGCATTCTTCTAGGTCAGCGACGACAGAGTGTAATTCAGATGGAATAGGAAGCGTCGAGGCCACGACATCTAGAAGGGCTGGCGTCAGACTCCTGTCAAGGGCAAATTGCAAGGGGTTAGTAGAATATATGTCATCAATCTCCCCTATAATGGGGTCAACAATATCAACATAATTCACACTAGAAAATTCAGAGGGGTATCGCATGGCTTCTAGCATATTGAATTTGATGATCTCCCCATCAAATTCGAGGGAAATGGTGGCATCGTGAACATCAATCTTCGCTTGGGCTGTGGCTAGAAATGGGCGGCCTAGAAGAACATCTGTGGATTTGGTGGAGTCTTCGTTCTCTATTGCAATCACATAAAAATCCGCTGGGAACAAGAATTCTCCTACTTGGACCAAGACATCCTTGATTATCCCCTCGGGGTAGATGATAGAGCGGTCAGTAAGTTGGATGGCGAGGTCTGTAGGCACGAGAGGCTCGAGGCCTAGACTGTGGTAGATTATCAAGGGCATGACATTGATTCTTGCTCCGAGGTCACACATGGCCTTGCCAATATCAACTGTTCCGATTCGGCAAGGGATTATGAACATGCCTTGATCTTTGCATTTCGGAGGGATCCGACGTTGGATATGTGCAGACGTGTTGGCCCCTACACTGATCTTGTTAACTTCGATGAACTTGTTTTTGTTCGTGCATAATTGCTTCAGGAATTTGGCATAGCGAGGGACATTTTTCACGGCCTGGAGAAGAGGGATGTTGACAACCACTTTACTGAACATTTCAAAGATATCACGATCTTCCTTATCTTTCTTGGTCTTGACCAATCTGTGAGGGAACGGGGGCTCAAGAATCTTATGAATGTACTCTTGAGTAAATTCTGGTGGGTTGGGGTCATTCCGTGGTGAGCCTCTGGGGGAGCGGATTCTGTCTTCTTTGACTTCCACGAATCTAGGGACTTTGGGGAGCTTTGTTCTAGGTTTAGGCCGGATTTCGGCCTCTGGAAAATTTTCAATATCTTGGGCTGGAAGCTCTGGTGGGTTTAAAGTTGATCCACTACGCAAAGTTACTGCACAGACATTGTGCTTGGGATTTGTTTTCGTCTGGGGTGGCAGTCTGCCATGATTAGTTAGCTCTTGCAATTTGGCGGTCAGGGCACTCATTTGCTTCTTAAGTTCCTCTATTTCTTTCTGCTGCTCGGGATTCTTAGGCATTTCAGCAGTCGGGGGCTGGACAAAAGTCTGGTCTGGAGGATGGACAAAGGTCTGATCCTGAGGAGGTTGGCATTGATACTGGTTCTTATGGAATGTGGGTCGAGGTCTGAAATTTGGTATATTAGGGGGGGTTTCCATAGGGGTTCTGGTGCTGTTGATGGCTAGGGCCCGAAAGCTGAGTGTTAGGGACCCATCTTTGGTTTGGTTGTTTCCAGCCTTGATTGTAAGTCTGAGCGTAAGAGACTGGAATAAATTGGCCGGCAGCATTCACTTGTATTTCCTCCGGAATATGAGGACATGCATCAGTGGGGTGATCCACGAAATTGCATATCTGGCAGGCCTTGACAGGTGCTGGTTGTGCGGTTATGAAGTTTTGGAACATTCCTGTGAGAGAAGATATCTGGTTCTGAAGGGCAGCTACTTGGGCATCTTGGTCTGAATTGTTGGCAAGGTCATCAGAGGTATTCTTGGCCATGAGCTCTATTATGAATGCTCTTGGAGTTAGAGCAGTCAGGGATCCATTGGCAGCTACGTTAAGCAACGCCTTATCCTGAGCCTTGAGGCCTTCACAAAAATATTGAACCAGAGTGTGCTCGGTAAGATTGTGGGTTGGGCAACTCGATTGCATCTTCTGGAATCTCTCAGTACATTCATAAGATTACCGAGCACAATCTGGAGCTAGAGTCTCTTCTTTCTTCTGAACAATGGAGACGAGTTGCTTGCGCGTGGTATTGGAGATAGAAGTCGGGTAATACTTCTCAGTGAAGATTTTTGACATGTCCGCCCAAGAACGAATAGATCTTGCGGGAAGGTCGTAATACCAATCTAGGGCATCATCTTTGAGAGACCACTGGAATGCGCGAAGCTTGGCCTGCTCAATACTAACGTTGGCAGGTTCATGGCCTCGCAAATAGAGTGGAGCTGTTGAAGATGGCGAAGAGCATTTTCCTTGGCTACCCCTTGAAAAGTAGGCAGATGATGAAGTACGACGGACTTCAGAGTCCAGTCACTAGGAACATTGGGCCAGTCAATGCAGCTACTGGCCATATCGGGGGTTGCATGGAAATTATCGATGGTTTGTTGGTCTGGGAGTGGTGGTGGATCTTCGTGGTTCTCACGGTTGTTACGGTTGTCATTGTTGGCTAGGTCGTCCATTGCTGGAAAATGAAAGTGGTCTGGTATGAGGTTTTCGGGATCGCGATGGAGAAAGGTCAGGTCTACGAAAAGCTGATGTTCCTGGTCAGCCAGATTAGAAGGGGATCCGTCGAGGGCAGGATGTGGGATCACTCTACGATGGGCAGATGTTCCTTGAGCTTGCCTACGAAGTACTCTTTCCGTTCTGGTCAACTCGAGGTCTAGAGGGAGTAGATCGGGGGCAGATCTTCTGGTCATACAAGAAAAACAAAACAAAATCAGTACCGTTCAATCCCCGGCAACGACGCCAAAATTTGATCGTCAGTCAAATATACTTCAATTTATCCTGATGCCTAAATGCACAAATTAATGTGTACAAAGCAAGACAGGGTCGAACCGCAGAGATTGAAGGAATGAATTGCTAGTGAGTATGTATGACAAGGCAATACGCAACAGATCTAACCAAAGTAACAGTAAAGGGGGAGGGGGTTTATGTTGATTAACAAATTAATCAACGCAGAGTATGGGAGCTAACAAAACAGAATTGGAAAGTACTTATCTAGGGCACGAAAGTAAATCGTAATCCAGGGCAAGATATGTAAATAAATCGAATGCAGGAAAAGTAATGAAAAGGATATTAATCAAATAGGACAAGATCTTAGCGAAAGGTGCTCCCTTGGGTTGCTTTCTAGGTCGGCTAGTCATCGGTGCAGGGGTTTTCCAGACTCATGTGCAGATCTGCTATAGGGACCGCGTTTCCACACCGCATCCCCTGCTTACCTTCGTAGATAAAAGTCACCCCCCGTTTCCACATATGAGGTGACCTTGACGTTCAGCCATCCTCCCAGCTACCTTCCTTGTCATCAAAAGGTAGCCTTGACCGTCCGGCCTGTCACGGGCTCGAAGTAGGGAGGCTAAATTCAGAACGCCCATGAAGGAGAGGTAAGAGATCTAGGGCGCGATAGCTCAGCTTGTCAGACTCGTATCGCATACCCTAGATAACTGTTTACCCCTAGGTGAGGCCTCTCGCACTGCCTCCCCTAGGTGCCTGCTCTAACTCCAGGGCTTCGCGTCAGCTTTAACCCTGGAATATGACGTTACTCATGCAGAAATACTAAAAGATGATCAAGCTCTTAACATTTCTAGACAAGCATGTAATTAAATCGGTAGACAGTTATGTGTCACAAAAGAATATGTTAAGCATACATTAGACCTCTTAGCCGAACCCTACAACCCGTGGAACACCCTTCACCAAGAAAGGGGTATTTAGCTACTCATACTATAATATAAACAGTAGGTAGATAGAATCATACAATGATAAAACAAAGAAAGTAAAAAGGGAGTAGAGGGAACCGATAGGTTAATTAATAATCAAAGAGAAAAGTTGTTGACAATGGCTGCTCTTGATCGAGAAGAGGAGATGATCCCCAGAAAACAAATGCTGAAACAAATGTAAGAAATTATCCTTGGAACAACCGTCCTTACAAAAACCCTAAAACTATGCTTATATAGCCTAAACTAGCTAGGAGACAAAAACAACTAAGGGCAATGAAGGCGTGACAGCACATGTCCTTGCAAAAGGAATATTCTGGGATTCCTGACACGCCTGATGCCTTCTGGAAACGCCTGAGATTCCGTGTGGATCTCAGAAGATGCTTTCTTTGGAAGAAGGCTCAGAACTATCGAGGCCTTGAGACAACGCACTGGTCTGGTTCGCGTCGAGGTCTTGACGACATTCTTTCTTCTAGGCCTGGAAAATGGAAGTCCTCAGAATTGCTCTAAAATCGCTTCTTTTCGGCCTTTTCCCTCCTTTGATGCTAATCTGCAAATAAGATTGAAATGAGGGTCAAATGTCAACATCGAGCCCCCGAAAGGGCTAGAAAGGAGGGTAAACTGAGAGTATGAAACGTGCTATCACCCCACAACATGTCTTTTAAAAGGTGTGAAAGGTCACGTCCCTCACAACCTGTCTTTTAAAATGTTATGATTAGTCTTGTTCCCACAACATATTTTCAAATATCCCCAACATTCGAGCAAAGGTAAGCATTGGCATCCAACGGGCAGCAGCGTCCAGAAAGATTTTATCATCAGCCTCCAACGGGCAGCAGCGTCCAAGAGGAATCCAGCATTGACATCCAACGGGCAGTAGCATCCGGAAGGATTTCAGCCACCAACCTCCAACGGGCAGCAGCGTCCGAGTGGAGTTTCCATTTCAATTTCCGTGTTAATGTCTCGGGGGGCAACAAACGCCGGAACAAAGCTGCATCACCATTCTGCTTTTCTGCACAAACAACAACGGACTACGAGTGCTACCCTCGATGGAGCTGAATTTACTTTTCTGCATAAACAGCAAAGGACTACGAGTGCTACCCTCGACGCTGCTGAATTTAATTTTCTGTATAAATAGCGACGGACTACGAGTGCTACCCTCGACGGAGCTGAATTTACTTTTCTGCATAAACAGTGACGGACTGCGAGTACTATCCTCGCCCTACCTGATTTCCATTTCTGCACCAACGTATGGACTGCGAGTACTACCCTCGCCCTACCTGATTTACATTTCTGCAATCAAAATATTTTCTCAAAATCAGAGAAGACTACTTTTCTCAATATCCGAGAAGACATTCTCCCCATTATCAGGGAAGTCATCATGCATTCACCCCATTATCAGGGAAGTCATCAGACATCACGATCATGCATTCTCCCCATTATCAAGGAAGTCATCATGCGTTCACCCCATTATCAGGGAAGTCATCAGACATCACGATCATGCATTCACCCCATTATCAGGGAAGTCATCATGCATTCACCCCATTATCAAGGAGGTCATCATGCATTCACCCCATTATCAGGGAAGTCATCAAGCATTCATCCCATTATTAGGGAGGTTGTCATTTAAGTTTCTGCGTTTTTACATTTTTCCTCATTATCCGAGTGGAGCTGCATATTTACTCTCAACGCATTTTCAAAACCATTGTTGGTTCGGGAGCAACCATCTTTACTGCTCATCAAAAATCTAGGTTACACCAAATTTTTGATAAGACAGTAAAGATGGGGCAACTGTTGCTACCCGATTTTTGACGCATTTTTTTGCACTTTTACCGTTCATCGCATTATTAGCCTGTTTAAATCGAAATTCTATCGATTTTTGATCTTTGGCTATTTATTTTGATATTTCGTACCATTTCGTGTCATTTTAGTTTTTTTGTATTTTTACTATCTTTTTGTTCGAACTTCTATCGGTCCCGAATAAATTTCCTCGGACCATGGATCGAACGCCTTCTTTCTTTAATTGATAATTATCTACTATTATTTTCGTTTGCGTCATCTTATTTTGTTTTATTCAATTTACTTTGTTATAACATTTATTTTTCGTTCGAACTTTTAAGGATTACAAGCGAGTAAATTCGAACCTTAAATCAAACTTCTTCTTTATTTACTGATTACTATTTATTTTATTTTGTTTTATTACATGTTTTAATATCTTTGGTTCGAGATTTTATTCATTTCAAGTGAGATTCCTCGTTCGAACCAACTAAGTAAATATTAAACTTTTTCCAAAGGTCATCTTATCTTAACCATTGATCATCTTGACCTTTTTTCCTCCACATCCAATGGCCAAAGAATTAAGCACGTTGGTACATGCATTTGCTGACACCAAAGGAATTTTGCAACCTCATTTTCGTTTTGCGACTTTGCAACATGCCACGTCGCACCACTAGTTCCAACTGCTTTGCTTCTAGTTTTCCTCTCCTTAAGCCCTATAAATAACAAGCAATTTCACACCAAAACACACACAAACACACACACTCTCAAGCTTTCTCACTAGAAATAAGCTCAACCAAGGTTGAAGCTCTCTCTCTCTAGCTTTTAAATTTTCGTTTTTAAAGCCTTTCTTTGCAAACTTTCCAAAAAATATTTGTTTGTGTTTTGAGGAAAATAATGGTTGTTTAAGCTTTTAAATCAACTCTATTTCGTTTCTAGATTAATCTCATAGATTTACCTCGTCGAATTACCAGTTAATTCAGGCGAATTTCGAATTTTTTGTTAATTTAGTTTAATTCATTTTTTTATTAATTAACCACTGTTTTGTTGAAAATAAATTGTTGTAATTATACTATTAAATTTCTGCGGTTATGCTGATCTTTTTGGTATAAACGGTGTCGGGAACGGAGCATGTTCGTCGGACCTTAGTCCCCAGCAGTAGCGCCGGCGACTCAAGGTTGGAGAAGGTGAACAGTACGCGTGATTGTTTTTGAATGTTAGGCTGTTTTGTTCAAAAGAGAAGACGGGGGCTGGTGGTGTTGCCAGGCCCGCGTGGGAAAGCTGAGCTGGGCCTGCTCAGGCCCAGCGTGATGAGAAGAAAGCTTGGCGTTGTGCGCTAAGCGTGAAGGGAGTTGGGCCTTCTCTGGCCCAGCGCGAGGAGAACTGGGTTGGGCTGGTCTCAGCCCAGCTGTGGGCCCAGCTAGTGGGCCCACTCTCGGCCCAATAGGTCGAGCCCTTTTTCTCGACCTATCTTTTTCCGTACCATGTAATCATGTACTATTTATTTATTTTTCGCAGTTGTACTGTTTATTTATTTCTGCACTTGTACTATTTATTTTTCGTATGTTTGTACTATTTATTTAATTATTCTTTGTATGCTTGTACTGTTTATTTATTTTGGTATGCTTGCATGTTTAATTATTTATTTTCGTATGCTTTTGCATGTTTTATTATTCCGCTCGCGTTTGATCATCAAAATTAATTATGTGACTTGCGTACAATAATCTTGATGTCGATTATTCGTATGCTCGCACTATTTAATTACTTTTGCATGCTTTCAAATGCTTAAAAAATTATTTCGCTCGCATTTAATTGTTGAAATTAATTATTTCGCTCATGATAAGTTGTTAAATATTTTATTTGTGTTTCTACTATTATCTTCCCGAACTAATAATCTCAACTTTGTAGGGTAAATCGCTCGTAACCTCCATCAAGTACACATTTCTTTCCCTTTTATTTATTCGCGCTTCTTCACATTTACACTCATATGTATGGCTATTTAAAGTTGTTAAAATTTAATTCATCCATTGGGCATGATCACTTAAATACGAATTTTTATATAAGCATGTATAAAACACCTCTTTTATCGGTAACCATTTTAGGATGTGACTCGGGTGCCTAACAACTTCCCGAGTTCATAATACGACCCCGAACCGTTGTTCTCAGGTTCAGACCCATTTTGCCTTAGCTTTTATTTTTTATGCCATGACTTTAGGTTCCCTAAACCTAGAAACAAAAATCGGGTGGCGACTTCATTGCATTATGTGAGATGAGTCCAATTTCGTCTCACATCTCCTCCCAAACTCGCGTCGTATTAGGAAAAATCCAAAAAGGGGGTGCGACACTAGCAAATGGATTGGAATGTGGTGCCTGAAATAATTAATCATGAGAATTTTAATGACATTTTGCATAACAGTAATGTGAATAATGACATTCGAAATGATGAAAATTTTGATGAAGAAGTGACTTTGCATGAACTGTCAAAGGGAGAAGATTCTAGGGAAAATATAAATGAAGATATTGTACATGATGCACAATATGATGTTTCTTTAGCACGATCAGAATTTGAGCATGAAGTTGGAATTATTTCACCAAACATTCCTTTGCATAAGGCAAATAGCAGTTATTTCACTAACGTGGATTCCGTAGAAAATACAATTGCAAGCACTTGGTTTCTTCATCATCAACAATGTGGCTATAGCTCGACAAATGAGTTTTGTAAAGGGCTGATTTTTAAAAGTAAAGATGAAGTGATTAGAGCAGTTAAATTGTATTCTATCAAGAGGCATCAACAGTTTGAGGTGGTGGAAACTTACCCGACTATTTGGGCATTAAGATGCAAAAACGTTTTTAGAGTGTGGGTGCAAATGGAAGTTTCGTGCATGCAAACATAAAACACATGGTATGTTTGAAATTACACAATATAATGGTCCCCATACATGTGTATATCCAAAACTTAGCCATGATCATTCTCATTTAGATGCGAACTTAATTGTACATGAAGTTCAACATCTTGTGAGGAATCAACCATCTATCACCATATCAGCTTTAAAGGCGGAGGTAACTGAAAAATTAAGTTACACAGTTTCATATAAAAAGGTTTAGCATGGAAAGCAAAAAGCAATTGAGCATATCTTTGGTGATTGGGATATATCATATAAGGTTTTACCTAAGTTCATGGTTGCGCTTCAATGTTATAATGCAGGTACATACACGACTTCAAGCATTTGAGATGCGTTTATTTATACTTATTCAACTTCAATTTCTATTTCAAATTTATGATTATAGTTTATTTTTTAAACAAGTATTATAGTTGAATGGAGTACAGTAACTTCACAGTATTCAAGTCATGTCGAGTTTCGTAGTCTTTTCTGAGCCTTTGGACCTTCCATTGAAGGTTTTCAACATTGTCGTCTAGTTGTGAGCATTGATGCCACTCATTTATATGGGAAGCATCAAGGTACAATGATGATTGCAATGGGAGTTGACGCTGGAATCGACCGAGGAGGCGAGGAGAATGGAGAAGAACAAATGACAAGAGTTGGAGCAGATGAGAAGTGAGAACATATGAGAAGACGGAGTAACATAATAAGTAGATTGTGACCGACGACGGAGGGGAATGGAGAAGAGAAGAAGGTATGTTGTTTGTGTGTAGATGCCAATAGAATGAGAATGAATGAGATGAGAATGAGATTAGGGTGTATTAATTAGTCGGGTCTGTATTTGGTCGGGTCAGACACGACCGGGTCCGGGTCTCACTAGGTCGAGACCTGAGGCCAATCATAAAATGGGCCTAAAAATATGGTCCCAGTCCAGACAAATGACCCGAGTCTGAGTCTCCAGGTCCTGGGACCAATTGACAACCCTAGTAATTGGCCATTCAAACTGTCATGCAACTGGCTCAATTTCACAGTTGTAGGATGCTAGATACATTTACTTGCAGTAGCATTCATGCACAAAGTCTTCCAAGTTTTAGATTTTTGTGCAGAATAGAAGTCACAACATGATAATAAGGAATGCCAATCATCTCATATTTCTTGCACTCGTAGCTCATTTAATTAAGGTCACAAACAATTGAGTCTTCATACATATACCTTACCGTTAATTTTTCGATGCTCTCATCAGCTTTCACAATGCATGCATTAGCATCACTTCTTAACTTTTAAAGCCTTTGCATAATTCTAGGACAGAACTCACCTTGATATTCACTCATCCTAATATTCTTCTTATCAAATCTAATCATAAACATCTTCTTAATTGTTTCCAACATGGCTAAAATAAGATTCTTCCTTGCCTTCAATGCATATGCATTGAAGGTCTCTACCACATTGTTGAGCAACATGTCACACTTGACTGATGTCTTGAAGGCATGTCTAGTGCACCTATGTACTGGAATTTCCATTAAGTACTTATACTTATTGTTGAGATATGGAATCAAATAGATATTTAATTTCCATTTATGTAGTTTCTATTTACATAGGAATTAATTAGATTGATATGGAATTAATTTCAGTATCCTATTTAAGGATATACACTTTGTATATATAGATATATTCTGGTGGAATAGAAAATCAAGCCTTATCAATTTCTTACATGGTAGCGGAGCTCTAGAAACCTAAAAATAATTCTTTCTCCCAAACCAAAAGATAAACATGTCCAGCCTCAAAAACACCAATGACACCTCAGATTCTGGCAAGCCCAGAACTGAGGAAGAACCCAATACCCGGAGAGTAGGAGACTTTCAGAGTGTTAGGGTTTCCTATAGATTGAATGGAAAAAATTACCTCAAGTGGTCCCAAGTGATTCAGACATATCTAAAGGGCAAAGGGAGATATAACCACCTTCTCAGCAATGGACCAGCAGAGACTGATCCAAAGTTTGCAGCATGGGAGGAGGACGACTCCATGATCATGTCCTGGCTTTGGGAGTCCATGTAACCAGCAATCAACGACACTTGCATGTTCTTTAAGAACTCGAAGGAGGTTTGAGACTTCATTAAAGTGACTTATTCCAAGGCTCGTGACACTGCACAAGTGTACGAAATAAAGACCAAGACTGCAGGAACCAAGCAAGGTGATAGATCGGTCACAGAATATGCAAATCAGCTCCAAAGTATGTGGCAGGAGCTAGATCATTACAGGGCCTTTAAAATGAAATGCCCGGCAGATGCAGAAACCCTAAAGAAGTTCATAGAGAAGGACAGAACCTATGACTTTTTGGCTGGATTGAATCCAGAATTCGATCAGGCTAGAATTCAGGTGCTAGCTAAGGAGGAGACTCCATCTCTGGAAGAAACAATCTCCCTAATCAGATATGAAGAAAGTAGGAGGGTTGTGATGCTAGACTCTCAGACTAAATATGAGTCTGCCTTGGTAACAAGACCACAGACTCAATTACCGATGAGTAGCAGACAGGGGTACCGGGATAAGGTGAAGGAACAAGGGAATCAGTTCAGGACACTTGGCAAAGAAGGCCAGTGGAAGAAGGACAGGGACAACCTTTGGTGTACTTATTGTAAGAAAACTAGGCACACTAAATAAGAATGCTGGAAACTGCAGAATAAGACAAATGGCAAGGAGGCTGGAAATAGAGGGGGATGGCAAAGACCCCAAGCTAAGATGGCAAAAGGAACTACCACAGGTCTTGATGAAGAAGAAGTGGAAAAGTTGAGACAATTGCTGGGATCACTAGATACAAAATACTCTCCAGGAATGACAGCAACCTCCTCCCCAGACCTAGCAGGTATAACTTCATTCTCTACCTGTTTAAATGTTCAATCACTTTGTTATGAGAATACTTAGTTGTTAGATTCAGGTGCCTCACACCACATGACCTACACATCTAAACATTTTTCCACCTACACACCATGTTCAAGTAACAAGAAAGTCATGGTTGCAGATGGCTCTCTAGTAACTGTAGCAGGCACTGGTAACATTCAAATTACACCTGATATCACTCTAAAGAATGTTCTTCATGTACCCAAACTCTCAACCAACCTCATATCTGTTCACAGATTTACCAAAGATACTAATTGCCTTGCTACCTTTTTCCCAACTCACTGTATTTTTCAGGACAAAAAGATGAGGAGGAGGATTGGACAAGCTGAGGAGAAAAATGACCTGTATCAACTCTCAATCACTCAGGACCTTACGAATAAAACTTTTGTAGCTTTAGTGAGTCTCTCGAATAATGAAACCATTTGGTTACACCATCTACGCCTAGGTCATCCTTCTTTTAAAGTCTTGAGAATTATGTTTCCTCATTTATTCCTAGGAATTGATACTGAGTTATTCCATTGTGATGTATGTGAACTTGCAAAACACACTCGTGTCTCTTCTCCTATTAGCAATAAAAGATATTCTCAACCATTTCAACTTATTCACAGTGATATATGGGGTCCCTCTACAATTCCAAACATATCTGGTTCTCGTTGGTTTGTAACTCTCATTGATGATTGTACTAGAGTCACATGGGTTTTCCTACTTAAACAAAAATCTGAAGTTAGTGCCATTATACCCAATTTCCATTCCATGATTCAAAACCAATTCGGAGTAAGAATAAAAAGCTTTAGAACAGACAATGCTAAAGACTACTTTAACAACACCCTATCTTCATTTTTTCAATCACAAGGGATTATTCATGAATCATCTTGTGTATATACCCCTCAACAGAATGGGATTGCTGAACGGAAGAATAGACATATCCTTAATTTAGCTAGAGCTTTATTATTTCAAGGTAATGTTCCAAAGTCTTATTGGGGAGAAGCAGTACTTACTGCTACACACTTGATTAACAGGTTAGCAACTCCTATTCTCGAAAACAAAAGCCCTATGTCTATCCTAAACACTTTCTATCCTAATTTCAGAACTGAGAATGGTCTCACTCCTAGGGTGTTTGGGTGCACTGCTTATGTACATGTCCATCAACCTCTTAGAAGCAAGCTAGAACCCAGAGCAGTCAGATGTGTGTTTCTAGGATATTCCTCCACTCAAAAGGGGTATAAGTGTTATGATCCAACCACTAAGAAAGTAATCATTTCTATGGATGTCACCTTCTCAGAAAGTACCCCTTTCTTCAAAAAAACTTCATCCCACGAGGAACAACTTTCCTTTGAACCGACGCAGACTTTCCTCCAGCCACTTGAACTACCTCAAATTCCTAAAATCACATATAATATTCCATGTCTAGAAACTCTTAAGAGTATAGATGTATCCAGATTCTCACAGGTTTACTCAAGGAGAAAACCTATCCCGGAGTTGACGTAAGGCCAAGAGTCCAATCCCCCTCCTCAAGAAGAAACCACTGTAAGTCCACCAAACTCACCAGTCAACCTAAACACAGATCCAACAGATGATCCTATTGATGTTAATGATCTCCCCATTGCGGTCAGAAAAGAAACCCGACAATGCACAAAGAAACCCTTATACCCTCTATCCAACTATATTTCTCTCCAGCACCTTTCAAACCCACATAAGATGTTCATCCTGAGTCTAAATACTATTAGTATTCCTAACAATGTTTTTGAAGCATTAAGATAGGAGGAATGGAGAAATGCAATGAAGGAAGAGATGAATGCATTGGAGAAGAACAACACTTGGGAGATTGTGAAGAAACCTACTGGAGTAAACATCATAGGATGTAAGTTGGTGTTTACTGTCAAATATAGGGCAGATGGATCACTAGAGTGGTACAAGGCCAGACTAGTAGCCAAGGGGTACACTCAGTCATATGGAGTAGACTATCAGGAGACCTTTGCCCCAGTCGCAAAGATGAATACAGTAAGAATTCTTCTAGCACTTGCAGCCCAGTTTGGTTGGAACCTTCACCAGTTTGATGTGAAAAATGCTTTCCTTCATGGAGACTTGGAGGAAGAGATTTATATGACTGTCCCACCAGGTTTTGATGAAGAGAAAAAGGACAAGGTGTGCAGGTTGAGGAAAGCATTGTACGGCCTGAAGCAATCACCAAGAGCGTGGTTTGGGAGGTTTTTCAAGGCCATGAAGGGGTTTGGATACAAACAGAGTCAAGGAGACCACACCCTGTTCATCAAGCACTCTTCCACTAGAAGTATCACTGCCTTACTTGTGTATGTAGATGACATAATAGTGACAGGAAATGATGAAAAAGAGAAGGAGGAATTAAAAAGGAAGCTGTTAACAGAGTTTGAGCTGAAAGAGTTAGGGAAACTCAAATACTTTCTTGGTATTGAGGTGGCTTACTCATCCGAAGGAACCTTCATTTCCCAATAGAAGTATGTCATTGACTTGCTCAAGGAGATAGGGAAACTTGGGTGTAAACCAGCAGCTACACCCATAGAAGTCAATCATAAACTAGGAGAAGCGAAGGAGGAACCAGCTGTTGACAAGAAGATGTATCAACAACTGGTTGGAAAATTGATCTATTTATCTCATACGAGGCCCGACATAGCTTACTCAGTAAGCGTTATCAGTCAGTTTATGCATGACCCGCGGGAACCTCACTTACAGGCAGCGTATAGGGTACTGCACTACTTGAAAGGGAGTCCAGGCAGAGGGATATTGTACAAGAAAGGCAAAGAATTCATTGTGGAAGGATACACAGATACCGACTATGCTGGGTCTCAGATAGACAGAAGGTCTACTACAGGTTATTGCACCTTTCTAGGAGGCAATCTCATAACTTGGAGGAGTAAGAAACAAGGTGTAATCGCTAGATCATCTGCTGAATCAGAGTTTAGAGCACTTGCTCAGGGGCTGTGTGAGTTACTGTGGGTAAAGATCATCCTAGATGACTTAGGAATTAAGCTGGAGGGTCCTATGAGAATCTACTGTGACAACAAATCAGCAATAAACATCGCACACAATTCGGTGCAACATGACAGGACAAAACACATAGAGGTGGATAGACACTTCATTAAAGAGAAGTTAGAAGAAGGATTAATATGCATGTCCTATGTGCCTTCTATGCCTCAACTGGCAGATGTCTTGACAAAGGGCTTATCCAATACGGTGTTCCATGGTCTGATTTCCAAGCTGGGAATGGAAAACATCTATTCCTCAGCTTGAGAGGGGGTGTTGAGATATTGAATCAAATAGATATTTAATTTCCATTTATGTAGTTTCTATTTACGTATATATAGGAATTAATTAGATTGATATGGAATTAATTTCAGTATCCTATTTAAGGATATACACTTTGTACATATAGATATATTCTTGTGGAATAGAAAATCAAGCCTTATCAATTTCTTACACTTATCTTCTCCTCAATCCTTGATTTTGTCCATATAGAAATTGATTTTTTTTTCCAGTATAAGTCGTGGCTGCACCCCGAATGGCATCTTTCATGGTTAGTGAGTTACCAAATTTGGTTTTGAAATTAACCCAAATGAGCCTTGCACAGTATTCGTGTTCAACATCTAGTAAGTCATTGTCAAAGATATCTTGAAGACCCTGCACAACATACTTTTCACTAATTAGACAGATCATATTAATGTCATAATAATATAGACAGAAATGGACTTCAAGCAATAATTATTTTAAAAAATATCAGAAAACTAAAGAGTTATACCTTTTTTCTATTAGACATAAATGTCCACCTGTTTGCAGGGCCTATGTCATCGCACAATAACTCTATGAACCACCACCAAGTCTTGTAGCACTCTGATTGAACCACAACCCATTCTATATTCACTTTCCTATCCTTTCTAATAGCCACTGGTAAATGGCATCCATCTAAGCCACAACCAACCTAAAAGCTATATATACAATTCATAAAGGCCATCAAACACATTATTTTGCACCTTCACCTTTACAGTGCTACCTGTATTATACTTCCTAATAACTCCAGCATAACTCCATAGTAGCGAGTACTATTTAGCCTCTCATCCCTTAACGATCTCTATCGCATATTTCCTTACCCTTACCATTTTGTCCAAAGAGACTAAAATTTCATGCTCATTATCATATCATTTAATGCATCTAGATCATAATTAGACATGTCTTTGAAATCCACGAGATATTTATTTGCAATCCACCTTGCAGATATTTTCCTGTGATTCTGATCCTTCTCACATGTATGTTTGTTGATAAACATTTTGATCTAAAAATAACTTTTGTCTGGACTGTCACCCTCAAACTACATTTCTTTGGACATATAGTTGTCACCATTACCCTCTCATTAGTCACACATTTATAATCAAACTTTGTCTAAATTGAATACTTCTCCAAGGCCTTCCTAAACACCTTAAAATTTGAAAACCTCAAACTAGTGATTGACTTAATCTTACCCTTCGTGTTAGTTTCCCTATTAAATATTAGATAATTTTCATCGCCCTCATCATTAGTTCGAGCTCTATTAAGCTCATCATCGTTGCCATATTTTGTCACTTCATAATCACCACAACCTACACCATCAACAACTACAACGATCATTGCCTTAACCCCAACCATATTATTATTTTGTTGATGATTAAAGTGTTGTGTGCTGAAACATTCAACATTTAGCTCTTCTACAATATTGTCAAATAGATCATCACCCTTATATTCTTCTAACTCTTCAAAGTCACTCAACTTTTCTGAATTTGTATCATAATTATCTTCTGCTTCATTGTCATTATCATCCTCTGAACCATCAATTGTACCATCATTTTCACCATCATAACCATTACCTTTACCAAGCTCACTAGTTGGACCCCCACCAAGCTTGCTAGAATGATCTCCATTAAACCCATTTCTTTCATCTTTTTTACGCCCATTTCTGCCAATTCCACCCAACCGTTACTGCCATCAACACCTAGCCCACTGATTTAGTCTCCACAAAGCCCATTTCTTCCATCTCCACCCAGCCCATTGTCTTCCTACATTCGCTGCAACCATTTTCAAGTTGTTAGTAGTTTTGAAATTCATTATCACCAGAAATGGTATCATTGTTTAAGCCACCATCACCACGACCAGCATGGTCTAAGTCACTTTCAACATGACCATCAAGTTCCAAGTCAAGTAGCATCTTGGAAGAAAAGCAATAAAGCACATATAATATCATTTACTGACCCGCAATTTTTTTTGGAAAAGAAATTTCCACCGCATCAAACAGTAAAAATAATAAAGTGATCTAGTATGGAAGAAATTTAAATCGTATGTGAAGAAAATACTTTAATTTCAAGTATAAATATATTTATTATTTTATTAGTTAATTGCATACTAAAATATAGTTCAGCTTTCGAAACCCTAGAAGTGTACCTATATGAGTATTATTTTCTTTTTCGGGTAAAGGAGAATATGAATCCAACTTTCTTATCGGGATTAATTTCAATCGACAATCAATATGCGGAGCATAACAATTTTATCCCAAGATACAACAACCCTAGTAGTCAAATGAAACACAAAAAAGAACACCATAATTTTTAACGTGAAAAACCTCAACAGGTAAAAAGTCACGGGACCAAACTAGTAATAATCCACTATATGATGATCAATGTGTACAACCAAGCAAAACCCATATCTCAACTAGAGGAATTATCCAACATATACCACTATCACCAATAGTAACAATCAGTCAATCCAATTAGAGAAGAACCAAAAAAATAGGTATCTAAAAAAATATCATCAATCACAAGCTAGTAAACGGTTAACACCGTTCACCTTGAAGAACTCAAAATAAGGTTCGACCCATCAAGAATCTGCCACTAAATGAACCAATCATTGTCCGTAGGTAAGCTTGAAACTTGGAATAACTTTCGCTTCTTGCTCGACGCCAATCACGATCACAACGCATGGAATCAACCGTCATACCTCGTTCATGATCTCGACCTCAATCTTTGCTTCTCTTGCCTTGTCTTCGTTCGGTTGTATAAATCTATGAAATACCAACCATCACATCTTTATAAAACTCCTCCAATCACACCAACACAATCTTCCGTAGTGACGGGCGCACAAACTACATCTCTAAACCCTTAGTTCCGCACACCACAATATGTAGCAAAGTCATACTCCTAAACGGGTTACAAATCTCAATTCTAATCTCACATAGTTTAGAAAATTCACCGCTAATCAACTTCTTTTTTTTATTTTTCTTTTTCTTTTTTTTAACTAAATACTAATAGTAATAATATTTACATGTGGTCCCAAATAAGTGAGATACCATAACTTTCTCATGGGGATGAAAGAATATCCCAACTTTTTTACTCGATTCTTCAAACCTAAATGAAACCCTGCCCCACTTATTGCAACCACACCATCATGAAGACAAACGATAAAGTTCAAATATGGAATGAGCAGAATAAGGTGTACAAAAAGCTAATATTTCTTTTATGACCAATAATCGCATTTAGTTTTCTCACTAGCCACGCAAAATTGTCATTTTACGTTAATTTTTTTCTCGGTGTTTGTGCAAGAAAGGAGAATGAGTGTTTGTGTGTATTTTATTGTCTTTAAAGGAAATGAAGAGAGAAAAAAAATTAGAAAAGTTGTTTGAGTTTTCTATCGAGATACGACAATTAGAAATCTTTATTCTCAAAATAGGACAGTTTTAAATTTAATTATCAAAATAGAGTAGTTTATGCCATGTAGGATCTATATTATCATTATGAGTAAACACTCGCACAATGACATGGCTGGGTCACGAAAAAATGAAATAGCTTCTCACCTTCCATCGTCCATTTCACTCTCCAACGATCGCATTAATCTCACCCTCTCACTCTCCATCCAACACCACCGCTCCGCTCAGTCAAACTGCCGCCACCACCATCGCTCCACGCAACTGCCACCACCACCGCACCGCTCTGCTCAAGCGTTACTGGTATGTCTCTCTTTTCCTCTCTTTTCAATTCCCCATTTTGTTCCAAATCAATTAATTAAGGTTGTCTATGTTCCTTGTGTTCTTAGTTATGACACCTCTTGCATCGTTTCCTGCTTTTGGTATTTCTATATATTTTCAATTTTCAAATCAATTTCCCATTCTGGGTTGTTGCTCGCCTTTACCCATAAAACCCAATTGTGAGATGCTTGAGAATTTGTTTCATCCCTACAGATATTTATACTTCAACAATTTGCCTTTACCTATAAAACCCAACTTTTAATTTCGCAATAGGCTGGGTTGGGTTGATATTTGATTATTGGATCTTTACTGGGCTAGGTTGATATTTGATTATTTGTTCATATTTGGAGTTCTGTTGTGGTGTTCCGATGTTTTCATGATTTAAAAAATGACAAATCAAAAGTTAAAATCTTTTTTGTTTAAGACTGTACATCAGTTTGGGTAGTTTATGGTTCTATTATTCTCTGTTTGGTTCTTAGAAGGATCTTGCTCGGATAGTTTATCACTTCCTGTCAACTCTTTGGTTAATTTAAATGTCAATCATTGTATGACTCAGATATTGTCAAAATAGCCATTGAAAGGCTTGAGATTTTTGTGATGAAGCCCCAAAGAAAAGGCGGGGGTCCTTCCCTTTGGACCTCAGTTTTGAAGTTTTCTTCGCATCCTTGGCTTTTTGGTCGTGTTGCCGTTTATTAGTTGCCAATATGGTATCATTGTTCAATTTTTAGGTAACAATATTTTTCTGCACACTCTTCCTCTTTACCACTTTCAAAGGAAATATTTGATACCGTGGGAATTTCTTGCCCAAAATTGTAACCAGTTATTGATGGCCATTACTGGCTATTTTTTGTGTACATTTATGATGAACGAAAAGTGTATAAAATAATTTCATCAATAACTCTTTAATGAATAAATGGAAAATAAAATTCATGGAAGAGTTTCATTCATCATTCTGTGAAAACTCATGTAAACTTTGCCATGAACATTCTGGAGCAATTCTAGACCAATGCATGTCCATGCAACTCTTGCCATGAACAATAAATACTTAAGATATATTCAAAACATTTACAAAGGTAATTCACAAAAATAGCTTATAAAAATTGTTAACAATAGGGATGGCAATTCTACCCGCGGATATGAATATCCGTCCAATATATATATATAATATTTTAATATTATAATTAATTCAATAAGATCCAACTAATTCAATTTCAACAATTTTCTTATTACACCAATCAACAAAACCAAATTATAGACAAAATTTTCAAGGATTACTCACAGTAATTAACAATGAAGTATCCACTAAATCACTTACTTATTCCCTTTATCAAACAATTCAAGTTCTTCCAATTTTTGAACAAAACTCGTATATACATATAAAATTATTCTCAAATATTCAGTGTTTCATAGATTAATTAACTACCTACTATCTTTCAATTTATTTACCTAAATCCGACTTTGGTATAATTCAAATCAAAATTCATCTTTATAACTAAATTATCATCCAAAATTTACTAACCAACTAATTTCAATCAATCTTTTCCTTTAAGCTAAAGTTTTGTACATTAGATTTCCTTAGTTTCTTAGCCATTTCCTGCACGCACGCATCATTTAACTCAAAATCACATCTATATGCTAATTCGGCGAACCTTTACTTTATTTTCTCCAATATATGTTGTTTTTTCTACTTTTACAAATTTCCCCCATCATTTTTTAAAATGTTCCAAAAGCCTTTCTTCATATTTTGAAAATATTTTCATTTATTTTTTCAATTTTTCAATTTTAAAATTTTCCTTATACTATTTGAATTTTGCATAAAAAATGAAATTTGAAATTCAACCGATTTTTTAAATATTAATTTAATTAAAATTTGAAATTCAACTAATTGGTGGGTATCCGCGGGGTATAATTGCTCTTCTCTTACCCGCTCCATATGGATGCGGGTGCGGGTATGGATTACCCGCAAATTTGCGAGTGTAGGTATGGATAGTGCTTACCCGCTCCATACCCACCCAATTGCCATCCCTACTTGACAAAAGTAATTCATGACAGAGGTAATTCCAATACAGCAGATTAAACCGTTGATTCCAAACAAAATAGATATGAACAGAGAAGTGAACAACTAAAGGAATTATTTGAGTTCCTATCTACTAGTGAAGCCATTTAACAAGGTAAGAGACCTTCTGCTGCATTATCAACAGAAGATCTTTCTGATACAGAACGGTATTACTTGGTCTGACACTTGGTCTTCATTCGCTCATTGCTAGCTAAGGTCCTACAATACAACAATATAATTTTAATTAATAGAAGGTGGTCATCGATGTTTGCATGGTAAACAACATATCATAACAAACTTACATGACAGTAGCCGAAATTGTGAAGCTTAGCGTCCAAATCTCAACAACGCCTTTGCGAGGGTTTAGAGGGACATTTTCTTCGATCATGACCTGGTTCTTTACATAATCCACAATGTATCATTGTTTGTCCCTCCTTCATATCTATTTCATTCTTAAGACGCGTGCTCCGCGGTCGACCTTTCTTTGATCTTTTTGAATTTGGATCAGGAACCATTTCAAAGGCAGCCTGTGGCCAATATGCTTCATCAAGAAGTGGAAAAAATTGGGGTGCCCAAGTCTTGGAGTATTCATCAATCGAATAAAAATGTTCTATGTACTATCAACTATCGAGCGAAAGCTGTCCACAAACACTCAAAATATCTGAGCATGGAAACTTATGAATCTGCCATTTCCCACATGTGCACGTGCCTTTTTCAAGATCCACAACTTGCATAGGTTTATTCCTCTGTGTCACAACCTCAAAAAGTTCTGTGAGACGATTAAAGGATTTCAGAGTATGTGCATTTGCTTTTGATGTCAAACCAGATTGTTTGGCAACAACAAGTGGAGTGAAAACAGCTCATTTATTTTGCGCAACCACTCCCATCGCACGCCTCATGTCAAAATAATGAACCACTTGATGCGCCGTCGAAACGCGCATCAAAAGTAATAATATATTTATAAATAATCCTGATAGGCTAGATGCACAAATTAATGTATATAGCGGCAAGTCAAGGTCGAACCACAGGGAAAATGAAGGACTAGATTTAATCTTGCCCTAGATGTATGATGAGGATGAAAATGCAATAGATATAAAAGTAACACATGGGGGGTTTTGGTTGGTGTAGACGAATCTAACCAGCGATGGCAGTTGATGTTGAGACAAAAAATAAAAATGCAAATAACAAGTAATAAAAGACACACGGAATAATTAAATAAAACGGGAATGAAAATAAAGTAGGAGAATAACAATAAAAATGGTAAAGACAAATAGTTGCAATAAAGGTAATAACGAAGTAAGTAAAGATAATAGATCAAATAAAAGGAGAAATCTTAGTAGGGGTAGTTGGCAGATTGCGTAGAGGTCTAGTCAGTCATTGGTGCAAGGATAGACTGTTTTCACGCCATAGACGTGCTATAGGAATCATGTTTTCACGTGGATCCCCTACTTCTCTTCTTAAGAGAAGTCACTCCCAAGGTACGCTTATGGGAGTGGCCGTGGCACTGTGCCCAAGGTACGCTTATGGGTCATACACGCAGGCCCGTGAAGTGGAGAGGAGACACGTCTAGGGCTAGACACTGAGAAGTCTGCCCTAACCGGTTTCTTGCCCTAGCTAGATTGGACCAACGACATGGTGCCTCTAGACTAGGTGCCTACTCTATTCCATGGCCTCACGTTAGTTATTACCATAGAAATGACAATATTCATGAGAAACACGCAAATAGATGATCAAACTACCAACAAACCTCACACGAAAAGACAATAAAATGGCAAGAAAGCGAATACAATCATGAAAACGTTTTAAGAACACTTTGACCTCCAAACTATCCTCTTGCAATCCTTAAAATACCCCTACCAAGACTAAGAGACTTAGCCACTCATGCTGGAATTCATACACAAAATGGATGGAGAAAGCAACATAAACAGAGAAGAGGTGCAGATGAAAATGAGAATCTGGATTAAAAACCAACCGGAGCTTGGGGCTCCAGTTTCTGAAAAAATAAACTAAGAACGGATCCCAATGTTAAAGAGGCGGTTGCCAACCCTAGAAATTTGGAAAATATTCTAAAGAAAAACCTCCTCTAACCTAAAAGTTAAGGTTCTATATATAGCCTAACAACCCCACTAGGGGACAAAATGGCAGAAGGGAATATTCTCTGCTGAGCTGGCTGATCTTGGCATGGAATCCCGCTAGAATCTTTTTAGCATCTTTGGTCAAGCGTCATCTGGAAAGAAACATGCACATGCGTCGTTTAGGCCTAGACATAAGATCTCATCTAGGTCCCGACGGTAGGCCTCGACGACAAAACTACATCTAGGGCTCGACGATGTAAGATCAACAGAAATGCATCCAAATGGCGCGTTTTTCCTCAAGTTTCTCCCTTTAGTCCAAATCTGCAAAGTGGTTGGAAAACAAGCCAAATTAGTAGTATCAAGCATGAAATTGGACTTGAAAGGAAGGAAAAACATACATAAAAAGACACCATATCAAATTCCCCCACACTGCCCATTGCTCACCCTCGAGCAATCAAAACTGAAAACACACCCCAAGACATATACAAGCACAACCAACCATAGCACAAAGAGTTAACAAACCAAACAATCAACCCTGACCATGTCAAGACATACTCCGCCTAGATAACTCTACATCAAATCATTAGGATAACGACCCTAACGAAGAAACTTTACCACATCAGACTTGGCATCAGCAATCCTCATTGGGAAAAGTGTTTACACTCACACTCAACTAGGATCGGTGTTTAATCACTCAAGTATGCAAATTAATGAGACACACAACATAGTTTGCACATCAACCCGAGTTAAAATCCACAAGCTTAGGCAATCAACAATAAAAAACAAACCTTGCATCATAAAAAGGAGTGAAAGGAAAGTGGTGCAAAGAGAAGATGAAGAATTTGAAGAGAAAAGGGAAAGAAAGAAAATGGGAAGAGCAAGAAGAAAGATTATATACAAAGAGCGAAAGAGGAAGAAAAAGAAATGGAGAATAGAACGAAAAACCTGGGAGGATTCCTTGGTGAGGAAGGAGACGACGCGGTGAGGCAGTATCCGTCAAGGGCAGACAGTCGAGGGCTAGACGAAATTCTTCTTCTTGAGGGAGTTCTTCTCTTGGAAACCATGCTGACAATACTTCATTCTTCTGGGTCGTACTTTTGCCTTCTCTCTTTTTATTTTGAAACTAGATGAATTTTTCTTTTCTTTTCTTTTTCTGGTTTTGAAATTTATTTATTTATTTAATAACAAAGAGAGGCACGAATCTGACAACTACTTCAGCTGATGAAGATTGAATTAGCTTGAGGGTTTTGCCAACTTACTTCAGCTAAGACTTGATGAAAGTATTTTGGCTAGGGCTTGATTTCTTTTTGGATTAGCTTGATGATTTTACCCTAGCCCTTTTTCAGCATCTACACCTTCTTGTCGGACTCCCCCACACTTGGGCTTTGCTGATCATCTAGCCCGCCACCTCTGACAAATACCGCTCACCTGCCAAGGAAAAGGGGTCAAGGAAAGTGAGAACAAGTGGTTAAAGAAGAGAGAAAATGAGAAGGAAATGAGAAGATGTCGGGGGTTAAACAAAAAAGGGTGTCGAGGGCTAAATGAAGAAAAAGAGAGGAAGGATAGAAAGAAAAAGAAATGAAAACAAAGATGCAAAGTTCATTTTTTTCCATCTTTTTGTTGCTTTCCTAAGACTGATGGTGCCCATACCCAGGGGTCTCATGCAAACCTAGTTGAGTGCCTAGCTAAGCATTGAATCACACATGAAAAATATAACTGTTTAGTCTCAAATGCTCACAAGGTGCTATAAATGATTGTTGATGTTTAGTGCAAGATGCAGGTTATAAGAGCTAACAGACAAAGCATGCAAGATCTAGGGCAAGACCAACATGAAAGGCAGTTCATTTCTATGTGCTCATAAGTCAAAAGTGTGTCCATACAAGGGGGTTTTAAAACTGGGCAGTGCTAAAAAGTTAACAAAATCCTGCAAAGTAAAAATCCAAAAAACTAGGTTTTTGCACAAAGCATGTAGTCAAACATATATACTAAAATATCACATAAACACATAAATCCTCCCCCACACTGAGGCTTCGCATTGTCCTCAATGTGAGAGAGATGCATGATAGCATGTTTTTATGCATGATTTCCTCTCCATTATCTCGCTAATTTAAGGCATGATTCTGCTAATTTACCCTTGTTTTCATTACTATTGCAGATCTAGGCCTAAAAAGGGAGTTTATGCGAAAAGCTGCATTTTAGGAGCATTTTGTGCGAATTCGAGCTTCAAGACCAAAGTCGAGGTCCCGACTCCAGAATAGCATTCAAGGTCCCGAATAGGATTCTCCATTCGGGGCCCCGAAGGGCGAAGAATAACATTTCCACGTGTCCTCTTACCAAAGCTTCCATGTGATCCCTCTGACGTTTCTCTGAAAGTTCTGCACTGATCACAAAATTCCTACCCTCTGACCATTCCAGACCTTGAGCCCACTCCAGATCTGCCAAAGCTGGACAAATCAGACCAAGAAACCAGCTTTGTGCTTTTTAGCTTTATGCTTTAGGGAGCATGGTTGCTTTGTGATAGGTTTTCCTTAAATGCATTTTGTCCCTAGTTAGGGCTGAAGATATTTTGTGCTTGGAGCTCTAGCTTAAAAGGAGCATCCAAGGAGTAGTTTAGGACATCTCTTAACACATAATATAGTTTTCATAATTCTTAGAATTAGTTTTCTTACTTTAATTATGCTCCCTTTACTTGTTATGCTCCCTTTAATTATTATTTATTTATCTTCAAGCATGAGTAGCTAAATCTTTAGTTCTTACCAAAGGTAATTCAGGGGTTGCAAGGGCAGATTCGAGGCCTAAACGTGCTTAATATATTCTTGCTGCCATATTTAATTGCTTATCATTTTAATTACATTTTCACTTGTGGTAATTAGAGGCTTGATCAACTGATAATTTCTATGAGTGAATGTTGTCATCTATGTGATAAATACGGAAGGAAAGTTGCATGGAACAAGTAGACATCTATCTAGTAGTAGCTGCGCTGAAGTGGTCTCGACTAGTTAGGGTAAATAGTTGATTGGAGCGGGGTCACGAGCCTGACAAACTGAGGGATCTTTAGCTCTAGATCTGTGTTTCTTAACTTCATGGGCAGCCTAAATATGGCTCTCCCATATTCGTGCCTGGAGAGATGGCGGGCTGTCAAGATTACCTCATATGTGGAAACGGGGGGTAGTTTCTCTTAAGAGAAAAGTAGGGGATATCCGAGGAATCTGGTCCCTATGTCATTTCTATGATTGCATGAGTAAAATATTTCTGTGCTGATGACGATCGGGCCCCCGAATGCAACCTAAGAATACCTTTTGCTAAGATCCTTTTCTATCTGACTTATCATGATTATTTATCTCTCTATTTTATTATTTTGACTTTGCTCACTGATTTACTATATTTTATCCTTCGGGACCCCGAACTGACGACTCGAGATCCCGATTACTGCTTTCATAATTAGAATTGTTAGCTCCAAATCTCTCTTGGCTAACTTGCTTAGTCAACAAAACCCCCCTGTGTTACGTTTCTGTGTTTTTGTCCTATGCTTCCATTCAAGACCTTGAATCAGTCTCTCCCAATCCCTGTGTTCGACCCTGACTACCACTGTACACATTATCAATTGTGCACATATTTTTAGGCATTATAAATTATATTTGAGTGACGATCAAATTGGCGCCGTTGCCGGGGATTGTTTCAAGACTGATTTATTTCTCTTGTTTGTATGACCAGGAGATCCGCACCGGCTCTACTGCCCCTTGATCACAAGTTAGGAAGGACCGAAAGAGGACTTCGACGACTAGCGCGAGGATCTTCCAATCCTTGTGTTCAGGACCTCGAACGCCTTTTAGCTCTAGAAAATCTCGACAATCCAGACCCCGAAGACATACCACTCAACCACGGAAGGGAGGCATTTTACCGCAAAGAAGACCGCACTCAAGGTCTTGGAAGCCAGTCTATATTGGTCGTCGATTTTCAAAGACAGCTATTACTTTTGCGCCACTTACCCTCGATGCCAAGCTACGGGGAACATAGGAGCAAGGAATCAAATGCCCTTGACCAACATCCTTGCTTGTGAAATTTTTGATATTTGGGGCATCGACTTCATGGGTCCCTTCCCAAATTCATTCGGGAACACATACATCCTACTTGCAGTGGATTATGTCTCCAAGTGGATTGAAGCCAAGGCCACCAAGATGGACGATTCAAGAGTAGTAGCTGATTTCCTTCGGACTAACATTTTCAACCGATTCGGGACCCCTCGAGCTCTCATCAGCGATCGGGGGATGTACTTCTGCAACCGAATGGTCTCCTCTTTACTCAACAAGTATGGAGTGACCCATAGAGTATCCACAGCTTATCATCCCCAAACCAATGGGCAAGCTGAGGTCTCGAATCGGGAGGTTAAAGCTATCTTGGAGAAAACCGTCAATCAATCAAGAAAGGATTGAAGCCTCAAGCTGGGAGATGCGTTATGGGCATACCGTACAGTATTCAAGACCCCGATCGGTATGACACCGTATCGGTTGGTCTATGGCAAGCCATGTCACCTCCCGATTGAGATTGAACACAAGGCGTTCTGGGCCATTAAGAAGGTTAATATGGACCTGAATTTACCCGGCAAGGATCGCTGCCTACAGATTCAAGAGCTTGAAGAGCTTCGGAGGGATGCTTACGAAAACACCATGATTTATAAGGGCAAGACCAAATCCCAACACAATAAGCACCTCATCCTCAAGACTTTCACTGTAGGGCAAAAGGTTTTATTGTACAACTCTCGTTTGCGATTTTTTTCAGGAAAACTAAAATTTAAGTGGATGGGACCATACAAGATCACTACCGTGTTCAACCATGGGGCAATCGAGATCCAGAATTTAGACAATGGCGAACCGTTCAAGGTTAATGGCCACCGACTGAAACCATTCTACGAAGGATTCCAGCCCACAACTGCCGAAGAGATGAGCGTGGAAGACCCGACACTCGGGACCTAGAATAAAGAAGCAACGTCAAGGCCTAGACGATAAATCAAGGCTAAGTGTGGGGAAAGCCCACGGATTTCTAACCTTCTTTCTCCCTTTCCTTTTAATTTTTAAGTTTTTTTCAAATCTGAATCAAACTTAGTTTTCTCTTTTCTATGCACACTTCTTATCTTCTCCATGTCGTTTTAATTAGTTTTGTCTCCTTTCATCCCCATTTAATTCCTTTGTCCCCTTCTTTTTCTTTCTTTCCTTTTAAATTATTTTCAAAATTTTAAATTGAGTCAACTTAGCTTTTTTCTTTTCTTTATTAGCACTTTTTATGTTACCTAGGTAGTTTTTATTAAGCTTTGTCTCCTTTCCTTTTTATTTAATTCTCTTGTCTCCCTCTTTTTAAATCCCCATTTAATTCCCTTTGTTTTTATCCCCTTTTTCTATTTTTAAAAATTCAAAAGCAACTCACCTTTTTCTTTCCTTTCAGCAGGTGCAGGCGCATGCATGCTGTCTTGGGAACTTCTCGGCCTCTCCCGACGCGCCACGTAGAGGACAAAGACTGAGGAAATCAAATCTCCTCTTTCTCTCCAC
Source organism: Viola odorata (assembly GCA_963691705.1). Taxonomy (NCBI): domain Eukaryota; kingdom Viridiplantae; phylum Streptophyta; class Magnoliopsida; order Malpighiales; family Violaceae; genus Viola; species Viola odorata. The sequence continues at coordinate 18,961,248 of OY829540.1, read as the reverse complement.
CATTCCATATCCCCACTAATCCCACTACCCCACGCCACCTCCTCACTCCTTCGTCCGTTACCTAACTAGCCAACGCACCCTTCTCTCCTATCAACTTCCATCAATCAAAACAACTCTTTTTTATTTTTTTCACACAATTTATTCCATCTTTTCTTCTCTCCCATGGCAAGAACAAACCTAAACCTAAACCACCCTAAAACCACTACCTCTCACTCATCCACTCCTCAATCCCCAACATCCCAACAACCAAACCCTCCACCAGCTGCCGACCAGTCACCACCACGCCACCGTCCCATATTCCTTCCATCTCCCCCACCATCTCCAACCACCTCAGACCTTTTTAGGTCAGAATCCTCAGGATTCCAAGACACCCATTTCGAACCAGACGACCTCCACATCTACGGATCCATCTCCCCAAAGCCCCCAATGAGCAAATCCGGAAAGGTAATCTGCAACCCTCCGACCACCACCGCCGGCAGCAAGAAGAAACCAGTAGGGAAGAAGCTGATAAATGAGGTCCCCTTGGAGGTCGAACCGCTTGCTTCGGAATACCAAGCCCCACCGGAATCAGATGAAGAAGGAGTGGAAGAAGAAGAGACCAGATCGAGCCTCTGAGAGGCCAGACGGGCAGAGAAAGAAAACCTAGAGGCCGGAGTAGATCAATGGTCCGAAGAGGAGGACAACCCAGATATCGGTGAGGCGGCCGAGGAGGAAACGACTAAGGGAGCAGAAGCGGGATTTCAAGATCCCGAAGAGAGGCTGGGGCAGGACGCTCAAGGTCCCGCAAAGGTGGAAGTTGAGGAGGTAGAAGTTGAAGAGGTTGAGGTTGCTCCACCAAAGCAGCCCAACCCTAAGAAGGAAAAAGGAAAAATGCCGACCAGAGCGGCGAAATCAGCCTCTAAAATGCAAACCAAAGCAGCGAAGGCGGTGCCCAAGGCTCCGGCCTCTAAGACCCCAGCCTCCAAGAAAAAAAGCTCCCGGAAGCAACCAAGGGCAAGGAGAAAGAGGAAGGGACCCCCCCGAAAAGCCCAGAAAACTGAGGAAGAGGAATCCTTCTGGCCCCATCCCCTGCATCTGCTTCGGGACCCCGAAGCCAACAACGGGTAACAGCTGACCTTAGCACTCTTAATGTCTTTATAAAATTTCCTGATAAGCCGTCTCGGGATAGGGTTAGTCTGTTGAACCAAAAGGGGATAGCCCAATGTGCTAAGCTAGACCTTGAATTTTACACTAAGATGGGTATAGGGTCCCGAATCCGGGAATTATTTAGGGGTATAGGGTGGGAGAGTTTATTTTTTATGGAGCAACCTACTTATATGGAGCTCACCCTTGAGTTTTTCGTGAGCTTCTGGTATGACCTCGAAATTTTCAAGCCCAAGGGCCAGCTGGGTCCCGATCTTGTAGCCAAGGAGTGTGTTAACTTTTGGCTGGCCGGGAAGTGGTATAACCTGTCTCTGAATGACCTTAATGTATACCTCCACTTCGTCCGCCGTGTTGACGTAGAAGGGGATGAGTACTAGAATGCCCTGACCTCCATTCCCGCTGATTTTGACAATAACGAGGCACTTCGGGAGCTCACGGGGAATCCAGAGGTTGTGTTCAACTCCCGCGATGCCAAGGCCCACGACATTCGGGACCCCGCACTTCGGATCCTACAACGTTTCCTCTCCATTGCACTTTCAGGCAAATTCGGGACCTCGGGTCAGCTGGCACAATTAGAATTGTTCTTCCTTTGGGCCATGAACAACAACAAGAAGGTCAATCTGGGATATTGGGTTGCATCCTCAGTTCATAACATTTCGAGTGCCCCCAGGGCCGCTCTCCTATTCTCGGGTCCATCATCACCGATCTAGCCCTGCACATCTACTCGTTGAAGCCTCAGGAACTTGACCTGCACCCGCATCCTGCACCCTTCAAGATCCTTGGTCTCAAGACCTTGGACTTGATGGGTTTCTTATGTGTTACTGATGGCATATTGAGTTTTCATGCAGATAACAAGGGTAAGATCGAGGGCAAATTTGAGTACCCCGATCCTTCAAGGCCCCGAGCCCAGACTCATGCTCTCGATGCTCCAGCCCAGGCTGCCACTTCAGCTGCTCCCCCTCAAGGTCCCGAACGCATGCCCTCTGATAACACTACCCATCGTCTGCTCAATGTCATCCTCAGCAGCAACCGCGCAATCCTCACCGAGATTCGAGCCCTCACAATCGAAGTTGCACGACGCAATATCCCCCTTTCATGATCCCGAAGTCTATCAGTCTCATCGCCCCTGCGCGGGCCAAAAAAACATTGTCTTTTTAAATTCTGTTGAAAACAATTTCCCTTTTTCTTAGCTTGAACTGCTATTAAACTACTGTTATTTTGCTCCCTTCTCACATTGAGGACAATGCGAAGCCTAAGTGTAAGCCTAAGTGTGGGGAGGGTTTTTAACTGCTTCTTTTATTTTTTGGATTTTTATCTTCAATCGCTGCCAAGTTTTTGAAAACCCCCAATGATGGACACACACCTGACTTGTGCACATAGAATGAAAATGCTGGCTGTAGTCAAGGTCCCGAATATTTCATTCTTTGCCTGTTGCACCTTATATCTGCTTCAAGACCTAGACACCAGTAGTCACGAAATAGCACCTTGTGAGCATTTGAGCCTTCATACCTATGATTATTGTTTGAGTGAATGTATGACTAGGTACTGGCTGGGTTTGCATGATATCCATGGGTGTAGACATGATTAGACATAGGAAAGCAGCAAAAAGATTAAGTCTTCGCATCAAATTGTTCTCTCATTTTTTTTTCTATTCTGCTTCTTTCATCTTGACCCCGATACCCCTCTTTTTCCTCCATTCTAACCATTTGAATTTTCTTTGATCTTTCTCTTGGCAGGTGAGCAGTGTTGTTGGGAGCAATATAGAGGGCTAGACTAGATGAATGAAGCAACAAAAGCAAAGTGTGGGGATCCCACAAATTTAAGGTCCCGAGTGAAGTAAGCAAAGATCCCCCTCAAAGAAGAAGAATCTAGTCTAGCTTTCGCCTTCAGCAACATTGTCTCACCATCTCGATTCTTTCCTACCAAGAGAGCATTCCAGGTTTGAGTTGGTTTAACCACCTCCTCATTTCACTTCCTTACTCCCCCTTTTCTTCACTTTTTCCTCTCATTATGTTTCATTCTTCCACTCCTCCTATTTTCTCTTATCATTTATTTTCCTTGCTTCCTCTTCTTTCCCCTGATGCGAAGTCTTTTGATTGCTAGATTGCCTATGCGTGTATCTAATGTACTCGGATTGATATGCAAACTTGGTTCTATGCTGCGTTTTCTGCATAGTGAAGTGTTTAAACACCTAGCCTTGTTTACGAGTGTGAGTGCAAACACCAATCCAGGTGAGGACTACTGGTGAATAGGCTGATGTGGAAAAGTCTTTTCTTAAGGGTCGTTATCCTTCTGATCTGATGCAGCTGTTCATTTAGGTAGAGTCTGTTTTCATTCGGGGTCCCGACTGTTGGAAAACATGCTTATTCTCTATGCTATGGTTTGGTGTGCTAGTTCTGTTTTGGGGACTGTTTTAAATTTTGTGAATGCTCGAGGGCGAGCATTGGGCAGTGTGGGGATTATTTGATAGCATGTTTTTATGCATGATTTTCTCTCCATTATCTCGCCAATTTAAGGCATGATTCTGCTAATTTACCCTTGTTTTCATTACTATTACAGATCTGGGCCTAAAAAGGGAGTTTATGCAAAAAGATACATTTTAGGAGCATTTTGTGCGAATTCGAGCTTCAAGACCAAAGTCGAGGTCCCGACTCCAGAATAACATTCAAGGTCCCGAATAGGATTCTCCATTCGGGCCCCCGAAGGGCGAAGAACAACATTTCCACGTGTCCTCTTGCCAAAGCTTCCATGTGATCCCTTTGACGTTTCTCTGAAAGTTCTGTACTGATCACAAAATTCCTACCCTCTGAACGTTCCAGACCTTGAGCCCACTCCAGATCTGCCAAAGCTGGATAAATCAGACCAAGAAACCAGCTTTGTGCTTTTCAGCTTTATGCTTTAAGGAGCATGGTTGCTTTGTGATAGGCTTTCCTTAAATGTATTTTGTCCCTAGTTAGGGCTGAAGATAATTTGTGCTTGGAGCTCTAGCTTAAAAGGAGCATCCAAGGAGTAGTTTAGGACATCTCTTAACACATAATATAGTTTTCATAATTCTTAGAATTAGTTTTCTTAGACTTCTTTCTAGTTTATCTATCTAGTTCTTGTTAGCAATCTCCTCCTTTGCCGCCGGGCTTGAAACATTTTCGGTTTAGTAATCAAGTTTTCTTCCCTTAATCTATTTCTTTACTTGTTATGCTCCCTTTAACTATTATTTATTTATCTTCAAGCATGAGTAGCTAAATCTTTAGTTCTTAGCAAAGGTAATTCAAGGGTTGCAAGGGTAGATTCGAGGCCTAAACGTGCTTAATATATTCTTGCTGCCATATTTAATTGCTTATCATTTTAATTACATTTTCACTTGTGGTAATTAGAGGCTTGATCAAATGATAATTTCTATGAGTGAATGTTGTCATCTATGTGATAAATACGGAAGGAAAGTTGCATGGAATAAGTAGACATCTATCTAGTAGTAGCTGCGTTGAAGTGGTCTCAACTAGTTAGGGTAAGTAGTTGATTGGAGTGGGGTCACAAGCCTGACAAACTGAGGGATCTTTAGCTCTAGATCTGTCTTTTCTTATCTTCGTAGGCAGCTTGAATATGGCTCTCCCGCATTCGTGCCTGGAGAGATGGCGGGCTGTCAAGATTACCTCATATGTGGAAACAGGGGATAGTTTCTCTTAAGAGAAAAGTAGGGGATATCCAAGGAATCTAGTCCCTATGTCATTTCTATGATTGCATGAGTAGAATATTTCTGTGCTGATGACGATTGGGCCCCCGAATGCAACCTAAGAATACCTTTTGCTAAGATCCTTCTCTATCTGACTTATCGTGATTATTTATGTCTCTATTTTATTATTTTAACTTTGCTCACTGATTTGCTATATTTTATCCTTTGGTACCCCGAACTGACGGCTCGAGATCCCGATTACTGCTTTCATAATTAGAATTGTTAGCTCAAAATCTTTCTTGGCTAACTTGCTTAGTCAACAAAACCCCCTATGTGTTACGTTTCGTTGTTTTTGTCCTGTGCTTCCATTCAAGACCTTGAATCAGTCTCTCCCAATCCATGTGTTCGACCCTTACTACCACTATACACATTATCAATTGTGCATATATTTTCAGGCATTATAAATTGTATTTGAGTGACGATCAATGCACAAAACACACAAGAGAGTTCAGATCATAAAAGGAGTTCAAGAAAAGGGGGAAGGGATAGGAGAATGTTGGAAGAGAGGGAGGGAAAAAATTAAAAAGAAAAAAAATGGATAAGTGAGGAGGAGGGGAGCGTCCGGGACACGTGGCGCGCTGCGGTTGGGAGAGGTGGTGGGACGCGGATCACCAAGGGAGAGACGCGTTGACGCGTGTCGTGCTCGGATTGGTCGTCGCGGTGGGACGCAGATCGCCAAGGGAGGACGCATTGACTGTGAACAAGTGGCACGCTGGGAGTGGCTGTTAGAATGCGTTGGACGCGTGGCGCGTTGTGAGAGGGCGAGAAGACACGTGGCGCTCTACGACTAGGCGCACTTTGGTGGATGACGCTGGGACGCATGGCGCGCTGGGATTCGGCGCTCAGATTCTGGATAAGGCTTGGACGCGTGGCGCGCTAGGATTCTGGATAAGGCGTTGGATGGGGCGCTGCCGCGTGACACGCTTGCATTGGGTGACGTGGTATGCATGACGCGCTATCATTGGGTGACGCGGGAAGCGAGGACGCTGGGCGCTGGGACTGGGACGCGGGGCGCGACTGCATTAGGCGACGCAGAACGCGTGGGCCGTGTGGGACGCGTATTCCCATCTGCAATTTCAAAATTTGAAAGGGATGAGGTAGAGGAGGGAAAAAAATAAAACAAAGGGAGGGAAAAAAGTTTAAGGACATAATACATAAGGAAATAATAATAAAAACCAAATAAAACAAAAGAAAGGAATAAGGGAAATAATTATTTAAAAGAAAGAGATACGAGGAAAAGAAAAAATAAACGAGGCGCGTGGAATGCCTCCTTAACTGGCTATATTTTTTTTCATCCAGGCCTGGACGTTATTAGGCGTCTAGGGCAAGATTGGTGGATCTGCCACCCTCATTTCATCGGTCGTGAAGGGTTTGAAACCTCCTTCAAAGAATGGCTTCAAGCGATGACCGTTTACTTTGAATGCGACGCCTATGTCTAGGCTCTGGATCTCGACAACTCCATGGTCATAAACCGTGGTAACCAGATAGGGACCTGTCTACTTAGATTTCAATTTTCCTGCGAACAAACGCAAACGAGAGTTGTATAATAGGACTTTTTATCCAACAATAAAAGATTTGGGGACCAGAAGCTTATCGTGTTGAACTTTTGTCTTGTTTTTGTAGATGAGGGCATTCTCTTAGGCATCATCTCTTAATTCCTCCAATTCTTGGATTTGTAAGCGACGGTTTTGGTCGGCTTGGTCAAAATCTGTATTGACCTGCTTGATAGCCCAGAAGGCTTTATGCTCAATCTCCACTGGCAAATGACATGGCTTGTCATAGTCAAATCTATAAGGAGTCATCCCGATTGGGGTTTTGAAGGCGGTCCGGTAAGCCCAAAGAGCATCTCCAAGTTTCATGCTCCAATCCTTCCGTGACGGATTGACCGTCTTTTCAAGAATTGCTTTGATTTCCCGGATGGAAATTTCGGCTTGCCCATTTGTCTGGGGGTGATAAGCGGTGGAGACGCGGTGAGTCACTCCATACTTATGGAGGAGGGAGTAGACGATTCGGTTGCAAAAATAGGTGCCCAGGTCACTAATTAGGGCGCGTGGGGGTACCGAAGCGATTGAAGATATTGGAGCGTAGAAATTCGACAACTACCTTTGAGTCATCCGTCTTGGTTGCCTTAGCCTCTACCCACTTGGAAACGTAGTCGACGGCGAGGAGGATGTAGGTGTTGCCAAAAGAATTCAGGAATGGCCCCATAAAGTCAATACCCCAGATAATGAAGATCTCGCAAGAGATGATACCTGTCCAGGGCATCTGGTTGCGTGCTCCAATATTCCCTATACTTTGGCATCTAGGGCAAGACGCACAATACATGTAACAATGCTTCCATAGTTAGGGGTTGTCCCAGATGTAGTATTTCGCTTGCTTCTGAATTCTTGTGCGTTCGTTGGGTGATGCATCCGCGGAGAAAGAGCCTGTAGCACAAAAAATTGCAATATCTGTGAACCATGGAAACTGGACAGCTTGGGCAAGACAGAGATGCTCGTCAGGGAAGACATCCCTGATTGGCACTAGTGAATTATCATCTTGGGCAGGAAGTCTACTCAAATGGTTTGCGACCACATTCTCTACACCTTTCTTGTCCTTGATGAGAAGATGGAACTCTTGGAGCAGCAAGATCCAACGGATAAGGCGTGGTTTAACATCTACCTTCGTCAAGAGGCACCTAAGGGCAGAATGGTCGGTGTAAACGATGACGTGAGTACCCAAGAGGTACTGACAAAATTTGTCTAGGGCATAAACGACAACCAGGAGTTCTCTTTCGGTGACTGTGTAGTTTTGCTGGGCAGGATCAAGTAATTTGGAAGCATAATAAATCACATAGTGTTCTTTGTCTTTTGTCTGCCCCAAGACGGCTCCAAGTGCATAATTACTGGCGTCGCACATGATTTCAAAGGGGAGGGACCAATCAGGGGCTCTAATAATAGGTGCAGATGTAAGCTTGGCTTTTAGAGTGGCGAATGCGGCCTTGCACTTGTCATTGAATACAAAATCAGCATCGTTTTGCAATAGACGACACATTGGCTGGCTGATTTTTGAGAAATCTTTAATGAACCTCTTGTAAAAGCCAGCGTGCCCTAGAAAGGAACGGATGTCTCGGACGCATGTAGGATAGGGCAATGATTCAATTACTTTGATTTTTTCTTTGTCGACCTTGATGACTTTGATGGAGACTATGTGGCCCAAGATGAGGTCGTCGTCCACCATAAAGTGACATTTCTCGAAGTTAAGAACCAGATTGTTCTCGACGCAACGTTGAAGAATTTTTCGCAGGCTGGACAAGCATTCAGAGAAGGAATTTTCATAGACGCTGAAATCGTCCATGAACACTACGATGCATTCTTCAACGAATTCGGAGAAGATACTGATCATGCATCGCTGAAAAGTGGTTGGGGCGTTGCAAAGGCCGAACGACATTCTTCGATATGCAAAAGTGCCAAAGGGGCAGGGGAAGGTGGTCTTCTCCTGGTCATCTAGGGCAACTGGGATTTGGTGAAAACCAGAATATCCGTCTAGACAGCAGTAATGGGTCTTTCCCGCGAGGCACTCCAGCATCTGATCAATAAACGGGAGGCGGAAATGATCTTTCTAGGTAGCTACATTCAGACGCCGATAATCAATACACACTCTCCAACCGTTCTGGATTTGGGTCAGAATCAACTCTCCATCTTGGCCAGTTATAATGGTGATTCCGGATTTCTTTGGCACGACCTGGGCGGGGCTCACCCATGGGCTGTCCGAAATAGGGTAGATCACTCCTGCGTCTAAAAGTTTCAATATTTCTTTTTTCACTACCTCCATCATTGGAGGATTCAGGTGACGTTGTGGTTGTCGGACTGTTTTGCTTGCATCCTCAAGATGGATCTGATGGGTGCATAGGTTTGGAGATAAACCTTTGATATCGGCAATAGTCCACCCTATGGCTGACTTGAACTCTTTGAGCAAGGAAATTAACTCAGATTCTTCGGAATCATCCAACCGATTGGAGATAATAACTAGGAGCGAGTCGTCTGCTCCTCGTGATTTGGAGAGATAGCAAGTTGAGCGGGGGCGCCGAGAGGCTTTTCCTCTAGGGCTGCAACGATGGTATACAGCTCCAGAGGAATATTGATCGTCGAGGCCAAGACGCCCAACGTTGCTGGCGTGATGCTCCAATCCGGGGCAACCTGTAAGGGTTAAGAAGAATTTAAGTCAACAACTTTATCGACTAGAGGGTCAATCAAATCAACAAAATTCACATAAGAGAGATCAGAGGCAAAATCGGAGGGGTATTGCATGGCATCCATCATTTTGAACTTGATGATTTCCTCATCAAATTCAAGAGAAATAGATGCATCATGAATGTCTATCTTCGTCCTGGCTATAGCTAGAAACAGTCACCCTAGAAGCACATCTGTGGCTTTAGTGTATTCGTCGTTCTCCATTGTGATGACATAGAAGTCCGCGGGAAACAGGAAGTCGCCTATTTGGACTAAGACGTCCTAATTACACCTTTAGGGCGAATTATGGAACAATCAGCCAGCTGGATAACAAGCGGGGTTGGCTCGAGGGGTCCTAGGCCAAGACTGTTGAAGATAGTTAGGGGCATGACATTAATGTCGGCTGCTAGGTCACACATAGCTTTGCCTATGTTGACTGTCCCAATGGTACAAGGGATAACAAACATGCCCCGATTACTGCATTTTGGAGGGATCTTTTGCTGGATGAGAGCGGAGACATGGACTCCCATACTGATTTTGTTTACCCTGTTCAAGTTGCATTTGTTAGTGCAAAGCATTTTCAGGAACTTGGCGTAGCGAGGCACATTTTTTATAGCCTGGAGAAGTGGAATATTGACGAGGACTTTGCTGAACATATCAAGGATTTCTCAATCCTCTTCCTTTTTCTTGGTCTTGACGAGTCTTTGAGGAAAGAGCGGCTCGAGGATCTTGTGTATATACTCCTGGGTGAATTCTTGTGGGCTTGTGTCACCTCGTGGAGCCATCCCTCGTGGATATCTAATGCAGTCCTCCATCACTTCCGGTAGTTTAGGCCTAATAAACTTGGCCTTGGGTATTTTCTTGGGCATGATTTCGGTCTCAACTACTGGACCTTCGTCTAGGCCAAGATGTTCTCGAGTTGGTAGCTCGAGACCGCTACGAAGGGTCATAGCACACACTTCGTGCTTTGGATTTGGCTCGATTTGGCCAGGCAGTCTGCCCTTGTTTTTCAATTCTTTCATGTCCGCGACCATGATACTCATTTGTTTTTATAGATCAGTGATGATGTTCCTGTAGTGAGCTACCTCATCAGTCGGTGGGGCAGACGAAGTGGAGTTTTGGCCCTGATTGGTTTGATAATAAGATTGTTAGTTGTTGGGGTGGGTAGATCTAGGCTTGAAGTTTTGGACGTTGAAAGGTGGCTGGGCCTGATTCATGTACTGATTATGCTGCATCAGTTGTCCTGGGCTAGACCCTTGCTGATGGCTGGCCCTAGGGGTGTTCATCGGTCGGTACGATCGGTAATTCGGTATAAAATTTCGGTATTCGGTATACCGAACTAGAAAAATTAAATACCGTACCATAATTTTAATTGATCGATACCGTTACCATATTACCGAAATAATTTCGGTACGGTATTTCGGTATTACGGTAATACCGAAAATTATACAAATAAGTAAAAATAATCATGGCTATGAACAAAATTTCAAGTTTTGGACAAATATTATACACAAACTATTATGCAGTTTTGTAATATACATGCCCAGATTCCTCACCACCGCAGTTTGGACGCAGTTTTGCCAATAGGCTTATGGGCTTCAATTAGTTGGGCTTAAGTTATAGATATTAGTCATGGCAGCATGGCAGGTACGGTATTAAGCCCATGACATGATGGCAGCATGGCTTCGTATTATTAGCGGCTTAATAATTAGCCTATATATCAAAACATAATTTCGGCAGGTACGGTATTACCGTACCTGTAAATTTGGATACCATACCGTACCGAACAGTAAAAATTCTAAAAAAAATACCGACCGAATAGAGTAAATTTCGGTACGGTATTTCTGTAATTTCGGTTCGGTCGGTATTTGCACAGCCCTAGCTGGCCCATCCGGAGTTTGGTGGTCTCCACACCTGATTGTAGTTCTGTCCATATGGGGCTTGCTGATACCCGAATTTTGACGACATTTTTAATTAAATATAGCATTTCCGTCATTTTACTTAACTTGTTGTCATTTTTAATTAATTTACTGTCGTTAGTATTTGTAATTCTCATCACATTTTTATCATCGTCAACGTTCGAAATCACACTTTTAATTTTTCGTCACGTATTTTCGTTATTATTATCATTATTATTTTTAGCCTTAAAAGTCACATTTTTAATTATCCGTTAGTCATTTGCTAGTTATTTCTTCATTTTAAGTCATCGCATGAAATTTAGGAATTTTAGTATTTTATCACATTTTTTAGCATTTTTATTTTTTATTATTATTATTTTTGTTTGAGCTTTTATTAGACCCGAGTAAGTTCGCTCGGACAATAGCTCGAACGCGAAATGTTGTCCATCAACTAGTACCTATTCTTTTTTTCATTCACACCGACCAACAACGTTTCGCGTAATTTTCGTCATAACATCCTTTATTTTTCGTCTGAACATTTCATGTTTTCGAACGAGAAAATAAACACGTTAAACGAAAAATTCTCGTCATTCGCTGTAGACGGTTAAAGTCGCCTTATTTTTCTCTGCGCGCTGACACTTTCGGCTCGAAAATTCAGAATGTTTGTTGGCAAAAATGGCTCGAGGCCATTTAAATAGGATTAGAAAGGCATTTGATCATCACCGTTGATCTGGTTGACCAAGGAAAGTCAACTAGATCAACGGTTGACAAATAAATGTGCATGGTGCACATGAACAGCGTGGAAGCGACGAGGCAACGGAGCAAGACACCAAGCTGCTTGCTCTCGTCGCTTCCTGTCCCTTCAAGCCGTCCCCTCAGCCGTAGCCTAGCCACCTTGCCTCCCATAGCCCCGCCAGCACGACCGTCCGGCCTCTAGGCGCAGCGCCGCGCTTTAACACCACGCGATCTCAAGCCTATAAATACGAGGCTCCCTTCAACGTTCAAACCACAAATTCACCCGCTAGCAAGCCTTGCTTCTTCTTCCTTGATAGATTGCTCATTTCGAGCGATAATCGTCACTAGTTAAAAGCTTTCCAGTAAGCTTTCTTTTCCAAGCTTTTTTCCTTCGTTTTACTACCTTTTCTTTCTTTAATTGTTTGATTGCGTTTTTAATCAAATAAATTGCATGTTTTTATGCCAATAATTCATATGCACGCTGTAGATTAAATACATGCTTTTAATTTGTTAAATCATTAGATAAATCTTGCGAATTAATTAGTTTTTGGTAATTATCATTTTCGTCATTTTTTCAAAATTAAACTCAGTACGGTTTAAACCGAGATTCGAGGTTTGTACCGTCGGGAAGTCGTCGAGGAGACGAGCGTCTCGATATGAAGGTTTTCTAAAACGGCCACCTGTGGCCGGAGATTGGCCGTCGGCGACCAAGGCTTAGGGATGATGAATAGTGTCATGCATCCCTTGAGCCAGCTTGGTTCAACGCGCGAAAGCCCATCACCATTAAAAATAGATTTTTGGGCTAGGAACTATTCCTGGCCCATTTCTTTTGTTTTTCAAATTGGGCCCAGCCCGTTTTTATTTTTCCGAGACCTCGGATCGCATTTTTCGAAAAGTATTCGTTTGTTTCGTATGACTATTTTTCTGTCACTTTAGTTTTCTGTATCTATCAACTGTTTAAATTCCTCGCACTTTAATTTTTCGCGATTTATTTTCTGCAATTTAAATTCAGTCATTTAATATACCGCCTATATGGTCGGTCGCATTTTTAATTCTCGCAAATATCAACTGTTTAATTTTCTGCAATATCACCTGTTTAATTTTCTGCAATATCAACTATTTAATTTTCTGCAAATCATCGTTTGTTTAATTTCCTGCAAATCATCATTTAAACTTTCTGCAAATCATCAACTGTTTTATTTTCTGCAAATCATCATTTAATTTTCTGCAAATCGTCAACTGCTTAATTTTCTGCATATATCAAATAGTCAATTTTTCGTCAAATCATCACTTTAATTTTTTGTCAAATCAGCATTTAAATTCTCGCACTTATCAACTGTCATCATTTTATTTTCGCACTTATCAAATCAGCATTTAAATTTTCTACACTTATCAAATCAACATTTAAATTTTCTGCACGCATCAAATCAGCATTTAAATTCTCATATGCATTAAATCATCATTTAAATTTTCGCACTTATCAACTGTCCTCATATAAATTTCTCACATGCAAAACATCATTTAAATCATCATTTAAATTTCGTAAGTGTCAAATCACCATTTTATCTTCGTACTCGTAAAAATCATTATTTAATTTTTCGATAAATATCAACTATTATTTAAATTCTCGCATTCATAAATTGCTTATTTATTTTTCGAGCTATCACTAACACTCTCACTTTGTAGGTTTAAATTTCAAGCTTCGCTCGAAAGTACGCCTTTCGTTCCCTTTTATTTATTCAATGCTTTTTCGTAAATATTAATCGTACGCATGATATATAGAATTGCTAGAATTAAAATCAACCCACATGAACAACTTGTTTAAAGACTTGCTTATAATGCCATGTTCGTTTGATTTTAAATTCCACTTATATTGACTGCATGTACTTGGTGGCTTCGATCCCACATCAGCTTTATCACTTCAAAACCTCTCATTTAAATTTGTACTCTGTTAAGCTATCCATGATAGAATCACGTAGTAATTAATTTAATCATGCATAGTCCGATGATGAAATAGAGGGCGCTCATTCGGTCTTACGAAAAATTCAGTCCCATCACCTACGGTCAGGAATAATCGATCTGTCTTGAAAACGGTAACCCCGTCAGAAAAGATTTTTAAAATGGTAACCCCGTCCAACAATTAATTATTCCTGAACGGTCCCGATCATGGAAAAGACCAAAGTGACGATTCCTCTGAGGACCCCCTTTCAAAATGCATTTTATCAAACACCTTTTAAACACCTCTCTTGTCAACCGGTAACCATTTTCGGATGTGACTCGGGTGCCTAACACCTTCCTGAGACCATAATACGACCTCAAACCTTTGTCTTGGGTTTAGACCCCTTTTTTGTGCCTTTAGTTTTTTATTTATTTTATTTTTTATGCCATGACGATTAGGTTCCCTAAACCTAGAGACAAAATGAGGGTGGCGACTTCATTGCATGTTGCGAGGCATCCTTTTACGCCGAGCATCCTAAGGTCTCAGATTCATTGTACACTCGCGAATTTTTTTTAATCTTCGGGGGCGCGACAGTTTGACGACTTCACTGGGGACTTTAGGGTCGGAGCCGGTTTCATTTTTTGAGAGGTGTTTATTTGTCTATTTACCCGCTTTGATAAATTGTTTGTTTGTTTATTTATTCGCTTTGATATCAATTGTCATATGCATTTCATAGTGCCCTACACCCCGGGGACAATTACCAAATTAGGAGGGTAGTAGTGACGCCCTAGGACACATGTCCTTGGTAGTGTTCACCAATCCCAACTCGGGTGAACCCCTAAAGATAGTCGAAAGGTTACACGATTCCGCGAGGAATCGGGACACTGGACGACACTTTAGGGACCTTTTCATGGTATCATCCGGGAACCGTTCAAGCCAGTTAGAAAAGTCAGAATCAGAACCCCAGCACGTACATCAAAATTATATCTGCTTTGTCGTGGCTCTATTCATCTTGTTGCCATGATTTCCATTTATTCATAAATTTTCTGTTATACGAACTGTAAATTTCTTACACTTCAGGTTACTTTGCATTTATTTTTGTCCCACTGGACCCGTTTTTCTCATTCGATATGTCAGCACCTACACTACTTTCACTTGATATTTTTGGGGGACGAAGTTTCGACGATCAGGCTACCCGAGGAGACTTGTTGGAACATGGGTTCACCCCTGACATCACCAATAAGGTCAAAGTGGAAGTTGTAGACTTCGACTTAACTAGGATTCGGAAGTTGAGAAATGAGCTGACTCAAGAGGAGGAGACATAGTTTGAGGGTAGTTATGGAAAGCTACTGACCCTGGTTGACGTGAAGACTGATTGGGGTTGCATCCGGGCAACCCTAAAATTCTAGGATCCTTATTATCAGTGTTTCTCTTTCGACAAAGGGGTAGACTTGACTCCCACACTAGAGGAATACTCAGCTCTGATGTGCTTCACATCTCCTATATCGGCCATATACCAGAATGTTCGACTCAACTCCTCGAGTGTCAAAATAAGGCTTGATAAGTTGTTAGGAATCACTACTAGTGTCAGAGAAGGTGACTACTTCTAGTGTTGGTCAGATATCGAGGCACGATTTCAGTTGTCCAACGGGGAAAAACACTTAAGGATTCTAGCTTTCGCCATCGTGGGATTTGTCCTCTTTCCGAAAATGAAGAACGCCATAGATTTTGCAGCAGCCAATGTCTTTTACGAGATGGAGGCAAATGCCATCAATCCTACAACAGCCATCTTGGCCGAGACCTTTCGCTCTTTGGACTCTTGTCAGAGAAAAGGAAAAGGGAGACTTACCTGTTGCACCCAGTTGTTGACAGTATGGTTGGTCAGCCACTTCAAACCGACTCCAGATCAGTCCATTTTCTTTGCAAGCTACATAAGATCATGCCCTTTACTCAGAGTTATCAACGCAACGACCACAGATAAATAGGAGATAGAGAATAAGGATGTCTGGGTCGACAGATTCATAAACCTCTTGGGAGAAGACTTCAGTTGGCACGCCAAATGGCTGTAGACCTCCGATCCCATCGTCTGCTACGGACCCTTACCTTGGGTTCCTTTGATCGGAGCATGGGGGTGCACTCACTATTGCCCCGCCCTCGTCCTCAGGTAGTTTTGCGTCACGCAAGTAATCCCCGTGACATTCGGCATGACAAGGTCAAACCTGCCACACACCGGGGAAAATCAAAACATTCAGCTATACGCCCAAAACTAGGCCCACCCCTTTTGTCTCAAAGGACGCGTCACTTCTGCAGCAACGATACCAGAATATCCATAGTGGAGGTTAAGACGAGTTAACGGTAATGTCTTACCTCACCCGGAAAATCAGAAACCAATGGAAGAAGAAGGAGAATCTCAGGTGAGCGAAGGAATGAATTACATGGCTTACGCTCAAGTGGTAGAACAGATGCGAGTAGCGCAAGAAGAACGAGATCTGATGACAGAGGAAAGGGATATTGCCAAAGCCCATCAATGTGGCCTAGAAGTCCAGATGAATGAGTTAGAAAGGCGTAGTAAGGACATTATTCGCATACAAGCAGTAAAATAGAAAGTGGCTCTCAGGGACTTTAAGGAACGTCTGAACAGCGAAATCCGTAAGAAAGAAGCATCCAGTACCATAATTGAAGATAAGAATTCAGCGATAAGGGTCTTGACTACTCGCGCAGACTTGGGGGATAGGAAGAGCCAGGCACTGCAAAGCTGGATTAAAGCTTTAGAGGCCGAGGTAGAAATGCAGAAAGGGGAGATGGCCTCGATGGAATACCTTTGGCAGGAGCAAGAGAATTCCGACTTCCAGGGTTGACACCTTCATGGGAAGACTCGAATATCGGCAACCCCTTTTCTTTTTCATGTAACTAGGATCCCTGATTTCATCTATTCTAGCCATTTTTGATGAATTTAGGTAGTTGGCAAGTTTACCATATTTTGTAAACACTTTTTAATAAAGTCGTACTTTTTTGGATGTTTATTAAAAGCGCCTCTACTTTCTATATCAATTGTCCATCCAATACAACTCAAAAGACCATCGCAAAAAGAAAAGAGAAAATCCCTCTGAAATAAACACAATCGTTTCACCGAAAATTGGAAAAAAAAATTCCTACCAAATACTCAAAACATCCGAACATTACTCACAGCCATGTCGTCCTTGCTCATCACAAACTCCAAATTCATGGTATAGATCATCGTCCCTCCCCTCGGATGGGTTCATTAGGTATCAGGCCCTGCGTCATTTGAAAGCATAGTGTAAAAGAGATCTTCCTAGCATGGCGGCATTGGTTGCCCCTACTGATTTGAGTTTCGCAGATAGCATCTCAGATTGCTTCACATAGTTGGAATGAATAGAGGCTTCCTTCGTATCTTGTCAATAACCGGGATATCTCGCCTCTCCAACCGCCCTGAAAATATCAAGTGAAAGTGTAGCCGGAAAAGCGAATGAGCAACGTTGAGGCCTCGGGATCGCACATCACCTGCATATCCTCACTTGTACTTACTCTTTTTGTATTTTCTTTTTTTAGGTTCATGATAGCTCCTCGAAAGTAAGCTACTTCGCACAGGCTCCCCATAACTAGAATTCAAAAATGAAAAATGACTGAACAGGCTAAGGCCGATGAAGCACTAACAGCCAGAATCGCAGAGTTAGAGGAACAAGTTAGGATTAGTACAGAAAGGGCCGCCAGGGCCGAAAAGGAGACAGATGAAGCTACCACCGAATTCCCACCAGGTTTTTACCCCACTCAAACAGTAGGACCTGCCTCTTCGCTCGCCGTCATAGGACCTTCAGTACCTCCGCCATTTTCTGGCCCCGAGGGCCAGTGGAGATGGATTAGTCCCTTCATTGTACCCACCGCAGCAAATCCTATGATTAATACGGGTAAAGAAATTATCACGTCACTTCAGCGCCTTTCAACCAACTCTGTTATGGACTCCGGAAAGAGTCAGGCCCACCTAGAGACCTCGTATCTCCCTCTCCTTCTTCCAAGCATAGTTCCCGAACCTGTGGGAATTCACCCTCCTGTTTTCAACCTAGTGCAACCTCAGTTATCATCGGAACCTCTACTACCCTTCGGTTATAACCCCATTATGGCCAAGAAACTGAAAAGTGACCGACTGAATCTGCTCGAAGAAAGACTCAGAGCGATCGAAGGGGCTGATCCATTTGACCCTACTGGTCCCGCCGATATGTACATGGTCCTCGGGATCATTATACCACCAAAGTACAAGGTCCCCGACTTTGAAAAGTATATGGGGGTCGAGTGCCCGAAGACCCACCTCAGAGCATACTCCAATAAGATGGCAGAGATGATCCACAACGAGCCATTGTTGATTCATCTATTTTGAGAAAGCTTAACCAAACACGCCCTAACTTGGTACATGGGTCTAGACATAGCCAGGATCAGGACATGGAGAGACTTGTCCGATGCCTTCTACAGACAATATAAATTCAACATGGAGGTAGCTCCCGACTGCGCCGACCTACAAGATTTGGAAAAGAAAATCGGCGAGTCCGTGAAGACCTATGCTCAGAGATGGAGAGAGTTGGCTTCCAGAATCTCTCCTCCTTTAAGTGACAAGGAACTCTTGTCGATTTTCTTGCACACCTTCAAAGCTCCCTACTACACCTACCTGATCTCGAATCCTTCAAACAGTTTCTCCGACATGGTCCTAATTGCCGAAAGAGTCGAGCAAGGGATTAAGTCCGGACGAATCATACCTTCGACACCAGAGTCTGCGCCAAAGAAAGCGTCCGTCGTGAAAAGAGATGTTGGATTTGTCGCTCCCCAAGCTAATCACGGGCAATCATTTCCACCACCTCCGCCTTATTTATCGCCACCGCCCTATCCTCTGCCAGCACTATATCAACCCACCTTCTTTCCTTTTACCTTACCACCCGTTGCTAATATCGCGCCTCAAAATCCTACACATTTCCCACCACCTCCAGCACAAACATTACAACCCAAGCAACCTAAGCCATATAACCCACCAAAGGACCCAAATAACCAAAGCATGTCGAACAATCGGTGGAACCGAGAGCCTTTGCCTCCTCTTCCTCTTCCTGCGGGAAAAATCTACAAACAACTCCTGGCAGCTGGACAGATCGTACCAATTCTAGCTCAGCCTCAATTGCCTCCTTACCCGAAATGGTATGATCTCAACGTAAGATACGAATACCACGTTGGAGCCCCGGGTCACACTCAGGAAAACTGCTTCGCCTTCAAAGCAAAAGTTCATCACTTGATCAAAAGTGGAGGGGTCTCCTTCGAGTGCTTGGCCAAAGGACCTAACACGACCATCGACCCTCTCCCAAACCGCGCCTCAGGTGGTGAAGGTATGAATGCTATTTCAACAGAAAAGGTTGAGAAGAAGACTTGCGAGGTAGAGACAGTTGACACCATCAATAACGGTCCTCTCACCTCTTGTTCCCGCAAATATATATCTCAAGCTGGGCCAGTAACGGGTGAATTTACTGATACTAGGGGCATGACATGGAGGGCAGAATGTTTCCCCGATAAAGACAGGAAAGAGCTAGCCGAGGTGTATGGGTGTTTGACGCCAATGGTTAAGATATGTATCCCCACATCAGAGCCACATTCTCCCTCGCAGTCAAAATCGTCAATATAAATCCTACTGTGGTCAGTATAGCTTTAGATTCCTGTATTGATGCTCTGGGAGAATAAGAATCGTCACCTAGTTCAGTCATTTTTGTAAAGAAGTCAGGGGAGTCTGTGTGCAACTGGACAATCACCATGCTTCCGGATCTCTCTCCATAATTACTCCTTTTGAAAAAATATGATAATATGATGTTTGCATGTTTTCTTACGAAAACATTTTTGTAGGAACTCACGTTCCCCTTTTGTTAAAAAAATCAATATATATGCAATTTTCATTTTTACGCATCCTTTCTTTTTCGCATTTTTATTTTTTAGGATGAATATTAGTTCGGATTGTCTTGATAAAACCTATGTCTTTACTGGCGAAGAAATTGTCGTTACAACCGAAGACAAGGTCGAAATCCCCTAAGAATTGGCCCGTTTACTGGAAAGTTCGGAAAAGGAAATAACCCCTCATCGGGAGGAATTGGACGAAGTAAATTTGGGGGGCAAGCAAAGAGAATCAGAAGTTGGTTAAGATCGGAACTACCCTGGACATGACTCAGAGAGAAAGGTTGATTTCCCTCCTCAAAGACTACTCGGACGTGTCTGCATGGTCATACGCCGATATGCCAGGTCTTGATCCCGGGATAGTTGAGCATCGTATCCTATAGAAGCCTGAGTTTAAGCCTGTCAAACAAAAACTTCGGAGGATACATCCAGACATCCTTTTGAAAATCAAAGGAGAAGTTACCAAGCAACTAGATGCGGGTTTCTTAAGAGTCGTCGAGTACCCAGAATGGATCGCCAACATAGTGCCAGTGCCTAAGAAAGATGGGAAGGTCCGTATATGCGTGGACTTCCAGGATCTTAATCGAGCCAACCCTAAAGATGACTTCCCGTTTCCCCATATCGACATCTTGGTGGATAGTGCCGCTAGAAACGACATGTTCTCCTTCATGGATGGATTTTCGGGGTACAATCAGATTAAGATGGCACCCGAAGACAGTGAGAAGACAACCTTCATCACGCCCTGGGAACTTTCTGCTACAAAGTAATGCCCTTTCGGATTAAAGAACGCAGGAGCCACTTACCAACGTGCTGCCATCACCCTTTTTCATGACATGATGCATAAAGAATTGGAAATATTTGTCGACGACATGATAGCCAAATCTCACAGGACGTAAGATCATGTAGACATCCTGAAGAAGGTATTCGAAAGGTTGAGGTAATTTCAACTACGGCTAAACCCAACTAAGTGTACCTTTGGAGTGACCTCCGGGAAGTTGTTAGGATCCATCGTCAGCAACAAAGGCATAGAAATGGATCCTGATAAGATAAAAGCAATTCAAGAGCTACCCTCTCCCAGCACCAAAATAGAAGTACGAAGCTTCTTGGGACGCATCAACTACATCGCTCGCTTTATCAGCCAGTTAACGCTTACCTAAGAGCCGATGTTCAAAATGTTAAGGAAGCACGGAGATCCAGAATGGGACGAAGACTGCCAGAAAGACTTCAAGAAAATCAAGGCATATCTGCAAAGCCCACCGGTGCTAGTGCCCCCGACGCCAGGACGTCCCTTGCTCATGTATATGACAGTCACGGATAGCGTAATGGGCTACGTTTTGAGGCAGCATGATGAGTCAGGAAGACGTGAACAAGTCATCTACTACCTCAGCAAAAAATTCAACGAATGCGAAATACGCTACTCCATGTTGGAACGAACTTGTTGCGCCCTAGCATGGTGAACCCGAAGGCTCCGGCAGTACATGTTGTATTACACAACATGGCTAATCTCTCGCATGGATCCCCTGAAGTACATCTGATAACGTGTCTCGTGAGCATGATTTTACCTTCTTTTCTAGCCCTTTCGGGGGCTTGATTTTGCCATTTGATCCTTATTTCTATCGTTGTTGCAGATCAGAGTCAATAGAAGGAAAGCAGTGAAAAGAAGCATTTTTGGATTATTCTGGAGGATTTCCCGCTTCAAGGCCTAGAAGTCCAGAATGTCGTCGAGGTCTCGACGCTAACCAGACCAGTGAGCTGTCTCTAGCTCCCGATACGTCTGCTTCTTCTCTCAAACAAAACCAAAGTAAAGCATCTTCCAAGATCCGCAAGGGATTCCAAGCGCTTCTAGAAGACAGCAGGCGCGCCAGAAGTCCCATTAAGGACATGCGCTGTCAAGCTCCCCTTGCTTCTCTCTCCCCTTAGCTGTTTTGTCCCCTGGCTAGATTTTGCCTATATAAACTAAGTTTTAGGGTTTTGTGTGAGGACGGCTAACCTAGGACATTAAGACATCACTCTCTTTTACCCTAATTTCTGGGGATCATGTCCTCTTAGCATTTTTGGGAGCAGCCGCCAACTTTGTAAAGGGGAAGCTTTTGATTAATACTATTTCATCCTTTCGGTTTCTTCTAACCCTTCTCTTTTATTTATTGTATGTTTATCATCCACTGTTCATATCGTATTATGAGTAGCTAAGTTCTACCCTCTTAGTAAAGGGTGTTTCGAGGGTTGTAGGGTTAGGTTAGGAGGCCTAATGCATGCTTAATATATTCTCTTGTGACATATAATTATTTACCGTTTTAATCCCATGCTCATTTAGGAATGTTAAGGGCATGATCAACTGTTGATATTTCTACATGAGTACTGTCATTCTCTTGGTTATAACTGACACGAAGCCTTGAGTTAGAGTAGACACCTAGTAGAGGCAGCACGAGAGGCCTCTGTCTAGGGGTAAATGGTTATTTAGGGTATGCGATACGAGTCTGACAAGCTGAGCTATCGCGCCCTAGATCTGTCTTACCTCCCCTTCATGGGCGTTCTGAGTAGTGCCTCCCCGCATTCGTGCCTGAGAGGATGGCGGAACGTCAAGGCCACCTCATATGTGGAAACGGGGGGTGGTTTTTATCTAAAAAGGTAAGTAAGGGATGCGGTGTGGAAACACGGTCCCTATAGTAGGTTTGTACTTGATGTTTGGAATATTTTTGTGCCAATGACTAAATGACCTAGAAAGCAACTCGAGAACACCTTTTGCTAAGATTACTCCATATCTGATTTATATCTCTTTTCTTGCTTTTCTTGCTCCCGATTGCGTTTTGTTATCTAGCCCTGGACTGTGATTTCATTTCGTGCCCTAGATAACAATTTTACTTATTTGTCTTGTTAGCTCCAGATCCTGAGTTGATTAGTTCACTAAACAACATAAACCCCCCTGTGTTACTTGTTCCTTTTCCATCACACTTTCTCCCTGTCATACATTTTTTATTAACATATTAATCCTTCAATCTTTGTGGTTTGACCCTGTCTTGCCCTATACACATTTATTTGTGCATTTAGGCATCAGGATAAATTTTAAGTATATTTGACTGATGATCAAATTTTGGCGCCGTTGTCGGGGATTGAACGATACTAATTCTGTTTTTATTGAATGACTAGGAGATCTGCTCCAGATCTACTGCCTCTAGACCTCGAATTGACCAAAACAGCGAGAGAACTTCGAAGGCAAGACAGAGGAACATCTACCCAGCGTAGAGTGATCCCACATCCTGCCCTCGACGGATCTCCTTCTAATCTGGCCGGCCAAGACCGTCAGTTTTTCCTAGATCTAGCCTATCTCCACCGTAGTCTCAAAAACCCAGTAGCAGCCCAATTCGATTTCCCAGTAATGGAAGACCATGACAATAATGAACGTCATGAGGATCCACCACCACCTCCTCCAGCACAACAAACCATCGATAATTTCTATGCAACCCTCGACATGTCGAGTAGCTGCATTGTCTGCCCCGCTGTCCTTCATGACTGGACCTTGAAGTCTGCCGTTATGCATCACCTTCCAACCTTTCGAGGGGTTGCCAAGGAAAATGCACTCCGTCACCTTCAACAACTCCACTCTATCTGCGAGGCCATGAAACCTACCAACGTCAGCATCGACCAAGCTAAGCTACGCGCCTTCCAGTGGTCTCTAAAGGATGATGCCCTCGACTGGTATTACGACCTCCCACGAAGATCAATTCACTCTTAGGCAGATATGTCTAAGATCTTCACCGAGAAGTATTATCCGACTTCCATCTCTAACACCACGCGCAAACAACTTGTCTCCATAGTCCAGAAGAAGGAGCAGACTTTAGCCCAGTATTATGAGAGGTTCCAGAAGATACAGTCTAGCTGTCCTTCCCATAACCTCACGGAGCATGCCCTTGTTTAGTATTTTTGTGAAGGCCTCAAAGCCCACGATAAGGCCTTAGTCAACGTTGCTGCCGGCGGATCTCTAACTGCTCTTACCCTATCAGCCGCTAAGGCAACAATAGAACTCATGGCCAAAAATGCTTCGTCTGACCCTGCCAATTATCCAGGCCAAGATGTCTAAGTGGCCGCCTTGCAAAATTAGTTATCCTCCCTCACGGGGATGTTTCAGAATTTTATGACAGGACAATCCGTTCCTGTCAAGGCCTGCCAAATCTGTAATTTTGTAGATCATCCTACTGATGCATGCCCCCACATTCCGGATGAAATCCAAGTTAATGTTGCTGGTCAGTATGTCCCGGCCCCATATGGCCAAAACTACAACCAGGGCTGGAAACAACCAAACCCAGGATGGGTTCCAAACCCTCAGTCGTCGGGACCTAGCTATCAACAGCATCAACAGAATCCGTATGGGAATCACCCTCCACCGCCCAACATGCAAAACTACAGACCTCGACCCACTTTTCATCAAAATCAGTATCAACGTCAGCCTCCCCAAGATCAAACATTTATCGTGCCCCCGAATACTGAAATATCTCAGAATCCCGAGCAGCAGAAGGAAATCGAGGAGCTTTAGAAACAAATGAGCACCATGATGGGCCAAGTGAAAGAGTTAACAAACCAAGGAAGATTTCCACCTCAGACCGAAACAAATCCGAAACACAATGTCTGCGCAATGAATCTGCGAAGTGGAACGACTTTGAAACCTCCTGCACAGCCGAACCCCGACATGGAGAACTCTCCAGAGTCTGAGATTAAGCCAAACCCAGAGCAAAACTTCCAAAAGTTCCCAGATTTGTCAAGGTCATGGAAGATAGAGTCCGCTCTCCCAGAGGCTCCCCAAGGAATGACCCAATCCACTTGAATTCACCCAAGAGTACATTCATAATATTCTCGAGCCCCCGTTCCCTCACAGATTGGTCAAGACAAAGAAAGATAAGGAGGATCATGATATCTTTGAGATGTTCAGCAAAGTGGTCATCAATATCCCCCTTCTCCAGGCAGTCAAGAATGTCCCTCGCTATGCCAAATTTCTAAAACAACTGTGCACAAACAAGTGCAAGTTCGCTGAAGTTAACAAGATCAGTGTAGGAGCTAACGCTTCTGCCCATATCCAGCGAAGGATCCCTCCAAAGTGCAAGGACCAAGGAATGTTCATCATCCCCTGCCGAATTGGTACAGTCGATATCGGGAAAGCCATGTGTGATCTAGGGGCAGGAATAAACGTCATGCCATTGATCATCTATAACTGTCTAGGCCTCGAGCCTCTCGTACCTACAGACCTTGCCATTCAGCTTGCAGACCGATCCATCATCTACCCCTAGGGGATCATCAAAGACGTCTTGGTCCAAGTGGGAGAATTCTTATTCCCAGCAGACTTCTATGTAATTGCAATGGAGAATGAAGATTCTACCAAGTCTACTGATGTTCTTCTGGGCCGTCCATTTCTGGTCACCGCCCGGGCAAAGATTGATGTTCATGATGCGACAATCTCCCTCGAATTCGATGAAGAAATCATCAAATTCAATATGCTGGAAGCCATGCAATACCCATCCGAAATCACGAGTGTTAATTATATTGATGTTATTGATCCTGTTATAGAGGAAGTCGCTTAAATTCATTTTACTGACCCTTTGCAGTTTGCCCTTGACAGGAGTATGACACCAGCTCTTCTAGATGTCGTGGCCTCGACGCTTTCCGTACCCCTTGAACTACGCTCCGTCGTCGCTGACCTAGAAGAATGTGTTGTTGCCCAGTATGAATCCCCAAAGATGTCTCCTGACTGTCCAGACCATGTTAAGTTGTTTCCCTCTATTGATCAAGCTCCAGCCCTCGATCTGAAGCCTCTACCTCCCCACTTGAAATATGCCTATCTAGGCCCAGACGACTCTCTGCCCGTCATTATCTCCAACAAGCTCAAATATCCTAAAGAGTCTGAGCTGATTTCCTTGTTGAAGGAATTTAGACAAGCCATAGGGTGGACCATCGCAGATATCAAGGGCTTGTCACCAGCCCTATACACCCATCGAATCCACTTGGAAGATGCTAGCAAAACTATACGCTAGCCCCAGCGTCGATTGAACCCACCCATGATGGAAGTGGTCAGGAAAGAAATTTTGAAGTTGTTAGATGCAGGAGTTATTTACCCCATCTCCGATAGCCCATGGGTCATCCCTATACAAGTCGTGCCCAAGAAAACTGGTATCACCATCACCATTGGGCAAGACGGCGAATCCATTCCCACCCGAATTCAGAATGGGTGGCGAGTATGCATTGACTACCGCCGACTGAATGCAGCAACTAGGAAAGACCACTTTCCCCTGCCCTTCATTGATCAGATGTTGGAACGTCTCATGGGAAAGATTCACTATTGCTGTCTAGACAGTTACTCCAATTTTCACCAGATCCCAGTTGCCCCCGAAGACCAGGAGAAGACCACCTTCACGTGTCTTTTCGGTACCTTTGCCTATAGACGTATGCCCTTTGGTTTGTGTAATGCCCCTGCCACCTTTTAGTGTTGTATTGTGAGTATTTTCTCCGAATTGGTTGAAAATGGAATCGAGGTCTTCATGGATGACTTCACGGTCTATGGGAATTCCTTTCAAGAATGCATAGGCAACTTGAAGAAATATTTAGAGCGTTGTATAAAGACAAATCTTATCCTAAATTTTGAGAAATACCACTTCATGGTGGATCGAGCCCTTGTTCTAAGCCATATCATCTCGGTCAGGGGAATCGAAGTCGACAAGGCCAAGATTGAGGTGATAGCATCCCTACCCTATCCAGCGTGTACTCGCGATGTGCGATCTTTTCTAGGGCACGCCGGTTTCCACAGACGGTTCATTAAAGATTTTTCCAAGACTTCCCAACCCATGTATCACTTGCTCCAGAAGGAAATACCATTTGATTTCGATGAAAGCTGCAAAACTGCCTTTGAACTCCTAAAAAACAAGCTTATCTCAGCACCTATCATTCGTGCCCCCGATTGGACATTGCCTTTTGAGGTCATGTGCGATGCCAGCAATCAAGCCCTAGGTGCCGTTCTGGGTCAAAAGAAAGACAAGGAAATATGTCATCTACTATGCTTCTAAGCTATTAGATCCAGCCCAACAGAACTATACAACCACTGAAAAAGAACTCTTGGTCGTAGTTTATGCCCTAGACAAGTTCAGACAATACCTTCTGGGCACTCATGTTCTCGTCTACTCGGATCACTCGGCCCTGAGATGCTTATTGACAAAGGCAGATGCCAAACCTCAGCTTATTCGGTGGATATTGTTGCTACAGGAATTTAACATCTCGATCAAGGACAAAGCAGGAAGAGAAAATTTGGTGGCAGATCATCTCAGCAGACTTCCAGCCCAAGAAAATGACCCACTAGTACCTATCCGAGATACCTTTCCAAACGAACATTTGTGTCTAGTCCAGGCTGTTTATTCCCCATGGTTTACAGATATCGTGATTTTTTGTGCTACTGGCACCTTCCCTGTTGATGTTTCCCCATCTGAATGCAACAAAATCAGACTGCAATCCAAATACTATATTTAGGATAGCCCTTACCTTTGGAAGCATTGCTCGGACCAGATAATTCGCCGCTGTGTAACTATGGATGAAGTACCCTCGATCATCAAATTTTGTCATTCTGAAGAAGGACACTTCGCGACCAAGAAAACTGCCCTCAAAGTGCTAGAAGTCGGTCTCTACTGGCCCACCATTTTCAAGGACAGCTACATGTACTGCGCTTCGTGCCCCCGATGCCAAGCCACTAGAAATATCGGGGCCAGGAATCAGATGCCTTTAACGAATATCATCCCATGTGAGATCTTCGATATCTGGGGCATAGATTTCATGGGCTCATTCCCCAATTCCTTTAGTAATATATACATCCTCCTCACAGGTGACTATGTTTCCAAATGGGTCAAGGCCAAGGCAACTCAGACGGACGACTCCAAGGTGGTAGTAAACTTTCTACGCACTAATATTTTCAACCGGTTTGGTACACCTCGAGCTCTCATCAGCGATAGGGGTACACACTTCTGCAACCGTGTCGTGGCCTCACTTTTGGCCAAGTATGACATCCATCACAGGACATCTACAGCCTATCATCCGCAGACAAATGGCCAAGCTGAAGTGTCAAACCGTGAGATTTAGTCCATTCTTGAGAAAATAGTGAACTAGTCCCGAAAGGATTGGAGTCTGAAGTTGGACGATGCACTCTAGGCTTATCGTACAGCTTTCAAGACCCCGATTGGAATGACGCCCTACAGACTTGTATATGGCAAGCCATTCCATCTCCCAGTGGGGATAGAGCACAAGGCTTTTTGGGCCATCAGGAAAGTGAATACAGATCTAGGGCCTGCTGGCCAAAATAGGCATTTTCAAATTCAGGAGCTCGAAGAGCTGAGGGATGATGCTTATGAGAAAGCCATGCTCTACAAGGGTAAGACTAAGGCTTATCACGATAGGTACCTTCGTCCCAAAGTCTTTTCAATAGGACAAAGAGAATTATTGTATAACTCACGCCTACGATTGTTTGCAGGGAAACTCAAGTCCACAAGGTCTGGACCTTTCGTGGTCACGACAGTCTATGACCATGGAGCGGTTGAGATTCAGAACCCCGAAATAGGAACAATCTTCAAAGTCAATGGCCAACGGCTTAAACCCTTTTATGAAGGTTTCAAGCCCTCGACCATTGAGGAGGCCATGGTGGAACCTCTACCTATCCAGGCCTAGATCGGAGTAGCACGTCGAGGTCCCGATGAGTAAACAGACCATAACGGAGGCATTTGATGTGTCGTCCATCCTTTTTCTCTCTCCCTTATTTTTTTTTCCGAATCTTTTCGAATCCCTTGTTTATATCTTTTTTTATTATTTACTTATCTCCCTTAATCTCTATCCTTTCCTTTTCCTAGGAGATTTTATTCCTTTTTGATATTAATCATTAACCTTTATTCTCTATTTTTGTCATTATCCTATTTAACTACCCCTTTTTTGAAATTTGAAAATCTTTTCTCCTTTTTAGGTGGTTGGGATACGCACGGGCCGTTGTGCTTCAAGCCCAAGGCGCCACGTCGTCTGAGGGGGCAGAAAAGCAGCCCTAATTAATGAAAAAGTTGCGCTATTAATTACAGTCGTCAGCTACTTTTCTCTTTCCCACGCTCCTACTTCGTTCTCACTCTCCTCACAACACAAAACACATCACTATCATCCTCTCACCAGCAACCAAACACCATCTCTCTCCCAAAATGTCTCCATCGTCACCACTGCTCTCTTCACATCACTATCAGCCATGGCGAAAACAAAGAAACCCATCCGCAAAAACACTTCAGGGCCCCACCCAATGGACGACCCTACAAGCCCAGCTCCTTCGCGGTTTAGATCTCAAACCTCCCTACACTCCGGCTCGTTCAAAACAACCACTCCACCCTCTGTCCAGCGAATCCCCATTCCCTCTCCTCTAGTTGTCTCACCGACGTCCGCAACATAAGAACAAGAATTCACTCCAGTCGAAGAGGACCTAGAAATTACTGGCTCCCACCCTCCTACCTCTACAACCTCCAGGTCTGGCCGTACAGTCAAGCTCCCTCCTGGATATGTGGCGGCCAAGCCCAAAGCCAAGGCATCGGCCCCCAAAAAGGTGTCCCCAGCTACGAGGAAACTCCCGATGGATGATGCTATAGATCGATTTCTAGACCCCGAGCCGGACCTCACAGTGGAGGAAGTCTTCAAGGACATCCTTGTATCCGAATCGGAGGCTGAAAAAGAGGAGCCAGCCGATGAAGCTAAGGATCAAGAGCTGGCCGACGTCGAGGAGGAGGAGGAGGTCGAGCAAACCGCCACTAGCGACGAAGAAGGGTCCGGCGAGAATGACACCGAAGAGGGGGGGAAGATGTAGATGCAGCTGCTAAGTTAGAGAAGGCTGCGGAAGAAGTGGAGGCCGAGAAGCAGGCCAAGGATAAAGGAGCCGCAGCCAAATCGGCAGCGAGGAAAGGGAAATCAAAGGCTCCGGCTAGAGCGGAGCAGCCAGCTGCAGCCAAAATACCGGTGGGCCAGAAGCGGAAACTTCCTTCTTCCAGCAAGGGAAAGCCCTCGACTTCCAAAAAGTCTCGAGGTCCCGAAGACACTTCAGATGTCAAGACCACGACACCAGCCCCCCCTTCTACCTCTCGAGCAACTTCCATCTAGGTGACTTCTAACCTATCTGTATTGCATGCATGGTTGAGGTTTAATAATAAGCCCTCGCTTGATAAATTGCACCAATTGAACCACAAAGGCGTTAGCTCCTGTGCGCGCCTCGACATGGATTTTTTTTGGCCAAAATGGGATAGAATCTCGAGTGCGAGAGTTTGTGGCTAATATCGGTTGGGAAGCCTTGTCCTATTTAGACCACCCAACCTTTATTGAACTCTCGCTCGAGTTCTTTACTACCTTTTGGGTTGCCTCTAATAACTTCAAACCTAAAGGCAAGTTTGGTCCAAATCTCTCTACCCCTGGTCTCATCAATTTTAGACTGGTAAACAAGTGGGAGCAATTGTCCCTTAATGAATTTAATTGTCTGCTTGGTTTTGTTCAACCTGATGAGTTAGATTCTGCTGCTTATAAAAATGCTCTGACTATTATACCCCATGTTTTTTATGCTTCTGTTACTTTTTGTGAGCTCACTAATAACTCTGATGCTAAATTTGACTCTAAGCAAAGTAAAGCCCATGAAATTATTGACCCTGCATTGCGCATCCTGCATAGATATCTAGCCTTCACCTTCTCGGGTCAGTTTGGATCCTCGGGACAGTTATCTGTGCAGGAGCTCTTCTCTTTATGGTGCATGAAGCATAAACGTAGGGTTAATCTTGGTTTTTGGGTCGCCTTGGGTATCCTTCATGTTCTAAATGGCGCCCGAGGTCCTATTTTAGGATCCCTCATCTCTCTGATTGTCGTGAAACTGCATAATATCAACCTGTATGACAGCAACCTTTCTGAACCCCTTGCATTCAAAGATTTAGATGTCCATACCTTAGATGTTATGGGCCACTTATGTGTTTCACAAGGTGTGTTGAGTTTCTCTGCAGGTGATAACAATCGAGATAGTCCTCACGGTCCTACTGCACAAACGGTTCTTATCGGAACGGATCCCCCTGAGCTCCATAAGGATATCCCTGTATCGCCTAAGGATCAGCGAAGGATTCCTAGGATGGTCAACTTCAGCACGGGGGGGGGGGGGGGGGCTCACGCAATTCTATACGCACGACGTCATCCCATCCTAGGGACCCACAAGGTTATCGCTCCCGGCAGCCCCATCAGACATCGCCCATGACGTCATCCACTGATATCGCCTGTGACGTCATCATCAAACGGCGCCCTCTTTGATATCGCCAGGTATCACTGTCCAGATCTATAAATACCCCACCATTTTTCACAATCAGGATAAGGGTCAAGCTCACCTAGAGAAACCTCTACTACTTTTAAAACCCGAACTAACTTAAGCATCGGAGTGTCTACGCCGGAGCTCCCCCTCCGGCGCCTTGCAGGTACACTCGCTGCCATTCACTACCGTTCCAATCGCACACGACGCAGAATCTCACAAGATTGACATTGAATCTTATCAAATGGTGCTTTCATTGAGAGCTTTGGTATATTAAGTGAGCGTCCTTAATAGCCAAGCTCCGTTTAGTCGGAAGATTGGAACGGTCATGATCACAGGATCGGAGTCGATCCGATCATCATCCTCTAATATCCCTTTCCACATCCGCAGGTGACTTTTTCCCTTTGCTACTGTTGATCTCTCTATAACGACACAACCAATTATTTCCGGACCTCTGGACCATTCGGCTGGAATTCCTGGAGGAGTGGTCTCCTCGCAAACAGACATTTTGTCATCCCAGATGGCGGGATCCGACTTCTCCACTCCTCTTTCGAGAGAATATACACTCAACCGTGAACATCCTTTTGCAATGGAAATAGCGACCCTTCGTTCTCGGCTGGAATATTTGACTGAGATGGCCGCAAGAGGCACTCCCGGTGCTTCTGGATCTGGTCACCCTCCTCGCATCATGTTTACTCCATCTATTGTTGCTGATCGACCTGTGTCACCGTTGTTTTCAGAAAACCTCCAGATGCCTTTACTTGATGGAAATCCTCTGAGTAGTGCTGGGCAGCTTGTTCAAGGAAGAGTAGAGGCTTATGTACCGCAAAGGCCGCAAGGTCTCCTCCTACAAGGAGACAGGCAACTTGAGGGGGTTAGGAACCGGTGGGACGGACGGAGGGAAGGAGTCCACAGATGTTTGTCTCCTGAATACAGTGACAGGTCCAGTAGCCGGAGGTATCGAAGTCATTCGTGCAGGAGTCGCAGTCGATCTCCTAGGCGACATCTTACTCCAGAACCGCGAGATAGAGGGCGTCAAGCTGACATGTCTCCCCCGCGTCAAGCGCGTGAAATTCTTGATGATACATCGGGCCATCCATTTAGCCGTCGCATAAGGCGTCACCGAGTCAGTCGACGTGTAAAGCTTCCCTCTGACACTTATGATGGTACGAAAGATCCCATCTCACATATCAATAAAGTGAAAGATTTCGTTCAGTTTCAGACCCATAGCGATGCGGCACTATGCCAAATATTTGTTATGACGCTATCGGGTGTTGCGCGTCTCTGGTTTAAAGGTCTCCTTGGTGGATCCATTAGTAATTTCTCACAGTTAGAATCTAAATTTTGGAGCAGATTTAGCACCGCAATTCCAATCAGAAAATCTGCCGCCGCGTTATTTGACATACAGCGAATGCCTCAAGAATCCTTGAAGGATTTTCTCAGCCGCTTCGATCTGGAAATGTCCTTAACGCCGGGCGTTACTATCGATTTTGCTATAGAAGCTCTGAAAAGAAATTGCCGTTATGGGAAGCTGAAAGACGCACTTATGGTGGACCCCCCATTGACTTTAGACGCGTTGAGACTTAAAGCCCACAATTACGCGAAAATGGAAGAAGAAGAAAACAGAGATTGAACGTACAGTGTGCCGCAGGGGGCATCTCAAATCACTGCTGCTCCTGCGAAGCCTCTACCCGATGACCACTTTATCGATGATTACGCTAGGAGGAAGGATCATATACCCAAGACCTCTGACCGACAAAGGGGCAATTTTCTGAAGGGAAAAACCAGTGGCTCCCCCCCTCGGCGGCGCGGGGATTCTTATAAAAATCGAACGTACGACCCAGATTTTCCTTCCCTCAATGTGCTAAGGGCCGAAATTTTAGCGATAGCGGAACAGCAAAACCTTCCCATCCGCTACCCCGCGCCTGCAAAACCAGGAGTGTTTTTAGGGAGAAGAGAAAATGCTTATTGTAAGTTCCACAAAGCCAGAGGCCATTCCACGGAGGCGTGTAGAGACTTAAAAGCGGCGATAGAACGATTGGTTGAAGAAGGATATTTGGGAGAATTCGCCACCCAGATAAGAGAAGATGCTCGCAATAATCTCAAGAAAAGGACGGCGGATGAACGACCCGTTCCTCCTCACGACCAGCAAAAGGATAATATTCCCGGAGGGAAAGATAGGGAAGCTCTTACGGTTGATGACGAGTATATCCCCATGATTAATATCATTGCGGGAGGAACTCCCTATATGAACGAGTCAGAGCAGCTGACGTTCCCGAAAGGAGACAAACGCGCACGAGATGGCACGATGAAAAAAGGAGATGCGATAGGCATTTTAGATCGAATGGTACTGTCCTTTTCTGAAGAAGATGAGAAAGGCATCGTCTACCCACACAATGATGCTTTGGTAGTTACGCCCGTCATCGCTAGCCATGGAATCAGAAGAACTCTCATTGATAATGGGAGTGCGGTGAATCTCTTTTCGCTGGAAGCCTACAACCTCATGAAACGCCCTACTAATGAGCTAACACCTAGTAAACGGCCTATAGTCGGCGTTGATGGAGTTCCAATCCCTGTCACGGGGGTGATTACCCTGCCTATATATTTCCGAGAAGACACCTACAAGCGATCAGAAAACTTGTTATTCCTTGTCGTGGATCTGAATTTGCCCTACAATGTCGTACTCGGACGACCTTTCCTTAACCGCTTTGGCGCAGTGATATCTCAGAAGCATCTGAAGATGAAGTACCCCTTCTGGGATGGGGTGGTAACCATAAAGGGTGATCAAAAACTAGCAGCTGAATGCTATTCGCTCATGACCCAAAGAAGCTGCGATAGGTACGTGTGTATAGCGGCAGACCCCTATGAACAAAGCGATGAGAAGCGTGCCCAACCTCTGGACAAGATGGTGCCCGTTCCAGCGATCGGAATAGAGGAGGCAAGTTTCCTGATTAGTGAAAAACTTAGCCCAGCGGAAAACCTCCAACTGGCCCGGCTACTGAACAAATGCCAAGGAGACTTCGCGTGGAAACCCGCGGATATGCCAGGAATATCGCGTGAAATAGCCGAACATCGGCTCAATGTGGACCCAGAGGCTAGGCCAGTACAGCAAAAGCGGTGCGCGTTCTCTAATGAAAAGGCGTTGGCCGTGGATAAAGAGGTAGCGAAACTCCTCGACGCAGGATTCATTCGTGAAGTTCAATATCCCACCTGGCTAGCGAACCCCGTTCTTGTTCCTAAGCCCAATGGGGATTGGCGCATGTGCATCGACTTTACTGATTTAAATGATGCCTGCCCTAAAGATTGTTACCCGCTTCCTCGAATAGATCAGTTGGTTGATCAGACTGCTGGATACGCTTATTTAAGCTCACTGGATGCCAACTCCGGATACCATCAAATTCCCATGGCCCGAGAAGATGAAGAAAAGACTGCGTTTCTCACTCCAAAGGCCACATACTGTTACACGGCGATGCCGTTCGGATTGAAAAACGTCGGGGCAACGTTCCAACGAATGGCCAACAAAATATTTGAAGAACAAATTGGGAGGAATGTAGAGGCGTACGTCGATGATATATTGGTAAAAAGTACGAGTTTTCAAGATCATCTACGAGACTTAAAGGAAGTCTTTGATGTAATGAAAAGGTATCGCATGAAGCTGAATCCCGGAAAATGCATGTTCGCATTCCAAACGGGAAAATTCTTAGGCTATGTCGTTAGCCAAAAGGGTATTCTGTCTAACCCTTTGAAGATCAAAGCGATACAAGACATGATATCGCCCAGGACCGTCAAAGAAGTACAAAGACTCACAGGGCGAGTCATCGCCCTTGGACGATTCATTTCTAAGCAAGCAGAGAAGTGTCTCCCTTTTTTCAAAGTTATACGGAAAAAAGCTTCGTTCCGGTGGACCCCTGACTGTGAGGAAGAATTTATCGGCCTGAAAGATTATCTGTCGTCTGATTTATTATTGACAAGGCCCGAGGCAGGCGATACCTTATATTTGTATCTTGGCGCTGCAGACGAAGTGGTCAGTGCTGTCCTTGTTCGCGACGACAACCACTCTCATCGCCCAGTCTATTTTGTGAGCCACGTTCTTAAAGATGCGGAATTCCGGTACGCCCGAATCGAAAAGATAGCGTTCGCTCTTATACAAGCCACCCGCAAAATGAACCGATACTTTCAGTCTTATTCCGTCATCGTACTCACAGACCAGCCTTTAAAAAGGATCTTTCGAAAGCCTGAATTTTTCGGAAGGATGTTGATCTGGGCACTCGAATTGGAACAGTATGGATTGAGGTATCAGTCTAGACCGTCTGTAAAGGCTCAGATCCTGGCTGATTTCATAGCGGAATGCACCTTTACAGAGGATCCTTTAGAAGGCGTACCTGAAGCGGAATGGGGCGATATGGATCTCCCATTACCGGAAACCTATACGGATCTCTGGATCGTCCATGTAGATGGGGCTAAAAACCAAGAGCTGGCTGGAGCTGGAATCTTTATAAATGGGCCGCATGATATGCAAATACGATACGTCATCCGAATCCTACAGTCGTTATCTAATAACGCAGCAGAGTATGAGGCGTTGCTAGCCGGGCTCAGAATTGGAAAGGAGCTTTCTTCTAAAGGAAGGCATGATACTGGAAGAACAGGAGACCTGCGTCTAAAAATCTGTGGTGATTCCAAGTTAATAATGGACCAGGTCTTGGGGCACTCTCAGGCCCGAGAACCCATCATGATTCAATATCTCGCCAAAGTGAAGCGAGAACTGTTGGAAATAAAGAAAGAGGGCATGCAAGTCAGCTTTGAGCATATTCCCCGGGAGGAAAACGCTGAAGCAGACAACCTAGCGAAATTGGCCGCAAACCCGGAAGCGTTCATACCCAAGGACATATATTATCGTGAGCTATCAGTACCATCCTTCATGGAGGAGCAAGCATCTTTATGTGTGGAGGAACACGATAGCGACTGGCGAATTCCCGTAATCAAATACTTGAAACACGAGGAACTGCCTGAGGATACCGTTGAGAAGAAGAAGGTACTGAAACAGGCATCCCACTGTACGTACTATGACGGGGATTTGGTTCGGAGATGTTTCTCTCACCCTGCCGCCAAACGTATAACTGGGCAAGAGGGTCTTCACACCTTGCGCGAAATCCATGAAGGAGTGTGTGGTATGCACGTGTCAGGCGATACCCTGGCGGCACAAGTCTTCCGGTCCGGATTCTATTGGCCCACCATTCGAAGAGATTGCCACAATTATGTGCAAGCTTGCCCTAAGTGCCAGGAATTTGCTAAAATTCCTCGGCGACCTGCCACCGAAATATCTGAAATTATCGCCCCTTGTCCTTTCGCCAAATGGGGGATCGATATCCTAGGTCCATTCCCAAAGGCAAGGTCCCAACTGAAATTTGTGATAGTGGCGGTAGACTACTTCACTAAGTGGGCAGAGGCTGAAGCGGTCGCCACAATCACGGCAGAAAAAACTTGGCGTTTCTTTAAACATCAAGTTATCATGAGATTTGGCGTACCCCGTGTCCTCGTCAGCGACAATGGGACGCAGTTCACTAGCCAATTCTTTCAAGACCAATGCTCAGAATTCGGAATCAAGCAACGTTTTTCCTCCGTAGCTCACCCGCAAACTAATGGGCAAGCGGAAGTGACCAATCGGAGCATCCTCAGCGGTATTAAGAAAAATCTAGAAGGGTCTAAAAAGAAATGGGCCGATGAGCTACCATACGTGATGTGGGCATACCGCATGACCGTTAAGACTAGTACCAGGGAGACGCCCTTTGCATTGGCCTTCAGGACCGAAGCCGTCACACCAGTAGAAATTGGAACCATGAGCCTACGAGTGGCCCACTTTCGTGAGGAACTAAATGAGGAAAGGTTACGAGCTAACTTGGATGCGTTACCAGAAGTCCGAGAAGAAATCCTTCTGAAAACACAACATTATAAATGAAAGATGGTCCGATATCATAACAGGCGCATTAAAGAGCGATTGCTGAAAGCTGGTGACCTGGTGCTCAGAGACACGCGA
The DNA here is from genome assembly GCA_963691705.1 of Viola odorata. Taxonomy (NCBI): domain Eukaryota; kingdom Viridiplantae; phylum Streptophyta; class Magnoliopsida; order Malpighiales; family Violaceae; genus Viola; species Viola odorata. The sequence goes on along the minus strand of OY829540.1, from coordinate 18,924,313 downwards.
GCGGCAGGACAACGAATGGGGAAACTCAGTCCGAACTGGGAAGGACCATATCGTGTCACCCACGTTGTCGGGAAAGGAGCCTATCATCTGGAGATACTCGATGGTACACCCCTATTCAACTCTTGGAATATCGCTCGCTTGAAGCTATATTATGCTAGAATTTAATTTTATCTGCACCTTTGATTTATGCCGACCCTAACCATGACTAACGCTCGATGAGAGAGCTTTCGTGGGATGTTGTGGTTGCTCTTGTGCAGATAAAAAGGGGGTATCTTGGGGAAGTGAAAAGTCTTATCCTTGTGATGGCCGGTCTTGATCAGATGGCCCATTAAGTGAGGGCACTACCCAACATACCTTGAATAGCGTCGGATTGAAAGATCCTAGACGCCCCCGGGGGTGAAAAGTCCTACCCTTGTGATGACCGATCTTGATCAGACGGCTCATTAAGTGAGGGCACCACCCGGTATTTTTGGGAGTGAAAAATCTTTTCCTTGTACGGACCGTTCTCGTGGAGACGGCCTATCAAGAAAAGACACGCCCCAAAAAATAGAAACTCCGTCTAGAAACAAGACTCCTATCTTAACAGCTGGGCTGCTGCAGCCAGGCCATTAAGGAAGGACACAGTTCTAGACGCGAGGGCAACGCCCAAAAGTGAAAATTCCCTAGCCTTGTGATAGCCGTCCCGATCCGACAGCTCACTAAGACGAGGCACTTAAGGGCCGATCGTGAAAATAGGGAAACGTGGAGAATCGTGAAATCCCGGCTAGTAACCAGATGCGTAATCCCTGGTGAAGTATAGAGCTGATAGCGAAAGCGATTCTCCACGGGTTCCAGAGTAACGCCCTATGATGGCAGCGGAAAGGCTCCTACGGGTAATTACTGTCTCTCGTAACATGTTTTTGTTACTGATAATTTACAATTAAGAATGCGCAGAATACTTTTCGGGCAGCGGAAAGAGCGAGGATCTCATGAGAAGAGATACCATCAGACTCACTGGGAAAGCTAGCCCAAGGTCGAGTTCCGTGATTTTGACAGGAACGCTAAGGGTCTGTTCGGGAAAGAAAGCGCATGGAATAAATATGGGGAAGATAATGCCTAAGGAGTTCGCAAACAGACAACTAGACAAAAAGAAAGTCAGCGATAAAGTTGTCCGAACATATCAAAATATTTAAGGGGGGGTACAAACGGTGATGGTCAAAATAATAGCAAAAACTTAATGACGATTGGTCACTAAGGGAAAGCGATAAAGCCTCAAAGCGCATCAACCTTCGGGGTTCCTCATTTTCCAGCCTGCCGCTTTAGCCTGGCGAAAGCCTTCCTCGTTAATGTGCCCTGATCTTCGTTTAAAGGCGGCAGAGACCTCTTCGGGTTTGTACGCGTCGACCCCGTGGACTTCCTCAAAACAATCAACTAAAGTGATGGCAGTCTGTTCGACATGCCACATGCTCTTATCGGCTGACTCTTCCTCTAAGGCAGCTTTCTCCTTGATCAGAGACGATCTCTCATTCTCCCAGGATAATTTCTCATTCTCCAAAGTGATGACTTTGGCCTTTTCCGCTGCTAAGGCGGCAGATTGCTCTTTTTCTTGCTCCCGATGAGCCAACAATAGATTTGTTTGCTCCTCCAACCACTTTTTCTTCTCATCCCGCTCCCGCTCCAATTCCTTCAAAGCAGAGGAGAGGGAAGCGGCTTGACTTCGCGCTTCCTCCGCCCAGTAATGGAAAGACATCATGTTGGTAAAAAGAGAAGAGCGTACGGAGTTTTCCCTGTCCAGCACAGACCTCGAAAGAAAAGCTGCCCGTTCTGGCGCAGACGCCAATACTTGAGAAGCTACGAAAGTCGTAACCTCATCGGAGCCGTCACCCCCTAACGCGGTCAAAGCAGTATTCCAGAGATCGAATAATCCAATTTGATGGGTCACCACAGCGGGCCCACTCAGCGGACCGAGATCTACTACACAGTTAAAAGTGGCTCCTCCTTCACCAAAACGGTCCCGGAGGGGTATACGCGAAGGAAGAAAACCCAAGGAAAAGGGAGCGCGGACCTGTGACGATGAACCTCCTGAAGCGATATAAACGCCATGAGGCTGATAGCTGGAGAAATCCTATGAGACATCCTGGTATCCCATATTGGACGGATACACATGAGCGGAACCACCGAAAGAATGGGGAGAAGCCTCCAAGGTATCGCTAGTGCTCAGATTCCCCAAAAATCCTGAAGGATTCTCTCCCTGAGGAGCAGCCGTCGAGTCAAACCCATCAACAGACCTATTCTCTACCCCGGTAGTAAAGGAAGACGGGTTTCCGCCCTCGTCTCCCGAGCGCTGTCTCTTCCTGGAACCGGTCAGCGCATAACTCAACTCCATGTTGTCTGACAGAGGAGTGAAGGTAGCAACATCGATAGTGTCCTGCCAAGAATATAATTCAAAATACAGAAAGAAAAGAAGAAAGAAATTAAACAACAACAGAAATGGAAATGTAGCCTATGACGGCTAGAAAATACCCTTACCGCAGCAGTGTTGGAAGGAGGCGCTTCTGAAGAGCCTGCCGCGTCCGGAGAAGGTGTGAGAGCGGCAACGCTTCTTGTTTTTCTCTTCTTTTTTCCTTTGGCAATGGCCTTAGAGGCTTGGGAAGAAGAAGAAGTCTGAGCAGGAGGTGCAGCGACGGTCACGAGGGGAACGCCCGAAGGAATGTCGGCCGAAGAGGACACTTGGACAACGCTCGCGGAAGCGGCCGGAAGTTTGGTGGGATTATCAGTTGCTTCCGTGGAAGCGTCTCTCTTTTTCCTCTCTCTCTTGAGCCCTCCTCAAACGTCTCCTTACACTCTCGGGTTTATAGTTGGGATCCGTCGCTGCGAAAGCACAAAATAACGTCAGCGTTAGTAACAGTAACAGCAAAGAAAGGAGTAACGCAGCACTCACATTTAACACAACCACGAATGTCCATTCGACAAGCCACTTGGCGAATGTGAACGCTGATTTCCAGTTCGAGTAATTTGTTTAACCAGCCTTGTGCACGCTGCGGAAGGGTCTCTGGCTGGCTCCAAGCGGTGTCATCCACGTTTTGGTTAAACCCAGATCGCCACCAGGAACAAAGATCTTCAGATCTACAACAAAAAACTCCTTTTTCCAGCCATCAATGGAAGACTCGATATGGAGGAGTTTCCAAGTAAAGGACTTAAGAGAGTCATCGTCGAAGCGGGGCGATATCGTTATCACTCCCCGGCATTTCATCAGCTTAAAAACAGATTTAAGCAGCAGAAGGGAAGGGGAAGTAATCTTTTTGTATTTACAAAGCTCCAAAAAAGCATAAACACAACAATATGCATTTGGGGACAATTGGGCCGGAGACAGATCGCCGGCAACAAGCAATTCCTGGACAAAAGGGTCAATGGGAAGACGAAAACCATAACGGAACATCTGCGCATACATGACCCTACGAGTGCCCGTCAAAACGGCAACACTTACCTTATAATCATCAGGGATGATAGCATTATGGGCGGCCAAATGCTCACGAAGAGTGGCCTCAGAGGTGATAACACTGGCCGTAATATCCATCCTTTTTTCATCGGCAGATTTCGACTCAGAACGGCGAGTCTTAGCCATGGCAGAATTAAAAAGCTAAAAGACGAAGAAGACGATGGAGGAGAAAGAAAATACCTTCAGAGAAAAGCACTTCGAAGAGCCCTGGATAGTAGGGAGAAAATGAGACGGCTGAAAGAAAATATGGAAAAAAGGATGGTAAAAGAAAACGAAAAGAATAAATATTGGGTTTTATAACCCTAATAATTAAACGAAACGACGGATGCCACAGTCGTTGCGTGGAAGCGGCACAAGGAATAGACTCAGGTAATGAGTACAATCCTAGAAAAGCGCTACAACGCCTCGATCTAGGCAAAGTTGTCAAGCACGCTAGCTCGTAGCGCCAGAAGAAATGGACACGTGTGTCTGTACAATCGCAAATTTTCTTATGAAAGGAGGGCAAGCATTAAATGCTCTGAAAAGCGGGCACCGTCTCTTGGAAAAAACAAGCATGATATCGCGAGAAAGGAGATAGCGCAAGAAGACATTAATTAAAAGGGCAGCATTGAATCAACGCGGAAGGGGGAATGAAGTTCAAAAAAGCAATAAAATGCAAATGTATCGCCGCATAACAGGGCGTTATTACAAGACAAAAGAAACGAATAAACAGAAAGTCTTCTAAATGAAACAATCCCGATCAATCATGGGTCCTTGCAAGCATCGCGGTCATCATCCCTTCGTCCTCCCACAGAAGAAGAAAGATTTCCCTCACTTTCCCTCAAATCCTTCAATCTCTTGGAAGCGTTATCGGCCAACATTGACGGGTTAATGGTTCCCTGGCGATAGAGATTCATAAACTCGGAGAGGCAGATATCCATGGTCTTGTCTATCTTAGAGGGTACTTTGGCCAAATCTGTGTCGCGAGACGCTATCTCTTCGTGAAGGAAGACATTCCTCCTATCAGCCACCACCAATTCCGCCTCTAGAAGGTTTATCTTAGCCTTCCCCTTTGATTTTTCTCGAGCAAGCTCAGCACGACAGTCGTCCAATTCCGCCCGGGTTCGCTCTTGAAGCTGCGATAGCTCCGTCACCTTCATGAAGGCGGTATCTAGTTCCCCTTTTAAATCAAAAGAAGGGGGAACCTTATCCCGCTGATCATCGAAAAAGTAATTCAGCTCACGAAAGCAGGCCAATATGTCGGTCAGAAGACGCGAATGCCGTACGTCAGGAGAATGCCGCAAGAACTCTTCCTTGTCTTTTGAAGAAGCGAACATTTGTCCCACTATCGGGCCCACTGGCTCTTCTCTTGAGGATGGATCCGATATCCCTAAAGCACGAAGAAAGATATGCGGCAGGGCCTTGAAAGCCTTGAGGGGACAGATTGGCGATATAAGGGGGACAACAATTTTTCACGGAATCACCAACGCCCGAAATCGAAGAAAGATACAAAAACTCAGGCTTCTGCGGGGGATGGGTAGGAGGAGCAATCGGATTTGGAACTGGTAAACTCACATTCGGAATAAAGGAGCGAATTGGAGAAGCAAAACCGCCAGACTCCAGAGATGGCCCCATCGCTGCTGAAGCCTCATGAACTTTGGGAGGAATGGCAGAGGACACCTCGGTAACTTTCGTCGTCGGCAAAGGACCCGTAACGCTCGGAGCGTTAACCTCCTCGGTGGGAACCCCGTTGACTTTTTCCGCGGAAGGAATCGGCGGGTCAGACTTCTCTTTGCAAACTCTCTTCACGAGATGCTCGGTTTCGGCAGCGATCTCGTCGCTATCATCCTCGGCTGACTCCGCCGCAGGACCATTATTTCTCCTTCCTCGCGGCGGAATAGGCGGACGACTGAAGCCTTCCAGGGGAGGAGAAGGAGGTAACGTCTGAAGCGGCACTACGTTCAAAGGTGCGTCGTTTTCTCCAAAGGAGCGTCCCTCAGCGTTACCTGCCGATAAAATGTTTTAAGTATAACAAGAAAGTCATGGCGATAAGGCGATAAAAGAAAAAACTCACCAACGGCACACTCTGGCAGAGGCCTGAACCGAGAAAATTCTCGAATACGGAAAGGCCCTTCTATCTCTATTAGAGCGTTAACATTAAATACATCCATACTGGACAACACATCTGGTTTTTGCCAAGCGGCACCAGTGATCACTCGGTTGAACCCACCGCGCCAGTACCGAGAGGGTAAGCGACGGGTGAAGAAGTCATTTTTCCAGTTGGCCACGTTCTCTTCGAAGCTTTGAAAGTTCCGCCAGAAGAACCGAATGACATCCTCATCCCATCTAGGGGTAATATCTATCAAGCAGCCGCGGCACCTTAAGATAAAAAATGTATGAAACAGATCGAGCGATGGAGCGAAAATACGCTTCATCTCACACGAACGAAGAAAGGCGTAAAGCCCACACCGGGAGGGGGGAGTTATTTGAACGGGATTAAGATCATGATGATTGAGCAGCTTCATCAGAGAGGTATGAAGTGGAAGACGAAACCCGTAGGTAAACATCTTGAAATAAACCAGCCGGAACGTTCCCCACATGGCATCCGTAAGCCGGGTATCCTTCTGAGAGATAAAGGGGCGATATCCCGTAGGGAAAGTGATACCATGTTCCTCTAACTCAGCCCGCAAAACTTCATTACAATCAAAGATACTACGAGCTTTCCTAACCTCGGGATCTAAGGGATTCTCGGTGGTTGCAGAGGATGTAGCATAAGACATAATGGACTGGAAAAGTAAAATTACGGCGATAGAAGAACAAAATACCTGGAGCAGAGAACCAGTGAATCGGCCGTCGGCACCGGCGAGCAATTATAGAAAAATCTCTCGGGAAGAAAGAAGCACAGAAGAAAGGAAATACGAAGAGTTTCGAAATATCAACAGAAAAGTGTTAAAATAGAAGAGCGAATTCCTTTTAAAGGAAAAACTTAAAAAAGGAACAGCCTGTGAAAATAAAACACGTGCAAAATGAAAAAGGACGCGTGGACAGTCATCAATGCCTTTTGGAAAAAGACAGTTGCTGGCCGAAAACCGAAAAGTGCTTGCGCCCCAGCGAAAAGCTTACTCCCGCGATAATCCTGGAAACACAAAAAAGGAAAGCGACAGAAGAACGAAAGAAAATAAAAGCTTTATTATTTTAAGAAGCCATACGGCATCTACAAAAAGGCGCACTACGCCCATCTATTCCCCATCAGACCAGGAGATGCCGTAGCAGTAGACCACATCATCCTCATCCTCACCAGCGAAAGGAAAAGGTTCTTCAACCTTCTCCCCCACGAGAGCAGATGACTGATCTGACTTCTCCTCAACAGGCGGCGGCATCGTCCCCACAGCCGAACAGGCAGAAGGAGCCTCTTGCGGTGACTCGTGAGGAGGACAGGATGTTTCCTTCCCCTTCGAAGAAAAAGTGGCCAGAGCGTCATAGAATGATTTAGAAGCCTTTGCAGCCTCCTTCCTCCGCTTCTTGCGGCACCGTCGGCGAACGGGCGGCCTCCAGGGGGGCGACGGAGGAGGATCATCCGAATCAGGAGATGTCGGAGGAGTTGGTGGAGAATCCCATGCAAACGTATCTAAGAAATGAGAATCAGCCATGAGATTAACACTGTTGGAAAGAAAAACGACGAGAAGATAAATGATAATGAAGGAAGGAAGATCCCCTTTTAAATAGCCAGAAAACGGGGGAAAAAATGATCTTTTAATCTTCCAACCCGACTCTTGAGAAAAGACACGTGTACATCCTGAAGTACAAAAGTGGATTTGCAGTCACGCCTGTTGAGATTTTCCCCTGATCGAGAAAAACCGCAAATTTTCCCAATCAGTTGTCAGGGCAACAGCGGCTTGGATTTAATGCAGAGTAGCCAAATAATAAGAACCCAGTGGCTGAACCGTTTTCAGTTGGGCTGAGAATATCTTCATTGGAAAATGACAAAGAGAGCAATAAAGAAGAAGAAGAAGAACAGTCGCAAGACGACATGATAAGAACTGTTTATTCATTATGGCCTAATGGCCAGAAGGTACATGAACAAGAGGGAAAAGAAAAGGGTGCAAAGGGAGCCACCGCTATCAGGCATTAGAGCCAGCGTCCTCAGGCACTTCGGGAAGGTCCCTCAAGGAATCCATGACCAAGAGCAGATCATGGGAAGTGGCTCTCATTCCCTTCAGGCAGCACCCCAGCATATCTTTGCGCTGCTGCAGCATGGCAATCACCACTTGGATCCGAGCGATGGAGGCAGACAGTTTCGATACGCTCTCCAAAGGACTGAAATCCTCCAGAGAGGTGGCCCCCCAGCCTAGAGTGAAGCGGGGTCAGCATCCCTTGTAACTCCAGGATGTCCTCAGAAGTCTTGACCAGCATGTTCTCCAGGAATCCGACGTCACCATCATTAAGGTTCTTGAGAGAATGGCCCTTGGACAGGAGGAAATTCTTGGTCAGATGATCCATGATGCGTGTTGGAAAAGATGAGGAGAACGTGGGTGGAAAAAACTCCCTGATTTATAGGCTCCAAGAGGGAGGTTTCGGAGGAAAGGACAATGGGGTTCTCAAAAGACGAGCCGACCCGATAACCGCAAGGGCTGATGAGCCCAAAGCGGAAGGAAAGGGCAATGTTCGTATACTGTCCGTAATACAGATATCGGCAGGAATGCGAGACAAGGTCTGGAAAAACGCCAAAAGACACGATATCGCGGGTGGCCATCACGTAAAGGCCATATGGCTACCGGTATCCACAGTGTAAGGCCGCGTTGATGTCGCAGGTAGCCCTAGATGCGTAAAACCGCGCTGGCATCGCAGACATCTGGTGGTATAAAGCCGCGCTAATCATAGGCAGCTGATGGCGTAAAGCCGCGTTGATACCGCTGTTTCCTTGAGCGTAAAAGAAAGATTGGCCTCGTATTGACCTCAAACCTCTGTAAGTACAAAAGTTTACTAACCTTTATATACGAATATATCTCCTTCCTATGTTTGCAGAACACTTGGAAGGACAATGGATCTAGAATATGTGCCAGACCCCGGTATGACTTGGTCGAATATCCTGGACAATATTATCGGTGACCCGACAACAGCTCTTTCACAACTCGAATAAGCTGAGGCTTCTTAAGCCCCCCCCCGAGGGGCCAATCAGAGTAATACCGCTAGGCGGAGAGTAATGACCTCGCAACTGCAAGGGTGATAGGGGCATCCCTCCGGGACGAATCTTTAGATAAGAACGAAAGTCGGAGTCAGCTTGCCCAGTATCCTCAGGCTCAATCTCCAGCTCATCACTTGAGTCTTATCGACGTTGAATAATCCAAGAAGCTCGGAGACCCTGCGAACTTATCACTTCGTGACAAAAACCTTCATTCAAGATGACAGACATGGACAGCCCTTGGTAAACACTCGGGCTCGTTTTCAGTTGGGCTTATGATAACAATCGAGATAGTCCTCACGGTCCTACTGCACAAACGGTTCTTATCGGAACGGATCCCCCTGAGCTCCATAAGGATATCCCTGTATCGCCTAAGGATCGGCGAAGGATTCCTAGGATGGTCGACTTCAGCGGGGCGGGGGGGGACTCACGCAATTCTATACGCACGGCGTCATCCCATCCTAGGGACCCACAAGGTTATCGCTCTCGGCAGCCCCATCAAACATCGCCCATGACGTCATCCACTGATATCGCCTGTGACGTCATCATCAAACGGCGCCCTCTTTGATATCGCCAGGTATCGCTGTCCAGATCTATAAATACCCCACCATTTTTCACAATCAGGGTAAGGGTCAAGCTCACCTAGAGAAACCTCTACTACTTTTAAAACCCGAACTAACTTAAGCATCGGAGTGTCTACGCCGGAGCTCCCCCTCCGGCGCCTTGCAGGTACACTCGCCGCCATTCACTACCGTTCCGATCACACACGACGCAGAATCTCACAAGATTGACATTGAATCTTATCAGCAGGGTATACGCAGCCAGGAGATAAGGTTTACGGGACCAAGATCTGTGGCCGTTTTGACTATCCAGACCCTTCCAGACCCCGATCTTCCTCCGTTCCCCCTGCCCATGCCGAGACCTCTCGTCAAGACCAGAATACATCAGCCGCAGTCAGGACCTCGACTCCAGCACTTGTCTACGATCCCGCACAGACGCGACTCTTTCAGGCCATTCTTAGGGAACTTCAGGCTTTCACGGCTGAAGTTTCCCAACGCAACCTCTCACCCCAATTATCCCGCCCTCGAACAATTTTAAACTTCTTGCCCTCGAGGAGGGTTCTGAACAATTAATTTTTACCGCTTTTATTTTGGGTTATACTGTACCTTTTTCTAAGTTGCTTGAACTCCTCTGAGTGCCCTTCCCGCATTGAGGACAATGCGCTTCCTAAGTGTGGGGAGGGATTTATTGTGTGTTTTGAATGTTTGTTTGCATGTTTAAATTTTTTGTTTGTTGCATGACTGCGTGTTTACGGATTTTTTCTTTTAGTCCTGGCTTGGAAATTTTGCCACTGTCCGTTTTAAAACCCCCATTGTTCGCATGTATTTTTGATTTCTAATGCATAGGAGAAACATGACATTCATCGCATCTATGCTTGAGCATGCATTTCTAGACCTGCTAGCCCTTATATCCAATCTTGCCCTAGACACCAGTAATCACTATTTGAATGAAGATAGTTAAGAAATACGAGAAACTAAAAAGACACGAAATGACACGGAATATTAAACAAACTAGCCTAGAGCCAAGAATCGATAGGAATTTGATCTAGACGAGTTATTAAATGCGGTAAGCGTAAAAATACGTAAATACGTTGACGAAAATCGAAAAATACGATTTTAGTTGAAAATACGAGAAAGATACGAAAAATTTAAAAGACATGAAATGGCATGAAACATTAAAACAAATAGTCCTCGATCAAAAATCGATTGAAATTTGACTTAAACGGGCTATTAATATGACGTGTAATAAACGAAAAAAGTTGTGACGTAAGTCAAAATTCGGGTAGCAACACCGCCCCTCGCGACAGCAGGCGGAGACATCGGAATGAAAAGTAGAGTAGAGAGAGAAGGAGGGCGGCTGTTGGAACCTCCCATGCTAGGAACAAAAGGCCCCTCCCTGCCAAGCGCTCCAAGATTAAGAGCGTTCGAGTTAAAGCCTGCAGCAACGGAAGTAGAATAGAGCGGAGAATCACCAAAAATGTGAGGATCGCCGCCGAAACTAGCGCCTTGCGATTGCTCAACAGGCGCACCACCACCCCCAAGGGTCATAGAGGAGGATTAGCGGTAGACGACGAAGGGCTATTTTGAAGCTCATAACGAGCCTTCTTCTGACGCTCTATGAGGGACTCCGCGATAGACATACCGCCTTGAGAAGATGAATGAGCAGGGACAGCGCCGACTTCCTAATAACACAAAAGCATAATAAGAAAACTACGCGGAAAGAAAGAAAGCGGTAGAGGAAACAAATAAGTACCTGGGTGCTTAAAGGAATCAAAGGAATTCCGGAAGGGATCGTATTAGCTGTCGCCTCCGAAGAAATGACAGTCTGGGAAGAAGCGAGATGCGTAACGCTCGCTTTCCTAGCCCTCTTCTTCTTCACAGCACGAGTTCGTGGAGGCGGCGCTTGGGCAGTGTCTAGAGTAGCAGCGGTAACCTCCCTTTCAACAGCGGTAGCAGCTGCGACAGCTTCGGCCTCAGCTTTCGCCTTTTTCCTTTGCTCCCGTTTCCTCTTCCTTCGAAAGTACTCAGGCTCCCAACCAGGTGGAGGCACTGTACAGTTACAAAATGTTAGCGTTAGTACTTCCCGGCAGCGTAAAGGAAAAAGGCCAAACACTCACCCTTTTTGCATTTCTTCATATCCAACCCGTTAGCCACTTTACGGGCGTCAACACTAAAGTCCAGTTGAAGCAGCGTCTTCAACCAACCATCTTCTGGGTCAGAGAGGGGTTTCCTGCTACCCCAAGCCCCATCTTTAATTTCTTCATTAAAGACGGCCCTCCATAAAGGCTCAAGCAGGTCAACAATGAAAAATCCCTCCTTCCAGCCAGGAACGGAGGATTCAATGCCCATGAGTTTCCAAGTAAAGGGCTTCAACGAGCTATCTTCATAACAGGGAGATATCGATATCACCCCTTTACGAGAGTACAGCTGGAAAATACTATGAAGTAACGCTAAAGAGGGGGATTCAATCCCTTTGAATCGGCACAATGCTGCAAAGGCACTAACAACGCAAATCACGTTAGGGCTCAACTGAGTCGGAGCCAAGTCGGAATCAACCAACAACAGTTTCACGAGCGGATCAAGGGGAAGTCGAAACCCATAATCAAACAATTTAGCATACAGCATTCTACTATTACCAGGTAAAAGATTGTTCAAGCGGAGCGATTCAGAAGCAACATGCACGGGATAATCCTTAGGGAACCGAACACTAAACTCGGCCAATTTGCGATGAATTAAAGGCAGAGTATAGAGAGAAGTGGGCGTATTATCAATTTTTTCTTCCCCAACAGACCTTTGAGGATCTCCTTCCTCAGCAGATTTCTTAGAACGAGTCTTATCCATGACCAACAAAAAGAAGAAAGAAAGAGAAAGAAAGGGCGTGTGTACCTTCGCAAAAGAAAACACCAGGAGTCCCAGACCAGAAAAGAAGGAGCGGGGCGGGTTATTTTCCAGAAAGTAACAACGGACGAGAAAGGAGATAGGGAAAAAATTATATACAACCCTGAGAGGGTAAAAAGGCACGACTAGTTAACAACTGACACATGGCAAAGCGGCGTGACAAAGAGCGTGGCACGCGCGAGAAGGCGTAAGTTTTAAAACGATGATGAAACGCTTCAGCACTCGCATCTCCCTAGAAGGCGCTTGCTTCAAGCGCCTCCCCGTGAGAAGGACACGTGTCTTTCCTCATCATTACTCTTTAAATCGCATTAATTAGGGACTTGCAGCATTTAATGACCTAAAAAGTAGTGCTAGCCTCACCGTGCGACCTCACAAAACGGCACGATAGTACAAAGAGGCTAAGGAAGAGTGAGTAATAGAAACAATACAATGAACCAAACGGTGCGATAAAGGTTGCATGGCGTCAGCATTATTACAGAAAGAACGATGTCAAATGATTTCCAGGGAAGAATAAAAGAAATACAGATAGCGAATGGTATAATGGTCAAGGGGGAGATTCAAGAATTTGTTGCGGCACTTGAGCCACCACTCGGGGGAAAATGTTGTGCACCCTCACCACCGTTGTCGTCAGTCCTTTCTCCCTCCGGGGCGGACGAGCCATTCCTATTTTTGCTAACCTCGTCCATCACGGCAGAAACATAGTCAGCAACTTGGGTCGGATCAGAAGAGTCACCCTTAAAGCGGGCTGCGAATCCAGCGGTGAAGGCTTCCAAGACCTTCTTTTTCCACCACTCCATTTTCAACGATGTCCTGGAAAACTCCTCGTCTCGAGCTAGCATCTCTTCTCGAAGAAGGAGATTTTTCTTCTTTTCCAACGCCAACTCTGCCTCCAGAACTTCAACCTTTGCTTTCCCTATGGATCTCTCTCTACTTAGCTCCTTCCATGACTCTTCATAGAGACGTGTTAGCAACCTTACTTGGTCCGCCGTTCGGTCAAGCTGCACCTTTTGAGCGCATATCGCGCTAGAAAAGTTTCAATTCATGGTCATGAACTTCGAACAGATAGTTCAGATGGCTGAAGAGATCCAGAGAGTCATTCATAATATGCCGGTGGCGGGCCTTCGGAGAAAGCTGAAGAAATTTCTCTCTCTTCGCGGGAACTCATCATTTCCCCTATCAAGGGTGCGGTAAACTCATCTCTAGAAAAAGGATTGGACACCCCGACAACGCGGAGACCGTCAAAATAGAACCCTGTCAAGTTCATACGATAGTTCAGGGTCCCGTTAGGGCCGCCATAGGAAAGATTGATTGTTGGACTTGAAGAAGAACCCTCGGCAATCACATTCAAGATAAGAGTGAAGAAAAATTGCGGAAGGGCTTTAGGCAGCAACTCAGCAACTGAATCCGCAGCGGAAGACGTGACCACTACATCGGGAATACAGTGAGAAATTGGAGAATCAGGAGCGATAGCTGTAGGAGGAAAGCCTGTCACTAGTGGGGTACCTGCCTCAGTAGAACGGGTGGCAGCCGACGCCTCAGTAATCTTCACCGACTGAGAAGTACATGCCTTGGATGAAACGACAGGTATGGAAGCAGCCGCCGCACTAACAGAAGAAACTCCGATAGCCCGTCTACTCGTGTTTGTTCGAAGCTTTTTTCAGTGAGAGGAAGAACCATGGCGGAGGTCTGGTTTAACATCCATATCCTCGTCGTCACTATCAAATACCCTTGTTATGGGTCGGCTTGAGTCTGTTCTCCCACGACGATCTGGTAGCCAATTCTTGATGAAACGAGAAGCTCAGACAGAGCCCCTGAGCCTTCGCCCTCCCCGAGCAACTATCTTGGTCCTTCCCCTCTGGGTCCGAGGCCTTTGGCGAGTAGAGCCTTTGCCAGGGGGAGAGGCTGGTAAAGTTTGGAGTGGCGTTACATTCAAAGGAGCGTTAGCATTACCAGATGATCGACCGTCAGTGTCTCCTGAAAAAGAAACGTGTTAGGACAACGAACGAATGCAAAGAAAATGCGAGAAAAGGCAGACTCACCCATAACGCACTCCTCCAGAGGCTTGAACAAAGAAAATTCGCGGATACGATAGCAGGTATCCATGTCCAACAAGGCGTTAGCCTGCTCTAGCTCAGTTCTGGTCAGTACCGCGGGATTTGTCCAAATGGGGCCTATGAGCTCCTAGTTAAAGTTAATGCGCCACAAACGGGACGGTAGCTCAAGAACGAAGAAACTACTTTTCCAGTCAGCCACACCCCTCTCAAAGCCGCGGAACCGCTGCCAGAACGACTGCACGAACGCGTCATCCCATCGAGGAGTGATGTCGATTAAACAATTGTGACAATTCATACTAAAGAATTTGCGAAATAAATTGAGGGATGGGGTGAGAATGTTCTTCAACTCGCAAGCGCGAAGAAAGGCATAAACCCCACACCAGGAAGAAGGAGTTATCTGGGCAGGATTAAGGTTGTGCTCCCGCAGCAGCGTTAGTATTGAATCATGGACGGGAAAGCGAAAACCATAGAGGAACATCTTAAAGTAAAGTAGCCTACAGAAACCCCACGCATGATTATAAAGCCGCATGTAGCTTTCAGGAACAAAGGGCTCATATCCGCGGGGGAAAGGTAATACCGTGTTCCTCCAGTTCGGCCCTTAGAACCATATCGCACGTAAAAATATTGGGTGATTGTGCGACCTCTGGATCCACGGGTCTCCAGAGAACCTGGCGAGGCCTATTCCTAACCATAATAAATCAGGAAATAGGAAATCTGAAAGGATTGAAGTGGTACCTTAAAAGGGAAGATTTATGGGTGACTCGGCGGATGACGGCGGGCGACCAGGAAGTTTTTCTGAGAAAAAGACGAAGGAAGATGAAAGAGAAAATTTGAAGCAGGGGTAAAAGGTGTTGGAAAGAGAAAATGGTCCCTTCTTAAAGGGTCAAATGCCCCCGCATTAGTTGAACTACCAACCATGCTGAGACGCGTGTAAAAAGAAGGTGGCCACGTGGAAACATATTAAAAGAATCTAAAAAGAGAAGTTATTCGTCGCATGGCGACAAAGTTGACACAGTCAAATAATCGCGAAACGGTTCCCTCAGCAAGGCTAACCCCTCGCGTTAGCTATCCACAAGACCAACACGCTGACGGGAAGATAATGACAAAGAGAAAAAGATAGAAAGCATCACTTTATTCATAAGAT
The DNA here is from genome assembly GCA_963691705.1 of Viola odorata. Taxonomy (NCBI): domain Eukaryota; kingdom Viridiplantae; phylum Streptophyta; class Magnoliopsida; order Malpighiales; family Violaceae; genus Viola; species Viola odorata. Next base: position 18,909,018 of record OY829540.1, on the reverse strand, counting down.
GCCAAAAGGCATATACAGTATGCCTAACATAAGGGCACTAATCCTCATCGGGCCAGTAGATGTCATAGTGATAAACCTCGTCGTCACCCAGGAACGACATCTTCTCGTTAGCGGGTGGAAAGGGCTCATCCACTCCCCTCTCTGAGCCGAGCCCTGACGGTCCTGACCTTTCCTTGGTAAATGACACTACCGTTCCAGCACCAGCATCGATGGAGGAAATTTTCTCCAGCGAACAATTAGACAAAGGAAAGCGTTTGCTACCCTCCTGAGTAGCAGAGCCAAAAGAATCAAAAGGCGCGATAGACACCTTGGAGGCCTTGAGGGATATCCCCACCCTGCTGGTGGATGATGACAATGATGCCGGGTCTCGGGCTTGAAGGCTTGCCGATGTGCCTTCTTTTTATTTCTCCTTTATTTGTATTATGTTTGCGGATGTATGTCTAGGCCATTAGGCCGTAAATAAACTTTTCCCGTTATTGAGCTTGCGATTTCCTTCCTTTTTTAAGGCGTTAGCCCTTGCTTCGGATGAGGGTTGTGTCAGCCCAACTGAAAATGAGTCTGCCATTGGCCAAACTTCTGCAGCATTTATTCTTCTTTTTCTGCCAGGTGGTGACGGTTGCTCTAGTGAACCGTTCTGTACTAATCATGTGCCACCTCTTTAGCATTTACTGATTGGGAGGTTTTTCGGTGCTTTTTGATCATCGAGAAATCCTAACAGGCGTGATCAAAGAATTTGATTTTTCCATTATGGTTGATCTTCTCGAGATGCATTAAATTATTCTTCTCTCATCTGTGGAGTCCCTGAAGAGTCTTACCATTTTAACTATTTATGGGGAGTTCTTCTCCCTTTTCCTGTTCATCTTCTTCTTTGAATTTTACTGCTGCTACTGCTTTTTGTCTTTCATGGTTGATTCATATGACCAGGTCTCTGATGAGCGAGAATCTCGTCCGACACCTCCGACTACACCGGATTCTGACAATCCTTCTTCACCGCCGGGCCAGAAGAGGCGATTGCCCCGCCGTGGAGGTTGGAAGAGATCAAAAAAGAGAGCACATTCTGAAACTACTGGCTGGTTTTCTTCTTTTTCAGCCCCTCCATCTCGTGAGGGCAAAGAATTATTTCCTCCTGTTGACTGGTTTGAAGAGGAGGTCCCTCCAGGCGATACCGTCGCAAAGACGGCATCCTCTGCTGCAAAGGAGGGATCCAAACCGTTAATGCCGAGTCCAGAGCGAAAGGCTAACAAATCCCCTTCTTTCACTGATGAGGAGCTTCCGCCCTCAGATGAGGAATATTGCTACTGGTCCTCTTACTGGTTTGATGATGATTGATTCTGCCCTATGTAACCCTTTATAGATGTCGTATGGCTCATTATTAAATGAAATGCTGCTTTGCTTTTTTAGTCTTGCATGCTTGGGCGTTAGCTCCTCTTTGGATATCTATCGCTAAGAAACTAACTGTTGCTTCGATGTAACCGCTTGCAACTGATTGTCAGTAACTACCTCCTCCAGAAGATATAAATGCTTGGACATAAATATCCTTCTGAGGTCTTTTACACATGTCACTTTTGCCTTGGGGCGCGTCCCATTTTTACAGGCTGTTCAGTTTTCAAACTCAGCCTTTAAAAGGGAGCAACTGCTCACTTTTAATACTCTTTGCTTGCGCTTCAAAATTTTGTCCCTTTCTCTCTAGATTTTTGCTTCAAAGGAAGTCACGACCACCGTTCGCCGGCGCCGACGGTTTTGTCCACCGCCTTCTACTCAAGGTATTTCACTTCTTTCTTCTCCGATTTTCTTCTTGCCAATTCATTATGAGTACATCTAGGATACCCAAGGATTCTCAGTGGCCTCTGGCCACAAAAAGGTCTTTGAGGAGTCTCCAGCGGCCCATAGATTTAGAAATTGAAAGAACGCCTAGTATTTTTGTTGATCAGGCGGTATTGGAGGCAGAGTTGGAGGAAAAAGGTATCTTTTTCCCCCCTAGTTACTCCGTTAGAATTCCTGATGCCGGTCATCGGCTTCATGACCCTCTATCGGGGGGCGATAGGATGGTATATTTTAGCATGTTCCTCTATGGCTTTCGCTTTCCCATTCACGAAGTGGTGAAGGGATTATTAGTTTGATATGACATCAACCCGGCTCAGATTATGCCCTCTTCCTGGTGCGGGATTCATGCCTTCATTCGTACTTGCGAGTTGCGGGGTATCCTTGTCCCGTCTGTCAATTTATTCCACAAGTTCTTTAGTTTTAGGTGCCACAACTGTGTAGTAGATATCACCCCAAGGTGGAATGATGTGCTAGTGTAGTCATTCTGGCAGAGATTCCAGGGTTTCGAAGAGATTGTGGCCGATTGGAAGAGCGGTTTCTTCATCGTGAAGTTACCTTTCCGACCTTGGCCTAGGGGCTTCAATCAGTGTCTTGATGACTCCATTTGGACAAACCCGTCAACAGTGTCCAAGGAAGAACTTCGACAAACGAACATGCTGTTAGAGTTGAGCTCGTCCTTTCGCATTCGAGAGTTTGCCTTATACAGGCTTATAGAGAAGTGTACTATAAGTAAGTCTCTTTTCCCTCGTTATCGCTTCAGCTTATTCACTGTTCTGATATGCCTTGCTGGCAGGTGATGCTGGAAATCAACCATCGCGCGACGTTTCCCTGAACGTGAGGCCGCTTCAATCACTGCCGCCATCTCCTCCGCCTGAGAGTTCCAGTCACCCTACCGTTCCACCAAAAAGAAAGAGATTCAAGGCTGTCGCCAGGCGTGGTATCTTTGACCGTACCTCCCGCTTTCTCGAGAACTGGTTACCCATTCAGAAAGGAGTGACTCTGAATCGTCCTAAGACTGAAGTAACCGACAGCGGCAGCGAGGACATGGATACCGATTCTAGGCTTCGCCATGCTTCCGCGGCTCAGCAGAAGAAGCTGGGAATGGGAAATAGCAACCCAATCGCTGAGGCTGCCTCGAAGGAGGTAACGAAACTCCTGCTACTGAGGCTAATTCTTTTGGTGGTGCGAGTACTTCCAAAGTGGTGGCAGCAGCTGAGACGTCAGCCGACGCTCCTCTTGAGACTTCCGAGATTCCGCCAGAGATCAACCTTCCTCCTCCAACTGCCACTCCTGACTCTCCTATCTCTTCCTTCATTCCTGATGTTACTGCGCCGAATCCTGAACTTGCCGCTACTCCTGACCTTCTACCAAAGAACCTTCCGCCATTATTCTGCACCTCTATCTCAAGAGTCGGTGGTTCCGCTGAAAATCGCTCTCCTCCCTTCATCATCGATCTGTCCTCTCAAGGTCCTCAAGGAGTCGCCTCCTATCGCCTGGATCTGTCTACCTTTGGCACCAGCGGACTCCGTGCACTGGGAATATCGGACCCGCTATCGCGAAGCGAGCCGGTGGGCTCTATTGTAGGTGCGATATTTGGCTCTCCTGAAGATAGGGAGGAAATATCAGAGCTTCCTCTGGAGGTTCATCACGAACGCGCTTTGAATGACGTGCTGGCTAGCTTTTGCATGCTGAATTACTTTCTCGATATCCATGGTGATAAAGTTCGAGGTTCCCCCGCTAAGGTGGCGGAGTTGACGCAGCTCCAGAACGACACCCAAGCAGAGCTTAACGACTGTCGTGCTGAATTATCCAGAGAGAAGTCGATAGGGAAGGCCAAGATAGAGCTTCTGGAGGCAGAACTGGTGGCTGCCGAGGAGATATCGGCCCGCGACGTGAAGCTAGCGAAGGTGCCTAATGAGATATCGCGCTGGAAGGACAAGGCGATACAAGCCCTTGCAGTCGGATTCCCAGATTATTACCGCAGCGAGGATTTCGATCCTGCCAAGATAGCTGATTACGCCTTCGAGAGGTTGAAGGATATAGATGTCGGGGGCAACAAAGGAGTTCTTCCGTGATGGGCCTAAGGCAATGCTTGAAAGTGTTTACTTTTCTTCCAATCATTAGTTTCGTTTGGCTTGTAATAATTGATAATGCTTGGATAATAACGACTATCATTCAGATAACAATTAATTTGCATTTCGGCGTTATCTTGTTGATTACGTCATCGTGCTTGACCTCTTTTGATAAAGTGATTCTGCTTTTTCGGAGCATTTAATGCTTAGGATCCCCTCATTAATATGAGCGAGGGATCAGGATGGTTCAGAGACACGTGTCTACTCATCAAGATGCTAGGGCTAGCGTGATTTGATAGGATCAAAGCGTCTTCTCGCCTTTCTAGGGTTGTACTCATTGCTCACGCCTGTCACACGCGTGGCAACTGTTCCAATAGTCATTTTTCTCAGCCTCTTAGGGTTATAAAACCCAACACTTTATTTCTTTTTTCCACTTTCGATAATCTGTTTCTCTGCATCTTATCGAATCGTCTTGTGCTTCTGGTTTTCGTCTCCTTGGTACTTCGATTTTCTTCCCAAAAAAGGTACTTCTTTATTCCCTTTGCTATCTTCTTCATCTTTTTATTTTCTTTTTCCACCATGTCCAAAAGAAAAACTCGTGCTTCTGGGTCTAAATCAATTGATGAAGAAAAATTAGAGACCATAGCCAGTACTATTACTTCTTCTACCATTCTCGATAAACATTTGTCCGATCACGGTGCCAAAATCCCGGAGGGCTTCGAGGTTTCTGTCGCCCCTGCGTCTTTACGCCTAAACAGCATTCTGACCGGCAGACGCAGAATCTTGTACGCCTAGATGTTCCGCTACGGTTTTCGGTTTCCTGTGGACCCTTTTATCCAAGAGTTGCTCATTTCTCTGGATCTGAGCCCTGTTCAACTGGCTCCCAATGCCTACTGCGGCGTTTGTGCTTTCCTAGAACTCTGCAAGTAGAAGGGAATTACATCTCCTTCCCTTGCATTGCTAAAGTCTTTATTTCGGATGTACAATCGTCGGGGTGTGATAGCGATATCACCCCGTTATGACGACGATTCGCTCAAGAACTTCACCTGGAAACTCCTCCATTTAGAGTCTTCCATCGATAAATGGAAAGAGCAGTTTTTTGTTATCGAGACTCCCGAGGTTCCGGATCCGTGGTGGCGTTCTGGTTTCAACCAGGGCGTCAAGGATAGCGCTTGGCGTCGGGAGGCTCTTAATGAGAGAGAACAAGGCTGGTTTAATAAGTTACTCAAATTGGAAATTAGCGTTCGCACCCGCCTTCTGGCCTGCGGGACCGATATCCAAGCCTGCATTAGACGTGAGTATCGCGTCATTTTTTGGTTTTCGGCATCAGTACTAACGCTAACGCTGTCTTGTGCTCTTGCAGCGACTGATCCCAAGTACGTTCCCGAGAGTGTCAGGAGGCGCTTGAGGAGGCTACGACAAAGAGTGGTGGTTGAGCCAACAATCACGGCCGCTGATATCGCCACTACTTCAGTTGTTCCACCTGTTACCGTTTCAGTTCCTCCCCACACGTCTTCTGCTTCAGTGGACGAGGAAACCGACACCATTCCTGTTGGTATTCCTGTCATATCCATTGCTGCCCTTCCTGTACAGCCAGTCGCTCGCAAGGCTTCCGCAAAAGGAAAGAAGAAAAAGAGGACAAGAAGCGTTGCCACCCTCCAGCCACCAATTCCACCTTCTTTGGACGCGGCTGGGTCTTCGGAAGCACCTACCGTTGAGACGGTAAGTGCAACTGCTACCCGATACCTCTTGTACTATTTTCCAATCCCTTTCTGTATTTTCTTTTATTTTTTATTGTTTTTCTTCATAGGATACTTCTGGTGCCTCCACTCCTTTACTATCGCGAGGCAATATGGACTTGAGGCGTATCCTGACTCAGCCAAGGAAGAGGCAGAGGTCCAATGGAGCAGGCACGAGCTGGTCCTCTAGTCAAGCTGATGTCGGGGAGGGGCCTCAAATCGCTCTTGACTCTTTAGCGCCTCCCCCGGGACAAACCGCCAGCATCTTTGAGAACGTGGCCATGCTTGGGCCTTTTGAGACTTCTCCGCCCTCGTTTGGTTCAGAAATGCCTCACTTTTCCTCTAATGTGGTCTACAATGACGAGCTGTCAGGTTTTTCCTCCTATCAGCCTCATGAAACACTCGGGCCCCAGGGAGGTTCCACTTCTAACCAGCCTCCCTCTCCTCCCGCCGTAGTCTTTGTTCCTTCCGATGCTTCCGCGCTTAAGCGCTTTAGTGAGGGGACGATAGTGTCCAATCTTCTGGCCGACATAAGCTCATATAACGCCACTAGGCCTATCACTCATCAAGTGGATATGACTATGCTGCGTAGCGTAGGAATCGCGGCCATGGGGGGTGATAACTCGGTTGTCACCGCTTCGTTTTTGGCTGCCCACATGCTAATGTCTCCTGAGGAACGAAGCACTTGTGCTGCTGAGGGAGACGGAGAGCAAGCTGACCTATTGTACTCTAACCTTTTCACTGGTTTCCTTCGATTTCATCAGTATACCGAGCGCATGTCGCAAAAGGCGGCTGGTCTTGCTGCTTCCGCAGCCAGGCTTTCACAGGAGCAAGAGGATAAATAGAGGGTGCTGGAAGAGTGAGACAGGTGCATAAAGGCCCTGGAGGCAGCTAAAGAGGAAGCTAGGGAGGCGAAGGAATAGTTGGCCGCTTCTAACGCCACTCTGTCGGTTGAGCGGTCAAAGAGTATCACCCTCGAAAGAGAGAAAATAGCCCTGGCAGAAGAGAGGGCAGCCTTGGCGGGAGAGAAAATGGCACTTGAAGAGGAGACAGTCATCAAGTGTCGGTGGTATGTTGAAAAGACGACTTCCATCATGGTTGACTGCTTTGTGGAGATTCACGGAGAAGAATTTTACGAAGGTGGCGCTGTTTCTAATGCCTTTTTGAAGAATTCTTCTGATCTTAATGACGAGGGCTTTCGCTTGGCCAGATCGAAAGGTTACCCAGAGCGGGGAATTTCAGAGGACCAGTTGTAGCTAGGGTATCATCACTCCTTCTTTTTTGTGAGGATTGAGCGTTGTCCTTTTTTGCTTATCTTTTGTATATTTTTGTGACCCTTCATGGGTATTTGAACAATGACGCTTCTATGATGCTAACCTTCGCTACTGCTGTTTTCCTTTTCTATACTTCTTTTTCTCTGAATTTCTCGTAGCGCGGCCATCGGACTCTTATCATCCTGGTTATGCCAACGGGCTTTATCGGGTTCAACTTAACCACTGCTCGGCCCTGTCAGAGAGGACATTCCTGAAAAAGAAGCATTCTTCCTTCTCCCCTAGATTAAAAGAGATAACGGACAGGGTCTTTAGGCCCTATTCCTCAAATCATGTCGAAATCGGCGCGATTGGCTTCACGTCCATTTTGCTGACGAGTTGTGCAATCTTTCTATCGCCTTGAGTGTCACGATCTCCATCAGTCAAAGATATCCTGCACACTCTCGATTAATATTTGTTAGTAAGAGATATGCGATAACAGACACAAGTTTCCCGTAGGAGCCAATCCGCCGCCATTCTAGGGTATAGGTGTCACTCATTATCGCTTTCTCAACCAGCTCACTTCACCAGGGATTCTGCGTCTAGTTACTCGCTAGGATTTCGTGATTCTTCGCATTTCTATGTTACCACAATCGGCCGGAAAGTGCCTCTTCCTAGTGAGTCGTCTGATTAGGACAGGCCGTCACAAGGTTAGGATTTTTCACTTTCAGCATTGACCTCACATCCTAGAATTGTGCCCTCACTTAGTGAGCCGTCTATATTAGCCCGGTCATAAGGTTAGGATTTTCACTTCCAAGATGGAGTTACTATCTCCCTGAGGTATGCCTTTCCTTAACGAGCCGTCTGCACGAGAATGGTTGGTATAAGGGTCGGGCTTTTACCTCCAGAGATACCGGGGCGTGCCTCATCTTAGTGAGTCGTCTGATCAGGACCGACCATCACAAGGTTAGGACTTTTCACTCCCGGGGGTGTCGGGACGTGCCTCGTCTTATGGCCCACTCGTGGCTACCACAAGGATAGGACTTTTCACTCCCAACGATAAATATTAGGTGTGCTAGGGCGTGCCCTCACTTAGTGATTCATCTGATCAGGACCGACCATCACAAGGATAGGACTTTTCACTCCTGGCTACCTCTTTTTATTTTTCTTTCATCGTCTGGACACACACACGCAGCCGCAAAACACAAGAAAGCTCATTATTCGAGCGTTAGCATAGGTTAGGACTGGCATTAGTAAAGGGTGCAGAGATAAATCAAAGTCTGGCATGATATAATTTCAAACGAGCGATATTCCAGGAGTTAGGTAAGGGGGTACCGTCGAGTGTCTCCAGATGATACGCTCCTCTCCCAACAATACGGGTAACGCAGTATGACCCTTCCCAATTCGAGTTGAGCTTCCCCCGGCGTTGACCAGTTGCTCGCTGATCCCTGAGTACCAGGTCACCTTCTTTCAATAGCCGCTCTCTAACGTGCCTATTGTGATAACACGCCATCTTTTGCTTATAGTGCGTCATTTTCAGAAGAGCTTCCTCCTGTAACTTGGGCAGTGCGTCAAGATTCGCACGCAGCCTTTCCTCATTCAGCTCTTCTCTGAAGTAGGCCACTCGTAGGCTCATGGTACCAATTTCCACGAGCGTGACGGCCTCAGTACCGAAAGCCAGTGTGAAGGGTGTCTCTCCTGTGTTGGTTTTCATGGTCATGCGGTACGCCCATATCACATACAGCAATTCATCTGCTCACTTCTTTTTAGATCCCTCTAGGTTCTTCTTAACACCATTAAGGATGGCTCAGTTTGTCACCTCAGCTTGACCATTGGTCTGCGGATGAGCCATGGAAGAGAATCTTTGCTCGATTCCAAACTCAACACATTGGTCTCTAAAGAATTGGCTGGTGAATTGCGTTCCGTTATCGCTGACTAGCACGCGGGGAACTCCGAAACGCATGATAACCTGGTGTTTGAAGAAACGCTAGATTTTTTATGTCGTGATGTTGGCAATCACCTCAGCTTTCGCCCATTTGGTAAAGTAATCTACCGCCACGACCACAAACTTTAACTGAGACCTCGCCTTTGCAAACGGTCCAAGGATGTCAATTCCCCATTTCGCGAAAGGGCAAGGAGCAATGAGGTCATGAATTTTTGTGGCGGGTTGCCGGGGAATCTTGGAGAATTCCTGACACTTCTGGCAGGTGCGCACGTAATCGTGGCAGTCTTTCCGGATAGTTAGCCAGTAGAACCCCGATCTAAAGACCTGCGCAGCCAGGGTTCCGCCAGATGCATGCATGCCGCAAATTCCTTCGTGGATTTCGCGGAGGGTGTAAAGGCCCTCTTGTTCCGTGATGAATCTGGCAGCCGGATGAGAGAAACACCTCCGCATTAGTTCCCCGTTAAAATACGTGCACCGCGCCACTTACTTTAGCACTTTCTTCTTCTCAGCGTTATCCGCTGGTAGCTCATCATGTTTCAAGTATTTTATAACGGGAATTCTCCAGTCATTTTCACTTTCCTCTACACAGAGCGTCGCCTGTTCTTCCATAAAGGAAGGTACGAGTATCTCTCGGTAGTACACTCCTTTAGGTATGGACGCTTCCGGGTTGGCCGCGAGTTTGGCAAGGTTATCCGCTTCAGCGTTATCCTCTCTAGGAATGTGCTCGAAGCTGACTTGTATGCCATTTTTCTTTATTTCTATCAGCTCGCGCTTTACCTTGGCAAGATATTGCACCATGATGGGCTCCCTAGCCTGAGAATGTCCCAAAACCTGGTCTATTATCAACTTGGAATCTCCACAGACTTTCAGCCGTAGGTCTCCCAGCCTCCCAGAATCATGTACACCTTTTATGGAGACACTTTTCCCTATCCTGAGCCCGGCTAACAGCGCTTCATATTCTGCGGCGTTATTAGATAACGGCTGCAGGATTCGGATGGCATATCGCACGTGGATGCCGTGACGCCCACTCATGAAGATTCCGGCCCTGGCAAGTTCTTGATTCTTGGCGCCATCTACGTGGATGACCCACAGGTCGGTATAGGTTTCAGGGAAGGGGAGATCCAACTCTTCTTTTTCCTTTTCAGTCAACTCCGTCATTGTATCTGGCGTAAAGGTGCATTCCGCGATAAAGTCTGCCAGAATTTGAGCCTTCACAGTCGGTCGGGATCTATAGTGCAAACCATATTGTTCAAGCTCAATAGCCCAAATCAGCATTCTCCCTGAGGATTCGGGCTTCCGAAATATCCTTCTTAAAGGTTGGTCCGTTAGCACGATGACGGTATGAGCTTGAAAATATCGACTCATTTTCCTCGTGGCTTGTATTAACGCGAACGCTATTTTTTCAATACGGACATACCTCAACTCGGAATCTTTCAAGATATGACTTACAAAGCATACAGGGCGATGTGCATGATTGTCATCTCGCACAAGGACCGCACTGACCACTTCGTCAGCGACCCCAAGGTATAAATATAGAATATCACCAGGCTCTGGTCTGGTTAGCACCAAATCGGACGACAGATAGGCCTTCAGGCCTGTAAACGCCTTTTCGCATTTAGTTGTCCATCTGAAGACGGCTTTCTTGCGTATAATTTTGAAAAAAGGGAGACACTTCTCGCCTTGCTTAGATATAAACCGTCCCAAAGTGATAACACGCCCCGTTAACGTCTGTATTTCCTTCACAGTTCGAGGAGATACCATATCTTGGATGGCTTTAAACTTTGACGGGTTGGGTTGAATACCCTTTTGACTGACCACGTAGCCCAAAAATTTACCCGTTTGAAAGGCAAACATACACTTCTAGGGATTCAGTTTCATTTGATATCGCTTCATTACTTCGAAGACTTTCGCCAGGTCAGACAGATGGTCTTCGAAACTCCGACTTTTGACCAGTATGTCATCGACATACGCCTCTACATTTCGCCCGATCTGTTTCTCAAAGACTTGGTTTGCCATTCACTAAAAGGTAGCTCCAGCGTTTTTCAACCCAAAAGGCATCGTCGTGTAGCAATAAGTGGCCTTTGGAGTGATGAAAGCAGTTTTCTCTTCATCCTCCCTAGCCATGGGAATTTGATGGTACCCTGAGTTGGCATCTAGCGAGCTCAAGTAGGCATACCCGGCAGCCTGATCAACTAGTTGATCAATTCGAGGAAGTGGGTAACAATCTTTGGGGCAAGCATCGTTCAAATCTGTGAAGTCGATGCATATGCACCACTCTCCGCTGGGCTTGGGAACTAGGACAGGGTTAGCCAACCAAGTAGGGTATTGCACTTCTCGAATAAAGCCAGCGTCAAGAAGTTTTGCTACTTCTTTGTCAACAGCAACCGCCTTTTCAGTGGAGAAAGCACGTCGTTTCTGCTGAACTGGTCTCGCGTCAAGGTTGACATTAAGTCGATGCTCTGCTACCTCCAACGAGATTCCAGGCATGTCGAAGGGTTTCCATGCAAACTCCCATTTGCATTTATTTAATAGCTGGGCTAACTGGAAGTTTTCCTCCGGGCTGAGGTTGTCGCTTACCAGGAATTCAGCCCGATCTATCCCGTTAACAGAGACATGAGTCATTCTGTCCACGGGCTGGGTGCGTTTCTCATCATTTTTTTCGTAGGGATCAACTGTCACACACACATACCTATCACAACTCTTCTAAGTCATAAGCAGGTAGCATTCAGCTGCTAACTTTTGATTACCCCGGATTGAAACCACACCATCCCAGGAAGGGTATTTTGACCTCAGATATTTCTGCGATATTGCCGCTCAGAAGCGGTTGAGGAACGGCCGCCCCAATATGGCGTTATAAGGCAGATTTAGATCCACCACCAAGAATAAAAGCTCTTCTGACCATTTGGAGGTATCTTCCTAGAAATACACATGCAAGGTGGTCACTCCAGTCACTGGGATGGGGACTCCGTCTACTCCGATGATGGGTTTTTTGCAGGGCATAAGCTCGTTGTCAGGACGCTTCATGAGGTTGTAAGCTTCTAGTGAAAACAAGTTTACAGCGCTTCCGTTGTCAACTAGAGTCCTTCTAACTCCATGGCTAGCGATAATGGGCATAACTACTAACGCATCATTATGTGGATATACCACGCCTTACTCATACTCTTCAAAAAAAGATAATATCATACGATCCAGGGCGCTTATCGCTTCACTCTTGATTGGCATGCCCGCTCGCTTCCGCTTATCCCCCGATGAGGGTGTCAGCTGTGCGGACTCATCCAGATAAGGTGTCCCTCCCGCAATAATGTTGATGATGGGCATATCTTTGTCGTCAACCGTGAGTGTTTCCCTATTCCTTCCTGCAAGTCCAGAGTCGTTACTTAGGGTACGGGAAGGTGTCAGTCTGTCATCGGCTACCCTATTTATCGGGTTACTTTTAGCCTCTTCTCGGGTTTTGACGGCGAATTCTCCCAGATAACCTTCTTCAAGCAGGGGCTCTATCGCCAATTTGAGCTCTCTACACACCTCCGTAGAGTGTCCCTTAGCTTTGTGAAATTTACAGTAAGCGTTTTCTCTTCTTCCCAAGGTTACCCCCGGTCTCACAGGGGCTGGATAACGGATGGGCGGGTTCCGCTGTTCCGCTATTGCTAGTATTTATGCTCTGGGCAAGATGAGGGAAGGCAGGTATGAGTCATACACTCGTCCCTTAGAGGGATCTCCCTGCCACTGTGCTGAGGAGTCACCAGACTTTCCCTTTGAGGAGTTACCCCTTCTCCGGTTAGAGGTCCTGGGAATGTGATCCTTTCACTGAGCGTAATCATCGATGAACCGATCTTCAGAAGTGGTTGGAATAGGAGTGTTATGGACTGGGGGCACGGCTGGCGGCATATTCCGAATCATGTCCCTATTTTCTTCTTCTTTCATCCTCGCATAGTTGTGGGCTTTCACCCTTAACGCATCTAAGGTTGCGGGTGGGTCAACCATTAAAGCTTCTCTAAGCTTTCCATAACAGCAGTTTCATTTTAAGGCTTCGATGGCGAAATCAACCGTTACACCTGGCGTGTTGAAATAATGGAGGAAACTCCTCAAGGAATCCTAAGGTTTTCTGTGTAGGTCAAATAGGGCAGTAGCAGACTTCCTGATAGGGACTGCGGTACTGAATCAACTCCTGAATTTAGATTCCAGCTGCGAGAAGCTGTCAATAGAACCACCTGGAAGACCTTCGAACCATAAGCGCCCAACCCCCGACAGGGTCATCACAAATATCTGACACAAGGCAGCATCATTGTGGGTCTGGAATTGCACAAAGTCCTTCACTTTATTGAGGTGAGAAATGGGATCTCTAGTGCCGTCATAGGATTCTGAGGGGAGCTTCACATGTCGACTGACTCTGTGACGCCTTATGCGCAGGCTAAAGGGGTGACCATAAGTATCATCAAGAATCTCACGCGCATACCGAGGTGGGGATACCTCCAAATGACGCCTGCGATCTCGCAGATTTCTATCATGATGTCGCCTTGGAGAGGGGTTGCGACTCCTCGGCGAGCGAGTTCGATGCCTCCTACTGCTGGACCTTTCACTCCCTCCAGGAGACATATCTCTATCGTTTTCATCCCTCCTACCATCCCAACGACCTCTATCCTCGTCACACCATTGTCGTCCCTCTAAAGGGATAGGAAGTAAAGGCGCTTGAGGCATGTACGGCTCCACTGTCCTTTGAGCAAATTGTACAAGACTGACGGGCGCATTCAGCGCAGGCAACGTCAGAGGGGCGCTTGCCTGCAACGGGGATGACAACGACCGTTCTGCGATGATAGGTGGAGTAAAAAAAACTAGGATGGGACGCGCCTGATCCATAAGCGATAGGTGTGAATCTAGTAGGCAATTCCGTTAAATGGTCCAACTAGGCACGAAGGGCTGAAATCGAGCTCGCAAAGGGGTTATTCGCGCTGTCTATCATGGATCCCCTTGTCTGGGGAGTAAAATGACTGGGCCCCACTATCTGGGATAAAGGAGTATATGGCTGGGACACAAATGTTCCCGCTGTTTGTTCAGAGGAAAGATCTGACATTCCTGGGGGAATTTCCTGCACCGTGATAGAAGCGTCAGAAGTGGCGAAAGCAAAGAGTGGCCTGCGAGTATCAAAGGGAAGGCTAGAGGACTGAGATAATGGCGTATCTGAGTCAGAAGCCATAATCTTCGAATTCCCAGAAGAATAGAGCTTGGCTATTAAGGATGTTCACTTAATTAGAACCAAAGCTCTCAATGAAAGCACCAATTTGATAAGATTCGGACTCTTGAGGGAGGCGGGCCGTCTGAGGTCACTGTTGCGGCAGTCCATCGTACCTGCAAAGCGCCGGAGGGGGGGCTCCGGCGTAGACACTCCGATGCTTAAGTTAGTATGGCTATGTAATTTGGCAGAGATTTTATTAGTAATTTTAGTCTTACCTTTGATCTAGAAGTGAGTGGTATTTATAGCCAAAGAAAGGTCGTTACCCCTGGGGTGGGCGCTATCAAGGGGTGATAACGCCCAAGATGACGTCAGCATGCATTAGCCGGATAGGATATCGCTGACGGGATATTGCCAGTGGGATGTTATCGGGGTATCCTGGGATAGGATGACGCCGTGTGGGTCCCCCCTCCCCCCCCCCCCTCCCCCCCGCTGATGTCGACCATCCCAGGACTCCTCGACCTAACGCGGGTGGTAGCCGGGTGCTGTCTCCAGTCAAGGTCTACAGGGATCCGGCTTTGACTTCGGGTGAGTTTCTTCAATTGTTATCACATGTCTTGCCCTTGTCGCTTGCAGTCATTTGTTTACCCGTGTGAGCTCTTTTGAACTTCCATGCCATGATTTTTTCTGAGTGAATGCATGACTTTGTACTGGCTGAATTTGCATGAGACCCCTGGGTATAGGCACCATTAGACGTGGGAAAGCGATGAAATGATTAAAAACTTTACATTCTTCTTTCTTATCTTTTTTCTTGCTTTTATCTTGCCCCTACCACTCATCTCACCCTTCTTTTTCACCACCCTTCTAACCATTTGCGCCTTTCCTTTCTATTCTTAGCCGGTGAGAGATGTCCTCTGGTAGTGAGCAAGGTGGGGCAAAGAGAAACAACATCTCTAGTGTGGGGTTATCGAGCTGCGAGACCTAGATGTTGAAAGACAAAGCGGACGCTGATAACAAAAACACAACGTCAAACCGCTAGACCAAGATGCTGAAAGCAGTAGTATGGCAAGCAACCGCGGAACAAAAAGAAACAGAATCTCAGTGTAATGAACAACCAGACCAAGACGACCAAGTCATTCAATGAGCGATATGGAAATGAAGAACTAGACCGAGACACTGAAAGCAATCATACGCTGAAGGCAAGTCATCCGATGAAAATTTTTGTTGCTCTAGTCAGACGGATGAAAACAATTTGTACACGCTCCCTTTTGCTCATAAAATTCAAAAAATAAAAAAAAGAAAAAGAAAAAGAAAAATTCAAAAAAATAAATAAATTTGAGCAAAAGATGAGCACAAATCAGAAACGGAGCAAAGCATGAAGGAAGCTAGAAGACTGATAGTACTGCCATAGAAGAAGAATACCCCCACTGATCATCCAGCGCTCTTTGACTTGCCCTCGCTGCTGCCAACAGGAGGCTCTCTCGCCACCTTGCTTTTTTCCAGCTAAGAAACTCTCTATCCTTCACTCTATCCCTCTCTTTGAACCCTCTCTCCTTATTCCATATTTTCTTGCTCCACCCCTTGCAAAGTTTTTATGATTGTATGATTGCCCACGCATGTGTTCTCCGTACTCGGGTCGCTATTACAAATCTGGTTTTGTGCATTGTCATTTGCACTATTGAGTGTAAACACCTTGCCCTAGTTCTGAGTATTGAGTGCAAACACTATCCTTTGTGAGGACTGCTTGCGACTATGCTAGGTATGGGAAAGTTTCTCCCTTGGTTTCGTTATTCCTTGGGTTTGATGCGGATGCTATCTAGGTAGGAGGTTGTGTTGAATTTTTGTGCTTGTGTGCTGAGTGTGCTTATTCCTGTTTGCCTTTCTGTGGAGACCATTTGTTCTTTTTGAGGGGCTGTTTTGAGTTTAATGCTCAAGGGCGAACATGGGGTAGTGTGGGGGTGATTTGATGAGATGCATTTTGTACCAATTTCCCATTCCTTTCCTAGCCCTTTTAGGGCATGTTGCTACTGATATCCATCTATTTTCATACTATTTGACAGATCAGGGCTTTTGGATAGGAAACCTCAGAAAGATGCATTTTCCTTGGATTCTGGACGGTCTTGAGCAGCTTGCCCTTGCAGAGTGCAGACAGTCGCTTGCCCTTGCAGCTATACGCACGCGACAGAAGAGAACTCTAGTACAGAAAAGGAAAATCACAGAAAAGGAAGATTACGGATCAGGAAAATCAGAGAATCAATCCCATTAATCCTACTTTTCCCGTTTTGGCAAGAAAATAAAGTCAGATGATCTCCAATTAAATTAAGATCTCTTTTTATTTAGTTTCCATTTTTTGAAACTTTCTACTATTGTAATTTTCTTTTAAAACCCTTTCTAGTCTGAGGGTTTAGACATGATATCTTCTTTTCTATTTTTGCTGGTGCCATTCTGGGATTTTGGAACTTGATCTCTACCTTCATTGTTCTCACCGGAGCTTGCTCCGGCCGGTATTAAATAAGAGTTTTTCCGACTTTCTTCATTCTCTTCTCTTATGCAACTTTATTCCTTTATTTATTTTAATTCTAACATGAGTAGCTAAACTCATTTGTTCTTGGTAGGATCATCAAAGGTTGCTTAGGAAAGTCGTGAGGTCGAATTGAAATTATTATATCACTGGTTGATATTTATTTACTTAACAATTTCTTGTCAAATCTGCTAGGGCTGTTTGCAAGTCTGGCCAACGAGCTGCTAGGCCTAGACGATTAAAGTCATCACTGTGGTTATAACTAACGCGAAGCTGCAGGGTAAAGTAGACGACCAATCAGAGTCATCAGGTCGCTGGTCCCATCTGTTTGGGTTAAGTAAGTAAATAGGGTAGAGCCTCGAACGTACTAAGTGTCTCGCCCTGAACGCGTCTTCCTTTATCTTCATGGGCCTTTGAGTATTGCCCCCATAAATGTACCTTGGGGGACGGCAAAGTGTCAAGACTACTCCATAAACGTACCTTGGAGTAGTTTCTCGTACAAAAGGAAGAAAGGGACCTAAACGCACCTGGTCCCTATAGTGCGTCTATCAGCTAGGGGTAGAAGATCATTGCACCAATGACCGGCTAACCTTGAAAGCAACCCGAGATAGATTCCTACTAGGAACTCCTTCTCTATTGATTTATTGTTCATTTTATTTCTGTTTATTATTGCTTTCTCAGATATTAATCAACCAACTCTTGAAAACCCCCCATTACTTGTTATTGTTCTGATCTGTTTGCCCTTGTTGCACAACACAAGACAGTGTGACCTTAGTCTCTGTGGATCGACCATGTACCACTATACATAGTTTATTTGTGCACTAGTCGGCAGGTTTTATTATTAATTTTGGGGTGTCTCGACAGCACGTCAAATTTTAGCTAAGGAGGGCTTTCGCATGGCTATCCGAAGAGACCTCAAGGGACTCATCCCAAAGTCCACCACAACATCCTCAAGAAGCGGTTGTGGCTCGGCTGAATCAACACTAGAAGGAACGCTCCTATCACTCTCCAACTCCAAACCATCCAAATGAGCACTCGAAACCACCAAATCTGAAGTCCCAATAAGCTCCAAACTCGAAGTCCCAATAAGCTCCAAATCAACACTATCCGAGAGGAGCTCAAGGAAGTCCTCATCCAGTGACTATACCCAGGGATATCACGCAAGATCAACCAGTGCCTAGATAAAGCATCCTAATCACACAAGAAAGAAATAGGCATGGAAGCTTAAGTGCTCACAGGGTGCTTTTGTGACTACTGATGTCGAGGCCAAGATATGGATATAAGGTGCAACAGGAAAAAATGAGAATAGCTAGGCCTAGACAAGGTGTTGGTGGTTCATACTTGTGCAAATGTGATCAAAGTATGTCTATTCACAAAGGATTTGAAAACTGGGCAGTGGCAGATTTTTTTGGAAAATTTAGCAAAGTTTTTTTTTTTAAATCCGATAAAAACAAAATTCCGCAAAAGTATGCAATCAAGCAACAAACTGAATTTTAAACATGCAACAAACACACAAAACACACATATATACCCCTCCCCACACTTAGGCTGCGCATTGTCCTCAATGCGAGAAGGGGGCACACAAGAAGTTCAATGAAAATTAAAGGGAGTTCATGACAGAGAAAATGAAAAGCAGGTAAAAATGTTTTTGGCCCTCCTCGAAGGCAGGAAATAAATTGTTTGGGGGGGATCAGAGGGCGGGAGCTTGCTCCTGGCCGCTTCGGTTGCGAGGCCTCGAAGTTCCGCTAGAACTGCTTGCAGTAGGCGCTCGATTCGGAGGAGTGTCTAGGGTGCTAGATCGGTTGACTTGCTTGCTTGATTGCTTTCGGGGGCGCGCTCTGATTTCTCTTCGGGGGCCCGAGGGACAATAGGAGCTTGAGGCCTTGAAAGGGTGGGGTAAGAGAAATCTCCTCCATTCTTCGTGCCGAAGACCTTTTCTCCCGCTAGAGTTGTACCTATGGAAAACCTCAAAATACCATGTGAGATGCACAAATGCCCCATCGTATCTAGTGTACGAGGGTCTAAATCTTTAAAGGCAATCGGCTCACTAAGGCCAGCAGAAGTCAAATCAATTTTGCGCGAATTCACAATAAGCAAAGCAATCAGAGACCCTAAAATGGGGCCTCGAGAACCATTTTGAACATGAAGAATAGCACAAGCAACCCAAAATCCTAAATTCACCCTACGCTTATTTTTCATGCACCAAAGGAGATATAATTCTTGCAGGGTTAACTGCCCTGAAGAACCAAATCTAGCAGCAAATGTAAGAGCAAGAAAGCAATGCAAAATCCTAAGGGCAGGGTCCATAATTTCATGCGCTTTAGAGGATTTAGGGTTAAACTCAGCATCAAGGTTCTCAGTCAATTCACGAAAGGCCACATCAGCATCAAAAATAGGGGGAATCACAGTCAAAGCATTTTTATAGGCACTAGATTTTAAACCATCTAGAGTGACAAAATTAAGTGCACAATTGAACTCATTGAGGGACTGCTTAAGCCATTTATTTGCTAAGCAAAAATTAATCAGTCCAGGGGTCGAAGGGTTCGGTCCATGCTTGCCCTTGGGCTTGAAATGGTCCGAACTAACCCAAAAAGTGGTAAACAGCTCTAGCGAGGGCTCGACATAGGTTGGGTGTTCCAAAAAGAAGAAGGAAACCCAACCTATATTGCGAACGAACTCTCGGACTCGAGCGTCCTGTCCCATTTTTCTCAAAAATTCCAGATCCAGACGCGTACAAGGGCTAACGCCTCTGGAGTTCATAGTATGCAACCTATCTAAGCAGGGTTTATCATCAAAAAAGAGCCACTCATGGGGATTAGAGAGGTCAGAAATAACCTGGATTGAAGATCCTCGCGGGGTGGAGGCAGGGGCTTGGGTCGAGCCCTCGCTGTCGGAGTCATCGTCGGGATCACGATGTGTTTTCTTAGCCGGGGCCTGCTTGGCTGGGGCCTTTGAGGACGATGCTGCCTTCCTCTTTTTCTCCATGGGCGTTTCTGGCTCGGCCGGTAGGTGTGTCTTGACCAGAATCTTGCTCTTGCCTTTTGCAGAGGCCTTCTTTGCCGCAGCCTCTTTTTCCTTGGCCTTTTTCGCGGCCTTGGCTTTGAGAGTTGCTGCTTCCTCCTGTTTAGCTTTGTCAGCTGCCTCCTTTGCAGCTTTCTCCTTCTCAGCTTCTTCCGTTGCAGCTTTCTCCGCGGCCTCCTTCTTGGTGTCTGCATCTTCTTCCTCAGCTTCCTCTTCGTTGTCGTCGAAGCCTTCTTCATCATCGGCGCTAGTGGCGGTTTGTTCAACCTCCTCAACTTCCTCTTGATCGGTCGTCCGCTCCTCTTCATTCTCAGAGTCGATCACCAAGATGTCCTTTAGGACTTCTTCGACCGTGAGCTTCTTTTTTGCCACAGGGGAGGCTTTCTCGACCTTCAGTTTCTTGGGTGTGACGGTGAAAGTGGGTGGTTTTCTGGAAACGCGACCAGATCTGGTCATTGTGGAGGTCGCTGGGTTTTCGCCGGTGATTTCGAGCTCACCATCCGACTATTGAGCGGTGGGGGAAGTTGGGTTTAGCTCGGTGGTTTGTGGGATGGCCGGAAAGGGTGGTCGTTCTTCGTTGAGGCCGAGGCTGAGAGATTTTTGGGAAGAGGAAGAGGAGCATTTAGGGTCTGAAGTGGCGAGCTTATGAGCTACTTGCTTTGTACGAGGCATGGTGGTAGGGTAAAGATGGTGATTTGAGAGAGAAAGATGATTTGGTGATGGTGATGGGTCAGTGGAGTGAAGTGGTTTGGTTGGTGAGGGAGATGTGAGAGATAAGTGTGAGAGAGAGGGAGAAAGGACGAGGGGAGTGTGCTGTCAAGGCTGCTGCGTCTGACAGAGGTATTAATGAGGGACACCTTTTTTGTCCCCTTTTGATGACGCGGCACCTTGAAAATATGAGAGAGAGAGAGAGTGGCCCGCAGATCCCAACCGCCTTCCTTTTCAAAAAAATTTAAAAAAAAAGAGTGGTTAGGGTAGGATAAAGACAAAAGGAAGGAATAAGTGGAAAGAGAAGATTTGCACGTGAATAAAATCGCTTGGGAAATGGCAAAAGAGAGAAATCAGGGGATATATAAAAGGAAAAGAAATCTTAACTTAATAAAGTAGCAAGAAATAAAAGGGAAAAAGTTCTAAATTTAAATAACGAAATAAAAGAGGTAGAGTTAGAAAGGAGTGGAACGGCATATGAAATGTCTCCAGTGGCCTGTTTACTCGTCGAGGCCTCGACGTGTTTCTGAAATCTAGTAGAAGTTCCACCATTGTGTCCTCAACAATCGAGGGCTTGAATCCCTCGTAAAAGGGTTTCAGCCTTTGGCCATTGACTTTAAAGATTGTTCCTGTTGTCGGATTCTGGATCTCGATCGCTCCATGGTCGAAAACTGTCGTGACCACGAAAGGTCCTGACCATTTGGACTTGAGCTTACCTGCAAACAGTCGCAAATGTGAGTTATACAACAATACTTTCTGTCCAATGGAAAAAGTTTTGGGACGAAGTTTCCTGTCATGATAGGTTTTGGTCTTGCCCTTGTAGAGCAAGGCATTCTCATAAGCGTCGTCTCTCAATTCTTCCAACTCATGGATTTGCAAACGTCTAGTCTGGCCAGCCTTTTCAAGATCCGTGTTTACTTTTCTGATGGCCCAGAAAGCCTTGTGCTCTATCTCAACTGGGAGATGGCACGACTTTCCATATACGAGTTTGTAAGGTGTCATGCCAATCGGGGTCTTGAAAGTTGTCCGATATGCCCAGAGGGCGTCATCCAACTTCAGACTCCAATCCTTTCGGGATTGGTTCACTGTTTTCTCGAGAATGGACTTAATTTCACGGTTTGACACTTCGGCTTGGCCATTAGTCTGAGGGTGATAGGCGGTAGATGTTCGGTGGTGGACTCCACATTTGGTCAGAAGCGAGGCCACGACACGGTTGCAGAAATGGGTACCCCGATCACTTATGAGGGCCCGAGGTACACCAAACCTATTGAAGATATTGGTGCGTAGAAAGTTTACTACCACCTTGGAGTCATTTGTCGAGTTGCCTTGTCCTCGACCCATTTTGAAACATAATCGACAGCCAAAAGGATGTAGATGTTGCTGAAGGAATTGGGAAATGGGCCCATGAAATCTATACCCCATATATCAAAAATCTCACAAACGATGATACCTGTTAGAGGCATCTGATTCCTGGCCCCAATATTACCCATAGTTTGGCATCGAGGGCATGACGCACAATACATATATCTTTAAAGATAGTTGGCCAGTATAAACTTGCTTCTAACACTTTGAGGGCAGTTTTCTTGGCCGCGAAATGTCCACCTTTAGAATGGCAGAATTTGAGAATCGAGGGCACCTCATCCATGGTCACGCAACAGCGTATGATCTGGTCTGAACAGTGCTTCCATAAATACGGGTTATCCCAAATGTAGTATTTGGCTTGCCTTCTGATTCTTGTGCATTCTGATGGGGAAGCATCCGCGGGATAGGTACCAGTGGCACAGAAATTCGCTATGCCTGAAAACCATAGAAACTGGACAGGTTGGGCTAGACACAATTATTCATCTGGAAAATTATCGCGGATCTGCACAAATGAATTGTCTTCTTGGGCTAGAAGTCTGCTTAGATGGTTGGCTACCAGATTTTCTTTCCCAGCCTTGTCTTTGATCAAGATATTGAATTCTTGTAGCAACAAGATCTAACGAATCAGTCGAGGCTTAGCATCAGCCTTTGTCAACAGGCATCTGATGGCGGAATGATCCGAGTACACAAGAAAACTTGTACCTAAGAGATACTGCCTGAACTTGTCGAGAGCGTAAACCACGGCCAAGAGTTCTTTTTCTGTTGTTGTGTAGTTCTGCTGGGTCGGGTCTAATAGCTTGGAAGTATAGTAGATCACATACGTTTCCTTGTCTTTCTTCTGACCCAAAACGGCGCCTAGGGCTTGATTACTGGCGTCGCACATGACCTCGAAAGGTAGAGACCAGTCGGGGGCTCGAATTATCGGAGCTGAGATAAGCTTGTTTTTTAGAAGCTCAAAGGCGGCTTTGCAAGGTTCATCGAAATCAAAAGCGACTTCCTTTTGGAGTAAGCGGCACATGGGTTGAGCGATTTTGGAAAAATCTTTAATAAACCATTTGTAGAAACCGGCGTGCCCTAGAAAAGATCGCACATCTCGAACCCACCCTGGATAAGGCAAGGATTCAATCACCTCAATCTTGGCCTTGTCGACCTCGATTCCCTTGGTTGAGATAATATGTCCTAAAACGAGGGCTCGATCCACCATGAAGTGGCATTTCTCGAAATTAAGGACAAGATTGGTCTCTATGCAGTGCTGTAAACACTTCTTCAATTTATCCATACACTCGGGAAAGGAATTGCCATAGACAGTGAAGTCATCCATAAAGACCTCGATTCCATCTTCGACCAACTCGGAGAAAATGCTCACCATGCAGCGCTGAAAAGTGGCGGGGGCATTACACAAGCCTAAGGGCATGCGTCTATAAGCAAAGGTGCCAAAAGGGCATGTAAATGTGGTCTTCTCCTGGTCTTCGGGGGCAACTGGAATTTGGTGAAAACTGGAGTAACCGTCTAGACAGCAATAGTGAGTTTTGCCCTCGAGACACTCCAGTATTTGATCAATGAAGGGTAGAGGAAAGTGATCTTTCCTGGTGGCAGAATTCAATCAGCGGTAGTCAATACACACTCTCCACCCATTCTGGATTCGAGTGGGGATGGATTCGTCGTCTTGGCCGATAGTGATAGTTATGCCAGTTTTCTTGGGCACGACTTGGATGGGGCTGACCCATGGGCTATCGGAGATAGGATATATGACCCCTGCATCTAGCAATTTCAGAACCTCTTTTCTGACGACTTCCATCATAGGTGGATTCAGCCTTCGCTGGGGTTGACGGATGGTCTTACTAACATCTTCCAAATGGATCCGATGGGTGCATAAGGCTGGAGACAACCCCTTGATGTCAGCAATGGTCCATTCGATGGCTTGTCTGAATTCCTTAAGCAAGGAAATTAGAGCAGACTCTTCGGGATCGTTGATTTTGTTGGAGATGATGACAGGGAGAGAGTTGTCGGGGCCTAGATAAGCGTACTTCAGATGAGGAGGCAGTGGCTTAAGATCGAGGGCTGGAGCCTGATCAATAGATGGAATCAACGTAACATGATCTGAATGGTGAGGAGACACCATAGGAGGCTCATAAGGGACTACAGCGCATTCTTCTAGGGCAGTGACGACAGAATGGAGCTCAAGCCGAGGCCACGACATCTAGAAGTGTTGGCGTTAGACTCTTGTCAAGGGCAAATTTTAAAGGATCAGTAGAGTGAAGTTTAGCAAGTTCATCAATAGAAGGATCAATAACATCAATATAATTAACACTAGAGAATTCAGAGGGGTATCGCATGGCTTCTAGCATATTAAATCTGATAATTTCTCCGTCAAACTCTAGAGAGATGGTCGCATCATGCACATCTATCTTTGCTCGGGTAGTGGCTAGAAATGGGCGGCCTAGAAGAACATCAGTGGACTTGGTAGAATCTTCATTTTCCATTGCTATGACATAGAAATCTGCAGGAAACAAGAATTCGCCAACTTGAACGAGAACATCCTTGATTATCCCTTCAGGATAGATGATAGAACTATCAGCAAGTTGAATGGCGAGGTCTGTAGACACGAGAGGGTCGAGGCCTAGACAGTTGTATATGATAAAGGGCATAACATTAATTCCTGCCCCTAGATCACACATGGCTTTCCCGATGTCGACTGTACCAATTCGGCAGGGGATGATGAACATTCCTTGGTCCTTGCACTTAAGAGGGATCCTCCATTGGATATGGGCAGAAGCATTAGCTCCTACACTGATCTTGTTAACCTTGGCAAACTTGTTTTTGTTTGTGCATAGTTGCTTCAAGAATTTGGCGAGGCGAGGAACGTTCTTTACTGCTTGTAGAAGAGGGATGTTGACAACCACTTTATTGAACATCTCAAAATATATCGGTCTTCCTTTTTGGCTTTAACAAGCCTTTGGGAAAATGGGGGCTCGAGAATCTTATGGATGTACTCTTGGGTGAATTCAGGTGGATTGGGGTCATTCCTTGGTGAACCCCTGGGAGAGCGAACTCTGTCCTCTGTGACTTCAACAAGTCTGGGAACTTTTGGGAGCTTTGCTCTTGGTTTCAGCTTGAGTTCGGATTCGAGAGAATTGGAGATATCGGGGGCAGGATGTGTAAGAGGTGTCAAGGTCATTCCACTTCGCAAGGTTACAGCACAAACATTATGCTTGGGATTGCTTTCGGTTTGAGGTGGGAATCTCCCCTGATTCTTTACTTCTTTCATTTCTGCCATCAGAGTGCTCACGTATTTTTTTAGATCGTCAATCTCTTTCTGCTGTTCAGGGTTCCGAGGCACTTCTGCATTCGGGGGCACGACGAAAGTCTGATCCTGAGGAGGTTGACGTTGATACTGATTCTGATGGTATGTGGGTCAAGGTCTGAAATTCTGCATATTGGGAGGGGGGTTTCCATAAGGGTTCTGGTGCTGTTGGTGACTAGGTTCCGAAGGCTGAGGGTTTGGAACCTATCCTGGATTCTGCTGTTTCCAGCCTTGATTGTAGTTTTGACCGTACGGCACTGGGACATATTGACCAGCAACATTCACTTGTATTTCGTCCGGAATATGAGGGCATGCGTCAGTGGGGTGATCCACAAAATTACAGATTTGGCAGGCCTTGACAGGTGCAGGCTGCC
Source organism: Viola odorata (assembly GCA_963691705.1). Taxonomy (NCBI): domain Eukaryota; kingdom Viridiplantae; phylum Streptophyta; class Magnoliopsida; order Malpighiales; family Violaceae; genus Viola; species Viola odorata. Next base: position 18,883,731 of record OY829540.1, on the reverse strand, counting down.
CTGTCATGAAGTTCTGAAACATCCCGGTGAGAGAAGATATTTGGTTTTGCAACGCAGCCACTTGGACATCTTGGCCTTGACTGTTGGCAGGGTCTGACGAAGCATTCTTGGCCATGAGTTCTATTGTTGCTCTAGCAGCTGTTGGGGTGAGAGCAGTCAGAGATTCGCTGGCAGCAGCGTTGAGTAATGCCTTATCATGGGCTTTGAGGCCTTCACAAAAATACTAAACAAGGGCATGCTCCATAAGGTTGTGGGATGGACAACTAGATTGCATCTTCTGGAACCTCTCATAATACTGGGCTAGAGTCTCTTCCTTCTTCTGGACTATGGAGACAAGTTGCTTACGCGTGGTGTTGGAGATAGAAGTCGGATAGTACTTCTCAGTGAAGATCTTAGTCATTTCTGCCCAAGAACGAATAGATCTTGCAGGAAGGTCGTAATACCAGTCGAGGGCATCATCCTTGAAAGACCATTGGAAAGCGCGCAGCTTGGCTTGCTCAATGTCGACATTAGGAGGTTTCATGGCCTCGCATATAGAGTGGAGCTGTCGAAGGTGGCGAAGAGCATTTTCCTTGGCGACCCCCCAAAAAGTAGGAAGGTGATGAAGCACGGCTGACTTCAGAGTCCAGTCATGAAGGACATTAGGCCAGTCAATGCAGCTACTTGCCATATCGGGAGTTTCATGGAAATTATCAATGGTTTGTTGATCTGGAGGGGGTGGTGGTGGATTCTCACGACGTTCATGGTTGTCATGGTCTTCCATTGCTGGGAAATCGAAATGGGCTGCTATGGGGTTTTCGGGGTCACGATGGAGGAAGGTTAGGTCTACGAAAAACTGATACTCGTGGTCAGCCAGATTGGAAGGATGGTTGTCGAGGGCAGGGTGTTGGATCACTCTAAGCTGGGTAGATGTTCCTCTAGTTTGCCTTCGAAGATTTCTTTCCGTTCTGGTCAATTCGAGGTCTAGAGGGAGTAGATCTAGAGCAGATCTCCTGGTCATACAAAAATAAAAACAGAATTAGTACCATTCAATCCCCGGCAACGGCGCCAAAATTTGATCGTCACTCAAATGTATTAAATTTATCCTGATGCCTAAATGCACAATTAAATGTGTACAGGGAAAGACAGGGTCGAACTACAGAGATTGAAGGAATAAACTGTTAGTAAAGATGTATGACAGGGCACAAATGCAGCAGAATACGGTCAAGAAACACTAGGGGAGGGTTTCTATCGATTAATGAATTAATCGACGCAGATATAGGAGCTAACAAAATAGATAAGTAGATATATGTGAAACACAATCATAAAAGTAACAACATTCGGGGTCTCGAAAGTAAAAAGCAATCAAAGGCAAGATAACAAAATATATTCGAGGGCACGAAAAGCAACAAGAAAGATATAAACCAGTTGGGAAAAGATCTTAGCAAAAGGTGCTCTCGGGTTGCTTTCTAGGTCAGTTATTCATGGGCTCGAAGATATTCCAAACTCCAGCATAGATCTACTATAAGAGTCATGTTTCCACGTAGACTCCCTACTTACCTTCGTAGGTAGAAGCCACCCCCCGTTTCCACATATGGGGCGGCCTTGACATTTCGCCGTCCTCCCAGGCACGAATGCGGGGAGGCACTACTCAAAATGCCCATGAAGTAGAGGCAAGACAGATTTGGGGCGTGACAACTCAGGTTGTCAAGCTCGCTTCACATAACCCAAACAATCAAATACCCCTAGACGAAAGACCTCTCGCGATGTCTATCACTAGGTGTCTACTCTATCTCAAGGATTCGCGTCAGGTATAACCAAGAGAATGACAGTACACAAGCAAAAATATTGACAGTTGATCAGGCCCTCAACAGTTCTAAATGAGCAAGGATTAAAACGGTAAAGGATTGAATATGACAAGAGAATATATTAAGCACACTTTAAGCCTCCTAACTAACCCTTACAACCCTTGAAACACCCTTTACTAAGAAGGTGGTATTTAGCTACTCATAACAATATATGAACAGTAGGTATTAAATATCATGCAAGAAAGATTAAAGAAAAGGATTAGAAGAAACCGGTGACTAATTTATAAATCAAAGAAGGAAAGCTTCTCCCTTTACAAAAGTGGCGGCTGCTCCAATATTCAAGAGAATAAAATCCCTAGAAAATAGGGTAAAAAGAAGAGAGATGTTTTGTATGTCTTAAGTCAGCCTCTCTTACAAAACCCTAAAGCTAAGCTTATATAGGCTAAAACTAGCTAGGGGACAAAAATACAGCTAGGGGAGAGAAGGTGTCAGCGCTTAGGAGGACGCTAGCACACAAGGGGACCGTGTCCTTGGCAGAGAATATCCTAGAATCTTCTAGAAGCATCTGGCACCTTCTAGAAGCGCTTGGGATTCCTTCATTTGCCTCTTGATCTCGGATCTGACGCAGGGAAGTCAAGGGCTCGAGACTGCTCACTGGTCTGGTTAGCTTCGTGGGAACGACGACTTATGCTCTTCTAGACCTCGATCTTCAAGACTCCAGAAATGCTCCAAAAAATGCTCGTTTTCGCTCTTTTCTCCCTTTAGGCACTGATCTATAAAAAGATGGGGAAAATGGCAGATCAGAAGTATCTTACCCTCAAAAAGGCCGAAAACAAGATAGAAAAACCTACAATATTGACATGCTATCAATCCGAGAAAACCCTATTGATAACAAGATCAAGCAACCTTTCTACACAAAACTAAGGATCTCTTTTCAATAAAATGAACCCGCTTTAATGGAAGTTTAAGGGATTCGTTTACAAGGAAAAGATGAAGGATAAACAATGGTTTTTCAGTCCCTAAGTACCCCGGTTACCAAGAACCGATTTACCTAGCTAAAGGTGCGGCTTAAGGCTTAAGAGTGAATAAATCATCAAAATCAAAAGCAACCTAAAAATGAAGACAAGTCCTTCATTTTGTAGGGAAAATAAATACAAGGGTAAAATGACCCATAACACCCTTCGACAAAGGGGCTAGAGCAACTTGGCCACGGGTCAGGCCAGGGGCTTGGACGCTGGCTCGGGCGCGGGTTAGGACGCAGGCTCGGACGTGGCGTGCGACATGGCTCGTGCACGTGCTCGGGTACGGGCTCGGACGTGGCGTGCGACATGGCTCGTGCACGGTCATGTGACAGGGCTCGGGCATGGCCGTGCGACATGGCTAGGGCACGGTCGTGTGACAGGGCTCGAGCCTGGCCGTGCGACAGGGCTCGGGCCTGGCCGTGCGACAAGGCTCGGACATGGCCGTGTGACAAGGCTCGAACAAGGCCATGTGACAAGGCTCGGACATGGGCGTGTGACAAGGCTCGGGCGCACGCTGGCAAAGCAAGGCACGGACAAGCGAAGGTAAGGCCGAAGGCCGAGGTGCGGGCGATGGCAAGACCGAAGGCCGAGGTGCGGCTGATGGCAATACCGAAGGCCGACGTGTGGGCGATGGCAAGGTCAAAGGCTGAGGCGCGGCTGATGGCAATGCTGAAGGCCGAGGTGCGGTCGAGGGCAAGGCCGAAGGCCGAGGTGCGGCTGATGGCAATGCCGAAGGCCTAGGTGCAGTCGAGGGCAAGGCAAGGGTCAGGCGCGCGGGCGCAAGGCTGAGCTAAGGCGCACGCGGCCAAGGCAAGGCACTGGCGTGCGAAGGCAACTCTAGACTCGGACGCTCGAGCGCAAGGCTGGGTTGAGGCGCACGCGGCCAAGGCAAGGCACGGACGTGCGAAGGCAAGGATAGACTCGGGCGCGCGGGCGCAAGGCTAAGCTGAGGCGCACGCAGCCAAGGCATAGCACTAGCGAGTGAAGGCAACGCTAAGGTCGGGTGCTCAGGCGCAAGGCTAGGCACGGGCGTGCCATGGCTGGGCTCGGGCATGCGATGGCCATGGGTGGCACGGGCGTGCGAGAGGTGGACGTGGTCACGCGAGGGCGTGCGATGGGAAGGCGGGGCACGGGCGTGCCATGGATGGGCTCGGGCACGCGAGGGCGTGCGATGGCAATGGGTGGCACGGGCGTGCGAGAGATGGGCACGGGCACGCGAGAGCGTGCGATGTCAAGGCGGGGCATGGGCGTGCCAAGGATGGGCTCGGACATGCGAGGGCATGCGATGGCCATGGGTGACACGGGTGTGCGAGAGATGGGCACGGGCACGCCAGGGCGTGCGATGTCAAGGTGGGACACGGGCGTGCAATGGATAGGCTCGAGCACGCGAGGGCGTGCGATGGCCAATTGGGGCACGAAGTGCGAGAGCATGTCGAGGGCGCGGGGGCGCGAGGGCATGGCGAGGGCGCGGGCGCTCGAGGACAAGGCGAGGGCTCGGGCGCTCGAGGATAAGGCGAGGGCGCGGGCGTTCGAGGACAAGGCGAGGGTGTGGGCGCTCGAGGACAAGGCGAAGGCGCAGGCGCTCGAGGATAAGGCGAGGGCGCTAGCGCTCGAGGAAAAGGTGAGAGCGTGGGCGCTCGAGGAGAAGGCGACGGCGTGGGTGCTCGATGATAAGGCGAGAGCTCGGGCACTCGAGGGCAAGGCGAGGGCGCGGGTGCGAGCGAGGGCTCGGTGTGCTAGGGCAAGACATAGCGGTGCAATGAGCCATGGCCTCATGAATATCCTCATCGGCCTTAGGCGCCGATAGGAGTATGGCGGCTAAGTCCAGGCTCCTGATGGGCCTTTAGGGCTGGCCCGTATCACTAGTCCCGACCCGTTCGGGGTCGGGTCTACGGGTAGGGGTCCCGGATCTGGACCCATAGACCCGAATTGACACCCCTACCAATTACTGACCATTGATCAATCCAACCTCCTTTCCACACAAATGCAAAGTGATAGACCCGAAACTAAGAGAAGGCAAAGAGCCAAGTGAGAAGAACATTGATCCATCAAAGATGAGGAGGCTTGGTTTGATTCTAAAGTGCAGTAATTGCTTAGAACCAAGTCATAATGCAAGGACATGCAAAAATCCACCGAGGCTTAGTGTTAAGCCTCAAAGAAAGAAGAAGAATAAAACGGATAACCAAGCATCTAATTCAGCACAAACACTAGCTTAACCATCACAACAAAGTAATGTTACTCAAGTAACAAAGGCAGAAGTTGATAAATTTTAGACTAACCCACCTCAAGCACATTCTACAAGGCTGATTGCCAGAACAAATTAGAAATGCAAAAAAGAGGAAGAGAAAATAGTCCACTAACACTAAGGCTTCTAAAGTAAAGAAAAGAAATGCAGCTGCCATTGGATGAGGTATGACAATGATTCTAGATTAGATTAATATTTCTGTTGTTAATGTGGTTTTCTGAAAATGCTTTTTCTTATTGTTTATGAAGCCTACAAATACTAGTAATGACTTGACTGGCATTGGATGAGGGAAACCAACTCAGCATGTCAATCTTAAAAATGCCACAAACTCATACAGATCTCAGGTATAATAGTGACTTAGATTAGATTAGATTAATTTGTGTGTAGTTGATATTCTTTTATAAAAACACATCTTTTTATTATGTATCCTGCAAAGAATGCTAGCAATGGCTCAGCTGATGTTGGAAGACAACAACCAACTCAATAATCATTTTTTTTCTTATGAATGAACCCTCGTCCTTTTTATAAGATAAGATTTCTCCTTACTTAACCATGTGAATCACGTGTATATACTTTTATATGATACATCCAACGAGAATACATGAACTTAGCCTTATCAATTACTTAATTCTTAGCTTGGTCTTCATTTGATCTCTTGTTCTAACTTGGGTCTTCATCTTATTTTTCTCTCTCCTCTCTGTGTTCTCTTTCCATAAATCAACTCCTCATCCAACACAAGCTAAGGCCTTTTACTGGTAAAAATCCTTACTTATGCTTTAAGCACGAGGTGGTGCCAAAATTGGCATTCACCAACTTGCTTAGAATGATCTATTGCTCTAATCAAGACACTCAGCAGCTTCATAAATCTTCTTGCTACTTGGTCCTTCATCTATTTACCAATTACGGCTTGGTCCTTGCTCATAAACCCTCAAACTTTCTATTTTCTTACAAACATGTCCTTAACTTGGTAGGTAGTCCCAAAAATACATTACAAGACTTTTGTTCTCTTGAGGTGCCTTAAGAGTCTGGCTACATTTTGACAAGCTCATGTTTGTACCCATACGCGTGCTCTTTCTTAGCTCACAAGGCCATGAGCTTATCTACTTGAGCATTTTGGTTATTATTTTCTTTAAACACCTAAAATATCATTTTAAGACTTTTGGCATAAAAAAATCCCATTGAAGGTGTCCAAAAATTAAAATGGTTCATCTTGACCCTTTTCTACGTGTGTCGCAACCCTTGTTGCTGAGTTTCCTAGCACGCCCAGGCTACACAACGCTTACGCGCTGCCTAGCTAGCGCATATGCCTCTTCTTGACACATAGTCTCTACCCAAGCTAGTATTAGTTTAGGGCTATTACATTAGTTCCCTCCTTAAAATGATTTCTTCTGCGAAATCAATTAGTTCAGAACATGCATTACACCTAGATAATTTATAACAAAATACACATGTATGTCACATATTACCTCATCCAAGACATGCTTTGTTCATCCTCTCTTCATTTTGTTAGTTTTCTTTTATCATCGACATCGTCCTATAGAAAACTACTTTCGCTATGGACACTCAAATTGTCGATGTTCTTTCATGCCACATTGATAACAAGTTGGTCGTATATTCAAGTAAGAACTCTGATGTACTTTTCTACAATCATGACATGGTCGTTTGAACCCTCTTGTATGACATGTCAATTTTGTACTCTTAACTGAAGCTTGGTGTTTGTTTGCCCGTAACATATTAGAACATTAAGTATTAGAATTTTTAGAGGGAAATTCCTACTCTTTGTTGGCCTTCGACCAAACTTCCCCGGATTGGTGTTGATGAACCCCATATCCTCTTGCCACCCGTTTCTGTTTCCACGCGGTCTTTGTCTGCCTCTTCCATACAATAGGCTACTTCTCTGATCTCAACACAATTACGATAAATCCTTCCCTAATTTTATTCCTAATGGCCAACCTAAGCCCTTAAGAAAGTAGGTGCGTTTAGCCTAATCATTAGACACAATATCGGTCGCGAATTCCAGCAACTCTTCAAACTTGGCAACGTAGGCTGCCACTGTCATTCCTCCTTGTATAAGATCCATGAACCCTCGCAACTTTTTCTCACAATAGACCTTAGGATAATAGGCATCAAAGAAGTTCTCCTTGAACCTCTCCCAACTTGGCACAACCCTATAGTCCCTCAATTTCATCCTCCACCAAATTTCTCTAATCTTGCCGAGCAAGTATCTCATGCACTCGACCTTCCTCTGATCAGTCAGCCCCATCATCTCAAACATCTCTCCCAGCTTGGTGATCCAAGAATTGGCTTCTACTCCATTAATGTTGCCCTTGAAGTCTTGTAGCCCAAGCTTCCTCGCTTGTGCCACATCCACGACATTAGCTTTCGACAATGGACCTAAAATTTTCTCTAAGGCCTAAACCAATATGTTCATTAATTTCTGCTCATGCTCAATATCATGCACCACTATTCTTGCTCCACTAGTATCCCCATTCACACCATGTTCTTCGTTGCCTCTATTACGGGCCATATTTGACATGTATGAGCTAAATCTGAAATGTGCAATGCTTTCATGAATTTAAACTCATAATTTCTTTCCTTAAATCATATAAAATCTATAAATATGCTTTTTACTACCTAGAACCTCATGATACTCATTTTTGAAATTTTAAGCTCAAAATATCTCTAAAAAATAATAGCATAAAAACTCAAAATTTGTGCAGAATTAGCAGTAGATTTCTTCTTAACAATTGTAGCTTATCTTTAGGGGATTCTGTACATATAAATATCATAAAATTTTGACTTCATATGAAAAAGTAAGCCTAGTTCTCTAGCAATTGTTGCACAAATTTCACATATAAGCAATACATACTCATCTGATGGACTCAATTTCCATCCTTCAGACTAGTGTGGCTTGTGATCTCCACACTATTGGTCATGGCTTGCAGACCCTTCTATCATGATAAGCTCAACCTTCTCAAATGCGTATTTCATATCTCACAAATCATCTAATGGAATTGTTCCACCCCTCAGACCAATGTGGCTCATGACTTCCACATTGCTGGTCCTGATCCTCAGACCCTTCTATCATGATAGACTCAACCTTCCTCAAGGCGCTTATTGGTTTTCATAATCGAGGCCCGATACATGCAAGGCTTGTACATGTATCTCGGACATTCACATTATTTCTTTCTCATTACAACTTTCTCATTATCATTCACATCCGCATAAGTCACAATCAAACACATTCAATTTTAACATGTATCACTCATTTGACCCGGCTAATTTGACCCTTTTCTACGCGTTCTACAACCCATGCTGCCGAGCTACCTAGCGTGCCGACCTACTGCCTAACCAACGCATGTGCCTCTACTTAACACATGGCCTTTACCTAAGCTAGTAGCTGGTTTAGGGCTATTACATCTAGTGAGCCTTAGTAAAACTAGGTGTAAAGGTTGTTATCTTAAGTAAAAAAACTAAGTTTTTAGGTGAACTGTAAATTCACATTGTGTAAGTTAGAAATCCTAGAGATAAGTGATCTTTAGATAGTGAATATACTTTACCGGTGTAAGAGAACCACTATAAATCTTTTGTCAAGCTTTTCATTATTCTCTCTCTTATTTATTGTCCAAATCACCTGTTGCGCACTAAGTATTTGAGGAATTTTTTATGAAGAGAAAGTAGTATACTTGATAGTTGATAGTAGGGATGAACATATGTGCCCAAACTCAAATTTAAACCCAACCCAAATTCAATCCAGTTTGACAACGTTTGAGTTTGGATAAATCCAAATAAAATTTATTGGGCTTGGGATGGATGTGGGTTGGGTTTCGGTATCAAAACTACATCATTGTAAAATTTTATTTTTTTATCTGGGAACTTTTAATTCCACACTACAAAATAATTAGACAATTTTATTGAATAATAGGTTTCATCCAAACTCATCCAATTGTCATTCCTAACTACCTATTCACCCCTAGGCTATTCTTAAATAATAATACGAACCCTCTCCAAGTTCGATTGAAAATCAATAAAGAAAATTTTATCAGTTTGTTTTTAGTGGAAGTAAATTATATTTTCATGGAGTTTTAATTTTAACAAATCAAAAGCTCACTTTGTTTTAATTTTTTATTTTGCCGTGGAGGGTTCGTTTGATTCTTGATCTAGTTCTTCGTTTAGTGAGTTGAAAACTACTTTCTTTGGATCAATTCTTTTTTTAGTTTTGTTCTTCTCGACGATGCCTTTTTGTGATTCGAGAACACACACATTTAGATGTTTTTATTGGCTTAATCCACTATTTTACTTAACGGACTAAATCCATCTAAAATATCAATGGACACGTAGCTTATTGGTTATATAACTGATAACAAATATATTAATAGGAACTCGAATCTAGATACAAATTTCACCTTTACCTATAACAAAAAAAAATTCCACATCACCTCCCTAGTCCCTACAACATCTCTCCTCTCTCTTCTTTTACTTACCAACTACTCCCTCCGGTGCATATTAAACGTCGTTCTGTCTTTTACTTTTATTGTAACTTTTACTTGTATTTTTAGTGTTAAACCTACTTAATATTGGGATGCGAAGAAATCATTTAATTTGCACCAGAGGGAGTACCTGTTTGTTTTGTAAAATTTACATTTAAATCTAAATAAATAAGTTTTTTTCACAAATGATTTCTACCCCTATATAATTTTTTTTTCTACCGACACCAATAGTTCTAAACGGATCCGGCTTCTCTAATTTTTCCTACAACATAATTAGTCATGTTAGAAAAATCTGAACCATTCAATAAAATTGGAAGGATGAGATTAAAAATTTAAATCATTAATGAGTTGGTCAGTTAATAAAATTCAATAAGTAGTCAACTCATTAATTACTTAAATTTTTAATCTCATCCGTCCAATTTTATTGAATAGTTCAGGCTGGTTATAACAAAAAAAAAATAGAAGAGACAAATCTATTCTAAACTTATACTTAACTAATCAAATTAATTTATAATACTTTTAATAAAAATTGAAAAAAAAATACAAATTTCATACTTTTTTTTAGACACGAGTCACTTTTTCATTTGTTTCTTTTACGATTTTGTACTACTTTCTCCACACAAAGACCCGCTATGATGACTCACAATAATGCAAAATTGCAAACCACTTTCACATCAATTATAGATATCTACAGGGACTTGTAAGCAATTAAACAAAAGCCTCTCACAACAAAAATCTCTAGTAGACCGTTTTTAAAATGTAAAGTAATTCGACATCATAATCTTCCCGCAAAACAAAAACCCTACGGAGAAATCATTGAAATACAATAAACCAGCAAATACAGTTAATCAAAAGTTGAATCGAGTGAAAATTCTAAGAAACGAATAAGATGCAAGGAGGGGGAGAAGAAGTTAGCATCGAGGAGCTTGCTTCTAATCTCTCAACTTACAGAGAACAGCTTCAGCAGGTTCCACTCCTACTACCTTCTGTTCTTCACGTGTTTTCTTTATAATTTTTTATTTTTAATTGTCGTTTTTGAATTTCTGAACTGCGCATCTCCAATTTTGGTTTTTCGTGTTTTGATGTGTTGTTAAATTTGGTTGTACACCTTGAATTATGAATGATTGAAGATGTTAGATTAGGGTTTTTTGTTCCTTTACTGGGCTCTCCATGACTGGTTTTGTTGATTTATTAAAATAAGTCTTGTATGTGAATTAGGTATCTATCCATTAGGTTTTTTATTTGTTTGTCCGGAGTTTGTTGAATTATGTTCGGGTTTATTTGTATGAAATTGAGGTTTTCTCTCTTTCTTTTATCCTCAACCATAATTTGTTAAATTATTATTATCATTATCATTGCTTGATGAGAAACTGGGGGAAGAAGATGGGGTAGCAATTACCAAGAGAACTGCAGAAAAAAAATATCAGTATTCCCTCTGTTCTCATGCTTTTCATGTTTCGTTGCACTGAGCACTATGAGGTAGGTAGCCTATTCTTCCTTCTTTTTCCTCATCAGATAGAAGCTACCTAGTTAAACAGCTTGAAAGAGCTAACTGAATTGCATGTCAGATGGGTTTTCATTTTCTGTGTGACTATGAACTGAAGAGTCCTTGGATCTTTCCTCCCTTGAGCATGATAAGATGATCTACTGTGGATACGGCGAAATGTTTACTTTGCAAGAATATTGGTCAAAGCAATTCTTCCTCACAAACCAATGTATCCTAAGCAAATGTTGGAATGAAGTACTGGTTACATTGAAGTGCCATTTTCTTCCTTGTAATAAATGTGTGGTCAAATGTTTTTAGATAATTAAATAATACCAGTTATTAGTGTTTAGCATATTTACGGTTGTGAAAATCAAATGTGATGTCAGTACTCAGCATCCTCTCATCATAATTTGTATTTATTTATACATGAATATGCTATAGGTTTTTAAACTAGTTTAGTTTGCTTCACTTTTTCTTCTTTTAGTGCTACTGTCACTTTTTGCTAGATTTATGTGAGTTGACTTATATCCTGCTTGTGGATCAGGTTAGGCAGCTTCTGGTTGATGATCCTGAAAACTCTGAATATGCTGACATGGAGAAGGAGCTTACTGAGGTGATCCTTTCTTACGATTGTTAACTCTTGTTTTTTTTTGTTTCAGGTTTTTCGCAGATACACCCATATTATTAGTACAGGTTCTTCTCTTTTGTTTAAGTTTGTCATGCACGATATTTAGATAGTATCAACTTCTCCATCAGTGAGTAATCAAAAACCTAGTCACAGCTGCTACTGTCTGTCAGAATGCATGCTACTATTTAAGGTGTTCTTAGATGTTACTGTTTGAGATCTAGGCTTTTGATGCTGTTATCTTTTTTTCTCTGTCTCTTCCTCCCCTCTCTTGAAGGAATCAACGTGTTGCTCAAAAAGCAACACTAATTACCTGCTAATGGCTATCCCGGAGATTTGTTTTCATTTCTGGGTGGAAAGGTGAGGGCGGTTTTTATACTAAGTTCATGCTCTCCAAAAGTATAATTGGATGAAGAATCTTAAAAAGAAAAATTGGTGTTATTTGTAAAACCTTAGAACTCCATCAAGGTGCCCATCACTTCTGTCTTGGTTCATTTGCAGGTGTGCTATGTGTCGTGATGCCCAGCCTGCGTCTCATCCTCACCTAATTTGAGATGTTTGCACTGGGATTCTAAGTTCGAATTTTAACAAAAGTTACCATTTATGATAGCGACTGTGTTTACTTTCATATGAGAATTGGCTAACATTCTAAAAGTGCAGGTGATTGCTCTGACTGAAGAACTCCTTGCAACTGCAAAGCAGAATGATATATCTGGATCAGATTTTGGACCAGGAACTAGTGGATCTACTAGTTTATCTCATTCAAAGGTGTACATATGACAGAAGTTATTGCTTTGCTTCTGGTTTGCTCATATGCAGAAATGTTTTTTCTTCAGATACTTTTTAGTACACAAGAATATAAACAAATATAATGATACGAGGATACATGTGTACATGTGTACATTTTCTTTCTGCATGCATGTGAGGTGCCTATCTCATACCTTTTTTGTTTATCAGGAACCAGGAAGTCTTTCCGATGAACATATATTTTCTGTTGGCACAAAAGTCCAAGCTGTATGGAGTGAAGATGGAGAGTGGTATATGATAAATGCAGATATCCAAAATTCAAGCAATATTTTTTTTTTCATTTTTTTTACCTTCACTTTCCTATGTTGATTAGTTAAATTTTCAGGTATGATGCCACAGTTGAGGCTCTTACTCCAAATGGGTATTACATAAGCTATGATGAATGGGGAAATAAAGAAGAGGTATGATTTCTCATAACTTAAAGTTTCACTGTGTTTGCATACTCTGGCATCTTACCTGTCTGACTTGATTCCTTGTTGGATGAGTAATTCTCTCTCTTTGTGCATGATCTATGCTCCTTCTTTTTTGCTGCCATTTGTTCAGTCCATCGGTATGTTTGGTTTTGATTGGAACATGTGAATAGTAAGTTTACCAGTAATATTTCCCAATCCTAGGTGGATCCTGCCAATGTAAGGCCAGTTGAAGTCAATGCCTTGCTGGAAGCTGAAAGAGAAGCTGAAGTTACAAAACTAGCTATTAAAAGGAAGATTGCACAAGCAGCATCTGTTGACTTTCAATCTAAAAGTTTACCTGCAAAGCTTCGGATAGAACCTGATGACCCGGAGGATGTGGTAAGTAGTGCTTGCTTATATTATTATTATTATTATTTAATCTAAAAGTTATACTGCATTGCTGTCTACACTGAAACAAGTGGTGACAAATCATCTGTCAGTCACTGTAAATCTTCTGTTGTTCTTTATCGCTCATGATTGAACATGATCAGGACATACAGTTTTGAAGAAGAAAAAAAAGAAAAGAGCAGGACACATTTTCTGCATGCTTGGATACACAAACTAGTTCCTACTCTTTGTAATACAGTAAATGCTGATTTGCCTTTTATTTTAATGAACTTGGCTCTCTCATGTAATTCACAAAGTCTGGCTAACCCATTACTGGTCCCTTGTTATTCATTTATTTATTTTAATTCTTTTGTATGCTGTTGTTTTCTTTTCGACCTGGTTGTGACAAATGTGCTCTTTACTCATCTACAGAAAGCTGCCAAGCGTAAAAAGATACATGCTTTTAAGTCAAAGGTGCGATTTGAGCAACTTGAAGTTGCACAAAATAAGCGGCAGAATGCATGGCAGCAGTTCCAGACAACTAAAGGCAAGACAAAGAAGGTATGCGCTTGCAATTTTTTGATAGCTTGCACATTATCAAGTATCTGGAATGCCACATTCTATCACCATCATGGGATTTTCAAACTATGGTGTTTTGCATTGTGGGAAGATTAGACAAGCAGCATTTGTGCTGTCAACATGGGTATTCATTCAGTGCTTTGTCAAAATTACTGTTCCACATCATCACTATCTTATATTGAATTTTTTCTTTCCAGGTTGGTTTCTTTTCGGGGCGCAAGCGGGAGAGCATTTTCAAGTCTCCGGAGGATCCCCATGGCAAGGTCGGTGTGACTGGAAGTGGGAAAGGCTTGACGGACTTCCAGAAGCGGGAAAAACACTTGCATCTGAAGGGTGGAAGCATTGAGGCTGATGATTAGCGGTTGCTATTTCCGCTCTTTTTCGTAACCTTCTTGAACTAATTCATTCAGTAGCGAGGGAACCTGTTATAGCGTTGCAGTCCCTTTGGCCCCTGTGAATGTCAAGTGCATGGCATACCTCTGTAACTGTAAGGATCTGATGCTTGGCAAAGCAGTTCATAAATGCTGGTATGCTACATTTACTTCTCTGTTATCAGGATTGTCCATTTATGGCGTTTTCTTTTCTGTTCTTTTCTTTTTCCTTTTATGGACATGGCTTCTTGTGACATACACACTATAGAACACGCAGAGAGGTAATGTTATCAATCACATACCATACCGACCAGTATATTCGGTACGTGTTATCCCAATATTAAAAATGAGATACAAAATGTCATACCGGCTTAGTTTCCATCTCGGTCTATACCAATCATACCGATTAAATACTAACCAGTATGGACGGTACGTCTCATCGCAATATTAAAAAATGTATCATAAGTTTGTTGAATTTTATAAATTTGTATCCAATATATATAAAAATAAATAAAATACCGAAATGCCAACTAAAATTGGTATTTTAACTGAGATCGATATATCCCGTACCAATGTCCAAATTGAAATATTCACCGGTATGGGATTGATAATAGCTCTCGTGATTGCTCGAGTATATTATTCTTTAAATTGAGATATTCACTAGTATGGGATTGATAATAGCTAGTCTCATAATTGCTCGAGTATATTATTCTTTCCATTTTGTATAAATAAATTTCTTAGCATAAATTTCATATAATATGAATATAATATTTTATTTTATTTTCTTGGGAAAGAGTCCTGAAAAAAAAAACATGCCCGTTCAACCAAAAAAAAGAGAAAAAAATGTAGATATTATTGCTTGTTCATGCGATAAAAAGCTTCTATCAATTATTGCGAAAGAAATCTGTTTGTTTCTTTTCAACTCCCATGACAAATGTGATTTGATATCAAATTTTACAAGCAAGTTACAAAATCTAACCGTGTTTTGAAAAAATATACTAACTACTAAATTTTTCTTGAAGCAATCAACATCATCGTTTTACCATAAAATGGTAGGGCAAAGCAACAGAAAACTATGACAGATCCATAATAGGAGAATAAACAAAACTGGAATCTAAAACTACAAGTAGATGAAATATCTCAAACGGGGAGCATCTATCTATCTTACCTTGTTTGTTTCACTCATTAATAACGACCTCTGAAATACTCTTCCTAACCTGAAAATTTTCCTTCCACACTTTCCAAGCACTCCTGACTTCCTCCAGTTGTTCATCTGGAATGCTCGTGTGCTCATCCAGTTTCTCGATCCACTCCTTCCATGGAGGCTTACAAGGGTCCAAGAATTTCGAAACTTCAGGAAGCATCGCATTAACATAGAAATCATCAACTGCCTCTCTAATCTCTTCTGATTCTGCCATTACTGCCATCTCAGGCCTTGGTCCTTTGTGAGGTCGTTTTCTCAGAGAAAAATCATTCCCCCTTAAAATCAACACTTCAGATGGTGCGAGTGGAACGACAATCCTTGAGAACTTTGCCAGGGACAATGGTATAACATCTCTGGCCAGCAAATTGCGCTTTACTGCGACGGCTGTCCCTATCATTTTGCGGATCTGGTCAAGCACAAAATGATTGGCTCACAAATAAATTTTGCAAAGGGCATCAAAAGCATGTAGTGTGTTAAAAGCCATGTGATGTTTGCAGTTCATTTTAAATCAATCGTGATTCAAGACACTGAAGAATATTAGAAGCCAACATCTACAAATAAAACTATGGATCAACTATTTTACCTTTTTCAAATAACATATAAGGTGGACAAAAAATACTGATGCCTATACAATACATACAAAAATGAGACTTCTATCTTCTGGACGGGGTTTACTTATGGCAGGCTCTAGCATCAATTTTACAGTGCCCGGTGACCATCGTGAAATGTTATGCCTATCATACTAGGATTATCCCCAGGCATTCAATTCCTGAGACATGAAACTTTTAAAGCACACCAAAAGGACTTGTCAATGATGCATCCAGTAGCCATCATCAAATTGCACAGCTCATAAAATTAGTAAGGTGATATTATGAATTTTAAAAAATGATAACCACAGATCCAAATATAAAGAGAAATTCAAGAGAGAAAAGAACAAGGCTTCACCTGATGTAACATAAAGGACTCCCCCCAAATAGATATCTCAACAAAATCATATCCGAGGGATTTCTCCAGCTTTCCACAAGAACACCGAAAAACCTTCCTGAAGTGCGAGGCACCTATTCTATCTGTCTCATCAGGCTCATGTAGCCATCTTGCACGGGCAACTCTAGTGGAACTTTTACCCTCAAAAGCTTGCCCATTCTTGTTGCAACTGAGGGAATCCACAGAATCATCACTAGATTCCTCTTGATTTAAATTAATTGTTCCCTCAGTCGCAGAATTATCTTCATCACTTCCATCAGGCTCAATTGTAGACGTCTCATTGCATAATCTTGCTCGTTTGAAGCCATGATCACTCTTAAGAGATTGTTTAGGAAATTGTGTCCTATATTTGGAACGCACTGTGTAGTTGTGGAAAGGATATTCTCCCTACAAAGACCACTAACACCTATAAACACCAAAGAAATTGGAAATCAAGCATAATATTTGCTGCTTAATCTTCCACACTAATGCAATATTCTCAGCTCAACAGCAATTAGACAACCATAGTACATTTTTTTTCAGGCAGACAGAAGCAGCCCTTTGGCAGGGCTCTGAACAAAGATGAGTCAAGGACAATAGCACACCAATGACCATGCAATTTCTAGCAATGGTCATCTGAGTCATAATGTCTACCACCAGTCAAGAGCATGAAGCACCAGCACAAGAACCATTCAAGCTTAACACAAATAGATTCCCTGACCGTGTTACACAAACAAAAGTCACCTAAGAGCAAAACAGAGTCATGCCTAAACTATAAGGCTGTTAATATTCCCATGCCCCACATTGTTATTCTCACACTCTTATACCTAGGAATTTACTACACTACTGATGTTTGAGCATTAAAAATTATGTTATAAATATAAGAAGGGCTAATGTAGTAAATTTCTAACTGTAAGTGTGAGAATAACAATTTGGGGTGCAGGAATATCACCACCCAAATGATAATTCATTAAAAAAGAAGAAAGAAACTCTACTAATAATCAAGAGAATTCTGTGACAAGAAAACAACAGAAAATCAAAAGTTCCTTGAAAATAAGAAGTGAAAAACAAACATAACTATAGCATACCTCAAACGCATTTAATATAGTATTGAAGTCTGATATGTGATAACCACTTTCAGCAGTACTAGACTGACTCTCGATTCCGATAATGCCAGCCGGTAGGAGGTAAGAATATTTTCGCTGATCACACTCCCTTCTAGGATCAAAACTCCTAAAACCAAGATCCGCGATTGTAAAAATGAAAAATAGGTATTGAGAGGATACTGCCCTTAAAAAGCTTTCGCATCATGATTAATAAGTAAAACAAAGGAGGACATGGCTTGGATTTTATTCTTTTCATTTAGATGTGTCAAAGGGAACAAAAGCTCCATAATTCAAAACTAAATATGAGGGAAACCTTTTGAGCAATTCATGTTTACAACAAGTTTATAGAGCAGTAACCAGTAGGGGAAACTTTCAATATTTCATATCATAATCAGAAAAAGAAAAATCAAACAGAAAACTGGATGCACACGTGTGCATAGTAGTGTGGCTGCGTGAGTGTGTGTACACAGGAATCGCTGCCATTCAAGAATACAGAGCAAACAGTGCGTGAATATAGGAATTTCAACCTCAACATCATAGAAACTTCTTCATTTAAAGAAAATGGTGGCATGTATGCTGAAGAAGAAAACAAAAGGGGTCTTACTTCTGTGAAGGCAAAATGCTGAAAACGCTTATAGTATGAGGAAGGTATTCATTAATACACTTAGCTAGAGCAATGCCATTAGGATCTTCTTTCCACGCATTCTCAGGTATCTCCATTTTCATAGTTATCGTAGTTGCCAATGAATGAACCTAAACCAAAATCCAACCCCAATTCCAAGAGAAAATAAATTAATTAATTAAAGTAACAAACAAAAGTGAAAGGGTTTCCAGCATCAATTGCACCACCAGTCAATCATTCCTAAGCCATACAAACACCACTGATGCTACCAGTTTATCTTTAAAAAAAACACTCACTCCCTTATCAGTACGGCTGCTTCTAGCCCATGCAACTTTGTGCAAATTCCCAAAGTTACTATCACGAATGCCACCCGCCTTAAATATAGCCTGTTCCAATTCACCTTCAATAGCTGCACATACAAAATTGAACACACTTATATGCTTAAGGTCGGTGAATTAAAGAACAACCAAATCCTAACTTGAGAGCAGTGATGCACAAATCAAAGAACTTACTCGACAGTAAATGCTCATCTTGTTGCTTCTGTAAACCTGCAAAACAAGAAAGATAAGTATAAATCTAAATACAAACAACAGTTTCTAAGGGAGAGGGAAAAAAATAACTTGGAGAGTGTTATAGTTGTTGATGACGATATGATAGTGAAGGTGGAGAAATTGACCTCTATAACCGGTACCCACATACCCGATCCGTAATACGACTTTTTTCTTCCGGAAGGGAACCCATTTTGGGGATACAGGAATGGACGGTGGAGATTGCAAAGAGGAGAATAGAAATGCTGTAAATGGGGATTTGAAGGAGGGTTTTGGGTTTGGACATTTGATGAGGGGAAAGCGCAGAGAGGTGATGATGCCCATCTTTTTGGTTGCACGAAAGAATGAGTGCATCTTATCTGCCCAGAAACAGGTATGACAGTTGCCCAGGGTTACGGCGAGTAGGCCCCTCAGTGAAAGGATGAACATAATATAAGGTTTTAATTTTTAAATAAGGATAACAATTTGTAACATTACAGAAATAGCAACAAATACCATAACATAAGGGCCTCGACCTACGATGAAATTCCACTGTTTAGAAATTATTAATGTGAATGAGAATGGAGGTAGGGAGAATGAAAGAGTATGCCTATTAATGTGTTTAGTATTTTATTATTAGGAATGAGAATAAAAAAGTTAGATCATCATTATTTTTGTTTGGTATGAATGGTAAAAAATGAGAATCAGCATGTAAATTTTTATTTTACTCTTAATTTTATAGAGTTATTATTAAATATATTTAATCATAAAATACATTGATTATATTATTTGATAATTTATATATAAATTTACTAAATAAAATATAAATATTAAATTCCACACGTGAAATGTTAATAAAATGTTGTTTAAAAATCATAAAAGGTATTTTATTTAACAATTGAAGTTCTGATGAAGGTGCTCACTGATAGACTTAAATATCCCATGCCGAAACTTATTGGGCCCGAACAGCCAAGCTTCGTCTCGGGAAGACAAACATTTGACAATTTGATAATAATTCAGGAAATTATGCATACCATGAGGAAGAAACAAGAACGAGTTGGCTGGTTAATGATAAAAGTGGATCTTGAAAAAGCATATGATCGATTGCACTAGGAATTCATTGATGATACATTGGTAGAGGCGGGATTTTTGGAGCCTTTTATTCACATTCTTGTGCAGTCCTGGCAGTCTAATTGAGACAGTGTCCTTTGAAATGGCTCATAGACAGTGTTCGCCAAGGTGACCCAATCTCTCCATATGTGTTTGTACTTTGCATGGAAAGACTGGCCCATGGCATCAAGAAAGCGGTGGTCGATGGCATATTGTAGCCTATTCGCCTGGGAAGTCATGGTCCCCCACTTTCTCATGTATTTTTCGCCGATGATCTTGTTCTCTTTTGTGAGGCATCAGTCGATCAGGTAATGGCTATTAAGAATGTGTTGGAGGATTTTTGCGCTTGCTCAGAAGAGAAAGTTAGGGCCTGTTTGATAAGGCTTAGTCAAATAAGTGTCCTGGTCTTTAGCATTGTTTGTTAGGAGACTTAGTCAAGTTTGTAGTAAAGTTTGTTTCCTTAATTCTAGTTAGAACGTGGGCTGTAGTTTGTTACAGCACGTCTGTTTTCTCTATTTATTTGGTGCACTGTTACAAGGAATAAAGAAGTCATTCCCAGAACTGTTATTTGCCTTCTCTTGAGTTCTTGTTGCATCTAACAATCTGGTAGCGGGGCAGTGACTGTGAGTGAAGAGAGATGGGTTCGGAAGCAAACTTTGCAGCAGCCTCCATTCCGAAGTTCGACGGCGACTACGATCATTGGAGCATGGTCATGGAGAATCTCCTTCGATCCAAGGAGTATTGGGTTGCTGTCGAAACAGGCTACACAGAGCCGAAGAGTATGGATGAGATGATGGCAGCGCAAATAAAGAACCTGGAGGAGATGAAGCTGAAGGATTTGAAGGCTAAGAATTACTTGTTTCAGTCGCTTGACAAGTTAATTCTAAAGACAATCACGCAGAAGGAGACGTCTAAACAGCTCTGGGATTCCATGAAGTTGAAGTGTCAAGGCAATGCTCGAGTGAAGAGAGCTCAGCTCAATCGTCTACGCCGGGACTTTGAGGTCTTAGCAATGAAGCATGGTGAATCAATCACTGATTACTTTGGTCGAGTAATGACGGTTGCAAATGACATGAGGAACTATGGGGAAGATGTGGATGATGTCAAGATCGTTGAGAAGATTTTGAGAACCCTCACTGATAAGTGGAACTACATTGTTTGTTCCATTGAGGAAGCCAAGGACATAGATCAGCTATCTGTGGATGCCTTACAAAGTTCTCTGCTCGTTCATGAGCAAAAATTCAAAGTAAGTGGAGAAGATGAACATGCTTTAAAGGTAACTCATGAAGAGAGATATGGTGGAAGAGGACGAGGAAGAGCTGCTTTCCGAGGAGGCCGGGGACAAGGCAGAGGCAGGGGTAGCCAACCTTGGAGTAAGGAAACAGTTGAGTGTTACAAGTGTCATAAGCTTAGTCACTTTCAGTACGAGTGCCAAGCAAATTATGCAGGTTTGGAGGAATTAGAAGAGATGGTGCTAATGGCGCATGTCGACACGCTTGGAGGTGATCGAGATATTGCATGGTATATTGATTCTGGGTGCAGCAATCACATGTGTGGTGATTCATCACTGTTCTGTGAGTTAGGAGAAGGGTTCAACAAGGTGGTTAGATTTGGGAATTATGCAAGCATGAACGTTGCTGGAAAAGGAAGTGTTCGATTAACTGTAAAAGGAGTGAATCACCTTGTACGGGATGTGTATTATGTGCCCGGTTTGAAGAATAATCTTCTCAGTGTTGGGCAGCTGCAAGAAAGGGGTCTGGCTGTACTAATGCAGTCAAATGAGTGTCGGATTTATCACCGCACACAAGGTTTGGTATTCCAAACCAACATGGCAGCAAATCGAATGTTTTTGCTGTTATCGAGCACCAAATCAATCAAAAAGGAAAGCAAGGAAGATTGTTTCCAAGCAACCACTGAAGACGTGGCTCATCTCTGGCACCGAAGATTCGGTCATCTCAGCTACAACGGGTTGAAGAATTTGCAAACAAAAGGCATGGTGAGGGGCTTGCCAAGTTTCTCTGAGGGTGAAATTCTGTGCACTAGTTGCTTGAAAGGGAAGCAGCATCGAGATGTAATCCCAAGGAGAAGTACATGGAGAGCATCGGCAAAGTTGGAGCTGGTTCACGCTGATATTTGCGGCCCGATTTCTCCATTTTCGGAGGGCAACAAGAGGTATTTTATTTGCTTCATTGATGATTATAGTAGGAAGGCATGGGTGTATTTTCTTGCTCATAAGTCAGATGCATTCACTACCTTTAAGCTATTTAAAGCTCTTGTTGAAAAGAAACGGGTTTGTCCATTAAATGTCTAAGAACGGATCGTGGAGGTGAATTCACATCAGATGAGTTCAAGGAATATTGTGAAACGAATGGGATCAAGAGGCAATTAACTGCTGCATATACACCACAGCAGAACGGAGTCGCCGAGCGGAAGAATAGAACGGTGATGAATATGGTGAGGAGCTTATTGGTTGAGAAAAATATTCCAAGAAAATTCTGGGCAGAGGCGGTGAACTGGGCATTCTATGTTCTTAATAGATGTCCAACATCATCGCTAAAGGAAATGACGCCAGAGGAAGCTTGGTGTGGGATGAAGCCTTCAGTAGGGCACTTGAGAGTCTTTGGTTGTATAGCATATGTTCATGTACCGGATGCTCGACGAACAAAGCTTGAAGATAAGAGCCGTTGTTGTGTCTTTTTTGGTACAAGTGAAGCATCAAAGGCATACCGACTATATGATCCTACCTCCAAAAGGATTATTATCAGCCGGGATGTCATCTTTGAAGAAGATGGGCAACAGAATTGGGAGAAGAGCTCTGAAGAAGATAACACGTTTGATTTGGAATGGGAAGATGAGAAAAGTGAAGAGAGGGAGGAATCGAGTGATGGCAATGAAGAAGACAATGCAGCTGATGGCAATGAAGAAGAAAATGCAGCTGATGGTAATGTTGTTTCTCCAGTGACAGAACCCCGAAATAGAAGAGCGCCAGGGTGGATGAATGACTATGTCCTTGGTGAAGGTCTTTCCGATGAAGAGGAAGAGGTACAAACTCACTTAGTCTTGTTTGCTCATGCTGTTCATTCTGATCCTACTTCATTTGACGAAGCAGTCAAAGAGGAGAAATGGAGGGCAGCCATGGATGCAGAAATGAGATCAATTGAGAAGAATGGAACGTGGGATCTCACGGAGCTACCGAAAGGAGCAAAACAAATAGGAGTCAAATGGGTGTACAAAACAAAGTTGAATGAGCTTGGAGAAGCAGAAAAATACAAGGCTCGCTTGGTCGCCAAAGGGTATGCTCAGGAATACGGAGTTGATTATGAAGAAGTATATGCTCCTGTAGCTCGTATGGACACGGTTCGACTGATTTTGGCACTTGCTGCACAAAGAGGTTGGTGTGTGTTTCAGCTGGACGTGAAGTCAGCCTTTCTTCATGGGAAGTTAGCAGAGACTGTGTACGTGGAGCAGCCAAGGGGTTATGAAATAAAGAATGAGGAGCATAAGGTATATAAGCTTAACAAAGCTTTGTACGGACTCAAGCAGGCACCGCGAGCATGGTTCAGCCGAATTGAATCATACTTCAGAAAGGAAGGCTTTGAGAAGGAGGATAGTGAGCAAACTTTGTTTACCAAAGTCAAACAAGGTAAATATTTGATCATTAGCTTGTATGTTGATGATTTACTTTATACCGGAGATGATGAAAAAATGATGTCTGAATTCAAAGAGTCCATGATGAAGGAATTTGATATGTCAGACTTGGGTAAGATGAGGTATTTTCTTGGTATTGAGGTAGTTCAGTTTGATGGTGGTATATTCATCAGTCAAACGAAGTATGTGATAGAAGTGTTGAGAAGATTTGGAATGGAGCATAGCAATTCTGTTGAAAATCCAATGGTTCCAGGATTTAAAATCTCCAAAGATGAAAATGGTGTTGAGATGGATGGTTCATTTTTCAAGCAGCTGATTGGAAGCTTGATGTACTTGACCGCTACGAGACCGGACATAATGTATGCGGTTAGCTTCTTGAGCAGGTATATGTCAAGACCTACAGAAGTTCATTATTCGGCGGCAAAGAGAATTCTACGCTACTTACAAGGTACGGCAAAGTTTGGCATTCTTTACAAAAAGGAAGGAAATTTGGAATTGATTGGCTTTACTGATAGTGATTATGCTGGATCGGTGGAGGATAGAAGAAGTACTTCAGGTTATGTTTTTATGTTAAGTGGAGCTGCGGTAGCTTAGTCTTCTCGAAAGCAACCTATAGTAACGTTGAGCACGACGGAAGCCGAATTTGTAGCAGCTGCGGGAAGTAGTTGTCAGGCAATATGGATGCAAAGGGTACTGAAGAAGATAGGCTACAAGGGCAGCAGTGTAAGTACTGTCATCTTTTGTGACAATAGCTCAACAATTAAGTTGTCGAGAAATCCTGTGATGCATGGCAAGAGCAAACACATAGATGTACGCTACCATTTCCTAAGGGAGCTTGTGAATGATGGAGTTGTGCAGCTTCAGTTTTGTGGTACACGACATCAGTTAGCGGACATCTTCACCAAACCACTGAAATTAGAATCATTTCGGGAGCTGAGATGGAAGCTTGGAGTTTGTGATTTTCCAGGAGTTAACTAGCTGCAAATGCATTCTAGTTCAAGGGAAGGAATGATAAGGCTTAGTCAAATAAGTGTCCTGGTCTTTAGCATTGTTTGTTAGGAGACTTAGTCAAGTTTGTAGTAAAGTTTGTTTCCTTAATTCTAGTTAGAACGTGGGCTGTAGTTTGTTACAGCACGTCTGTTTTCTCTATTTATTTGGTGCACTGTTACAAGGAATAAAGAAGTCATTCCCAGAACTGTTATTTGCCTTCTCTTGAGTTCTTGTTGCATCTAACACTGTTTACCTCAGGGAATTTTCCCGAAAATTCTCTAGTTTTTTGAAAACTTGATTTTTTTTTTTCGAAAACGTGTTTACTTCGCGTTATTTTCATTTCGAAAACGAAAATGAAAATTTTCAGAATGAAAACTCATGTGTAAGTTTTGAAAACACCAAAAATCTGTTTTCAAAATTTTCTACATTATTTCACTTCATTTTGAAAACACGCGTTTCATTTTGAGAATTAAATGAAACTTTTTTAAACCCAATTTTGCCCTTGCTCTTCTTCTTCTTCTTCTCCTCTGCTCCGCATTTGACCTCTGCTCTCTCGAGTCTCCCCTCGCGTCGCCGTCGCTCCTCCATCCAATTCCATTCCAGTCTTTCCAGAGACCAGATTCGCTGCCTCCTCTCACTCTGTCATCGATTGCTTGCTCCCTCTCTCGATTCGCTTGCTCCCTCTCCCGATTCACTCCCTCCCGGCCGGCAGCCGCTTGTTCCCTCCCTCACTCGAAGAACGAATCAAAATGGTAAGATTTAGGTTGGGCATTAATTCGTTCGCTGCGACCTCTCACTCTGTTGTCTTGCTTCAAATCTTCACTCACCTTTATTTGCTTTTGTTTCTCATCTTTGTTTCCTTTTCAATTTTTATACGAGGGTCTATATGAATTTAGGTTGAGCATTGATTCCCTTGCTAGGCAGTTGGATTTCTTGTGATTTATTGATTATGAAATGTATTTTAATTTTGGAAATCATTGAGTATTGCTGCAAGAATTTTGTTTGATTGGGTGGAAATTTTGAGTATTGAGTATTGCTTAATTTTGGAAATCATTGAATAACAGTAGTATGGTATTGAATTAATTGACTGATAGGTGACCTACTGAATCACATTTAGTTGGAAATTGATTGGAAGTTTGATATCTTACCATTTTTAGAATGCCTGTCAGCAATCAACTTCTTGTTCTTACAGTTGTGTTCAACTGCAGATGAGGAAAAGAGCAGAAAGAAAGCCCTTTATTTCATGATTTGAACTGGTCCATGCTTCCACCTTTCCTTGAAATATATTTTATTTTTGTCCCTTTATTTTTTCTTCTGTCAGTAGCATATATGGTATTTGGTCAAAAGTAGCATGTTTTGTTGAATTTGCAACCATGTCTTTGTTATTTAATCTGAATTGCTTTAGATTATTAAGAGTTAGCTAAGGATTCGGTAGCTGAGGATGATGAGTTTTATGCATTTTGTTCAATCTTTTGATGTTGTGTTTGATTGAATTCTGCAGAGGGATGGGAAAATCGGTGGGTTGTGTCCGAGTGGAAGAAGGATGAGGGTACAGCTGGGGAGTGGAATTACACAGCTGGAAAATGGAACGGTGATCCCGAAGACAAAGGTAAATATTGATGATCTGTGTTTGAGAGTGCTGAAATGTGCTGAATGGTTGAGCTGATGGTTTGTTTATGCTGTGCTGTAGGTATCCAGACAAGTGAAGACTATAGGTTTCTATGCCATCTCTGCTGAGTTCCCAGAATACAAAGACAAAACCTTAGAGTTCCAATTCAATGTCAAGCATGAGCAGAAGCTTGACTGTGGTGGTGGCTACATTAAGTTGCTCAGTGGTGATGTTGACCAGAAGAAATTCGGTGGTGACACCCCATATAGGTGAGCACACTGTCCCAGTAATGGCTTCAGTTTTTTCTTTTTCTTTTCCCCCTTTTTTTATGGATTTAGTTTTTTAGTATGCAAATAGTTTTGGGCTCTTTCCTTTTGGCTAAGTTGATTCTGTCTCATTTTGAGTATGCAAAAACTATTTGCTGTCAAAATGCTGCCGAATTGTTGCCTAAAATGCTGTCGAAATGATGCTCAAAATGCTGTCGATATGTTGCTTAAAATGCTGCCGAATTGTTGTTTGAACTGCTGCTATTTTTTGAGACGAATTACCACTTGATTTGTTGCTCAATCGGCAACAAGGACAGTGGGAAGTTGGCTGTCATGGGAAGTCAGGAGCTTTTCAAACGCCAGAATGATATTTTTTTCGTTTAATTGGCTCAGGTTCGAGGATATCTTAATGACTTGCGATCTCTTCCACACACTGCTGCTATAACAACAGTGGATTGGCACCCAACACTACCCATTTTCTTGACTGGGTCAGCTGACCATTCAATTCGAGTAACATCAATGTCGTAAACTGGTCTGCTTTGTTCTTTTTTTCGTGTTCCCAGAAGGGGATCAGGAATCAAGTTTACTTTTGGTAATTGTTTGGCCTTAGCGATTTCTTGGCAGGAACCTGCATTAGGTTGTAATTCCATAGTTTGTGCCATAATGGAAAAGCTTTTGTTTGTTTGTGTGCAGTGATCAAGTCCTTCTTGCGCGTAAATCATAAAATTCGATCCAGAGGTGCATGCGGACTGCTAATACAGATTCTGTTTTGGGGTCATGGAAGAGGCCTTGATATATCATAGCTAGAGACTCGAACTGCTGATATATGCTTTCTTTGCTGCTATTTTTGTTCCTGGCTGTGCAGCTGTTTCTTTGGCAGCAGGAGGCTATTGCAATTAGGAGAGCACTATAAATTGGTTGAACTCAGTTGCTCGCTCATGTAGCTGGTAATTCTGATTTGTCCCAATGTATATGATAAGAGATATGAGTTGCTATTTGATAAGAGTGTACAAATTTATGCATCTTATTACAGCTTTTAATGACCCTTTTACGGATTGTCATCCACAGAATGTAGACAGATTGAAATTTTAATTTTAATTACTCTCCTTTTGGTGATTCATGAAGGAATGACCTAAAACTAATTAACAACCATATTCACAGCACTAATTAAGTGCGAAGTAACCTTATAAAAAATACCCTTCTACTGGTTTACTTGTTTGCTTGATCATCAAACATTCAACCTGTCTTCTTTCTCTTCTTATTCGGGTGTCATTGGTGCAATACCTTGCTGTGCCCGTGACTATAATATTTATAATTTAAAGTAAGTTATTAAATTTTTATAATTAGTGAATAAATTAAAAAAATTTTTTTTTTATTTTAAGTTTCTAAATTAATGAAACTTATTCCATATTTATAATTTCTGAATATATTAAAATAAATAACTATTTTTATTTTAAGTTTCTAAATTAATAAAACTTTTTTCATATTTATTTCATATTGAATATATTAAAATAAACAATTAAAATTATTAAAATAATTTTCAAATGATTTCTTCTTTTCATTACAAATATTTTCGGTTTTCCAGAAAAAATGAAAACGCGCAAAGTAAACATGTTTTCCAGTTTTCAGATCAGGAAATTCTTACATTCAGTGTAAAGTAAACGCGTTCTCCAGTTTTTCTAATCAGGAAACAAGCGCGAAGTAAACGCGTTTTCCAGTTTTCAGAATGAAAATAAACAGCAAATTCTCAAATTGAAAATTCTCAAAAACAGCAAATTTTTAAATTGAAAATTCTCCCAGGTAAACGGGTTAATGTCTCAAAAATATCCTTTTGTACTTCCAAAAATGTTTCTGCAGCTTTAGCTAGAGACATTGAACAAGCCTCTAGTTATTGGGGCACGAACAATATAGGTCATTATTTGGGTATTCCTATTCTCTATAGTAGAAACACAAGTTCCTATTATGCGTATCTTGTCGAGAAGGTGAATAAGAGACTAAGTGGGTGGAAGTCCAATACGCTTTCTATGGTTGTTCGTGTCACTTTGGTTAATTCCGCGGTGATGTCCATCCCACTTATGCATTACAAACCTATGTTATTATGATTAGAGTTTGCGAGAAGATATAAAGGCTTTGCCGTGACTTTATTTGGGATCTACCTCAGATGGTCAAAAAGTTCATCTCCTTAGTTGGGATAAGATGTGTCGTCCTAACCATGAGGGAGAATTGGGGCTCAGAAGCATTCATTTGCTTAGCAGAGCTTTTATTGCCAAGCTGACTTGGAGATTAGCAAACGAACCACATGCTCTTTGGGCGCAATTGTTGAGTGGCAAGTACCAATTTGATGGGTTGAATCTACCGGTTATTCTCGCAGAACGCAATGGTTCTATTCTTTGGAAGGAGATTTGCCGCATTTGGTCCTTCATTCGCCAATACTCAAGCTGGTACATAGCTGATGGGTGAACCATTTCATTATGGTATGATTATTGGTTAGCGAGGAACCCTTGTCGAGCATGATTAACACTGATATTCTCCAAGATATCAGATCCTGGACTCTCTTGGATGTAGTTTTTCCCAATGGCAGCTAGAATCGTTCTATCCTTTCTTGTTATTTATAATCTAGCCTTGTTGATCTTATTGATGCTTGTTTCCTGTCGGCCCCTTGCTGATATGATCCTAGTCGCCTAGGTTCGATTTAACCTCATTTTGATTGTGTTCAAAGGGAAGGATTTCGATTGAGGAGGATAGTGCCCAACAAGACGAGCTTAGACCTATTAGCAACTTGTGTTAATGAACCTAATCGATTCAAGTGAGGTTCTTGATCGAGTTCTAGACCTAATTTCAACTTGTGAAACTCAACCTAGGGGAAACGAACAAGGAATGAACTTTTGGATTTTACTTGCAAACAACTCGAGCGTTTGGACTCAAGAAGGAACAAGGTTCACGCATGAACAATAGAGTAAACACTCTCAAAAGACAGTCTTAATTTATCAAATTATCAAATGTCCTTTACAATAAGCCCAAGCGGCTCTATATATATATTAATACATAAACCCACTCGACATAGAACTATTTAGGAATCCTACTCGAGCAATTACTCTAATAACTTAAACAATCTAAATACAAATATAATAAATATGTTCTAGAACTTTAAAACAGGCAATCACACAATCGGGCCAAAGAATGGGCTGATACCTCAAGTCGCATGGCGCCTAGCGCGCACACTGCATGCGCTAAGGTCGACTCGGACTTTCTGACGATCCACTTGTGCAAACGTCTTCAAACTTGGTCCAGAATGAAATAACCTCCTCTAAAATCCATCAACGCTCAATGCTCCCTGCCACGAACCTCCTTGCTCCGAAATGGCTCGGGCAGACGTGTCTGGTGCGTCCGATGAGGCTAGGAGCAGCGTCACAAGCCTTGGGACCTTGCGCAGAACGATTTCCTCAATAAGCATCTCTCGCTCCAACTCCTTGTACAAAGGTTGTGAGAGCTTTCCTTACAACTCTTTGCTTTTGGCACGAGTCATTGGTCCGATTAGTGGAAATGACACTATGTGCTCATACGATATAGATGGATTTGCATCATTCCCTCCCTCTTCGAAAGGATTCGTCCTCGAATCATCATCCCTACCTACATCAAATAAATTCAAGTCAGAAACATTGAAAGTAGCATTGACCGAACCATGCTCACTGGGCAAATCAAGCTTGTAGGCGTTGTCGTTGATCTTGGCACCGATTAGGAACGGGTCATCGCCTCTAGGTGTCATCTTGCCTCTACGTTGGCTAGGGAAACGCTCCCTCATCAAGTGGAGCTAAACCCAATCGCCTACATTGAAGGAAACTAGTGTCCTTCCTTGGTTTCTCTTATCCGCCAACTTCTCATTCATTTGCTCGATATTGCGTTTGACTTGTTCATGAATCTTCTTCACCAACTCGGCCTTCTTTGCTCCATCTATGCTAGAAACTTCACTTAGAGGTAAACGGGTCAAATCCAAAGGTGTCATAGGATTAAAGTCATACACAAGTTCAAAAGGCGAATAATGTGTAGTAGAATGCACAAAACGGTTATAAGCAAATTCAATAAAAGGCAAATACTCAACCCAATTAGACACATGCTTACGAACCAAGGTGCGTAATAGAGAACTAAGCATTCTATTAACCACTTCCGTTTGTCCGTCGGTTTGTGGATGACAAGACGTAGAGAATAGCAACTTAGTCCCCAGTTTCTTCCATAAAACCCTCCAAAAATGGCTAAGGAACTTCTCATCATGATCGCTAACTATACTCAATGGAACACCATGTAAACGCACAACATATTTGAAAGACAAGTTAGCAATGTTAGTCGCATCATTAGTATTAGCACAAGGAATAAAATGTGTCATCTTAGAAAATCTATCTACGACTACAAAAATACTAGCCTTCCCTTGCCTAGAATTAGGCAGCCCTATAACAAAATCCATGAAAAAATCGGTCCAAGGGTGGGAAGGCAGAGGTAACGGCATATACTCTCCATGGTTAGCAACCCTAGATTTTGCCTTTCGGCAAACTATGCACCTAGCGACAATGCGAACAACATCTCGCTTCATATGGGGCCAATAAAAATGTTCTTTGAGTACATTCAAGGTCTTATTCACACCAAGGTGGCCTGTCAATCCGCCACTGTGTGACTCAAGCACAAACAATTCACACAAGGAACAATATGGCACACACAAGCGTTTATGCTTAAATAAATAACCATCATACTTATAATATTTGGACTCAGACTTAGACCCACAAGAAGAATAAATCTCTCTAAAATCAGAGTCAGTTACATACAGTTCAATTATATGAGCAAAACCAAGTAATTTCGCACTAAGAGCAGAAATAAGTACATACCTTCTAGATAGTGCGTCGGCCACTATGTTCTCCTTACCTTGCTTGTACTGAATGTGGTAGGGGAAAGACTCAATGAACTCCATCCATGTAGCATAGCACTTGTCCAAATTGCCTTGACCCTAGAGATACTTCAAGCTCAAATGATCTGTGTGCACAATGAACTCGCGTGACATCAAATAGTGTTGCCACACCTCTAGCGCGCACAAGGGCATAAAGCTCCTTGTCATAGGTCGGATATCTAAGTTGAGCATCCTTCAGCTTCTCACTAAAGTAAGGAATGAGCCTTTTTTCTTGCATTAGGATAGCACCGATCCCAAGCCCACTTGCATCGCACTCCACCTTAAAAGCCTTGTCGAAATCCGGCAGGGCTAGCACAGACGTCGAGCACAATCTCTCCTTTAGCGTGCAAAATGCTTCTTATTGTTATTGTTCCCATCTAAAAGGAATATTTTTCTTAGTTAGTTCATTCAATGGTACAACAATGGTGCTAAAATTCTTGACAAAGCGTCTATAAAAGCTCGTCAAGTCATGGAATGAGCGCACATCACTTGCGTTTTTAGGAGTCAGCCACTCCTTGATCGCCTTGATCTTCTCCTCGTCCATCGTCACACCTTCTACACTGACAATAAAGCCAAGAAAACCAACTTGTTCCAAAGCAAAGGAACACTTGTTAAGCTTAGCATATAATTTATGTTCACAAAGTGTAGTAAACACAAGCCTAAGGTGCGAAACATGTTCATCAATTGATTTGCTGTAAATTAGAATATAATCAAAGTAAACCACAATAAATTTACCAATAAAATGTCTAAGAACATGGTTCATCAACCTCATAAAGGTGCTAAGGGCATTTCTTAAGCCAAACGGCATGACCATCCATGATTGCATTGCATTTGATCATGTTTTATTGTCCATTTACTTGTTTATTTGGACAGTAAACCTACTGATTTATCCCTGATTTCCCACATTCCTTGCAGTTCTGGTCTGATGGCAAAGTATTGAAGATTCTGATGTGGAAAGCAGAAGCTGATTTTTCCCAGTCTTGGCCTAGACTTTGGCCAAGACACCTCCGCATACAAAGCCAGATCGTCTTGGCCAAGACTCCGGCCAAGACTGATTCGCGAGAAAGGAATCATGAGCAGCAGCGTTGGGCCTTGCGAGCTGGCAAATCACAGCTGTCCAGTGACAAAGAGAAGGATCAGGAAGATATTTATTTAAGAATCCTATTAAGGATCTCCTTCCATCTTTGTATATTTTAAATTCCTATTTTTATTCAAAACAAATCAGGATAATTTATTTAGGAGATTATCTAGGAGACTATTTAGGAGATTTATTGAGAGATTATCTAGGAGATTATTTAGGAGATTGAGTTGGAGAAGGACAGAGGAGTTTTTAGCTTACTTATAGCTGAACTCGTTCTCCTCTTTGGCTCCTCTCTCTTCTCCGCCTCTTTTTCTTTTCCCACCATTGAAAACAATTACTTTGCTCCGTGAATTTAATTCACGGATTTATTTTATGCAATTAAATATTTTTATCATTCATTCATGAGTATGAGTAGCTAAACACTTGTTCTTGGTAAGGGTTGATGAGCTGAAGTTCTTATGCATTCGTGAGATCAAACCGTACTTAATAATCTCTTCTCTCGTATTTATTTATTTCTTGAACTTAATTTATCGCTTACTCACTAGAGACAAGAGTTGGTCATTCTTGTACCCTAGTAGAGAAGAGTTGCAACCAGCCTAGAAGGAAAGGGAGCACCCGTCGGCTAGGCGAAGTAGGTGACTAGTCTCGCGCCAGACTAGAAGAAATAAGTAATCTAGGTCAAGACCAGATTGACAACCTAGGGTTTCCATAGGGAGACACCTTGGCCTAGGTACTGTCTTCCCCTATACCATTGAGGAAGCGAACAGCCATTCAAGACAGCAGTCAAACGGATAAACCCTTTAACCAGCAAGGTGTCCCTTGGCTAGGATTATCAGGAAAGGGAGCACCCGCCAGGTAATTTGAAGAGGAGGGAAGACAGGAGTGAACAGGAGCACCTCCACTCTATAGCAGTACTATGAACGAAGAGATGAATATCCTTGAGTCTATGATCGAAGCATAAGAACAGAAGCTCTCATATCGCCCTTACCTGGAATTCCCTTTTACTTGATTTATTTCAGTCTTGACCCCTATCTAGGCCAAGTCTTTGGCCAATACAGTTTTGAACTATTTTATTTCTTTCTGTTTTTGTCTTTATTTTCAGATTCAACCAACCAAATTCAGTGACGAGGAAGTCAATCAAGATCTACAATTCCCTAGAAGTCTCTGTGGACTGACCCTCTTACCACAATCTACAAACCCTTGTAGACAGTGATAAGTTGTATTTCTACCCCCATTTCCATACTTATTTCACTCTTATATTTGACGTGTTCGACGCGCGATCAATCCACTCATATAAACCATACTTGGTTTTAAAAGCCGTTTTCCATTCATCACCCTCTTTCATGCGAATTTGGTGATAACCACTCATTAAATCAATCTTAGAGAACACTAGGCTACCACTTAACTCATCCAACATATCATCTAATCTAGGGATAGGGTGGCAATACTTTATAGTGATTTTGTTGTCAGCTCTACAGTTAACACACATGCACCAAGTCCAATCCTTTTTGGGCACCAAGATAATAGGCACCGCCCAAGGAGATAAGCTTTCCCTTACATATCCTCAGCTAAGTAGCTCATATACTTGCCTTTGTAGCTCCTTGGTCTCCTCGTGGTTGCTCCTATAGGCCGGTCGGTTAGGAATCGACTATCCGGGAACAAAGTCGATTTGGTGCTCAATCCCTCGGATTGGTGGCAAGCCAGGCGGCATCTCTTCGGGAAAAACATCCTTAAATTCCTGCAAAAGAGAGGAAATACCAATATGGGCAGAATCTAAAGGATTAGGGTTAGAAGCACTTAGGCATAAAGGCCTAAAGCGAAGCAAGATTAGGGGGCGGCTTGCGCTAAAACTTAATTTTTGCATTCATAATGCTTGCCTCACTTCTCTCTCTTTGGCATAAACACTCAATTTCTTTTTATTTGCCTCTCATTTTTCTTTACAAATGCCAATTTTTGCATGCTCACTCTATTCATGCGTGTGTTTTTCTCTCGCACGCTCACTCTTTCTTTTCAACACTCAACTCTCTTTTTTTCTCTCAATTTTCCTAGGGATTTCATTCTCGGCATAAGCCTTCACTAGCCATTGTTGATCCTCAAAGACTTAAATTGGAGTCAAAGGAGGAAGGGTGAATTTTTAGCCATCTTTCACCAACTTGTAACGATTGCTCCTTCCTTCATGATTGGCCTCTCTATCGAATTGCCAAGGTCGGCTAGTAAAATATGACTAGATTGTATTGGTACATCACAAAGGATCTCATCCTTATAACTTCCAATGGAAAATGTAACTAAAACTTGTTTAGTCACCTTCAACTCACTTTCGTCGATCATCCATTGCAATAGGTAGGGTTTCGGATGCTTCAAGGTTGGCAAACTCCACTTGTGCACTAACAATGTACTTCCGCAATTAGTGAAACTCCCATTTTCAATGATCATTGAGGACATCTTTTTGTCGACTAGGCAGCGAGTATGGAAAAGACTTTCCCTTTGTTCTTCCCCACTCACTTCAGCCTTCGCTTGTGCACTTAGGTTGCGCCTAATTACAAGTGCATTAGCATACTCGGGCATCACAATTTCACCCTCATCCGAACCACTCTCTTCATACTTTTTCTCCTCAAAATCGGGATCTATAACCTCATAATTATCATCCGATTCTAGGTTGTCATTATCCCTAATTAGCAACACACGCTTATTAGGACACTCGGCTTGCCTATGTCCTCTCCCGGCACATTTAAAACATACAATATCCTTAGTGAATGTTTTATTTGCTGGAGTAGAAGAAGGATTATTGTTGTTTGTCTTAGGTGGTGCCATAAGTGTGCGGTAAAACCCTAGGTGCCGAATTCACACCCTTGGTGTCCTTTGCCCAAGGCGTCTTCTTCCAAGGTGCGACCTTCATACTAGCTGAAGTGGAGCTAGAATAAGAAGTCCTAGACTTGTTTTGTTTCTCTATTTTAATCGCCATATGTAGCATCTCCTCAATCGTATTGTAATGAGTCAATTCTAATGCATTGACGATTTCTCGATTTAGGCTATTAAGGAACCGAGCCATTGTTGCTTCCACCTCCTCTACAATCCGCGCTCTTGCTAGAACGATCTCCATCTCATTAAAATATTCCCTAACGCTTTTACTTCCTTGGGTCAATGTTTGCAAATGTTGGTGTAGATCGCGATGGAAATAGAAAGGAACAAATCACCTCTTCGTTAGGGTTTTCATTTCCTCCCAAGTCCTAATCGAACCGACTCCAACCCTTTCTCTAGTAATGTTGAGTTGATCCCACCAATGAATCGCATATCCACTAAACTCAACTGATTCCAACTTCACTTTTTTATCCTCTGAGTAATTGTGACATAGAAAAATTGATTGGACTTTCCTTTCCCAAGCCAAATAAGTGCCCGAGCCATCCTTGCCCTCAAAGGCCGGAATCTTCATTTTAACACTTCCTAGGTTGGAGTCAACTCTCTCCTCAAACCTAGGCAGTCGGTCATAAGCTCTGCCTCTTTGCTCATAAGCGAAATCATCATAGTCGCGTTCCTCGGTCCATCGCGTATAAAGCGCTTGGTGCTCAGGCACT
Source organism: Viola odorata (assembly GCA_963691705.1). NCBI lineage: Eukaryota > Viridiplantae > Streptophyta > Magnoliopsida > Malpighiales > Violaceae > Viola > Viola odorata. The sequence goes on along the minus strand of OY829540.1, from coordinate 18,847,909 downwards.
GCAACACGTATGTAGGGTTCGTGCTGTGGCGAGCCCCTAGGGTCCGCCTCCGCAATCCTTGGCTCACGTGCGTGCCTTGGTGCACCATCCTCTCTGCCCTCATCTTCCTCGGCCACATGAGAACTAGAAGCATCGTTAGGGTTTTAGACATAGCGCGTCATTGACACACCATCTCTCGGCTTCTCAGCCTTGTCCTTCAAGTCGACCGAGACTACTCTTCTACACTCCTCCATCTCATCAAAATGAGCATTGAGGTTCTTGAGGAGTGTGATAACTTCCCGTCTCTCTACCTCATCAGAAGCTTTGCCCGATGTCGCACCCCCTTTTTGGATTTCCTATCCTAATGCGACGCGGGTTTGGGACGAGATGTGAGACGAAATCAGACTCATCTCACATGATACTAATGAAGTCGCCACCCTAATTTTTCTAGGTTTAGGGAACCTATTTTATCATGCATGAAAAATAAAAAGTTAAGGCGAAGTGGGTCTGAACCCGAGAACAATGGTTCGGGGTCGTATTATGGACTCGGGAAGGTGTTTGGCACCCGAGTCTCATCCTAAAAAGGTTACCGGAGAAAGAGGTGTTTGAAAAATCATGTTTGAAAAATATGATGAATCATGCCCAATGGATCAAATTCTAATAATCCTAAATATTCATACATACGATTATATATACGAAAAAAGAGTGAAATAAAAGGGAAGAAACGTTTACTTGATCAAGGGGTACGGTCGATTTTCCCTTTTTTCACCGGAGTTATCGGCACGAGGAGAGAATTGCGTTTAATGATTAAATATTTAGCGATTTCTGTACGCGAGCAAAAAAAAGATTAATTTAGATAAACAGAAAACATTATCTAAAGCGTGCGAAAATAAACAACATACGAGCATACGAGAAATAAATAAATGGTACGAGTGCAGAAATAAATAAATAGTACAAGTGCGGAAAAGTAAATAAACAGTACAAGTGCGGAAAAGAAATAAACAGTACAAGTGAAAATTAACGATGCAAGCATACGGAAAATTAAACTAAACGTGCAAGTGCGAAAATTAAATAAACAAGTACAAGCGTGCAAAAATTAAATATGCAAGTGCGAAAATTAAATAAACAGTACAAGCATGTGATGGCGAAAAATAAATAAGCAGTGCGAGTGCGAAAAATAAATAAGCAGTACAAGTTATGAAAAAAAGTACGACAAATAAATGCGATGGACTAAAAATTTAGACTAGGCCTACTGGGCCTAGAAATTGGGCCCAACAGCTGGGCCCAAACCAAGCCAAGGGCCAAGCCCTTTCTTGTTTCCCATTTGGGCTTGGCATAGGCCAAGCCCATGAACAATTAAAATGAGGCCAAGCCTCTTTCTCTTCTTCTCTTTCCCGCTTGGGCTTACGCCCAAGTCTTTCTTTCCATTTGGGCTTGGCATAAGCCAAGCCCATGACCAATTAAAAGGAGGCCACCTCCTGTTCATCATCCTCTTCCCTTCAGCTGCGTCTTCTTCTTCCTTGAGCAGCGCAGTAGAGCCACGGCGCAAGGCACGGCAACGGTCAGTCAGCAGCGGTGGTGGAGCTCAGCAGCGGTGGTGGAGCTCAGCAGCGGGCGGCGTACGGCAGCAGCAGCACAGCGGCAAACAGCAACAACGCGGCGTCGAGGCGAGGCGAGGCGAGGCTGAGATGGTGCGGCGGCAGGTCGGCAACGGCGACGAGAAGCAGGCGAGGACCGTAGCAGCCAGCAGTGGTTCGGCAGTGGCGACATAGCAGCAACCCAGCAACAGTGACACAACGGTCAGGCGTACGGCGGCGTGGCACAGCAGTGGCGAGCGTCTTGGTCCTTCGGCGTTGACGAGGCAGTAGCCCGGCAGCGGCGAGGCGAGCAGTCCAGCGTGCGGCGGCGGTAAAGGATGGAGGGCAGTGGTGATGGCGATTGCCATGGTGAGGGCAATAGCGGCGACGTGGGCAGCGAGGTGGTGGCTGGAGGGGAGATGGTGATCTCGTTTTCGTGCTCCTCCCCCCTCCTTTTTGCCCGTAGCTTCGGCTGTATTTATTGGAAGGAGATAAGCTGAACAGTATGGCGGTTTGGAAGGATCGAGAGAGTCGTAGGGACAAGGGGAGAAGGTGGCCAAACCTGCAGAAATGCATTAATGTTGCATTAATGCAAATTAATGCATACGAACAAATTATTTTTGGCTCGAGCTTTTATCGCTAAAGTCTCGAACAGAAAATGCTAGGACGTAAAATAAAATAAGATAAGATAATTAGCATACAGGGGGCGATAAAAAGTTTAATACATAGTTCGATAAAAAATATTTACTTATAAGCAATAAAAGTTCGAGCGTAATAAAATACTAAATAAAAATTGAACGAAACGCCAAGAGATGGCGTGGGTTAGAAAAATAATAAAAAATAAATAGCTAATGAGCGAGATTGTTCGACCCTTGGTTTCGAGAATTTGACTCGGGGACCGATACGGGTTCGAACGGAAAAAGTTATAAAATGCGAAAAAAACACGAAATAAAATTTAAAGGACATAAGGCGTGAAAATAAACATCAGATTGATGAAAATAAACAGGTGTATGATTTTTGAAAAATTGATAATACAAATGCGACAAATGAAAATTTTGAAATCCAAAATCGGGTAGCAACAGTTGCCCCCTCTTTACTGTCTTATCAAAAATCCGGTGTAACCGAGATTTTTGATGAGCAGTAAAGATGGTTGCTCCCGAACCAGCAATGGTTTGAAAAAATGCAAACTTCCCTGATAATGGGGATGAAAAAAAAGCAGATGCAAAAATGTAAATAACTTGTCCCTAATAATGAGGAAAAATGTAAATTGCAGAAATGACGATTTCCTTGATAGTGGGGTCAAAATTAAATGATTTTCCCTGATAGTGGGGTAAAAATTAAATGATTTTCCCTGATAATGGGGTGAAAAGTAAATTGCAGAAATGTAGATTTGTAGGAAAGTAAGTTGGCAGGAAAGTAAATTTGCAGGAAAGTAAATTTGCAGGAAAGGTAAATTACAGAAAAGTGAATTGCAAGAAAGGTAAATTGCAGGAAAGTGAATTGCAAGAAAGGTAAATTGTAGAACAGTGAATTGCAAGAAAGGTAAATTGCAGGAAAAGTGAATTGCAGAAAAATGAATGATGATTTCCCTGATATTGGGGTAAGAAGTAGATGATTTCCCTGATAGTGGGGTGAAAAGTAAATTGCAGAAATGTAAATGATGACTTCCCTGATAGTGGGGTGAAATGCAAATGATGAAATGTAAATCAGGTAGGGCGAGGGTAGTACGAGGCAGGACGAGGGTAGTACTCGCAATCCATACCTTTGTGCGGACAAGTGAACGAGGCCTGATATGTTGGAAATTTTAAAAGGATGTGGTGCGCAAGTTAAAGGAATGTGAATGCAGACTGGGAGAATGCAGAAATGTAAATGACGTCGCAAAAGGAGGAAATAAAATGCAGGAAAGTAAATAAAGTAAATTTGGGAGGATCTCTCGGATAATGAGGCGGATGTCACTCTGATAATGAGGACAGATGATGTTCTCGGATAGTGAGGACAGATGATTATGACCTCGGATAGTGAGAATGGACGGTCTTCTCTCGGATAATGAGGAAGATTCTCAGATAGTGAGGATGATGATTTTCCCTGATAGTGGGGTTAAAAAAGTAAATGCTTTTCCCTGATAGTGGGGTAAAAAAGTAAATTGCAGAATTTAAATGCTGATTTCCCTGATATTGGGGTAAAAAAGTAAATGATTTCCTTGATAGTGGGGTGAAAAGTAAACTTCAGCGGCGTCGAGGGTCGCACTCGTAGGCCATCGCTGATTGATGCAGAAAAGTAAATTGCGAGAAAGTAAATTGTGGTAAATTAAATTGAGGAAAGGTAAATTGCAGGAAAACTAAAGTGCAGGAAATTAAATTGCAAGAAAAGTAAATTGTAGAAAATTAATCATGATTTCCCTGATGGCGAGGTTCTCTGATAATGAGGTTTTCTGATAATGAGACTTCTCTGATAGCGAGGTTTCTCTGATAGTGAGGCATCTCTGATAGTGAGGTTTCTCTGATAGCGAGACTTCTCTGATAGTGAGGCATCTCTGATATTGAGGCATCTCTGATAGTGAGGTTTCTCTGATAGCGAGGCTTCTCTGATAGTGAGCTTCTCAGATAATGAGGCTTCTCCGATGGTGAGGCATCTCTGATAGTGAGGTTTCTCTGATAGCGAGACTTCTCTGATAGTGAGGCATCTCTGATATTGAGGCATCTCTGATAGTGAGGTTTCTCTGATAGCGAGGCATCTCTGATATTGAGGCATCTCTGATAGTGAGGCAGATGTCACTCTGATAGTTAGGACGATGTTGATCTCGGATAGTGAGATGGTCTTCTCTCGGATAATGAGGAAGATGTCACTCTGATAGTGAGGACAATGTCACTCTGATAGTGAGATGGTGATGATCTCGGATAATGAGATGGTCTTCTCTTGGATAATGAGGAAGATGTCACTCTGATAGTGAGGACAATGGTCTCGGATAGTGAGGAGGATCTGGATATGGACGACCACGTCGTCGCACAACACAACTAGATGTGGATGACCACGTTGCCATACAACACGGGTGACCAAGTCACTGCACGACAAGACTAAGAAATGGACGACCAAGTCGTCACACAAAACTTAGAAGGTGGGGTTTTGAACCACCACACGAAATGTTGAAAGGTGGGGTTTTGGAACCGCCACATGAAATTTTGGAAGGTGGGGTATTGGAACCGCCACATGAAATTTGGGCAGGTGGGGTTTTGAACCGCCACACTAATTGATGGTGGAGCAGTAACGTGCTCCATTCGGTTGATTGGACGGTGGGGAAGCGTGATCCGCCACACAAAGTGATGGTGGAGTTTGACCACAGGGTGAGATTCCACTAACGCATACCTGTATCCTGCAAATAGGGAGGAAACACACACAGAGCAGTAGTGGATAGAAAAGAGAAAGCAATTGATACATGGGAAAATAATGAGATCAAATCAAGTATGTTGTGTATGAAAGTATTCCCACGCTACCCTAAAGTTTGCCCCCAGTATTTGATAAGAACAACTTCCCTATCAAGAGAAAGTTCAATAAGTTTGTGCATTTTTGGATAACATGTCATCCAATTTTCTGTCATACAAGCATGCTTGATACAAGCCTAAAAAAGCATCTGCGTCTTGCCCAGGAGATAACAACCTCAAGGACAAGACTTTCCCGCATCATGTAGATGTAAGCAACCCTGACTGGATATTGGTGTTTGCGCTCACACTCAGAAATAGGGCTACGTGTTTACACTCATAAAAATGCAACAAACATAGCACAAGGTCAGATTTGCAATGTCAATCCGAGTGAATAAACCTCATACGAAGATGCACATGCATGGGCATTCATATAATCGAGGGGACTTTGCAAGAGAATAGAAATATGTAGTGGATAGACAGAGAGAAGAAAAGAAGAAGGAATCTGTTTTAGGAAGAGAGTGCTTTTTGGCAGAAGAAAGGGTTGTTAATGAGCAAGGCTCAACTGAGGTTACTAACCGGAGGTAAAGTGTACCTCGAGCGCAGTTTGCAAGAGTTTGGTGAAACTCTGAAGCTTTCCTTTGAAATGTCAGCATTCTTCTCTGCAAATTGTCGTTTGAATACAACCTGAGACCCTTTCTTCGAAATACCCAACCGGGTTTTTGAATCTTCACAATGAATGATCTCTTTTACTTTTTAAGACCATTTTGACGGCAAAGTGCCCAAGTTTTTTTTGATCTTTGAACACTTTTGATTTGATTTTTTTTTTTTGATTTTTTTTTTTGTTTTTTTTTTTCTGAGCGAGCAAAGCAAGTGCAATTTTTGTTCCGTCCTTGGCAGAAGCCCTTAAATCTTGATTTTTGATTTTTTTTGGCTGGGTTTCCTTCCGGCGGTAAACTGCTGATCATCAAAGCCGAAAGGAAACCCAGCCAAAAAAATCAAAAATCAAGATTTAAGGGCTTCTGCCAAGGACGGAACAAAAATTGCACTTGCTTTGCTCGCTCAGAAAAAAATTAAAAAAAAAATTCAAATCAAAAGTGTTCAAAGATCAAAAAAAACTTGGGCACTTTGCCGTCAAAATGGTCTTAAAAAGTAAAAGAGATCATTCATTGTGAAGATTCAAAAACCCGGTTGGGTATTTCGAAGAAAGGGTCTCAGGTTGTATTCAAACGACAATTTGCAGAGAAGAATGCTGACATTTCAAAGGAAAGCTTCAGAGTTTCACCAAACTCTTGCAAACTGCGCTCGAGGTACACTTTACCTCCGGTTAGTAACCTCAGTTGAGCCTTGCTCATTAACAACCCTTTCTTCTGCCAAAAAGCACTCTCTTCCTAAAACAGATTCCTTCTTCTTTTCTTCTCTTTGTCTATCCACTACATATTTCTATTCTCTTGCAAAGTCCCCTCGATTATATGAATGCCCATGCATGTGCATCTTCGTATGAGGTTTATTCACTCGGATTGACATTGCAAATCTGACCTTGTGCTATGTTTGTTGCATTTTTATGAGTGTAAACACGTAGCCCTATTTCTGAGTGTGAGCGCAAACACCAATATCCGGTCAGGGTTGCTTACATCTACATGATGCGGGAAAGTTTTGTCCTTGAGGTCGTTATCTCCTGGGCAAGACGCAGATGTTTTTTTAGGCTTGTTGATTGATTGTTATTCCACTTAGTTTTGTTGTCTCTTTTTGTGGCTTTTGAGACAATAAACATGCTGCTTTGACCCTGTTTCCTTCCTTTTTCCAGAATTACACTTGAATGACCTGAATTAGGAAAAGGAGCGAAAAGGCCAAAGATTAGAGCTCAATTGATCAAGCTGGCTTGGCAGACTTTCAGCTGATGCATTCCGACTCATCTCAAGGCCCTGAGATGAGGCTGTCGTGACATTCCCAGATCTGGACAGCACTCACCATGATTTTGCGCGCCGCAATTATTTAGTCTTGAGTGCGTTTCCTGTCTCCTTGGGCTCCGTTTTTAGAGATTCTAAGCTTCTTGGGTTCTGATATCATTCCTCCCACTCCTAACAAGTTCATAGAAGACAAAAACAACATTCTCCTTGTGTTTTGGAAGAATATTCTCACATTTGGACATGCTTCTTGAAGACCAAACTGAGGAGACTTGTTAGTGGGAGTTGTCTCACCTTGGAGAGGAACATCTTGGCGCCAAAGAAGGCCATTAAAATTGATCAGAACGGTAGAGGAAGGCATCGGGCAGCAGCAACAAACCAGAGGAGAAAATCAGCATTTTCCCAGATTTTCCAGATTTTCCAGCATTTTCTTCATTTCCGGTTTTAAACTTCTTGTATTATTTCATTATGTTTTGTAGCTAAAAACCTCAATATCTGGTAGAGATTTAGAGGATGACAATTCCAGAAACGTTGTGAGACTTGTTGATCTTAATTAAAAACATTTTCATATCTCTTTTCTTGCTTGATTTAACGTCAATTTGATTGTGTTGTATTTGAGCTTGATCAACTTGGATTTCGGCACAATTGATTACAGTAGAATCACTCTAATGCCGCGTTTCTGTGTTAGAGAGAACCCGAGTGGACAACTAGTGGATAGGATGATGTCTTCTTGAAACTAGAAGAAGAAAAGGGTTAGTTTTGAGGTCAATGGACTGCAAGTGCGTCCATCTCAAGGTCTAGGGAAGGGCCTTCCTAATCATATCAACAAGCTAGCAATCCTTGATTGTTAAGGGAGTTAGGGTCGCGAAAGGAGCTTCTCCTTGAGTGACTTGAGTAGGAGGAGGCTTGGAGATCGCCCCTGGATGAATCTCTATAACTTCCCTATGAAAATTGTTTTGAAAATACTTTCGTCAATGATCAACATCTTGGAATTGTCACTTCGTTAATATCTCTACCAGGGATACCTTTTCCCAACTGATTTTCCTCCTATTTACAATTGTGTTTTTGTATGCAACCTTTGTTCACTTCATTGCATTTCTGTTTTACACAAACTACATCTCAAAACTTGATTTTCTACTTGGTTATTTATAAAGAAAAGCACGAATCAGTCAAGCTTGTCTCTGTGGGATCGATCCTCTCACCACTATCTGCATTTATTTGTAGCATAGCACTGAGTTGAACTTATAACTTTTATGCAGGGCATGCGACGGCTCTGTCACTTGTATCAAGCATGCTTGTATGACAGAAAATTGGATGACATGTTATCCAAAAATGCACAAACTTGTTGAACTTTCTCTTGATAGGGAAGTTGTTCTTATCAAATACTGAGGCAAACTTTAGGGTAGCGTGGGAATACTTTCATACACAACATACTTGATTTGATCTCATTATTTTCCCATGTATCAATTGCTTTCTCTTTACTATCCACTACTGCTCCGTGTGTGTTTCCTCCCTATTTGCAGGATACAGGTATGCGTCAGTGGAATCTCACCCTGTGGTCAAACTCCACCATCACTTTGTGTGGCGGATCACGCTTTCCCACCGTCCAATCAACCGAATGGAGCACGTTACCGCTCCACCATCAATTAGTGTGGCGGTTCAAAACCCCACCTGCCTAAATTTCATGTGGCGGTTCCAATACCCCACCTTCCAAAATTTCATGTGGCGGTTCCAAAACCCCACCTTTCAACATTTCGTGTGGTGGTTCAAAACCCCACTATCAGAGAAACCTCACTATCAGAGATGCCTCACCATCAGAGAAGCCTCATTATCCGAGAAGCTCACTATTAGAGAAGTCTCGCTATTAGAGAAACCTCACTATCAGAGATGCCTCAATATCAGAGATGCCTCACTATCAGAGAAGTCTCGCTATCAGAGAAACCTCACTATCAGAGATGCCTCACTATCAGAGAAACCTCGCTATCATAGAAGTCTCATTATCAGAAAACCTCATTATCAGAGAACCTCGCCATCAGGGAAATCATGATTAATTTTCTACAATTTACTTTTCTTGCAATTTAATTTCCTGCACTTTAGTTTTCCTACAATTTACCTTTCCTCAATTTAATTTACCACAATTTACTTTCTCGCAATTTACTTTTCTGCATCAATCAGCGACGGCCTACGAGTGCGACCCTCGACGCCGCTGAAGTTTACTTTTCACCCCACTATCAGAGAAATCATTTACTTTTTTACCCCACTATCAAGGAAATCAGCATTTAAATTCTGCAATTTACTTTTTTACCCCACTATCAGGGAAAAGCATTTACTTTTTACCCCCACTATCAGGGAAAATCATCATCCTCACTATCTGAGAATCTTCCTCATTATCCGAGAGAAGACCGTCCATTCTCACTATCCGAGGTCATAATTGATTACATTGCATTTCATCATGTTTTATTGTCTATTTACTTATTGTATTGGGCAGTAAAACTACTGATTTATCCTTGTATTTCCCACATCTTAGCAGATCTCGTATGGAGGCAGCATTTGAGGAATTTGATCTGAAGAGAGCTGGAGCTGTTTACCTAAGTCTAGGCCTAGAATTTGGCCTAGACATGTTCGCATCCGAAGCAGCGCGCCCCAGAATTGTCTTGGCCAAGACTGCGGCCAAGACACTTTCGCGATAAAGAGCCTGAAGCGTGGACCTTTTGGACCGCTTCCACATTGGGCCTTACAGCTGGCACGTAGCAGCTGACCCGCAATTGTAGAGGGATCTGAAGTCAATCTCTTGAAGAATCCCGCCTGGGATCTCCCTCTTATTGTAATTGCGATTTACTTCCTAGTTTAGAACAATTTATTGTAGTAATTTTTTAGGAGATTTTCTAGGAATTAGAGTTGGAGTAGGACAGAGGTTTTTAGGGCTATTTAGCCGAACATTATTCACCTCTGTCTAGGATGACAAAGTTACGCAATCCTTCTTCTCCTTTCTCTTTGTTTCGACATTAAAACACTTTGCTCCGGATTTTATTATCTCGGATTTATATTATATATGCAATTAAATATTCTATGTTTTTATCCATGAGTATGAGTAGCTAAACACCCATTTTTGGTAAGGGTTGATGAGCTGAAGTTCTTATGAGATCGTGAGGCCAATTCGCACTTCACAATCTCTTCTTTTGTATTTATTTATTTCTTGAACTTAATCTATCGCTTACTCACTAGAGACAAGGTTTGATCATCCTTGTACCCTAGTAGAGAAGAGTTGCAACCGGTCTAGAAGGAAAGGGAGCACCCGTCGTCTAGACAAAGTAGGTGACTAGTCTCGCGCCAGACTAGAAGAAATAAGTAATCTAGGTCAAGACCAGATTGACAACCTAGGGTTTCCATAGGGGAAACACCTTGACCTAGGTACTGTCTTCCCCTATACCATTGAGGAAGCGAACAGCCATTCAAGACAGCAGTCAAACGGATAAACCCTTTAACCAGCAAGGTGTCCCTTGGCTAGGATTATCAGGAAAGGGAGCACCCGCTAGGTAATTTGAAGAGGAGGGAAGACAGGAGTGAACAGGAGCACCTCCACTCTATAGCAGTACTATGAACGAAGAGATGAATATCCTTGAGTCTATGATCGAAGCATAAGAACGCAAGCTCTCATATCACCCTTACCTGGAATTCCACCTTTACTAGACTTATTCCAATCTTGACCCCAGTCTTGGCCAAGACTTTGGCCAATACTATTTTAAACTGTTTTCACTACTTTTTGTTTTGTCTTTAGTTTCAGACTGCACCCAACCAAAACTCAGTGACGAGGAAGTCAACTCAAGAACTACGTTTCCTAGAGGTCTCTGTGGACGATCCTCTTACCATCATCTACAAATCCTTGTAGACAGTGATAAGTTGTATTTCTACCCCCAATTCCATAACTATTTCACTACTATATTTGACGTGTTCGACTCGCGATCAATAATCATTTGTCCTCACTATCCGAGAACATCATCTGTCCTCATTATCAGAGTAACATCCGCCTCATTATCCAAGAAATCCTCCCAAATTTACTTTATTTACTTTCCTGCATTTTATTTCCTCCTTTTGCGACGTCATTTACATTTCTGCATTCTCCCAGTCTGCATTCACATTCCTTTAACTTGCGCACCACATCCTTTTAAAATTTCGAACATATCAGGCCTCGTTCACTTATCCGCACAAAGGTATGGACTGCGAGTACTACCCTCGTCCTGCCTCGTACTACCCTCGCCCTACCTGATTTACATTTCATTATTTGCATTTCACCCCACTATCAGGGAAGTCATCATTTACATTTCTACAATTTACTTTTCACCCCACTATCAGGGAAATCATCTACTTCTTACCCCAATATCAGGGAAATCATCATTCATTTTTCTGCAATTCGCTTTTCCAGGAATTTACCTTTCTTGCAATTCACTTTTCTGCAATTTACCTTTCTTGCAATTCACTTTTCTGCAATTTACCTTTCCTGCAAATTTACTTTCCTGCAAATTTACTTTCCCGCCAACTTACTTTCCTACAAATCTACACTTCTGCAATTTACTTTTCACCCCATTATTAGGGAAAATCATTTAATTTTTACCCCACTATCAGGGAAAATCATTTAATTTTGACCCCACTATCAAGGAAATCGTCATTTCTGCAATTTACATTTTTCCTCATTATTAGGGACAAGTTATTTACATTTCTGCATCTGCTTTTTTTTCATCCCCATTATCAGGGAAGTTTGCATTTTTTCAAACCATTGCTGGTTCGGGAGCAACCATCTTTACTGCTCATCAAAAATCTCGGTTACACCGGATTTTTGATAAGACAGTAAAGAGGGGGCAACTGTTGCTACCCGATTTTGGATTTCAAAATTTTCATTTGTCGCATTTGTATTATCAATTTTTCAAAAATCATACACCTGTTTATTTTCATCAATCTGATGTTTATTTTCACGCCTTATGTCATTTAAATTTTATTTCGTGTTTTTTTCGCATTTTATAACTTTTTCCGTTCGAACCCATATCGGTTCCTGAGTCAAATTCTCGAAACCAAGGGTCGAACAATCTCACTTATTAGCTACTTATTTTTATTATTTTTCTAACCCGCGCCATCTCTTGGCGTTTCGTTCAATTTTTATTTTAGTATTTTATTACGCTCGAACTTTTATTGCTTATAAGTAAATATTTTTTATCGAACTATGTATTAAACTTTTTATCGCCCCCTGTATGCTAATTATCTTATCTTATTTTATTCTACGTCCTAGTATTTTCTGTTCGAGACTTTAGCGATAAAAGCTCGAGCCAAAAATAATTTGTTCGTATGCATTAATTTGCATTAATGCAACATTAATGCATTTCTGCAGGTTTGGCCACCTTCTCCCCTAGTCCCTACGACTCTCTCGATCCTTCCAAACTGCCTTACTGTTCACCTCATCTCCTTCCAATAAATGCAGCCGAAGCTACAGGCAAAAAGGAGGGGGGAGGAGCACGAAAACGAGATCACCATCTCCCCTCCAGCCACCACATCGCTGCCCACGTCGCCGCTATTGCCCTCACCATGGCAATCGCCATCACCACTGCCCTCCATCCTTTACCGCCGCCGCACGCTGGACTGCTCGCCTCGCCGCTGCCGGGCTACTGCCTCGTCAACGCCGAAGGACCAAGACGCTCGCCACTGCTGTGCCACGCCGCCGTACGCCTGACCGTTGTGTCACTGTTGCTGGGTTGCTGCTATGTCGCCACTGCCGAACCACTGCTGGCTACTACGATCCTCGCCTACTTCTCGTCGCCGTTGCCGACCTGCCGCCGCACCATCACAGTCTCGCCTCGCCTCGCCTCGTCTCGACGCCGCGCTGTTGCTGTTTGCAGCTGCGCTGCTGCTGCCGTACGCCGCCCGCTGCTGAGCTCCACCGCCACTGCTGACTGACCGTTGCCGTGCCTTGCGCCGTGGCTCTGCTGCGCTGCTCAAGGAAGAAGAAGACGCAGCTGAAGGGAAGAGGATGATGAACAGGAGGTGGCCTCCTTTTAATTGGTCATGGGCTTGGCTTATGCCAAGCCCAAATGGAAAGAAAGACTTGGGCGTAAGCCCAAGCGGGAAAGAGAAGAAGAGAAAGAGGCTTGGCCTCATTTTAATTGTTCATGGGCTTGGCCTAAGCCAAGCCCAAATGGGAAACAAGAAAGGGCTTGGCCCTTGGCTAGGTTTGGGCCCAGTTGTTGGCCCAATTTCTAGGCCCAGTATGCCTAGTCTAAATTTTTAGTCCATCGCATTTATTTGTCATACTTTTTTTCATAGCTTGTATTTTTCGCCATCACATGCTTGTACTGTTTATTTAATTTTCGCACTTGCATATTTAATTTTCGTACGCTTGTACTTGTTTATTTAATTTTCGCACTTGCACGTTTAGTTTAATTTTCCGTATGCTTGCATCGTTAATTTTCACTTGTACTGTTTATTTCTTTTCCGCACTTGTACTGTTTATTTACTTTTCCGCATTTGTATTATTTATTTATTTCTGCACTCTTATCGTTTATTTATTTCTCGTATGCTCGTATGTTGTTTATTTTCGCACGCTTTAGATAATGTTTTCTGTTTATCTAAATTAATCTTTTTTTCGCTCGCGTACAGAAATCGCTAAATATTTAATCATTAAACGCAATTCTCTCCTCGTGCCGATAACTCCGGTGAAAAAAGGGAAAATCGACCGTACCCCTTGATCAAGTAAACGTTTCTTCCCTTTTATTTCACGCTTTTTTCGTATATATAATCGTATGTATGAATATTTAGGATTATTAGAATTTGATCCATTGGGCATGATTCATCATATTTTTCAAACATGATTTTTCAAACACCTCTTTCTCCGGTAACCTTTTTAGGATGAGACTCAGGTGCCTAACACCTCCCCGAGTCCATAATACGACCCTGAACCACTGTTCTCGGGTTCAGACCCACCTCGCCTTAACTTTTTATTTTTCATGCATGACAAAATAGGTTCCCTAAACCTAGAAAAATTAGGGTAGCAACTTCATTAGTATCATGTGAGACGAGTCTGATTTCGTCTCACATCTCGTCCCAAACCCGCATCGCATTAGGATAGGAAATCCAAAAAGGGGGTGCGACACCCGACATCCTGTAATTCCTGAAATTCACAACACTAGGAAACGGCGTAAAATTGCACTAAACCTAGCACTCCCTTACGTGTTTACACTCGTGTTTAAACTCTCAATTAATCTCACCAATTTACCCTAAAATGCACATGCGTTAGTAAATATGACTCAAGAGTTCAATGAAAGCTTCTAAGAAGACACAATGACAACTAGCTTCAAAACAAGTTTTGATGCCAAGTAGTTGCAAAAGCAATAAACTAAAAAAATACTTAGCTGGAGTAGAAGACAGTGTTAGGAATCAATAAAGGCTCAAACGACACATAATTGACCAAATTGGCTCACAATTTGCGAGTTATGTGCGATAGTGTTTCCCGTGCCAACTTTTGATTCCGATCACAAAATAATCTTGTCTTCTATTTTGTAGCATAAATATTTTCTTTTCTTTTGTATTTTAAAATTTGTGATTTTTTTTACTCTTTAGCTACGCTAAAACAATGACTCTTTTTGTATTTTTGTAACTCTTTTTGTGATAAAAAATGAAATAAATTGTTCCAAGCAAATCGCAGACAAGATTGCTTGAAATCGCACACAAAGAGCTAAACGTTAGCTCGACACAAGGCACGAAACAAACTAACAAAGCACGCAAGGAGATTGGTTTTAGAACGGGGTAGAAGGAGAGACCAATCTTGACAAAGAAAACTTGAAACGTAAAAGGATAACTTACCAAACCTTTGAATGCCTTAAGCTCCGCTACCAACTGATATGATTCTAGTCGCCTAGGTTCGATTTAACCTCATTTTGATCGTGTTCAAAGGGAAGGATTTTGATTGTGGAAGATAGTGCTCAACAAGACGAGCTTAGACCTATTAGCAACTTGTGCTAATCAACCTAATCGATTCAAGGGAGGTTCTTGATCGAGTTCTAAACCTAGTTTCAACTTGTGAAACTCAACCTAGAGGAAACGAACAAGGAATGAACTTTCGGGTATTACTTACAAACAACTCGAGCGTTCGGACTCAAGAAGGAACAAGGTTCACGTATGAACAACAGAGTAAACACTCTCAAAATACATAGTCTTAATTTATCAAATTATCAAAGGTCTTTTACAATGAGCCCAAGCGGCTCTATATATATTAATACCTAAACTCACTCAAAATAGAACTATTTAGGAATCCTACTCGAGAAATTACTCTAATAACTTAAACAAACTAAATACAAATATAATAAATACATTCTAGAAGTTTAAAACAGGCAATCGCACGATCGGGCCAAAGAACGGGCTGAGACCTCAAGTCGCATAGCGTCTAGCGCACACACTGCATATGCTAAGGTTGACTCGGGCCTTCTAACGATCCACTCATGCAAACGCCTTCAAACTCGGTCCAGAATGAAATAACCTCCTCTAAAATCCATCAAGGCTTAATGCTCCTTGCCACGAACCTCCCTGCTCCAAAATGACTTGGGCAAATGTGTCTGGTGCATCTAGAGAGGCTAGAAGCAACGTCACAAGTCTTGGGACCTTCTTGCGCAGAACGACTTCCTTAATAAGCGTCTCTCGCTCCAACTCCTTGTACAGAAGCTGTGAGAGCTTCCCTTGCAGCTTCTTGCCCTTGGCATGAGTCATTGGTGGCAATGGCACGGTGTGCACATGCGATGTAGATGGATTCACATCACTTGCTTGGGTTACAAAGATTGACTTAGAGATCGGTTCCACCTCCTAATTATATGGTAATGTTAAGAAGGATTTTATTAGAGAAATGAGTTACAAAGATACCCTTTTTTTCTACATTCTTTTAAAATAATGGATCATCTCTAACGCTAATAAGAAAAAATCCAAGGTTTACTTTCTATCGACAAAATACTAACATAAATTCTTCAACGTAATACTATTTTACTATGAATAGAAGAATGATTAGCATGATATATTGTCCTAGATATAAATATCTTCATTAGCCCTTAAACATATTGTACATATTGAAATTCCCTCTATGTACTTAATTTTTGTATTCAAGCACCCCATTGAACTAATTGTTTATTTAATTGCCCTGCACTTATACATTTTGTTTAATCATCCCTACCATGAGTGAATATAATGACCATGGTTGTAAGAACCGGACTGGACCGACCAAAAAAACCGTGACCCAATCCCGCCCAACCCTGACCCAATTGTTTTTAATATATATATATAATTGTTTTTATATTTATTTGTATTTTTATTAATAACTAATTAATTAGTAATGAAAGTTAAGAGATTCAAAATTTAAATCTACAAAAATAGTAAGAAAATATTAGTATATAACTTAAGAAGTTATATTTTCACTAATAAAAAATATTACTATATTTAGTATATATACTTATTTGGTACAATTATAATTTTATTAAAATCAAAGTTTCAATATTTAGATCAAATTAAAATTTGAATTTCTATTTTAAAGCTCTAAGGTGATCGTACAAGTATTTTATTCCCAAGAATCGTGTTGGTGTAGTTGCCTTGTTATTTCTTTCATTATGATATAAAAAATTATTAGTATATACGTACAATTATTAAGTATTTCGTTAATTATTAGTTAAAGACTATTATATATATTATAATTAGACCACCCAAGAAAAAAATTCTAACTTCTCCTTTGCAGCCATGGGTCTAGTACATACACCCCTAAAAACCGTATTGTTTCATAAAAAGGCAAAAAAACAATATAACCTGTCCCGCTCGATAGTAAACCGGTTGATCTAAATCTGGCTCACGAGGTTCGTAATTCACTATTTTTTCCATTGATATCATCCTATTTTCCAAAAATAAAATGACAAGATAGAAAAAGAGTAAGGGATGACTTCTGGTGAAATTTCTTGGATTCTCGGCTCATTGGATTAAGAAGTGAAAAGGAAGAAGATAAGCAAGATTGAGTAGGAGGCTATGAGTTAAATTACATCGTGTGTCCCTCTTCTTAGCCAGAAATGACACATTGGGCTCTTCTACTTACGTTCCTAACACATTGAGTCTCTCTACTTTTACTCTAGTGACACTTGAGGTCCCTCATTCTGATGTCGCAGACCACCTCACCATTAAATAATATTTTATTTCGCCACCTCATATATCACGCCACTTGCTAAATTGGAATTTGAATTTCTAGAAAATTATATTTTTATTTTTGTCTAATATATTCAGAAAAAATAAAATGATGACCCCTGCCGCTTAAAAATTTGGTATGTTGGATGAAGTGACTATTGGATCTAACTAAAATAGTCACCCTTATTTTTATCTAATTAAACTTAATTAAGATATCATTTGAGAGACTCGTATATCTAAAATTAGTTCTAACTAATAATTAGTTTAATTTCTTCTTGTACTTTTCAATTTTAAAACGGCTTGTAAATGGGTGTTAGACTTAAGTAGCGAGTTTTTATGTGGTTCTGGGCCCATCATTTTAGTTTAAAAAATTAGACAAAAATAAAAAATAATTTTTGAGATATTTAAATTCCAATGTGGCAAGTGACGTGATATATGAGGTGAGAAAATAATATTTATTTAATGGTAAGGTGGTCTACTACATCATCATGAGGGACCTTAAATGTCATTAGAGTAAGAGTATAGAGATTTAATGTGTCAGAAACGTAAATAGAGGGATCTGATGTATCATTTTAGACTAAATAGAAGGACCCACGGTGTAATTTAACTAATGACTATGTTAATAGAGTGTAGAAAAGATGAGTATTTTATGGTTACATGTAAAATAGAAATAATTAGGTGTAGTCAAATATATAATAATATCTTATTTAACGGTTGGATTTTTATTAAAGTTTGGGTTTACACTTTAACTAATAGATTGAAAATGATTTGGATTTTAATTTCTCAAAAACTAATATTTAATAAATGTTAAAAAAAAAATTTAAGAAAAAATTTAAATATATAGTATAAAATAGTAACGCTATTTAACCGTGGTTCGACCTCTCAATCCGCTATTCCGATTATGTGCCCGATCCGATTATTATAACCTTGATAGTGGCATCACTTAATTTTTGATCAAAAAAGTATCACATATGTTACATCACTAAATGAACTTATCAAGCGCTAGATCATCACTGCATGTGTCATATGACATGATGTGATGATATGACGTGTTATGTCATCATTTGAAGGTGACAAGATGACATGACACATGCTACATCATCACATTTATTGATATGTCATGCTGCTACATAATAACAACCAATGATGTGTCGTGTCACACAAGCTTTCTATCACGCTAGAAAAATAATTAAACAAAAAAAATATAAATATAATGGAATAATTAAACAAGCAACAATTACAATTGTATTTAAATAAAAAAGTACTACATAAGTACTAAATGATCAAGCGTCGGATCATTACTGCATGTGACACGTGATATAGTGATATGATATATGCTACATCATCACATTTGCTAATACGGTATGCTGTCACACAAGTTCTCCATGGAGATAATTAAACAAAAAAAATACCTAAGTATAAGAGGATAATTAAAGAAATAATAAGTATAAAATTGTTTAAATAAAAAAATTAAGTATAGGGGAGATTCTTTTAGCTTCTATCCATTAAATTACATGAAAAGGTTTGTAGTTTTCAAAATATTAAATATATTGGCTTAAATGATATTATGACATTAAATAACAATTTTAAAAATAATTTTTTTTAGTAATTAAATTTGATGAAATTAAAAATGAGATATATAGATAAATTTTAAAATTATTTCTTTTATTAAAATTTAAAATTAAACCTTTATTAACTATTGTAAGCTCCTCTATAAATATTGTAATTATAATTGTAATGGTAGTTGTGATTATAATTGTATTAATTGTAATGGTAGTACTATATATTGTAATTTGTAACTGAACTAATTAAATTTTGAGCAAAAACATAAAAACATAAAAGTAAAAATAAAGATTCTTCTATCATTAATTAATTTATTTTTGTTCATTTTCCTTTTGGATGTCGATGGGGGCACGCTGCGCGCCGTAAAACGGCAGAGCTGAGGTCAGCCCTCTTCCTCCCTGGTAACCTCCTTCGTGGTCGGCCGTGAAACCAAAACACACAGAAGGAACTGGAAGAAGTGTCTTCGTTGGTCGTAGTAATAGTAACAAACAAGACAAGATGCTCTCCATCAAACAAGTAGCAGCCAAGTCTCAAAGAAACATCTTCTGTCTTTTCCCGGCATCCTCGTCACTCCTTTTGTCCCATCACCCCTACAGCAACTCCTCCGCCATTTCTCCATCCCAACCAGTACAGCCGCACCACCACATACCCATCCAGACCCACACTCTTGGTGCCGTTAATCCTATCGAATTCGCTCAATCACTGAAAGAGTGGTTCCGCAGCGGCAGAAACGAGTTCTTTGATCAGATTTTTGATCTCTTAACTTCCCAAGAAGAAGAAACATTGTCCTTCTGGATCTTCTCCCAATTGGGTTTGCGTCTCTCTGAATCTTTTGTTCTTAAAGTTCTCAATTATGGCACTTCTTATCATGATATCAATTCTTGCTTGTCCTTCTTTGATTGGGCTGGGCGCGAAGGGTTTCATCATACTGGTGCTACTTACCATGCTATTTTTAAAATCCTATCAAAGCAGAAGATGTTTGCGCTTATACATGATTATTTGGAAAAGCTTGTTTCTGTTAGGGAGAAGAGGAAGCAACATTGTCATAGGTTTTATTCCACTTTGGTGATGGGATATGCTGTTGCTGGGAGGACTAATGCTGCTCTCCAGATGTTTGGGAGGATGAGGTTTCAAGGCCTCGATCTTGATTTGTTTTCCTATTGTGTTTTACTCAATGCCCTGGTGGAGGATAGGTGTTATGATAAGGCTGATGTTATCTGGAAGCAGATAAAGGCGAGATCTATTGAAAATAGTGTTACCCATACATTGAAAGTTAAGAGTTTGTGTAGGCAGAAGATGTTGGATGAAGCTGTGTCTTATTTGCATGAGTTGCTGGTAAACAGTGACAGTAATGGATACGAGCATGCGGTGAAGACTATTGTTGATGGGTTTTGTGAGGATGGCCGGTTTGATGAGGTATGGGAGTTGGTTGAGGAGTTTAATAAATTGGGTGTGGAGAGGATGGCACCAGTGTATGGGATTTGGATCAAGAAACTTGTAGAAGCAGGAAAGGTGGATACGGCATCGAGATTCTTGAAGGATAAGAGGGAATTGGAGGGGTATGTGCCTGACATTTTTAGGTATAATATTCTGCTGTGTAGGCTTTTGAAGGATAATCTTTTGGAGGAGGTTTTTGATTTGCTTATAGAGATGCAAAAGATTGGGATATGTCCTGACAAGGTCACCATGAATGCTGTATTATGTTTCTTTTGTAAAGCAGGAATGGTGGAAGCTGCCCTTGACCTACACAATTCCAAGTCAGAATTTAGGTTCACACCAAATACCATGGCTTTTAATTATCTCATCAACTCTTTATGTGGAGATGGTAGCTATGGTGAAGCATTTCAATTGTTGCGGAATTGTACAGAGGAAAAGTACTTCCCCAGTAAACGAACATTAACTATACTCGCTGATGCTTTGTATCGCGAAGGAAAGGTTGATTTGATGTTGGAGTTGTGTAGAGTTACTATAGAAAAGAATTTGACGCTGAGTAATTCCACTTATGATAAGGTTATAAAAGCCTTATGCAGGTCTAGGAGGGTAGAAGATGGTTACAAGGTATTCGAGGAGCTTGACAAAATGGATAAAGTTGCTTCCTTTGCTTCTTACAGATCCTTGATTCATGGTTTCAATAGGTCAAGCAGGGGAGATATTGCTGCAAGGCTTCTTGTTGAAATGCAGGATAAGGGTCACATGGCAACTCGGGGTTTGTTCAGAGCTGTTATCTGCCATCTATGTGAAGTGGAAAATCCACAGGTGCAATTCTTTAATTTGCTCAGTGCAGAGCTGCATCGGCATGGATACCAATGTGAAATTTATAACACCTTTATCGATGGTGCTGGACATGGGAGAAGGCCAGAGCTCGCTAGGAAAGTATATAATTTGATGCTGGAAGGTGGCGTTGAGCCTAATCTTGAGTCTGACATTCTTATGCTGCATAGTTATCTAAAGAACGGTAAAGTTTCTGATGCTACAGCTTTCTTTACTTTTTTGGAGAACTATAAAGGAGATGTCAGCCGGAAGGTTTACAGCAGCATGATTGTTGGTCTCTGCAAAGCCAAGAAGCCGGATTCAGCATTGAATTATTTGGAAAAAATGAAGAGTCTCGGAAAGCTTCCAAGCATGCAATGTTATGAGTGTCTAATACAGTCATTTTGCTTTTGTAGTAGATATGATATGGTGGTAAATCTCATTACTGAATTAGATAAAGAGGGGCATCGTATTACTTCCTTTATAGGTAACACACTGTTGTTGCATTGCTTGTCTGGTAACGAGTTGTATCTGAGTTGGGTTAGCTCTATAAAGTTGCAGAATGAGACATCATCCTATCTTGATAGCCTTGGACATCTCATTGGTGCATTCTCTCCTCGTATTAGACAGAGCCAACAAATTGATAACTTTGAAGAATTGACTGAACAGTGCTTCCCACTTACCATCTTTACATACAATCTGCTGTTGAGAAGACTGAGCATGAGTGAGATGGACCAAGCTTTTGAGTTGTTCAATAGGGTATGCCAGAAAGGATATGTACCCGATCAATGGACTTACGAGATCTTAGTGCATGGCCTTTTCAAGGAAGGCAAGAAAGAAGAAGCTAGAAGATGGGAAGAGAAGATGCGAATGCTAGGGTTTCATCCAACAGAGCAGACCCAAAGATTTCTTTAACCGGTAACCATTATTTCAATTTAGTCCTACAAAGTTTTTATAGGAAAAAAGGATGCCTAAAATTGACCAATTCATTAAAGATCATCTTGCGCAATAAAACTATGGATGTTGTTTGAAGTTGCTATCTGCTTTCTTCATACAATTAGTGATCAATTGTATAAGAAGAAAATATGACTTCTTATTTTTCCCATGTGCAATGACTGATGTAAAATAGTATTGGATATGTTATCTATTGGTGGACCAATGCCTAGAAATTTAAGGATTTTTTCATAAAGAGCGCCAAGTTTTATTTTGAATACAATTGAGGATACAAGGAGCTTATGGATCGGGATTTCTTCAGGATTTTATGAATGCCAATCACTAATAGTGTCAAAGGGCTGATTTAATACTCTTGTTTTGAAACTTTGAGTCTAACAGATACCTTTCATATGTACTTGTGGAATTTTATATGATGGTTTGAAACTTGTTTTAACAGGAAGATTATATTATCCCAATAAATGGGTAGTGTTTATCTAGTTTGTCACACGAAGTGTGTTTGTTTGAAGAAGTAACTGCAGATACTCTGCTGACTTTTGTCATCTTCTGCTGATGGAGCAGGGATGATTATAGCCTGAGCTTAATCTTATTGGGTAACAAATTGTAGGTTATAAGATGACAATCTGCTTATGCAGTGTTAGCTGGAAGACTTTTTCCTGTTTCTATTTGATTAACCACTAAGATGAGCTTTAATATCCTACTTTATATATGGTAGCATTAAACTTATGTGAGGTGCCTTGACTTAATATAAATCTTTATTTTGCATATAATATGCTGACAGTTACTATCTACTATGTTGTTTTGAGAATATTACATCTGCTGAGGTTTATAATATTTGAAATATTATTCCATTTGTTGTTATATGTTACCATTCATTATTTATTACCATAATATACAAATCAGAGAATAACATCAATATTTGTACCATATTACGTTTTTGGTAGTGTGCAAAAAGCTAAGGGATCCTTTGACCATGGGGAGAATAAATAAAAGCACAATTAGGTTGTTCAGAGTGGGGAAAAAAGCTTCAGTAAGGAGAGATGATTATGAAGATGAGTGGGGCCAGGAGAAGGTCATCATAGTTAGTAGCATACAAGTAATAGGTGCAGAGTATGTGACTTAGAAGATTTCCTACAAGTGGTGTCAGCAAGGTTGGGCAATGCGTAACACTTGCTCATAGGGATGGTTGAACCAATAACCTTTTCCTGACATCTTGGCTGGGCCAATGGTTCAGAAAGTCTGATGGTTGTTCTTGTTATGTCATTTACCTCGTCTGTGGTGTACTGGATGGAGGATAACAGGTGTCCGCTGCATTCATTTCTTATATTGTTTCATTTATCATTCAAACCTTGTTGATAAATGGATTAAATGGAAACACCCTCTTCATATTGAGGTTTATGTGCATATATGCATACTATTTCAAATCTGATAATAAGAATAATAGGACTGAAGACAACCTATTGATTTCTGATTTAACATCTAATTCTAACTTGCCAGTGTATAGACACTTGATATAACCTGGTTGGCTTATCTGCAATGTAGAGCCTGCAGTGTGCAAAGATTAGTTATCAACTTAACTTCTTAATTCTCCTTTCAACTTTGCATGTTTTAATTGTTTTATATAATCACAGTGGTCTTACTCCCCATTGATATTACATGTGTATAGTTGTTACATTGCATTGTCTTTTGCTTATGATGGTGCCAATTTTGGTCTTACTTTCTCACTGCTTGTCATGGTTTCTTTTTAATATTACTCACAAGTTTAGGTATAAATAGGTCCACGGTTTTTAATTATGGATATCTCCATCTTAATAATGTTTGTATAAACATCACTTCTGATTTTAACCTTAATTACTGAAATTTCATTACCACCATTATTATTTTCTAAGCTAATGTACTGGACCTGCTTCTGCTTGGCCCTAACTATTAGATTACAATATGCAGAGGATCAAACTCCATATATGGTGGTTTAAAAAAAGGATATTGATTAATGGTCTTCAACTGCATTAAAAAGCTACAGTGATGACAAATGTACAAGGCTTGAGAATTCCGTATGATTGTCAGGAAAAAAGACATTTTTTTTAGGAATCAATGGTTTAAAGTGGCTGTTTACTGCTGAATCAACCAAGTACCCACAAATTATTTACTCCAATTCTGTGTATTTAGTTGTTCAAATCTAATAGATCTTAGTAATTGTCTGGTTGTAGAATTTAATCATTTTAGTAAACACGATTGTTGTTGTTGATGTATAAACAAATTTGGAAGGCATCCACAGTTGATGGGCAATAACAAAACAGACCTGCCTAAGATATTAGAATTGAGGGACTTGCCCTCCACAGTTAGCTCCAGGTTGGGAACTTTCAATGGTATTGTCATAAATTGGAGTAAATCTTTTTTCCTTCATTTACCTCTTCAAAGCTGGTGAGGGTTTGTAGAGGAGCTGATTGAGGATAGTCTTGTCCTCTGTTAGTAACTTAATTTTGCTTTATTGTTTGTTTTTATCTTTTTGCTGCTAAGTATATTTGATGCTTTTTATGCTTGTCTCCCATCTCTCTTTTTTCCTGTTTCGATTTAGGTGGAGACTTGGAAACATGAAAGAACAACCTGGGAGTATTTGTGGCGCATTTCCTCCAGAGTTCGCTTCAACTTGGGAAACATGGTAAGGTATATATAGAAATTAATATTGCAAGTGTTGATATCTTCCTTTGACTGATCAAACTTATCCTGGATTATACCTCGATCATTGAAGTGAAAGGAAAACACTAACACATTAATCTGATGATGACTTTGCCTGCCTGTGTTTTTGTGTTAGAAGAACATAGCCTTGATATATCCCACATGACAAATTGTTCGGTACAATAGTAATGAAACGGGAAGAATTGAAAGCATCCGATAGAAGCCTAGGGTGTTCTCTGTCCTTTTTGATTTAAAAAAAAGGTTCAATGACATATTTTGTCCCTATGATTTCTTGTTTACTTGTGTTTAATAATGAATAAATATTTTCTGTTTAAAAAGAAAGCAAAACCTGGATATACCATGCTTTTTATGGCCTAAACACAAGTAATAAAGGAAGATCTAGTGCTATGCTTTTATGGAAATTTTTTGGGGGTATTAGCAATTAGTCATGCAGCTATATATATAGGCACTTTATTGGTTCGATCTTTATTTAAATCTCATTATTATACATTTTTTAAAATCTAAAATAGCTTATCATAAATCTCATTATTTATAGATACTATTGGTATGTGCTTGCTACGCATTTGTGCATGTCGAGGTAGGTGAAAGAAACATGAATCAGTTTGTTGACATCATGATAGGTAATGATGACTACCTGGATTCTGCTTACACTTAGTCCCACATTTATTGTCTGCTTTTGCAATTGTAAAACATGGTTAATCATTTTTCAAGTTCACCTTGTCAAACTTGTATTGCAGCTCAGGAGGAATTGAAATTACAAAGTGGCATGGGGCATGACTATTGTTCTCTAGAATATCTGATGGAGCGCCTATTTTTGCAGTTCCATCCATTTTGCGTAAGTTTGATTTATTTTCACAAGCATGGAGAATGTCAATTGTTTTCTAGTTTAGTTCATTCCTTCGTTGTTCCCTGTGCATTTGCTTCCCCCAGCGTATACAAAATAATTTGAGAACTACAACAGAGTCGAAACAAATTTTTCTTTGTATTCGAGAAATATTGCATGACCCATGAATTCAAGGACAAGCGCATTGCAGGGAGTGTCCTTTTAAGTAGAAGACTCGGGAGGCGTCGGAGTGGGACTTGTTTGGTAAACAGAACTTTAATAACTTTGTTTTTTCTGAGTCTGAAGAGTCAATTTCATTAAGCATGCTACAAAAGCAATCATTCCTTGCTTGTGAAAAGAAGAATAAGGTCAGATTCTAACGGCAGTTATAACAGCCAGTGGCTTGTAGAGAGATTGCTGCCTGGGATTAGTGAGGCATCAAACATTTCACATTGAAATGGTAAATGAGGTTTTAGGTATTATTTTTCTGGAGTGAATACATGAGTGATTGATTAATTAATTAACTAACTAGGTTGGGAGATTGTATGATATATGAGAAGAGAATGAGAGGCAGCTTATGTAATTACTTAAACAATCGAACTATTTCAAATCAATTTTTTTATTTAATTCAACCTTCTCATCAACAATTTTGTAATATTTAGATTTCAGGTATTTATTGTAAATTCTTTAAGCTTCTTATTTAGTGCAACTGAATATGTAAATTAATTGGTAGATATGGAGGTACGTGAAAGGGTATGTTAGAGTTAAAACTAATGGAATGCGCATCTTCCAATAATTTGAGGTTTTTAAGATGAAATCTATAATACATGTAAAGCGGATGTAAAAATATGGAATATAATATGAAAGCCGAAAATGAGAGCAACTCATTGTGATGATGTCATGTCAACAAATTGAACTTTATGACGATGCCATATCAGCTGCCACTTTGATCAATACGATTATGTTATGCCATTGATTATTTTATTTTTTGCCACAAGCTCACGTATAAATGTCAAACTTGAAATATAATATAAATGTAATTATTAAATATAAATGACTAGAATTTAAATTTTTATAACATTAAAATATGGAATATGATAAGTTAGAATGTTAATAATCAATTAAAAATCTATAGAATAAAGAAAATTAGCAACTAAAATAGAAAAAAAAAGGAGACAATATGATAAAATAATAAAAATAATTAAAAATATGGAGAAAATATAAACTACTACTAAATTTATGCTACAAGAATAATTTGAATTTTTCTTACAAAAAAATAAATAATTTTTTATGTATATTTAGTCATACTTAAAGGGTTAGGTAATATTTCCTCATAATTAAAGTAATTAAATATTTTTAATGAAGCTTAATTGTATCTATAATAATAGGTAAAATATAAAATGTAAGAGAAGAATTAAAGAACTAGAAAAGAAATAAAAAATAAAAAAATGTTAGAAAAATATAATAATAAATGAACAAGAAGATGAGAAAAATAAATGGAGGAAAATGAACTGCAATCTACGGTAGCAATCTATTCAAATGGGGAAAATAATATTTATTACTAAAATAACAGTGTAAGAAAAAATTGTTAAATAGTACGGTAGCAATCTATTTAAATTGGAAAAACATAAAAAATTATATAAGTGGGTAGTGAAGTTCAAAGAGTTAAACAATGAATATTTTAAAATGAGTAATTTATTCTACTATTTTGGGAAATCATAAGTAATTTTAATTTTAATTGTTTATATGTATAAATAATAAACAAAATAAAAATAAAAAATGAATAAGTAAAGACATCAAAGAAGAAATAATAGATATAAAAAAAAGTTAAAAAAAGTAGTGAACATGAGAGAAATAACACATATATATTACTACTAAAATTTTATGGCAAGAATAATTTGTAAAAAGATTGTTAAATAAAATCTCAAATGGTATTATGATTGTTAAAAAAATCAATTAAAAATTAAAACACAAATAAAAATAACATGAAATAAATATAAAAATTTAAAATTTAAAAACATGGTAGATTTTTTTTTTTGTTAAAGTCATGATACTAGAACAATTTTTTTTTTTTTTAAATAAAGAGTGATACAAATGGTTAAATTTTTTTAAAAAGTTAGATAACTACTTTTTCATAATTGAGGTAATGAAATACTTTGAATATAGTATAACCATGTGAAACTAAATTCATGGTGCAAGAAAAAAAATGTTATATAAACGCAAGGAGATAAAAGGTAATTTAACCTGAGGTAATTTAAGGTAACTTATCAACGGCACACCAATATTAAATTTTAACCAAATACATACATCAATATTATCAACCGCACAACAAAACAATGCACAATATTACACCAACGGTGAAACAAAAAATATAATAATATTAAAAAAATTCATGTCACATAACAAATATCCCTTCAAAAAAATACTTTGAAATCAAAGGCTTAATTGAATGAATCTAAACAAACACAAGAACAAATAATTTTTTTTGTTAATACAGTTAATAATATTTAAAAGGTTACGCAATTTTTTTTTAACTAGCTGAAGAAATAAAATATTTTTTTAATGTAGTTTAATTATGTATATAAAAATAGGTAAAATATAAAGTGGAAGCGAAAAATTAAACACCTAGAAAAGAAATAAATAAATGTTAGTTTTTACGAGTGAAAATATATATTAATGATAAATTCATGCTGAAAGAATAATTTTTACATTTTTTTAAAGAAATAAAGAGTTAGATAAATGGTTATTAATATCTGAAGGGTTAAATATTTAATTTTTCTAATTAAGGCTATGAAATATTTTTCAATATATTTTAGCTATGTGTAAAAGTAATAATTGGTAAAAGAGTAAGAGAGACAAAGAATTAAAGAATTAGGCAAAGAAAATTAAAGTCAAGGTACAAATGAAAATATATTGAGGTGAGGAAAAAATGTAAAAATAAAAATAGTTATATAAATAGATAGTATTGTAGGAACTAAACTGAGCTACAAATGATTATTAACATCTAAAAGGTTAGATATTTATTTTCTCTAGTTGAGGTGATTGAATTTTTTTAATATAATTAAGTTATGTGTATAATAAATAATAAGTAAAAGAGAGAAAGAGAGATGAGAAAAAAATCACTAATTATAGTGATGAAAATAAAATTAAACTTGATTCGTAGACTCACTCAACTCATTGGTAAATCAAAGTATAATAAAATGAAAACAGAAATTGTGATAATCCACAGAAAGCGCAAACCAATACCAGAACTTTAAATCCACTCACCAAAAAATGTGATGGCTTTCAACCACTCACCAAAATGCGGTGGCTTTCAACCACTCACCAAAAAATGTGGTGGCTTTCAACCACTCACACACAAAAATGCAGTGGCTTCCAACCACTCCCCATTTCAGTTCGCAAGGTAAGTTCGTGAGAAGATCATCAAACGTCCTCGCTATCAAAGACAACCATCCACATTATCGGAGATCACCAATGCCCTCGATATCGGAGAACCACATACCATATCAGAGAAACTCTTCCTCGAGATCATCTCCTCAATATCCGAGAAGACCATCTTTCAGAGGTGACCAACATTTCCCTTACATCCGAGCAAATGATACAAATATGCTTCAGTGCAAATTCTACATTCAAAATGGTTCTTCGATGAAGAAATCGTTGTAATGCCCTCATCTTGGATTTTTGTCAAAATTCAATCAACATCGAATGGAGAATGTTACCACTTCTCACCGTTGGGTCGCGATAAGAAAAATCGTGTAAAGCCCTCGCTATTGGGTCTTCGATGGAAACTCGTTGTAATGCCCTCATCATGGATTTTATCAGACAAATCCAATCAAGTCACGAAAAGAGGCGCCACCATCCATGGCAAAGATCTGCAAATTCACATCATTTAGGCCATTAAAATGTCCGAGCAAAGGTACGCTACTATCAATCCAAGGTACGTTCCTGCGTCATTTACTTTTTCATCAAACGTGTGGATTGCGAGTGCTACCCTTGCCCTACGTCCTCGCCCTACGCTATTTACTTTTTCGTCAAAAAGTATGGACTACGAGTGCTACCCTCGCCCTACATCGTTTACCTTTTTCGTCAAAACGTATGGACTGTGAACGCTACCCTCGCCCTACGTCATTTACTTTTTCGTCAAAACGTATGGACTGCGAGTGCTACCATCGCCCTACGTCGTTTACCTTTTCCATCAAAATGTATGGACTGTGTTGCTACCCGAATTTTGACTTACATCACAACTTTTTTTCAATTTTTATTATTTATCACGTCTAATAGCCCGTTTACGTCAAATTTCAATCGATTTTTGATCATAGGCTATTTGTTTTAATATTTCACGTCATTTCACGTCTTTTTAATTTTTTGTATTTTTCTCGTATTTTCGACTAAACCGTATTCTCGGTTTACGTCACACATTTACGTATTTTTTACGCTTATCGCATTTAATAACTAATCTAGGTCAAATTTCTGTCGATTCTTGGTCCTAGGCTATTTGTTTAATATTCCCTGTCATTTCGTGCCTTTTTAATTCTTTCGTATTTTCGACTGTCTTTTCGCGAACTTCTATCGGTCCCGAGCGATTTTCCTCGGACAGTAGATTGAATACTTTATTTCTTTAATTGACAATTACGTACTATTTTTCTCTTTCACGTCATCTAGTTTGGTTTTGTTCAATTTTTGTCGTAAAGATATTTATTTTGCGTCCGAACGTTTGACATTTTCAAACGAGAAAATAAATGCATTAAATCAAACTTTCTATTTATTCGTTGTATACTATTTATTTCATCTCGAATTTATTTTCAGTTCAAGCGAGTCCGTAGATCGAACCGAAAATATCCCATTCGTGCCACAATTAATATGCATTAATGCATAAAATTGCAGCATCACAACCATTGATCATCATCTTTGACTCCTCTTTATGCAAGATTAACGGCTCTCCTTCTCCTTTCGACCCTTACCATCACCCATTAAGACCATTAAATCATTTTCATCATCACCTCCCGCCCAGACCGATCGCTTCCTTTCACTTCAGCCGAAGCTTGCTCATCACCCAGCCACATACCCAAACTTGCTCACCACTCCGGACACTGCTCCTTTTCCACTCGTCATACGCCCACGCGTACCCGTATCACCACATACTCCTCGCGGCAATCCCCTATAAATAGCCTTGCTCTTCACCCTTAAAAAAGACACGAGTTGACGCACTCATTCTCCCCTTTCCAAGCAGTAAGCAAAGCACCAATTACATGCTTTAATTTATTTATTCCATTTTCATTTTTACTGCATTATTTTCGTTTTAATTTTTTCTTGCCTTCGTTTGCAAATCGTTTGCTTGTTTTAATGCCATGATTTGATGCTCAATCTTAAGATAATTCGCATGCTTTCAATTTAATTATTTGCTCACTATTTTGGTTGAATCAAATTGCCCATTTCATGTAAAAAAATGCAACTTGTGTTTGTTAATTTTTACTTGGTTTATACTTACTGTTTATGTTGGGTTTTATCACTGTGGGGTAGAGGGAATTATTGGGGCTGTTGTTGGGTCCAATCCGGCCGTTTTGGCCGGACTGGTTTTTCCTTGGTCGCCGGCAACGCAAGGAAGGAGATGAAGAGGAGCTGGGTTGGGCGCGGGAATGAGGAGAGGGAAAAGGTGACGGGTTTAAGCCCGTCCTTCCCTTTTTTTTAAAAAAAGGGCCTTGGCTTGGCCAAGCTCATCTGTCCCCATTAATTAATTTCAGCACGCACATGGACCTAGCCTATTAAAGTTTCGTCGATTGTTCGAGTCACTTTATTTTCGTGTTTATTTAATAACTTGTATGCCATATTTATTTAATAACTTGTATGCCATATTTAATTAATAACTCGTATGCCATATTTAATTTATAACTCGTATGTCGTATTTAAATTAATTGCTCGTATGCCTTTTTACAATCATGCCATGTTTTAAAATCGTATGAAATGTTCGTATGCTATTTTCGTAATTTTTATCGTGACTAATTGTCGTAAATTATCCGTATGTCATGTGTATTTAATTAATTGCTTGCTTGTTAGAAATTAATTAAATGTTCGTATGTACTTTTATTATTTATTATTTCTTTCAAACTATTACTAACGCAAGTACGCTTTCTACCCCTCTTTTATTTTATTCAATATTTTCCGCAAATATTATTCGTATGCTTGTTTATTTAGAAATATTAAACTAGAACACGTACATTCGTATGCCTGACTTTAAAAAATCGTTGAAAATACCTACATGCACAACCTGTTTAAAAGACTCGCTTTTCATGCCATGAAATTAATTGTTATGCATTGATACCTGAGCATGATGGCTTCAATCCCACACGGTTATATGCATTCATTAAATCGGTATTATGTTAGTTTTATCCATGATAGGACCACGTAGTAATTAAGTAATCATGCATGGGCCGATGATGATAAAGAGGGCTCTCGCTTTAGTAAAAAAAACCAACGATTAATTAGCCCCGACCAGTCCAGACCAGAAAGGATTAATAAGTCTCGAACGGTCCCTATCGAAAATAACAAAAATGCTAAAGCGATGAATACCTCTGAGGGCCCATAGATAACCGGAAAGTAGCCCAATTTTCGTAACAAGATTTCGGTTGACACTCTGCGATCGTTTACTCCATAAATGATTGGAAAGTGGCGGGTTTTCGTGAGCGGGATTGGTTGACGCTTTACGGTTACTTACTCATTTTCGTGTTTAAAAATGTTTTCCAAACACATTTTTACCGGTAACCTTTTAAGGATGTGACTCGGGTGCCTAACACCTTCCCGAGTCCATAATACGACCTAGAACCATTGTTCTTTGGTTTAGACCTTTTTGTGCCTTAATTTTATTTATTTTTTATGCCATGACGATTAGGTTCCATAAACCTAGAAAAATAGGGTGGTGACTTCATTGCATTATGCGAAGCATCCATTTATGCTTAGCATCCGTCCCGAACCTGTTCGCATAAAAACCGAAAAGGGGGTGCGACAGACTGCGAGTGCTACCCTCGCCCTACGTCATTTACTTTTTCGTCAAAACGTATGGACTGCGAGTGCTACCCTCGCCCTACGTCGTTTACCTTTTTCATCAAAACGTATGGACTGCGAGTGCTACCCTCGCCCTACGTCATTTACTTTTTCGTCAAAGTGTATGGACTGCGAGTGCTATCCTCGCCCTACGTCATTTACTTTTTCGTCAAAACGTACGGAGTGCGAGTGCTACCCTCACCCTACGTAATTCTACATTTTTGCATAATTAATACTCCTCCTTGAGCGACTATATCTTTCAATTCATGTCTATCTACTACTCCTCCTTGAGTGACTATGTTTTTACATAACTCTACATTTCTGCATAATTATTACTCCTCCTTGAGCGACTATTTTACATTTCTTGCATGATTCCACATCTCAACCGGTTATAATGTATTCAAAATATGGTAAATACTTGGGGCAACCGTCTTTAGTGCTTATCAAAAATTTCAGTTACACTGTATTTTTGATCAGATAGTAAAGAGGGGCCAACTGTTGCTACCCAAATTTTGACTTACATCACAACTTTTTTTCGTATTTTTATTTCTTGTCACGTTTAAAAGCCCGTTTATGTCAAATTTCAGTCGATTTTTTAATCGTGGGCTATTTGTTTAATATTCCGCATCATTTCGAGTCTTTTTAGTTTTTCATATTTTTGACTGTCTTTTCGCTGGAACTTCTATCGGTCCCGAGCAGGTTTCCTCGGACCATGGATCGAGCACATTATTTCTTTAGTTAATAATTACCTACTATTTTTCTCTTCCACGCCATCTCATTTGGTTTCGTTCAATTTTTACCGTAATCGCATTTATTTTGCGTCCGAACTTTTAACATTTCCGAAAGAGAAAATTCGTACGTTAAACCAAACTTTGTCTTTATTAACTATATACTCGTTATTTTGTCTTATTTTTCTGCACACTTTATTCCTCTCGGTTCGGATTTATTTTCATTTTCAAGCGATTTTGCTCGGACCGAAAATATCCCATTCGTGCCATAATTAGTATGCATTAATGCGTAAATTGCAGCCTTCATCACAGCCGTTGGATCAAGCCTTTGACTCTCCCTTATGCCCATCCAACGGCTCCCTACCCTCTTCAACCCTTCCCATCACCCCTTAAACCCGTTAATTCGTTCATCATCACAATCCGCCCAATCCGGCCTCGCTTTTCCCAATCCGGCCACCTCCCCCCAAAATCACGTCCATGCTTATCAATCCGGCCAATCCGGCCACCTCCCCCTAAAATCACATTCATGCTTATCAATCCGGCCACCTCCCTAATTCGGCCAATCCGGCCATCATCGCTAGGCCATGCTTATCAATCCGGCCATCCCCAATCCAGCCACCTTCCCCTATCCGGCCAATTCGGCCACCTCCCTTGCTCATCAAGCTCACGCGCCTTCAACCGACTCCAATTTTTCCTATAAATAGAGACCATCAAACAACAAGAAAAGGGCACCAAATTTCACTCTCACTCTCCATTTCTTGCAAGTTCAAACCACTCCATTAGCAAAGGAAACAAAGTTAGTCTTCTACCTAGCTTTTCCTTTAATTTTCGTTCATGCTCTTAATGAATTAATTAATTGCTCAAACTTGTTTTAAATACTCTGTTTTCAAGTGAAAATCCTCATGCTTGCTTCAATTTAATCGTCAGTTGCTTAGATTAATTAATTGCTAAATGGTTGGTTTAATTGTGTATTTTCATTTTCCTTAAAAAACGCCACTGTTTTGAGTCAAATTTCTTGTTGTTTTGCCTTGTTTGAGCTACTGTGGTGCTGCTGATTTTATTTGTGTTGGTTTGGGCGTGCTTTATCACGTCGAAGCTTCCTTGGTCGTCGGCCATGGCGCCGACGACGCAAGGAAGAAGAAGAAAGGGAAGAAGAAAGGCTTTGGCGGGAAAATGAATGGAAAGGTAATGGGCTTGATTTCATCACAAGCCCATCTTGATTAAATAAGGGTTGGGCTTGATTTCATCCCAAGCCCAGCCACTGTTTTGATCAAATCGAGGCCCGACCCATTTATTTTTTGTAAATTTTCGTGTTTAATTGTCGTGTGATTTCTCGTATGCGGTAAACCATTTATTTTACTTTCATTTTTTCATGCAATTGTTCACATGTTCACATGCAATAAATTGTTTATTTTACTTCATGTTTTAATTTTCGTATGGAATATTCGTATGCTCGCATGAAATAAATTGTTTACTTGTTTGCCATGTTATTTAATTGCTTGCTTGCTATAGATTAAATAAATGTTTGCATGCACTTTTATTATTTATTATCTTTCGAATTATCACTAACACTCTCGCTTCGTAGAAAAAAAACTTTAAATCTTCGCTCGAAAGTACATTTTCCCCCTCTTTTACTTATTCAATATTTTCCGTAAATATTATTCGTATGCATGTTATCCCAAACTAGAAATCCAAGTATGGGCCTAACCC
The DNA here is from genome assembly GCA_963691705.1 of Viola odorata. NCBI lineage: Eukaryota > Viridiplantae > Streptophyta > Magnoliopsida > Malpighiales > Violaceae > Viola > Viola odorata. The sequence goes on along the minus strand of OY829540.1, from coordinate 18,813,082 downwards.
GATCCGTTAAAATTATATGCATGATCAAACCACCACATTATTATCGTTCGTATGTGATGTTTAATTGTTAGTTGTTTTAAATTGCGTGTATGTGATAATATTTCATTGCTAAACTTGTTGTAATAATTAGTTAATGCTTTAAATTATTTATCTCACTTGTTGTAATTAGTTAATGCTTTAATTATTTATCTCACTTGTTGTAATAATTAATTAAATTAGTCATTCCGACCTCCGGCTTGTAATAATTAGTTAAAAATCATGTATGTTTGTTTATACCTATGTATTTATTACTTGTTACGCGTCGCTTCTAGCCCGGATTCTGACTTAGAGGCATTCAGTCATAATCCAGCGCACGGTAGCTTCGCGCCACTGGCTTTTCAACCAAGCGCGATGACCAATTGTGCGAATCAACTGTTGCTAACCACAGTTTTGAAGAGACGGATCGATCGGGGCTTATCAAAAAATCGCACGCTTATCTTAAACTGTTCCTTGAATGTTTATTAGAAATGCTAAATCCAAACTGTTTTCGTATGCATGACCACTTAAAAGCGTCAAAACCTACCCACTCGTATGCATGACATTTAAAATTGCTAAAATTAATATCAACTCACATGCTTACCATGTTTAAATCACTTGTCTTTTATACCATGAAATTAATTGTTCTTTGTTAAATGCTATGTATGGTGGCTTCGATCCCACACGGAATATACGTGCATCCATGAAAACGTACAATGTTAGTTTTGCTATGATAGAATCACCTAGTTTAAGCTAATCATGCATGTCCCGATGATAGGGGGGAACGTCCGCTCTAGCAAAGAGAAAAACGATAACCTAGTCCAGAAAATAGAAAAATGGTAACCCCGTCCATCGGTCCCGATCAGAAATAACAATGTCCCTACGAAAAATCCTAAATGTAACGTCACCTTTGAGGGCCCAAATTACATGTTCAAAATATTTTCTCAAAACACCTCGCTTACCGGTAACCTTTTTTAAAGGATGTGACTCGGGTGCCTAACACTTTCCTGAGTCCATAATACGACCTCGAATCATTGTTCTTTGGTTTAGACCTATTGTGCCTTAGTTTATTTTATTTTTATGTCATGACGATTAGGTTCCCTAAACCTAGAAAAATAGGGTGGCGACTTCATTTTGCATGATGTGAGACGAGTCCAACGCTTGTCTCGCATTGTTGCCCGTCCCGAACCGTTTCGCAAAATCGAAAAGGGGGTGCGACACTAACCAATACGATCATGTCATGTCATTGATTATTTTATTTTTTCTCACATAACCTCACGTATAAATGTCAAAACTTCAAAGGTAATATAAATGTGATTATTAAACATAAATGACTAGAATTTAAAGATTTATAACATTAAAATATGGAATATCATAAGTTAGAATGTAAATAGTCAATTAAAAATCTATAGAACAAAGAAAATTAGCAATTAAAAAATAGCAAAAAAGAAGATCATGTGATAAAATAATTAAAAATAGGGGGAAAATATAAATTACTACAAAAGTCATGCTACAAGAACAATTTGAATTTTTTTTACAAAAAATAAATAAAATGTCATGTATATTTAGTCATACTTAAAGAGTTAGGTAATATTTTTTGATAATTGAAGTAATTAACTATTTTTCATGAAGCTTAATTATGTCTATAATAATAGGTAAAATATAAAATGTAAGAGAAAAATTAAAGAACTAGAAAAGAAATAAAAATAAAAAAAGGTTAGAAAAATAGAATAATAAATGAACAATGAAGATGATAAAAATAAATGGAGGAAAATGAACTACAATCTATGGTAGTAATTTATTCAAATGGGAAAAATAATATTTATTACTAAAGTCATGGTGCAAGGAAAAAATATTATATAAATGGAGATTGATGGTGAAAGGTTAAACAGTTAATTTTTTTAAATGAGTAATTTTAATTTAACTTATCTATATGTATAAAGAATAGGTAAAAGAAAAATAAAAATTAATAAGTAAAGAGATAAAAGAAGAAGAAAAAAGAGACGAGAAAATAAATAAAAAATAAATGAATTAATGAACATGGGGAAAATAAATAGAGGGGAGGAGCTCGCACCACGCAATAGAAACAGTTTACTTTAATAAGTAAAATATATATATATATATATATATATATATATATATATATATATCACTACTAAATTTTTGTTGCAAAAATAATTGGTAAATAAATTCTCAATGATATTTAAAAGAGCTAGATAACTAATTAAATTAAAATAAAATGATTGATTTTTTTTGTTAGTATAACTCAACTATATGCATACGAAACAAGTAAAAGATGAGCATAAAATAAAAGATCTACTAAAGTCATGTGGTAAGATCAATTTGAGTATGAATGTAGTTAGAGTACATATGACTATAATTTAAAGCGATATAACATTAAAACATGGAATATATTGATAAGTTAGAATATAAAAAAGTTAATTAAAAATTAAAATGCAAATAAAGATAACAATCGAGGAAATAGAAAAATAAAAAAATATGGGAGAAAAAATATATTGCTAAATTTATGATATAAGAACAATTTCTAATTTTTTTAACAAATAAAGAGTCATATAAATACAAATGGTTAAATATATATAAAGGGTTAGATAACTACTTTTTTTTATAATTGAGGTATTGAAATACTTTTGAATATAGTAGAAGTATGTGTATAAATAATAGCTAAAAGAGAAAGAAAGAGTGAAAAACATAAGAAATAGAAAAAAAAAGTAAGAGATTATAAAAATGATAGTAAAATGAACAATGAAGATGAGAGAATAAATGGCAGTAAAGGGTTCATACAATATTATGAATTTTAATTTATTTTAACTAGTGAAAATATATATTACTCCTAAAGTCAAGCTAAAAAATGTAAAAATAAAAAATAGTTATATAATTAGACAGTATTGTAGGAACTAAACTGAGTTACGTTATATTTATTTTTTCTAATTGAGGTGATTGAATTTGTTTAATATAACTAAGTTATTTGTATAATAAATAATAAGTAAAAGATAAAGAGAGAGATGAGAAAAAAATTCACTGAATTCATTTAATTAATCAAATAATTGATTTTACCTAACTATAAAAAATATAAATTCAATAATTATAGATTAAAAGTAAATTTAATTTGATTATTAAACTCACTCAATTCATTTTATAAATTAAAATATAATAAAATAAAAAACAAAATTTATAATTATCCTCGGAAATCGCGGGCTAGTATTTTGTTATAATGATAAAAGTTCAATTCTGAAGAAGAGAACATGATAAGCATGGTTACATGTAATTACTAAAAAAAATACAAAAAAAAAAGTGATTAGTCTCTTTTATAATGGAATCAATACTTTCTTAATTTGGATCAGCCATTCTTGCATGAATAGGTGTGTATTTCAAAGTAAGCTCAATTGAACATTTCCCAAAAAAATATACAGAGAAATAATATTTTACTTTTTACAAACATGATTTTTAATAAATCATTTCTATTATATGCGACATCACTATATAACTTAAGTCGATGATATATCATCAGCATATAATTTAATTTTCTTATTCCGCTTTCATGTATATATATTTTTTTTTTTAATAAGCTGAAGAGATTTTATTTATACCTCCGAGGGAGGAGGCGAGAAGTGAGAAAGAATATACAAAGTATCGCTCCTAATTAGAAGGAGCGAAAGAGCAAGAGCAAAAAGAGAAACAAACCTGAAACACAAACAAAACGGACTAGACTACTGTAACGATCTACCCCAAGACGATAGCCAAGAAGGGGACAAGAGCATCATTCCCAAGCTGTACGGGAATGCATGATCAGAACTCTTTAACCACCTATACCAGAAAGAGAAGGAGGAGTTGAAAGCACGTCTCGAACAAGTTGTTTCTTGATGAAAAACCACTTTGTTTCTCTACGTTACACATGATTTAATTTTATGTATTGTTTTAAAATATTTTTTTAACAATTTTATATTTTCTATACTTTTTTTGTATTGTTTGTTGATAAAAATAAGACTCAGCAATTCTATTCAAATAGTCAATACATTTTATTTAAAATCAATAAATAAATAACTAAAGCTTTTCTATAATTCATCAATTTATTTTCTCCTCAACAAATAATTTAATTTATTGAACTTTCAGAATTAATTAATTTTTAACTTACATATATTGAGAGTAACAACACTAATATACCATTCGCCTATTTTACTATTTAGTATAAAAAATAAAAATTGATATATAAAATCTTGAAATAATTAAGAACTTTGTTAAAATAGGAAAATAAATAAAATATCACAATTATATTAAACAAAATAAACATCAAATTTTGTACGTAATTATGTTATCTTCTTTTGTTTCACTCTCCTTTTTTTAAGTCCCTCACTCTCTCCTTACTATCCAAAATATATTTTTTCAATTAAAAATAATAATTTTTAATTTTTTTTCGAATGGTGAATTATTTTTGGATAAAAAAAGATATAATTGTTGTAATAAACTCGTAATACCTTTTTTTTTTTTTCAAATTCAGAACTTTGAAAATTTTACATTTCTTAAATATCATTTTAATGAGTAATTTGGTGTACATTTATCTTTCCAACTTAATATAATTTTATATGTGATATTTTTAGATTTAATTAAAAAGTCCATACGGTAGTAAATAAGCTAAGTTTGTGGATAACATGACATCACTACATGATTCAACTCTCTTTCATATATATTCACTAATGGAGATAGGAGTGGGTCTACAGTCCACTTAAAGCCTGTCCAATTTTTTATTTTATATACTTTATATATATATATGTATAGATCAATTTTGCGTATATTTTTAAGTCCTTTAAGTTTCAGCTTTTTCATGTAATCATAAAATTACTCACTATGCCCCATACTGTTTTATTTATTTTTAAGTCCTTTAAGTTTTAGTTTTTTCATGAAATCCTATTTTATCTGTTAAAAAAAAATCTACATTTGCTCCAACTCTCTCTCAATTTTTTCAAAAGTTCCTATACAGTCCTAAACTCTTTAGAATTTTTTAATAAAAAATTTAGTTATATTATTACTTTTTATTTCAATATAAGGAATCAAAGTTATGATCCATGTCATAAAAACTATATGCACTAATCAATTAAATTACAACCTAAATTCTTTAGATTTTTGATTAATCATATTTTTATATATTTATCCAAAAATTATATACATAGTTTGCATTTTAAATTTTAAGAATGATCTAAAATTCAAGTTAACTTTTTAGTATTAATAACAAATAAATCAAAACATTCTAATTATGTTTTATTAACTTGGTTCTTAATTAAATATTCTTCGTGGGTTGTTTTTTATATTAAAGAATATAAAAATAAAGAAACATATAATATAATTTTTTTAGAGTACTACGTGGTTTCCAAAAAAAAATTAGCTTATTCTTTAATTTCGGCTCATTCAAAGAAAAAATTATGGTTCCCCTTTTATTTATTTATATATATATATATACACACTAGCCTTAAACCTGTGCGTTGCGCGAGTTATATTATGAGTAGCTTATAAAATATATGTTAAAAAAATATGCGGCATAATATGTAAGATTTCATACATACATAATTATTTTACAGTTCAAATACTCATCTAATAAATAAAATTGTAAACAAATAAGGAATGCAACTAATTTTGACTTTGCACAAATAACTATCAACATTTGTAACACCTTCAATTAAATTTTTTAAATAAAATAAATGATTTGTAAGCACTTATATAGAGAAACATTTTACCTTTAAAATTCTTAAATATCCCCTCTTTAAAATTTACAATAAATTGTATTAAGTTTAATAAATTATTTATGGAAATTAAATCAATTTAATAGTGCAAATGAAATTGTTTCAAGTTATATATCATAAAATGTATTAAAATAAATAAATTTGTTACATAATTTAATTTAAGTTTTTAAGTTATCTAAGACATAGATTGAATAGATTGAATGAGAGATTTTAATTACTAATATATAAAATCATTATATGTCCCATGTTAATACATCAGAAATTATTAATGAAATTAATTTTCTATCATCTTAAATTAATTTCCACTACTTTAAAATTAATATCCACCGTATGAAATTAATTTCCACCATCTTAAATAAATGGAATTAACTTTTCATTATCTTTTGAAAATTTAATGGAATTTATCTCATTTGATATGTCGTATTATTTTAAGTCATAAAATTGATTTTATAATAAAATTATTTTTTAGAACTTCTATACACATTTATATAAAATTTCGACTCTTTAAATTTCAAAACGTTAATCATTTAAAATTCCCAAAACAGTATTCCTTAAATTTTTTTTTTTAATAAGCAGAGATTATATTAGAAACCTGTCATGAAGATCATGACGAACATAACAAAAGTCAGCTATCCAAGCTAGGTAGCACAAGCAGAAAACGAAACCAACAAATTAAGAAAGCAAGAAAGATAAACCTCTGGGCTCAGAAAGCAACAACCTGACTACTAAAAAGCCAAGCCGGAGTCTGCATCATATCAGCTAGACTAAAAGCAAATGAATGATCCTTACTCTTTAACCACCAATACCATAAGGAGAATATCATATTCACACACTGCCATTCCGTTACCTCTTTCTGCCTAAAGACCTTCGCATTCCGGCGTTTCCACAGGGACCAAATCACCGCGTAGAACAGAGTTGCCCATTGCCTGCCAGCGAGCTTGTCGTGGCTTGGAAGATAATGTCCCCAAGATCTTCAAAGTCCCGCGAGATCACGAGGTTGGCACCACACCACCCGAAGCCAACGCATGATCAACTCCCAAACCCTCCTGGCCACCGCACATCCTAGGAAGAGATGAGTAGCATCTTCCGAGCTGTTATTACACATTGGACAGCTATTCTGATCTTCCGTGATCATGTTACGTCTCTCTAAGAACGTCCTAATCACTATTCTTCCCCTCAAAGATAGTCACAAGAAAAACCCAACCCGAAACGGAACCAGCCTCGTCCAACAGGACCAAAGCAGGGGTATGGAATCGTACCTTGTTGCCTCCCATTTCTTATACCACGAATGCACCGAGTATTTCCCGGTTTGTTCGAGATCCCAACGGAGCACATCCTGGTGGTCCCCCTACGCGGAGCCGGCAACCGATCACGTAAGCTCGCCCACTCCTCATTCTCCCACTCAAACAGCCTGCGCCTCCACTCTCTATGCCACTCCCAGACCGTCCCTTCCCAATGGCCGAAATCCTTGACAGTCCCCTGCTGAGCTTTCGATAAATGGTACAGCCTCGGATGAAGCAAGGCCAACGGTTGTTTAGCAGCCCACGGATCCCACCGAAAGCTCGTGTCTTTGCCCTCTCCAAGCTTAAACGTCAAGTGTTCAGTCCATAGGTCAAAAAAATCACTACCCCGTCCACATAGTTGAATGATATCGCTCCAAATAGGAGACATATGCTTCTCACGCTCCTTCCATAGGTCGCAATAGACCTCAAATTATATTGCTTGCGAACTATCTCGGCCCATAACTTACCGTTGCCCTGCACCACCTCCCAGGCCCATTTGAAGAGTAAGGTCACGTTCCTGTCTTGCAATCTCCCTATTCTCCGCCCCCCGTGTGTCGTAGATCTCGTCACTTCCTCCCACTTCACCTTGCTCAACCCTCTTTTATCGTCCTTCCCGCTCCATAAAAATCACCACATCACACCCTCACATTGCTTGACCACCGCTCTAGGCATCCTGTAGATCGACATGTTATAGATGAGAATGCTAGCTAACGCCGATTTGATCAAAGTCACCCGCCCCCCCACAGACAGAAGATGACCCTTCCAAGTGGACAACTTTTTCCTAAGCTTCTGAACTAAGAACTGCCACCCTGCTATCCTACGCGGCTTAAAGCCAACCAAAGAACCCAAGTACTTGAAAGGGAGGGCTTCATACTTACATCCTGCCCGTGAAGCTAGAATCCCACCCATTTGATCACTCAAATTCACCCCCACCAGGGTGCTTTTGTGGAAATTAACCCGAAGGCCAGAAAAAGCATCAAACCACCTCAATGTTCCTTTTACCCCCTGAATTTCATCCTCACTATTATTCACCAAAACCAAGGTGTCATCAGCAAACTGAAGGTGGCTCAGCTGCCACCCAGCCTCCACATTACCTACCCCACGCAGAATCCCCACTTCCTATGCTCTAACGAATAACTGATGTAACCCCTCAGCCGCAATGTTAAAGAGAAATGGGGACATAGAACACCCCTGCCGAAGACCTCTCGCCACCCCAAATTGGCCCGACGGCGATCCATTCACTAGCACAGAGACCCTGTTAGTGCTAATACACTGCCGAACCCAACCCCTCTACTTCTCTCCGAACCCCATGTGTCTTATCACATCCTCCATGTACTCCCATTCAACGGAGTCATAAGCCTTTTCGAAGTCTAGCTTGAAAAGCAGCCCCTGCTGCTTGGTCATCTGCAATTGATGGACCACCTCACTCGCTGTCATGACACAATCCAAGGTTTGGCGCCCTTTAATGAAGCCGTGTTGAACCTCACTGACGACTGATGTAATGACCTCACTAAGCCTCTTAGCCATAATCTTGGAGACAATCTTGTAGTAGCTGCTAACTAGACTGATCGGCCTGAACTCACAGAACTGTTTTGCTTCAGGTATCTTCGGAATGAGGGTAAAAAATGATGAGTTTGCCCCGGCCGGAAGCTTCCTTGTTCTGAAGAATTCCTGAATCAACCTGCAGTAATCTCCTCCAATGATTCCCCACGCCTTTTGCAGAAAGCGCAAGGAGAATCCATCCGGTCCTGGGGATTTCCGCCCGTCACACCCTTTAACCGCCTCCCAAATTTCAGCCGGCGTGACCTCCTTTTCCAACCTTGTTGCTTCCTCCTCACTTAACTTGGAGAACCCCAAATCCTGGATCCTAGGCCTGTCCCAGCTAACTGACCAGAAAAAAGCCTCGTAGTACTGCGAAGCGGCACTCTTGATCTCCGCCGGGGTCTTAAGAGTAGAGGTAGGAGTCACAATCTCTCTAATGGCATTTCTCCTCATATCTATCTTTGCTATCCTATGAAAGTATCATGTATTCCTATCCCCATGGACATTCCATTTAACTCTGTTCTTTTGCTGCCAGAATCTATCCACCTGATCCTGTTGTTCCCATAACTTACTGCGAATGGTGGAAAACTCTTCCTGCTCCGCCTGATTCATGGGGCGGTCATCCGCCCTGCGATCCATTGCCTCATAACCCGCCTGAAGATCTCTCAGGCTAGTCTCAACGTTGCCAAACATTTCCCTATTCCAAAAACGAATTCTCTTCTTCAAGAATCGCATTTTACGGACCACACTGAAGTTCCCAGGAAATTCAGCTCCTGCCTCCAACCACCATCCTTCTACCAATTTTCTGAACTCATTGTCTTCCCACCAGACCGCTTGGTCTCGGAACGGCTTCGGCCCCCAATCCATCTTATCCCGACGAAGGATCAGATGCGCATGATCTGACCCATTCTTGTCAAGGGCCGAAAGCTCGCAATGCTGAATACAACCGAGCCAACCAGCCTGCACGAACACTCTATCTATCTTGCTCCTACTAATGGTATTCGACCAAGTAAACCGCCTACCAACCAGCGGTATGTCTTGCAGCCTACAACGGTCTACCTAACTCTGGAAATCCATCATACCCTTCGAGAAACCTCCTCCATGTAAGCGGTCGGACGGGGTCAAGATCTCATTAAAGTCACCTGCAACCAACACAGGGTGACTCAAACTCTCTATTTTCGAACCCAACGACTCCCACAGCTGCTCACGGAGCGCGGCAGTGTTAGGAGCATATACATTCAAAACAACACACCTAAAATGATTCTCAGTGAGCTCACCCTCAAGCCAGATATACCTGTTCCCCACCTTCGAATGATCCAACTGAAAAGCTTTAGAATCCCACATCGAAATCAACCCCCTTGATCTACCTACCGCCGGCGCAGAAGCCCATTTAGTATCATTGTCCCCCCCTAACCCATGTATAAGGAAGTCATCCACCACATCCCTTTTACTCTCTTGCAGGAGGCAAAACGGCACCTGATCACCCCGAAACATATTTTTGAAGAAGCGTTGCTTCCTACTCGACAAAAGACCCCTACAGTTCCACGAAAAGATGTGCACCATTGGACTACTGTAGAACCCGCCCCTCCCACAACCTAACTTCGAACATTCCTTACTTCCTCTCCAAACCTCTCTCGATCAAAAATACGTAGAGCGTCCTCATTTACCTGATTAGTGATTGACATAATGCGTCCAATTCCCCATGTATCTGTTTCCACCATAATCGCCTCGCGCAACCTGTTCATACTAAGAACCTCACTATCCTCTACCTGAAATACTCCTATGTCCGAGTTCCCCGATGTGTTGGCCGAATGTAGATTGCCCGTCTCTGCCATAATCTACTTGGTCTTCCTATCTTTTTTTCTTGTTGTAACCAAAGGAAAAACACCCACTTCTCTCTCAACCGGCGCCCGAGATTCCATCTCCGTTAGGGGCATTTTCTTAACCTCACTCTGCTGGTATTTTTCCCTCGGATCAGCCCCCTCCTTCTCCTTAAAGCCCTCGGTGTACATTTCCTCATCCGAGTCCTCCTCCGCTGACTCCACTCCTAGTTTCCAATCAACATTGGAGATCATCCCCTGCATTGGTTCCTCATGACAATCAATTAAATGGACTTTGTTCTCCAATCTTGCCCGAATCGTACCTTTTATATGTGGCTGATCCGTCGATATGAGGATCCTTGCCACGTCAAACCTCTTCCGAGCTAGAGTGCAATCGTCCACTGCCACTACTTTCCCCCACTGCGCTCCTAACTTCTCAAAGGTCTCTAGGCCCCAACTTTGTACCGGGATCCCCGAGCATTGAACCCAGCACAATCTGCCCACCTTAGATAGACCCTTGGTCCAAGGAACCACCTTGGAAAACACACGGCTAAATTCCTCTGAAGTGTTCGCGAGTGCTTTCTCCACGTCCTCCTGTTTTTCAAACTCTACCCAGATCAATCCCCTCCATAGGATTCTGGTCTCACAAAACCAACCCAACTCAAGCAAAAGTTCCCTAACATCTGGGATATCCTCTATCTTACGAAGAACTCCAAACATGCTCCTCGCTAACCAATCTCTATTTTTTTCCGGAATCGAAATCTCAATCAATTCCCCTTCCTGAGCGTCGACTTCCACGTCCTTGGCTAGCGGTTGGACCTTCTCTACCTTCTCTACTGTCTCTTGCACTTGATCCCGACTTGGTACCTGACCAACTTCAGGTCGAGCCTGACCTTCCGTGTCCCGTTTGAACTGCCGGCGCTTCCCAGGGTCTTCCTGGCTGCGACGCGCTGTCCTCCCTACTTTCGACCTCAAAACTTGTGAGGCTGGCCTAGCTATGTTTGCCCTGATGGCTGAAGCACCTATACATTGACGATCCAGCGCCAATTCCATGTCAATTCTATTCACTACCCGGTCGAAACGAATGAACCCAAACCGTTTCCCACTTCTATTTTTCCTTGGCGGGATGAACACGTCCATAACCCTACCACATGGAGGCAATCTCCACCGTTGCGAGGCTAAGTATCGAAGAGCCCGATGATCCACGTGCAACGGAAGATTCTCCACGTAATATGTCACTGCAGACGGCGACTCCCTCTTCGTGCCCAACGGCTCCCTACCAGGCACCATTACCGACTAAATGATGTGGACAGGTGGATATTTTACGCCAACTGCTGTGGGCAGCTGGTATTTTGAGGACTCCGGCAGTAGTGGGCTGGCCGGAGGGGGTGGGGCTGGCAGCGGTGGTCTGCCTACCGGTGGCTAGGGTATCCTATTTTTGCAATTGAGAGCTTTTTTTTAATTTTTTCTAATTAGTTTTTATTGTTTCATAATAATTAACAGTATTCCTTATTATGACAAATTGTAGGAATTCATGAATTCAAGGTGATTTCCTCTCAAGCCTCCATATAAATTTTCACCATAAACTCGTGCGTTGCGTGAATTATATTATAAACAATCATTTATACGATATATGTTAAACAATATTCATTAATTTCGCATAATATGTACAATAATATTTTACGTAATACATAATTATTTTGACAATCAAACACTAATGAATTGAAACTAAAATAAATAAAAATGTAACTAACCTTGACTTGTATAAATATCAGTACCAACACTTGTAGACACCTTCAATTATTTTTGTAAATAAAATGAACGATTTGCAAGCACTTATATAAAGAGAATCATGCAACTTTTCAAATTCTTAAACATCATCTTTTTCAAATTTCATAATAAATTATATTAAATTAAATAGATTAATTATGCATATTAAATTAATTTAATAGTGCAATCCTTCGGGATGTGTTCTAAAGTTATATATCATAAATTGCATTAAAATTAATAAATAAATATATAATTTAATTGAGAATACTAAAAGTTTTATGTAATCTAATACATTAATTGAGTGAAAAATATTAAATAAATAGAATTAAAAATCATTATATGTCACATGTCAACATATTAGAAATTTAAAAATGACAAATGGTATAGTAGGAGGAATTTATAGATTCTAATGCCCCGTTTACTTCGCAGAATTTTCCCGAAAATTCTCCATTTTTCTGAAAACTGATGTTCAAATTGGAAATCGTGTTTACTTGGTCGTTTTTTTCAGTTTGAAAACGAAAACGAAAATACTCTATTTGAAAAATGATAGAACAAATTTTGAAAACGCCTGAAAGTTGTTCTCTATTTTTCTAAATTTTTTTGCCTTCACTTTCTCAAACTGAAAACACGCGTTTTCAGTTTGAGTGATTAATGAATTTTTCATTAATCACTATTCTACCCTTGCGCAGTGCAGCCTTTACAATTATCTTCATCTTCCCTAACCCTAGCCGCTCCTCTTCTACATCCTTGCATTCTCCTTCCCCTCCCCTTCATCTTCAGCCCGAACGTCAGTCATCTCTCTCGCCGCCTCGTCCCATATCGTCGTCTTCACTCCTCATCAACTCGTAAGTCCCTCCTTCTCTCTCTTTTATCACCTTGGGTCTGCTGTTTGGTTGTTTGGTTTACTGATTAAGCTCAGTAAAACTTGGTAGTAGAATTTATCGCCTTGGGTCTCCTTCTCTCTCTTTTATCACCTTGGGTCTGCTCTTTTATCCCTTCTCTTCCATTTCCCGGTCACTTTCCAACATACTCCCAGCCTTGTTTGGTTTTAAGAAGACCAAGAAAAAACGTCCATATATATTTAGTTTGGTCTTCAACTGCTGCATTGGCTTTCATTTCACTTGGTAGTAGAATTTATCTTCCATTTCTTCCTTCGCAAAAGGTGCATATTACTATAAATGATACTTTTCTCTGTTTGTTAAAAATTATACATGTGTTCAATATTTTTGCTGGTGGTTTGATTAACAGGTAAGCAATCGGGCAAAATTAAGGTATGTTGTTGATGTGGGAAAGGTGTTCGATGAAATGCTTGAAAGAGTAGTTGTGTGCCATAATGACATTACTGCATCTACTGGCAAATTACACATGGACTGGCCATATCTATTTATTCTATTATTACACTTATTGACTTATTGTTTCTTTTATTAATAAGAAGTGAAACCTAAGTTTACAGTAAATAAAGATAAATAAAAATATATGTGTGTGATTAAGATTAATTCTCTTTTAATGTTTGGATGAGCTCAGTTTTTCATGTGTTTGTTTAGTCCTCTTGTTGGAATTGTGTTGATTGTCTTGTGATGATTGGTGTTAGTGAAAAAGGAGAAATGTAGGTGTGGTATGTGATGATTGGAATGCTGTGTTCAATTTGCATGTTTCTTGTTTTTGAATTGAGATTATGAGTTTATCTGATGTCTGAGGTGGAGTTCTCTACGGTGAATTATTTATTTTAATGAATGCACAGTAGGGAATATGCACAGTAGTTGATTGGCTTCCTTAAAAGAGTGGTGCAGTTTCATTTGAGTAAGGGAAGGGACGAGGAGAAGTGCATTGCTCTAATAACAACTAAAAAGTGGTGCTCTTATTATAATTTTTTTAAAAGGGCTGTTAAGTCACTCATAGGATAGCTTGGACATACACGCATCTCTTCGTCACCCTTCAAATTGCATTTTTGAATATAGAATTATGGATGCTTGACTTGCACATGTGTCACTCTGGCTCTTACAAACAAAGTTGTTAATGTTATGTTAATCATAATTGGTGCTGTATTATGGTTGGGAATCCTCATCATGCCATGCTTGGTTAACTCGAGTTAGTCCCACAAATATAGATACATGTACATAAGTATTTACTTTAAATCGTATGTCCACCAAAAAGCATTTGTTCAGTCACGTTGCCCAGTGCCCTCTCATTTGGGTGAAACAGCAAAAAAATGCAGCGTAAAGAATATACACATGGACTGGCCATATCTGTTTCTTCTTTCAACTAGCAAATTTGTTCATATTCTTGGTTTTATGGTGCAGAAAATTTGAAATCGTCATGACGGGAGGAAGACAGGATGGTGATGATGACGCTAAGTGGTCCGATAGAAATGAACAGATATTTCTAACAATATTGCACGAGCGAGTAAAGAAAGATCCTAATGGCGCACCCACTTTTAAAGGAACGGATTGGAAAGCAATTGATGAAGAAATGTATTTGGCTTCCGGTGAACGATATACCGGACTGAAATTGGTTGGCAAATACAATCGGCTGAGGGTGAAGCATCGGCAATTTTCAGAACTGTTAGAGCATACTGGAGTCACCTACCTGTCAAGTTTAAATACGGTGAATGCTCTAGAAGATGTGTGGCAAATGTTTGTCGCGGTATGTACATGCCATAAATTCCGAAATGTTTTATTGCAATGTTCACTTTCTTTCAGATTTATTACATTGCTATTTCTGTTATTTGCTATTTCGGCATGAAAACACGTTGCTATTTTGGTGTGTACACTTTCTTTCAGACTTGTATATTTGATTCTTTTTTCTGTTGCCATAAATTTCTAGATTTTAATATTAACATCTTCAAATTTGTTTTTTAACATTGCAGAAAAACAGGAATTATAGGTCATTTAGAAAGAAAGGATGTCCAAACTATGAGCTGTTAGGTCTGGTGTTTAACAGATCTACAGCTACTGGACATCTGCATCATTCCTCTTCGCAATTGCCACCAACATCTGATGAGAAGCGTCAAAATGAGCAAGAATTTTTGCATCAAGGTGTTCATATAGATGATGTGATTGAAGTTGATAGGTATGGTTATGGTTCTCAGAGCTCCAAAGGAAAACGTCCAGCTGCTGATGTTGTTGATACTATAAGTTATAGGCGCGTCAAGAGGAGTACTTCGAATAAGTTGGAGTCTTGTATGGATCAATTCGTATCCTCCCATAGTGCTAAGGCTGCGTATTTTGCAGCCAAAACAAAGAAGTATAAAGGAGAAACGGATGAAGTTACAAGTCCATTGCGAGATGTTTATTCTATTGAGGCGTGCATAGCTGCGTTGGATAACATTGATGATGTCCCGGAGGAGTCTTACGTCAAGGCACTTCTGCAGTTCGAAAACATATTTTGGAGGAAAGTGTTCATCAACTTGTCCATTCACAGGAGGAAGACTTGGTTGAACATTTTACATTGATTGTAGTTTATTTTATGTCGGTTTGTAGCTGGATCTATTCGAAATTCCTTGTCATTTTGGTAATTTGGACGCAGTTTACATTGTTTTAAGTTGGATGCAGTTTATTATTTTTCAGACAGTTTGTATGTTCTTCTGATTTAATTTATCCTATTTAGTATTTAATTAAATGAGTCCATTTTTTCCGGATCAATTGATTTGACCAACACACAACACACAAGTATAAGAACACACATCACACAAGTATAAGAAATGCAATTGCAGAGAGGAGGACTACAACTCACCCAGCACACAAGTATAAGAAATGCAATTGCAGAGAGGAGGACTACAACTCACCCATGTTACATAATTAAATGAGCCATTTTTTAATTAAGTGAGTCAATTTTTTCCGGATCTTTTGATTTGACCAACACACAGCACACAAACACACGAATAAATGAAATGCATCAACTTGCAGATAATGGGATAATATATACTGATGCTCTTACATTCCTCATAACACAAAAGATACATTTACAGCTTGTGCAAGAATCTAGTAAAATCACAGCTTGTAGCCGTGACGGTGCTGCCTCTAGTTCACAGTTTGTAGCCGTGACTTGTAAAATCAATAACTCCTACGCCCGAAGTCCGAATCAAGTGATTCTTGTTGCAATAGGTCCGTAACAACTTTAATTAAATTATGTCAAAATATCTGATTTTTCTGGGTTGTTTTACTATATTTTTATTTTACAGCTCTAATAATTTACAAGTTCACAGTTTGTAGCCGTGACTTGTAAAATCAATAACTCCTACGCCCGAAGTCCGAATCAAGTGATTCTTGTTGCAATAGGTCCGTAACAGCTTTAATTAAATTATGTCAAAATATCTGATTTTTCTGGGTTGTTTTGCTATATTTTTATTTTACAGCTCTAATAATTTACAAGTTCACAGTTTGTAGCCGTGACTTGTAAAATCAATAACTCCCACGCCCGAAGTCCGAATCAAGTGATTCTTGTTGCAATAGGTCCGTAACAGCTTTAATTAAATTCTGTCAAAATATCATCTGTTTCTGGGCTGTTTTGCTATATTTTTATTTTACAGCTCTAATAATTTACAAGTTCTAAGTATTTTTTAAAAGAAATTAAATTTCGTGAACGAGCGTCTTTGTGGTGCAGGTAAAATGACACAGTATCATGACAACACTTCAAGAGCTTGTATTACCAATTCAAGTAGTGATGGTTCCAGTAATGATGATGACGAATTTGAAGACTTGAGGCAACTTCTTATGCTAATGGAAGGTGAAAGTAGTAACATTGCAAGAATGCCGCAGCGCACATCTATCCTTAGTGGTAGAAAATATATTTTTGAAGTTTTAACGGGAAATCCAACTACATGTTACGATAACTTTCGTATGCGACCACATGTGTTTCTAAATTTATGTGATAGACTGAAAGCACTGGATTTAATACGCGCGACAAGAGGAGTTACTTTACAAGAGGGTTTGGGAATGGCATTGTCTGTATTATGCCATAGAGCAACGCAAAGGACCGTGGCATGCAGATTTCAGCACTCTACGGCGACTGTGCACCTTTGGGTCAAGAATATGATACGTGCTTTAGCTGCGTTAGCAACTCATTTGATAAAACATGTTAACAGAGGACCCGTTCAGCCAGAAATTTTAGAAAATGCTAGATGGTATCCATATTTTGAGGTACGCATGTCTATTCTAAATTCATGTTACTAAATAAAAACAATGATGTTTAAATATTTAAGTTAATCTTCTGTGTTTTTCCTTATAGAAATGCATAGGTGCAATAGATGGGACTCATGTCGCAGCGTACGCTCCTAAATCCAAAATGAAAACATTTCGGGGTAGAAAATCACTTATTACTCAAAATGTTATGGCCGCGTGTTCGCATGATTTGATGTTTACTTTTGTTTATACTGGTTGGGAAGGCACAGCTAATGATTCACGAGTGTTTCTTGATGCAATAACAAGGCAAGAAAATCAATTTCCTATGCCTCCAACAGGTGAAACATTATTAGTGTAATTCACAACAATATATATTAATTATTTTTTTCCATCTTTTACTAATTGTTGTTATCTTGTGCAGATCACTATTATGCTGTTGATGCTGGTTATCCAAATATTCCAGGATTTTTGGCTCCTTATCGTGGCGAAAGATATCACCGCAACGATTTTCATGGACGAGGAAGGATTGACAGAAAATATGAATTGTTTAACTATCGACATTCATCTTTGAGAAATGTTATTGAAAGAGCTTTTGGCGTACTCAAGGCCAGATTTCCAATCTTAAAGTCAATTCCGAATTACCCTCTTCGGCGTCAAAAATTGATACCTTTAGTTTGTTGTGCACTGCACAATTTCATCCGAATGGAAGATAGAGCTGATCAATTATTCACAGAATATGGTATGGAAGGTCTACAGAACGATGATGAGGATGAAGGTGGTGAGATGCAAGAAGGTATTCAAGTGAATATGTCACAGCAACAACAAATGAATGCTGTTAGAGAAGATATTGCAAATAAATTATGGGCTGATCATAATAATCATTAGAATATCATCTGTTTTTATATTTACATATTGAACAATAAGAACATATTGAACAATATCATCTGTTGAGAAAATTCAAGTTGTTGGAACAAAATTATTTTTGGTTTTGCAATAATTTAGAAAAGTGACGAAGTAAACAGGTTTTCCAGTTTTCAGATCAGGAAAAGTGACGAAGTAAACAAGTTTTCCAGTTTTTCAAATCAGGAAATAGTGACGAAGTAAACGCGATTTCCAGTTTGAAAATTAGATTTGCAAATTTTAGAAAAACAGCAAATTTTAGAAAAACAGCAAATTTTAGAAACTGAAAATTCTGCGAAGTAAACGGGGCCTAAGTGACTTCTTTTCAAACTTCCATACAAACTTTTATATTTACGCTAACTAATAAACAACAACAATAATGAAGTGATGTAAATATATTGTTTACAAGTGAGATGAATGGAGGAAAAAAACTTATCTGCAATGTCGTCGTTTATTGAACATCTTGGTGCTTAATTCTTGCAATTTTTTTTCTGTTTGAGATTATTTACTAATGGAACTGAAAACATGAAAAAAAAAGATTTATGTTGCAGCTTTAAGATTTGGGGTCCGTGGTCATCATGGTAAAACGGGGAAGGTATTTTTTTTTATGCAAAAGAAAAAAAATGGCATCACATCTGATTGAGCGCTAAAACATCTTATTTTCATCATCCTTTCACGTCTTTTTTAGGATGATGATACTGCTAATTCTCGAATTTTTCACTCATTTCTTGCAGAACATGTTGCTGGAGAGCAATTCATTCGTTTGGAGCTAAAACTACCTTTAAAGAGCAATTTCTGGTGAAAGAGTGCAGAAACAGTCCTTATCCCAGGCCTGGGATAAGGCGAGTCAGATATGACCAGTTTTGACCTGGGACGCGTCAGCCAGCTATCCCTTCTAGAAGAATTAAACCAGCGGAAACCCACTTCAGTTAGAAGTCTTAATCTCCTATTTTGTTGCAAAGGAGTTTAAAACAATTGTATCTAGTTGGATTTTATTTCTTTTTAGATTTAAAAACATTAAAACTTATCGGATGACTATTATATAGCAACCGATTAACGCTAGGTTTGCTTCTTCTTCTTTCCCGAATATTTCTTCTTCTTCTCTGGAACAACAGCCATAGCTGGAGCTAAAACGTTGTTTGCTATTCTTTCTCTTTAATTAATTAATTCTAGTTTATGCTTTCATCTATTTTATTTATTTATTTCTTATGATGATCGACTAAACCCTTATATTTCTTGTGAGGATTCATAGCCATGCTTAATTGATTGTGAGGTCTAAACATTGTTATTAAATCTCATCTTGCATCCCTAATTGTTTTAATTAAATGTCAATTTATGCATACTTCTATTGAAGCTTAATCAACTGCACTAGGATTTGCATGATTACTGTCTTCTCTTGATACCTTGGAGTCTACACTGTAAAAAGAGATACGAAGGTGACCAACTGATCGACGGATCAGATTGGAAAACAATTAGAGTCTGGTTTACAAGAGTAGACATTTCTCTCTCTTGGACCTGGGAAGGTCTCTCACGGTAGAATTATTCGATCATTTTATTAGACCTAATAGAATAACTTCTTTAGGGCATAAAATAGATCAAGGACCTTAATAGGTGGAAACCTTTAAGAATCTCGAATAGGTAGAGAGTAGGATATCTAGGTGGAAACCTGATCTCTATAGCCGCCTGTAAGTTTAGTTTTGAAAATACTTGAATCGATGATCAATCAATCTAATGCATGAGCTCATTGGAATCCTCACTAGGAATTCATTACCTCTGATTTCACACACATCACCCATTTATTGCTTTCTGTTATTTCTATTTCTCAATTATTCACAACAACGTCAATATTGATATTTACCACTTGTTACATTCCTAGTCGTTCACAAAGAATTTTAATTGCCACCGAATCCCTGAGGACGAACCTTTTACCACTTGCTACTGTTTTAAATTACATGTGCATGGTAGATTGTATTTATTTAATTTTGACGGTTTCGGCAACTATCAACATCGAAGGAAAAGAACTCTGGTATTATCTCCTAAGAGATTATAATGAATACAAGAAAGAGTAGTATTAAACCAAAAATATATCACTTGAAGATCGAAGGTCAAATTAGCTAAACCATCGGCAATGCTATTAGTTTTTCGGATAAAATTTGAATAATATTATAATTCTTAACCGAGAGATTGACTTTAAATTAATTAAAATTTTATTGGATGGCTAAAATACTCTATGTATAAATACATGAATACTGATGGTGGCTAATAGACACTCATAATGGGATCCTTGAACAAAAACGCAGGGAACTCCAGCATCGCCTATCTTTTAGCCAACATTTTAATGGCTATGTTGGCAGTGGCAGTGGTGTTGGATACTATTACTATTGGTAGAAATGGTAACACGCATCTAGATCTCTCATTTTCTTCTCTTTTTTTCTTGTGTGTGCATACTGCGTAGACTAGAGTGGCCTATGCCTATGCGTAGCTAGTTCCAACATCAAAACATGTTTGAGACATGTTTCACTGCTTTACATTTTTCTCTTTTATTTTTTATAATGGGAACAAGAACTAATTAGTACATGCTTGACTTTAACATTGATGAGAGGCTGGCTATATATGAACAATGAATACATAATTAATTAATTAGATTGCCTTCTAAAAGTAAAGGACCCTTTTCTTCCTCTCAGCCACTAATCCAACAAAACCACAAAGTGTATGGAAAGTGAATAAAGTGATGAAAGGATCGATGTTGTTGCCATAAACTGAGTGATGATCGATGTATGCGCATAATCAGGAGAGAATGCAATGAATCTTTAATTGTTAATGGATTTATAACAAGAAACACAACACACACACACATTAATTTGTGCGATTCAGCCTAACACTCAAGTCCAATTGCTTGTGTTGCCTAATTACTGCAATCAAACTTATTTCGGACCTGTTTGAGATTACTTTCTAAATATGTTATGTTTTCTTTCACAACTTCTTTAATGGTCAAATTAAAATAGATTCTACTTTCTCTCACATGTTTTTCATTTTATGCTTCTGCCAATTTTCAAGCAGGGTGAAAAGTGTTCACCTTGGTTAAGCTCAATTAGTTGTCAAAACTCAGCTATATATATAAATATATAATTTAGGGAAATTCTATTTTTCTGGAGTTGGTGTTTGCTTTTTTCCTATCTTGGAAGTCAAGGATGAGAAGAGAGACTAGGGTTACGTATTGGGTGGACGGCTAGCTGCAGTGGATGAGTGGTGTGGACTGCGGAACAAGGATGATGAAGTTTGCGGACTACATCACCCGCATAGGGAAGGTGGCTTTAGCTTGTGTTGTTTTGTTCGTGTGCAAGGGGAGAAAACAAGAAGAGGGAGTGGGTGTCGAAAGGACACGTACCACATTTAGGAAGGAAAATACTCATTAAAAAATATAATTAAGGTAAGACATGAATAAAAAGTTTTGCCGCAGTGGTGGTGCTACCAACACCTCAGAATAAAACTTGGGTACATCATGATATACCTACATTATGATATAAGATGATGATACGTGTCCAAAAATATCAAAAATGGTGGTATTCTAGCACTATTTGGAACACGTGTCATCATTTTAGATCATGATATAAATGAATCATCATGTACTCAAGTTTTTTCCATCAAATTCTACTACAATCTCACAAATGGATAATTCCGGGAAAAAAAAACTTTAACAAAAAAACATCACTTCCTCGCAAATTCCGAAAAGAAAAAGAAAAAGAAAAAGAAACTACAAAATAGGAAAAAGTTTCAGAAAAATACGCAAATAATTTAAAAGTGATTTTTAAAAAATAGATAAAGAACTTTTAAATGTGAAAATAAAATTTTCAAACTAGAAAAAATAAAGAATGAAAAAAAGGGAAAATCTTAAAATGAAAATACTAATTAATAAAATATAAATGTCTAAATTTTTTTAAAAATAGATGTTAAGATATAAAAATAAATAATTTTTTAAAGGTTATAGGTTTCCTTTTTTAACACTTTATATTTTTCATGTATTTTTTTTTTATAATTTATAAGATTTACCTTTTAACATTTATTTTGTTTCTACATTTTTCCTATATTTTCATAATATTTTTCAGATTTTTTTCTTCATTTTTTAAATTTTAATTTCATATTAAAAAGAATCTAGTTTTTTATTAAAGAAAATCACAATTTTTTGAAAAATGTAAATTTTAGATTCTTTTTTTTGGAATTGCCCATTTGCGAGGTTGTTGCGGAACTGTATGAGGTGTCGACCACTAGCGCAAAACACAACTTTTTTTTTAAATCAACGTTTCTTTAAAGTTACAATAATAAGGGTATTTTTATTTATATTGAAAAAATGAGTATGAATAGACAAATAGGTAATAAAAAAACTAAGAGCTTTTAATGTCGTTGAAGTATAGTGAATTATACACTTTCATTTTTTTGTTTTATTCTCCCGATTTTAGTTTAATATTTATGGATTAAAGTTTTTAACGTAATGGGTTGACAAAACCGTTCATTTTAATTTATAATCCAATAATATCCTTAATAATATTTAATAAGCGCTTTTTTCTTCTTCTTTGCAACATATAGTTATTAATTTAGCTCCGGGTTCCTAAAATATTACCAATCAAACTTCTGCTTTTATAAAATCTCATATTTTTTCCTATGTTTATAAATTCAGTCCAATTAAACCCTAAATAATTATTTCTTTTAATAATTTTTATACGATCCATTATAAATGATGAATCAAACTTTATGTTTAAAACTACCTAATTGATTTTAGCTTTACTATAGAAACATAATTTATCTATTAATTTAAAATAAAAAAACCACGATCACGTTTCCTTATTTTTAATTAATTATAATTTAACAAACTCGACGGGATACATTAAACCAGCGAGGCGGGCCCAAGATCCAGTTTGTTCCCTGAGAAAAAAAATGGAAAGAAAAACATAATTTCACATATAATTGCTTTTAAAATATGCATCAAGGCGGGGCAAACAACATGAAAAGTAGAAGACAAAAACTCAAGTAATCTAATAATTGAAACCTTAGTAACCTAATTTCATAATTAGTACCATTTTTGGGGGTGAAATATTCTAGAACCGTGTCCAAAATTTTGGAAGATTGCAGAAAAATGGTTACCAATTAAAGAGTGTGAAATTCATATCCATAATTCAATATTGCATCTACTCTAAAAACAAATTGTGATGATTAAGTGGTATTTTTTTTGCTAAAATGTTCTAAGGTATACAACACACTTCATTGATAATTTGATATTCGGAGAAATGATCAACAAGTATTTAACAAATGCGCAATAAAAAGTACATAAAAAAGGCCAAAAAAAAAGTTATGAAATGTATTCTTTATTCTATTTACATTGTCGTACGAAGTAAAAAAATTACGCCTAAGCATCTCTAAGGAATAATTGATGTTTAGTTTTACTGAGTTGTTGTTGGGGTTTAAATTCTTTTACTTCATTTGTAGCAATAAAACACATAACAACCATCATATTATATATATAAAACTCAAGAGTTTTTAAAATATTCTACTTCAGCTCTTATTATTTTGAAATTTGCAATATAAATTCTAGAGTTTTCTAAAAATAGCAATTTGTAAAAGATTGCAATAAATAAATAAATATGAAAATTGGATTTTTTTTTAATAAATATGAGTCCATATTGCTGAAAAAATGCGTATTCAATGTAAATTTTATTTAATTTAATAAGAAATTCATGAAAAATTATATCATTTTCTGTAATTTTGAAAGGTTGATCAAACATAAAATCTAATTTGATATTTAAAGTGTTTAATCCCGCCTTTTATTTTTCATAAAGTAAACTATGCCTTTTATAATTTTTGTGATGAAAAGACATAATCAGCATTAAGAAAATTGTGACAAATTGTTTGACACATGAGTAAAATTAATTAATTTATTAAAAAGTTTATGAAAATTATAGTGTTTTGTTTGGAAACTAGAAGACCCATCATTTAGATAATGTAGAAATAAAAATGAAGGATGACTTCATGACTTTGTTTTTCAAGCTATGAACCCATTCATAAAATTCTAAACCTGGATAATTTAACAAAACTAAGAGTTTATGAGCGATTTCATGACTTTATTCTTTAGGTCATGAGCATAACCATGAACTAGTACTTGATAAATTTGAGTGAAAGTTCACGATTGGGTCTACGGCTTGAAAAAGAGAGCCATGTAGTCCCTCATGCAAAATTCGATTTTGTGTATATATTCATTTCAGTGTGAGGTCATGTCTAAAATTGTATCGGAGTGGAAAATATATGCGTATTCATTGTTATGTCTTCCAAATTGTATCGGAGTGGAAAATATATGCAAGGGATACACAGAAAAGACATGTTCAAAGTTGTATTTTACATAAAAATATACTTACAAATAGCGGTGAAACTCATTATTAGCATATATATTACAAGGTTGAAAGATAAAAGGTTAGGAAAGCATTCATTTGAAGTGATGTTAAGGTAAACTTTGCTCTTCTATATGTTTTAATGTGTCGAAGCTATAGTGGTTGTAGTCTTCTCCATGCCTATTTGCCTCAAGTGTGGGTGATAAAGATGGGTTCGTCCCAGAATTATACCATGTAGCCCAAAAGAGATAGTTGAGGAAATTAAGCAAGCTAAGGGCTGCTAAAAGCCAATAGAAAAGGTCAAGCCTGTCCTTATTGAGATCATTGTCACTTAGCCAACCTTTTCTTGAAGAACTAGACGTGATCTTGTTCACCAAGGAGACTAGCAAAGAGCTCAAATAGAATCCAAATGAATATGAGCAATAGGTGATTGAAGTTAAGAATGCTTGCATCCCTTTTAGAGGCTGCTTGTAGAAGAACTCTATTAGGCCAACAGCTGTGAGCATTTCTGATACCCCAAATATGAGAAACTGCGGCGTGATCCAAAAGATAGACAGTATGTTGTTGGAATTTACCGCTTCGTCTCTTCGTTTCTTCTCCATAAGAGCAGCAGAAACCATGGAGAAAGTGGCAATGAAGAGGCCGGCCCCGATGCGGCGTAAAGGGGATATTCCTGACTCATGGCCAGTGAGCTTTCTTGCAAAAGGGACAAAGAAGGTGTCATAGAGAGGGACTAGAAAGATGAGGATAATGTAAGGAATGGATTGGAGTGAAGCTGGAGGGATATGGAAAGTTTTGGTGAGTTGGGTATTCATAGAGCTCCCTTGTTGGACTGAAAATGTCTGGAGTTGAGCTAAGATGGTGTTGAAAATAATGGTGCAAGCAAAAATTGGGAGAACAGATATTAGGATCTTCACTTGCTCCACTTGATCAACACTGCACAATCTCCATGGATTCTCTTTTGAATTTGTGTTAGTCCCCTCAATTTTTATGCAAGCCTTGTCCAAGAACCTGAAATTAATGTGGGCGCAAAAAAATAACTCGGTATGAGATTAAGTCATTTTAATTCAAAAGTGAAAAATGTTAGTGGTTAATCATCGTGTGTGATGACCAAAAATCAAGGTCCTAATTGTAATACGTATGTATAGCCTGTGACCTTTTATTTTCATAGGTCCAATATCAAAATCTTAAACGAGTCCAAAAATATGTGACGTACGCAACGTGCACGCACACACAGATAAATACTACATAGTTTGAAGTATATGAATTCGAGTTACCTGAATCTTTGAATGGTAGAAATTGTCGAATTATTTTGGATTCCATAAAGCACCTGTGATTTTGATGGACAATCTTGCTTTCTCTTTAATACAGCAGCCACAAAAACCTGATAAGAATAAAGAACATAAATACAAATGAAAAAATTAAAGAGAATCGAATTAAAAAGCTTTTTCCTCTACTATAGTGCAAACCAACCAAAAAGTACATTCAAATAGTAAAGCCCACTTATATATATCTTCTAGTTGACTTTAATTAACAAGAAAGTACTAAACGATGCATTAGAGTCGTAATTAAGAATCTAATAATATTCTCACTCAAATTTTATAGTTATCCATTTAACTATAATCATACATTAAAATAATTATTAATTTTAGTTATAAATAATAATATATCCCAAAATTAACATGTTTTAAATTAATTGGGTTAAACTATAATTTATAAGAAAAATAAAAAATATAATTAAAAAATACGAAGAAAAAAAATAATCATCTAAAAAAGAAAAAAATCAAATCAAATTTTGTTGGCAGAGAGTATAGTAACTTGTGCAATATGGGAAAATGTGGGAAAATATGCGAGTGACATTGTTATAACTATTTACTATCCATAACAGCACGCAGACATTTACTAAATGGATGAATAGAGATGAATAGTAATTACTTGAGCTATGGGGGTAAAGATGCTTCCTTTTGGTGGATTATTTCTGTAGTACAGAGTGCCGGAAACCAAGCTGATCAAACCCAAAGTCATGGCAGCTGCAGAGACTCCAAAGCCAACATCCATACCGGAATGTGTTTGGACCCAAACAAGAAGTGATAAGGCAACAAGTTGTCCCATGGAGAAAGCAAAATAGGCTGCATTGAAGTAGGTGGAGAGCTTCTTCGACTGCTTTGAGTCTGTCTGATATTTGAATTGGTCAGCTCCATGAGCAATCATGTTTGGCTTAACACACCCACTCCCCAGCGCCACTAAGTATAATGCACCAAAGAATATTAAAGCCTTTACACCTTTTGCTTCCACACATGGGTTTTGTTCCCCATCATCACTTAACATATAATTACATTGTGGTGGTTTTAGCTGAGGCAGGTGAGCTTGGACTGATAGTAATATGAAACCCTGCAAATTTTGATACATATGTAAGACATGAATCACAAGTCAAGTGACTCGAACTCCTAACCTAACCCTTTCGCTTTGCAAAAACATACCAATGAGTAGGCAAATATAGCTCGTTGGTGTCAAGCATGCTATTAAAGTTGGTTAAATAACACCGTAAATTCTTGTACTCAGTCCTCTACTTAGTCAGAAATAACACATTAGGTCCCTTTATTTACGTTCCCGACACATTAAGCTCGTCTACTCTTATTCCGGTGACACTTGAAACAATGCCCTCCTTTTTCCCCCTTTTCTGCTAATCAGATGAAGATATATCTGCAAGAGGGATCTAAAATATCACCAGATTAAGAGTAGAAGGATTTAATGTGTCGGGAACGTAAGTAAAAAATTTAATGTGTCATTTTCGAGAGGGACTTATAGTGTACTTTAACCTATCAAAGTTAGATGAGTGAATAATAGAGTAGCAATTAATTAGTGTGTAGTTTTTGTATGTGAAAAAGGTGCGACTGAGAGAGCATAGGAAAAGACGACTTACAGAAAGTTCAACAAAGCCAAAGATGAGCATAGTCCAAAAACACCCAAGAAAAGAGTCAGAAAGGTAGCCACCAAGGAGGGCCAAGATAAAGACAGTTCCGACAAAGTTTGTGACAATGTTTGCGGAGTTTGCCAAGGAGAAGTGCATCTCATGCATCACATATGTTATGAGGTTGTTCCCTACTGCACCTATTGCCATTATCTCAAATGCTTGAAGCCCTGATCGATATCATCATAATATTAATGTCCAAAAAGAACAAACTTATGAACTATATTATTATTATTGATTGTGAGGGACAAAAGAAAAAACATAATCATTAATTCTCATACTTTCATATTAATTGTAGTAATTCTATAAGAAAAGGCATCCAAACAAAGGTTTCCCAGCTGATAGTCTTTTTAATTTTTTTACAGGGAACCAAAAGCTGAAAGCCGCTTCCATAGTTAACTAAGAGTGTAAAAGTTGAATGTGTTAATTAGTTACTCCCTCCGGACACAATTAAATGACGTTTTAGAATAGTAAAAATTCGTAGGACAATGATCTTTAATCTTATTTTATTCTACATTGTTTCATTTTTACTCCTAATTTCCACTCAAATTACCACACCATCATCAAATTAGGTTGATTCATAAAAAAAAAATAGTCATTTGCACAAAATATATGTTTCGGAATGTATAAAATGACAAGTATTATGAACAGTAAGAATCCGTAGAAAAGTGACAATTATTTGTGTCCAGAGGAAGTAGTTTACCAATGTTCTTTTGAAGAAAGAATATAAATATATATATATTAGACAGATGGAGAGGAATAAGGTTAATTACCAAGAACAAATGTTGCAGCTCTCATTCCACCATGCTTGTGAGGATGAGAGGGTCTGCCTCTCCAATCAACTGCAGTTTCTTCACTAATAATATCACTCTTGCCTTCTCCATACTTGTTACTGTGTCTACTTACCTCCATTTTTCATCTATTTTCTTGCGCCTTTTTGCCTTTCTTCCTCTAATAAGAAACTGCAGAGGAAAACAAATAATTATTGTTTTTGTGTTGAAACTCATGCAAATGGCTTGTCCTATATTTATAGGCCAGGTCCCCGACAAGAATCGCCATATATAATGTAATGTCTCGAATTTTTTTCCGTATAAAAAAACATATTATGTTTAATTCCACATGGAAAGTTTTAATCCCACACGCATTGTAGATAACATCATGGATAGCACCCTCACCAAAAAGAGAAGGGTCCATAGGGGGTTTATTCTTTCTTCCTTTTGGTATCAATATAACTTTTAGTAGTGTTGTCCAGTATTTGTAGAGAGATTTGGAAGAAAAAAGTATGCACACGTACGAGAGGATTTCAATATATCTTTCTCAACACTTCAATTGTGTGGATCGAGTTGACATTGTTGTGACGTTCCTTCTTTTTTTCTTTAGTGTGCATTCTCTTTTTTCATTCACTCTTCCTCTTATTTGTCATCTTACATTTTATATGAATTCAAAGTAAGACTAGATTCTATGACCAAAAAGAATTCGCCAATTATGCTCCATTAACTTTTCTTTGGACCATTACTTTTTATAGTTGACGAGTTTAATTTCTAATATTATAATAATAATTAATAATATAATTTTTTATATAAAAATTAGCTTTAATAGTTCAAAAACTATTGAGGCAAACTGTATACCTCAATTTTCACAAAATTTTCACAAAGACAAAAAAAAACAACTCTTGTATATCTTCATCCTTCCCACCTATTCCAGTTGCCGCTTGGACCATGAACTACAACATGCCTTTCATCACAGCGTTTCTGATATGAATGAAATGTGAAAATTCCACGAAAATAAAACAACAAAATAAAAGGAAAGAAAGGGGCAGAAAGAAAGGGGAGGGGTTCACTGCTAGTTTAGTGTATTCTAGCCAATTAAGCTCTACTTTTGCGGTAATTGAGTTACCTAGAAACTGCTGGGTTAATTTAATCAACCGTCAATATGTTTAACAATACACTTTTATCTCATATTTACTAGTTATCCAATGCATCAATAAAAAATCAAGATTTTTAACTTTAGAAAATTTCAACCGGTAAATGACCATAATATCAATCCAGTAATAATCAACTATATAATGATTGACGTGTACATTCAAACAAAACCTATCTCAACTAAGAATTATGATAGTATAAATTGGTATCACCAATAATAACAATCAAATGACACATATCTTTAGGTGTTAACAATCCAATCAATCGAATAAAGAAAAAACAATCACAATCTTATTAACAATCAACATTATTCACTTTAAAAAACTCAAAATAAGGAACACGATTTTGTTAAAAATCGAATCACAAATCACAGCTCAATGATAGGCATAAAACTTGAAACAACCTTCGTTTCTTACTCGACTTTAATCATGATTACAAAACGTCGAATCAACCATAGCGCACTCTCGATCTTCGCTACTTTGATCTTTTTCCAATTTTTTTCGCATGCACAAATTATTTTATCCGCACCAAATAACTTCTAATGGTACTAAATAAATGAGATACCACAACACTTATTAAAAAATAAACATCTTTTTTTGGTATTTTTTTACTTATCCATACGATTTTTTTCAATTTTCTTTTCATCCCATTTTAATCTTCCTTGTACCCACAGCTCTTTACAAGCTGCACACAAAATCTTCTTCCAGTTTAATTTCTTTTCTAACTCTTGTTGCATTTTACGTTTAATAATTCTGCTTCAATTTCTCAAAAAAAAAAACTAATTTCAAATATGGATCAAATTTGATTCTACAAACTAGGTAAAAAACAATTTCACAAACCCAAAAAACCAATTTCACGGACAAAAAGCCGAGTTTACTACCCATAGAAACATAATCGAACCAAACTGATTTAGAAAGGTACTCAATGAAAAAAATGTCTAATTAAATGTCCTGGGTTGGCTAGAATGGGCTCCAGCCCCTTTAAATTTTTCAAAAACTCCATTTTGGTCTCCTAATTTTTTTTCTTCATATAATTTAATTTAATTTATCAAAAATTATATATTTAGCTCCCCTAATTTTTTTGAAAGTTCCTAATATAGCCCGTAACTCTTTAAATTTTAATTAGTCATACTTTGATTTATCTAACAAAAATCTACGTTTGACCCCAAAGTAGTTATATTTTAGAAATGATTTAAAATTTAAGGTAACTTTCTAATATTAATGATACATAAATTAAAAATTCCTAAATATTTTTTAATATTTTTTTATAAATTTCTAAAATATACTCCCTTCGTTTTTATTTAGTTGACGCAGGCCCACATTTTACAGGAATTAAGGTGATTGCGCGTTGCAGGTTTTGACTGGGCGTTACAGGCAAAATGTGGGCTTTAGCTGCTCCAACCATAGCGTTTCGTCCTCCGTCGTTTCCTATTCTCACCGCCCACACAGAAAGGAGCGGAAGGTCGTCTCGAGTCGGGAGCAGGTGGAACGACGCCACTCCGACCAGCTACGCGCCGCCAAACGCGACGAAGCTTCCATGGCTCCTTTCCATGCGCCGGCGCGTGGGAACGTGTCCGGCCACCGTTACGGTTACTGCCGCCGCCGTCACTTGGGTTTTTCTCGTCTTGTCATTTCCGGCAAGAATCTATGGTCGCTTTGATTTTTCTCTGCTTATTTGTTGAAAAAAAAGATGAAAGGGAGATGAAGAAGAGAGAAGGAGAAGATGGAGAGAGAGGATGTTAAACACTCTGTTTTCAAGACAGCCACGTATGATGCATTGTTTCATTTCACTCTTTTGCCCCCGTATGACACACAGTTTAGTAAGTAAATGACATGCCGTTCAAGGAACAAAAACGTAAAAGCGCACCTAAGGACAACACGTTGAAGAAGGCGTCAGTTAATTTCGAATTTTGGTTTTTACACTGAACGCGTCAGTTAATATATAACGGAGGGAGTAGTTCATAAATGTTCAGTATGTAATTTTTTTTATATTATAGAGTAAAAAAATGTAAGAAATATATAATATAAAGTACTATATGATTTTCTAAAAAAATTAATTTAATTTCTTTTTATACTTTGATCCCTAACTTTTTTTTTTAGCTCCGCCCCTGAATTTGAGAGTCAACGATTTGAACTACAACGATAAAATATAGTACACGAAATCGAAAATAGAAATGGGCCATGAACAGCCATACACAAAAGCATGTCATTGCCACTCTTTTGTGATGTGAGAAACATTGTCAACACCCACCGCTTTGACACATGTTGGTCCAACTTACACATGTGACATGACTATATTGGAGTGGCCCATTAAATTGTTAAAATGGTGGTGGAGTCACACTTCCTTGCATAATTTTAGAATTACCAGGAAGCTTCATTTTCAGATCTTAATTAGTCAAATTGTAAAGTTGTAAACAATTAATTCTCATTTTTCTGTAAAACTCCAAAAGTTTTCATAAAATATGGCCAAACTTTTTACACACGATACTAAACATTCCATGTGGAAACCTTCTGCACAATCCTATTGGTGTTACCGTTCCATCAATCTTTTGATTAGAGGTACCGATAAATTCGCCTTCCCCACCCCCACATACATATATATACACTAACAACTCGGGTTCCGCATTACAGGGATGAGTTTTATTGAGATTTCTTTGGAGGAATACGGGCACTAAATTAATTAGTAAGAGATTAATTCAACCTTTTATGAATACTAAATTTCCAGATATGAAGAATAAATTAATCATGTAAGAGTATGATTAGAATTTTTTTATGAATATATAGACCAAAATAGTTATATAAGAATTTAATTAGAATATTTTTATGAAAAAATAGACTAAATCAATAAATAAAAAAATAAAAAATTCCATTCTCGCCCACTTTGCGAGTCTTAATTTTTTTAATAGGTATAATATATGTAGTATATTAATTTTAAATCAGGTAACGGTAGTTACGATTTACTAATATAGTTATTATGTTTATACAACAACATAATTATTATATTGATTGCAAATATTCTACAAATACGAAACTAAATTAATTATTTAGAGGTTTAATTACAAAAAAATTACGAATATTTTGGTGCCACATTGTGGGTCCGGGTTTAGTTGATTTTTTTTACAAATTTGGAGACTAAACTAATAATAATTATTAAAATAAATAATATTGTATGCTATAAAAAATATGAAATTACATAAATATATTAACTTAATTGAATTTTTTACTAATATAAACACTAAATCAATCATTTGCCAGTTTAATTAGAATTTTTTATAAATAAGGATATTAAATTAATTTTACAAAATTAACCAACTTGGAGTATATTTAAAGAAAACTTTACGAATATAATGAGTAAATTAATCAACAAATAATTTATTTTTTTAGAAAGAAAAAACCGACGATAAGGTCAGCAAATTTGTCACGGCACAATTTTCAACACTACCGTGCACTGTTCCCTTGCCTTTTTTTTTTTTTCAGAAGTATTAGTAATATATATTTTGTAGTGGCTAATGGCTATATATGCATGCATCTTCCTATGTTTCCAGTTCTTTGACCCAAGAAAACAAAATCTGTCCTATCATCATAATGATCTTATCACCAATAAAATAGATATCCTTCCTTGCAATCTTTCTCACCCATTTAAATAGTGTGCTGTATTTGCAATGGATTGTACTCCCTCTGGTCCGAATTAAATGACGTTTTAGCATTTGCTTTTACTGTTTGGGTATGTATCTTAAAAAAGCCGAAACAGTCACTATTTGAGATAATTTTGCCCCTAATTTTTTCTCAGAAGTACGTTAAGGATTAACGAACGTTCGAAAAAAAGTACGGATCTTTTTGGGGTCAAATAGTGAGTCATCCGGCCTCCTCAATATGCGTTCCCTACTGAATATTGGGATGCGAGGAAGTCATTTAATTCGTGCCAGAGGGAGTAGTAAAGTACTAAATGACTTTAGTTTAAATTTAAATTTCGATTTGAACTTTAGAAATAAAAAAAAATATTATTGAGAGAATTATTTTATTAGGGATTGAATTATGATCAAATAAAATTAGTTTATTTGTTGTTATGTGTAATTATTCTACCTGAAAAATTATATACGAATCCAATATATTAGGTCGGTTACATGTTGCCAGATCCTATTGGATTGTCCTCATTTTATTGGTAATTACCACACTAGTGCCCTAATACTTGAGCATGTGAAATTATGAATGTACCACCTTAAATATTGTCTAAATGACAATGATGAAGCTCAAAAACAGTTTAAGGTGTGGAAGTTATGGGTTTGTATGTATATTCATGTGAATGCGAATGCGAATGCGAACATTTTGCCGAGATTTCTGTATTAAACATGTCAATTGTCAACCTGGCCGGCCACTCTCCACCGACTGAATTTTTTTAACACCCGAGTATGTGTGATAATCAACTACTCCACTTAAAGCTATACATTGGAGCGCCTCCTTTCCAAGACTTTCTGAATATAGAGAATGATGACATTTTTTTGACTTATTTAGTTTTCTATTTTTAAATATACTTAGATTTAAAAAATTTGCTTCTTATTTTTTATCGATTCTAAAAATTGTAACCTTAAACGACTACTCTCTCCGTCCTTTAATAACAGACGTTTTAGGATAGTAAAAAAACGTAAGACAATGATCTTTGATCTTATTTTATTTCACATTGTTTTATTTTTACCTCTAATTTCCACTCAAATTAACACACCATCATTAAATTGGGTTGATTAAAAAAAAAATTGTCATTTGCACAAAATATATGCTTCGGAAAAGATAAAATGACAAGTACTCAAAATAGTAGAAAAACGTAGAAAAACGTCAGTTATTAAAGGACAGAGAGAGTATTTTTAAGAACGGAGAGTAATATTATTAATTAGTTGTTGACTTACACAAAGCAATATAATTAAGTTGACTTTATTTTTTTAATAATCCTAGACACCAAAGACAACACAATTAAGTTTCATTATGACTAGATGAGTCAGCTCAGCTCTATTGTTAAGCATAGGGGTGTCCATCAGATGGTAGATCGGTATACCGTTCGAAATATTTCGGTATTCGGTATACCGAACCGCCCAAAAAAATTACCATACCGTACCAAATTATATTTCGGTACCATACTGAAATACCGAAATTAGTTCGGTACGGTATTTCGGTATACCAAAATACCGAACAATTTATTCGTTAATGACAATTTTCAGTTTTTCGAAGATTTTCAATCTAAAACCGTACTTAAATAATTAATTCCAATATAACAAAATTCCCTCTATGCTGCTTCTTCTCCTAACCAGTTGAAAACAAACAACTAATTACGAACTTGGTTACAGAGGCTACGATACACAAAATATAGAATCTTAAATATATAGTCATGGACTATTGGGAATCAGCAGTAGACGAACACCAAAAAGTCGATTGCAAAACAACAGTCCTTGTTGCCAAAAGATGCCGTGCTTGTCACTGTTCCTTAAGCAGCACAACCTCCACACACGAAACTCCTGGAAGCAATAGAAGTGCAAGTAAGAAGTAGCAGAGAGTGGCTAGAGCACTTACATTCAAATAAAAAGAAAACAGAAGTACCAGGTTCAAAACTACAGGCTTCAGCTAAAGAAAAAATACATTGAAAAAGTAACACTTGTGTAT
Source organism: Viola odorata (assembly GCA_963691705.1). Classification (NCBI taxonomy): domain Eukaryota; kingdom Viridiplantae; phylum Streptophyta; class Magnoliopsida; order Malpighiales; family Violaceae; genus Viola; species Viola odorata. The sequence continues at coordinate 18,777,961 of OY829540.1, read as the reverse complement.
ATTCAGCACCATGTAACCAAATAGATGGTCTCCATCCACTATGAATGGACCACGATATATAATCAAAAGAGTAGTATTCTAAACATTTCTCTCATACTTCTTTCCTATCAGGTTTCAAATTGTAGTAAAAGCAATATGTTAAATACCAATAACATTAGCACAAAGACAAAAGCAAAGTCAACACACATCAGTAGAATTCATTCAGCACACAATAACAAAAAAGGAAGTAACAAATCTCTAGTGTTTAATTTTACATAAATAATTAATTCCAACAACATAACAAATAATTAATCCCAACAATATAACAAAATTCCAAACAGCATAAGAAAATTCCAACAACATATATATATTGGTACTTAAATTGTACTTAAATTCCAACAGTAACAAAAACAAAGCACTTAAATTCCAAACAGAATGTAAATTCCAAACAGTAACAAAAATATAAATGACTAGCCTTAAATTCCAGCAGTAACAAACATATTGGTACTTTGATTCCAGCAGCCTCCCATTCACATCTCTGAAATAGTTGGTTCTAATGCCAATTTTGCCAAATCTGAAAGAAACATCAAAGTTCAAGTTAATCTAAAAGAATCAGGGGAAAACATAGTAACGTAATCATTGAAAGAGAATAAGTTAAGCTCTTACCAGAATCCAATTTATCGAGTTCATTTATGTTCTCCTCCACAATGATGGGTGCATTGGATGTCCTAATCCAATCTTGGGTGCATACAAGTGCTTGCACAACTCTAGGTGTTAGAGAACTCCTAAATGAATCAAGGACTCTCCCACCAGTGCTGAATGCAGACTCTGAAGCCACTCTTGAAACAGGAACTGCCAAGATATCTCTAGCCATTTTGGACAAAATTGGAAATCGTGGAGCATGTTTTTTCCACCAATCAAGTAAAACAAACTCACCATCATCAGTCACTGTAGGCTCTTGTAGATATAAATCCAACTCTGAACCACCCTCTACAGCAGCTCCAGAATCAGATTTAAACTTTTGAAATCTACTCTTTCTAGCATCCATTAACTGTGCAGCCTTGACATTTGAACTGCTTCTTCTTCCTCTTGATAGGTCACCTTCTGTTGCATCTCCTTCTTTCCTTGGCTTGTACAGTTCAAAATATCCCCCATATAATTTACCAATCTCCTCCCTCACTTTCTTCCCAAGTCTCCCACCAATTTCATATCCATGCAAATCACTTAAAGAGAATTGAACATACACAAACTTGTTTCTTGGATCTAAAATGGAAGAAATGTAGAATAAAGAATTGTATTTTGTCACATCTCCCCAATACTTATCAAGCTTCTGCTTCATACTTTCAGCCATAATGCTTAACTCATAATCACTCCCCTCTTGCCATTCTTTTAACAAAGTAGCTACATTTGTTATCTCATCAAAAAATGCATTGGCAGTTACATAATTAGAACCAGAAACAAACTTTGTTAAATCATAGAAAAATCTAAGACAATTTCCAAGCCTTCTAGCACAATTCCAATCATCTTCCGTTGGAAGTCCCCCAAAATTCTCTTCTACTGATTCATTACCATCATTCTCATCTTCCAAACAGCCCTGTTCCACCTCTTCCTCAACTCCTTCTTGCTGTTTTTTTTTCTTCAATCCCTTACTCTCGAGCTCAATTTTGAAATAAGGGTCCAACTCACCATAAGCTTCAAAAGCTTTCTCAAAATTGCAAGCACTCTCCAACATTAAATAGGTGGAATTCCACCTTGTACATACATCCAAACACAAACCAGCATTGCATTCTATATTTTCTTTCTCAACACATTCATTAAACTTGAGAAGTCTAGAGGGAGACTGTCTCACATACCTTACTGCTTCCCTTATCCTAAAAATTGACTTCATGTTATTTTTCAAACCACTAGTCACCACCAAATTGATGATGTGTGCAATGCATCTAACATGTAGAAATTCCCCTCCCAAAATACTTGTACCCAACAATGTCATTTTTTTCCTAATCCAATTAACAGCCTTGTCATTGGACTTTGCATTGTCCACTGTGATTGTGAACACTTTACTCATCAAACCCCAGTCACTTAAACACTTTTCTAAAGCCTTTCCTATTGCATCCCCCTTGTGACTAGCAATTGGACAAAAATTAATTATCTTTTTGTGCAATTTCCAGTTATTATCAATGAAATGGGCAGTAACACACATGTAATTTATTCTTTGAATTGATGTCCATGTATCAGTCGTTATAGAAACCCTTTGACAATTGGACACCAAAATTTGTTTCATCAACAACTTTTCAGCCACATATTTTGTAAAACATACCCTAGAAATAGTTTGCCTAGAGGGTACTTTAAACCTTGGCTGCACAACTCTCATAAAACTTCTAAACACCTTCCCTTCTACAAACCTAAATGGCAGCTCATCCTCTATAATCATATTAGCTAAAGCAACCTTAGAGGCTTCTTGATAAAAAACCCAAGCAGTTAACGATGCAGCAGAACTAGATTCATTCTCAACTTGAAAATTAAGTTCAGTCTGGTTACTTGTGTGTGGTTTGTTCTTACAAGTAATCATGTGATTACGTAAACCAGAAGTACCATGCTTTATGGGATGAGCAGGTACCTCCTTAGCACAGAAGAAACACTTACCTATTGGTTCACCATCGATATTATTCCCTTTAGCGAATTGCTTCCAAGCAACAGACCTTGGTCGCATCAACTTCCTTGGCTTTGGTGGTTTAGTTGAACCAATTGCAGGTTGGACAGCAGCTCCCACTTCAATAACTTGAGGTTGGACAGCAGCTCCAACTTCAATAGCTTGTGGTTCGACAGCAACTCCATCATTGTTTGCATTTGGTATAGCGTCCAACTCCATCATCACTGTTAAAAAATACATTCAAACTGAAATTATAATCCCGCTAAATTACCTTCAAGGATGGAATGCCATCTAAATAATTTCAGCATAAAAGAGCAGAAAATTAACAGAAATCACAACATTAACATGCCCTATTTTGTAATTGCCGTGCAAAAAACAAATTATTGTCACTTTTTGAGATGTAAATGCTATGAAAGCTACCTCCAAGGATATAAAGAATATACATGGTGCATATAGACTTATTTTAGTGGCTTTTTACTGCCATCATTCAAGCACAAACTATACATCAATTCACACAAATTTCTACCATGTATTATTAAAAAGTAGAAACACAGCAAGAAACTGACATACAAATATTGAATATTAGAAACACAGTAGAAACACAGCAGAAACACCAAGACCGATTGGCAATAACAATGAATTAATAAGTCTCACTTCCATACGCCATGTAAGTAGAGCAAGATGAAATGAACACCTCAACTTAAATGTACAGAAGGCACCCAAATTTTTGGAGGAGGATAACAGCTAAAAAATTCTCAAGTCTGCAACTTCCAGTAAAATGGACCAGCACTTGTTGTAACACACAAATGAAACCCAAGCAAAGATACTTTCACATTTCACTACCCATATACAACCATAGATGAAACTAAGCATCTATTATTCTGCGAGCAAACTCCTTCCATAATTAGCTTCAACACTCAGATGACATATTTTAACTCCAAGAGCTCCAACCTAGATAACCAGTACCATACAAGAAAATGATGCTAAAGAAAGAGACGGATAGACCTGTATGTGAGTTCGCTGGTGGCGGCGGTAGCTGAGCAGTGCGGTGGAGTGGGATTTGGTGTTGGTGGCCGTGAGCAGCGATGGGGGATGGGCTTTTGATTTGGGGGATGGAGCTGAGCAGTGCGGTGGAGTGGGATTTGGTGTTGGTGGCCGTGACCGGCGGTAGTTGAGCAGCGGCGGCGAGGGAGGAACGTTAGTGAGCAACAACGATGGGGGATGGGTTTTGATTTGGGAATTTGGCACAGATAAGATAGGGATTGGGAATTTGGCAGAGAGGGCTAGGGGGGATGGGTTTTGATTTGGGAATTTGGCAGAGAGGGCTAGGGGGGATGGGTTTTTGATTTGGATTGGGATTGAATTTGGGAGTGAAGGCTGAGCGACGGTTGCGAGAGAGGGTGAAGGAGAATAGAATTGGAAATAATAAACATCCTAACCTAAATTAAAGATGTGGGAAATTCGGTACGGTAGGTTCGGTAATACCGAACCTACCCAAATCCATACCGTACCGTACCGAAATTTATTTCGGTACCGTACCGAAATACCGAATAAGAAATTCGGTCGAAAAAATACCGTCCGAATTTGCGTTATTTCGGTTCGGTTCGGACGGTATTTCGGTACGGTATTTCGGTGGACAGCCCTAGTTAAGCATATCAAACATATATAGCAGGCTTGGAGCACAACCCAATAACTTTCGTAAAATGAAGCCAGAAATCCATCAGCTGGTTCAAGAGTTTTCCAGTAACTCATATCATTAAGATTTAAGACGAGACGAGCCTTGATTATTTCATCACACGAAAAGGGTCGTTGATAACATTCTCTGGAACACAAGGAGAAATTGAGTATCGAAACCAATCTCACACCCTACCAGATTGATACGTTCCATTCCAATAGAAAAAATGAGATTGAAAATATGTTGTAAATACTGTCTCAATTTCTATCTCGGTCCATACCTATCATACCAGTCAAATATCGATCTATATGAACTTCCTATATCAATACTAAAAATTAATATCATAAGTATGTTGAATGCTTATAAATTTGTATATAATTGTATATATAAATATTAAAAAAATAGAATTTCCATATGTCAACCTAGATCGGTATTTTGATCGAAACCGATATATCTCGAATATATATGCCACATAAGTATTTTCACAAAAAAATGAAAATAAATCTAAAAAAACTATAAAAAAATCCAGAAAAAATTCAAAAAATAGAAAAGTATAAATTTTATTAAATAATTATAGAAAATATAAATCAAGAAAAAATAAGAAAGAAAATTCAAAAAAAAAAAATTTAATAATTTATGAAAGCGAGAAAACTTTTTAAAGAAAATAAAAGTAATAGAAAAAAGTTAAAATTAGGAACATAGTTAAAAAATACGAAAAGAATAATAAAATCTAGGAAAATAATATAATTTTAATTAATGATATTTTTTAATAGAATTTAAAAAAGTAAAAAATAGATTTTTTAAAAAAATTATTGAAAAAGCATAGAACAAGCCACAAAGTCTCTTTCTTGTTGTTTGATCTAAAATTTTGAAAAAGGAAAGATATTTTATTTTAAAAGTTAAAAAAAATTATAATAAATTATTTTTTTAAAAAAAAAACAGCGCACTCCTTATAGAGGCTAGTAATGCTAACTTCACTACTCCACACCTCATTTTTTAGTTTCTATTTTAGGATAGTGAATTTGTTGAAGGGATTGAAGAAGAAATGGTTAGAGACTTCATCCATTTTTTAAAAAAGAATCCTTGAATTTCCTATATTTACATTCTAATTTTTCCCCTCTTTTTTCCTTTATATTTTCTGGATTTTTTAAATTTTATAAGTTTTTATGAATTTTTTTATAATTTTGAAAACATGTATATTTTTTATGATTTTTATGTTTTCCTCAATTTTTTATATTTTACTGCATTTGTTTTTGAGTTTTTACGATTTTTCTCCTTTTTTTAAAATTTTTGTATTTTTAAAATGCTGACATGGCATGTTATTCAATAACAATAATAATAAATGTCACATCATTAGATAACAGTCACATGTAAATTATTTAACATCGTTAATCAAAAATTGAGTGACACGGTAACAACATTTGTCTAATGGAAAAAAACATGGAGCACAAATTTGTCTAATGGTTAAATCTTGGATGCTAAATCGGTTAATCGTAAAAATAGGTGGCTAAATTGTCTTTTCTAGTAAATATTGACTATCAATCTGTCTTTTGCCATTTTTTTTATCAGTATATCTTCCTCTCTAACTAATCGCTAAAATGATTTCCTCTTTTGCTATAATCACTCAATTGTCACAATAAAAAAGACACGTTATCTAATGAGCTCAATTTTCGATGACTTTTCAATAGAAATATCGTCGTAAAGGTGTTTTTCTTTTCTTTTGCAAGAAGGTCTAAGGCTGGCAGTAGAGATGACAACTATACCTGCTCGATGGGTACACGACCTCCCCGCTCCGTTTAAGAGGGGATTTATCTGGTTTGACCAGGCATTTTTGGGGGATGGAGATTTCTCGTCCCATTTTAACCGGGAAATGGGTGGAGATGAGGATGGTCACCTGCCCTATTATTTGTGAGGACTCCCACCCCCGTACCCCCCTTATTACCCGTGGGATACTCGCCCCATATCATGGGTGGACAATCATTTTTTACTATTTAAATAATAACATTTAGGAAAAAACCATAAAATCACCCTCACATTTGTACCAAATAACCGAAAACACCCAGCGTTTGTAATTGAGTCAAATAGAACTCTATGTTTGTCAATGTTAACAGATCACACCCTAATTAATTTTAAAATTGTCTTAAAATCTGTTTGGATCTTCCAAAAATCGACCTTAGATTTAGCTCGTGTGTAAATTAATTTATTAAAAAAATTGACATGGACTTTTTCTTCTTCTCTCTCCTTATACTAGATAGATGCTGACGTGACATAACCCAATAAAATAAAATAAAATAATAAAGTATAATCCAGACAATTAATTAATGTTCAATTATAATTTACTAACATTTTCAATAATCTTCGGATGTTATTTGGAAATTCTAAGATGATTGATACTCTCTTTAAAAAAATCCTAACAATTAATTAACATATGTCTAATTTTTTTTTTACTTTTGATGAAATTTTAAAGTTTATAAGATTTGATCTTCTCGAGAGGGGTAAGCGAGGAAAGTGGCCTCCTGGGTTGCTGATCCCTCCGGCGCTTTGCAGGTACATCGGACGGCGGAATCAGCAACCCAGGAGGCCACTTTCCTCACTTACCCCTCTCCAGAAGATCAAATCTTATCAAAAGTTTACATATCTTTGGTTTAGATTAACATGATATGAATTTTTAGATATGTTGGGGGTTGATTTGAAGTTTAATTTCATTTTTTTTATATATTTTTATTTTTATTAGATTATGCCTCATAAGTATTTGTCGGGTGTAAGGAGAGATGGAAATTTTCCATGCCATTTTTTTTAATAAATTATATTTTCACATCAATTAAATTTAAGGTCAATTTTTGGTAGAGTCAAATAAGTTTTAAGACAATTTCAAAAGTAGTGTGTGATTTGTTAAATTTGATAAATATGGGGTTCTATTTAACTCAATTACAAACGTGAGGTATATTTTGGACATTGTATATTTGTAAGTATATATAATTAGTTATTGTCCATCAAATGACTTGCTTTTGAGCCATTTTATATTGGAGCCAACGAATTTGAGTTGTGAAGATGCTCTCCCCGCGGGTAATCCCCATACGCGTCTCATTGGGTGGGAATCTCTATCCCTTCCGAGTAACATGGCAAGTGTATAACGGGACAGGGATGGGGATGATTGGATTTTAGGGCGAGGTTGGGTAGAGCAAAACCTGACTTTACCCACCCTGTTGTCATCCTTAGTTGGCACTTTCTCATGAATAATTAGAGCCCTTCCCTTACTAGAGGTATCAAAGAACTCACGTAATAACTTGTATACCTAGAAGCTTGAGCACGATGGGTGATTATAGGGTTGATCTTGGCCGCCGGTTGTACCTGCAAGGCGCCGAGGGTTGTCCCGACGTAGAAGCTCCGACGATCAAGTTAGTTGAGAGAAAAGGTGTGTATAAGGGTGGCTAGGGTTTAGTATTGCTTACTTACCTTGGATGCATATGTGATGACGCGCTTGTCGAGGGCACGATCAAACAAATTATTACAACTTATCACATGCAACAAAATAGATTGAAGACAGTGGCAAGAGGATCGATCCACAGAGATTGGTGAAGACTTACACTAGACAAGGCCAGATTATAAAATAAAACAATAAAAGAAACAAAACAGAATTCAAGGTCTTGAATGGATTCAAGGTCTTGAATGTATTCGGGGGACAAAGGCACAAAAAGTAACAATCAGGGGGGTTTTACTTGACCAAACGAGTTGGTCAAGAGAGATTTGGAGCTAACAAGTTTATCTAAGAAAGCAATATCCGGGGTCCCGAATGTCACGTTCGAGGTCCCGAATGGTAAAATAAAGCAAGTCAGTAACAGATGCAGAAATATTGACACAGGCGTGAAACAGAACAAGGGTGAAATAAGCGCAAATAATCAGATGGAGAAAGGTTCTCAGCGAAGGCGTTCTTGGGTTGCGTTCGGGACCAGATCGTCATCGACTCAAGGGTATTTCATTCAAGACGTCATAGAAATGACATGGGGACCAGATTCCTCGGATATCCCCTACTTTTCTCTTAAGAGAAACTACCCCCCGTTTCCACTCATGAGGTAGTCTTGACAGTTCGCCATCCCTCCAGGCACGAATGCGGGAGGGTCATACTCAAACTGCCCATGAAGCTAAGAAAAGACAGATCTAGGGCTAAAAATCCCTCAGTTTGTCAGACTCGTGACCTAGCCCTAATCAACTACCCACCCTATCTATTCGAGACCACTTCAGCACAGTCAAGACTAAACAGGTGCCTACTTGTTTCATGCAATTTTCCTTCCGTATTCATCACATAAATGGCAGCATTTACACAAGATAATCATCAGCTGATCAGACCTAGAATTAAATCATGCAAAGATGTAATTAAACCGATGAATAGTTAAATATGGCACCAAGAATGTATTAAGCACATTAAGGCCTCGAATCTGTCCCTGCAACCCTTGAATCAGCCTTGCTAAGAACTAAAGATTTAGCTACTCATGCTTGGAAATGGACAATTAATAATTAAAGAAAGCATAACAAAATAAATAAATAGATTAAGGGAAGAAAACTTGTTACTAAAATCCGTTTGAAGCCCGACGGCAATGTTGAAGTCTAAGAAAACTAAAACTACATGATCATGGATAAGCCAAGATATCCTAAACTACTCTTAGATGCCCTTTATATAGTAGAGCTCTAAGCACAAAATATCTTCAGCCTAAAACTAGGGACAAAAAGCATTAATTGAAAGCCTAAAAAAGTGGATCCATGTTCCTTAAAGCACAAAGCTGAAAAAGCATAAAGCTGTCTGATTTTTCCAGCTTTGGGCAGGTCTGGAATGGGCTCAAGGCCTGCAATGGTCAGAGGGGTAGGTATTTTGTGATCAGTGCAGACTGTCGGAATAGTGTCAGAGGAGGCACATGGAAGGTCTGGGAAGAGGACACGTGGAAATGCCATTCTTCGCCCTTCGGGGTCCCAAATCCATTCGGGACCTTGAACGCGATTCTGGACTCGGGACCTCGACTGTGGTCTTGAAGCTCGAAAACGCCCAAAATGCTCCAAAAACGCATGTTTTTGCATAAACTCCCTTTTTAGGCCTAGATCTGCAATAGTAATGAAAACAAGGGTAAATTAACAGAATCATGCCTTAAATTGATGAAATAATGGAGAGAAAATCATGCATAAATACACTCTATCAATTATCCCCACACTGCCCAATGCTCGCCCTCGAGCATTCACAAAATTTAAAACAGTCCCAAAACAGAACAGACACACCAAACCATAGCACAGAGAATAAGCATGCTTGACAAGATTCGGGACCCCGAATGGGGACAAGCTCCGCCTAGATACACCTGCGTCAAATCAGAAGGGTAACGACCCTTGAGAAAGAACTTTTCCGCTTCAGCCTATGAACCAGCAGTCCTCACATGGATTGGTGTTTGCACTCACGCTCGTGAACAAGGTTAGGTGTTTAAACGCTCAATCATGCATAAAACGCAGCACAAAAACCAAGTTTGCATATCAATCCGAGTACATTAGACACATGCATAGGCAATCTAGCAATCAAAAGGCTTCGCATCGAGGGCAAGAAGGGGAAGCAAAGAAAATAAATGATAAGAGGAAATGGAAGAAGCATAATGAGAAGAAAAAATGGAGAAGAGGGAGGGTAAAGAAGTGAAATGAGAAGGTGGTTAAACCCACTCAAACCTGGAATGCTCCCTTGGCAGGAAAGAATCGAGATGGTGAGACAATGTTGCTGGAGCGAAAGCTAGACTAGGCTTTTCTTCTTCGAGGGGGGCCCTTGCTGTGTTTCGGGACCGAGGCTCGGGGCCTTGAATGGATGCTGGTTGCCGATTTTCCTCTTCTTGGGTTTCAAGGCTTGGTCTTGCTCTCTTCTCTCTTTTATTTATATTTCTGTTTTTCTATTTTCTGATTTTTTTTGTTTTTGTTTTTTTTTGTTTTTTTTGTTTTTTGTTTTTGTTTTTTTTGTTTTTTTTCCGAGAGAGGGCGAGAGAGCTGGTATGCTTGAGGAATGAGACCTTTTCTTCGGGGGCAAGATGTTCTGATTTCACTTCCCCACACTTGTGTTTTGTTGTGGATGGGAAGTGATTTTTCGTTCTGGTTTGCCCTTGAATTCTTCGTTTTAGCTTTGAGGTCTCGAATCAGTGTCAGCATTCGGGATCTTGAATTTTTGCGGGATCCCCACACTTTGCCTTTGCTGCTTCGTTTGCCTAGTCTAGCCCTTGATAGTGCACCCAACAACATCGCTCACCTGCCAAGAGAAAGATCAAGAAAAAATTCAAATGGTCAGAATGGAGGGTCAAGAAAGGATTCGGGGGTAAGAGAAAAAAAAACAGAACAGAAGAAAAAATGAGAGAAAACAATTTGATGCGAAGTCTTAATCTTTTTGCTGCTTTCCTATGTCTAAATGCGTCTACACCCATGGATATCATGCAAACCCAACCAGTACCTAGTCATGCATTCGCTCAAACAATAAATATAGGCATGAAGGCTCAAATGCTCGCAAGGTGTTAATTCGTGACTACTGGTGTCTAGGTCTTGAAGCAGATATAAGGTGCAGCAAGCAAAGACTGAAATATTCGGGACCTTGACTAAGACAACATTTTCATTCTATGTGCACAAGTCAGGTATGTGTCCATCATTGGGGAGTTTTCAAAAACTAGGCAGCAATTAAAAATAAAAATCCGAAAAAAAATCGAGACCTTGAAACATGCAGTCAAGTAAAAATTCGGGACCTTGAAACATGCAGTCAAGCGAAGTAAATAAATAAGGTAGATAAAACCCTCCCCACACTTAGGCAACACATTGTCCTCAATGTGAAGAAGGGACTCCAACAAGGGCATATGAAAATAAAAATAGAATAAATGAAAGCCGAAAAAGAAGGGAAAGAAACGTGGGTTGCCTCCCACGAAGCGCCTTAGTTAACGTCAAGGCCTTGACTTCGGGGTCCCGAATGGATTCGGGGTCTCGAATCAGAAACAGGTGTCGGGGTCTCGAATGACGGATTCCACGTGGCACGCTAGGAGAGGGCGGGAGTTCCTGAAAAAGCTGATACCCGACACCTGTACAAATCAGAGAAAAAAAAGTGAGATTTTTTTTTCCTTTTTTTTTTTTTTTTTGATTTTTTTGATTTTTTTGATTTTTTTGATTTTTTTGAATTTGAATTTGAAAAAAAGGGGAGAAAGAAGGCAAAACAAAAGGAATTAATGGGGTTTGAAAAAGGAGGGGACAAGAGAATTAAATGAGGAGGGAAGGAGACAAAGCTAATTAAAGCTACCATAGGGAACATAAAAAGCTTAATTAAATGGGGAATTAATGGGGTTTGAAAAAGGAGGGCACAAGAGAATTAAATGAGGAGGGAAGGAGACAAAGCTAATTAAAACTACATAGGGAACATAAGAAGTGTGCATAAAGAAAAAAACTAAGTTTCACTTGGAATTGAAAAATTAAAAGGAAATGAGGAAAGAGGGTTAGGAATCCGTGGGATTTCCCCACACTTGGCCTTGATTATAGTCGGGGCCTCGACTCTTCAAGTTTCCTTCATCCAATTCTACTAAATGCTTTCCATCCTCTTAGTTTGATGTGAATTATCGCATGGAGTGGATGGTCTTGTAGCAAAGAATCTTGCATGCGGCCATGATATGAGTCAAATATTAATTTGGGCTGCTGCAAAATTAATAGAAAAAAATTGTTATGAGTGGAAGGTGACTCAAGAAAAGGATCAATATAATCAAAAAGTTTTAAAATCTCCCTTTCACCCATAACGACTTTAGATCGAGGGCACGATGAAAGGCTCAAGTCCTCAATTTTCTCCTCCTCAATCTCACTTAAATCCTCATCCTCAGTCGCCCTTGAATCCTCATTCACAATCTCTCCTGGCTGGAAAATGGTTTCTGCCCTTGATTCTGCTTCGAGGCCTTGAAGCTCGTCACTGTTGCTCAACTTCGGGACCTCGATGTCTATGTAGTCTATATTGGCTCTTGACTCCAAAGGAGAGCATCCTGAATCCTCCAATCTTAGCTCATCCATAGGCATGAAAAGGTCCTCTATCCCATAAGACTCATCATCTTGGTCATGACGCTCATATGGTGACTCCCATAGGGTGGTGGTGGAGAAATTCTCTTCTTCACTTAAATAGTCGTCACTATCTAAGTGCTGCAAATGTTGTTCTATAGGAGTGATAGGGTGATCCAACGTCTGATTGGGCAAGAGAGCTAAAAAATTTGGTTCGGGAGCTGGAACTTCTTCGGGGTCCCGAGGATCTGGGATCTGTTCGGGAGCAGCAGAAGTGGCAGCGTAGGGGTCTTGAATTTGGGAGAGGCATGCAGAGTCTTCTTCAAGGTCCTCTTGACGCCACTGCTCCTTAAGCTCCTGCATTTCCAAAGTTAGCTCTTTTAATTGATTTTCAATGTTAATCAACCTCATATTATTTGATTCGGGAGCTGGGGCAGCGTCGAGGGCAAGATGATAGGGCAAGGATGTGAAGTTTTCTTCAATATACTCTTGGCGCCTCTGCTCCCGAAAGGTCTCTTTAAATTGATTAACCATGCCAATTAATGCAGCCAGATTTTCGTGAGAGAACCCCGTGTCTTGAGGAGGTTGTGGAGGCTGAAAATATTGATATCGAGGTCTCGACTGCACTCCATAGTTGAAATTTCCTTGATTCCCGCACGGGGGGTTGGGAGTAAAATGCTGAGGAAAAGAGGGTGAATGAGAATAAGAATTAAAATAAGACATTTAAAGAAAGAAATAAAATAAAACAAAAATCTGGACTTGTCTAGGGCAAGACTTAACACCAATCCCCGGCAACGGCGCCATTTTGATGACGCGCTTGTCGAGGGCACGATCAAACAAATTATTACAACTTATCACATGCAACAAAATAGATTGAAGACAGTGGCAAGAGGATCGATCCACAGAGATTGGTGAAGACTTACACTAGACAAGGCCAGATTATAAAATAAAACAATAAAAGAAACAAAACAGAATTCAAGGTCTTGAATGGATTCAAGGTCTTGAATGTATTCGGGGGACAAAGGCACAAAAAGTAACAATCAGGGGGGTTTTACTTGACCAAACGAGTTGGTCAAGAGAGATTTGGAGCTAACAAGTTTATCTAAGAAAGCAATATCCGGGGTCCCGAATGTCACGTTCGAGGTCCCGAATGGTAAAATAAAGCAAGTCAGTAACAGATGCAGAAATATTGACACAGGCGTGAAACAGAACAAGGGTGAAATAAGCGCAAATAATCAGATGGAGAAAGGTTCTCAGCGAAGGCGTTCTTGGGTTGCGTTCGGGACCAGATCGTCATCGACTCAAGGGTATTTCATTCAAGACGTCATAGAAATGACATGGGGACCAGATTCCTCGGATATCCCCTACTTTTCTCTTAAGAGAAACTACCCCCCGTTTCCACTCATGAGGTAGTCTTGACAGTTCGCCATCCCTCCAGGCACGAATGCGGGAGGGCCATACTCAAACTGCCCATGAAGCTAAGAAAAGACAGATCTAGGGCTAAAAATCCCTCAGTTTGTCAGACTCGTGACCTAGCCCTAATCAACTACCCACCCTATCTATTCGAGACCACTTCAGCACAGTCAAGACTAAACAGGTGCCTACTTGTTTCATGCAATTTTCCTTCCGTATTCATCACATAAATGGCAGCATTTACACAAGATAATCATCAGCTGATCAGACCTAGAATTAAATCATGCAAAGATGTAATTAAACCGATGAATAGTTAAATATGGCATCAAGAATGTATTAAGCACATTAAGGCCTCGAATCTGTCCCTGCAACCCTTGAATCAGCCTTGCTAAGAACTAAAGATTTAGCTACTCATGCTTGGAAATGGACAATTAATAATTAAAGAAAGCATAACAAAATAAATAAATAGATTAAGGGAAGAAAACTTGTTACTAAAATCCGTTTGAAGCCCGGCGGCAATGTTGAAGATGCTAACAAGACTAGAGAGATAAACTAGAGAGAAGTCTAAGAAAACTAAAACTACATGATCATGGATAAGCCAAGATATCCTAAACTACTCTTAGATGCCCTTTATATAGTAGAGCTCTAAGCACAAAATATCTTCAGCCTAAAACTAGGGACAAAAAGCATTAATTGAAAGCCTAAAAAAGTGGATCCATGTTCCTTAAAGCACAAAGCTGAAAAAGCATAAAGCTGTCTGATTTTTCCAGCTTTGGGCAGGTCTGGAATGGGCTCAAGGCCTGCAATGGTCAGAGGGGTAGGTATTTTGTGATCAGTGCAGACTGTCGGAACAGTGTCAGAGGAGGCACATGGAAGGTCTGGGAAGAGGACACGTGGAAATGCCATTCTTCGCCCTTCGGGGTCCCAAATCCATTCGGGACCTTGAACGCGATTCTGGACTCGGGACCTCGACTGTGGTCTTGAAGCTCGAAAACGCCCAAAATGCTCCAAAAACGCATGTTTTTGCATAAACTCCCTTTTTAGGCCTAGATCTGCAATAGTAATGAAAACAAGGGTAAATTAACAGAATCATGCCTTAAATTGATGAAATAATGGAGAGAAAATCATGCATAAATACACTCTATCAATTATCCCCACACTGCCCAATGCTCGCCCTCGAGCATTCACAAAATTTAAAACAGTCCCAAAACAGAACAGACACACCAAACCATAGCACAGAGAATAAGCATGCTTGACAAGATTCGGGACCCCGAATGGGGACAAGCTCCGCCTAGATACACCTGCGTCAAATCAGAAGGGTAACGACCCTTGAGAAAGAACTTTTCCGCTTCAGCCTATGAACCAGCAGTCCTCACATGGATTGGTGTTTGCACTCACGCTCGTGAACAAGGTTAGGTGTTTAAACGCTCAATCATGCATAAAACGCAGCACAAAAACCAAGTTTGCATATCAATCCGAGTACATTAGACACATGCATAGGCAATCTAGCAATCAAAAGGCTTCGCATCGAGGGCAAGAAGGGGAAGCAAAGAAAATAAATGATAAGAGGAAATGGAAGAAGCATAATGAGAAGAAAAAATGGAGAAGAGGGAGGGTAAAAAAGTGAAATGAGAAGGTGGTTAAACCCACTCAAACCTGGAATGCTCCCTTGGCAGGAAAGAATCGAGATGGTGAGACAATGTTGCTGGAGCGAAAGCTAGACTAGGCTTTTCTTCTTCGAGGGGGGCCCTTGCTGTGTTTCGGGACCGAGGCTCGGGGCCTTGAATGGATGCTGGTTGCCGATTTTCCTCTTCTTGGGTTTCAAGGCTTGGTCTTGCTCTCTTCTCTCTTTTATTTATATTTCTGTTTTTCTATTTTCTGATTTTTTTTGTTTTTGTTTTTTTTTGTTTTTTTTGTTTTTTGTTTTTGTTTTTTTTGTTTTTTTTCCGAGAGAGGGCGAGAGAGCTGGTATGCTTGAGGAATGAGACCTTTTCTTCGGGGGCAAGATGTTCTGATTTCACTTCCCCACACTTGTGTTTTGTTGTGGATGGGAAGTGATTTTTCGTTCTGGTTTGCCCTTGAATTCTTCGTTTTAGCTTTGAGGTCTCGAATCAGTGTCAGCATTCGGGATCTTGAATTTTTGCGGGATCCCCACACTTTGCCTTTGCTGCTTCGTTTGCCTAGTCTAGCCCTTGATAGTGCACCCAACAACATCGCTCACCTGCCAAGAGAAAGATCAAGAAAAAATTCAAATGGTCAGAATGGAGGGTCAAGAAAGGATTCGGGGGTAAGAGAAAAAAAAACAGAACAGAAGAAAAAATGAGAGAAAACAATTTGATGCGAAGTCTTAATCTTTTTGCTGCTTTCCTATGTCTAAATGCGTCTACACCCATGGATATCATGCAAACCCAACCAGTACCTAGTCATGCATTCGCTCAAACAATAAATATAGGCATGAAGGCTCAAATGCTCGCAAGGTGTTAATTCGTGACTACTGGTGTCTAGGTCTTGAAGCAGATATAAGGTGCAGCAAGCAAAGACTGAAATATTCGGGACCTTGACTAAGACAACATTTTCATTCTATGTGCACAAGTCAGGTATGTGTCCATCATTGGGGAGTTTTCAAAAACTAGGCAGCAATTAAAAATAAAAATCCGAAAAAAAATCGAGACCTTGAAACATGCAGTCAAGTAAAAATTCGGGACCTTGAAACATGCAGTCAAGCGAAGTAAATAAATAAGGTAGATAAAACCCTCCCCACACTTAGGCAACACATTGTCCTCAATGTGAAGAAGGGACTCCAACAAGGGCATATGAAAATAAAAATAGAATAAATGAAAGCCGAAAAAGAAGGGAAAGAAACGTGGGTTGCCTCCCACGAAGCGCCTTAGTTAACGTCAAGGCCTTGACTTCGGGGTCCCGAATGGATTCGGGGTCTCGAATCAGAAACAGGTGTCGGGGTCTCGAATGACGGATTCCACGTGGCACGCTAGGAGAGGGCGGGAGTTCCTGAAAAAGCTGATACCCGACACCTGTACAAATCAGAGAAAAAAAAGTGAGATTTTTTTTTCCTTTTTTTTTTTTTTTTTGATTTTTTTGATTTTTTTGATTTTTTTGATTTTTTTGAATTTGAATTTGAAAAAAAGGGGAGAAAGAAGGCAAAACAAAAGGAATTAATGGGGTTTGAAAAAGGAGGGGACAAGAGAATTAAATGAGGAGGGAAGGAGACAAAGCTAATTAAAGCTACCATAGGGAACATAAAAAGCTTAATTAAATGGGGAATTAATGGGGTTTGAAAAAGGAGGGCACAAGAGAATTAAATGAGGAGGGAAGGAGACAAAGCTAATTAAAACTACATAGGGAACATAAGAAGTGTGCATAAAGAAAAAAACTAAGTTTCACTTGGAATTGAAAAATTAAAAGGAAATGAGGAAAGAGGGTTAGGAATCCGTGGGATTTCCCCACACTTGGCCTTGATTATAGTCGGGGCCTCGACTCTTCAAGTTTCCTTCATCCAATTCTACTAAATGCTTTCCATCCTCTTAGTTTGATGTGAATTATCGCATGGAGTGGATGGTCTTGTAGCAAAGAATCTTGCATGCGGCCATGATATGAGTCAAATATTAATTTGGGCTGCTGCAAAATTAATAGAAAAAAATTGTTATGAGTGGAAGGTGACTCAAGAAAAGGATCAATATAATCAAAAAGTTTTAAAATCTCCCTTTCACCCATAACGACTTTAGATCGAGGGCACGATGAAAGGCTCAAGTCCTCAATTTTCTCCTCCTCAATCTCACTTAAATCCTCATCCTCAGTCGCCCTTGAATCCTCATTCACAATCTCTCCTGGCTGGAAAATGGTTTCTGCCCTTGATTCTGCTTCGAGGCCTTGAAGCTCGTCACTGTTGCTCAACTTCGGGACCTCGATGTCTATGTAGTCTATATTGGCTCTTGACTCCAAAGGAGAGCATCCTGAATCCTCCAATCTTAGCTCATCCATAGGCATGAAAAGGTCCTCTATCCCATAAGACTCATCATCTTGGTCATGACGCTCATATGGTGACTCCCATAGGGTGGTGGTGGAGAAATTCTCTTCTTCACTTAAATAGTCGTCACTATCTAAGTGCTGCAAATGTTGTTCTATAGGAGTGATAGGGTGATCCAACGTCTGATTGGGCAAGAGAGCTAAAAAATTTGGTTCGGGAGCTGGAACTTCTTCGGGGTCCCGAGGATCTGGGATCTATTCGGGAGCAGCAGAAGTGGCAGCGTAGGGGTCTTGAATTTGGGAGAGGCATGCAGAGTCTTCTTCAAGGTCCTCTTGACGCCACTGCTCCTTAAGCTCCTGCATTTCCAAAGTTAGCTCTTTTAATTGATTTTCAATGTTAATCAACCTCATATTATTTGATTCGGGAGCTGGGGCAGCGTCGAGGGCAAGATGATAGGGCAAGGATGTGAAGTTTTCTTCAATATACTCTTGGCGCCTCTGCTCCCGAAAGGTCTCTTTAAATTGATTAACCATGCCAATTAATGCAGCCAGATTTCCGTGAGAGAACCCCGTGTCTTGAGGAGGTTGTGGAGGCTGAAAATATTGATATCGAGGTCTCGACTGCACTCCATAGTTGAAATTTCCTTGATTCCAGCACGGGGGGTTGGGAGTAAAATGCTGAGGAAAAGAGGGTGAATGAGAATAAGAATTAAAATAAGACATTTAAAGAAAGAAATAAAATAAAACAAAAATCTGGACTTGTCTAGGGCAAGACTTAACACCAATCCCCGGCAACGGCGCCATTTTGATGACGCGCTTGTCGAGGGCACGATCAAACAAATTATTACAACTTATCACATGCAACAAAATAGATTGAAGACAGTGGCAAGAGGATCGATCCACAGAGATTGGTGAAGACTTACACTAGACAAGGCCAGATTATAAAATAAAACAATAAAAGAAACAAAACAGAATTCAAGGTCTTGAATGGATTCAAGGTCTTGAATGTATTCGGGGGACAAAGGCACAAAAAGTAACAATCAGGGGGGTTTTACTTGACCAAACGAGTTGGTCAAGAGAGATTTGGAGCTAACAAGTTTATCTAAGAAAGCAATATCCGGGGTCCCGAATGTCACGTTCGAGGTCCCGAATGGTAAAATAAAGCAAGTCAGTAACAGATGCAGAAATATTGACACAGGCGTGAAACAGAACAAGGGTGAAATAAGCGCAAATAATCAGATGGAGAAAGGTTCTCAGCGAAGGCGTTCTTGGGTTGCGTTCGGGACCAGATCGTCATCGACTCAAGGGTATTTCATTCAAGACGTCATAGAAATGACATGGGGACCAGATTCCTCGGATATCCCCTACTTTTCTCTTAAGAGAAACTACCCCCCGTTTCCACTCATGAGGTAGTCTTGACAGTTCGCCATCCCTCCAGGCACGAATGCGGGAGGGCCATACTCAAACTGCCCATGAAGCTAAGAAAAGACAGATCTAGGGCTAAAAATCCCTCAGTTTGTCAGACTCGTGACCTAGCCCTAATCAACTACCCACCCTATCTATTCGAGACCACTTCAGCACAGTCAAGACTAAACAGGTGCCTACTTGTTTCATGCAATTTTCCTTCCGTATTCATCACATAAATGGCAGCATTTACACAAGATAATCATCAGCTGATCAGACCTAGAATTAAATCATGCAAAGATGTAATTAAACCGATGAATAGTTAAATATGGCATCAAGAATGTATTAAGCACATTAAGGCCTCGAATCTGTCCCTGCAACCCTTGAATCAGCCTTGCTAAGAACTAAAGATTTAGCTACTCATGCTTGGAAATGGACAATTAATAATTAAAGAAAGCATAACAAAATAAATAAATAGATTAAGGGAAGAAAACTTGTTACTAAAATCCGTTTGAAGCCCGGCGGCAATGTTGAAGATGCTAACAAGACTAGAGAGATAAACTAGAGAGAAGTCTAAGAAAACTAAAACTACATGATCATGGATAAGCCAAGATATCCTAAACTACTCTTAGATGCCCTTTATATAGTAGAGCTCTAAGCACAAAATATCTTCAGCCTAAAACTAGGGACAAAAAGCATTAATTGAAAGCCTAAAAAAGTGGATCCATGTTCCTTAAAGCACAAAGCTGAAAAAGCATAAAGCTGTCTGATTTTTCCAGCTTTGGGCAGGTCTGGAATGGGCTCAAGGCCTGCAATGGTCAGAGGGGTAGGTATTTTGTGATCAGTGCAGACTGTCGGAACAGTGTCAGAGGAGGCACATGGAAGGTCTGGGAAGAGGACACGTGGAAATGCCATTCTTCGCCCTTCGGGGTCCCAAATCCATTCGGGACCTTGAACGCGATTCTGGACTCGGGACCTCGACTGTGGTCTTGAAGCTCGAAAACGCCCAAAATGCTCCAAAAACGCATGTTTTTGCATAAACTCCCTTTTTAGGCCTAGATCTGCAATAGTAATGAAAACAAGGGTAAATTAACAGAATCATGCCTTAAATTGATGAAATAATGGAGAGAAAATCATGCATAAATACACTCTATCAATATGTCTTGTATTTATAGGGGAGATTAGCTCATAGTGTTATTATAGGAATATATTTCTTGCCGATTAAGAAATCTTGTACCAATAGGAATATATTTACCATATACATCGTGTCCTGTAGTTGTGGAGATAAGAAGGAGTAAGCCGTTCGACCACCGTGCACCAATACAACTTGTAACGTTCAATGATATATATGGTCCTTCCCTCACAAGGATTCTTTACATTCGTTCAGTGTAAGGTCATTCTCTTTATCAGGGTTACAACCTAGCGAGACAACGCACGTGAAGGGTAGAACTGTCGACTTTCACAAGGGTTGTTCTATAAAAGGTTAACAAGATGTCCAACTCAAAAAGAAGTCTAAGAACTGCTTGTTTGAAGACTGAGCGTCATTCTACTCGAGGTTTTCTAGCGTCTCTTGGAAGATTTGCATATTTTCAAGGCATAATGATTATAGCAGGGAATACGTGCCCAAACAGACGACGAGGTTGTTGTAGGCACGACACCTGTATCCAATTTTTAGATACCAAGATATCTTCTAAATACCAAACATTTCTCACGCATAAATGGGCGTTAAACTCTAAGGTATAATACTTTTCCCATTATTTCTACTTTTTTCCTTATTTTCCAAAAAGAAAACCTCTCTCTCTTAAAACAAAATTCTCTTCTTGCAGCAGAGAAAACCTTGCAATTAACCAAAGCTATTCTTAATCCATCATTTTGGCCCGCCTTGCGAGTCAACCATTAGCCAATCACTACTTTCCCTCTAGTCCTCAGCTTCTCAGGCGATAGTGTTTCTAGGCGAGTCTCTTTACCTTCTCTTTGTATAGGATTAAGTTTTGATCTCACGAATATAAGAATTGGCTCACTCAGCCCTTACCAAGAATGTGGGTTTAGCTACTAGACATAATCATGGAAGAAAAAATAGAATTTTATTAAATAAAAAATAGGAAATTAAATCTGCAAATCTGATTGGAAAATTGCAGAGCAAAGTATTTTTAGAATAGAGGAAGGAGATGGAGTCGAGAGTCAGAGACCTGCAGCTAATAAATCTCCTGCCAAGTCGTCCTCCTCCAACTCTTAAAAATTCTAACTTATTCAAATTCTAAATTTAAAAATAAAATAAGATAAATATATGATTTGTTTGTTCAAAAATAGGATAATCCATTAAAGGATTTAATTCTTGGATCACAACTCATCTTCTCTAACTATTTCCAGCTGTCAATTCAATTATTTAGCTCAAAATCCCTTGACTCCTAGCACATCACGTCTCTAGCTTGGTAATCTTGGCCAAGATTGTCTATTGATTGTCTGATTTTTGCTCAAGAGATAGCTTTTCTCAATTATTTCTGCCTCCAAGTGATTCCTACAAAAGTGGGGAGAGCTAATGGAAATCAATAGATTTATTGTCCAATTAACCTGAATTTAGATAGTAAAAATATGAGAAAATAATGATCAATCAAATTTACATGTTATTCCTTTAATTAAACCACTTGATCTCCGCTGTCTAGATGGAATGGGTTTCTTCCATATAGAGAAATATTTTCTTTTGATGAATACAAGTTTCACAATCAAGGTGGACTAAATCTTCAGCCACAATAACAAGGGAAACTACAAATTTCCCGCACTAGATGCCACAAGAAACCCTGTTGTACCTCTTGACGAAGATCTACCCACACCAACTCTAGAACCACAGCCTGCCCCTGCCCTTTAACCTATTCTACCTCTACGTCCCGCACCAACTGTTGCCAGCACATCCCAAATGGATTCCCACAACTTAGCACTCCTCACAGCACAGACTGAGCATCTGTGTGACCTCTTTGACCTCCAACAGAAGACTCAAAGAGGGCTTGTAGAGGAACTGGGCCACCAACACAAGCTTCAAATGCACATGCTGCATTTTATTGTGCTTTTGTTGTACATATTGCTACACCTTTTCTCTTTGTTTTCCAATTTTTCCAAACAACAAATCCCTCAAGTGTACAGTTTTAAACAATTCAAAAGGAGAGGAAGACTCAACGCTAGCTTATAAAAGACCTTCTACTTTTTATTCACTACGCTTTATTTTCTTCCTTTGAGATTGCAAACTGTTAAGGATTTTATGCGTAGCTAAACTCTAGATTCTTAGTGAAGACTTAAGGATTTCAGTATTATTCTCTATGAGATTTAATGAACTTTTTATTTTCTTATTCGTATTCTTTCAATTCTTGTGTTAAGGGTTTATCTTATTTTTAATTGGTTTTTTGCTTAGCTACCCTTAAATTAATTGGAATAAGTAGTGTCGGCTTAGATTAGGCATCTGTAATCATGTTTTGATCTAGGCATCGCAGACGATAGCCTAGGGCTAGGAAGCGAATGATTTTAGTTAAAGAGCTGGGTGCCCCAGATCTTGCACTAGAATAATCTTTCCCTAGTCTTGATCAGTCACTGCAGTTAAATCCTATAAGCATACCTTAGGGTTGCTAGAGAGGCTAGGATTACATGATAAGCGCACCTTCAGGTAGTTTGATAAGGAGGAGAGTACAACTTCTAAGTGTAACTGAATTCTATAGCTATTCTGCAAATAATAATTGACCATCTTTAGTATCAATGATCAGACGTTTAATAGTGGAATCTTGAAGTAAGTCTTCACTGGGAGTTCATCCTCATAATTAAAATTCAACTCATCTTGTTTAATCTGTTTTCGTTATTTGTTATTCTAGGTCTTGAATTACGTTTACAACTTAAATCATTCTCATCTTAGTTTTGAAACCATCATTTTAATTGCTTTGTACTGGTCATCTTAAATTGAATCAACTCCCACTGTCTCTGTGGAACGATCCTCTTTCACTATCTATAGTCTTTTTAGTGGTTTAGTGCTAGTGACAATTGAATTATTTTTTATAGTTTTGACGGCCGATCAACTTCCAATAGGGCTTCATATTCAACGACATTGTTAGAAACTGGCTTCATTATGTGAATGGCATAGCATAATGTTTCACCTTCTGGGTTGCTTAAGATGATGCCAGCCCCAACGACTTTGTTATTTTTAGCCCTGTCAAAATTAATGTGCCATCCTTCTTCGATTGGTTCTTCGAAATTAGATTCGCTTAACTTCTGGATTATGTCTTTGTCTGCCCAAGGTTGTTTTGTGTTAGGTGGTGCGTCGAGGAAGGTGCATTTTGCTATGAAGTCTACCAAGGCTTGTGCTTTTATGGCAGGTCTTGAGTCGTACTTGATTCCATACTGGTTGAGCTCAACATTCCATAGTAACATGCGCCCTGAACGGTTTGGGTTGCGTAAGATGGCTCGAATGGGCAAATCAGTGAGAACGGTGATGGCGTGGCCATGGAAATACGTAGGTATTTTTCTTCCTGTGATGATTAGGGCATAAACACCTTTCTCAACGCCAGAATAACGTGTCTCTGCATCGCATAATATCTTAATGACAAAATAGATGAGGCGATGTATGTCATCGTCACTTCTTACAAGAATAGAGCTAACCACTTCATCAACTATACTTAGGTAAATATACAATTTTTCTTTGCCGACTGGGCTAGCTAGGAGGGGTTTGGAGTGTAAATACTCTTTTAACTGCTCGAATATTTTTTAAAATCATTTGTCCATCCAAACGACGCTTTTTTCCTAGTGACTTTGAAGAACGGTAAACATTTTTCTCCAAGTTTTAAGATGAAACAATTCAAGGCGATCATTCTGCCAATGACTAGTTGAATTTATTTCTTGCTCTGTGGGGCGCGCATGTTGTGGATTGCAAGATCTGTCCTAGGCTGAGCTATATTCTCTTACTACTCATGATGTACCCAAGGAATTTTCCTTTTTGAAAGGCAAATAGACATTTCTTTGGGTTGAGCTTCACCTGATACCATTTCATTACTATGAAGACTTCTTCCAAGTCTAGTAGATGCTATTCAAAGGAATAATTTTTTACGAGGATGTCGTCCATATAGACTTTGAAGTTTCATCCAATAATCTCTTTGAACATCATATTAATCAAGCGTTTGTATATGCTCCCTTGTGTTCTTAAGGACAAACATCATTCCAATGTAGCAATATGTTCCCCTAGGGGTGATAAAGGCCGCTTTCCTCTTCGTCTTCTTTGGCCATGGGAATCTGGTGGTGTTGCACCCCCCCTTTTTGGATTTTATCCTAATGCGACGCGGGTTTGGGACGCGATGTGAGACGAAATCGGACTCATCTCACATGATGCTAATGAAGTCGCCACCCTAATTTGTTTCTAGGTTTAGGGAACCTAAAGTCATGCATAAAAAAATAAAAAGCCAAGGCGAAGTGGGTCTGAACCCGAGAACAGTGGTTCGGGGTCGATTTATGGACTTGGCAAGGTGTTAGGCACCCGAGTCACATCCTAAGAAGGTTACCGGACAAAGAGGTGTTTTAATCGTGCTTTGAAAAATAAAAGACCTAATTTACGTGATCATGCCCAATGGATAAATTAAATTTTAAATATCATGCATACGAATATATATGCGAAAAGCGTGAAATAAATAAAAGGGAAGAAACGTTTACTTGCGAAGGGTATCAGTTGATTTTACCCTTTTATCGATTGAAGAAGATGGTTGATGAGCGATTAGTATTTGACGGAGGATGATTGATGAACAATTACTGTGCGTGAGTGAAGGTAATTATTTTGAACCAACGTGGGCAGGATAATTACCTAGACACGCAAAACATACGAAAATAAATAATTAAACATGCAAGCATTTGAAAGTAAATAATTAAACATGCAAGCATACGGAAATACTTAAACCGTACAAGCATACGAAAGCAAATAAACAGTACATAAGTATGGAAATTAAATAAACAATACATGGATGCGGAAAATTAAATAAACAGTACATGGGTGCGGAAATTAAATAAACAGTACAAGTTCAGAAAAATAAATAAACAGCACAAGCATATAAAAATTAAATAAACAGTATAAGCGTGCGAAAATTAAATATGCAAGTGCGAAAATAATTAAATATGCAAGTACGAAGACAAATAAATAGTACAGGCGTACGAGAAAAATGTTACGAAAAATAAACGCGATGGATCGAAATAAATTGGACTAGGCCCACTGGGCCTAGAAATTGGGCCCACTAGCTAGGCCCAGCAGCTGAAAAGCCTTTTCCTTGTATTTGGGCTTGGCTTGCCAAGCCCAAGATCTCTTCTTTCCTTTCCCGTTTGGGCTTGGCTAATTAAATGAGGCCAAGCCTCACTGTTCATCATCTCCCTTCCATCATCTACGTCGTTCCAGCAAGCAAGGACAGTCGCAGCGACAACGGTGGCAGCCCAGCAGCATCCAGAAGCAACGCAGCAGCCCAGCGGTGATGAAGGTATAGCGACGGGATGGCCGTGGCGAGGCGAGACTTGGCAACGCAGCAGTTCGGCAGCGCGGCTGTGGACTCGGCAGAGCGGCGTGACAGGCGACGACGCATGGCAGCAGCGGAGCAGCACAACCGTGGCAGCATCTCCGGCAACGGCAGCCGAGCAACAATGGGCAGAGTAGCAGCAGCGCACGATCCAGCAACAGTGGCGGCAACAGGGTTGCGTCGTCGTCTTCAATCTCCAGCACCGGCGAGGTAGCAGCAGCTCCGGCGTGCAGCAGCGAGGTAGCGGTGGGCAGCAGTGGCGGCATACGGCAGCACAGCAGCTCAACGGCAGTGACGAGGAGAAGATGGCAGTCTGCGGCGATGGAGATGACGGCAGTGGATCGGCAATTGCGAACGTCCCTCCCCCTTTTTTAATGGTGCTAGTTGCTTGCCTTTTATAGGCCTTTGAGGCGGTGGAGTTGATGACGAGAGGGGATGACGATGAGCGTGAGGAGTAAGGAAAAGAGGTGAGCTGGAAGGGAGGCACAGTAAGGCGGTTTGTGGGCAACAAGGCAGACCAGTGAATGTGCAGAAGTGTGCATTAATGTGTATTAATGCACATTTAATGCCATACGAATGTAATATTTTTGGTTCGAACTTCTAGTACAAGAAATCTTGCTAAAACCTTGAACAGAAAATGCTAAGATGTAGAATAAAATAAACTAAGACAATTAGCATACAGTGAACGATGAAAAGTTTGCTACATAGCTCAATAAAAAAAATCGCATGTAACTAATAAAAATTCGATCCTAAGAAAATGCTAAAAATATAAATTGACTGAAATGCAGTGAAATTGCGCGAGTTAAAATAATAATAAAAGCTAAGTAACTAATAAGTCAAATTGTTCGACCCTTGGTTTCGAGGATTTGACTCGGAACCGATACAGGCTTGAACGGGAAAAGTGATAAAAATGCGAAAAAGTATGAAATAAAATTTAAACGATATGAAGCGCAAAAATAAACATCAAATTGACCAAAATAAACAGGTGCATGATTTTTGAAAAATTGATATAAAAATGCGACAAATGAAAAAAAGTAAAATCCAAAATCGGGTAGCAACAGGTGGTATCCAGAATTTGCATCGAGAGAACTGAGGTATGTGAAGTCGGCTGCAGGATCTACCAACTGATCAATGTGTGGGAGTGGATAGTTGTCTTTTGGGCATGCGCCGTTCAAGTTTGTGAAGTCAATGCATATTTGCCAATCGTCGTTCGGCTTTGTAACAAGAATGAGGTTGACTAACTAAGTTGAATACTTGTCATCCCTGATGAAACCAGAACTGAGTAGCTTGTCAACTTCTTTTTCAATCACTACTGACTTTTTTTCTTTTCAAATGAACAATTTGAAGACCTATTGGTTCTAATAGCTGATTACAGATCTAATAGCTCCGAATAAACTAAATACATGCATTAAGATACGAAGGCTTCTAATTCCACAACAACGAAAATACTTTTTCACACTTTTTCGAGAAATACGAGATATCTAAGTCATACAAGTAAAGAGATTTA
Organism: Viola odorata; assembly: GCA_963691705.1. Taxonomy (NCBI): domain Eukaryota; kingdom Viridiplantae; phylum Streptophyta; class Magnoliopsida; order Malpighiales; family Violaceae; genus Viola; species Viola odorata. Next base: position 18,750,803 of record OY829540.1, on the reverse strand, counting down.
TTCATTAATAAGAAAAATAAAAAAGGTACGACTGTTGTTGTTGTTTGACTGGCTTGGCTGTAGGATCAATGCCTAATTTGTGCTCTGCGACCGTTCGAGAAATACTAGGCATGTCAGCCATTTCCCAAGCAAACTCAGCTTTGGACTTATGTAATAAAACGGTTAGTTGTTCCTTTTCCTCTAGGGAGAGGTTTTCTCCCATCATGAAGTGAGCATCTGGGATATCTTGAATGGGGACTGGGACCATCTTATCGATTGATTGAGTTCATTTCTCTTTTTCTAGTGAGAGTTGTTCTACCATGGCAATATATCTACTTTTTTCTCCCTTGATCATGCTGGTGTAACATTCTTTAGTCATGGTTTGATTGCCACAGAGTGACAACTCCGTCATCAGAAATAAACTTAATCTTCATGTGTCGTTGGGAGATCACCGTACTAAACAGATTGAGGAACAATCTTCTTAGAACTGCGTTGTAGAGAATGTTAAGATCAATCACCATAAAATAGCAATTCGATGAGTTTACTAGAGATGTCATCATGGAAACGAACGGGGAGTACTAAACAACCGTGGATTGGGACAGGGACTCCGTATATACCAACTATGGGGAAAGGGATTGGCTCCAGTCGTCCTTCACTAATACCCATTTTTTTGAATGTGCCAAGAGAGAGGATAATTACAAAACTGTCATTATCGATCAGAGTTCGTCCTATTCTACAGTTGTCGATGATGGCATCATCATGTGGGTACAATACCCCAATGTTATCTTCTGTAGAAAAATGATTGGAATGCCATCCTCAAGAGGTTGCATGACAACAAACATGGTACCAATCTCTTGATGTTGTCTTTTAGCACCTAAGTCGTTCAGGGAGAGAGGAAATGCCTCCCACGAATAAGAGAACATCTAATCGTGTGCCTATTTCTAAATTTCTATTAGGGAGACTGTTTGTTCTTGATTGGCGTTGTTTTCTCCTTGGTTGTTCGGTCGATAGTCAGAATGATTATTGTGATTGCGATTATTATTGTACTGAGTGGTGTTGCGATTGTTCCCAGTAATGTTATTGTAAGAGCCGCATCATCCCTGTCCGTTCTCATCAGAATCGTCTCGCTTGTATGACTTATACTCGCAATTATTGGATTCTTCCTCCACTCGTTTCTCTGCCACTTCTCTCGGTGGCCTTCTTCAAATAGCTTGACTAGGGTCCATGCTAAATTTCTGCAACGACCATGGCCTTTGTGAAACTTACAGTAGTACTGTGGAGTAGGGTTGTTAGTTTGAAGTTCTTGAGGATAGGTGATGGGCAATCCCTTTTGCTCGACAAATGCCAACAGTTCCTCTAGAAATTTGAGCAGATGGACTCCTTTGGCTAGCAATGGATCATTTGTTGTTTTCCGTTCTGTGGATAGAGGGAGGTCTCTAGTGTACTTTGTCTCGGTGGTTTTGGGGCCACAAAGCTTGTCTTTTTCATCCTCATGGTCACATATTTGTTCAGCCGCATGCGAAATTCACCCATGGTTGGAGTGGGTTTTCCTGCAAAGGAGCAGATTAGTCGTTCATAGCTACAGTTTTGTTTCATGGCATGGATAACCGTTTCTAGGTTGAGATTAGGAATTTCAGAGACCTCAATATTGAAACGGTCGACATACTGCCTCAAAGTCTCGTTTGGTTCTCTGGCTATTGTGAATAAAGAGGTAGAGTTCTTGGCTATGGGAACAGACATAACAAGTCGTGAACGGAAAGCGTGGCATAGGTCTTCAAAAAAATTAATGCATCCGCCAACCAGTTCTTCATAATACCACTTTCTTGCTGGGTTGGTTAAGGTTAGGGAAAATAATTGGCAAAGAGCCTCATCTCACCTGCACTAATAACGTTGGTAGTCTCGCACTCTGTGTATGTGATCGTCCGGATCAGTTCTGCCATTATAGGTGTCATGAGCTAGCTTGATGGTGTGAGGAGTCTAAAAAGCCAGAACGGCTGACGCAAGGGATTCTCTTATCCTATTTCTGTTAGGTAGTGAACATAATTGTCTATACTCGCGGGCACGGGATAAAATGGCTGAACTGCAGGAATAAGAGTGGCAATGGTGTAGATAGGAGGGATTGGATTATCCATCAACGAGGTATTAATTCTCAGAGGAGGAGTTAGAGTTTGAACAGTAACGAGTATTGGGTTGTGATTTTGTACTTGTGGGGCAGGGATTGTCTTAGAAATAGGAATGGGTGGTGTGCTGGCGATGTCGTTTATGTTGTTGTCATAAGGGTGGTAGCGAGTAGATTGTAGGTTTAGGCTGTGAGGGTATCCTTGATGGTCAGATCTGCTGACATCCTTTAGATCATCCATGTTTTGGACAACTCTGGAACTTCTTTTTCTATTGAGGACGTTTCTCAAATCTCCTGGATCAGAACAGTTGCCAACGTTTCTAGAATTGGTGCGCTAGTTTTATGGGGTACGAGGAAGATTGGTTAGAACGGTCATGGCTGGTGTTATTGAGGTGGAGAATATGGCGTTCATAGCATTCATGAATTCTTGCAACTTCTATCCGACAACGGTCATCCCGAAATGCATCGACGGTGGTGGTGGCAGTGCATGATTCATGTCGTTGATGACCTGCTCCATGAGGGTGGAGGGGTTGGCGCCGTTGAATTGTAGGGTCCTTGTGATGCAAGCTCCAATAGGTTAGATGCGGGGGAGATGAGGATGTTGCTGGTTGGCTTGTCAAAATCATGGGGTAGCTAGCTGGGAGATTGGACAAATCAAGCGTGGAAAAATGAGAGGCTAAGCGGTGGTCGTTATTTTGTGGAGGAGGTGGGGGGTCGGTACTCATCTTGCTAGGGTTAACAAAAGACAAAAGTTATCTAGGAATATGTACTCACTATTTTCTCTAAATGACTCTTAATGAAAATATCAAATAATAACTTGTATACCTAGAAGTTTGAGCATGATGGGTGATTATAGGGTTGATCTTGGCTGCCGATTGTCCTGGCGTAGAAATTCTGACGATAAAATTAGTTGAGAGAAAATATGTGTATAACGGTGACTTATTTTTTATTTTTGCAACTTAAATATCAAATTGGTAGCTTAACTGAACCCGGTTCAACATGGGGACTACAGCCTTACTAGCTTAGGGTGACAAAAACGTATATTAACTATTAAGCTTCTTTTTTCTGAGATATTTCATTTTGTGCCTCTCAAGTCTCAAGTCGTCTCAACTCAACACTGGTGCGAAGTTGATTATCACTGCGATTATGCAAATTGGCAGGCGAAAACCAACAGCAATTTTTGCAACCCTAATTTTGTTCCAAAGCGGGTAGAGCACGAAGAAAAGCCCCGGGCGAAGTTAATAGCATTACCCACAAGAGAATACTGGGTAAGCGGAAGAAGGTAATTAGAGGTATTCTAATTAAGTTTTTTTTTTAATGTATGTATATCTTGAAAGTTATGTTGGGATTGTGGGTGTGAACATTCTTGGAGTTGGAATATAGGACGTGGAATGAAATTTTGAATGTTCTATTCCCACCGAAGAATTTTGGCCGAAGATTGTGACAGAGATGGCGGAAAGGATGTTTAAATCTGTGCAACATTACATTCTTTTTGTTTAAAACTTAACTTTGGCACAATTTTTTTTCAGAATTCTGTGTTGTTTTTCAGTATTTAGCTGTAAAAACCTCTTCTGCTATTCATGTTCTTTAGCCCATGAGTTAGGCTCAGGAGCAGACATTCAAGAGGATTTGTGGGTCAGCTGGTATTAACTGCTTCTTAGCTTGATTTTGTTAAGGAACAAATTGATTAGTTAGGAGCAGAGTTTGTGAAGTTATTGTGCTGTTTAATAAACAAGCCTGGTATCATCTTCCCACTCTACTAGTAACAAAATTGTGCCCTCATCATATACTCTCTTGAATAGCCTGACAAGGATAACTTAGACTGATATATCTTCCGGGTACTAAGGGCTTTACTTCAGTACATGCTGTGTTACTGCAAAAAATTGTCCTGTTTCTATTGAAGTATTATTAGTGTTAGGAAGACTAGTTTGTATATTCAACTGACACAAAGTTGCAATCTAGACTTATTATTGTGCATCGTGGCCTGCTGTTAACCCATTCTGACTGTCCATTTATTTTCTTACTTAGTGTTATGTAGAGATTTAGCATTAACTGTGAAATGAAGCCACTTCTGTAATTTAGGTGAGATTTATCTCTAACTAACTTCTCCATTCCTTGAAATATCGTAGGATAATTATGATTTAATGCTCGCCTGTTGTGAATTGATTAACTCTGTACTGTTGACTGCTCCTAAAGGTTGCAGCTTTAACTATTGTAGTGACTAAGAAATATTTTTGACCATTTTGAAAAATCACCCCATTGTTAAGGCATCTTGTTTAGCTTTAGACTGAGTAGATGAAGTTTTATGCATCTCCCATCATGTTTGTTTTGTCTCACCGACCTCTGGTGACCTTAAGACTGATGGAGCCACAATATAGCAATGTGAATGCAACGTTGCCATAAATCTTGTTTTGAGAATTCAATTTGTTTAATTTAATGGCACAGGTGGTGAAGTTAGTCAGCAGGAGGCAGGAACTGGGATCACCAAATAAAATTCTAATGGCAAAGCAAATAGTAATATTCAGTTGGTTGTCACTACCTCTGGTAGCTGTCCAGCAACACCTCACCAGCGCTGCTCCCTTCTCATCATGCAAGAGGCTTCTCAGTGCATCTTCTGCCTCTACCAGCTTCGCTGCCGCCACTACCCACTCACAGAAGAAGAGAAATAAAGAAAACAAAAGAGTAGAAAAGGGAAAAGAGAAGAGGAGGACTCGCTCCCAGAATCCATACCAGGAATTTGATTCTAGTATATATAACAACGAAAATCATGTCCCCGTCTTGCTTCATGAAGTTCTTGACGTCTTCTTATTGCCCCTCCGCTCCTTTGTTGATTGCACGCTTGGAGCCGCTGGCCACTCTTCTGCTGTTTGTGCCTTTCTTCTTACTTCCTGCTTAAATTAGTAAAATTTTCATTATTGGCTTTTTGTCTTTTTTTCCTTAAAAATTGAAATTATGATTGACTTTTGGAGGAATTGTTCTTGTTGTTGCTAGATAATTAAGTCGCATCCTGAATTACAATATTTTGTGGGGCTGGATGTTGATCCTGTTGCACATGCTGTGGCACAAGCTCAAATAGATACTCTTTCTTCTTCTCATCCTCACTTGAAAGCACATACCATTCTGAAAAATTTTACAAGTATTAAAAGTGTTCTTGCGGAGATTGAACACAGCCTGTTGGACTCTGGTGTTGATGCCATCTTAATGGATCTTGGAATGTCCTCAATGCAGGTGGTCTTCTTTATTAGCTTCTCTCTATGCTAATAAGTTTAGTTGACAAATTTGTGCCTTTCTTTTCTCAATTCTCCTTTGAATCCCCTCACAGGTTAACAATCCGGAAAGAGGGTTCAGCGTGCTTGCTGACGGACCTCTTGACATGAGGATGGATCCTCAGGTAATATGATTGTAGCTAAGTTTGTGATCTACCTCAGTTTCTCTTTGGGGTAAACTTCATCAACAAGGTATTGTGTCAATCTTCTTAGACTTAAAATTATCTTGTCGTGCTCAATCTTATTATAGTATGGATGATTTGTTTTGGAGGGTGTTGACACATGTCTAATGTATGCTGATTGCTATCATTCATGATAACAAACTTGTACATATTTGTTGCTTCAATAAGGTGCATCTCATAACATGCAGATTGATTAAAAATAGTGGATGACCAAAGTTTAGATCAATTTAAGGCTTAGTGATTCTATACTATTTTGAGGTGACTGTTTAGGAAATATACCAGAAGTTGGCTTAGTGGCGAAATCACCATAACAATTATTTTTTCGTCATTTCTGGTTCTGTGTTGGCATTTGATAGATTTCTTATGAGTTCTGCGACTCTGAAGGAAGTAAGTAAAATTTCCATTATTTTTCTTGAAATATTTGTTTTTTTTTTGGGATAAGCAGAAATATTTGTTGTTGTTTAGTTTTCTTCAGGTTATGTTGACTTGTTATGGCATTGTATACGATTAATCGATATCTCTTGGTCATGCCATTCCATTTCCATTTTTCCTGACTCTACCCAACTGCTTATTTCATGTTGCATATATTTTGAAGTTCATGGAGGTTTATTATATGTTTTGATTTCATATGAAAATGTTATGTGGACAATTTTTTAGTTCTATATATATTATCAAAGAAGCAAGCACATGGATGTAATGGCTAGCATATGGGTTGGAACTAAGAATATCCTCTTGTTCTTCATGTATATTTTTCCCTCAGTTGAATTATGTTTGATTCCATTTTTATGGTGAGACATTTGGCACTGCTATTTCTGGCTATCAGGATTGTCTGGGGGAGAGGGTTGAGGGGCTTGTATCAAAATTCTATACTTATGATATTGATGAAATTTCAATGTGATATTTAGGAATGCAAACTCCTTTTGTGTATAATATTAAGGGTCCCTACATCTACTTTGAGTGAAAAAAATAATGTAGTTTCTTAAAGATATGGCTGTTTAACTGATTGCTTTGAATAAAAAGAAAGAACAAGTTTCTCCCATTTATGTCTGTTTAACTGACTTTACTATCATATGGTAGGCAAATCTGAAAGCAGAGGACATACTGAATTACTGGCCAGAAGCTGAAGTTGGCCGAATCCTACGAGAGTATGGAGAAGAAAGCAACTGGCGTTTGCTTCAGAATAAGATAGTTCAAACTCGTCTTTGTGGTGGTTTGCATTCCACAGCGGAACTGAGAGATCTAATTCAGAGGGTTACTCCTGGGTATAGAGGTAGCCTTCTCCGTATATTTTGCCCACAATTATTTCTCTAATGAAGGAGCTTTGTATCACTGTTGTTAACAACAACTTGTTGTCCATGGGCAGAGAGATTGCAAGCTATTATAAACTGATACAGGTCATATGTTTTCTGTATGAATAAATCTTTTATCAAATTGGGTGAACAGGAGGGAGGCAAGGTTGGGTGAAGACAGCTATGCGGGTGTTCCAAGCTCTGAGAATCGCGGTTAATGATGAACTCAATACTCTGGAGAAGTCTCTTGATGCTTGTTTTGAGTGCCTTTCACCTGGGGGAAGGCTTGCTGTCATCTCTTTCCACAGCTTGGAGGATAGAATTGTGAAACAGAAATTTCTGCGCATTCTTGAAAGCAATACAGGTGAAGATGGAGGTGGAAGAGATTTAAGGTATGCCAGATGTGACAGTGGTGGGGAAGAAACTTGGATAAGACAGGTGGTAGTAGGGCAGAATGGAACAATCTTGACCAAGAGACCAATAACTCCATCTGAAGAGGAAGAGAGATTGAATCAGCGGTGCAGGAGTGCGAAACTTCGTGTGATTGAGAAAGTTAGAGGGTAAATGAGTTTGGTTCAGTCTCTCTTATTCGTGATTTAAGTAAGGTATGTCCTTTTAGGTGTCTTGATGTCACATACAAAGTGTTTTGTGGACAATGACTCTGGGCAGGACATGAATCTTTGACACTCCGTTGTTGTATTGGAATTTGGATGTATACATTTTCGCTGTTGGTCATTTACGATCCAATTCAATAAATGCATATAGTAGAGACTAGAGAGTCTGTAATCTGTATCATAGCATCTGTTAGTTGAAAAGGAGCTTGGGCTCAGCTAAACCCATTCAATTAGTTACGTTACTTTGCTGCTTTTGTCGCCTCCGTCTATCCCTAAGGTTTGGCAGTGGATGGCAGGCATGCTGCTGCATTTCTATTCTATTCTGCCCGCGGCCTGCTTGGAAATTCAACTAATTTGACAGACAGGGTAATATAGAGGAGAGAAACTCAACCACATGGCTCAAATGAAAAAGAAACTCAAAAGATTTGTAGTGTTGGTAATATAGCGAAATTGAATTTAGAGAGCGACATTGATGGATATATCTTTAATGCAATCGGCGGCGGAGAATGATATGATAATGAGGAGGTTTCATTTCATTTCAGGCATATTTTGAATTTGAAGAGACCCATCGGCGCCTCTGCCTTTGGGAGTTCTTTTTGGCCCCTCGAAACCACCGATCCCAGCCATCACTTCTTGTTGTTGGATCTTTACTCATCCTGCATTCATTCAAATTCATTCATTCGGATTCATTCGGATTCATTCGGATTCATTCTTAGTTGTTGTTAGTTCTTACCATGGAAGCAGAGGATCCGGTGTGGATTCAATCTTTAACATGAGTCTGTGCAGGACAGCAGCAAGCAGATGATGAGATTATAAAACCAATTACATTTGTTTACATAGAAATTACAGAATTGTTGCTTACTCTTTGCAGACAAGGGAAGATTCCCCTGAGCTCTCAAGCTCGTCTAGCTCCTCCTGTAGAATAATAATTATAATAATTACAAAATGGATGGATTAGAAATAAAGGAAACCCAGATCCTAATTACCTGCATGGAATTCATGTGAGCTTCAAGTTGGGAGATGGCGGCTGCGATCCGATGCTTCCCAACAAAACTGCTTGAATCTCCTAACTTACCAGCTGCTGCTGCTGCTAATGATATTGAAGATGAAGATTCCACCTCATCATCCATACTCCCTGCTACTACCCTACCGTTGATTTAATCACCCATTCCTTCTTCTTCTCTTTCTTTTTCTTTAAAACCAAGAAAATATAACACCATCCACAAACATGAAGAGACGGTGAGCCGTATGCTTCCTTATAAAAATATTATAAAATAATAATAGAAATAAAGAGATAATGATCAAGTTGAAAAAAAATTAAATTAAACAGATGGGGTCAGTGCAGGTTGCCAAACAACCCTACGACTATTCTTCCCTTTCCTTTCCATTTTCTCTTTTTCTTTTTCAAAGTCAGGTGCATGTAGCTTTTTTTTTTGTCCGGATTTATCCTTTCTTTCAGTTTATCGTATATTAATTCAATTTTTTCTTCTAAGGTCGTACATACGTGTTTGACATTTTTTATTATATTTATTGATGTAACACTCCATTTTAATAACATATCATGTTTAAAAAATTAAGCAATAAAATCAAAAAAGAAATTAAAAACTTAAAGAAAAACTCAAATTTCGAAAGAATTCAAGAAAATTATTCTAAAAACTGAAAATTTGAAAATAATTTAAAATTATAAAATCTTAGAAAATTTAAAAAATTAGAACTATTTTTTTCGCTGTAATGAACTCAAACTCCAAAACTAAATCCCTAAAAAGATAAACAAACCACACGTTATCACCATCTTCATCTTATCTTTTATCTAACAAGCGAATGAAGTATTGAAAGAGTTATCAAAGGACGTTATGCAATTAATTGCCCGATCTAGATTTTATGATGAGATCAATGGACGTATCTGCACAGAATAAAACCCTAGGTCCAGATATCTTAACCGGTACTACTGCTAGTTACCACTTAGCAGTTGTGTGTTTTTATTTTAATCCTTTACTAGTTAGTTATTGTAGGTGACCAACCGTTCCTATAGATAAACTACTCGTTTTTATCTTTAAGTGTATAACTGTATATCAGTCCTATATATATATTCTCTATAATCCTCTCTCTTGTTCTTTAAGATAGATCCAAGAGATCGATCAAGTCAAGGGCGAAATTGGAAATGTAGTTGTTGGAATAGAGGGAGCGAGCGGTGAGGTTGACGACGGAGTGATCATCATCGTCGGTTGGGTGGGGAAGATGAGGCGAAATGAAATTTTCTTATTTTTTATTTGTTTTTTCTATTTTTATAACTACAGTACTCTCATGTTAATTGATGTCAAGTTTTAGTTTATAACTTTTTTACACTAAAGCAGATAAAAATTCCATCTTGGCATACCAAAAATTCCTCATTATATAATCTTTAATTTTCAATTTTTTTATAATTTTAAAAAAGAACTATATAATTTTTTAAAAAAATTTCCAATTATTTTGAGAAATTTCAAACATTTTCTAGAAATTTTTTATTCCTTTTACTATTTTTTTTTAATTCTTTTTATTATTATTCTTTTTTAAATTAGTAACTTGACATTTGACGTGAAGTGTCACATCATCATAATATAATATTAAAAATGTCACGCTAAATTGAGAAAAAAAAAATAAAGAGACTAAATCAAAAAAAATAATTCAAATATAAGGGCCACTTGTATCGTTAACTCTAATGCCAATACTAAATAGAGCAAGGGAGTAGCCAATATTGTTTGCGCTCTTTCTCAAAAGAATTAAAAATAAAATGGTAAGCTTTTATAGTCATTTTCTTCTATTTTTTAAATTTTTTAAATTTTGTTATATTATATTAATTTTGAAGATTTAACAATCCACTCAACATGTGTGAATATGAATTTAAACCTTTATTATTTTTTTATTAAATTTTTTTGTGATTAGACTTAAATTTACAAGGTGCACCGTGATTAATCATGGTTAAAAAAAACTAATTTAATGTCAATTTTACATAAAACATATTTAATTTGATTATTAACCTCAAAAGCATTGATAACCTTTTTCTAGAATTGATAAGGTATATGCGGTTGATCGTTCCACTCGTCGGGTAGCAAATCTCACTAGGCTAAGATCCTGATAAAGGGAACGCTCTCGAGTGAAACGAACCTTGCAATATAAGATGACTTACTTGTTGAACGACCTACTCCTATATTAAGGAAAATATCTCTCTTCGATATTACAGAAAACGATATATAAGGTAATTACACTCCTATTGGTACACGACTTCTTATACTCGTACTCATATACGACTTCTAACTTAAGGCAAGAATTATCTTTTCTTAATTAACGAATCTGATCTCTACTATAAATACAACCATATACACCTAAAGTACGCATGCAATACTAAACTCTAGTCACCCTTATACACATATTTCTCTCAACTAATTTGATTGTCGGAGTGTCTATGTCGGGACAACCCCCTGGTGCTTTGCAAGTACATCGACGTGAAGATCAACCTTACATTCATCCCTCGCGAGCAATCTCTTAGGTAATAAAGTTATTATGTAGTGCTTTCATTGAGAGCTATTCAGAGAAAATAGTGAGTACCTATTCCTGAATAGCTCTTGTCCCTTGTTAACCCTAGCAAGATGAGTAACGATCGTCCACCCCCATCCCCTCCACAAAATAACCATCAAACAGTAACTTCCTAATTCTCCACATATGCTCTATCAAGTCTTATTCCAATTGACTATCCGGTGATCACCGTAAGCAAATCCTAACCTGTTGTAGCCGGCGTCACGAGAGCTCTACAGTTCAATGGTGCCAACTCCTCCACTCCCATGGAACAAGTCATCAATGACATAAAGCCTACACTGCCACTTGCCCCACCATTGCGTTTAGGAATGATAGTGGTCGGACAGAAACTGTAAGAGTTCATGAATGCTATGAATGTCATGACTGTTCTCATGCCAACCAACCTACCTCAAATCCCACAAAACCAAGTCAGCCATTCCAGGAACTTGGATAACCGTTCTGATCCATAAGATTTGAGGAATTTCGTCAACAAGAGAAAAAGTTTCTGAGTTGTTCAGGACACAGATGATCTGGAGGATGTTAGTAGTTCTGATCATCATAGATACTCTCATGACCTGAACCCATGATCTGGTCGCTACCACCCTTAGAAAAATAACAAGAACGATATTCCGGAGATCTATCAATATTCCAGAGACCGTTCCTTCCCCACAAACTCACAATTTTCAGTCAATGCTCATTCCAAATCAAATTCAGATTGCTCCTCTGATGATCAATCCTCATTTGGTTAATGACTCCATTCCTCCCATCTACACTGTGGCCACCCCCGTTTCGACAGTACAACCATTCCACCTTGTGCCTGTACATATGGAAAATTATGGCTCCTTACCTAATAGAAACAGGCTGCGAGAACCTCTTGCACAACCGTTCTAGCCTTTCAAACTCCCCACACCATCAAGCTGCCTCATGATACCCATAATGGCAACATTGACCTAGATGATCACATACACAGGGTGCGAGACTACCAGTGCTATCAATGCAAATGGGATGAGGCTCTCTGCCAATTATTTCCACTAACCTTAACCGGCCCAGCAAGAAAGTGGTATTATGAAGAACTAGCTAATGAATGTATTATGAACATTGAGGAACTATCCCACGCCTTCCGTTATAGATTTGTCACCTCCATCCTTATAACCAAGGACTCTGCTTCTCTGTTCCCTATGGCTAGAAAACCAAACAAGACTTTGAGACAATATGTTGACCGTTTCAACACTGATGTCTTTGAGATTCCTAATCTTAATCTAGAGACAATTATCCAAGCCATGAAGTAGAAATGCGACCACGATTGGCTGATATTTTCCGTCGCAGGGAAACCTACTCCAACCATGGGCGACTTTCACTTAAGGCTGAACAAATATGTGACCATAGAGATGAAAAAGACAAGCTTTGTGGTCCCAAAACTCCTATTTCACAGGGAACACAACGATGCTGAGCCAAAATACACTAGAGATCCTCCCCGGGTCACTGAACAAAAAGCAGTGAATGATCCACTACTCACCAAAGGGATTCATCTCCTAGTCCTAGAGAAGAAGTACTGACATTTGTTGAACGAAAGAGCATACCTATCACCTATCCTCGCAAACTATAGAACGAAGGTCCAACCCAACAATACTATTGTAAATTCCACAGAGGACACAGTCACAACACAAGTTGTTGTAGAAATTTAGCATGGACTCTAGTCAAGCTATTTGAAGAAGGCCATTTAGGAGAAGTGGCGGAAAAATGGGTAGAACAAGAGTCCAATAATTGTGAGTATAAGCCATACAAGCGAGATGATTCTGATGAGAACGAACAGGGAAGATGCGGTTCTTATAATAATAATGGGAACAACCGCAACACCACTCGATACAACCATAACCACAATAACAACAACCGTTCTAATTATAGTCAAACAATTAAGGTTATAGGCAGAACGAATATGGAGAGAATAACACTAACAAAGAACCAATTGTTGCCCTAGCAGAAGTGGGCTCACATTTAGATGTTCTCATGATTACGGGTGGCATGACCTCTCTCTCATTGAATGGTGCTAGGCCAAATGATAACATCAAGAAATTGGCACCATGTTTGCTGTCATGCAGCCCATTGAGAATGATATTCCAATCATTTTCTCTGCAGAAGATAATATTGGTGTATTGTACCCACACGATGATGTCATTTTCATCTCAATCATTATTGACACTTGTAGGATAGGCAGAACCTTGATTGATAATGGTAGTTCAGCAAACATCCTCTCTTAGCACGTTCCAAAAAATGGGAACCATGAAGAACAACTCGAGCTCATTCCATTCCCAATAGTTGGCGTGGTGGAGTCCCTGTACTAGTCCATGATTGTTTCATACATCCCGTTCGCTTTCATAAAGATATCTCAGGCAAACGTATCCAACTATTATTCATAGTGATCAATCTCAATATTCCCTACAATGCAGTGCTAGGAAGACCGATCCTCAACCTGTTTGGCGCGGTAATTTCTCAACGACATATGAATATCAAGTTTATTTCCAATGATGGAGTTGTCAAACTCTGTGGTAGTCAGACTATGTCTAGAGAATGAGAATGTTATGCTAGCATAATCAAGGGAGAAAAGAGTAGATATGTCACCATGGTAGAACAAATCTCACTAGAAAATGAGAAACATACGCAATTAGTAGATAAAATGGTCCCAGTCCCCGTTCACAGTATCCCAGACGCTCATTTTATGATTAGGGAAAATCTTTCCCAAGAAAAACGAGAATTGTTGACTGCTTGTTATACAAGTCAAAAATCGAGTTCGCTTGGAAAATGTCTGACATGCCAGATATTTCTCGAACAGTCGCAGAACACAAGTTAGGGATTAATCCCACAGCTAAACTAGTCAAGCAAGAACAACGGTCATTTGGAAAAGAGAAGGCAGTAGCGATTGAGAAAGAATTCGACAAGCTACTTAGTTTTGGTTTCATCTAGGATGTCAAGTACTCCATTTAGTTAACCAACCTGAATGATGCATGCCCCATAGACAATTATCCCCTCCCCCGCATTGATCAGTTGGTAGATTTAGCAACTAGTTTCACGTATCTTAGTTCCCTAGATGCCAACTCAGGGTATCCCTAAATACCCATGACCAAAGAAGATGAAGAGAAAACAACCTTTATCACCCCTAAGGGAACGTATTGCTACACAGGAATGACCTTTGGCCTCAAGAATGCATGAGCTACATACTAATGCTTAATGAATGTGATGTTCAAAGATATGATTGGACGGAACGTAGAAGTTTATGTGGATGATATTTTAGTGAAACTTTGTTCCTTTGAACAACATCTAATTGATTTAGCAGAAGTTTTTGCAGTCATGAATCATTATCAAATGAGGCGGAATCCCAATAAATGTTCATTCGCTTTTCAAAAGGGAGCATTCCTTGGATACATCGTGAGCAGTAAGAGAATTAAGCCTAACCCGACAAAGATTCTTGCAATCCACAACATGCGCCCCCCATAAAGTAAGAAAGAAATTCACAACTGACAGGCAGAACGATCGCCTTAAGTTGTTTCATCTCCAAACTTGGAGAAAAGTGTCTATCGTTCTTCAAAGTCATCAGAAAGAAAACACTATTTGGATGGACAGATGATTGTCTAAAGTCATTCAAATAGTTGAAAGAATATCTACAGTCCAAACCCCTCCTCACTAGCCTGACCGAAAAAAAAGAACTATATCTTTACCTTAGCATAACTGATGAAGTTGTTAGTTATGTTATGGTGCGAAATGATAACGACATTCATCGCCTTATCTACTTTGTTAGCAAAATCTTGTGCGATACGGAGACACACTACTCCCGCATTGAGAAAGGTGTTTATGCCTTAATCATTGCCGGTAGGAAGATGCCCATATATTTTCATGGTCATGTCATTACTATTCTCACCTATCTGCCCATAAAGGCCATCTTGCGGGATCCAGACCATTTAGGGCACATGTTGCTTTGGAATGTTGAACTTAGCCAGCACAGTCTCAAGTATGAATCAAGACATGCCATAAAATCGCAAGCCCTAGCAGACTTTATCGTTGAATGAACATTCATCGACATACTAAACACAGAAAACCTTGGGAAGAGAAAAACATAATATAGAAGCTGAACGAATCTACTTTTGAAGATCTCATTGAGGCGGGATGGCACATCAATTTGATGGCACCAAAAATAACAAGGCCGCTAGAGCTAGCATCATCCTAAGTAGTCCAAAGGGAGAGACATTTTGATACGCCGTTCGTATACTACAACCAGTCTCCAATAATGTCACGGAGTATAAAGCCCTATTAGCAAGACTTTGTCTTGGAGCAACATTACAATCCTCAGGACAAATGACAATCTAGGGACCCATTGACATGAAACTAAAAAGGAGATTCCAAGCCCGTGATTGACCAAGTAAACGGAGGCTATCATGCAACGATATTTGACCAAGGTCAAAACGGAACGCTAACGACTTCAACAAAAAGGCATCAATATCGAACTAGTTCATACAGAACAACATCACAACACCGGGGCAGATGAGATTTCCAAAATGGTTGCTGACCCAACTTTTCCAATTCCAAATGATGTATTAGTTGATGAATTGTCTACTTTAACTATTAGCGAACAATAACCAATTTGCTTTGCGTAGGACGTGGATGATTAGAGAGTACCAGTCAAATTTTTTTAGCAACTCATGACCTTTTTGACAGCGCTAAACTAACCAATAAAATATAAAAATAAGCAGGTTGATGCATCTTATATAAAGAAGAACTTCTAAAGCAGTGCCATGGCAACCTAGTGGCTAAATGTGTCACCAATATAGAAGGAGAATACATTATTAGAGAAACCCATGAAAAAAATTATGGTATGCACATCTGTGGAGAAACTACGGCGGCCCAAATTATCCGAAATGATTTTTATTGGCCACACTACGAGCTGATTGTGACGCATATGTACACAGTTATGATAAATGTCAAAAGTACACCAAGCTCATACTCTCACCCATCACTAAACCATCCAACTTAGTTAGTCCATACCCATTCGTCATGTGGGGAATTGATCTTATTAGACCTCTTACTAAAAGAGGTCGTTCCATGAAGTACGTCGTTGTCGCAGTGGATTACTTTACAAAGTGGGCTGAAGCAGCACCATTATCAACTATCTCTGCAGAAGCCATTTGGAAATTCTTCCTTCATTCGGTTATCATGCGTTTTGGGATTCCAAGGATACTAGTCAGTGATAATGACACTAAGTTCAAAAGTGAATTATTCCAAGGAAAGTTCAGCGAGCTAGAAATTCAACAACGCTTCAGTTTAGTAGCATATCCATATACCAGTGGTCAAACAGAGGTCACTAATAGCACCATATTGAATGGGTTAAAGAAAAACCTAGAAGCAACACCCGATTCTTGGATCGAAGAATTTTCATATCTTATGGGCCTACCGCATGATAGAAAAACCTACCACATGATAGACATCGTTCGCTATGGCCTTTGGAATGGAAGTCGTTATCCTAGTGAAAATTGGGGCTATAAGTATGCGAGTCTAATATTTTCAAGAAGAAAGAAACAATTAGGGACTAGAAACTACCCTAGATTTGCTGCCTAAAAAATGTGAGGTAGCAGCTCTCAAAATGATGATCTACAAACAGCGCATGTCCAAGTACCACAACCACAAGGTCAGAGAATGACTGTTCAAAGTAGGAGACCTCGTCCTACGAAGATGAGATTCAGTAGGACGAGAAATGACCAAGCTAGAGGAAAATTGGAAAGTATTGTTTAGAGTCATACACATAGTTGGCAAATAATTGCCATGTCTTATGGGCCTACCGTATGACAGAAAAACCTGTCACATAATAGACACCGTTCTCTATGGCCTTTGGAATGGAAGTCGTTACCCTAGTGGAAATTAGGGCTATGAGTATGCGAGTCCAATATTTTCAAGAAGAAAGAAACAATTAGGGACTAGAAACAACCCTAGATTTGTTGCCTGAAAAACGTGAGGTAACAACTCTCAAAATGATGATCTACAAACAACGCATGTCCAAATACCACAACCCTAAGGTTAGAGAATGACTTTTCAAAGTAGGAGACCTCATCCTACAAAGACGAGAAATGACCAAGCTAGTGGAAAATTGGAAAGGACTGTTTAGAGTCACATGAATAGTTAGCAAAGACGACTACAGACTTGAGACAATGGAATATTAAACACTTCCAAAGACATGGAACTCTATTAATCCCAAGCTATATCATGCATGGGAAGAAGCCGCTTCTGTCAATCTCGTCATGTAAAAGGATTTAAACCCTATTTTAAATTTTTATTATTTGATTATTAAAAAATCTTATGATTAGCGCACCTTGATTAATCATGTTTAAAAAGAACTAATTTAATGCCAATTTTACATAAAATACAATTAATTTGATTCTTAACCCCAAAAGCGTTGATAACCTTTTCTAAAATGGATAGGGTATATGCGGTCGACCGCTCCACTCGTGAGGCAGCAAATCTTGTCAGGCTAAGATCCTGATAAAGCGAACGACCTTGAGTGAAATGAACCTTGCAATATAAGACGACTTACTCTTTTATTAAAGAAAATATCTTTATCTCTTCGATATTATAAGAAATTATATATAAGGTAATTACACTCCTATTGGTACACGACTTCTTATACTCCTACTCGTATACGACTTCTAACTTAGGGCAAGAATTATCTTTCCTTAATTAACGGATATGATCTCTACTATTGTTGATACCCGAATTTTGACGCCATTTTTAATCAATTTTAGCATTTCTGTCATTTATTTAATTTACTGTCATTTTCACTTGATTTACAGTCATCTGTAGTTAGTTTACTATCGCTAGCATTTTTAGGTGTTTCGTTGCATTTTAGCATCGTCGTTAGCATCGTCAGCTTTCGAAATTACATTTTTAATTTTTCGGCACATATTTTTATTATTATTGTCAATATTGTTTTCAGCCTTAAAAATCACGTTTTAGACTATCCGCCAGTCGTTTGCGAGTTTTTTCTTCATTTTTGATCATCTCGGGAATTTTAGGAATTTTAGCTTTTCAGCGCGTTTTTTAGTATTTTTATTATTTTATTATTATTTTTATTTCGAGCTTTTATTGGACCCGAGTAAGTCTGCCCGAACAACAGCTTGACTTTTAAATGTTTTCCATCAACTAGTTGCTAGATTTTTTTCTGGTCGCAACGGTCTACAACGATTCGTGTAATTTTCGGCGTAACGTTTTTATTTTTCCGTTCCCGCATTTCGCACTTTTGAACGAGAAAATAAACACGTCAAACGAGAAATTTACATTATTCGCTGTATACGGTTAGACTCGTTGTATTTTTCTCTACGCGCAGGTACCTTCGGCTCGAAAAGTCTGAACGATTGCTCGCAGGACTCAGCTCGAGGCCATTTAAATAAAATAAAGGACAAGTTGATCACAACCGTTGATCTGGTCAACTAGAAATAGTCAACCAGATCAACGGTTGACTATTTAGTGTGCATGGCACACGTGAACAGGGTGGAGACGAGCAAACAGTGGAGCGAGCCACCGAGCTGCTCGCTCCCGTCCCCTCAGCCGTTGCCCGTCCCATCGTTCACCGTAGGCCAGCCACCTCACAGCCTAGACCCGCCAGCACCACCGCCGTAGCCTGCCACCGCGACCAAACCAGCACCACGCGCAGCTCCCTCTCCCTCTCCTCCACACGTTTTGTGCCTATAAATACAAGCACCCATCGAACGTAATCCGGGGACCAAAAACGCAAGCTTCCTTGCTTTTCTTCCCTCCCTCTGATCAGTTGCTCATATAGAACGAAGATCGTCACAGTTCAAAGTTTGAGAGTGAGTTTCTCTCTCTAGCATTTTTCGGTTTTGAGTGCAAGTTGTTGTTTAAATCCGTTTGGCTCTTGTTTGAGCAATTTAATTGCTTTCTTTTATGCTATTAATTCGTATGCATAACGTAGATTAAATACATGCTTTCAATTTTGAAAATCGTTGGTTGAATCGTTCGAATTAATTAGTTTTCGGTAATTAACAGTTTCGTCGTTTTTTCGAAATTAAATTTTGTACGAGTCAAACTAAAAATCGAGGTTTATACGGTCGGAAAGTCGTCGAAGAGACGAACATTTCGGTACGTCCATTTTTCAAAACGGCCCAGTGTGGCCGGAGCTGGGTCGCCGGCAGTAGCTCCGGCGACCAAGGGAGGGGGTGATGAATAGTGCCATGCCTATTCATCACACGGCGCCGTTTTGGCCCCCCTCCCAACTTTTCAAACTTTTCAATTAGGCCCAGCCTATTTTCAATTCTTTCCGAAATTTCCAATCGCAAGTTTTTCGTAAAAATAATTCGTACGCATCGTACGTTAATTTTTCGTATTATCAACTGTTTAATTTTCTGCACCTATCAACTGTTTAATTTTCTGCACCTATCAACTGTTTAATTTTCTGCACTTATCAACTGTTTAACTTTCTGCACTTATCAACTGTTTTAATTATTCGCACTTTAAATTTCCGCAATTTACTTTCTGCAATTTAAAATTCAGTTATTTATTTTTACCGCCTACATGGACGGTCGCACTTTATTTTCCGCAATATCAACTGCTTTAATTTTTCACAAAACTGCTGGAAATCCTTCTGCAATATCAACTGTTTTATTTTCTGCAAATATCAATTGTTTTAATTTCCGCAATATCAACTGCTTTAATTTTTCGCAAAACTGCTGGAAATCCTTCCGCAATATCAACTGTTTTATTTTCTGCAAATATCAATTGTTTTATTTTCCGCAATATCAACTGCTTTAATTTTTCGCAAAACTGCTGGAAATCCTTCCGCAATATCAACTGTTTTATTTTCTGCAAATATCAATTGTTTTAATTTCCGCAATATCAACTGCTTTAATTTTTCGCAAAACTGCTGGAAATCCTTCCGCAATATCAACTGTTTTATTTTCTGCAAATATCAATTGTTTTATTTTCCGCAATATCAACTGCTTTAATTTTTCGAAAAACTGCTGGAAATCCTTCCGCAATATCAACTGTTTTATTTTCTGCAAATATCAATTGTTTTATTTTCCGCAATATCAACTGCTTTAATTTTTCGCACAACTGCTGGAAATCCTTCCGCAAATATCAACTGCTTTATTTTCTGCAAATATCAATTGTTTTATTTTTTTCGCAAATATCAACTCTTTACTTTCTGCAAATTATCCAACTGTTTTAAATCCCCTGCGAATCGTCAACTGCATTCAATTTTTCGGCAATCATGTTATCACTTTAAATTCTCACATGCTTAAAATCAATCATTTTTCGCATGCAATCAACGTAGCATTTAAATTCTCACATGCTTAAAATCAATCATTTTTCGCATGCAATCACGTAGCTT
This sequence comes from Viola odorata, assembly GCA_963691705.1. Classification (NCBI taxonomy): domain Eukaryota; kingdom Viridiplantae; phylum Streptophyta; class Magnoliopsida; order Malpighiales; family Violaceae; genus Viola; species Viola odorata. The sequence goes on along the minus strand of OY829540.1, from coordinate 18,730,417 downwards.
TTAAATTCTCACATGCTTAAAATCAATCATTTTTCGCATGCAATCACGTAGCTTTTAAATTCTCACATGCTTAAAATCAATCATTTTTCGCATGCAATCAACGTAGCACTAAAATTCTCACATGCGTAAAATCAATCATTTTTCGCATGCAATCAACGTAGCATTTAAATTCCCGTATGCGTAAAATCAATCATTTTTCGCATGCAAATCAACTCAGCATTTAAATTCTCGTATGCGTAAAATCTATCATTTTTCGCATACAATCAACTGTCATCATTTTTATCAAACTCAGCATCTCACTTTCGTATGCGTGAAATCCATCATTTCTCGTATGCAGTAAACTGTCATTTAAATTTTCGCACTCATAAAATTGCTTATGTATTTCTCAAGCTGTCGCTAACACTCTCATTTTGTAGGATTTAAATTCAAGCTTCGCTCGAAAGTACGCCTTTCGATTCCTTTTTATTTATTCGACGCTTTTCGTAAAATATCAATCGTACGCATGATATATAGAACTGTTAGAATTAAAATCAACCCACATGAACAACGTGTTTAAAGAGTCGCTTCAAATGCCATATTCATGTGATTTTAAATTCTCGCATATATTGACTGCATGTACATGGGGACTTTCGATCCCACATTAGTTTTTCCACTTCAAAATCAATCAATTAAAATTTGTACTCTGTTAGCAATCCATGATAGGTTCACATAGCAATCAATCTAATCATGCATGGCCCGATGATGAAATAAGAGGGCGCTCATTCAGTCTTACGGAAAATTCAGTCCCATCACGTTACGGTCAAGAATAATAGATTGATCTTGATAAACGGTAACCCCGTCCGAAAGGTCTTTTTATTATTCCTGAATGGTCCCGATTGTGGAAAAGACTAAAGTGACGATTCCTCTGAGGGCCCCCCTTTCAAAACAAAACGCATTTTATCAAACACCTTTTAAAAACACCTCTCTCATCAACCGGTAACCGTTTTCGGATGTGACTCGGGTGCCTAACACCTTCTCGAGACCATAATACGACCCTGAACCTTTTGTCTGGGGTCCAGACCCCTTTTTTTGTGCCTTTAGTTTTTTTTACTTATTATATTTCCTATGCCATGACGATTAAGGTTCCCTAAAACCTAGCAACCAAATTAGGGTGGCGACTTCATTGCATGCTGCGAGGCGTCTGTTTGCGCTGAGCATTGTAAGGTCCCAAATTTCGTTGCACACTCGTGAATGACCAAGTGCTTGGTTATTTTTCGTGGGGGCGCGGCAGTTTGGCGGCTTCACTGGGGACTTTAGGGTCGGAGCTGGTTTTGTCTTTTTAGAGAGGTGTTTATGTGTTTATTTATTTGCTTTGATCAATTGCTGATCTGTTCATTTATTTGCTTTATCAATTGTCATATGCATATCATAGCGCCCTACACCCAGGGGACCAATACCAAAATAGGAGGGTAGTAGTGACGCCCTAGGACACATGTCCTAGGTAGTGTTCACCAATCCCAACTCGGATGAACCCCTAAAGCCAGTTGAAAGGATTACTCGATTTCGTATGGAATCGGGGACGCCAGACGACACTTTAGGGACCCTTTCATGGTATCATCCGGGAACCATTCAAGCCAGTTAGAGGTGTCGGAATCAGAGCCCCAGCACGTGCATCATGATTATAACTGTTTATCGTGGCTCTATTTGTCTTGTTAGCATACTGACGTGGTTTTGTTTGTTATACGAACTGCGGATGTCTCACACACACCGTTTACTTAGCACTTAAAATTTTGATGTTTGTCCTACAGGGCCCATTTTGCTCATTCACCATGACAGCACCTACGTTACTTTCATTTGATATTTTCAGGGGACGAAGCTTCGACGATCAAGCTGCCCGAGGAGATCTGTTAGAACGGGGATTCGCCCCTGACATCACCACCAAAATCAAAGTAGAGGTTGTAGACTTTGATTTAACAAGGATTCGGATGTTAAGAAATGAGCTAACTGAAGACGAGGAGACTCAGTTTGAGGGTAGTTATGGAAAGCTACTGACCCTAGTTGACGTCAAGACCGATTGGGGTTGTATCAGGGCAGCTCTGAAGTTCTGGGATTCCTACTATCATTGCTTCTCTTTTGACAAGGGAGTGGACTTGACTCCCACACTCGAGGAGTACTCAGCACTGATGTGCTTCACATCTCCCATATCAATCATCTACCAGAATGTCCGACTTGACTCAGCGAGTGTAAAAATAAGACTCGATAAGCTACTAGGAATCGCTACTCGTGTCAAGGAGGGTGACTACGTTTGGTGTTGGTCGGATATCGAGGCACGATTTCAGCTATCAAATGGGGCCAGGCGCTTAAGGATTCTGGCCTTCGCCATTGTAGGATTCGTCCTTTTTCCGAGGATGAGAAACGCCATCGACTCTTCAGCAGCCAACATCTTTTACGAGATGGAGGTAAATGCCATCAATCCTACAACAACCATCTTGGCCGAGACCTTTCGTTCCTTAGACTCCTGCCGAAGGAAAGGGAAAGGGAGGCTCACCTGCTGCACCCAGTTACTGACAGTATGGTTGATCAGCCACTTCAAACAAATTCCTGATCAGTCCATCTTCTTCGAGAGCTACATCAGGTCGTGCCCTCTGCTCAGAGTTATCAATACAATGACCACGGATAAATGGGAGATGGAAAATAAGGATGTCTGGATCAACCGATTCATCAACCTCTCAGAGGAGGACTTCAGTTGGCATGCCAAGTGGCTACGAACCTCCGATCCTATCGTCTGCTGTGGACCCCTACCTTGGGTTCCTCTAATCGGAGCATGGGGATGTGCTCACTACTGCCCTGCCCTCGTACTCAAGCAGTTTTGCATCACCCAGATCATTCCAGTAACATTTGGCATGACGAAATCGGATCTGCCGCACACCGGAGAGAATCAGAACATCCAGTTGTACGCCCTAGACTGGGCCAACCCCTTTTGTCTCAAAGGACGCGTCGCCCCTGCAGCAACGATACCGCAATATCCACAATGGAGACTGCAGCGAGTCAACGGTAATGTCTTGCCTTGCCCAGAAAATCAGAAACCGATAGAAGAGGAAGGAGAATCGCAAGTAAGTGGAGGAATGGATGCCATGGCTTATGCACAAGTGGTAGAGCAAATGCGAGCAGTGTAGGAAGAGCGAGATCTAATGACAGAGGAAAGAGATACTGCTGAAGCACGTCAATGCTACGCAGAAGTCCAGAAGAATGAGGTACACCGGCGTCATAGGGATTTTGTCCGGATACAAGCAGTAAAACAGAAGGTAGCCCTCAGGGCCTTCAACGAACGCTTGAGCAGTGAAACCCGCAAGAAAGAAGCGTCGAGTGCCATAATCCAAGACAAGGATTCAACGATAAGGGTCTTGACTACTCGAGCAGATCTAGGAGATAGGAAGAGCCAAGCATTGCAAAGCCGAATTACCGCCTTAGAAGCTGAGATAGAAATGCAGAAAGGGGAGTTGGCTTCAATGGAGTACCTTTGGCAGGAGAAATTGGACGCCCAGGATTGACACCTTTAGGGAAAGGCTCGGATATCGGCAAAACCTTTTCTTTTAGCTAGGACCCCTAATTTCATCTATCTTAGCCATTTTTTATGAACTTAGGTAGTTGGCAAGTTTACCATACTTTTGTAAACACTTTTAATAAAGTCGTACTCTTTCGGATATTTATTAAAATTGCCTATCTTTTTCACATCAATTATCCATCCCAAATACAACTCAAAAGACCATCGCAAAAAGAAAGAGGAAACCCCTCCGAGATAAACACAATCATTTCACTAAAAAACCAGAAAAATCAGACCAAGCATCCAAAAAATATATAGCCGAGTAGCACTCGCTCATGGCCCTATCCTCTTAGTTTATCACAAGAAATTCCAAGTTCATAGCATAGATCGACGTCCCTCCCCTTGGTTGGGTTCACTAGGCATCAGGCCCTGCATCGTTAAAAGCATAAAGTGAAAAGAGATCCCCCTAGCATGACGGCATTGGTTGCCCCTGCTGATTTGGGTTTCGCCGTTAGCATCTCAGATTTGCGTCATATCGTTGGAATGTATAGAGGCTTCCTTCGTATCTCGCCAACGACCAGGATATCTCGCCTCCGCGACCGCCCTGAAAATATCAAATGAAAGTACAGCCAGAAAAGCGAATGAGCAAATGTGGAGACCTCGGGATTGCACATCACCTATGTATCTTCATTTATACTCACTCTTTTTGTGTTTTTTCCCTTTTTTCAAGTTCACCATAGCTCCTCGGAAGCAAGCTACTCCGCACAGGCTCCCTTTGACTAGATTTCAAAAGCGAAAAAATGACTGAACCGGCTAAGACCGATGAAGCACTGACCGCTAGAATCGCTGAGTTAGAGGAGCAAGTTAGGATCACTACGGAAAGGGCCGCCAGGGCCGAATAGGAAAGGGATGAAGCTGTCACCGAGTTGCCGCCGGGTTTTGATCCCCCTCAAACAAACAGACCTTCCCCTTCACTCAACGTCGCAGGACCATCGGTACCCCCGCCCCTTTCCGGCCCCCCGGGCTGTTGGAGATGGGTTAGTCCCTTCACTGTACCCAACGCTGCAAGTCCTCCAGTTAAGGCGGGTGAAGAGATCTCCCCGTCGCTTCAGCACCTTTCAATCAACCCTGCTGTGGACCCCAGCAAGAGCCAGGCCCACCCAGAGAATCTGTATCTCCCTCCTATTCCTCCGAGCACGGTTCCCGGACCTGTGGGAACTCAGCTCCTCACTTTCAACCCAGCACAACCGCAGTTCTCATCAGGACTGGCGCTACCCTTCGGTTCTAACCCCATCGGGGCTGAGCAACCGAAAAGTGATCGGCTAAACCTACTTGAGGAAAGGCTCCGAGCAATTGAAGGGGCTGATCCATTTGACCCTACCGGCCCTGCCGATATGTGTATGGTCCCCGGGATTGTCGTACCCCCGAAGTACAAAATCCCTGACTTCGAAAAATATACCGGGGTAGAGTGCCCAAAGACCCATCTCAGAGCATACTGCAACAAGATGGCAGAGGTAATCCACAATGAGCCGTTATTGATTCATCTCTTCCGGGAAAGCTTGACCAAGCACGCCCTGACATGGTATATGGGGCTAGATCGAGCCAGGATCAGGACATGGAGAGACTTATCCGACGCTTTCTACCGGCAATATAAGTTCAGCATGGAGGTAGCACCCGACCGCGCTGATCTGCAAAACATGGAAAAGAAAGTCGGCGAGTCCTTAAAGACCTATGCTCAGAGATGGAGGGAGGTGGCCTCACGGATCTCTCCACCCTTGAACGACAAGGAACTCTTGTCGATCTTCTTGCACACCTTCAAGGCTCCCTACTACACCTACCTGATCTCAAACCCCTCAAACAGCTTCTCCGATATGGTCCTAATTGCCGAAAGAGTCGAGCAAGGGATTAAGTCAGGACGAATCATGCCTTCGGCATCGGAATCTGCGCCAAGGAAAGCACCTATCATAAAAAGAGACGTTGGATTTGTGGCTCCCCAAGCTCATCAGGGGCAGCCATTTCCACCACCTCCACCTTATTTATTGCCATCGCCCTACCCTTTGCCATCACTATATCAACCTACCTACTTTCCTTTCACCTCGCCGCCTGTTGCCAATATTGCGCCTCAAAACCCTACGCATTTCCCATCACCTCCAGTACAAGCATCACAACCCATACAACCCAAGCCATATAACCCACCAAAAAACCCAAATAACCAAAACACGACAAACAATCGGTGGAGCCGAGAGCCTCCACCTCCTCTTCCTCTTCCTGCAGGAGAAATCTACAAACATCTCTTGGCAGCCGGACAGATCATACCGGTGCCAGCTCAGCCTCAATTGCCTCCTTACCCGAAGTGGTATGATCTCAACGCGAGATGTGAATACCACGCTGGAGCCCCAGGTCACACTCTGGAAAACTGCTTCGCATTCAAAGCCAAAGTCCAGCACTTGATCAAGAGTGGATGGGTATCTTTTGAAGGGTTAGCAAAAGGACCCAACACATCCACCAACCCTCTTCCCAATCATTCCCAAGGAAAGGGAGGAGTGAACGCCATCTCGGCAGGAGAAAGAAACGACCTTCTCTTTTCCGCATCAAGCTGGCCACAGGAACAACTTTTCCTGGCCCTAACTCAAGAAGGACACTTGCCATACTCGGAGAGCAATCCAAGTGGCTGCATGTACTGCGAGGGAAGCGACGGTCACAAAATCCGAAGCTGCAAGTTGTTCGCAGAAAGGGTAGTACAACTCTCGCGTCTCGGGGTGATCCAAACCCAGAAAGCAACCCACGAGGGAAGATCCATTAACGCCATCGGAGATGGATTTCCTATCTCGCATAACGCCAAGGGAACTCCACTCCCAATCCTCCAAACGAAGGGATCGACTTCGTCGGGCAAACGATTCTCCAAACGCCGCGACGAGGGCGACCGCGAGATTGATACCTTGGGCCAACCTTCCGGGAAATTCGAGTACCTCGTCAGGTATTCGGCACCACCCTCTTATGGTAGCACAACACCATCACTACCTTCCTGGGAACCCTCGGACTCCGAGTCATACCCTTTACCGATGTGGTCGCTCCCTCTGTTTCCTTTGAAGGAAATCTACGCAAGCCTCCTGGCAGAGGGACAGATTACGCCATCCCCACTCTCGCCTCAATCCACTCCTTACCCTAGCTGGTATGATCCCGAGGTTACCTGCGAATATCACGCCGGAACCCGAGGACACTCCTTGGAGGATTGTTATACCTTTAGAGAGAAGGTCGAGCACCTAACCAAACAAGGGCGAATCTCGCCCCATGGATTAGCAAAGGATCCTGCTGTGACAACCAGTCCTCTGCCGCACCATAATTCTGGGATGGGCGACATTGCTTCTGTGGGAATCAACTTTCTTCACCCTTCGATGGAGGAAACACCCAACGAAGAGTTGTTCTTCGCTCTAGCCAACAACGCTTATCTACCATTCCCGGGGAATAATCAGGCCCAATGCCTATTCTGCCAAGGAGAAAGCAAGCACAACATCTAGGATTGTGGACTCTTTCGGCAAAAAGTCAAGAAAATCACCACATTCGGAGTCATCCAAACCGAAGGGGAAGCCCGAGGAACCATCAATGCCTTCAAATATGTGGCCCAAACAGGGGATGCAACCACGACCCCACACAAAGTAGTGTTCACCTTAGCTGTGAATACTCCTTGCCGAGACCTGCACGCGGTCCCATTCAACTACGGGTACACGGTAGTCACCACCCCTCCGGCAGTCACACCAACAGGACCCACTATCGGCGAAACCTCTCATATCGGGGGTATGACCCCCACTGGGAGATGTTACATCTCGGAGGAAGTAGAGAAGCAACGACAAGCTAAAGGAAAAAACCCTAGGATCCGCGAGGAAACGATAGAGGAAACACAAGGTTTGACCAAACCTGTAACCGAGGACGAGACGGCTGAGTTCCTCAAAATCATGAAACAGAGCGAGTTCAGCATCATCGAACAGCTGAAGAAAACCCCAGCTCGCATTTCCATCATGGAGCTGATCCTTACTTCAGAGCCTCATCGCCAAGCTCTACTGAAAGTCTTGAAGTAAGCCTTCGTAACTAAGGATATCACTACAGAAGGGGTGGAAAACCTTGTCGGAAGGATTCAGGCCCTCAGCAGCATTTCCTTCTCTGAAGGAGAGATCGACCCCTCGGGAAAAGATCACAACAAGGCCCTATACATCACAGTAGAATGTAAGGGACACGTCATATCAAAGGCCCTAATCGACAATGGGTCCGCGCTGAATGTCATGCCCAAGCATGTCCTTGAACAGCTGCCGGTCGATTCCTCCCTCATAAAACCTAGCGGAATGATGGCTAGGGCTTTCGATGGCACCACTCGAGAGATCATCGGGAACATTGAGTTGGATATGGTCATCGGGCCCCACACTTTCACCTTGACATTCCAGATCATGGAAATCCAACCCGCTTACAGCATGCTTCTAGGACGGCCTTGGATCCATTCAGCGGGAGCCGTCCCCTCTTCCCTGCATCAATGCCTCAAATACGTTAAGGACAATGTCCTCGTCACAATAAAGGCAGAAGAGGCCTTGATCTTGGCCAAGCATGCATCCGTGCTTTACATCGAAACTGCGGAAACCTTGGAGAGTTCCTTCCAAGCCTTTGAAATCATCAACGCGGATTGGATCAAGGAGGGATCCCCCGTTTGTGAAGCCTCAAGATCTGGGATAGCCGAAACAACCACTAAGTCAACACCGGAGGGAAGCTTCCAATTAGGAAAATGGCTCGGCGCCAAGCTACAAGGGTCCAAAGGCTGGGCGCCTCCGAAGAGCTTCGGAGACCGATTTGGGTTAGGATACCAACCCAGCAAGGCCGATTTCACTAGGATTGCCCAAGAAAAGAAAGAAAAGCAGCTGGCTAAGCTATTTGGGCGTTCTGCGCCAGAGGGCAAAATGCCAATCCCCCATATCAGAACCATGTTCCCCTTCGCCGCTGAAACCATCAATGAAAATCCAATCAGGGTATCAGACCTCCGTATCTGCACTCTAGGAGAAGAAGGATCGTCGTCTGGTTCAGTCATTTTCGTTAAGAAGTCAGGGGAGTCTGTGTGCAACTGGACCATCACCATGCTTCCGGATGTCTCTCCGTAATTACTTCTTTTTGAAAAGCACATGTTTGCGCGTTTTCTTACGAAAACCTTTTTGTAGGAACTCACGTTCCCCTTTTGTTAAAAATCAAATATATATGCAATTTTCATTTTACACATCTCTTCTTTTCGCATTTTAATTTCAGGATGAATGTTAGTTCGGATTGTCATGATAAAACCTGTGTCTTTACTGGCGAAGAAATCATCGCTACGACCGAAGACAAAGCCGAAATCTCCGACGAACTGACCAGTTTACTGGAAAGTTCAGAAAAGGAAATAACCCCTCATCAGGAGGAATTAGACGAAGTAAATTTGGGGGCAAGCAATGAGAATCAGAAGTTGGTCAAGATCGGGACTACCTTGGATACGGCTCAGAGAGAAAGGTTGATTTCTCTCCTCAAAGACTACTCCGACGTATTTGCATGGTCATACGCCGACATGCCAGGTCTTGATCCCGGGATAATTGAGCATCGCATCCCATTAAAACCCGAGTTTAGACCTATCAAACAGAAACTCCGGAGAATGCACCCAGACATCCTCCTAAAAATCAAAGAAGAAGTTACCAAGCAACTGGACGCGGGTTTTCTGAGAGTTGCCGAGTACCCAGAATGGATCGCCAACATAGTGCCAGTGCCTAAGAAAGATGGGAAGGTTCGCATGTGCGTGGACTTTCGGGATCTCAATCGAGCCAGCCCTAAGGATGACTTCCCACTTCCCCATATCGACATCTTGGTGGATAGTGCCGCCGGAAATGACATGTTCTCCTTCATGGACGGATTTTCCGAGTACAATCAGATCAAGATGGCACCCGAGGACAGTGAAAAGACGACCTTTATCACCCCTTGGGGAACCTTCTGCTACAAAGTGATGCCTTTAGGATTAAAGAACGCAGGAGCCACGTACCAACGTGCTGCCGTCACCATTTTCCATGACATGATGCATAAAGAGTTGGAAATCTATGTCGACGACATGATAGCCAAATCTCGCGGCGCGCAAGATCATGTAGACATCCTGAAGAAGGTATTCGAAAGGTTGAGGCAATTTCGGCTAAGGCTAAACCCAGCTAAGTGCACCTTTGGAGTGACCTCCGGAAAGTTATTAGGATTCATCGTCAGTAACAAAGGCATAGAAGTGGATCCTGATAAGATAAAAGTAATTCAAGAGCTACCCGCTCCCAGCACTGAAACGGAAGTACGAAGCTTCTTAGGACGCATCAACTACATCGCTCACTTCATCAGCCAGTTAACGCTTACTTGCGAGCCGATGTTCAAAATGCTAAGGAAACACGGAGAAGCGGAGTAGGACGAAGACTGTCAGAAAGCCTTCGAGAAAATCAAGACGTACCTGCAAAACCCGCCGATACTGGTTCCCCCGACACCAGGACGACCCTTGCTCATGTACCTAACAGTCACGGCTAGCACCATGGGCTGCGTTTTGGGACAACACGATGAGTCAGGAAGACGTGAACAAGCCGTCTACTACCTCAGCAAGAAATTCAACGAGTGCGAGATGCGCTACTCCATGTTAGAACGAACATGTTGCGCCCTAGCATGGTGCGCCCGAAGACTTCGACAGTACATGTTGTATTACACGACATGGCTAATCTCTCGCATGGATCCGCTGAAGTACATCTTCAAAAAACCGTACCTATCGAGTCGCATTTGCAGATGGCAAGTCTTATTAGCTGAGCACGAGATCATCTATGTAACTCAGAAAGCGGTTAAGGCAAGCACCCTCGCCGATCACTTGGCTGATCATGCCTCGGATGAGTATGAGTCGTTGAGCTTTGACTTCCCCGATGAGGACATCATAGCAGTTGAAGATGAAATCGCAGAGGATCTCCAAGAAGACAACTGGTGGACCATGTTCTTCGACGGCGCGGTAAACCTCTCAGGCAAGGGAGTGGGAGCCGTAGTCATAGCCCCAGACGGTCGTCAATTCCCTATAGCATGCAAATTGAACTTCCCCTGTACTAATAACATCGCCGAGTATGAGGCATGTATCAGTGGTCTCGCGGCAGCCATCGACCTAAAAGTAAAGAAGCTCCGGATCTTCGGCGATTCAGCACTCGTCATCTACCAAGCCCAGGACCTCTGGAAGACACGGGATTCCAAGCTCATCCCTTATCAAAGGTTACTCACTCAGCTCACGCGGGAATTCGAGGAAACCAAGTTCGACCGGGTCGACCGAGAAAAGAACCGTTTCGCAGACGCATTAGCCACCTTGGCATCTATGTTCAAGCTAGAGTGTGGAGTAATGCTTCAGCCTTTGAGGGTAGAGGTGAAGGAAACCCCGGCATGCTGTGTCGCTTTGGAAGAGGAAGCCGATGGAAAGCCTTAGTTCCACGACTTAGTACAATTCATCAGAAACCGGGAACATCCACCGGGGGCAAGCCGGGTTAGCAAAAGGACCCTCCCGCGTTTAGCACTAGACTTCTACCTCGACGGCTCACCATCGAACGGGATTGCATCAACTATTTTCGGAAGTGCCACAAGTGTCAAGTTTACGCGGACCATATCCACGTCCCTCCAGCCCCTCTCTTCAACATGACATCGCCTTGGCCTTTCGCGATGTGGGGAATCGACATCATCGGCCAAATTCACCCAATAGCCTCTAATGGCCATCGCTTCATCCTCGTCGCGATCGACTACTTCACCAAATGGGTAGAGGCCGCCTCTTACTCCAACGTCACACAGAAGACGACCATGCGTTTCATCGAAAGGAACATCATCTGCCGTCACGGAGTCCCAGAAACCATCATCACGGACAACGGCTCCAATCTCAATGGGAAAATGATCGACGGTCTTTGCCAACATTGGAAGGTGAAGCACCGAAACTCATCTCCATATCGACCAAAAATGAATGGCGCAGTTGAAGCAGCAAACAAAAACCTAAAGAAGATCATCCAAAAAATGGTAATCACTCACAAGGACTGGCATGACATGCTTCCCTTCGCGTTGCATGCTTACCGGATAGCAACCCGTACTCATTAGTTTACGGCATGGAAGCCGTAATTCCCCTTGAAGTAGAAATCCCTTCTCTCAGAATCCTGGCAGAGTCTGAAGTAGAAGAATCAGATTGGGCAAGAGTGAGGTACGAGCAGCTGAACCTCCTTCCCGAAAAGCGCTTGGCCGCTATCTGCCATGCACAATTATATCAGCAAAGAATGGCCAACGCTCATGACAGGAAAGTGCGACCTCGTAAGTTCGAGGCTGGGGATTTAGTGCTGAAGAAGATTCTCCCTCATCAGGAGGCCAGTCAAGGAAAGTGGGCCCCCAGATACGAGGGCCCATATCTAGTTAAAGGTGCATTCTCAGGGGGTGCCCTAATGCTAACCAACATGGACAGAGACGATCTCCTAAGACCGGTGAATGCCGATGCAGTCAAGATATACTACGCCTGAAGTGTCACGGGTCACGCGTTCGGCCGGATCAGGGACATAGGGTTTTATCATGACAATCTAATACAAACGTTTGTTCTGAAATTAATAAAACAAGTTTTTTCAGGAGATGCGTATTGTTTTAAAACTTTGTTATCCTCTTTCTTTAAACTTGTGAGATGACAAAATGAGGCATGGCATAGATGGCTCCCCAGGAGTAGCTCGAGACGTAAGACACGTCCCTTAGACTAACGCCACTAATCAATTTTAAGTTTTGCAGGGGCGTAGTGTCTCATCTTGTCATCACGAGAAGACCACGGAGCTTCCGCTCGTAGCAACTCTTGGATGGCCGCAGCGGGCCACCTTCAAGAGCGAATCAGGAAAGATTTTAAGGCAAACCATCGCCATCTAAAGCAAGTTTCTTTTTCCTGTAGTGCTACCAGCACAACCGGCATCGCGAACAACCGGTCTCGAAGGACTAAATGCTGAACTAAAGTCACAAAGCTCATCCTACGCTGGCCAAGCCGTCGAAACGCTAGCAAAGTCGGCTCCCCTCTCTGTTCACCTATTCGGAGGAGCTCATTACCAAGACGTCATGGTCGCCCAGCGCACCCTTACAGGCAACAACTCCTGGGAATAGCACGACAAAAAGCTGTCCTCCTGGGGCCACCATCAACATACTTAATACGGTCTTGTTCAAGAAGGCTTCGGCATCCGCACCATGATCAATACGGTGTAGATCAATCCTTTAATTAAGGGACAGCCAGGCTGTAAGTATCACCCACGCCAAGGCAAGAGCTGCGGCAAAACATCTAAAAACAAAGCTATCATTAATCGACATCCGACCCAAGTCACACTCAATGACCCACGGATGGCCCGTCTAAAAGGGAGAGCTTAAAAACTTATCAATCACATTCCTTTTGCCAAAAATCATCTTGCATTTACTCCTCATTAGTTCTTGCCACATCGTTTTTTTCAGGAACTGGGTCGCCCCATTCGATGCCTGCATAAGGACGGTAAGCATATGCCCTTGCAGCCCCGCTGCACATTACGGGAACAGAGGGTTTTCCCCTTTATCCCCAAGCAACCACGAAGCCCATCAACGAAGGTCTAGCAAGGACCGGTAAGCACATGGACTAAACGCGGATCTCATCCTCCCTTCGACCTGGGTCGGCAGTTTCCGCGAAGCAGCTGAAAAAGAAACCAATCAGCGCATCTAAGCAAGGCATTCCGGAGCTGGGACCATGTCATAGGCACCCTCGAAAAGCCGAGTTAAAGGAAGGAAGAATCCTTGAAATTATCTCATTTTCGTTTTCAAATTAATTTCCCTTTCTGCTATCCCCTCGGCACCTCACAGGGACTGGAAGCATCTCGCTGTCATCCGCGTGAAGCTCGTGGAAGACGTCCTTGCAGCCCCGCTGCACACCTTAGGGGAGTCCATCTTTCTTTCCCCTTTTATTTAAAATTGTTTTCATTCTTACTCGCTTTGATAGCCTTAAGCCGAGTACGGTCGTCTGACCCACTGGGGGCAACCTTAGGTTCTCATTAGAACATTGCAAATAGGTCATCCCCCACATCTAGCAATCAAGTCATCTAGCAATCAAACATCTAGCAATCAAGTCATCTAGCAATCAAACCATCCAGCAATCAAACCCTCAATTCAAAAAAAAAAGATCAAAATCCCTCTTTAGCCCGGCTAAAACAAAAGCATACTGCTCTTATAGGCATTTTCATGCATCACATAAGTCAGAAATATTCAATCCCTCTGTTAAATCAAGCATCTATCCAAATTACGTACCAGGCATGATATCCACAGTTTGTTCTGACGTAAGCAGTCACAAACAAATCCCGGTAAGCATTTTTGAGCCAGCGCGGCATATCCTCCATGAGTGTAAGGGCCTGACTAGATGCTAGTTGAGTTCGCATAATATCCAGGGTACATGCACAATTAGACATGGGATAGCTATAAAATGACATAGGGCTTTTACGATTTTCTCCACTTTTTTCGTTTCCACTACCCAAACCGTCAATATCACTCATACCCCGGGAGCCAAAGAGCAGTTTCAGCTAAAATTACCAGCCGGAAGTAAAAGCACGCCAAGTTCAAGACCACGACGAAGGAGACGGAAAAGGTCACCAAGAGATCGCTGAGGACCATCACCGAAGAAGCAGCAACTACGAAGGCCGAGGCCTCGAGACAGAAGGGGAAGAGATCAAGACGCAGGCTGCGCTTGCTCTGCTCTGTTGCATTTCAAATCAAATAAAAAAAAGGGAGGGATATAAAAAATATAAAAAAAATAAAAAAACAAAAAAAGTGAGAGAAAAAGAGAGAAAAAAAAAAGAAAGAGAAAAGAGAGAAAAGGAAAAGAGAGAAGAAGAAAAAAAAAAGAGAAGAAAAGAAAAGAGAGGGGAAAAGGGAAAAGGGAAAAGAAAAGAAAAGAAAGAAAATGCTCAGAGACCTTCGAATAATACAAACAATCGAAGAGACAAAGCAAGCACAGCCCGGGGACAACTCAATTCGAGAAATCTCGAAGAAAACTTTCCCCAGTGAGCTCGAGTAAAAAAGGCCCAAGGCCAACTCGAGAAATCTCAAAGCAACCTTCCCCAGTGAACTCGAGCAAAAAAGGCCCAAGGCCAACTCGAGAAATCTCAAAGCATCCTTCCCCAGTAAAGGCCCAAGGCCCCACTCGACACAACTCAAGCAGCGAACCGCAAAGCAGCGACGACGCTCCCCAATGAAGACTCGAGAAAAGAGCCCCTGGCCAACGGGAAAATAACATCCCCAGCAAAAATCCAAGAGCTCATGCACTCTACCACATCGCCCACATCAGGGCCGATCAGCCAAACATCGCCCACATCAGGGCCGATCAGCACAACTTCGCCCACATCAGGGCCAATCAGCAAAACATCGCCCACATCAGGGCCGCTCAGCACAACATCGCCCACATCAGGGCCAATCAGCAAAACATCACCCACATCAGGGCCAATCAACAAAGCATCACTCATCAAAAGCCTTCCAACTCCTCGGCAAAGCAATCTTTTCCCAAAACAAACTCCTTTCCGGACTTTTCATGTCCCTTCATTCTTTTCCGTAAAAGTCCCATCGATTATTAGAACGGCCATGCATGTGCATCTTCATTCGAAGTCTATTCACTCGGATTGACATTGCGAACTGTAAATTATGCATCATGTTAGTAGCATCTTTATGAGTGTAAAACACTTAGCCTTGTTTCAGAGCGTGAGTGCAAACACTAATATCAGGTGAGGACTGCTTACGGCTGTAAATCGTGGGAAAGTCTTGTCCTTGGGGTCGTTACCTCCTGAGCAGGACGCAGACGCATTCTAGGTTCGTATCAAGGCCGCTAGCATTAGCATTCTTCTCCTCCCAGAGTGACAGCATTTAGGTTTCAGCAAGCATCCTCTCCTCCCAGAGTGACCTTAGTTTAAGTTTCCGCATTTCGCGTCATCTCCTACGGGAATTGACGTTCTTTAGTTTCCAGCATAGCATTCTTCTCCTCCCAGAGTGACATCATAGTTTAGGTTCTAGCATAGCATTCTTCTTCTCCCAGAGTGACAGCATAGTTTAGTTTCCAGCATAGCATCTTCTCCTACCAGAGTGACCTTAGTTTAAGTTTCCGTATTTCGCGTCGTCTCCTACGGGAATCGACGTTCTTTAGATTTCAGCATAGCATCTTCTCCTCCCAGAGTGACAGCATAGCGTAATTTCCAGCATAGCATTCTTCTCCTCCCAGAGTGACAGCATAGTTTAGTTTCCAGCATAGCATCTTCTCCTCCCAGAGTGACCTTAGTTTAAGTTTCCGCATTTCGCGTCATCTCCTACAGGAATTGACGTTCTTTAGATTTCAGCATAGCATTCTTCTCCTCCCAGAGTGACAGCATAGTTTAAGTTCCAGCATAGCATCTTCTCCTCCCAGAGTGACAGCATAGTGTAGCCTCCAGCTTAGCATTCTTCTCCTCCCAGAGTGACAGCATAGTGTAGCCTCCAGCGTAGCATTTCTTCTCCTCCCAGAGTGACATCATAGGTTTAGTTTTTAGCGTCGAACGTCTCTTCTTCTCCCAGAGTCACAACATAGCGTAGATCTACCTTTTTCAGCCTTAGCATTTCTTCCCCTCTTAGAGTTGACATCATTAGGGCGAAACGTTCGTACATCTACGAATAGCGTGTCAGACCCCCCCCCCCCCAGTGGAGCCGTCATTTACGTTGTCGTAAAATCACTTTCCATCCCTAGTAGAGTAGTCATCATTTAAACTTCCTGCAACTTATGTTTCTCTCGATACCCGAGTAGATCTAAGCTTATATCTTTGCAGGATCAACAACCTATCTCCTCCCGAAGCAACAACAATCTCCTCCTCCTAGAGCGACATCAAGCAATCACCTGTTAATCCCCAGTGATGACGACAACAATCTCCTCCCAGAGTGACAGCAATCAATCTCCTCCTCCCAGAGTGACGGCCAGCAATCACCTTTTATCCCCAGTGACGGCATCAATCAATCTCCTCCTCCCAGAGCGACGTCAACCAGCTACCTCCTCCCAGAGCGACATCATCACTGTAAGCTTGAGGTAAGACCTGTTGTGTCACCAAAATTCGGATATATAGGGGCAACTGTCTTTACTGCTTATCAAATCCTTCGATAAGACAGTAAAGAGGGGGCAACTGTTGATACCCGAATTTTGACGCCATTTTTAATCAATTTTAGCATTTCTGTCATTTATTTAATTTACTGTCATTTTTACTTGATTTACAGTCATCTGTAGTTAGTTTACTATCGCTAGCATTTTTAGGTGTTTCGTTGTATTTTAGCATCGTCAGCTTTCGAAATTACATTTTTAATTTTTCGGCACATATTTTTATTATTATTGTCAATATTGTTTTTAGCCTTAAAAATCACGTTTTAGACTATCCGCCAGTCGTTTGCGAGTTTTTTCTTCATTTTTGATCATCTCGGGAATTTTAGGAATTTTAGCTTTTCAGCGCGTTTTTTAGTATTTTTATTATTTTATTATTATTTTTATTTCGAGCTTTTATTGGACCCGAGTAAGTCTGCCCGAACAACAGCTTGACTTTTAAATGTTTTCCATCAACTAGTTGCTAGATTTTTTTCTGGTCGCAACGGTCTACAGCGATTCGTGTAATTTTCGGCGTAACGTTTTTATTTTTCCG
Source organism: Viola odorata (assembly GCA_963691705.1). Classification (NCBI taxonomy): domain Eukaryota; kingdom Viridiplantae; phylum Streptophyta; class Magnoliopsida; order Malpighiales; family Violaceae; genus Viola; species Viola odorata. Next base: position 18,713,197 of record OY829540.1, on the reverse strand, counting down.
TTCCTGCGTTTCGCACTTTTGAACGAGAAAATGAACACGTCAAACGAGAAATTTACATTATTCGTTGTATATGGTTAGACTCGTTGTATTTTTCTCTATGCGCAGGTACCTTCGGCTCGAAAAGTCTGAACGATTGCTCTCAGGACTCGGCTCGAGGCCATTTAAATAAAATAAAGGACAAGTTGATCACAACCGTTGATCTGGTCAACTAGAAATAGTCAACCAGATCAACGGTTGACTATTTAGTGTGCATGGCACACGTGAACAGGGTGGAGACGAGCAAACAGTGGAGCGAGCCACCGAGCTGCTCGCTCCCGTCCCCTCAGCCGTTGCCCGTCCCATTGTTCACCGTAGGCCAGCCACCTCACAACCTAGACCCGCCAGCACCACCGCCGTAGCCTGCCACCGCGACCAAACCAGCACCACGCGCAGCTCCCTCTCCCTCTCCTCCACGCGTTTTGTGCCTATAAATACAAGCACCCATCGAACGTAATCCGGGGACCAAAAACGCAAGCTTCCTTGCTTTTCTTCCCTCCCTCTGATCAGTTGCTCATATAGAGCGAAGATCGTCACAGTTCAAAGTTTGAGAGTGAGTTTCTCTCTCTAGCATTTTTCGGTTTTGAGTGCAAGTTTTTGTTTAAATCCCTTTGGCTCTTGTTTGAGCAAATTAATTGCTTTCTTTTATGCTATTAATTCGTATGCATAACGTAGATTAAATACATGCTTTCAATTTTGAAAATCGTTGGTTGAATCGTTCGAATTAATTAGTTTTTGGTAATTAACGGTTTCATCGTTTTTTCAAAATTAAATTTTGTACGAGCCAAACTAAAAATCGAGGTTTATACGGTCGGAAAGTCGTCGAAGAGATGAACATTTCGGTACGTCCATTTTTCAAAACGGCCGAGTGTGGCCGGAGTTGGGTCGTCAGCAGTAGCTCCGGCAATTTAAAATTCAGTTATTTATTTTTACTGCCTACATGGACGGTCGCATTTTATTTTCCGCAATATCAACTGCTTTAATTTTTCGCAAAACTGCTGGAAATCCTTCCGCAATATCAACTGTTTTATTTTCTGCAAATATCAATTGTTTTAATTTCCACAATATCAACTGCTTTAATTTTTCGCAAAACTGCTGGAAATCCTTCCGCAATATCAACTGTTTTATTTTCTGCAAATATCAATTGTTTTATTTTCCGCAATATCAACTGCTTTAATTTTTCGCAAAACTGCTGGAAATCCTTCCGCAATATCAACTGTTTTATTTTCTGCAAATATCAATTGTTTTAATTTCCGCAATATCAACTGCTTTAATTTTTCGCAAAACTGCTGGAAATCCTTCCGCAATATCAACTGTTTTATTTTCTGCAAATATCAATTGTTTTATTTTCAGCAATATCAACTGCTTTAATTTTTCGCAAAACTGCTGGAAATCCTTCCGCAATATCAACTGTTTTATTTTCTGCAAATATCAATTGTTTTATTTTCCGCAATATCAACTGCTTTAATTTTTCGCACAACTGCTGGAAATCGTTCCGCAAATATCAACTGCTTTATTTTCTGCAAATATCAATTGTTTTATTTTTTTCGCAAATATCAACTCTTTACTTTCTGCAAATTATCCAACTGTTTTAAATCCCCTGCGAATCGTCAATTGCATTCAATTTTTCGGCAATCATGTTATCACTTTAAATTCTCACATTCTTAAAATCAATCATTTTTCGCATGCAATCAACGTAGCATTTAAATTCTCACATGCTTAAAATCAATCATTTTTCGCATGCAATCACGTAGCTTTTAAATTCTCACATGCTTAAAATCAATCATTTTTCGCATGCAATCAACGTAGCACTAAAATTCTCACATGCGTAAAATCAATCATTTTTCGCATGCAATCAACGTAGCATTTAAATTCCCGTATGCGTAAAATCAATCATTTTTTGCATGCAAATCAACTCAGCATTTAAATTCTCGTATGCGTAAAATCCATCATTTTTAGCATACAATCAACTGTCATCATTTTTATCAAACTCAGCATCTCACTTTCGTATGCGTGAAATCCATCATTTCTCGTATGCAGTAAACTGTCATTTAAATTTTCGCACTCATAAAATTGCTTATGTATTTCTCAAGCTATCGCTAACACTCTCATTTTATAGGATTTAAATTCAAGCTTCGCTCGAAAGTACGCCTTTCGATTCCTTTTTATTTATTCGACGCTTTTCGTAAAATATCAATCGTACGCATGATATATAGAACTGTTAGAATTAAAATCAACCCACATGAACAACGTGTTTAAAGAGTCGCTTCAAATGCCATATTCATGTGATTTTAAATTCTCGCATATATTGACTGCATGTACATGGGGACTTTCGATCCCACATCAGTTTTTCCACTTCAAAATCAATCATTTAAAATTTGTACTCTGTTAGCAATCCATGATAGGCTCACATAGCAATCAATCTAATCATGCATGGCCCGATGATGAAATAAGAGGGCGCTCATTCAGTCTTACGGAAAATTCAGTCCCATCACGTTATGGTCAAGAATAATAGATTGATCTTGATAAACGGTAACCCCGTCCGAAAGGTCTTTTTATTATTCCTGAACGGTCCCGATTGTGGAAAAGAGTAAAGTGACGATTCCTCTGAGGGGCCCCCTTTCAAAACAAAACGCATTTTATCAAACACCTTTTAAAAACACCTCTCTCATCAACCAGTAACCGTTTTCGGATGTGACTCGGGTGCCTAACACCTTCCCGAGACCATAATACGACCCCGAACCTTTTGTCTGGGGTCCAGACCCCCTTGTTTGTGCCTTTAGTTTTTTTTACTTATTATATTTCCTATGCCATGACGATTAAGGTTCCCTAAAACCTTGCAACCAAATTAGGGTGGCGACTTTATTGCATGTTGCGAGGCGTCTGTTTGTGTTGATACCCAAATTTTGACGCCATTTTTAATCAATTCTAGCATTTCTGTCATTTATTTAATTTACTGTCATTTTTACTTGATTTACAGTCATCTGTAGTTAGTTTACTATCGCTAGCATTTTTAGGTGTTTCGTTGCATTTTTGCATCGTCGTTAGCATCGTCAGCTTTCGAAATCGCATTTTCAATTTTTCGGCATGCATTTTCATTATTATTATTAATATTATTTTTAGCCTAAAAAATCACGTTTTAGACTATCCGGCAGTCGTATGCTAGTTTTTCTGCATTTTTGGTCATCTCACGAATTTTAGGATTTTTAGGGTTTTAGCGCATTTTTTAGTATTTTTATTATTTTATTAATATTTTTATTCGAGCTTTTATTGGACCCGAGTAAGTCTGCTCGAACCACAGCTTGACTTTTAAATGTTTTCCATCAACTAGTTGCTAGCTTTTTTTCTGCTCGCAACGGTATACAACGTTTTGTGTAATTTTCGGCGTAACATTTTTATTTTTCCGTTCCCGCGTTTCGCGCTTTTGAACGCGAAAATAAACGCGTCAAACGCGAAATTTTCATGCTTCGCTGTATACGGTTAAAACCGTCATATTTTTCTCTACGCGCTGGTACCCTCGGATCGAAAAGTCCGAGCGTTTGCTCGCAGGACTCAGCTCGAGCCCATTTAAATAAATTAAAGGGCATTTTAATCACAACCGTTGATCTGGTCAACTCAAGAAAAGTCAACCAGATCAACGGTTGACAAATTAAAGGGGCATGGTGCATGGCACACGCGAACGGCCATGGACGTGCGTGAACAGGGGAGCGAGCCACCGAGCTGCTCGCTCCCGTCCCCTCGGCCGTTACCTGTCCCCTCGGCCATCATCACAACGCCCCTAGCCCAGCCACCTCACGGCCGTAGCCCCGCCAGCGTGAACAACACCACCACGCGCAGCTCCTTCTCCCTCTCCTCCACGCGATTTTCTCCTATAAATAGGAGCTCCCATTCAACGTAAAAACGGCACCAAAATCGCAAGAAACCCTTGCTCCTTCTCCCTCTTGATCAGCTTGCTCATATTGAGCGACAATCGTCCAGTTCAAAGTTTGAAACGTGAGCTTTCTCTCTCTAGCTCATCTTCGGTTTTTCTGCGCAAGTTTTCTTTAATTTCGTTTGGCTTGATTTTGAGCAAATAAATTGATTGTTTTTGTGCTATTAATTCACATACGTAATGTAGATTAAATACATGCTTTCAATTTCGAAAATCGTTGGCTAGATTGTTCGAATTAATTAGTTTTTGATAATTAACGGTTCGGTCATTTTTTCGAAATTAAATTTTGTACGAGTCAAACTAAAAATCGAGGTTTATACGGTCGGAAAGTCGTCGAAGAGACGAACATTTCGGTACATCCATTTTTCAAAACGGCCAAGTGTGGCCGGAGTTGGGTCGCCGGCAGTAGCTCCGGCGACCAAGGGAGGGGGTGATGAATAGTGCCATGCCTATTCATCACACGGCGCCGTTTTGGCCCCCCTCCCAAGTTTTCAAAGTTTTCAATTAGGTCCCTCCGATTTTTAATTCTTTCCGAAATTTCAAATCGCAAGTTTTTCGTAAAAATAATTCGTACGCATCGTACGTTAATTTCTCGTATTATCAACTGTTTAATTTTCTGCACTTATCAACTGTTTAATTTTCTGCACTTATCAACTGTTTAATTTTCTGCACTTATCAACTGTTTAATTTTCTGCACGTATCAACTGTTTAATTTTCTGCACTTATCAACTGTTTTAATTCTTAGCACTTTAAATTTCCGCACTTTATTTTCTGCAATTTAAAAATTCAGTTATTTATTTTTACCGCCTACATGGACGGTCGCACTTTAATTTCCGCAATATCAACTGCTTTAATTTTTCGCAAAACTGCTGGAAATCCTTCCGCAATATCAACTGCTTTAATTTTTCGCACAACTACTGGAAATCCTTCCGCAAATATCAACTGCTTTATTTTCTGCAAATATCAATTGTTTTATTTTTCGCAAATATCAACTCTCTACTTTCTGCAAATTATCCAACTGTTAAATTCTCGTATGCTTAAAATCAATCATTTTTCGCATGCAATCAACGTAGATATTAAATTCTCCCATGCGTAAAATCAATCATTCTTCGCATGCAATCGACGTAGCATTTTAATTCTCACATGCGTAAAATCAATCATTCTTCGCATGCAATCACGTAGATGTTAGATTCTCACATGCTTAAAATCAATCATTTTTCGCATGCAATCAACGTAGCATTTTAATTCTCACATGCGTAAAATCAATCATTCTTCGCATGCAATCACGTAGATGTTAGATTCTCACATGCTTAAAATCAATCATTTTTCGCATGCAATCAACGTAGCATTTTAATTCTCACATGCTTAAAATCAATCATTTTTCGCATGCAATCACGTAGCATTTTAATTCTCACATGCTTAAAATCAATCATTTTTCGCATGCAATCACGTAGATGTTAGATTCTCACATGCTTAAAATCAATCATTTATCGCATGCAATCAACGTAGCATTTTAATTCTCACATGCTTAAAATCAATCATTTTTCGCATGCAATCACGTAGCACTGTTAAAATTCTCACATGCGTAAAATCAATCATTTTTCGCATGCAATCACCATAGCATTTAAATTCTCGTATGTGTAAAAATCAATCATTTTTCACATACGATCAACCCAACGTTTAAATTTCGTATGCATAAAATCAATCATTTATCGCATGCAAATCAGCTCAGCATTTAAATTCTCGTATGCGTAAAATCCATCATTTTTCGCATACAAACAACTGTCATCATTTTTGTCAAACCCAGCATCTCACTTTCGTATACGCAAAATTCATCATTTCTCATATGCAATCAACTGTCATTTAAATTTTCGCACTCATAAAATTGTTTACTTCTTTCTCAAGCTATCACTAATACTCTCACTTTGTAGGTTTTAAATTCAAGCTTCGCTCGAAAGTACGCCTTTCGATTCCCTTTTATTTATTCAGGGTTTTTTTCGTAAAATAGCAGTCGTACGCATGATATATAGAACTGTTAGAATTAAAATCAACCCACATGAACAACGTGTTTAAAGAGTCGCTTCAAATGTCATATTCATGTGATTTTAAATTCTCGCATATATTGACTGCATGTACATGGGGACTTTCGATCCCACATCAGTTTTCCACTTCAAAAACCAATCATTTAAAATTGGTACTCTGTTAGCAATCCATGATAGGTTCACATAGCAATCAATCTAATCATGCATGACCCGATGATGAAATAAGAGGGCGCTCATTCAGTCTTACAGAAAATTCAGTCCCATCACGTTACGGTCAAGAATAATAGACTGATCTTGATAAACGGTAACCCCGTCCGAAAGATCTTTTTTATTATTTTTGAACGGTCCCGATTGTGGAAAAGGCTAAAGTAACGATTCCTCTGAGGGCCCCCTTTTTCAAAATAAAACGCATTTTCATCAAAACACCTTTTAAACACCTCTCTCATCAACCGGTAACCGTTTTCGGATGTGACTCGGGTGCCTAACACCTTCCCGAGACCATAATACGACCCCGAACCTTTTGTCTGGGGTCCAGACCCCTTTTTTGTGCCTTTAGTTTTTTTTACTTATTATATTTCCTATGCCATGACGATTAAGGTTCCCTAAAGCCTAGCAACCAAATTAGGGTGGCGACTTCATTGCATGTTGCGAGGCGTCTGTCTACGCTGAGCATTGTAAAGTCCCAAATTTCATTGCACACTCGCGAGTTTTTAATTTTCGTGGGGGCGCGACAGTTTGGCGACTCCGCTGGGGACTTTTTGGGTCGGAGCCGGTTTTGTCTTTTTTAGAGAGGTGTTTATGTGTTTATTTATTTGCTTTGATCAATTGCTGATATGTTCATTTATTTGCTTTATCAATTGTCATATGCATATCATAGCGCCCTACACCCAGCGGACCAATACCAAAATAGGAGGGTAGTAGTGACGCCCTAGGACACATGTCCTAGGTAGTGTTCACCAATCCCAACTCGGATGAACCCCTAAAGCCAGTTGAAAGGATTACTCGATTTCGTAAGGAATCGGGGACGCCAGACGACACTTTAGGGACCTTTTCATGGTATCATCCGGGAACCATTCAAGCCAGTTAGAGGTGTCGGAATCAGAGCCCCAGCACGTGCATCATGATTATACCTGTTTATCGTGGCTATTTATCTTGTTGGTATGATGACGTGATTTTTCCTGTTATACAAACTGTGGATTTCTCACACACACCATTTACTTAGCACTTAAAAATTTTGATGTTTGTCCTACACGGCCCATTTTGCTCATTCACCATGACAGCACCTACGTTACTTTCATTTGATATTTTCGGGGGACGAAGCTTCGACGATCAAGCTGCCCGAGGAGATCTGTTAGAACGGGGATTCGCCCCTGACATCACCACTAAAATCAAAGTAGAGGTTGTAGACTTTGATTTGACTAGGATTCGGATGTTAAGGAATGAGCTGACTGAAGACGAAGAGACTCAGTTTGAGGGTAGTTATGGAAAGCTACTGACCCTAGTGGATGTCAAGGCCGATTGGGGTTGTATCAGGGCAGCTCTGAAGTTCTGGGATTCCTACTATCATTGCTTCTCTTTTCACAAAGGAGTGGACTTAACTCCTACACTCGAGGAGTACTCAACTTTGATGTGCTTCACATCACCCATATCAATCATCTACCAGAATGTCCGACTTGACTCTGCAAGTGTAAAAATAAGACTCGACAAGATATTAGGAATCCCTACTCGTGTCAAGGAGGGTGACTACGTTTGGTGTTGGTCGGATATCGAGGCACGATTTCAGCTATCAAATGGAGCTAGGCGCTTAAGGATTCTGGCCTTCGCCATTGTAGGATTCGTCTTTTTTCCGAGGATGAGAAACGCCATCGACTCTTCAGCAGCCAACATCTTTTACGAGATGGAGGTAAATGCCATCAATCCTACAACAGCCATCTTGGCCGAGACCTTTCGTTCCTTAGACTCCTGCCGAAGGAAGGGGAAAGGGAGGCTCACCTGCTGCGCCCAGCTACTGACAGTATGGTTGATCAGCCACTTCAAGCATATTCCTGATCAATCCATCTTCTTCGAGAGCTACATCAGGTCGTGCCCTCTGCTCAGAGTTATCAATGCAATGACCACAGATAAATGGGAGATGGAAAATAAAGACGTCTGGATCAACCGATTCATCAACCTCTCAGAGGAAGACTTCAGTTGGCATGCCAAATGGCTACGAACCTCCGATCCTATCGTCTGCTGCGGACCCCTACCTTGGGTTCCTCTAATCGGAGCTTGGGGATGTGCTCACTACTGCCCTGCCCTCGTACTCAGGCAGTTTTGCATCACCCAGATCATTCCAGTAACATTCGGCATGACGAAAATGGATCTACCACACACCGGAGAGAAATCAGAACATCCAGTTGTACGCCCTAGACTGGGCCAACCCCTTTTGTCTCAAAGGACGTGTCGCCCCTGCCGCAACAATACCGCAATATCCACAGTGGAGGTTGCAGCGAGTCAACGGCAATGTCTTGCCTCACCCAGAAAATCAGAAACCGATAGAAGAGGAAGGAGAATCGCAAGTAAGTGGAGGAATGGATGCCATGGCTTACGCGCAAGTGGTAGAACAAATGCGAGCAGCGCAGGAAGAGCGAGATCTAATGACAGAGGAAAGAGATACTGCCGAAGCACGTCAATGCTACGCAGAAGTCCAGAAGAATGAGGTACACCGGCGTCATAGGGATTTTGTCCGGATACAAGCAGTAAAATAGAAGGTGGCCCTCAGGGCCTTCAACGAACGCTTGAGCAGCGAAACCCGCAAGAAAGAAGCTTCGAGTGCCATAATCCAAGACAAGGATTCAACGATAAGGGTCTTGACTACTCGAGCAGATCTAGGAGATAGGAAGAGCCAGGCATTGCAAAACCGAATTACCGCCTTAGAAGCTGAGATAGAAATGCAGAAAGGGGAGATGGCTTCGATGGAGTACCTTTGGCAGGAGAACTCTGACGCCCAGGATTGACGCCTTTAGGGAAAGGCTCGGATATCAGCAAACCTTTTCTTTTAGCTAGGACCCCTAATTTCATCTATCTTAGCCATTTTTGATGAACTTAGGTAGTTGGCAAGTTTACCATACTTTTGTAAACACTTTAATAAAGTCGTACTCTTTCGGATATTTATTAAAATTGCCTATCTTTTTCATATCAATTATCCATCCCAAATACAACTCAAAAGACCATCGCAAAAAGAAAAAGAAAATCCCTCCGAGATAAACACAATCTTTTCACTAAAAAACCAGAAAATCAGACCAAGCAATATATAGCCAAGTAGCCCTCGCTCATGACCCTATCCTTTTAGTTTATCACAAGAACTTTCGAGTTCATAGCATAGATCGACGTCTCTCCCCTTGGTTGGGTTCACTAGGCATCAGGCCCTACAGCGTTGAAAGCATAATGTGAAAAGAGATCCCCCTAGCATGACGGCGTTGGTTGCCCCTGCTGATTTGTGTTTCGCCGTTAGCATCTCAGATTTGCGTCATATCGTTGGAATTTATAGAGGCTTCCTTCGTATCTCGCCAACGACCAGGATATCTCGCCTCCGCGACCACCCTGAAAATATCAAATGAAAGTACAAGCCAGAAAAGCGAATGAGCAAATGTGGAGACCTCGGGATTGCATATCACCTGTGTATCTTCATTTATACTCATTGTTTTTGTGTTTTTTCCCTTTTTTCAGGTTCACCATAGCTCCTCGGAAGCAAGCTACTCCGCACAGGCTCCCTTTGACTAGACTTCAAAAGCGAAAAATGACTGAACCGGCCAAGACCGATGAAGCACTGACCGCTAGAATTGCTGAGTTAGAGGAGCAAGTTAGGATCACTACGGAAAGGGCCGCCAGGGCCGAAAAGGAAAGAGATGAAGCTGTCACCGAGTTGCCACCGGGTTTCGATCCCCCTCAAACAAACAGACCTTCCCCTTTACTCACCGTCGCAGGACCTTCGGTACCCCACCCTTGTCCGGCCCCCCGGGCCATTGGAGATGGGTTAGTCCCTTCACTGTACCCAACGCTGCAAGTCCTCTAGTTAAGGCGGGTGAAGAGATCTCCCCGTCGCTTCAGTACCTTTCAATCAACCCTGCTGTGGACCCCAGCAAGAGCCAGGCCCACCTAAAGAATCCGTATCTCCCTCCTATTCCTCCGAGCACAGTTCCCGGACCTGTGGGAACTCAGCTCCTCACTTTCAACTCAGCACAACCGCAGTTCTCATCAGGACTGGCACTACCCTTCGGTTCCAACCCCATCGGGGCCGAGCAACCGAAAAATGATCGGCTAAACCTACTTGAGGAAAGGCTCCGAGCAATTGAAGGGGCTGATCCATTTGACCCTACCGGCCCTGCCGATATGTGTATGGTCCCTGGGATTGTCGTACCCCCGAAGTACAAAATCCCTGACTTCGAAAAATATACTGGGGTAGAGTGCCCAAAGACCCATCTCAGAGCATACTGCAACAAGATGGCAGAGGTAATCCACAATGAGCCGTTGTTGATTCATCTCTTCCGGGAAAGCTTGACCAAGCACGCCCTGACATGGTATATGGGGCTAGATCGAGCCAGGATCAGGACATGGAGAGACTTATCCGACGCATTCTACCGGCAATATAAGTTCAATATGGAGGTAGCACCCGACCGCGCTGATCTGTAAAACATGGAAAAGAAAGTCGGCGAGTCCGTAAAAACCTATGCTCAGAGATGGAGGGAGGTGGCCTCACGGATCTCTCCACCCTTAAGCGACAAGGAACTCCTGTCGATCTTCTTGCACACCTTCAAGGCTCCCTACTACACCTACCTGATCTCAAACCCCTCAAATAGCTTCTCCGATATGGTCCTAATTGCCGAAAGAGTCGAGCAAGGAATTAAGTCAGGACGAATCTTACCTTCAGCATCGGAATCTGCGCCCAGGAAAGCACCTATCATAAAAAGAGACGTTGGATTTGTGGCTCCCCAAGCTCATCAGGGGCAGCCATTTCCACCACCTCCACCTTATTTATCGCCATCGCCCTACCCTCTGCCGTCATTATATCAACCTACCTACTTTCCTTTCACCTCGCCGCCTGTTGCCAATATCGCGCCTCAAAGCCCTACGCATTTCCCATCAGTACAAGCATCACAACCCATGCAACCCAAGCCATATAACCCACCAAAAAACCCAAATAACCAAAACACGACAAACAATCGGTGGAGCCGAGAGCCTCCACCTCCTCTTCCTCTTCCTGCAGGAGAAATCTACAAACATCTCTTGGCAGCCGGACAGATCGTACCGGTGCCGGCTCAGCCTCAATTGCCTCCTTACCCGAAGTGGTATGATCTCAACGCGAGGTGTGAATACCACGCTGGAGCCCCAGGTCACACTCTGGAAAACTGCTTCGCATTTAAAGCCAAAGTCCAGCACTTGATCAAGAGTGGGTGGGTATCTTTCGAAGGGTTAGCAAAAGGACCCAACACATTCACCAACCCTCTTCCCAATCATGCCCAGGGAAAGGGAGGAGTGAACGCCATCTCGGCAGGAGAAAGAAACGACCTTCTCTTTTCCGCATCAAGCTGGCCACAGGAACAACTTTTCCTGGCCCTAACTCGAGGAGGACACTTGCCATACTCGGAGAGCAATCCAAGTGGCTGCATGTACTGCGAGGAAAGCGACGATCACAAAATCCAAAACTGCAAGGTGTTCGCAGAAAGGGTGGTACAACTCTCGCATCTCGGGGTGATCCAAACCCAGAAAGTAACCCACGAGGGAAGATCCATTAACGCCATCAGAGACGGATTTCCTATCTCGCATAACGCCAAGGGAACTCCACTCCCAATCCTCCAAAAGAAGGGATCGACTTCGTCGGGCAAACGATTCTCCAAACGCCGCGACGAGGGCGATCGCGAGATTGATACTTTGGGCCAACCTTCTGGGAGATTCGATTACCTCGTCAGGTATTCGGCGCCACCCTCCTATGGTGGCCCAGCACCATCACTACCTTCTTGGGAACCCTCAGACTCCGAATCATACCCTTTACCGATGTGGTCGCTCCCTCTGTTTCCTTTGAAAGAAATCTACACAAGCCTCTTGGCAGAGGGACAGATTATGCCATCCCCACTCCCGTCTCAATCCACTCCTTACCCTAGCTGGTATGATCCAAAGGTTAGCTGCGAATATCACGCCGGAACCAGAGGACACTCCTTGGAGGATTGTTATGCCTTTAGAGAAAAGGTCGAGCACCTAACTAAACAAGGGCGAATCTCGCCCCATGGATTAGCAAAGGATCCTGCTATGACAATGGGTCCCCTACCGCACCATAATTCGGGGATGGGCGACATTGCTTCCGTAGGAATCAACTTTCCTCGCCCTTCGATGGAAGAAACACCCAACGAAGAGTTGTTCTTCGCTCTAGCTAACAACGCTTATCTACCATTCCCGGGGAATAATCAGGCCCAATGCCTCTTCTGCCAAGGGGAAAGCAAGCATGACATCCAGGATTGTGGACTCTTTCGGCAAAAAGTCAAGCAACTCACCACATTCGGAGTCATCCAAACTAAAGGAGAAGCCCGAGGAACCATCAATGCCATCGGGGACCACTCTCCAGCACCATATTCCTTCGAATATGTGGCTCAGACAGGGGACACCTCCACAACCCCACGCAAGGTAGTGTTCATATTAGCTGTGAATACTCCTAGCCGAGACCTGCACGCGGTCCCATTCGACTACGGGTACACGGTAGTCACCACCCCTCCTACAATCACGCCAATAGGACCCACTATCGGTGAAACCTCTCATATCGGGGGCATGACCCGCACCGGGAGATGTTACATCTCGGAGGAAGTAGAGAAGCAACGACAAGCTAAAGGGAAAAACCCTGTGATTCGCGAGGAAACGATAGAGGAAACACAAGGTTTGAGCCAACCTGTAACCGCGGACGAGACGGCTGAGTTCCTCAAAATCATGAAACAGAGCGAGTTCAGCATCATCGAACAACTGAAGAAAACCCCAGCTCGCATTTCCATCATGGAGCTGATACTTACTTCAGAGGCTCATCGCCAAGCTCTCCTGAAAGTCTTGAAGCAAGCCTTCGTAACTAAGGATATCACTACAGAAGGGGTGGAAAACCTTGTCGGAAGGATTCAGGCCCTCAGCAGCATTTCCTTCTCTGAAGAAGAGATCGACCCCTCAGGAAAAGATCACAACAAGGCCCTATACATCACGATAGAATGTAAGGGGCACGTCATAGCCAAGGCCCTCATCGACAATGGGTCCGCACTGAATGTCATGCCCAGGCACGTCCTCGAGCAACTACCGGTCGATTTCTCTCACATGAAACCTAGCGGAATGATGGCTAGGGCTTTCGATGGCACCACTCGAGAGATCATCGGAAACTTCAAATTGGACATGGTCATTGGGCCCCACACCTTCGCCCTGACATTCCAGATCATGGAAATCCAACCTGCTTACAGCATGCTACTGGGACGACCTTGGATCCACTCAGCAGGGGCAGTCCCCTCTTCTCTGCATCAGTGCCTCAAGTACATCAAGGATAATGCCTTAGTCACGATAAAGGCGGAAGAGGCCCTGATCTTGGCTAAGCACGCCTCCGTGCCTTACATCGAAACTGCCGAAACCTTGGAGAGTTCGTTCCAAGCCTTCGAAATCGTCAACACAGACTGGATCAAGGAGGGGTCCCTTGTGGGCAAAGCCTCAAAATCTGAGACAACCGGAACCACCCCTAAACCAATGCTGGAAGGAAGTTTCCAATTGGGAAAATGGCTCGGCGCCAAGCTACAAGGATCCAAAGGATGGTCGCCTCCGAAGAGCTTCGGAGACCGTTTTGGGTTAGGGTACCAACCGGGCAAAGCCGATTTCGTTAGAATTGCCCAAGAAAAGAAAGAAAAGCAGCTGGCTAAGCTATTCGGACGTTCTGCGCCAGGGGGCAAGATGTCAATCCCCCATATCAGAACTACATTCCCCTTCGCCGCCGAAACCATCAATGGAAATCCTGTCAAGGTATCGGACCTCCGTATCTGCACGCTAGGAGAAGAGGGATCGTCGTCTGGTTCAGTCATTTTCGTTAAGAAGTCAGGGGAGTCTGTGTGCAACTGGACCATCACCATGCTTCCGGATGTCTCTCCGTAATTACTTCTTTTAGAAAAACACATGTTTGCACGTTTTCTTACGAAAACCTTTTTGTAGGAACTCACGTTCCCCTTCTGTTAAAAATCAAATATATATGCAATTTTCATTTTACGCATCTCTTTTTTCGCATTTTTTTATTTCAGGATGAATGTTAGTTCAGATTGTCATGATAAAACTTATGTCTTTATTGGCGAAGAAATCATCGCTACGACTGAAGACAAAGCAGAAATCTCCGACGAACTGGCCCGTTTACTGGAAAGTTCATAAAAGGAAGTAACCCCTCATCAGGAGGAATTGGACGAAGTAAGCTTGGGGGCAAGCAATGAGAATCAAAAGTTGGTCAAGATCGGGACTACCTTGGATACGACTCAGAGAGAAAGGTTGATTTCTCTCCTCAAAGACTACTCCGACGTATTTGCATGGTCATACGCCGACATGCCAGGTCTTGATCCCGGGATAGTTGAGCATCGTATCCCATTAAAGCCCGAGTTTAGACCTGTCAAGCAAAAACTTCGGAGAATGCATCCAGACATCCTTCTGAGAATCAAAGAAGAAGTTACCAAGCAACTGGACGCGGGTTTTCTGAGAGTTGCCGAGTACCCAGAATGGATCGCCAACATAGTGCCAGTGCCTAAGAAAGATGGGAAGGTTCGCATGTGCGTGGACTTTCGGGATCTCAATCGAGCCAGCCCTAAGGATGACTTCCCACTTCCCCATATCGACATCTTGGTGGATAGTGCCGCCGGAAATGACATGTTCTCCTTCATGGACGGATTTTCCGGGTACAATCAGATCAAGATGGCACCCGAGGACAGTGAAAAGACGACCTTTATCACCCCTTGGGGAACCTTCTGCTACAAAGTGATGCCCTTCGGATTAAAGAACGCAGGAGCCACGTACCAACGTGCTGCCGTCACCCTTTTCCATGACATGATGCATAAAGAGTTGGAAATCTATGTCGATGACATGATAGCCAAATCTCGCGGCGCGCAAGACCATGTAGACATCCTGAAGAAGGTATTCGAAAGGTTGAGGCAATTTCGGCTAAGGCTAAACCCAGCTAAATGCACCTTTGGAGTAACCTCCGGAAAGTTATTGGGATCCATCGTCAGTAACAAAGGCATAGAAGTGGATCCTGATAAGATAAAAGCAATTCAAGAGCTACCCGCTCCCAGCACTGAAACGGAAGTACGAAGCTTCTTAGGACGCATCAACTACATCGCGCGCTTTATCAGCCAGTTAACACTTACTTGTGAACCGATGTTCAAAATGCTAAGGAAACACGGAGAAGCGGAATGGGACGGAGACTGTCAGAAAGCCTTCGAGAAAATCAAGACGTACCTGCAAAACCCGCCGGTACTGGTTCCCCCGACGCCAGGACGACCCTTGCTCATGTACCTAACAGTCACGGCTAGCACCATGGGCTGCGTTTTGGGACAGCACGATGAGTCGGGAAGACGTGAACAAGCCATCTACTACCTCAGCAAGAAATTCAACGAGTGCGAGATGCGCTACTCCATGTTAGAACGAACATGTTGCGCCCTAGCATGGTGCGCCCGAAGACTTCGACAGTACATGTTGTATTACACGACATGGCTAATCTCTCGCATGGATCCGCTGAAGTACATCTTCGAAAAACCGTAACTATCGAGTCGCATTCGCAGATGGCAAGTCTTATTAGCTGAGCACGAGATCATCTATGTAACTCAGAAAGCGATTAAGGCAAGCGCCCTCGCCGATCACTTGGCTGATCATGCCTTGGATGAGTATGAGTCGTTGAGCTTTGACTTCCCCGATGAGGACATCATAGCAGTTGAGGATGAAATCGCAGAGGATCTTCAAGAAGACGACTGGTGGACCATGTTCTTTGACGGCGCGGTGAACCTCTCAGGCAAGGGAGTGGGAGCCGTAGTCATAGCCCCAGACGGCCGTCAATTCCCTGTAGCGTGCAAGTTGAACTTCCCCTGCACTAATAACATCGCTGAGTATGAGGCATGTATCAGTGGTCTCGCGGCAGCCATCGACCTAAAAGTAAAGAAGCTCCGGATCTTCGGCGATTCAGCACTCGTCATCTACCAAGCCCAGGACCTCTGGCAGACACGGGATTCCAAGCTCATCCCTTATCAAAGGTTACTCACTCAGCTCGCGCGGGAATTCGAGGAAACCAAGTTCGACCGAGTTGACCGAGAAAAGAACCGCTTCGCAGACGCATTAGCCACCTTGGCCTCCATGTTCAAACTAGAGTGTGGAGTAATGCTTCAGCCTTTGAGGGTAGAGGTAAAGGAAACACCGGCATGCTGTGTCACCTTGGAAGAGGAAGCCGATGGGAAGCCTTGGTTCCACGACTTAGTACAATTCATCAGAAACCGGGAACATCCACCGGGGGCAAGCCGGGTTAGCAAAAGGACCCTCCAGCGTTTAGCCCTAGACTTCTATCTCGACGGCGAAGTTTTATACAAAAGAAGAGCTGATGGAGCTTTGCTTCGCTGCGTCACCATGACCGAGGCGAAAAGAATCATAACGGAAATCCACGAAGGGGTGTGTTCCACACAAGCTAGTGGGCACATGATGGCCAGACAGATAATGAGGCAAGGCTACTTTTGGCTCACCATCGAACGGGATTGCATCAACTACTTCCGGAAGTGCCACAAGTGTCAAGTTTACGTGGACCATATCCACGTACCGCCAGCCCCTCTCTTCAA
This sequence comes from Viola odorata, assembly GCA_963691705.1. NCBI lineage: Eukaryota > Viridiplantae > Streptophyta > Magnoliopsida > Malpighiales > Violaceae > Viola > Viola odorata. The sequence continues at coordinate 18,696,347 of OY829540.1, read as the reverse complement.
CATGACATCGCCTTGGCCTTTCGCAATGTGGGGAATCGACATCATCGGCCAAATTCACCCGACAGCCTCTAATGGCCATCGCTTCATCCTCGTAGCGATCGACTATTCACCAAGTGGGTAGAGGCCGCCTCTTACTCCAACGTCACACAGAAGACGACCATGCGTTTCATCGAAAGAAACATCATCTGCCGTCACGGAGTCCCAGAAACCATCATCACGGACAACGGCTCCAATCTCAATGGGAAAATGATCGACGGTTTTTGCCAACATTGGAAGGTGAAGCACCGAAACTCATCTCCATATCGACCAAAAATGAATGGCGCAGTTGAAGCAGCAAACAAAAACCTAAAAAAGATCATCCAAAAGATGGTAATCACTCACAAGGACTGGCATGACATGCTTCCCTTCGCATTGCATGCCTACCGGATAGCAACCCGTACATCTACAGGGGCAACTCCCTACTCATTAGTTTACGGCATGGAAGCCGTAATTCCCCTTGAAATAGAAATCCCTTCTCTCAGAATCCTGGCAGAGTCTGAAGTAGAAGAATCAGATTGGGCAAGAGTGAGGTACGAGCAGCTGAACCTCCTTCCCGAAAAGCGCTTGGCCGCTATCTGCCATGCACAATTATATCAGCAAAGAATGGCCAACGCTTATGACAGGAAAGTGCGACCTCGCAAGTTCGAGGCTGGGGATTTAGTACTGAAGAAGATTCTCCCTCATCAGGAGGCCAGTCAAGGAAAGTGGGCCCCCAAATATGAGGGCCCGTATCTAGTTAAAAGTGCATTCTCAGGGGGTGCCCTAATGCTAACCAACATGGACGGAGACGATCTCCTAAGACCGGTGAATGCCGATGCAGTCAAGATATACTACGCCTGAAGTGTCACGGGTTACACGTTCGGCCAGATCAGCGACATAGGGTTTTATCATGACAATCTAATACAAACGTTTGTTCTGAAATTAATAAAACAAGTTTTTTTCAGGAGATGCGTATGATTTTAAAACTTTGTTATCCTCTTTCGTTAAACGTGTGAGATGACAAAAGGAGGCATGGCATAGATGGCTCACCAGGAGTAGCTCGAGACGTAAGACGCGTCCCTTAGACTAACGCCACTAATCAATTTTAAGTTTTGCAGCGGCGTATAGTCTCATCTTGGCATCACGAGAAGACCACGGAGCTTCCGCTCGTAGCGACTCTTGGAGGGCCGCAACGGGCCACCTTCAAGAGCAAATCAGGAAAGATTTTAAGGCAAACTGTCGCCATCTAAAGCGAAATTCTTTTTCCTGCAGTGCGACCAGCACAACCGGCATTGCGAACAACCGTTCTCGAAGGACTAAATGCTGAACCAAAGTCACAAAGCTCATCCTAAGCCGGCCAAGTCGTCGAAACGCTAGCAAAGTCGGCTCCCATCTCCGTTCACCTATTCGGAGGAGCTCATCGCCAAAACACCGTGGTCGCACAGTGTAACATTACAGGCAACAACTCCTGGGAAAAGCACAACAAAAAGTCGTCCTCCTGGGGTCACCATCAACATACTTAATGCGGTCTTGTTCAAGAAGGTTCCGGCATCCGCACCATGATCAATACGGTGTATCCTTTAATCGAGAGACAGCCAGGCTATAAGTATCACCCACGCCAAGGCGAGAGCTGCAGCAACACATCTAAAAACAAAGCTATCATCAATCGACATCCGACCTAAGTCACGCTCAATGACCCACGAGTGGCCCGTCTAAAAGGGAGAGCTTAAAAACTTATCAATCACATTCCTTTTGCCAAAAATCATCTCGCATTTACTCCTCATTAGTTCTTGCCGCATCGTTTTTTTCCAGGAACTGGGTCACCCCCATTCGATGCCCGCATAAGGATGGTAAGCATGTGCCCTTGCAGCCCCGCTGCACATTACGGGAACAGAGGGTTTTCCCCTTTATCCCCAAGCAATCACGAAGCCCATCAACAAAGGTCTAGCAAGGGCCGGTAAGCAAGTATACCCAGTGCGGATCCCATTTTCCCTTCGACCGGGATCAGCGGTTCCCATAAAGCAGCTGAAAAAGAAACCAATCAGCACACCGAAGCGAAGCATCCCGGAACCGGGGACCACGTCATAGGCACCCTCGAAAAGCCGAGTTAAAAGAAGGGAGAATCCCTGAACTTATCTCTTTTTTCGTTTTAAATTAATTTCTCTGTTTGTTGTCCCCTCTGCATCTCACAGGGACCGGAAGCATCTCGCTGTCATCCGCGTGAAGCTCGTGGAAGACGCCCTTGCAGCCCCGCTGCACACCTTAGGGGAGTCCATCTTTCTTTCCCCTTTTATTTAAAATTGTTTTCATTCTTACTCGATTTGATAGCTTTAAGCCGAGTACGGTCGTCTGGCCCACTGGGGGCAACCTTAGGTTCTCATTAGAACGTTGCAAGTAGGTCATCCCCCACATCTAGCAATCAAGTCTTCTAGCAATCAAACCATTGAGCAATCAAACCCTCAATCAATCAAAAATCAAAAAAATCGATCAAAATCCCTCTTTAGCCCGGCTAAAACAAAAGCATACTGCTCTTATAGGCATTTTCATGCATCGCATAGGTCAGAAATATTCAATCCCTCTGTTAAATCAAGCATCTATCCAAATTACGTGCCATGCATGATATTACCTGTTTGCTCTTATATCCACGGTTTGTTCCGACGTAAGCAGTCACAAATAAATCCCGGTAAGCATTTTCGACCATCGCGGCGTATCCTTCATGAGTGTAAGGGCCTGACTAGATACTAGTTGAGTTCGCATAATATCCAGGGTACATGCGCAATTAGACATGGGATAGCTATGAAATGACGTGGGACTTTTACGATTTTCTCCACTTTTTTCGTTTCTTTACTCTTTCCACCATGTATGTCATCACTCCCCAAACCAACAATATCACTCATACCCCGGGAGCCAAAGAGCAGTTTCAGCTAAAATTGCCAGCCGGAAGTAAAAGCACGCCAAGTTCAAGTTCACGACGAAGGAGACTGAAAAGGGCGCCAGGAGATCGCTAAGGACTATCACCGAAGAAGCAGCAACTACGAAGGCCGAGGCCTCGAGACAGAAGGGGAAGAGATCAAGACGAAGGCCGTGCTTGCTCTGCTCTGTTGCATTTCAAGATCAAATCAAAAAAAAGGGAAGAAAAAAAAAAGAAAAAAAAGAAGAAGGGAGAGACAAGAGAAAAAAAAAAAAAAGAAGAGAGAGAGGAAAAAGGGAAAAGAAAAGAAAAAAAAGAAATGCTCAGAGACCTTCGAAGAATAACAAACAATCGAAGAGACAAAGCAAGCACAGCCCGGGGACGACTCAGTTCGAGAAATCTCGAAGAAAACTTTCCCCAGTGAACTCGAGTAAAAAGGCCCAAGGCCAACTCGAGAAATCTCAAAGCAACCTTCCCCAGTGAACTCGAGCAAAAAAGGCCCAAGGCCAACTCGAGAGATCTCGAAGCATCCTTCCCCAGGAAAGGCCCAAGGCCCCACTCGACACACCGCAAGCAGCGAACCGCAAAGCAGCGACGACGCTCCCCCAATGAAGACTCGAGAAAAGGGCCCCTGGCCGACGGGAAAATGACATCCCCAGCAAAACATCGCCCACATCAGGGCCAATCAGCAAAACATCGCCCACATCAGGGCCAATCAGCAAAACATCGCCCACATCAGGGTCAATCAAGCAAAACATCGCCCACCTCAGGGCCAATCAGCAAAACATCGCCCACATCAGGGTCGATCAGCAAAACATCGCCCACATCAGGGCCAATCAGCAAAACATCGCCCACATCAGGGCCAATCAACAAAGCATCACTCATCAAAAGCCTTCCAACTCCTCGGCAAAAGCAATTTGTTCCCAAAACAAACTCCTTTCCGGAATTTTCATGTCCCTTCATTCTTTTCCATAAAAGTCCCATCGATTATTAGAACGCCCATGCATGTGCATCTTCATTCGAAGTCTATTCACTCGGATTGACATTACGAACTGTAAATTATGTATCATGTTAGCAGCATCTTTATGAGTGTAAAAATACTTAGCCTTGTTTCAGAGCGTGAGTGCAAACACTAATATCAGGTGAGGACTACTTACGGCTGCAAATCGTGGGAAAGTCTTGTCCTTGGGGTCGTTACCTCCTGAGCAGGACGCAGACGCATTCTAGATTCGTATCAAGGCCGCTAGCATTAGCATTCTTCTCCTCCCAGAGTGACGGCATAGTATAATTTCCAGCATAGCATTTTCTCCTCCCAGAGTGACCTTAGTTCAAGTTTCCGCATTTCGCGTCGTCTCCTACGGGAATCGACGTTCTTTAAGATTTCAGCATAACATCTTCTCCTCCCAGAGTGACAGCATAGTTTAATTTCCAACATAGCATCTTCTCCTCCCAGAGTGACAGCATAGTTTAATTTCCAGCATAGCATCTTCTCCTCCCAGAGTGACAGCATAGTTTAATTTCCAGCATAGCATCTTCTCCTCCCAGAGTGACCTTAGTTTAAGTTTCCGCATTTCGCGTCGTCTCCTACGGGAATCGACGTTCTTTAGATTTCAGCATAGCATCTTCTCCTCCCAGAGTGACAGCATAGTTTAGCTTCCAGCACAGCATCTCCTCCTCCCAGAGTGACCTTAGTTTAAGTTTCCGCATTTCGCGTCATCTCCTACGGGAATCGACGTTCTTTTAATTTCAGCATAGCATTCTCCTCCTCCCAGAGTGACAGCATAGTGTAGCTTCCCGCGTAGCGTTTCTTCTCCTCCCAGAGTGACAACATAGCGTAGATCTACCTTTTTCAGCTTTAGCATTTCTTCCCCTCTCAGAGTGATATCCTTCACATAATTCTACATTTCTGCATAATTATTTTCTTCCTCTTAGAGTTGACATCATTAGGGCGAAACGTTCGTACATCTACGAATAGCGCGTCATCCTCCCTAGGCAACGTCTGTTGCGTGTCAGACCCCCCAGTGGAGCCGTCATTTACGTTGTCGTAAAATCACTTTTCATCCCTAGCAGAGTAGTCATCATTTACACTTCCTGCAACTTATGTTTCTCTCAATACCCGAGTAGATCTAAGCTTATATCTTTGCAGGATCAACAACCTATCTCCTCCTCCCAGAGCGACATCAAGCAATCACCTGTTAATCCCTAGTGATGACAACAGCAATTTCCTCCTCCCAGAGTGACAGCAATCAATCTCCTCCTCCCAGAGTGACGGCAAGTAATCACCTTTTACCCCCAGTGGTAGCATCAATCAAACTACCTCCTCCCAGAGCGACATCATCACTGTAGGTTTGAGGTAAGACCTGTTGTGTCGCCAAAATTCGGATATATATAGGGACGGCTGTCTTTACTGCTTATCAAATCCTTCGATAAGACAGTAAAGAGGGGGCAACTGTTGATACCCAAATTTTGACGCCATTTTTAATCAATTCTAGCATTTCTGTCATTTATTTAATTTACTGTCATTTTTACTTGATTTACAGTCATCTGTAGTTAGTTTACTATCGCTAGCATTTTTAGGTGTTTCGTTGCATTTTTGCATCGTCGTTAGCATCGTCAGCTTTCGAAATCGCATTTTCAATTTTTCGGCATGCATTTTCATTATTATTATTAATATTATTTTTAGCCTAAAAAATCACGTTTTAGACTATCCGGCAGTCGTATGCTAGTTTTTCTGCATTTTTGGTCATCTCACGAATTTTAGGATTTTTAGGGTTTTAGCGCATTTTTTAGTATTTTTATTATTTTATTAATATTTTTATTCGAGCTTTTATTGGACCCGAGTAAGTCTGCTCGAACCACAGCTTGACTTTTAAATGTTTTCCATCAACTAGTTGCTAGCTTTTTTTCTGCTCGCAACGGTATACAACGTTTCGTGTAATTTTCGGCGTAACGTTTTTATTTTTCCGTTCCCGCGTTTCGCGCTTTTGAACGCGAAAATAAACGCGTCAAACGCGAAATTTTCATGCTTCGCTGTATACGGTTAAAACCGTCATATTTTTCTCTACGCGCTGGTACCCTCGGATCGAAAAGTCCGAGCGTTTGCTCGCAGGACTCAGCTCGAGCCCATTTAAATAAATTAAATGGCATTTTAATCACAACCGTTGATCTGGTCAACTCAAGAAAAGTCAACCAGATCAACGGTTGACAAATTAAAGGGGCATGGTGCATGGCACACGCGAACGGTCATGGACGTGCGTGAACAGGGGAGCGAGCCACCGAGCTGCTCGCTCCCGTCCCCTCGGCCGTTACCTGTCCCCTCGGCCATCATCACAACGCCCCTAGCCCAGCCACCTCACGGCCGTAGCCCCGCCAGCGTGAACAACACCACCACGCGCAGCTCCTTCTCCCTCTCCTCCACGCGATTTTCTCCTATAAATAGGAGCTCCCATTCAACGTAAAAACGGCACCAAAATCGCAAGAAACCCTTGCTCCTTCTCCCTCTTGATCAGCTTGCTCATATTGAGCGACAATCGTCCAGTTCAAAGTTTGAAACGTGAGCTTTCTCTCTCTAGCTCATCTTCGGTTTTTCTGCGCAAGTTTTCTTTAATTTCGTTTGGCTTGATTTTGAGCAAATAAATTGATTGTTTTTGTGCTATTAATTCACATACGTAATGTAGATTAAATACATGCTTTCAATTTCGAAAATCGTTGGCTAGATTGTTCGAATTAATTAGTTTTCGATAATTAACGGTTCGGTCGTTTTTTTGAAATTAAATTTTGTACGAGTCAAACTAAAAATCGAGGTTTATACGGTCGGAAAGTCGTCGAAGAGACGAACATTTCGGTACATCCATTTTTCAAAACGGCCAAGTGTGGCCGGAGTTGGGTCGCCGGCAGTAGCTCCGGCGACCAAGGGAGGGGGTGATGAATAGTGCCATGCCTATTCATCACACGGCGCCGTTTTGGCCCCCCTCCCAAGTTTTCAAAGTTTTCAATTAGGTCCCTCCGATTTTTAATTCTTTCCGAAATTTCAAATCGCAAGTTTTTCGTTAAAAAAATTCGTACGCATCGTACGTTAATTTCTCGTATTATCAACTGTTTAATTTTCTGCACTTATCAACTGTTTAATTTTCTGCACTTATCAACTGTTTAATTTTCTGCACTTATCAACTGTTTAATTTTCTGCACGTATCAACTGTTTAATTTTCTGCACTTATCAACTGTTTTAATTCTTAGCACTTTAAATTTCCGCACTTTATTTTCTGCAATTTAAAAATTCAGTTATTTATTTTTACCGCCTACATGGACGGTCGTACTTTAATTTCCGCAATATCAACTGCTTTAATTTTTCGCAAAACTGCTGGAAATCCTTCCGCAATATCAACTGCTTTAATTTTTCGCACAACTGCTGGAAATCCTTCCGCAAATATCAACTGCTTTATTTTCTGCAAATATCAATTGTTTTATTTTTCGCAAATATCAACTCTCTACTTTCTGCAAATTATCCAACTGTTAAATTCTCGTATGCTTAAAATCAATCATTTTTCGCATGCAATCAACGTAGATATTAAATTCTCCCATGCGTAAAATCAATCATTCTTCGCATGCAATCGACGTAGCATTTTAATTCTCACATGCGTAAAATCAATCATTCTTCGCATGCAATCACGTAGATGTTAGATTCTCACATGCTTAAAATCAATCATTTTTCGCATGCAATCAACGTAGCATTTTAATTCTCACATGCGTAAAATCAATCATTCTTCGCATGCAATCACGTAGATGTTAGATTCTCACATGCTTAAAATCAATCATTTTTCGCATGCAATCAACGTAGCATTTTAATTCTCACATGCTTAAAATCAATCATTTTTCGCATGCAATCACGTAGCATTTTAATTCTCACATGCTTAAAATCAATCATTTTTCGCATGCAATCACGTAGATGTTAGATTCTCACATGCTTAAAATCAATCATTTTTCGCATGCAATCAACGTAGCATTTTAATTCTCACATGCTTAAAATCAATCATTTTTCGCATGCAATCACGTAGCACTGTTAAAATTCTCACATGCGTAAAATCAATCATTTTTCGCATGCAATCACCATAGCATTTAAATTCTCGTATGTGTAAAAATCAATCATTTTTCACATACGATCAACCCAACGTTTAAATTTCGTATGCATAAAATCAATCATTTATCGCATGCAAATCAGCTCAGCATTTAAATTCTCGTATGCGTAAAATCCATCATTTTTCGCATACAAACAACTGTCATCATTTTTGTCAAACCCAGCATCTCACTTTCGTATACGCAAAATTCATCATTTCTCGTATGCAATCAACTGTCATTTAAATTTTCGCACTCATAAAATTGTTTACTTCTTTCTCAAGCTATCACTAATACTCTCACTTTGTAGGTTTTAAATTCAAGCTTCGCTCGAAAGTACGCCTTTCGATTCCCTTTTATTTATTCAGCGCTTTTTTCGTAAAATAGCAGTCGTACGCATGATATATAGAACTGTTAGAATTAAAATCAACCCACATGAACAACGTGTTTAAAGAGTCGCTTCAAATGTCATATTCATGTGATTTTAAATTCTCGCATATATTGACTGCATGTACATGGGGACTTTCGATCCCACATCAGTTTTCCACTTCAAAAACCAATCATTTAAAATTGGTACTCTGTTAGCAATCCATGATAGGTTCACATAGCAATCAATCTAATCATGCATGGCCCGATGATGAAATAAGAGGGCGCTCATTCAGTCTTACAGAAAATTCAGTCCCATCACGTTACGGTCAAGAATAATAGACTGATCTTGATAAACGGTAACCCCGTCCGAAAGATCTTTTTTATTATTTTTGAACAGTCCCGATTGTGGAAAAGGCTAAAGTGACGATTCCTCTGAGGGCCCCCTTTTTTAAAATAAAACGCATCTTCATCAAAACACCTTTTAAACACCTCTCTCATCAACCGGTAACCGTTTTCGGATGTGACTCGGGTGCCTAACACCTTCCCGAGACCATAATACGACCCCGAACCTTTTGTCTGGGGTCCAGACCCTTTTTTTGTGCCTTTAGTTTTTTTTACTTATTATATTTCCTATGCCATGACGATTAAGGTTCCCTAAAGCCTAGCAACCAAATTAGGGTGGCGACTTCATTGCATGTTGCGAGGCGTCTGTCTACGCTGAGCATTGTAAGGTCCCAAATTTCGTTGCACACTCGCGAGTTTTTAATTTTCGTGGGGGCGCGACAGTTTGCGCTGAGCATTGTAAGGTCCCAAATTTCGTTGCACACTCGTGAATGACCAAGTGCTTGGTTATTTTTCGTGGGGGCGCGACAACTATAAATACAACTCATATACACCTAAGATATGCAGGTAATACTAAACCTTAGCCACCCTTATACATATATTTTCTCTCAAATAACTTGATCATCGCAGTGTCTACGCTAGGACAAACCCTTGGCATTTTGCATGTACATCAGCATCAAGATCAAACCTACATTCATCCCTCATGAGCAATCTCCTACATAACAAAGTTATTAAGTGTTGTTTAGATGAAAACACACCGGTTCGAGAAAAAACATTTTAAATTTGGGGACTTTAATAAATAGGAGAAAAATTACGCTCCCTACTCGTTTGGATTTTGATAAACTTTCATGAGTTTGGTATTTTGATATTCTTTATATCAAGATTCGAAAAGAAAAGAAAAGTTTGCAAACGACTGAATTAAGTACATGATAACAATCCCCGTCATAAGGAACAATCACCCGAAGGGGGAGGAAATGATGTGATCACGGATTCATCAGCCTTAGAGTCCCTGCCGTAAGGACCAATCACCCGGAACATCACCTATTGGGAGGCACGAGAGTTTATCGGGAAGGGTCTATCGGGACCTATGAGCCACGTAACGAAAAGCACGCTGGTTATCAAGAAGCATAGGCTAGCCTAGTGCCAACTCCAAGTCATTCGAAAAAGCTGACAGGAATCTATCGGGAGACATGACCTAGGCCAGCATCAACCCTAAGTCCTTGGTGCAAGCTAATGGGAATCTAACGGGAAGCTTACAAGTTACCAGGAGCTTATCGAAAGACTAGGTTAGCGGGAGCCATTCGAGTATGCAAGTTACCGGGAGAAGCCTAGGCCTTGTATACCATGAAGTTCTTCCATACCAAGTAGTTACTGGGAGGAACCTATCGGGAAACATGAGCGAGGTACGCACCAACCCGGTAACCTTTGGGCAAACTATAAGGAGCCTGTCGGAAGGCATAGGCGAAGCCAACACCAACCCTTTATCCTTTGTACAAGTTATCGGGTGAAGACCAGGCCACCTGTCGTATGGCACATGGCTACTGGGAGCCACAAACCATCTATCGGGAACTACAAGAGGCATAGGCCAGCCATCGCATGCTATCGGGAAAACCCTAGGCCAAGCCTCGCATGACTCTTACCTTGGTCGGGCAACCATGCAAGCTTTCCGCGAGCCACATGCTTACCGCGGCCATCACATGGGAAACTATCGGAACTACCTGCGCAAGTCAGGAATCCCTTCACACCCATCATAGGAGCCTTGGCATCATACACTCCTCGACCACACCATGATGTTCCTCGCACTGACCTACTAAACCAAGAACTCCTCAGAAACTGCGACTATCAGCACACCATTCATACACAACAAGTTTGGTTGTTTCCTTTCATTTTTGAGCTACAGTTATGGGCCTAAACAACCCACCATAAGGCCTCAAACTTCCATGGAGAGTGCATCCCTCACTAAGGGCACATTCGTCACAAGACCATTTTTGTAACCCTTAGTATAAATACCGAACTTAGCTATTATCTTCCTTAGTTTAGATGTTGAAGTGAACTTTGTTCATTGAGTTGAGATTACTTCTCTTGAGTTGAGATTACTCCTCCACTAAACTCACCCCTTCCTTGAGAGAGATAACTTGAGTTGAGAATACTCCTCCCTTTCTCTCTTTGGGAAATCAAAAGCTTGTAATCATTGATTGCGATCTTGTGTGAGAAATATATGTGTATGTTTTGTTCTGTTACCAATCTCTATCCATGCATTCAACATGCCTCTCTTTACTCTTCACCGTGCTCAAGTCCTTCTACATCTCCTCCTTATTTATCTCGGTAGCATCCTTCCTTATCTCATCTTTCTTTGCTTCTGTTCTGCTGAACATCTGTACCATCTTCTTCCTTTATTTGTGCTTGTCATCATGTTCTTGTTTGTCTAAGTAAACTCCTAGGCTAGATCCCCTTAAAAGCTCCATAAATATATTTTGGCCTTTGTAAAATGAGGTCGGAGCATATCAAGTGGTAGCGGAGCTCCTAACACCTTGGAGTTTTTGTTGTGTTACCTTCGTTTTCAACCAAAAAGTTTCATACTTTCTACCAAATATCCTCCATAAAGTAGCATCTAGCTAAAAGAGGAGTAGTTGGTCCAGCAAAGGCACGAACCACATCACTAACTATCTCTAATTTTTTACTCGAGTCTTGTGTCGTCCGTTACCCCAAGTCTCAACGTCTTCCATATCGAGTCACAAACTAAGCCTTCCATCCTCATCTTCCAAAACGTTTCCCAAAGTCCTTTCTTGTCTCACAGAGTCCGGTAACCCTTTATCGGTACTTCCCCGTCTACCTGTACTCCCCCCTCCCCCAATCTCATCTACCGGTACTTCCCCATATACTCTTCTAAGTCTTCTTGAGTCTACCGATACTTCCCTATCTCATCTACCAGTACTTACCCATTCGCATCTACTGTTACCTCCCCCATCTCATCCTAAGCTCTTGAGCATTTGTGAAGATAGTTGTCCATTGGTTTACTTGAAGCGCGAGGTCAATGCGGTATAGTGCAGCAAGACTTGCAAGCAAAAGTGAGCGATTGTGAGGTTATCTTTTGCGAGAGCCCAAACACGAGAGTTAAAACACGTGAGGGAGAGATTATTTTTCTACCTTTTGTTTAAGTGTGCAAGTACCCAATGAACCATGTCCGACACAAGCGTAGTTGGCAACAATGATGCCAAGTCCGACGAATCTATTAGTCCAGTACTATCCAAAATGGATTCCCGGATGGAGTCCATAGAGCGCAGTCAAGATGCGATGGAACGTAGACATGAGGAGATGATGAGTATGTTGCGAATCCTTGTATTGAATCAGAACACCCCCACCGAGGCCTCCACAAGTCTTACCCTTCCAAGCACCGTGGCTCCCAAGACCCCCGCCAAGCCGGATAAAGATAATGTTACTTTAGAATCCATAGAGGAAGGTCATGACAGTGACGCTGACCTTGAAGAGCAAGATAGGGTGGCCGACCGAGGCTTCCCAAACGTCCTCACCACGGGGCCCCGAAAATAAGACCCTCCTCCTAACCTTGCCGTATCCGAAAACCAAATGCAAGTCATCCGGAGCAAGTACGCCCCAGGCTACCAAGGGCATGACCCATGTGAGAGTCGTGTCATTAGGACGCCACAGGGCCGTGACCTGCGCTAGAATGAATATCACATGACTATCGGTATGTCGATAGTTCCCAACGGTATGCCGTTGGCCACGAGCAGGGACATGCAATGGAACCAAGAGGACCTTCCCGTGTCTAGCAGCCAACCCCTAATTCCTCACTACCATACAAGCACCACACCCTACCAGTCACGTGAGTACTACGAGGGAGTCTATGAGGCTGCTAATTATGACTTTGATGAACTTGCAAGGAAAAATAAGGGAAGGCGACAACGAGACCAAGAATCACGGTTTGGCGAGCACTTTGAGAGGCCATAAGAGCTTAGGATTGTTGACAACTTGAGTAGTATAAATTTCCAAATTCCTACCTTTGAGGGCACCACCGATCCTTCGGAGTACCTTATATGGGAAGGAAAAAATCAATGCATCTTCAATTGTCATCAATATTCTGAGGGTAAGAAGATCAAACTAGCGACCATGGAGTTTGATGGCTACGTCATTAGTTGGTGGGAGAAAGTGTGTAAGGAAAGAGGAGCGATACATGTCATTCATACTTGGAAGAGATGAAGCGAGTTATGAGAGCCAGGTTTGTGCCCGCGCACTACAACTAGGACTTGCAGAACAAGTTGCAAGGCATCAAGCAAGGCACCAAGTCCGTGGGTGAGTACTTCAATTACCTAGAGGAACTCCTTACTAAGACCGAGATCGATGAGAGCGAGGAGATCACAATGGCAAGGTTCCTTAATGGTGTCAACGAAAAGATTCGGTACAAGCTTGAGTTGAAGGAGTTTGAGAGCTTACAATCCATGCTTCATTACGCATTGAAAGTAGAGGTGCACAAGCCTCTAAGAGAAAATCCTACATCACTCGAAACACACCCCAAACCTACTCATCTTCAACCAAATAACTATACCACAAGGACACCCCCTTCCAAAGAGACACCAAACTGGACTTTCCTCCAAAGGTCAAAAGCCCCACACAAAAACCTTACATGTCATACCCAAAAACCAATCCTACTCCTTACACACCAAAACCAGCCACCACCCCCGCATATAACCCTCCACCAAGAAAATACTCATCTACCGTTGAGTGTTTTAAGTGTCACGGGCGAGGACACATTTCTTCTGAGTGCCCAAACCGCAGGGTCATAGTCATCTGTGAAGGATTATATGATTTCGAAAGTGAGAGCGAACCCCATGGAGGAGGAGTAGAGGGAGAGAGGCATGAAGTGGAAGATAGTGAAGAAGAGATCAGTCTCGTAATGTCCATAACACTTGTTGTGAGAAGGAGCATGAATGCTCAATTGAAATATGAGGCCGAATGCGAAGATCAAAGAGAAAACCTTTTTCCATTCCCGGATTGACATCAATGGTAAGGTTGCTTCCTTTATTTTTGACAACGGGAGTGTTGTGGATGCCACAAGCCACCTCTTGGTGCATAAGCTAAATTTGCCTACCTCACCTCATCCGAAGCCCTATTCTTTGCATTGGTTAAACGATGAGGGTGAAGTGAAGATTAAGGAACAAGTTCTAGTTGCCTTCAAGATTGGTGGATATAAGGATGAAAGGCTTTGTGATGTAGTCCCAATGAATGCAAATCACCTTCTGCTAGGCCGACCATAGCAGTTTGATCGGCATGTGGTGCATGACGGTCGTACCAACAGAATTTGTTTGACTCACCAAGGCAAGATATTCAACATCCCTCCTCTTTTCCCCGCACAAGTACATGAAGACCAAAAGAACATGGAGAAAGCAAGTGCGGAATTTCACTTGATAAGGAAAATGCGAGAGAAGGGTGGAGAGAAAAATGTGAGTAGTGAGTTTAAAAACCGCCATGAAAAGATTGAGCATAGCAAACCGAGTGAGAGAATGAGAGAAGAAAAGAGAGCACGGTAGAGAAGATGAGCCTAAACACTTGATTGTAATGGCGAGGGGTAAGGATAAGAGGCATATGCTTTCGAATAATACAAATGTTACCGCTAACCTTCCTTCTTCTCTACAAAGTCTGATTGTCTCATCCTTACAGGAATTTAAAGATCGTCGTACCAAGGAAGCCAAAGCCAAGGTACTCCATGAGCATCCGGAGGATACGGGTTGGAGGACGAATCCTTCCGAAGGGGGACATGCGATCATGGATGCATCAGCCTTAGAGTCCCCGCCATAAGGACCAATCACTAAGAACATCACTTATTGGGAGGCACAGGAGTCTATCAGGAAGGGCCTATCGAGCCATGGGCCATGTAACGGGAGGTACGCTGAATATCGGGAACCTATCGGGAAGTATAGGCCAGCCTAGTGCCAACTTCAAGTCCTTCGAAAAAGTAGACGGGAATCTATCGGGAGACATGACCGAGGCCAGCATCAACCCTAAGTCCTTGGTGCAAGCTAATGGGAATCTAATCTTACAAGTTATCGAGAGCCTATCGGGAGAGCAGGTTACCGGGAGCCATTCGAGTATGCAAGTTACCGGGAGAAGCCTAGGCCCTGTATATCATGAAGTTCTTCCAAACCAAGTAGTTACCGGGAGGAACCTATCGGGAAACATGAGCAAGGTCCGTGCCAACCCGGTAACCTTTGGGAAAACTAAACAGCCTACCTTAAGGCCTCGAAGTTCCATGGAGAGCACATCCCTCACCAAGGGAACATTCGTCACAAGGCCGTTTTTGTAACCCTTAGTATAAATACCGAACTTAGCTATTATCTTCCTTAGTTTAGATGTTGAAGTGAACTTTGTTCATCGAGTTGAGATTACTCCTCTTGAGTTGAGATTACTCCTCCACTAAACTCACCCCTTCCTTGAGAGAGATAGCTTGAGTTGAGAATACTCCTCCCTTTCTCCCTTTGGGAAATCAAAACCTTGTAATCATTGATTGCGATCTTGTGTGAGAAATATATGTGTATGTTCCATTCCATTTCTAATCTCTATTCGTGCATTCAACATGCTTCTCAATACTCTTCACCGCGCTCAAGTCCTTCCACATCTCCTCCTTGTTCATCTCGGTAACATCCTTCCTTATCTCATCTTTCTTTGCTTCCGTTCCACTACTCATCCATACCATCTTCTTCCTTTATTTGTTCTTGTCATCGTGTTCTTGTTTGTCCAAGTAAACTCCTAGGCTAGATCCCCTTAAAAGCTCCATAAATATATTTCGGCCTTTGTAAAAGGAGGTCGGAGCATATCACCCAACCAAGCAACATGGCCCTACAATGGCCCACTTCCTCCTCCTCTCCACATGGTCGACCATCTCTCCTCATTTTGAAGAATATGGAATAACAAGGTAATGGTCCGCGCGTTGCGCAAAAGATAAATTATTTTTTCTTGTTATAGATATGTTGTTTGTTAAAGGAATTTAGTGAGTTTGTGAATCAAAATAATTTTTCTTTAGGTTATTAAAGTTTATATGAATGTAAGATTGTTATATGAATGTAAATTTGAAGTATATATGTTAGCATTTATAAATAATTTGTAGAGAAATAACTACTTAATGCATTCAATTTTATTTTATTTTTTCCAATTGAATATAACTTTTTTAATTTATATATTTTTAAAATTTATGGTATTATTATTAATTTGAAACTCATTTTATCGTACTTTAAGTTACAAATATGTTGAGTAAGTTTACGAATGAAGTTAAATTTTAATTTTTTTAACTATAATTAGGGAATTTGTATTTTTTATAATTATGTAAAACTAATTATTTGATCAATTAAATGAATTGGTTGAATTTATTCTCATCTCGCTCTTTCTCTTTTACCTATTCTTTATACACATAACTTTTTTTTTTTAAAATAATCACCTCAATTAGAAAAAGTAAATATCTAACCCTTTAGATGTTAATAATTATTTGTAGCTCAGTTTAGTTCCTACAAAATGGATAGGGAAAGATTTCTAGTTCGAGTTTGCTTGTTAACATTTCTATCTATGTCAAAAAATATACAAACTATTTTTTTAGCATAATGTATCATTACTATATATTTTTCACCGTCAAAATTTTCTAACTCTTTCAACAATATTGTCTATTTGTTTAACTATTTATGTTTTTACATTTTTATAGCATCACTTTAACAGTAATATATAGTAATGTATCATTACTATATATATGCTAGTTTAAATAAATTGATTCTCACAATATAAAGTGAACCACTTCCCGTCATTTATTCTATGAGGTCTATTGTTAGTTTTTTTTTATTTTTTCTACTATTTTCATCATCTCTTACTTGTTCTTCTATTTCTTCCATTTTTTACTTTCTCATTTCTTTATTATCAATACACATAGATATACTATTGTCGCACCCTCGCGAGCGGCTCGGATGAAGAAAGGTCTCACACAATCAATGGAGTCACCACCCTATTATTTCTAAGGTTTAGGGAAACCTAAAGTATGAAAAAAGGAATAAAATAAAAAAACTAAGGCATAAAAAAAGGGTCTTAACCCGAGAACTACGATTCGGGGTCGATTTATGGACTCGGGAAGGTGTTAGGCACCCGAGTCTCATCCTAAAAAAGGTTACCAGTTCTGAAAAATAGGTGTTTGAAAATCACATTGAAAAACAAGTAATTGGGCCTTTAGGGGGGATTGTCGCTTTAGTTATTACGTTGGTTGGATTGACTTTATCCTAATTATTTACTGAGTTGTTAAAAGAAAATAAATATTTTAATCCTCTAACAAAATAAAAGGGTTGGTTGCATACATATTCTAATTAAATTTCATCAAGTTTAAAATTAGTTCGATTACATGCAAAATTAATTAGGTGGAATTATTACCGTTTTATTAATCTTTACTAAAGCGACGACCCACTATCATCATCGGGTCATGCATGATTAATCCTATTAACTAGGTGATTCTAAACATGCATAGACTATCAAAGTACCATTTTAAAATGAATGCGGAAAATATGTTGAAAAGAGAAAAATCGGGGAGTGGGGACGAAACTGCGCACGAAACACATTCATTAAGATAAGCATAAATTAAAATACATTAATCCACAACCATTAATTAAAGTGAGTAATTAAACCAAGTTACTTCTCATGCAAACAAATTAATTTAAATTTTAACAATTCTACATAATCATGCATACAAATATACGGGAAGCTTTGAATAAATAAAAGGGGTAAGGAAGGTTAATTCTAACCTACATCACCGATGAATTAGTAGCACAAGTGATAAATAATAAATGGACAAGTAAATAAATACAAATAAATAAAATAGCACTGTCTAATTTGTTACCAACAGGCCCAAGCATTCCATCCCATCAGACCAACCCAACACTACAATCAGCTTTCTCCTATTGAGCCAAGAACAACTCGGCCCACTACCAAACCAGCCCAATTTCGATATGATCTTCTGTGAGATCTAATTAAGTTTTATATTTTCATTATTCTTATTATATTGATTCTTGTTTAATTGTTAACTTGTTCTATGGTCAGTTTATTGAATTAGCTACTCTTAATCTGGCTAGGATAAATATTATCGACTTGATTAATTTGTTTGTGATCACGTGTGAGTCAAATATCGTAGACAATACCCGTGTTTGCCTAGGGTCAAAAATTAGTGGGTTTGGGTTAAAGAGTTAGGCATCTCAGATCTTGCCCAAGAATAGTCTTTCCTTAATTTTAATCATTCATTTTTAGTTACATCTTATAAGCGGATTTTAGGATTGCTATAAAGGTTAGGATTTTTTATAGAGAAGATCTTCAGACAATTTATTATAGGAGGAAAGTAGGAGTTCTAAGCAAATCTGGACTCCATAGTTGTTCTATGAATTTGGAATGACTATTCTTGCATCGATGATTAGATGATTATTATTGAAACCTCAATTTAAATATTCACCAGGAGTTTTCCTCATTATTTGATCGCAATCCTTTTTATTTGTTTGCCGTCCCTTAATTTATTGTTCTAGGTCTTGAAGTATAGTGTCAAATTGTATTATAATTATTTTTTACGGTATCGGTAACTGATCTGGAAGTTTATGTGGTATCAAATAAGATTGCTTAAATGATAATAACATGGCATCACTACAATGATACATTCTCACTTTTTAGTTTTCATATGGGTTATTAGAATTTTTGGCACCTGTACTCAATTTAAATGACTGATTTGGCACTTTTCCTCCATTTTCGTTTTAAAAGGCACCTATACTAAAAACAAATATCACATTTAGCACTTCCCCCTAACGTCGTTAGTCTCTTGCCGTTAACTGTCCTACATGGCATAACACGTTGGATGCCACGTCATAAGCTGCTGACGTGTCATGCCACGTAAGCAACCCAGACCAAACTTCACCATATTCAAAAATTGAAGGACAAACGTATCTTCATTTTTCTGTTTATTTTTCCAGAATTTCAGAAAAATGAAAATACATTTCTTCATAACCCATATCTGTTTTTTCTTTTGCTTTTTTAATTGTTTCAGGTTCTTTAACAAAATCCCAGAAACCGACTCGGACTTGGGACTCGGAACAACTAAATCTCCGACCCGAATACAGATCCATATCCTGCGAGTTGCGTGCTCTAGCCAAGATGGTTCATAACGAGATCGGAAACGATGGAGATGGAATTGAATCCGAGTCAGGTAAGGGCGCGGGATTGAATTCGAGCGCTCTGTTCGAGAGGGTACGGTTTTATGACTAGTACTCAGTGAGGAGGAACGAGAGGCTAAAGAGGAAGAAAGGAGTGATGGTTGCAGCGACGCCGTATAATCTTGGAGTTACTGTCGATTCGTCGAAAACAAGGGATTCGAAGAAGACGGAAACCTTGAGGAAATCAATGTTCGTTGCGTACTCTGTGGAGATGACGCCTAGGTATTCGTTGAGGAGCATGAGTAAAGAGAACAAGAAACCTCCCTTGTCCGTTAGCAGTAGCATGAACAACATGAACAACACCATCTATGGCGGCTATGGCTATGAGAAGTCTGTTCTGCCAAGTGAAAGGAAAATTGGAGCAAGAAGGGTTAGGAAACTATGAATTTGTTAGAATTTGATTTGGGTTTTTTTTTTGTTTTGGAAAATTTGGATTATGTTGATTACATGAAATTGTTGTTTATGGGGTTTATTTGACAATATTGATATCAGGTCACATGTTGTGGTAGCTATGCATTGTATCTCTTTCAAGATGGGTCAAAGGTTGTATTCTTGTTTTTCTCTATGAAATTTGGATGGAGAAATAAACAGAAAAATGAAAATACATTTTAGTCCTTGAATTTTTTAAGATGGTGAAGTTTGGTCCGGGTTGCTTACGTGGCGTCCGTCGTGTCATGTCGCGTAGGACAGTTAACGGCAAGATACTAACGGCGTTAGGGGGAGGTGCCAAATATGACATTTCTTTTGAGTACAGGTGCCTTTTAAAACGAAAATGGAGAAGAGGTGCCAAATCAGTAATTTTAATCGAGTGCAGGTGCCAAAAATTCTAATAACCCTTTTCATATATATTATAGATATAGATATAGATATTGATAACAATTAAGACAATCCTAAGGGCATTGTTGTAATTATGGCCCCTGCCGATGACGGAATCCTATAAGCCCTATCGGACATCTAAGCTATCGCCATCGGACTATGAGGTGTTTTCTAGGATGGTCGACATCAGCGGGGGGAAGGTCTCACGCGTCTCTGCACGCATGGCATCATCCCATCCTAGGGGACCCACGGAGTTATCGCCCCCGGCATCACCATGGGTATTGCCCCCAGCACCCTCCTCAGAGGTTTCGCCCATGACGTCACCTCCAGGTATCACCAGTTACGTCACCTCCAGGTATCGCCCATGACGTCACCTCCAGGTATCGCCCGTGACGTCACCCAGAGTGCTATCTTTCCGGGATATCACCTCTTTATCCAGATATCGCCCCCAGCAGCCTATAAATACCCCCTCATTTTTAAAACATAAGGTGAGCCGAAGATTGCCTTCTAGAACCTCTGCTATTTTGAACCGCTTACTGACTTAAGCATCGGAGTGTCTACGCTGGAGCCCCCCCTCCGGCACTTTGTAGGTGTGTCCGACGTCAACTACAACGACTCTGACCAACAGTAGCCATCGTCCCGATCGTCTCAAAATTTGGATCTTATCAAATTAGTGCTTTCATTGAGAGCCTTGGTACATTAAGTGAGCGTCCTTAATAGCCAAGCTCTATTTTACCAGGAGATCAGAACGATCATGACTTCTGAGTCGGAGTCGACGCGACCCTCATCCTCTAGTCTCCTTTTTTCGATTCGTAGACAATTATTCCCTTTTGCTACTGCTGATCTTTCTGTGACAGCGCAACAAATCACTTCGGAATCTCCGAATCTTTCGACCAGGTCGGCAGGGGAAGCCCTCTCCTCGCAAACGATCATTTCGTTATCCCAGATGGCGGGATCTAGCTTTTCTACTCCTCCTCCGAGGGGATTTGTGTTGAACAGTGCAGAACACCCTTTTGCGAGTGAAATAGCGGCCCTTCATTCTCGGTTGGAATATTTGACTGAAATGGCTGCAAGAATCACACCTGAGGTTTTTAGGTCGAGTGTCCCTCCCCGTGTCATGTTCACACCATCTATTGTCACCGAGTGGCCCTTGTCACCGTTGTTACAGGGAAACCTCTAGCCGACTTTACCTACAACAGATACCCCGATTAGTTTTGTGCAACTCACTCAAATACGAGTGTAGCCTTATGTGCCACAAGTGCCACAAGGTCCCATCCCTTAGGAGAATCGGCACCTCGAGGAGGTCAGGAACCGTTGGGACGGTCGAAGAGAAGGAGCGAATAGAGATTTATCTCTTGAGTACAGTGAAAGATCCAGTAGCAGAAGAGATCAAACTCGTTCGCCCAGGAGCCGCAGCCGGTCTCCTAGGTGACATCTTACGCCAGATCCGCGAAATCGGAGGCGTCACGTGGAAATATCTCCCCCGCGCCATGCGCGTGAAATCCTTGATGACACATCGGGACACCCATTTAGCCGTCGTATAAGGCGCCACAAGGTCAGTCGACATGTGAAGCTTCCCACTGAGACTTATGACGGCACTAGAGATCCCATTTCCCACGTCAATAAGGTGAAGGATTTCGTTCAATTTCAGACTCACAGTGATGCGGTGTTGTGCCAAATATTTGTTATGACATTATCAGGAGTTGCGCGTCTCTGGTTCGAGGGCCTTCCGGGCGAATCTATTAGCAACTTCTCACAATTGGAATCTAAGTTCCGGAGCAGATTTAGTACAGCGATTCCAATCAGGAAATCCGCCGCCGCGTTATTTGACATACGTCGAATGCCTCAAGAAACTTTGAAGGAATTTCTCAGTCGATTCGACCTGGAAATGTCACTAACGTCGGGCGTTACCATTGATTTTACTATAGAAGCCTTGAAAAGGAACTGCCGTTATAGTAAATTGAAAGATGCACTGATGGTGGACCCTCCAGCGACTTTAGACGCATTAAGACTTAAAGCCCATAATTACGCGAAAATGGAAGAAGAGGAAAACAAAGATAGAGCCTATAACATGCCGTCTGAGGCACCTTTGATTCCTAACGCTCCTGCAATTACCATTCCTGACGACCGCCTCACCGACGATTATGCTCAGCAGAAAGATCATATTCTCAAAACCTCCAGTAGGCGGAAAGATAACTCTTCGAAGGGAAAACCTGGTAGTTCCCCTACTCAGCGTCAAGGAGATCCTTCTAAAGGTCGGATGTACGACCCTGATTTCCCTTCCCTTAATATACCGAGGGCGGAGATTTTAGCGATAGTGGAGCAGCGAAACCTTCCCATCCGTTACCCTGCGCCTGTGAAGCCCGGGGTGCTTCTAGGAAGAAGAGAAAATGCTTATTGTAAGTTCCACAAAGCCAGGGGGCATTCAACAGAAATATCCAGAGAATTAAAATCGGCAATAGAACGTTTGGTGGAAGAAGGTTACTTAGGAGAATTCGCAGCCAAAGTAAGAGAAGACGCCAGAAATAATCCCACGAAAAGGATGGCAGACGACCGACAAGTACCCCCTCGCGTCCCACAGAAGGATAGTACTCCCGGAGGGAGAGGTGAAGAAGCTTTCACAGTAGACGACGAGGACTTCCCTATGATTAACATCATAGCGGGAGGGACTCCTTATATGGACGGATCAGAGCCACTGACGACCGCGTTAGGAGATAAACGCAAATGGGATGGCACGCTAAAAAAAGGTGAAGCGATAAGTATCCTAGATTGCATGATATTAGCCTTCTCCGAAGAGGACGAAAAAGGTGTTGTCTATCCGCATAACGATGCATTGGTGGTTACGCCCATCATTGCCAGTCACGGAGTCAGAAGAACTCTCGTTGATAACGGGAGTGCGGTGAACCTCTTCTCGTTAGAGGCATACAATCTTATGAAATGACCCTACAACGAGTTAACACCTTGCAAGAAACCCATAATTGGAGTGGACGGGGTCCCAATCCCTGTCATAGGGATAACTACTTTGCCCGTGTACTTTAGGGAAGACACCTCCAAGCGATCGGAGGATCTTTTATTCCTTGTCGTAGACTTAAACTTGCCCTACAATGTCATACTCGGACGACCTTTCCTCAACCGCTTTGGAGCGGTAATATCTCAGAAGCATCTGAAGATGAAATACCCCTCCTGGGACGGAGTGGTATCGATAAAGGGCAACCAAAAACTGGCGGTTGAATGCTACCTGCTCATGACTCAAAAGAGTTGCGATAGGTATGTATGCATAACGGTGGACCCATACGAACAGGGTGATGAGAAGCGCGCTCAACCTCTGTAAAAAATGGTGCCCGTACCAGTGATCGACATAGAAGAAGCAAGCTTCCTAGACAGCGAAAAGCTCAGTCCAGCGGAAAACCTTCAATTGGCCCGGTTATTGAACTAATGTCAAGGAGAGTTCGCGTGGAAACTCGCAGACATGTCGGGTATATCACGCGAAATAGCCGAACATCGGCTCAATGTTTACCTTGGCGCCAGGCCGGTCTAGCAGAAGCGGCGTGCGTTCTCTACGAAAAAAGCTTTAGCCGTTGATAAAGAAGTGACAAAGCTCCTTGATGCAGGGTTCATCCGTGAAGTTCAGTACCCTACTTGGTTAGCTAACCCAGTTCTTGTTGCTAAGCCCAATGGAGACTGGCGCATGTGTATCGACTTTACCAATTTGAACGATGCTTGCCCTAAGGATTGCTACCCACTTCCCCGTATTGACCAATTAGTCGATCAGACTGCCGGGTACGCATATTTAAGCTCACTTGACACTAACTCCGGTTACCACCAAATTCCCATGGCCATTGAAGATGAAGAAAAGACTGCCTTCATCACTCCTAAGGCCACTTACTGTTATACGGCGATGCCGTTTAGGCTAAAGAACGCAGGGGCGACGTTCCAACGTATGGCAAACAAGATATTCGAAGAACAAATAGGGAGGAATGTGGAAGCATACGTTGACGATATATTGGTAAAGAGCGCGAACTTTCAGGATCACTTGCAGGATCTAAAGGAAGTATTTGATGTGATGAAAAGGCACTGCATGAAACTGAACCCTCGAAAATGCATGTTTGCGTTTCAGATGGGGAAATTCCTGGGCTACGTAGTCAGCCAAAAAGGAATCCAGCCTAACCCCTCAAAGATTAAAGTCATACAAGATATGATATCTCCAAGAACTGTTAAGGAGGTACAAAGGCTAACAGGGCGCGTTATCGCCCTAGGGCGATTCATTTCCAAACAAGGCGAGAAGTGTCTCCCTTTTTTCAAAGTCATACGCAAGAAAGAACCATTCGGGTGGACCCCAGAATGTGAAGAGGTGTTCGTTAGCCTAAAAGATTACCTATCGTCTAACCTACTGCTGACCAGGCCGGAACCGGGTGATACTTTATATCTATACCTTGGCGTTGCTGACGAAGTGGTTAGTGTCGTCCTCGTTCACGATGATAGCCACGCGCACCGCCCTGTATATTTTGTAAGTCACGTTCTGAAGGATGCGGAGTTGCGATACGCCCGAATTGAGAAAATAGCGTTCGCACTAATACAAGCCACTCGAAAAATGGACAGATACTTCCAATCCTACTCCGATATCGTGCTTACAGACCAACCTCTGAAGAGAATATTTTGAAAGCCTGAGTCTTCGGGAAGAATGTTAATCTGGGCGCTCGAAATTGAACAGTACGGGCTGAGGTATCAGTCCCGACCGTCCGTGAAGGCTCAAATCCTGGCAGATTTTATAGCAGAATGCACCTTTACAGAAGATCCGTTGACAGATGTACCCGAAGAGGAGTGCGGCGACATGGATCTCCCATTTTCAAAAACTTATACGGACCTCTGGATCATTCATGTAGACGGAGCTAAAAATCAAGAGTTGGCTGGGGCCGGAATCTTCATAAATGGGCCACACGATATGCGAATATAGTACGCCATCCGAATTCTACAACCGTTATCCAATAACGCGGCAAAGTACGAGGCATTACTAGCCGGACTCAGGATAGGGAGAAGCCTTTCTTCCAAAGGAAGACACGATACCAGAAGAACAGGAGACCTGCGTCTAAAAATTTGTGGTGACTCCAAACTAATAATTGACCAGGTCTTGGGGCACTCTCAGGCCCGGGAGCCCATCATGATCCAATACCTCGCCAAAGTGAAACGAGAACTGCTGAAAATAAAGAAAGAAGGCATGCAAGTCAGTTTTGAGCACGTTCCCCGAGAGGACAACGCCGAAGCTGACAATCTCGCCAAGCTAGCCACGAACCCTGAAGCGTCCATACCCAAAGGTGTGTATTACCGCGAGTTACCTGTACCTTCTTTCATAGAAGAGCAAGCGTCTCTATGTGTGGAAGAGCTCGAGAATGACTGGCGGGTCCCCGTAATCAAATACTTGAAACATGAAGAACTGCCTGTAGATATCGCTAAAAAGAAAAGGGTGCTGAAACAGGCAGCTCGTTGTACGTACTATGACGGGGACTTGGTTCGGAGATGTTTTTCTCACCCAGCCGCCAAATGTATAACGGAGCAAGTGGGTCTTCATACTTTACGCGAAATCCACGAAGGGGTGTGCGGTATGCACGTGTCGGGTGACACCCTGGCTGCACAAGTTTTCAGATCTGGATTCTACTAGCCCACCATCCGGAGAGATTGCCACAACTATGTGTAAACTTGCCCGAAATGTCAGGAGTTCTCTAAAATTCCTCGACGTCCCGTCACCGAAATATCCGAGATTATCGCTCATTGTCCTTTTGCTAAATGGGGGATCGATATTCTGGGCAAATTTCCAAAGGCAAGGTCCCAACTAAAATTTGTGATAGTGGCAGTGGACTACTTTACAAAGTGGGCGGAAGCTGAGGCGGTCGCCAACATCACGGTGGAAAAAACTTGGCGTTTCTTCAAACACCAAGTTATCATGAGGTTTGGCGTACCCCGTATCCTAGTTAGTGATAACGGAACACAGTTCATCAGCCAATTCTTCAAAGACCAGTGCCCAGAATTCGGGATTGAGCAGCGATTCTCTTCCGTGGCTCACCCGCAAACCAATGGACAGGCGGAAGTGACCAACCGGGGCATCCTCAATGATATTAAGAAAAACCTGGAGGGGTCTAAAAATAAGTGGGCCGACGAGCTGCCATACGTGATGTGGGCGTACCGCATGACCATTAAAACCAGTACCGGAGAAACACCTTTCGCATTGGCCTTCGGGACCGAGGTTGTTACGCCGGTAGAAATCGGTACCATGAGCCTACGAGTAGCTCACTTTCGGGAGGAGCTGAATGAGGAAAGGTTACGAGCTAACCTTGACGCGTTACTAGAGGTCCGAGAAGAAACCCTCCTGAAAACGGGACATTACAAGTGAAAGATAGCCCGTTATCATAATATGCGTATCAAAGAACGGTTGCTGAAGGCAGGCGACCTGGTGCTCAGAGACAAGCGAGCGGCTAGTCAACGTGTGGGGAAGCTCAGTCCAAACTGGGATGGCCCGTATCGCGTTACCCGCGTTATTGGAAAAGGAGCCTATCATCTGGAGACACTCGATGGTACTCCCTTATCCAACTCTTGGAACATCGCTCGTTTGAAATTATATTATCCTAGAACTTGATTTTATCTGCACCTTTGACTGATGCCAACCCTAACCTTAGCTAACGCTCGGTGAGAGAGCTTTCTTGGGTGTTTGTGGTTGCTTTTGTGCAGATAAAAAAGGGGGATCCTGGGAGTGAAAAGTCTTATCCTTGTGATGGCCGGTCCTGATCAGACGGCTCACTAAGTGAGGGCACGACCCAGCATGCCTTGAACTAGCGTCGGGATTGAAAGATCCCTAACGCCCCCGGGAGTGAAAAGTCCTATCCTTGTGATGGTCGGTCCTGATCAGATGCCTCACTAAGTGAGGGCACTACCCGGTATCCTTGGGAGTGAAAAGTCCTTTTCTTGTACTGACTGTTCTCATGGAAACGGCCCATCAAGACAAGGCACGCCCTAAGGAAATAGTAACTCCGTTCTAGAAACAAAAAGTCCTATCTTAGTGACCGGGCTAGTATAGTCGGTTCATTAAGTGAGGGCATGATTCTAGATGCGAGGACAACGCCTGAAAGTGAAAAACCCTAGCCTTGTGACGGCCTGTCCTGATCCGACGGCTCACTAAGATGAGGCACTTTCCAGGCCGATCGTGGAAAGATGGAAACGCGAAGAATCGTGAAATCCCAGCTAGTAACCAGATGCGGAATCCCTGGTGAAGTATAGAGCTGATAGAAAAAGTGATTTACGCGGTTTCCATACTAACACCCTATGACGGCAGCAGAAAGGCTCATACGGGTAATTACTGTCTCTTATAACCCGTTATGCTACTAATGGTTTACAATTAAGAATGTGCAGAATACTTTTCGAGCAGCGGAAAGATTGACGATCACACAAGTGGCGATATTATGAGACTCGTCGAGAAAGCTAACCCGATACTGACCTCAACGATTTCTGTTGCCGAAATGCTAGGAGCCTGCTCGAGAAAGTAAACACATTATGTTATCGGGGCGACAATGACGCCAAGGGAGTTTCAAAAGGTGAAAACTAAAGGAAAGGAAAGACAGCGATAAAGATATAAACTGTTTGAACATATAAAAATGCCTTTGAGGGGTCACAAGTTCTAAGGCTCAAATCAATAACGTCGCGGAGGCAAAAAACAAAAAGCCTGGCAATTCCTGATAGCTACGGAAGAGGCGGCGAAGCTTTAGGGTGCGTCAGACCTCGAGGTTCCTCCATTTCCAGCCCTCTCTCTTAGCTTGGCGAAAACCCGCTTCATTGAGGTCGGCAGACTTCCGTTTGAAAGCCCTCGTGACCTCCTCACATTTATACGCATCTACTCCATGGACCTCCTCGAAGCAATTAACCAAAATAGTGGCAGTCCGCTCGACATGCCACAAACACTTATCGGCTGACTCCTCTTCCAGAGTGGTCTTCCCTTCTTCCAGGACAACTTTCTCCCTTGCCAAGGAGGACTTCTCTTCTTCCAGGGCAGCATTCTTGGCTCTTTCCGCTGTCAAGGCAGCATCAAGGGTGGACGCTTGCCCTTTCAGTTCCTGCTGGGTCAGCAATAATTGAGTATGTTCCTCCAGCAACTTCTTCTTCTCATTTCACTCTCGCGAAAGTTCAGACAGGGAGGCGGTAAGAGAGGCAGCCTAACGCTGTGCGTGCTCTATCCAGTAATGGAACTTCACAAAGTTGGTAAAGAGGCTAGAGCGTAGCGAATTCGCCTTGTCGTCGTCAATCTTAGAGAGGAAAACTTCCCGTTCGGCCGCGGACGATAATATCTGGGCAGCCAATAAAGCGGAAACCTCGTCCGAGCCATCGCCCCCAATAGCCGCCAAGCCTGTGTTGCGAAAATCATATAAACCAACTTGATGAGTCACAGTGCCGCACTCACTCATCGGACTTAGATCCGCAGCAAAGTTGAAGGTGGTGGCCCCTTCGCCGGAACGTTGCGACAAGGGAGTACTCGAAGGGACGAACGCCAGAGGAACAAGAGGGTGAACCTGTGTAGAAGTACCCCTTTGAACGATGTAAGAACCGTGGGAATGGTAGCCCAAAAAGTCCTGCAAACCCTCTTGGTAGTCCAGGTTAGGAGCATATGAGTGAACAGGCCCGCCGAAAGAATTGGGCGAAGCCCCGTAAGACT
This sequence comes from Viola odorata, assembly GCA_963691705.1. Taxonomy (NCBI): domain Eukaryota; kingdom Viridiplantae; phylum Streptophyta; class Magnoliopsida; order Malpighiales; family Violaceae; genus Viola; species Viola odorata. Next base: position 18,667,861 of record OY829540.1, on the reverse strand, counting down.
CAGTTGTACCCATGTTTACCAGAAACTCCGAGGGATGATTCTGGGGAACAGCCGTAGAATCAAAGGTGCCGGCAGGTCTGACTTCCGTCACAGCAACAGTAGAGGATAAATCTCCGCCCTCACCCTCCAGCCGAGGTCTCTTCTTGGACCACCCAGCACATAACCCATATTCATATCGCCTATGGGAGATGCGGAAGTAGAAACGACGACAGTATCCTACAAAGAACCCAGCATAAAATGAAGATAAGAGAAACGGATGAAATAATAACAGACATCAATGTACAGTATATCGCGGCCAAAAAGCGCACTCACAACAGCAGTGTCAAGAGGAGGCGCTTCTGAAGAAGTTGCCGATCCGGAGAAGGAGTGAGAGCGGCAACAATTCTCGTTCTTTTCTTCTTTTTTCCTTTGGCAAGGGCTTTAGGGGCTTTAGAAGAAGATGGTTGAGTAGGATGGGCAGCGACGATCACGATGGGGATACCTGAAGGGATGTCAGTATTTCCCTCACCAGCTGAGGAAGAAGATACTTGATCGAGGCTCACGGAAGCAGCGGTTAGTACAGTTGGGTTATCAGTAGCTTCCGTGGAGGTGGCCCTCTCCTTTTCTTCTCTCTCCCGGGCCCTTTTTAGTCGTCTCCTAACGCTCTCAGGCGTGTAATTGGGATCCGTCGCTGCATGATCGCAAAATAACATTAGCATTAGTATCAGCGGTAATAAGGAAGGAAGCAACACGACACTCACGTCTAACACAGGATTGAATGTCCGCCCCACATGCCAGATAACGGATGTGAATGCTGATTTCCAGTTGAAGTAATTTTTCTAACCAGCCTTGTTCACGCTGAGGAAGGCTCTCCGGCCGGCCCCAGACGTTATCCTGGACATCTTGGTTAAACCCAGATCACCACCAGGAACCAGGAACTTCAGGAAGATCTATCACAAAGAACTCCTTTTTCCAAGCCTCGACGGAAGACTTAATGTGGAGGAGTTTCCAAGTAAAGGACTTGAGTGAGTCATCGTAGTAACGAGGCGATATCGTTATCACACCCCGACACTTCATCAACTTAAAAACCGACTTAAACAACAAAAGGGAAGGGGAAGTGATCCCCTTATATTTACAAAGTTCTAGAAAGGCATAAACACAGCAATATGCATTTGGGGCTAATTGGACGGGATTCAAATCGCAGGCAATAAGCAATTGTTTTATGAAAGGGTCGATGGGAAGCCGGAAACCATCACGAAACATTTGTGCGTACAGAACCCTACGTTTGCCCGTCAAAATGTTGTTCAAGCGTATCGACTCAGGGGCAACGGTGGCCTTATAACCAGCAGGGATAACAGCATTATGTGCGGCTAAATGCTCATTGAGAGCAACTTCAGAGGTGATACTGCTAACCGTAATATCCATCTTTTTCTCATCGGCAGACTTCGACTCAGGGCGGCGAGTCTTGGCCATGACAGAAATAAAAAAGTAAAGACGAAGAAGACGATGGAAGAAAATAGGAAATACCTTTAGAGAAAAAGCACTTCGAGAGCCTTGAATGGTGGAAAGAAAACAAGACGGCTAGAGAGAATATGAAGAAAGGCAGAATGACAAAAGTAAGAAAAAGAAATAAGTGTTGGTTTTTATAACCCTAGTGGTCAAAAGAAACGACGGACGCTGCAGTCGTTGCGTGAGAGCGTCACAAGGAACAGACTCAAGTAATGAGTACAATTCTAGAGAAGCGCGACAACGCTTTGATTTTGCTAAAATTCTAGAGCACGCTAGCCCGCGGCGCCATAAAAAATGGACACGTGTGTCTGTACCATCACGACTTTTCTCTCGCATTAATGAGAGGATCGTGAGCATTAAATGCTCTGAAAAGCAGACGTGATTTTCCGGAATAAGACAAGAGCGATATTGCAATAATGGAGATAACGCAGAATGGCGTTAACCAAGACGGCAGCTTTCGAGATAACGCGGGAAAGCGAAACAAAGATCAGTTATTATCTAAAAATAAAGTACATATATCGTCGCGCGATAAGGCGTTATTACAAGACAAAGGAAGCAAATAAAGAGGAAAATCCTCCAAAGGGTCAGCCTTGACTAACCATGGTCCAGCACGGATATCGCAGCTGCCATTCCCCTACTCCTCCCCGAAAGAAAGAAAATCTCCCTCGCTTTCGCCTAAATCCTTTATCTTCTTGGAGGCGTAATCAGCCAACTTAGATGAATCAACAGTCCCCTGGCGATAGAGATCTGTAAATCCGGTGATACAGACCTCCATGGTCTTATTTTTCCACCAAGCTATCTTCGAAGGTACTTTGGCCAAGTCCGCGTCACGGGACGATATCTCTTCACGAAGGAAAGAGTTTCTTTTGTCGGCCGCCACCAATTCCGCCTCCAGCAGCTCTGCCTTAGCCTTCCCTTTTGATTTTTCTCGCGCGAGCTCGGCGCGACAGTCGTTCAACTCTGCCCGGGTTCGATCTTGAAGCTTCGACAGCTCTGTTACCTTTGCCAAAGCGGCGTCTAGTTGTTCCTTCGACTCGGGAGAGCGTCGAACCTTGTCGCTCTGATCCTTGAGAAAATAATGCAGCTCGCGGAAGCTGGCCAGCATGTCGTTCAGAAGGCGTGAATGTTGAACTTTAGGGGGATGCCGCAGGAACTCTTCCTTGTCCTTCGAAGAACTGAACATTTGGCCCACTTTAGAGCCTACTGGCTCATCTTGCGATAACGGAAACGATATCCCTAAAGCGCGAAGCCCATTAGTACCAAAAGATGATAGATCCAGCTGGTATACGACATTTCCTTGAGGACTTTGAGGGGAAAGATTGGCGATATAGGGAGGAGAATAACTTTTTGCGGAATTACCAATGCCCGAGATCGAAGAAAGGAATAAGGGTTGAGGCTTCCTCGAGAGAGGATTAAGAGGAACACTTGGGTTCGAAACCGGTATGGTCACATCCAGAATGCAGGAAGAGATCGGAGAATCAGGGCCACCAGACGGCAAGGGTGAGTCCACCACCGCTGAAACCTCATTAGCTTTGGAAGGAACGACAGAAGACACCTTGACAACCTCCGCCACTTGCGAGGTACTCGCGACATGAGAAGTGTCAACCTTCGCGGTAGGAGCTGTGTTAACTTCACTCGAGGGAGGGACCGGTGGGCCAGTTTTCTCTTTTCGGGTTTTCTTTCGGAGACGCTCCGTCTCGGTAGCCATCTCTTCGGTATCGTCCTCGGTTGACTCTGCCACGGGATCATTTCTTCTCCTCCTAAGCTTCATTCACTAGGCAAGGGTGGTGTGACGTAGCTCGGAACCGGCATTCATACTCTCGCTATCGCTGTCAACTATTCCAGTCGCAAGACGACTCGGAGTCACTCCCCTGCCCCAAGGCGGCAACCAATTCTCAAGAAAATGAGAAGGTTGAGCGGAAGCACTGCGCGTTGCGACGGTCTTAATTCTCCTTCTCCTCGGCGGGATAGTCGGACGGCTAGAGCTTTCAGGTGGTGGAGAAGGAGGTAACGTCTGAAGCGGCACCACGTTCAGAGGAGTATTATTTCCCCCGGAGGAGCGACCCTCAGCGCTACCTGCCAGCAAGGCATGTTAATATAGCAAGCAAATCAAAGCGATAACATGGCAAAAGAAAAACTCACCAACGACACACTCTTTCAAGGGTCTGAACCGAGCAAATTCCCGAATGCGGAAAGGCCCTTCTATTTCTAACAGGGCGGTAACATGGGACACATCAATGCTAGACAGCACTTCTGATTTTCTCCAAGTGGTACTGGTAATCTCTCGGTTAAAACCCCCGCGCCACCAGCGGGATGGCAGGCGAAGGGTGAAGAAGCCATTTTTCCAGTTGTCCACGTTTTCCTCAAAACCTTGAAAGTTCCGCCAGAAAAATTGCACGATGGCGTCATTCCATCTCGGGGTGATATCCACCAAGCAGTCACGACAGCTCAAATTGAAAAATGTGCGGAACAGATCGAGGGATGGAGTGAAAATATGCTTCATCTCGCATGACCGAAGGAAGGCATAAATCCCACACCAGGAAGACGGAGTTATTTGAACGGGATTGAGATCGTAATGATTTAGCAGCTTCATCAGAGAAGTATGGATTGGGAGATGAAATCCGTCAAGCAACATCTTGAAATAAATCAGCCGGAACGTTCCCCACATGGCATCATGAAGCCGAATATCCTTCGTAGGGATATAAGGGCGGCAGCCCAAGGGGAAGGTGATACCGTTCTCCTCTAACTCTGCCCTCAAAACTTCATTACAATCAAAAATACTACGAGCTCTCCTAGCCTCGAGATCTATGGAATTTTCGGCACCCGCAGAGGCTCTAATACGAGACATAAGGGACTGGAAAAATAAAACTACGACACGAGAGGAACAAAATACCTGGAACAAAAAGCCAGTAAACAGGTCGTCGGCGCCGACGAGCAGTTGCAGAAACTCCTCTTGAGCAGAAAGAAGCACAGGAGAAAGAGAAAGTGTGAAAAAATTCGAAATATTGACAAAAGTAATGAAAGAGAATAGCGGTTCCCTTATAAAGGTCAAACTTGAAGAAGAGACAGCCTGTAAAAGAGAAACACGTGTGGAGCAGAAAGCGACGCGAGGACAGTCATTTATGTCTTTGGGAGAAGACAGTTACTAACTGAAAACTGAAAGACGGTTGCACCCAGCAACAGGTATCCCTCCGCGGCAACCCTTGACGCTTGAAGAAATGGCGCGGGAAGGAGATAGGAGAACAAAAGGAAAATGAAGCGTTTTCTTATTGATTTTCAAAAAGCCATACGGCATCTACAAAGAGGCAAGACACGCTAAACTAATCGCCATCAGACCAAGAGATACCATAACAATAAACTACATCCTCATCTAAGAGCGATAGCTCCCTGCTGACGGGAGGGAAAGGCTCATCAACCCTCTTTCCTATGCGTATCATTGATCGGCTGGACTCCTCCTCGACGGCTGACGTCACCATATCCACGCCCGCGCAGGCAGGGAGAGCCATTTTTGGCGAATCACGAGGAAGAAGAGATGGTTCATTCCCCTTTTGAACAGAAGGAGCGGGAGAATTAAAAAGCGGTTCAGACACCTTTAAGGCTTTTTTCCTCAGCCTCTTGTGACTCCGTCGGTGGACGCACGGCCTCCACGAAGGCGACGGAGGAGGATTATCTGAATCTGGAGAAGTCGGAGGAGTTGGCGGAGAATCCCGCACAGCAGTATCTAAAAAATAAGAATCAGCCATGAGATTATAGGCAGCCTGCCAAGAAGAAAAATAAACAAGAAGATGAACGGAAATAGGGGAAAGGATCTCATTAAATAGCCAAAAAAGGGGGGAAAGGCTTTTCGATCATCCAACACGACTCTTGAGAACTGACACGCGTACAACCTGGAGTGCAAATCTAGATTTGCAGTCACGCCTGTTGGAATCTCCCACAGATCGAGGAAAACTAAAAATTAGCCCAATCAGTTGACAAGGAAGCGGCGGCGCAGAATTAATGCAGAACGGTTAGCGAGGAAACCGTCCAATGACTGACTCATTTTCAGTTGGGCTGAGGATACCTCCAACCAAAAAAGACAAAGGGCGCATTGAAGAAGAAGAACAGTTGCAAGTGGCATAATAAAAACAGTTTATTTATTATGGCCTAACAGCTGAGAGGTACAGCAGCGTAAATAGAAAAAAGAAAAAAGGCTCAAAGGGAGCCACCGCCGTCAGGCGTCGGAGCCAGCATCCTCTGGTATGACGGGAATGTCTCTCAAGGAGTCCATGACCAGAGTTAGGTCAGTAGAGGTGACCCTCATCCCCTTCAAGCAGCACCCCAGCATGTCCTTGCGCTGCTACAGCATGGCGATCACCACTTGAATCCGAGCGATGGAGGTGGCCAACTTCGACACGCTCTCTAAAGGACTGAAATCCTCCAGAGATGTAGCTCCCAGCCTAGAATGGCGTGGGGTCAGCATCCCTTGCAACTCCAAGATGTCCTCGGAGGTCTTGATCAGCATGCTCTCCAGGAACCCGACGTCACCATCATTGAGGTTCTTGATATGGCCCTTGGAAAGGAGAAATTTTTTGGTCAAATGATCCATGATGTAGATTATGAAAGGAAAAGATAAGATGAACTTGAGTGGAGAAAGCTCTCAAATTTATAGGCTCCGAGAAAATGGGCCTTTTGAAAGAGGAAGTCCTCAAAAGACGAGTCGTCCTGTTACCATCAAAGACCGATGGACCTGATGTGGAAACGAGGATCGACGTCAGCATGCTACTAAGGATGTCGGTACTCGAGAGGAGCACGAGCTAGAATCCTGGAAAATGCGAAGGAGCGCGATATTACAGGTAGCTATGACGCAAAAGCCGCGCAAATCATAGACAACCAATGACATAAAACCGCGTCAATATCGCTGACTCCGTGAGCAGAAAGGAAAGAAAGAACCCGCGTGTTCTTGAAACCCTCTCCTACGGCGACATCTATAGTGGTCCATCAGCATTGACAACCCTCTTACAGCACGGACGAGTTTGTAATCTTCTGAGCGCTGCCGATGACCCAGGCAGGATAATACCGCTAGGCGAAAGTAACACCCTACCGGTTCAGGACGAGTTAGCGGCGTCTCTCGCTGATTCCTTGACACCCTATGAGGACGGGTCTTTGGACAAGCAGGAAGACCGGAATCCGCTTGCTCGGAGGAAAGCTCCCGACCTAGACATTGCCTATCGTTCAATCAATCTTTGTCGTATCAAAACAAAACAAAGAAACTCGATGATCCTACAAGCACATTGCCCTGAGAAGGAATGGATCCTCACCTAAGATCCCCGATATGGACAGAGAGCGATAGCCCTTGGTAAACACTCGGGCTCGTTTTCAGTTGGGCTTATGATAACAATTAAGACAATCCTAAGGGCATTGCTGTAATTATGGCCCCTGCCGAGGACGGAATCCTATAAGCCTTATCGGACATCTAAGCTATCGCCATCGGACTATGAGGTGTTTTCTGGGATGGTCGACATCAGCGGGAGGGGGGGGTCTCACGCACGGCATCATCCCATCCCAGGGGACCCACGGAGTTATCGCCCCCGGCATCACCATGGGTATCGCCCCCGGCACCCTCCTCAGAGGTTTCGCCCGTGACGTCACCTCCAGGTATCGCCCGTTACGTCACCTCCAGGTATCGCCCATGACGTCACCTCCAGGTATCGCCCGTGACGTCACCCAAAGTGCTATCTTTCCGGGATATCACCTCTTTATCCAGATATCGCCCCAGCAGCCTATAAATACCCCTCATTTTTAAAACATAAGGTGAGCCGAAGATTGCCTTCTAGAACCTCTGCTATTTTAAACCGCTTACTGACTTAAGCATCGGAGTGTCTACGCTGGATCCCCCCTCCTGCGCTTTGCAGGTGTGTCCGACGTCAACTACAGCGACTCTGACCAACAGTACCCATCGTCCCGATCGTCTCAACATTCGAACCTTATCAGATATAGATATAACTAGTTTGTCTTGCATTTAAGTTTTAGCTTAGACTTGGATATTTTATGAGTGCTTACTCCATTCCCTCTGGACTCATTAGAACCTTGGTAACAATTAGGGTTAGGCAAACCGCATTGTTTAGTAAGTAAAACACCAATTGTCCGGGGATGAGATAAGTTTAGGCTTCAGAATTACCACTTTTGTATTTTACCACGTTACAACGGAGAATGAAATCACCTATCAACTGGTAATCCAAACGATGTTCCAGTTTCATACCCCTAGTTTCCACCTCTCTGTAATCATCTACCATATGAAACTCGGAATCAAATGATCATGAATTTTTGCACATAGAAAGTAGTTACCGCTCGGTAATCCTCCCTCGTGGCAGTAGTTGTTAGGAATTGCCTGAGTAGGAGACCGAAAGATAACCTAGATTGAGAAAGATAAACGACAAGAAACAAGACAAGGGATTAACGTGGTATCGGTCTAGCCGCACTCCACAAGTCACACAAATATTATTGCTCTCAATATTCGTTAGTTTTACAATTACAAGAGAGTCTATTTATAGGGAAAGGGTCGGCCTCCATTCCCTATGTTAGCGATGTGGTATATCAGACTCCGCATACCCAACAATCTCCCACTTGGAGACTGATCACAAGTCCACTCTCACTCATGTAACTCTAGTAAAACCCAAAACAACATTAAGCAACTCTATATGTGTAGTGCCTTCTCAACAATCAGTTCTGAAGGCCAGTTGAAGCTATGCAAAACTTCAACTTCTCTTTAGTAACCACCTTGGTAAGCATATCTGCTGGATTCCTTGAACCAAGGATTTTCTTCAAGGACAAAGTACCATCACTAATCAACTCCCTGATAAAGTGATATCTCAACTGGATATGTTTTGTCCTAGCATGAAACACAGGATTCTTCGCAAGATGAATGGCACTCTGATTGTCGCTGTACAGAGCGCGTCTTCCTGTTTCTTGCCCAACTCCTTAAGAAAATTCTTCAACCAAATCATTTCCTTGCTGGCTTCTGAAATAGACATGTACTCTGCTTCTGTGGTTGAAAGAGAAACACTCTTTTGAAGTCGAGACATCCAACTAACTGTTGTGCCACCCAAAGTGAAAGTATATCCCGTAGTACTCTTTCTTGTATCCTTGCAACCACCCAAATCCGCATTAGTGAATCCTTCCAAGATTACATCTTTCCTGTGGAAACATAATGCAACCTTAGAGGTACCTTTCAAGTAGCGTAACAGTCACTTAACTGCCTCCCAATGATATCTTCTAGGGTTAGACATGAATCTGCTAACAACTCCCACTGCATGAGCAATGTCTGGACTCGTGCACACCATAGCGTACATCAAACTACCAACAACAGATGCATACGGAACATTAGCCATTTCTTTCTTGTCTTCATCCGTTTGAGGTGACTGTTTCTTTGTGAGATTAAAGTTGGCTCCCAAAGGCGTACTTCTAATCTTAGCATCCTGGAGGTTAAATTTATTTAACACCTTCCTAATATACTTCTCTTGAGACAGTTTCAAAGTACCTTCACTTCTATCTCTGATGATGCTCATACCAAGTATCTGCTTTGAGGGACCCAAATCCTTCATCTCAAAATCTAGAGACATTTGTCTCTTCAACTTGTTGATTTCTCTCATGTCAGATCCTGCAATTAATATGTCATCAACATACAACAGCAATATAATATAAGATGAATCAAATTGCTTAACGTAGCAACAATGATCCATAGTACACCTCGTGTACCCACTCCTCATCGTAAAGCTGTCAAACTTCAAGTACCACTGTCTTGGTGCTTGCTTCAAACCATATAAGCTTTTTTTCAGCTTGCAAACCATATCCTCTTTCCCAGCAACCGGAAATCCCTCTGTTTGTATCATGTAGATGTCCTCCTCAAGATCACCATGTAAGAACGCGGTCTTCACATCTAACTGCTCTAGATGTAATTCCTTTGCAGCCACAATACCCAAAACAAGTCTGATAGTAGTCATCTTGACAACCGGAGAAAAAATCTCATAGTAGTTAATGCCCTTTTCCTACTGAAAACCTTTCACCACTAACCTTGCCTTGTATCTCTTGTTGCCATCAAGTTCTTCTTTAATCTTGAACACCCATTTATTCTGCAAAGCCTTCTTTCTTACTGGTAACTTCGTCAACGACCAAGTCTCATTCTTCTCAAGTGAACTCATCTCCCCATTCATGGCTAGCTCCCACTGAACTGACTCGTCCATCTGCATTGCCTTTGAATAACTCTCAAGCTCGGTCAAGAGCAACTAATAAGCTGAGGGAGAGTATCTTTGTGGCGGTCGCGAAACTCTATTTGATCTTCTTAGTGCAACATCTGGGGCAACTGGGACTACCTCCTCAGCATCTCTGTTTGCCAAACTCCCACTGTCTCCTGCAAGAACATCCTCTGTAATGTCTTCCAACACAATCTGCTCTTTAACTGCTTGTTTCTTTGTAGTTTCAGAATCTGCTGCAAGCTTATCCTTATACATTGCATTCTCATTGAAGGTGACATCCTTGCTTCTAATGACTTTCCTGTCTAGTTTTCAACTTCTATTTTTCACTTCTTAAAGGTTTCAAACACTTCAAATTTATTTTTCATAAAATAAATCCATACATTTCTAGTGGAATCATCAATGAAAGTGACATAGTAGCGTGATCCTCCCAAGGAGGCAACTGTAGTCGGTCCGTACACATCTGTATGAACTAGCTCTAACTTCCCAGACTTGGGTGCATTCCCTGATTTTGCAAAAGTAACTCGTTTCTGCTTCCCAAACACACATGGTTCACAGAATCCAACTTTCACATTCTTCAGTTCCAGAATCTTGCCTTTAGAAACTAGCAGCTTCATACCCTTCTAACTCATATGCCCAAGCCTTTGGTGTCAAAGAGTGGATGGACCAACATCATCAGTAACTACATTAACCTCGTCACATGATTGTTCCATAAGTGTAAAGAGTTCCAACTTTATCACCACGAGTAACAACCAAATTCCCCTTCACAACCTTTCCATTATCTGTTTCCAAAAATGACACAATACCCTTCCTCATCCAACTAACCCACATAGAGCAGCATCCTCTTGAGTCCAGGAACGTATCTAACATCTTTTAACAACCAGATTGTTCCAAAAGAGGTTCTGACTTTGATGTCTCCCATACATGTAATGTCCAAAGTCTCGTCATCAGCAAGACGAACTTTGCCAAAATTTCCAGATCTGAAATTTATCATTGAATCCTTGCTTGGAGTGGCATGGAATGATGCACCAAAATCCATGACCCAAGATTCAATAGAACACTCAACACAACAAATCAGCGCATCATCACTAACTTTTTTTCACTGTGTTAACTGAGTTATCATCATTCTTCTTTGGTTTAGGAACTGCATTAGTCGTACACTGATTCCTGAAGTGACCAGTCTTTTGACAGTTCCAGCACACAATATCCTTGCGATTCTTGGACTGCCCTCTCTTCCTAGACTTCAATCTGTTACGCCCTTGATTCTGCCCCTTCCCATCTTGTCTGCCTCTACTATCCATACTCAACAAAGATCCCGATGATTCCCCAAAATTCCTCCTACGAATATCTTCTCCAAGAATCGAGTCGCGAATTCCTCTGAACGTTAGTTTCGTAGTCTCAGACGAACTGCTAACTACTGTGACAAACCCTGACTAGCTGTCAGGTAACGAGGACAACAACAACAAGGCCTGTACTTCATCATCGAATTTAATCTCAACGGAAACTACTCTTGATAGTATAGAATTAAATTCGTTCACATGATCAGCAACAGAACCACCTTCTTTCATCCTCGTATTGAGTAATAGACGAATCAAATATACCTTATTAGCTGCAGAGGGCTTCTCGTACAGATTTGATAACACTTTTATTAGTCCGTGTGTTGTCTTCTCACCAACGATGTTGTAAGCAACGTTCTTTGCCAGTGTCAATCGTATCACACCTAGAGCCTGCCTATCCAATAAGTCCCAATGTTTCTGACTCATCAACTCTGGCTTTTTCTCCTCTAAGGTTTTGTGCAACTTTTTCTGATACAACAAATCCTCGACTTGCATCTTCCAAAATCCAAAGTCTGTCCCATCAAACTTGTCGATCTTTATCTTCCCATCGTCTGCCATCGCTCCTACTCGCTAACCTTGCTCCGTTACCAGTTGTTAGGAATTGCCTGAGTAGGAGACCGAAAGATAACCTAGATTGAGAAAGATAATAAACGACAAGAAACAAAACAAGGGATTAACGTGGTATCGATCTAGCCGCACTCCACAAGTCACACAAATATTATTGCTCTCAATATTCGTTAGTTTTACAATTACAAGAGAGTCTATTTATAGGGAAAGGGCCGGCCTCCATTTCCTATGTTAGCGATGTGGTATATCAAACTCCACATACCCAGCAGTAGTGGGCTCATCAGATTTACCAGCAGTAGTAGTGGGCAGCCTGAAAATTGGGTTTAGCGTCAGGTTTTTTGAAACTTCAGCACTAGGGTTGGGCGGCTAGTGCATTTAGGACATGATCACCAAATTTATTTTTACTCATCAAGAGTAAATTTGTGGCCAATCCAAATCCATCATCACACTGCTAGAGCTGTCTTTTTCCCAAATCTAATAGACATATTACGCATTGACGCAAGAGAGGGTAACAACCAACAACAAAACTGGAAACAAGAAAAACGAAACGATGTTTTCTAAAAGACGATGGCGACAGTGGACCCAATTCAAACAGCAAGCTAGAGTTACACAACAGCAAAAATAACAAGGCTAGTGCTTTTTTTCACGTCATTAACCAAAACCCATGCATAAAGGCTCACGTCAGCCTATTTAATAAAATCCAAGTTTAACTAAAATGCATCCATTGCAAGTTGAAACAGGCAAGTTTTCATGTGACAACAGGACCACGCAATTTTTCGAACAGACGAGGGACTAGTTGGTGGCATCAAAGTCAACACAAGGCACCAGATACGAGCAAATGAGCGAATGACCCAAATGCACATCACAACCATAACCAACTCAAACAAAACAAAAAAGGAATCAATGAAGCATCTAACAGATTGAAACCAATATTTTGTGCCTTCAAGAGGCTATTGCCAGAAGACATGCATCAAATTCTCATCTCAAAAAGAATGCAGTCTCATTCTATCAACAACATTAACCACACCTGTTTTTGCCTCATGGAAAAAGCTATTTGCATTCCGATTGTACTAGTGATTACATGAGATTAAAAGGCAGAGCACTGGATAATTTGACCCTATACATGAAAAAACCATAGTCAGTATTTCTATGATGGGGCTGGAACGTGTTTCTTTCAGGTTTGTTTCTTTCCAGCTATAACTAAGTCATAACCTTTCCATTTCATTTTTTCTTCTGGTTCCCCGAATTCGAGCTTGTACAGGAGGCATCAAGAAAACATTTGTTTTTTTATTTCTTTTCTCATTCCATCATTCATTTCGAATGGAATAGTACTTGTCCCAAAGTGTTGGAGATTTTGAAATTTCACTCATGAGGTTCTTGAATTTGTGGCTGCAGTCTCCGCCACTGCAAAACGATAACTTGTTTAAGCCACTGGCAGACAAGTTTTTCAATAATTGATGCCACACATCCACATAACATCCTAATCGCAGATGTTTATTAAGCCAATTGTGCATAATAAAAATGAGAAACTAAAACAAATTTCTTTCAACCAAACTACCAATTTACCATTTAGTCTTAGCTGTGCATTTGAATTTGAAAATAAGCCAGTTTTCTAGTTATTTTGGCACAAAATTTGAGCAGAAAACCAAACCTTATGCGATTTAAGGCTGCGATTGCTCGAAGGGCACTGCGAATCATGTCCTCATTACGATCTACTTCTTGCTTAACAGCATCTTGCTTTGGCTTAAAATTGATAGTTTTTTGGAGAGGGTCCACCAATGAGTCCAAAACTGCAGGTTACAACAAGGATTTTCAGAAAATTTGCACTATATATACATCTCAGAAGGCTTAAACCAATTTACTCACTGACCTGCCAATACAGCAGATGGGCATTTATCTGCAAGTTTTGAAAGGATAAGATGGCAAGGCATCTTAACATCATAATGATCTGGAACAACAACAACAAAATGTCAGTAGACAGGTAAATCAACAACCATCAAATAGTTGTACAGATAATCATATAAAATTTACCGTCCAGGCCAGATTTCAGGTAAGGAACAATGAAAGATGATGGATTCACTTGATCAAGGCAAGTGTCCAGCAAAGTATCAACACATTCAAAAGCTGCTTTCCTCAACTCAAGCCCGTCATCTACAATATGCTTGAAAGGCCCAAGATCAACTGTTCGTATCAATTCTTGCTGCGGAATGCCAAAAGTTTAAAAAAATTCAAACAAGTATGGCAAAGATCTGAAATACTCAAACTATTACTACAAAAACAAGAGGCCAGAATAAAAAAAAATTTATGACAATGTAAAATCATATCGGCCTTGAACTGCAAGACAGCATCACACCGCCAGAAAGCTAAAGTTGAACAATCACAAGAGAAATAAATAGCAGCAATGAGACAACAAGTTCAGAGAACTAAATGTGAATAGGGATACCGAGAAAAAAGAAAAGAAACTTTCTAACATAGTTCTCCTCTCTCGAGTAATCTCCCAACAAGCATTGACATCAATAATAAGTAGTGACAACTGACCTAGCAGAATGCAGAAAACCCCACCCTAAACACTCCACAAACAACACTGTTTTATATTGTAAAGAACCTAAACTAGCAAATTGTAAGAAAAAATCATCACTCTTCAGGCTTCAATAACAGCATGTTCATCTGTGAAACCCTACTAACCTATGTTTCTTACAGCACTGACCAGTGGGAGCATCTCCCATGAAGTGTTTAAGTGTTATTCAAGAGCAAACTTCCGCTGACACTGCAGATTGTACAGATTCGCTACAAAGTAGGGTACAACTTGAATAACTTGCAGATGCTGCAGATGTGCTACAAAGTAGGGTACAACTTGAATAACTTGAGACCTTGGATTTTCCTGATTTTTTTGTTTTCTTTTGCAAAAGAAATTTTAGTCTTCCATCTAGCAACTAACTTTCACTTTTACCCCCTGTTATCACTTATCATAATATTTAAATTTATCCCCTAATCATGCACCGTTACCCACATCTCCATACTATCCGCTGTTACTAAAACTCTTCTCCAATATAGGTTGTATTTACTAAAACATAGTTTAACTATAGAAAAGTATTCATACTTCTCAAGGGATTTCAATTTCATCCCCAACTACTGTACTACACAACCTCATTCCCAACTATGCATTATCATCACCCACATCCCATATGTAACAATTATTCTACCCAGATTCCTCCCAACTATTGTGCATATGTATCAACCACCTCATTGTTTGGGCGACCCAACTTCATGCGCCAAATTGGAAGCTTGGAACACCAGGTGCACTATAGTTATTACTCAATCCAAATGTCATCCCAATGAAGTATCCAACCGAAGAATAGTGAAGATGCTAGTAATTATATGCTTCCTATTTCCTACTATTTATGATCCCAAACTAGTACATACCGTTATATTCACTAAGGCTATCATGCAGTAGGAAACTAGAATGAAAAATATTTAAACCACATGGGTGCGCACAGACCATTGTATAGATATTGCATTTAAATAAATAAATAATCTATAATAAACGTATACAAAATACAATTAGCTGACAGGCCAATTCAAGTTACCTTAACAATTGTTTGATCATAGAGAAGCGGCAATAATTCAGGAAGAAGTCCCTTAATGAGATTAGGCTTGTTGTGAGCAAATGTACTCAATGCCAATACAGCGGCACGCCGAACATGCTGTAAATAATATAAAAGCTATCAGGGTCTTCACTACCTAATCAAATCAATACTGCATCCCCCTCCCATGTGTTCTAAAATATCAACTTACCCGGTCTTGATCCTTGATGAGCATAAGAAAAGATGAGATCTCTGGGTATATAATCTCATCTATCTTTTCTGGCCGCTCTACTACTGAATATTTCACAGCAATAACAACTGTTGCTCTAGTGAACGCAGCTGGACTAGTTGTTCTCACCTATGGGTACAAATATGAAAATCCAATTAAAGAAAGCCAGAATATGAAGTTTCTCATTCTAAACAATCATTTGACAATTTAAGGCTCAAATACCTTAAGTGCAGGAACCAGTTTAGCAGGCTCAATAAGAGCGATTTTACCCAGACACTCCGCTACAACATTGCGGACACCCTCTTCCTCACTTTCACAGTGGTTGAAAAGTAGTTTAAGTATCTTCTCAACACTGGAATCCTGGAACTCTGCTTTATCTACAGATTGCCTCACTATAACCTACAAGATGAAAAAAGAACAGAATTAAAATAGATATAGTTGGGAAAGAACAACAGCCTTTGTTGTGAACATAAATTTGCAAATAGAACCCACCTCCTTCAGAGAGTGTAAAAGGAGATACTGTTTCTTCTGCTGATTATCAATCTGGTCCAAGATAAAAGGTAGATACTTGGACAGGTTACCAACAGCTATATTGCCAAGAGCATAAGAAGCTGCAGACTTTATCTCTTCAAAAGGAGATTGAAAAGACTCTATGATGATAGTTTCTATATTTGCATGGGCACTCAGGTCTTTCCTTCTTCCAACCTCTCCCAAGCATAGCAAGGCAAGATGTTGTTTAGCCTAAAAGAGTAAACGACAAATAATTAACAGAAGTGCAAATCAAAAGATTATGAAAAAGACTACCTACACTATTAAAAGGAGGAACTTACAGAATTGGTAGTGCTGTCATCTTTGAGTATCTCAGTAAGCATCTGAACTGTAGATGCGCATTTCTGATCGCCTGCAGCAAGGCAAAGAACAGCCACACATTGGGCTATTGAATACAAAGCCTGTTTTGCGACCCCACCAGATTGGGGTGATGGCTTGGCACTTGAAAGAAGGGAGTCCAGTAGCATTTCAAAGCTTGTATTTGCAGAATACACCAAGGTAGCAAAAAAGTTTTGTAAGGCCTACAACATCATGCAGAAAAAATGTTTAGAACAGTGTTAAATCTGGACCAGTAATAATCTTTAGCAGCTCTAGGAAGTACCATAAGAGCTTGACCCTGTAGCAACGAGCTTTTGACTAATGCAAGTGCCTGAGGCAGAACTTTATTTTTAACAGCCAAACCGACATTTGAGCTTGACCTCCTGTCAGCCATCAAGGTGCAACAGAGTTCCAGTGCCAGAGCTGTCATATGCAAGTCTGAATCACTGCCAACGGCAAAACAAGAAAACTGGCATTAGGAATGCGAACCACAAAGCTGATAATCTTCAAAAGGCACCAAAGAACAAGACATCAAATCGTGAAGGAAACCTTATCAGAGCTGAAAGTTCTATAATGATAACTTCATAAGCAGATGAGCGAATGTGGTCACCATAAGCTACTATAAGCGAGTTTAGTGTCCCCAATGTTGCCTGCCTTAAAGCCCGATTAGCCTATTTCCAACACAAACAAGCAGAGTTCAGAATTATTGCAACCTTTTAGAGCATGCTGGCCTATTTTCAAATTAAATTAACAGAAAATACAGAAACGACCAAACCTTTCGCAGGAATGCAGTCAACTCTGCAATTACATTCTCCAAAACACATGATAGATCAATTCGTAGCGGAGAAGCAGCAATAACAGCAAAAGCCTGGATTCAAGTTAAAGTGACAAAACACAGTTACGACCAATCAAGTACACTACCCAAGAGGCATAAAACTAGATGGTTAAGTAAATTACACCCTGACACACAACACAAGTGCAAAAACAACCTTAACAGCTGTAAGTCGTGTTATTTCATTTCCCATTCGGTCAACAAGTACAGGGAGACATGCAGGTAATTCTGTACTTAGGCTGTCGCCAAATGTTGAAATAACAAGTCCCATGCAAGAAATAGCACACTCCTTCACCTCCTGTCAGAAGAAACACGGTTACATGTCAGAAGAATCACACTACAAAGGATTTCTAAATTGGCAAAACAACTGGTAACCAACACTACTTACTTGGTCTTGGTCTTGATTTGTCAAACGAGACATTATGGCTTTATATATTGGATGAACATATGGTTTGAAGTCAAAACCAATGCCCTATATCAAAAACTATTCATGTTAGAACAAAATAATCGATCTAGATCTCAAAAAACAAGAGACCACATAATCTAACCTGAATGTTGGGACGCACAACACGAACAAGCTCCCCACATACTCTCAGTGCCTCAGCTGTGACCTTGTAATATCGCTCACCAACAGCAGATAAAACAGGGGTAGAAAGAGCCTAAAATAATAGCATTAGTAAATATCATTGACGTCAGTGCCTCAGCTGTGACCTTGTAATATCGCTCACCAACAGCAGATAAAACAGGTGTAGAAAGAGCCTAAAATAATAGCATTAGTAAATATCATTGACGACCAATCGTACTCATGGTTGCTATTTACCGTAGAGATTGAATAGGCATGAGAAGTAATCAGAAAAATACAAACCAAATGAAAGAAACAAATTCAATGTAACACAAGTTAATAAAAGAAATGCACATCAAAGTTAAGACCCAAACAAAAGCATCATAATATGGACAATGCTGTTACCTTGATATAAGGGTGGAAAACAGGAGGTGAATGTGAAGCCAATACTAATCTTGTAAATGTAAGAGCCTCAATCTTCAAATTTGATGTTGAAGATTTGTCCTGAACATAATATCAAAGGACGGATTGGAAAAGGAAAAAGAAATAGATATGAACAGTTCAAGTAACACATTCAAAATGCAAGTCAACTTTGGGCATTTACTTACATTCAATGCCTTTTCAATTCCTGGAATAAGTGACCCAATATGTTCAGCAAGGCAGTCTGGCAAGACAACCACAAGTTCTTTCAGAACAGAAAATGCACCAACCTGCAATGAAATGAGACTATATTATATATATTGTGCATCCGACCACTAATCCCTAATGGAAAACACAATCTTACCTTAGTCTTGACAGATTTCTCACGCAGCTGCCTGTTTATAGATTTGACAATCTTGGGCACTTCTTGCTTCAACAACAATCTTGGACTGTGCAACGGCACAACTTTTTAAGTAATTTTATGTCAACCATACTCATAAAGAAATTAACAACATGTAGAGAAAGTAATTTTGGTTTAATATCTCCAGTCACTGTGTAACCACTGTATAGACCTAGGAAGCCATGATTCCATGAATAATGTGTTTACACAAGGTTTAAAAACGGTTTATAACTTTCTAAGAATTAACATGTTATTTTTAAAATTCTGCTCTGAAGAACTATACAAGATACTTAAGATTGGATGAAAATGTAAGGGGATTGAAAAGATGAACAAAACAGATCATGAATCTATGGCAAAACCCAAACTAAAAAAGAAATGCAGACTTTTCAACACAAATAACAAATTGAAGTAAACATGGAAACAATCAAACCAATATAATTGATACGTGAAGCTTACCTTGACTCATTAGTGTCAATCTGGCCTTTTGTAACATTGCCAGTTTGGCGTAGAAGCTCAATAAATGTATTAAATACATCCATCTGCAGAGAAGAATCATAAGTATGAGAACAACCAGAAAGTATGAAATTTCATATGATTATATGATTCAACCAGGCTTGCTTACCTTGACGTTTTCTTCCCTTTCTTTAAATCTGTCAATCAATTTAGGACAGGCCTGCACATAGCAAGAATTCAATGCTCAACAAGTTGTAAATTAATAGAGCAGTTTAAAATCCCATAGGGAAAACCATTTTTACTTGGCAATATTACAACACAATGGTAGGATAATATCATCTGTAGAAGTAATAAGCTATGTGTTCTATGTAATTTGACCTTTGAGCATAACAATGAAACAAAAGCCCATGCTGTACGAGATAGTATTTAAGGAACATTTTACAAATGCAGGTAAAGAGATTTATGTTGTTTGCAAAACCTAATTTGCACGTTTATATATAGATAGCATACCTCCTCATATAGCTTGGAGAGCATCTCAGGACGAGACACAATTAATGCTGCTAAACATTTAGCAGCTGCTCTTCGAATTTTCCAGCTAGCATCTTCATCATCTGTATACTCATTTGCACTCTCACTACAACACAACAAAATGCTGGCAATAAGTAACAAGCCTATGCATTTTCATGTATATGACGTCAAACAAATCATTAGATACATACTCATCTTCTTCATCTTCATGACTCTCATCATCAGTATCTTCGTCCATGTTATCGGTGAAGTTTGGATCATAACTCAGGTATTCCAAAGTAAGATGAAGAATTTCATCGCAATATGCAGCAATATCCCGAGGGCATCTAAGCAGAAAACTCTCTAGTGCCTGCAGGTGAATACAAAGGACAAAAATGTATAATCATATAACAAGTTAACAAGGTCTAACTCTAACTACAACAAGAAATAAACACAAAAAGAAAGAAGGGAAAAGCTTGTAAAGAACCTGCAAGCTATATTCCCGAAGCTCCTCATCATTCTCTGATGCACTTGTGCAATAATTAATTAGCACAGGCACAGTGTCTCCAAGATGGGGTCCGAATCGATATCCCACAGCACGGCTAAACCACAACAGCATTACAATTTTGTAAGAATAAGTGTTTCAACTTTGGCACAAAAGAAACAAATAGATCGTCAGCTGACATTGTGAAAGCACGTATGCCTTACCTTAAAGCACCAATCATCTGAATGTTTGTACGGGTCATTTCAGGTTTTGCACCCTTACTTCTCAAATTACGAACAACTTCAACTGTTGCCTTTGCCAGTAAATCATCAGATAAGCTGGAAGCAAGAGATGCTAGAAAAGAAAGAATACATCAGGCCATGTCTCCAACATATAGTGGATAGGTTATCTATTCCTTCTTTAACTTTCAACCAATAGTTGCAATTCCAAATAAAAAAATGACAGTTATCAATTTCCTAAGTAATTAGGAAGATCACAAATAAATAAAAATAACTTTTTTCCTAAATCAGTTCATTAAGAGAGAGAAAATCAGTGTAAGATCTAGAAACAGGAAAGTGTTTAACAGAAAAATTGGCTTAATCTTACCAATACATGAGACTGTCTTTTTTCTAACACTCGCTTGATTGGAACTCAGCTGGGACAGAAGCGCATTCAAAAGCAACTCATGATCGGTTGCCATCAAACTTCCAAATTTGTGAAGGACGTCACATAAAATATCAAGACACTCACATTTTATCTCTGTGCTCTTTCCCTGAAGTGGAAAAAGAGATGAGAAAAGAAAATAAGGAGATTGACGATTCCACATAATGACAATGACAAAAGTTTAAGAAACTCACTGGACTGGTTATTCCTTTTATCAACTGAGGGGATAGAGAAACAAGAATAGATTGAGCAAGAGATGGAGTGTTGACTTCAGATACAATGGTCTTCAAAGCAATGCTTGCAATGTCACGGTGCTGATCTTTCCCATGTAGCAATTTATCACATAATTTGATAGTCATCTCCACAACTCTAGCCTCACTGACCTTCTTCACCAAAGGCGCAAGGCTGCAATAACACATTACAAAATTCTCACCATTTTTTGTTATTACCACTTGAAACATACAAACAAAAAATTGCATTAAGGCACCTAGCAAGAAACAAGAATGGGCAAAAAATGCAACAAGATCCTAGGATGCCCATTTTACCCCACCATAAGCTCATGGCTAAAAATAGAAACACCTTGTAACAAACAAAAAAATAATAACAATTCACATGCAACATTATCATCTTAATACCACCAAATTATGAAATAACATAGCAAGAGGTGTACGATTTTGAAAATTCAAATGTGCTTCTAGAAAGATGACAGAAAAATTATGATGCTCAAACATCAAGACACCTCTAATGCTGTGGTGTGAACAGATTTCGTACCACTTTACAGCCAACCCAGAAACATCACCAGCTACATCATCAAGCTGCTGTAGGACAATATTGGACAGCTTAATCTCCAAATCAGCATCAGCTTTGAAACCATCCTTGTTTAACTCATTCAACAAATCAGAGGTGGCCATATATCTATAATCCTTATCCTTTCCCGTCATCTGTTAAAAAATAAAAAAATAAATTCTCAAAACAGGGGACTCAAAACCCACTGAATGATACAATTAACTATCATCGACGAACAAACTAATAAAAAACATGGTCCATCCACACCACCAGATTGACCACGTACAAATATAATGTCCAAAGGAAACTGTACCTTCTCTAGGATACCCGTCATCTGTAAATTCGCCATCTTGGTGTACCAGTAGGAATAGAACGCCTTGTGCAACCTAATCATGGGGAAAATAAATAACTAAGCAAATAGCATAACCCTCACATAGCAACAGCCACAATAATTATAATAATAACAACTAAATCCTTCTAGGTCAACCACAGCCTGGAAAGATTGAAAACTCTGCTCGTCTGCTTTAAGCAAAGCACCGAACAACACTCGCAACTTTAATTTATTTTTATTTTTTTCCTTTTGGTAAGCCAGAAACTTTCACAGCTAAGTACAATGTAGATGAACCTAGCGTACATAAAGAAGCACGATCAGCACAGAAAAACTACCAGAAACCCATGTGACAAAATGCAATAAGGAAACCCTAAGTAGTGTAGAGTGAAAGAACCCATGTTTCGAAATTGCATTGTGAATACCAGAAGTCGTAACTAGTACCGAGAAACAAAACCCTAGAAAATGACTGTGAAATAGACAGTACAGTACAGCAGTAAACACAATGGAGGGAGGAAGTAAAAAGGCTTACCACAAACTATAGACGCTTTGCTTTGATTGGGTTCTTTGAAAAATTGTTGATCTGTGACTCTGCGTTTGTTTATGTGGGGTTTTGCTTCGCTTTTTCGTGCGGTGTTGGTGTGTGTATATATATATATATATATATAGTTTGGGTGAATGAGGATGGGAACTGGGCCTGGGCTGTTTTCCTCTTTTTCCCTTCACCGAGGGCCTTGGAGTACTTAGGAATATGTAATATACTTTTTGTATAAGCAAACCCTACATTTTAGTTCCCGATGTTTTGATCTCAATTTAGCTCTTCTTATAAATTTTGCACCCGGAAAAATTCTAATCAAAGTAACTAACTAGAGCTTTACTAGACCCTTTAGGATACCATAAACCTAAGAGTGTGCCTTTCAAATATGTAAAAACTATTTTCAATCTAGTGATTCCTTAAGACATTATTGAAACATAGCAAATAAGCATATACTTGATTGATAGAGATCTCATCCTTTTTTTTCTTAATTTCTAATCGGAGAACATGTGTTAGTTCCATGGTCTAATAGAAAGCAAAATGCGGCGGCCACTTCGACTACCGAAGCGAAATATATTGTGGCCAATGCTTGTGTTGCGCATGTGATGTGGATGAAGCAAACTCTAAAGGATTTCAACCTCAAGTTTAACAAGATCCCCAAAAAATATGGTAGCACTAGTGCCAGCAATTTGACCAAGAATCCAATTTGTCACTCTAGAACTACACATATAAATATAAGGTTATTTTATTTGTGATCATGTTGCGAAAGGTAATATAATGCTTGAATTTGTGGGCAATAGTTATCAATTTGCATAAATTTTTATTAAACCTCTTGACAAAGATAGGTACATGGAGCTAAGACATGAAATTAGTATTTGCTTTGCCTAAGTAATCATGGTGGTAAAAGTCATTGTTATGATCTTAACTTTGTCATACTATTTTTAAAATTACTTGTAAATTATTTGATTGATTGACCTATGTGATATTTTTATGCATTCTTGTGCACACGTGAA
The DNA here is from genome assembly GCA_963691705.1 of Viola odorata. Taxonomy (NCBI): domain Eukaryota; kingdom Viridiplantae; phylum Streptophyta; class Magnoliopsida; order Malpighiales; family Violaceae; genus Viola; species Viola odorata. The sequence continues at coordinate 18,644,578 of OY829540.1, read as the reverse complement.
TAAACGGTTTCTTATGTCATTTAATTTTATAATTTCTAGTATTTATTTTTGTCCACATGTCTTAAAATGAATTTGTTATCTTCTTGTGTGCATTTCAATAAAATGCATTTTGCACTTTCATTTCTATGCATTTCATATGTCATATAAGTGCATTTGCATTAGTGAGAGAACATCAATGATGGTAAGTGGATTAATTCGGTTATAAGTTAATCAATTGGATTGTTCTTCATTTGGAAAATGATTTCAAGATGAAGATTAAAAGTTTGTGGTGTTTTTGATAAGCAAGACAGTTTTTGGGAAGTCAAGATTAGTCTCGGGAGACTTCAAATCGAAAAAATTCAGAATTTGAGCGAAGAACAAATAAAATTGAATATTTTTGGTCTGCGAACGGTACACCACACGGTGTTAGCTGTCAAGCATTTTAAGTAAGTACGAACAGTGCAATACCCTAGAACTAGCAATAAGCTTGGCTTGGAACCTAGACTCGAGTCATGCTCATGCTTTAAAGATTAATAAAGAACAATTAGATCTCATGCATACTCATGCTCATGCTTTAAATGCTTCTACTAGAAAGGATGTATTTAACTACTCATATACATATTTAAAGAAAATAAAACAAGTAATAGATTATAAAAAAAAAATCTTTCATTTCTATGAAGAAACGAAGGAGCCTGGTTTTAGGATACGAGAACATAAGTAAAAAACAAAAGAAGGGACGAATACCCTTTCTCAATAACCTAAGGAGACTATATATTGTTTCCTCCCTTAATAATATCTCTAAAAATAAAATAAAATAAATAAACCCTAATTAAACTCTAATTTTATTTGATCACTCTTTCTCTCCGATTAGAAGTCTACAAAGCTAAGATAAAGAAGGAAGGACGCAACTCCAACTCTTCTATGGAATAGCCAGCAATCGCAATCGCAATCGCATTAGACTTTAATTTTCAAGTATCGCTCGGAAGATAGGATTCTCTACTAACCTAGATGACACCTCTTGATCAAGAGACCAAGCAAGAAAGGTGTTCGCTCCATTCTACTCATAAATGACTCTTTTCTGCCCATTTTTCTGTCTTTGCTCTTCTGGACTGCTTTTTTTTTTTTGCAAATATCATGGAAATCATACTAAAATCAGTAGAATCACCATTCGAGATGCATGAAAGCGGGTCATAAAACTACCACAATTTAAACTCAATCAGAACTTATGAAACTTACGGAAAGTAACTTATGGTATCACCGTCTATTGCAGTATGACAAAAAAATCCGACAGAATGGAGGTCATGAGACCATTCTGATCCGTAGAGTGTGTGCTTAGACAACACTAAGATAGTGTTTGGCATTCTGGTTCTGTACTAGAAAGCTAGTTTCTAAACCAAGAAGCCAACATTTGGGGTTTGGCAAACATCAGCATGGCTGGGCTTCTCAAGAGCTTCTCAAGAAGCCCAGTTCCAAAACCCCCATTTTCCCTCTTTTTCCCACTGGCCAAAAATGGGCCTTCCTGAAAACCAAGGATTTTGCATTTTGCGAGAAGTTGGTCCTTGAGATGTCCAAAAATCTCAGCCCAAGTTTTATTTATTTACACATCTACCAGGTATAAAATGTGGGAACAAAACACTCATCTCCTCATTCTCCTCACACAAGCTTCATTTCCCTCAAACACCACCTCATTCATCTTCTCTCAAATCCTCCCAGCAACAAATAACATTGTTCAGGTATCCTTCTTCTTTTGATTTTCTCACTTTCATCAATTACTAATAAACATCTCACTATTTTTTCTTTCATTCAACCTTCATTTCTTACCAAATCTGTTAATTTTTCTGCAAAATTAGGGTTTCAGTCAAAAAGGAAAAGGAACGCCGGATCTGCTACAATCTACTCCTTTGGTTCAAGTTTCTCTCTTTCTTTTTCTCTCTTACGTTTAGATCTACTCCTTACCTTTGCTATCAATTTGCTTAGAATTATGTAGTTGGTAATCATTTGTCATACGTCGTTGTGTCATGTCTGCGTCAAGTTGATAATTATTTTGTGGGTTCTGCTTATTTTATGTTAATTTTATCTGATTTATGTAAGGAGAAAGTAATTGTTTGTGATTGCAGGGGCAATGTTCTTATAAAGATTTGATTGGAATGTTTCTTTTTCTTCTTTTTTTGGGTTTTGGTTTTGTTTTCTGTAGAATTGTTTATTAAAGAAATTATCAGAGATCTTTCTCTTTAGAATTTTGGTTGTGGCCTCACCTAAGGTCTAGGAGAATAACCACTCTTTGTATCTCCTACAGTATTAATTATCATTTGGTATGGCTACCATGTCAAAGCTGTATACGTCGAGAGAAATTCTTAATCTACTCTTTGGTTGTATACTAACTGCATAATTAATTAGGATATCTACATAGATAATGATCTTTTTACTTTAAAATTTGAAAAGTTTGTTGTTTCTTTAAATGATAAACTCAATAGCAAGACATCATTTTTATGTTTATATTTGATTAGAAATATGAGCAGTGATGAATGATGATTCGTTAGATTAAGAAAATGGTTGATGAGTCTCTTTTTTGTTTGCGAAAACATTGTTTTTAACTGATGGGTGGTTGAAGGGTTTGCTTCATTTATTTCCCAGTCTCTCATTTCTATATTTTTTGTCATTTTTCTTCTTCTCAAAATTTCTCTACCCATTAGTCTCCATCCTTCACCAGTACTTTTAATGGTAATTCTGCTGAAGTAGGTTGCTATCCTCTTTTCCTTTTCTTGGACTTTGTATTGCACTGACTTGATCTTCAATGGTTGCCTCGTGTGGGAAATGTTGTTGGTTCCTTGAAATTTGTTGGTATGTTTTTAGTTTCTTTAGCTTTCAATTCCAGTAGGTGAACGCCACTCTTGGTTACTTGGGGTTGCTTTATCTTTCAACTTACTTAGTTACTTGGTGAATGTCATCCTTTTTTTCAATTACTGTTTATGGACTGAAATCACGTATTTTAGCAACTATGGATAGTGCACATGACATACTTTGCACTAATTCATCGTGAATCATGCCATAAATGAATTATATTTGTTGTAGATGACAACCCAAGGGACTGGAAGTAAATTACCCAAGGATGTTTGGCACAAGAGTAGAGTTTATACTTTCTGTGATATTTGCATTCGAGTTATTGAGTTAATGTTTAGGTTGCACACTCATTTCAACAAACAAGGGTGAGACTTCATTATAAATGAGTTTCGGGCTCAAACCGGATTAAATTATGGGCAAAAGCAACTTAAAAATAAATGGGATGCTTTAAAGAAATATTATAAATTAGGGGAAATAGCTTGAAGCACCCCTGTACTATCCGCGAAAACTAACATCCTCCCCTATCCTTCAAAAATGCCTATACACCTCCCCTGTACTACGTTGACCGAGCAATTTCACCCCATTGTAACCGTTGACTGTCATTTGACTGGCTATTTCCGGTTTTATGAATAAAATAATTAAAAAAAAGAAAAAAATTAAAATATTATACAACCTGCATTTCTCCTTCTTTTCTTTTCTTTTCTTTTCTTTTCTATTACTCTCTTCCTTTATCACGATTTTTCTAAAATCCTTGAAAAAAGTCCAGTAACCTTCTTTCTTCTTCATTCCTAAGCCAATCTCCATGGCCATTACCTTGAACTTGACATCTCTATGCCCAATCATACCATACCGAGAGAAGATCTTCATCATCTTTTTTTATTTAGAAAATAAAACTCATCTCCTCCAATTTTAACAACAAATCTCACTTCTTAGATCTAGATCTACACCTACCAGATCTAGATCTACACATACCAAATCTAGATCTGCACATCACAGAGAACGTAGAGGAGACGAGTGGCAACGATGACAACGATTCTTGTGATGATGATGAGTGGAGTGAAGGAGTAGCAATCGTGGTCGGCGCCCATAGTTGAGAGATGGCGGTTGGAGATGGCAATAAGACGGGAGAGGAGGTGTCGGTGACGGAGAGAGATGGCAGTTGTGAGAGGACTAGGTGTCGGTGGCGGTAAGACGGGAGTGGAGGTGTCGGTGACGGTTGGAGATGGCGGTGACGGGAGAGGAGCAGGCGGAGGAGAGATGGTTTGTTTCTTAATTTCAATTGGGAAGATGTTGCCAAATCAAATAAAACATGTGGTGTGCATCAGGGACAGAACCTACTCAATTCTCAATCAATTATAATCAACACTTTGATCAATTCTCAATCAAAGGAAGATGCTTGATTTTTTTTAAATCAAGATTCAGAATATAAAAAAATCAAAAGGAGAAAGAAAAAATCAAGATAAAAAAAGAGAGTAACAGGAAGAAAAGAAAAGAAAAGAAAATGAAAATAAATGTAGGTTGTATAATTTTTTTATTATTATTTTATTCATAAAACCGGAAATAGCCAGTCAAATGGCAGTCAACGGTTACAATGGGGTGAAATTGCTCGGTCAACGTAGTACAGGGGAGGTGTATAGGCATTTTTGAAGGATAGGGGAGGATGTTGGTTTTCGCGGATAGTACAGGGGTGCTTCAAGCTATTTCCCCTATAAATTATGGAAAGATTTGATGCGTAATGAGACGGGTTTAGGATGAGATGCAAATAAGAATACTGTTGCTGCGGATGATGCTTGGTGGGAAGAGAAAATCAAGGTGTTGTTTTTATGTTTTTGTATTTTGTTTGCTCTACTTTCATAGTATTTGGTTAGTTTTTTGCATGATGAATTATTTTTTCTCTTTAAATGTGTAGGTAAACCCGACTTTTGTAAACTTCAGAGTAGCTGGAATAGAACCACAACTTGAAGATAAACTTCAAGTGATGTTTTCAACCATCGTAGCTACCAGAGAGTTTGCTATATCACCCGGATGTGATGTGTGTGTTACACAAAAAAATTATATATAACTCATTAAACCAATGAGTTGATGATAATGTTGACCTACTCAAATCTTCTTACTAATTTAGCCTCTAATTTTATTTTCGTCTGGATTTGGCCCCTCTTCTATTTATCGCTTATTAATTTGGTATCTTTTCGTAACGTCATGCATACATAAAATTTTAATATTACTTTTGCCGACATGGAGTCTTCTCATCAACTTACAAAAACTATAAAAAAATCTTTTACAAAAAAAGCTTTATAAAAAAATACCATAGAATTTTTAAAATTAGAAAATAATATTTAAAATTTTCAAAAATTCAATAAAATAATTTTAAAAACTGATATTTTTTAAAAAATTATTAAAAATGAAGCAAAAAATAAGTTTTTTTTAATTTCTTCATTCATCGAATTTGATCAGTAAACAAACTGTTGAACAACAACAATGATGATCGAGGTGATCCGTTTAAGTCATAAAAAACGCAAACAACGAGTGTAATCAATGGGCAGAGATGTATTGAGGAGCAAAGAAGCACAATGAGTTTTTTCTTTTTATTTATTTAAATGAAAAAGGAAATGAAAAATAAATAGTTGGTCAGGAAATTTGTAAAAAAAAAATGTTTTTATTTGAATTTTCTTTAATTCATTAAAAAATGACTTTAGTTTTTATACCTTTTTCTATTTTTTGGGTTATTCTTTTGAAATTTTATATTTTTTATACAAAATTTTAGAGTTTTTGTTTTATTTTAGAATTCTTCATGTTATATTTTGATATTTTATAATTTTAAATAAAATTATATATATTTTGGTTTATTTTTTATTTTTTTTATTTTTTGGGTAATTTTTTGAATTTTATAATTTTAAACAATATTCTAGATTTTTTGGGTTTATTTTCGTATTTGTTTTGTAACTTGTTTTAAAACATTGGCAATATCTTTTAGAAAAATAGAATTGAAGGACTTGAATACCCCTTATTTAGAAAATTTGAGACTAAAAATTATGTTGTTTAGCCGTTAGCTAAAATTAATTGAAAAGTTGGGGACTCCGGTACTAAGTTGCTAACAAAGCAAAAAGTTGGGTGTCTACTTGATAACGATGGGAAAATTAGGTGCAAACTTATAACGACTTAATTGTTGATGCTAAATTAAGAGAGAGTAAAAAGTTTGAGTAACAATATAATATATATATTTTTAAAAGATTATAAGAGTTCAAACATTCTCGAATTTTTTCTCATTTGTATCAATCAAACCAAAAAGTTTCTCATTTTTATCACCCAAACAAAACTCGATACTTAAAAAGAAAAAAAAAAAAGAAGAAGAGGAAAATGAGAGGCGAAACAAAAAATGAAAAAGATAAAATAGAAGGGAAAGAAAGAAAGAAGTGAGAATGCCGTGGTTCCTGATCCAGAGATTTGCCGAAGCTAAACATGTCATAAAGTCCCTCTCTCTCTCCTAGTGGACACCTCAAAACCTCCGCATGCCAATTGTTGGTTGCAGCCCACTTGCCCCTCTCCTCCCTCCTTTCTCCTTTCTCCTTTCATTCATTCAATTCCTTCCTAGTTTTCCTTCGTTAATCCCGATGCCGTTTCCCCCTCTATAAGAACCCTAAACGACACCCCATTCTCATCCCCATTTCTCTCTAATGGCACCCATCAACCTCAGGCAATCCCAATCCCTTCCCTCCACCACAACCACCACCACAGCCGCTGCTGCCGACTCGCATTTGCTCATCCGCGAAACCCTCCGTATCAGCGCCAACTTAGCTTCTTCCAATGCCACGTCCTCCTCCGGGAATCAGACGGCTGCTTCTGCTGCTGTCGCTGTCGAGCGTGAGCGGGGGAGGTTTAGAGGGCTCGTGGAGGAGGAATATATTGGTTCTAGCCTAAGCTTGATCTGTTGCGAAGATATTGATGGCCGGAGGTGGAAGTATTTGGCCGAAAACGATGCCGCTGGGCGCTTCAAAAAGAATTCCATTCGTTCTGTTAGCTTGCACTCTCCTCGAGCTCCCGCTGAGGTCTGTCTCTCAAAAAAAAAACGACAAACAGATTATTGCCGCTCTAGGCATTGTTTTTGTTTATATTTGATCTGATTGTTGCTTTATTTTATTTCATTTCATTTCCTGGAGAAATTGTTACTGGACCGGGTTTAGAAATGCCACCATTGTTTATTTGATCACCGTATGTTACTTGTCAGAGCAACTTGTGATATTATTGGCATCATCATCATCTAATTTAGCGTTTCCTCTGTTTACCTACAGTAGAGAGCACGTTACTTTTTGGGGTTTGTTACTGAAGTGAGTAAAATGATCTGATTAGTTTGGTCGATATCTAAGTTTTAAAAGAGACTTTGAGTATTAAAATAATGTAGTTCAGTTTTATTTTTATTTATTATTTTTTTAATGTTGTGACGTGAAGATTTTGGTATTTCATGATGCAGGAAGTGATGTCATTCATAAGATCTTACGTGGTCCCTGAGGGTTTTCCTGATAGTGTTACTCCATCTTATGTGCCATACATGACTTGGAGAGCATTGAAGGTGTACATTTGTTTTGATAGACAATAGGGTTTCAAGGAAATAGATAATAGTTTGTTGTGTTCAGAATGTTAATTGATTATGCTTATTGTAGCATTTCTTTGGTGGGGCAATGGGTGTTTTCACGACAAAAACGCTACTGAATTCAGTTGGAGTTTCTAAAAGCCAAGTTATTCCTGGAGCTATTGCCATCAATTGGATTCTTAAGGTAAGAATTGAGTTCAAAGATTCTCAATGTCAAGATGAAGTTTCTATATGTTTTCATTTCTTATCTAGCATTATTGTGCAGCCTGAGATGCTGGAGTTGATTCTTGATAATTTTCATACTTAGTTTTAATTAGAAAAGGGTATTTCGTGAGGCTTCCTGTCTAAACCGAAACCTATTACTTTCTGAGTCTTCTATACACAGTCTGTTCATGAAGATGAGAGTTTTAATGTTTATTACTCTGACCACCCGTTGAACTTGTAAACCTATAATTCTATATCTTGGTGTTGACATATTGCTTATCTACCTGGTATTAGTTACGAAAGAGTTCATTAACACTTTTATAGTGTGTCATCAAGTTTCTTCATTTAAGAGTATCCTCAAACATGCTTTCATGTAAACAATCACTGTGTCACTTTATCATCAAGCTTTCTGGCATTGTAATCAAAAGCTTTTTCACTAATGCACGTTAAGCTGCACATGCTTGCAATCTTCTGCTGCATTTGTAAGGTTTTGTTGAATCCCAAGCTGGAACTTACTTGTCAATGCACCAAATGGTTTCTGACTTTTTGGTGTTTTGACCTGAAGATTGTAGAGTTTAATGATGAGAAACGATCTCAATGTTCTATTATGATTGCGCACAGCATATTGTTACCGTCTTGAATTATTGATAGCCAATTTCCACCGACAGTTATGAATTTGTTGTATTTTGACTTGTTCTTCAATTGCAGGATGGTGCTGGTCGTGTTGGAAAGTTTATTTTTGCAAGGCAAGGAAAGAAGTTCGATTATGATCTTAAACAGGTAGAAATACTTATCGTTGGGCGAATTATGTTATCAGTTTATACATGGCATGTTTTGACTTGCATTCCATTGCAGCTGAGATTCTCAGGTGACCTTCTAATGGAATTGGGTGCTGGAGTGGAGTTGGCTACTGCAGCAGTCCCACACCTTTTTCTTCCTCTGGCTTGTGCTGCCAATGTGGCAAAGGTTAGTGATGCATTTTCTTATTGTCTTTCAAAGGAAAATGCATGTATGTTTGCATTTTCTGTTCAAGTACTCATACTCTTAGTTGTTTCGTTTAGAATGTTGCTGCTGTAACTTCAACCTCAACGCGCACACCTATTTATAAAGCTTTTGCCAAAGGTGAAAACATTGGAGATGTTACTGCAAAAGGAGAATGTGTTGGAAATCTTGCTGATTTGGTATGCTTGGTGAATCCTTATGAACTCTTCATGCATGTGCATCAGACTTTTACAATACTATATGACATTATTGAGACATTATCATTCCAAAGTCAGTCACCCTTAAACGGTAGCTAGAGTTGTTGCTGTAGTTTGCAGCCTCTTATTGTACCATTAACATTCATGCGACAGTGTACAAAAATTCAAATCATACAAAAATAATAGAAATAGAAGCTTGAAAGGTTCTAAAAGAGTAGATGCTTTTACTGGTATCTAGAGAGTTTGAGATGGAAAAAAAAACGTGCATGTTGTTGACAATCCAACAAAGTGATGTTCATAACTGGTTTTTCTTTTCATTGCGGGGCTTAGGAGTTTTATCTTGCTCTCTACAGAGCATCTAGAGGTAATCTAGTATGAACTGATGCAAATCTTGGTTTATATTTTTTTCTTGATGGTTGTCTTCTATAATTGAGGCTTTTGCTACGACAGTGTAGAGGAATTAAGCCACTATAGAAGCCTTATATGATTTTCTATGTTCACATGCATACTTGTCTTTCTTTTTTCTTTTTTTATCAGTATTCATTAGCATCATTTTCCAGATAGTAGATGTCTTGATTTCTATTTCATGTGTATTGTATACATGCTATGGTCTCCAGATAGCATACTTATGCATTCATTTTCTCTTGGAAGTAATAATTGTCTTAACTTTTCTTGTGAAGATGGGAACAGGACTAAGCATAATGATTGCGAAAAGAAATCCGTCCTTGGTCACAACATTTGCCTTACTGTCATGTGGATATGTTTTTAGCTCTTACCAAGAGGTTAGATGTTCAAATCTTCACACCGGTATTAGTATTTTGCATTTCTCATTCGCCTTTCGCACTTGGAGCAGGAAATTGCTTTTTACTTGTTCTAACTGCCTTGATGTGCTTTTTGGCAGGTTAAATCTGTAGTTTTGGATACCTTGAACAGGGCTAGATTTGGTGTGGCGGTAGATTCTTTCCTAAAAACAGGTTATGTGATTCTCCTTTCATTGCATGTGGTTGTTTTGATCTTTTTTCCCTTAGTTGAATTACCTCTTGTGGTTAGGTAGTATAAAATTAACTTCCATAGTTAAGATGCACAAGTTTGTTTTTCTGAATTTTTTTTATTGTGGTTTACTCTTCATTTGCAGGACGAGTTCCCTCACTACAGGAGGGGAATCGGAATGAAAGCATATTCAGCTTTCCATGGTTGAAGGATAGACCTGTTGTTCTAGGTGTGTACACAAAGTTTACATTGTTTTGTTTCTTTTGGTGAATGACCTTTTGTTATATTTTATGTGATGCTTATTTCTGCTGTTTGCAGGATCAAGATTTAAAGATGCATTTCAGGACCCAAGTGCGTATCTTGCCATAGAACCTCTCTTTGAGGTGAGCTGCACTGGATCCATTAATTTATTTATTTTCCCTTGGTTTTCAGTCTCCCTGTCTCTCTCACACGTGTTGCATATGTGCCTTTGATAACAGAGGGAAAGATATATAGTCACGTATAATCCATTGAAGGACAAGGTATACGCATTGCTTAAGGAACGGGCAAAGTCGGACGACATTCTAAAAGCAGCATTCCACGTGCGTATCTGACTGCTTTGCATTCTAATGTTGATCCCCTAGTGAGAGCTTTTCACCATGTTGATAACATGTAAGAGGAATTTATGCTGTTTTACAGGCTCATGTGCTGTTGCATTTCATACATTCATCAAATAGTGGCCGGACTTTGTCAAAGCAGCAGGAACATGGCCATTCAAGCTATAGTCTCTCACCTTCCGATCTTGAAGCAAACATTGCTGAGTCATGCAAGATGGTCTCAACATTGTATAGCCCTTTCAAAAGTAAAGCTGGAGAACAGGTTTGCGGAGCTCATACATGTCTGCTTCTACCATATTAAAGGCATAGAATTAAGTACTCTATTTTGAAATATTTTGACCATGCATCTTCCTGCTTTGCTTCTTGTGGAGTTGGCTTGTCTAGATATTTAGTTCTGAAGAAATATTCCATATTGTGGTTTAGGAAGATGAGAAATTTACATGCTTGCACTGCAAACTGTCTGTATAGACCTGCATTTTCTTATAGAGTAAAGAAGCTGAGGTATTTTAGTCCATGTTTGTCTTCTCCAAATTACACCATCAGCTATTACACGTAAAATGTTCTCTAAATTTGTGCTTGTTATAGTAATGTTTAGATGCCTGCATTTGGAAAGGGGTCAATGTTTGCCCATTATAGATTTTCATCTTTAAAACGTTCCATGAACTCCAAGAAGGGGAGTTAAATCAAATAATTTTACTGTGTCAATACTCTCAACCGGATATGGTGGAGAGCTGACAATGGTGTGAATGCTCACTTGATCTTGCGCTCGTGTGTTTATTATGTGTTTGGTTGATGGCAGTGGTGTTGTTTAAATGCGAGACGTGATCATGCTACTGTATTTAAAAACATCATTCCTCTTTTCTCTTGTGATAGGGTTGGAGGATGTCTGAATCACTTCTTAATCCTGGCCGAGCTAGGCTTGTATTAAGTGGGTGAGCAGGAAAACGTTTCTGGATCAAGAGCTATGGTCACAGTGATCCTTCTGATCACCTAACTTTCAATCAATCAGTGCGAATTGGCCTGACGTGCGAAGTGCTCGAGCTGGATTGGATGTTTATGCAACCTGAAAAGTTCAGGTTCCAACCATGGTATCTCCAAGAGGGTAACCATGGAGCAGCATCCTTATCTATGTGAAACCATGGACTTGCGTGGGGGGATCCACATCCATTTAAGAACCTAATTCACTCTGCACTGCTTGGTTGCATGTGTCTACCCGTGGTGCAGTTTCAGGAGTGTTCTGGAACGAGTAACAGTGTGTGATTAGAGTGAGGTTGTATTTGTGGCATAAGCAGTTCCTTCTGGTATTCTTTTTTTTTTCATGGTTCTTTCTCCCTCAAGTCTGGTTCCTTGTTTATTATTGATCAGACCACTTTTCTGTGTATACATAAACATTGTATGTCCCGCATCGTAATGCTACGCCCTATTGTTGCAGTTATTTATTTCTGTGGAGCATAGAAATCCACATCCAAGAATGGTGAAGCATTTTACTGTTTGATATTTACGAGATCCTTATTCCTTATTATGACTTTGAAACAGTAGTACTACTTGTAGTAACTTCAAAGTCATAATGGGTTACGAGACCCTGAACTATCGGGCAAGAAAGACCACTTTTGATCAGCTTTTTAAGAACTTCAATCACTTCTGCTCTGCAGTGCTGTGTGTTTTCTGCAACTGAACAACGTGTTTGACTCTTTGGGATGGATGATGGTGTCTAGAAAACACAATGAAAGAGCATTTAGTATACATTACATAGCTATTTGCTAGCTTTGTGGTTTTGTACTTTAGAAATGCTTCGTTCGACATTTGTGGGGGTTGCAAATTAGCTTTGGATTAATGACTGCAACTCATCTCATTCACATTTACTGCTGCCAAAGTGCGTTCCCTACCATGCCCTTATTTATTTATTTATTTATTTGTATTATTTCTTTTGATTTTTAATTTGATTGTGGGAATACAATGCTTTTGTAAGTCAAAGATGGTGGTGACCAAAAAAAAATCAGCTCGATAGTGGAGTGATGGGTTAGATTTTTTAAGTTTTAATTTTATTTATTTTGTTTATTTTTTTCGTAAAGAAAAAAATCTTGAATAGACTTTAGAAAAATAACAAGTAATTTTAGATATTTTCAACTTGACCTACCTAGATGTACGTCTACATCTACATGGAGTATGGACACATGTTTAACATTTTCTAAAAATTAAAAAACTGAACAAAATTCATTTTTTTATTTCATTTTTGATAAAAAAAAAAAGTGGTAGTATCAAGTATGTATGTATGTGACAGTACGCTCAATCATGCTGTTTGTGTTTGCTGTCTGGTAGTTTTATTTTTTTTCTATCCCTCTGCTAAATTTTTACACGCTTCCTCCTCAAAAGAATCGACCAATACCTAGGATTTTCCATGGAGAGAGTTGTTAGACAAGGGTTATCAAGTGGAGAAGGGTCTGTAGGAGGTGGTGTTGAATACGTAGTGTTGGAAAATGTAGTTGAGAAGAATAGTTCTTTTTTTCTGTTGAGTAAGGTGCTGGGTGACCGGGATTCCTCTAGGGGGGACAAATGCGGCGTTTATTAATCATATGAGGGTCCTATGATGCCTCGTTGGTGAGATGCAAGTCATAACGATTGCCCCAAATCTGTTCCTGTTTCGATTTGAGATTGAGGATGATCTGCTTCGGGTTCTGGCTAGGACTCCTTGGCTATGGAACAAGAGCCTGGTGGTGTTGAAATGAGTAATGGGTGAGGAGCAGTTTCATGATGTCGAACTGAATGAGTGTGTTTTCTCAGTGCGTCTACGTGTCATTGAATCTGTGCACTAAGGAGAATCTAAGGATCGTAAGGTGCATGGGCTCCTTTGTGAGCGTGGATGATGCAGACTTAAGGAATTACATGGGGTGGGTGCGAATTCGGGTTTCTATCCAGGTTGATAATCCCGTAATTACCGAGGTGAAGTTTCTGAACTCTATTAACCGAGAGGTGATCATTAGAGCTGAGTATGAACGTCTTCCTAATATCTGCTATTTCTGCGGGATTTTAGGACATGTTTATCAGAATTTTCGTATTCGTTTTGTTAATGATCCTTTAGGTAAAAAACCCCTTCCTTTCGAGAGTTCCTTTAAGCAGGAAAGTCAGGATAAAAAGGACTCTGAACAGTGGAGACTTTCGGATGAACTCGGCTTCTTGGATGTTGGGAACGAAATCTCAATTTGCTAGAAAGGAGGTGATGCAAATTAGCAGCTCGAAACCGAGGCATGCTACAGAAGGATCTGAAAAGGGGAGCGGCGGTGGGTCAGTAGTGGATCATTTAGTGGAGAGCATGAAGAGAGTGGTCATAGAAGGTGGATTAGTGGATCAATTACAGGAGGGTGGGCAGGAGTTAATTAATTTTGAAAACATGTTAATTCAATCGGTTAAAAAGTACACAGAGAGTGGAAGGAAGGAATTGATAAAAGAGAGTCATGGGATAGGTGGGCTGCAGCATGAAATCCGTATGTGGGAGGAAAATGGGATTGAGAATAGGGTGGGGTTGAACGTGGGTCTTGGTGGATTAAATTGGAGGTTTAATGGGCCAGAAGCCCAAGTGGGGGAAGGGAAAAAGGGGGCTGAAGGAAACCAGGTGGGGAGCGGGCTGGGACCAGAGTTTAGGGGGACAACTGGGCCCGTGCGGGATGGGAAGAAGAGAGGCTCGAGTGAGCCTCAAGTCGAACCTAGGCCGGAGGAAGGAAGGGATGCGTCCTGGTGGTCAAACGGGCTGGGCTGATGGAGATCTAGGCCCAACAGGGGGACTGGGTGGGCAACTGGGCCGAGAAGCGGCCCAAACTGGGGGAGAGGCGGGCAGAATGGACTGTAGGTCGGGCCCAGGGACTTAAATGAGGCTGATTTGGAAACGGAGGAGGAGGAGGACCTAGAAGAAGATCTGAAGATCCCTTGCCCTATTTGGAAGGATAATACGCACTGCCTGAAAATGTGTGCGTAGATTTGTTGGCCCACTAGGGCAGAGCAAGGGGCGAGATAAGGAGAGCCCTTAGCGCATAAAAGCAGGAAAGCGAAGATTGGGAGATATGGACAACGAAGACAATGATGATCCTTCGTCCTATTTGCACAAGAAGAAGAGAATGGTGCATGAGGATGAGGATGAAGTTACAGGTCCGACGGCGGTTGCAGAGCAACCCCGCCCAGCGCCATGAGTCTTTTATGTTGGAACTGCCGAGAGCTTGGGAATCCTCAGGCGAGTGCAAGTTTTTCGATGTTGTTAGGATTAGAGCTCCCAAATTTAGTTTTTCTGTCTGAAACAAAAATGTACGCGAACGAATTTCAAAAGTTTAATAATAAATGATCATTTCCTTATGTTCTTGTCGCTGACTGTGAGGGGATAGTAGGAGAGGTGGTTTGGCTGTGATGTGTAGAAATAATATTTCTGTAAATATTTTACTGTGTGATGCCCACTGTATTGATATTGAATTATTGAATGGCCTGACAAATGGGCCCCCTTGGAGATTTACTGGCATTTATGGTTGGCCAAGTACGGCAGATAAACATAGAACATGGGATATGCTTAGAAACATAAAAGACAAGAGTTCACTCCCGTGGCTCTATGTTGGGGACCTTAATAAAGTCCTTACAAAAGATGAAGTTTTTAAAGCTCTAAAGCAGATGCATCACACGAAAACCCCTAGGCCGGACGGAATGCCTCAGCTCTTTTTCCAAAAATTCTGGTCTTTTTTAGAAACTCCTATTCGCAAAGCTGTTCTTGGAATCTTGAATGACGGGGAAGGCCCTGGCTACCTCAACCATACATTTATCACCCTTATCCCTAAAGTAGTCAGTGCCTCAAAATGCTCCCAATTTCGCCCAATTAGCTTATGTAATGTCGTCTTCAAACTGATAACCAAAGTTCTTGCAAATCGCCTGAAACAAATCCTACCAAGCATAGTCTCAGAAAATCAAAGTATTTTTATTCCGGGCAGACTCATTACTGACAATGCTCTGATAGCCCAGGAGATTTTCCATAGGATGAACACAAAATGATCTGGTCCAGGATGGATGAGTGTTAAGTTGGATATGAGTAAAGCCTATGACAGGGTGGAGTGGAACTTTTTGGAGGCAATCATGATCCGCATGGGTTTCTCGTCTAGATGTCCATATTTGGTGATGTGATGTGTCTCAACGGTTTCCTACGCCATCCTCTTAAATGGAGCCCCGGGACCTACTTTCTATCCATAGAGGGGCCTTCGGCAGGGGGATCCGTCGTCCCCCTACCTATTTGTGCTGAAGGCCTTTTGGAGATGTTCTAGATTATAGCCTCGGCTAATAGGATTCATGGATACAGGGTCTATCCGGGTAGCCCACAGGTCAGTCACTTATTCTATGCGAATGATACGTCTCATTTTTGCGAAAGCGGATGAAAATGAGGTAGAAGTAATTAGCTCCATCTTGAAGGAATATGAGGAAGCCTCTGGCCAGAAGATAACTCTAGAAAAATCGAAAGTGTGTTTCAGCAAGAACGTAGGCCAAGACGCTAGAACTCGGGTGAAAGCAAAATTAGGAATGGTGGAGACGGAATCTTATGTCAAGTACATGGGGTTTCAGTGTCTTTGGGTCGCGCTAAGAAAGGGATGTTCACATCGATACGGGATAGGATTTGCAAGAGACTAGTGGGGTGGAAAGAGAAAAAGTTGTCCCAGGCAGGGCGGGAAGTTCTGATTAAATCGGTCATCCAATCCATTCCAACGTATATGATGAGTTATTTTGAGATCTCAATCTCCACCTATGAGGACGTAGAAAAGGCGACAATAAGATTTATTTTTTTTTTGGGGGGGGAGGGGGATTCTGAAGAGCGTAAGATGCACTGGGTGTCCTGGGAAAAGATCTGTAGATCTAAGGAGGTGAGAAGATTAGGGTTTAGGAAAGTTAGGGAATTTAATCTTGCGCTTCTAGCCAAACAAGGATGGCGATTGCATAAATACCCAAACTCTTTGCTCTCCCAAATCTGGAGACCCCGGTACTTTCCCCATTCAGATTTCCCAAAGGTAGGTATGGGCTCTCGCCCTAGTTATGTCTAGTGTAGCATTCTGGCAGGAAGAGTTGTCCTCTATAAAGAGGGTAGGGAATGTAGAGCGAATACAGATATGGAAAGTTTCATGACTTCTGTCAGTTCTGAATGGGATGATCTTAGCGCTGGTGACGGTCCTCGACGAGGAGGCAACAATGGCTGAGTTTATTGACAGGGAACGACGGTGCTGGAAGACTGGCCTAGTGGAGCAACTCTTTCTACCAGAGGAAATATGAGCAATATTAAGCCTACCGCTTAGTCGGAGTGACGCGAATGATACTCTTGTGTGGAAAGGAACTACAAATGGGAAGTATTGCCTAACATCGGTAACATCGCACAAGTGCTCGAACTCTAGTAGAGGTTGGTGGAAATTCTTATGGGGGTTATCTATCCCTCCAAAGTTTAAAAACTTCATGTGGAGGCTGGGTAGTGACTCCCTCCTAACTAGAGTAAACCTAGGGAGGAGATGAGTATCGGTGGACCTAGCGTGTCCCTGTTGCAATGAGGAGGTGGAATCGCCTGCACATCTGTTGTTGTCTTGCCCGTTTGCAATGGGGGTGTGGGAAAAGTTTACTTTTTAGGATAGGATTCCGGGGCTGCTAGGAGACAATTGGGTAGATTGGCTAGCAGAGCTAAAGACATCATTGGATGAATAGGATATAGAGCAGCTTATCTCCATCCTTTGGTCTCTATGGACGTCGAGGAACAACAGAATCTTCCGCCAGTGTGATGAATCAATCCAAGAGGTAGTCATTCGAGGCGGTAAATTGTTGTCTGATTTCAAGGAGGCATGCTGTCCGTAGCACAGACCCGCTGCTCCGATTACCCAACCTGTCAATTTGAAATGGCAGCCTCCCACTACAGGGGTGGTAAAGGTGAACATGGATGCAGCCATAGGAGCTACGGGAATTGGCTTGAGATTTATAGCTCGAGATGCGCGGGGTGGGACGGTATTCTCAGGAGTAATTTACCTTCCGCATAGAATTGAGGTGCAAATAGTGGAGGCACAAGCTCTAAGAGACGCTATAACGTAGGCTCGCTAATAGGGGTGTGACAGGATTATAGTTGAGTCGGACTGCTTACAGAACATCCTAACTCTGACCAATGGAGATTTTCCATTAAGCTATGCGGGATTGGTGCTGAAGGAGGTGGCACGCCTGGCTTCTACTTTTCATAGTTGTTCCTTTATGCATACAAGACGGTCCACGAATATCCCAGTGCATGAGTTAGACCAATTGCCTTTGATTTTCGATTTATGAAATACTCCCTCCGATGCAAAATAAACGACGTTTACTATTTGGGCACGCATCTCAAGGAGGCCGGATGACTCACTATTTGACCCCAAAAAATTCCGTACTTTTTAGCGTACGTTCGAAAAAAAGTACGGAATTTTTTGGGGTCAAATAGTGAGTCATCTGACCTCCTTGAGATGAGTGCCCAAATAGTAAACGTCGTTTATTTTGCACTGGAGGGAGTATATGAATAGGAAAATACCCGAAATGATCGCGCCTTTTAGGGGTGTCCATCGGACGGTAGATCGGTATACCGTCCGAAATATTTCGGTATTCGGTATACCGAACCGCCCAAAAAAATTACCATACCGAAATACCGAAATTAATTCGGTACGGTATTTCGGTATACCAAAATACCGAACAGTTTATTAAGCAATAACAATTTTCAGTTTTTCCTGGATTTTCATAACAATTTTCAGTTTTTCCCTCTAAATTACCTTCAAGGATGGAATGCCATCTAAATAAATTCAGCATGCGGCGGAGTTCCAGCTATCTAGTTCAGCAATACTTGTCCTCATAATGAAAATTCTCACATCAAATTCACAAGTGCAAGTAGTCTAAAGAACCAACCAAAACAGCTTTATCTTGGACTAAATAACCCGAGATTTAGGAAATCACAATTTTAAAGAAAAATAGCTTTGACCAGACCAAATATTAAAACACCAACATCAGATCACTACCTATTAACAAAATATTGACTTTTATCACAGCCGTGGAAGCGATGTTAGAGCCCTACTGTTGAGAGGTTAAAAATTAAATGAAATAATTGCTCTACCACCGTCCTAAAACACACAGACACTGCTAAATAATACAACCATATCACAAATTCAATGAACAAGGATGCAGCAACAAGGATTCCAAAAGATTTCATTTGAGCTTGCACTTCATCAAATGCAACACCGTGCACAAAAACTAACAATATTGTGGTTGCAAAAAAAGTACTGACGTAGATCACAACAAATCATTCGACTGAATTCAAGAAGCATGGCTCACTATGAAGCATATAAAGAAACCTTGACAAACAGACAACATGAAGGGGAAGGTGCGGAGGGAAGAGAGGGTGCTTTTGTTCCTATAGTGGTAGATTAGACTTAGTGGGTGTTTGGCATTCTGGTTTGGTACCAGGAAGTTGGTTTACCAAACCAGAAAGCCAAAATAGGTGTTTGGTAACACCTATTTTAAACCAACTTCCGAAGAAGTTGGTTCAAAAAACCAAAGAAAAGGCTGGTTTTGAGCCTGCTCCTACGACCTCCAGTGGCTGAAACCATTGGTTTCAGCCAAAACACGCGAAGGAGTTTCATTTTAAATGAAACTTTCATCACCCAAAAATACCCCTGGGTATATATTTGAAGGCACGGGTATTTTGTTCTTCCTCCTCCAATTTGTTGCAAGCCTTTCCTCTCTTCCAAAGCAGACCGCTCCTCACCCATTCCTAATTTCCTCTTGGAAAATCAATGAAATCTTCTCCAAATCCTCTAAAAATTTGACCAAACATTACCTACATCCATTCAAACAAAACCCAACAATTTATTTCGAAATACATCCGTAAAATCACTCTCAAATTAAAAACCCCCCAATTTCGAAACCCTAACCCCCAAATTCGATTTTTTACCCTATAATCCTTCTTCTTCCAGCCTCACGGGGGCGCCGGCCCTCAATCTCACGCTCTCTCTCCCAGCACTCAACAAGGTCAATTTCATTGTTTTATTTTCAATTAATTCATTTCCCTGTTTCAATTTAAATAATTGTTGTTTCAATTCAATTAATTGCCTACTTTTGATTTAATTGATTTGCTTAATTTTGATTTAATTGGTATTTTTTGGCTGGATTTATTTGATGTTTGCTGGTTGGTTTAATTTAATTTTTATGGCTTTTTTATGGGTCTGTTTTTGGGTCTGTTCTTGGCTGCGTTTTGGTCGATTTGTTGGCTGATGTGGAAAGGGAAATTCATTTCCCTGTTTTAATTTAATTAATTGTTGTTTCAATTCAATTAATTGCTTGCTTTTGATTTAATTGATTTGCTTAATTTTGATTTAATTGGTATTTTTTGGTTGGATTTAATTGATGTTTGCTGGTTGGTTTAATTTAATTTTTATGGCTTTTTTATGGGTCTATTTTTGGGTCTGTTCTTGGCTGCGTTTTGGTCGATTTGTTGGCTGATGTGGAAAGGGAAATTCATTTCCCTGTTTCAATTTAATTAATTGTTGTTTCAATTCAATTAATTGCTTGCTTTTGATTTAATTGATTTGCTTAATTTTGATTTAATTGGTATTTTAATTGATTTGCAGGAGATCAAAATTTATGGTCATGTAGCTGTTTTTTCGTATGAAATTGATGGTTTTGTAGTTGTGTCGTAAGCCAATAATGATGGTTTTGTGGATGCTTCGCGTATGCAAATGATTATCTATAATCTATATGCTATCTATATTTTATGTAATGTGTTATTTTTTAGTGAAATTTCTATTTTAATTATGCATATATCTTTTAGCAATTTCTAATTGGTTCAATTTTTTGTGATTCATTGATTGAGGAGATAAGAAAAATGTTGTGTTTTCTTCTTTTATAAATGTGTTCGATAATTTTAATCTTATTTTATTTCTCACATTCGGTTTTGGACTGAAAATGAGGGAAATGAAATTTTTGAACCAGTGCCTACCGTGATTCACGGTAACAGCTAAGCGTGATCATGTTAAGCAATTTTTCGTTATCGTGATTACGGTAAGTCCTTACCGTAATCACGCTAAGGACTGTTATATACTTCCGCGTTTTTTCTTCTTCTTCCTCAGTTCATCCAAAAAAAATCTCTCTCCTCAAACCCGACCAGCACCTCCAAAATCGCATTTTCCTCTTCAAAAACTACTCAAATCTTCTCCGAATCAAATCAGGATAAATTTAGATTTACTGCAGAACAGACTTATTGGATGCTTAGAATTGTGCTTCTAATCTTCTGTTTTGGATCGCATCTTGTGCATACTCATCTGTAAGAAAGTTACTTAGCATTGATATTTGCATGATATTTGGTATAGAAAAAATGTTGATGTGAATAATGATATGGACTTAAGAGCTTCTGATGCTGTGAATAATGATCTGGTTTGTGTCTTGATAACATGCTTATTTGAAGAACAATTACATATTGTCATGTCTTTTTTCAAATGCCAAGCAATTTCCAGTAGGTATTGCTTTCAGTAGGAAGTTTCCCTTTCCTGGGTACATGATGGCTACCATGTTTAAGAAATTATCATATACATAAACAATAATAGTTGGTAACATTGACCTAAGCAATCCTCCCACATTAGCAGAATTGAGTTCCTGTTCTCCATATTCCATATTGCCGACTTTATTAATGTTTATCCTTTTCATGCATTTTAGATCATGTTTCCTTCTTTCTTCTTGCTTCTTGCTTCATGCTTCATGGTTCATTCGTCTTTTCAATTCCTTTTTTCCAGGTATTGAACCTTGAGAACATGGATAAAACACGACACTGGAAAATTGTTGGATGTAGTGCCTACACAGGCGAGGGCCTGCTTGAGGGATTTGATGGGTTGGTTGAGGACATAGCATCCCGGATCTATGTGCTTGATTGATACCTCTATGATTCAGTTTTTTTGTTGTTGTAAAAGACAGTATTGAAATGTATTTATTACTGTTACATGGAAGTTATAAATGCATTGTCTCTGCGTTCAGCAGATGTTTTTTCTTTTTTCATATTCCTGGTTATGATCGACCCAAAATCTTCATTCATTCATCATTTTGCACAACAATGTCTTTAAAGGGCCGGTGCCAAAAAAATTAGTGCTGTGATAAAAATGACATTTTAGAATATTACTTTTATTATATAAATAAATGGATAAATTAAATTAACCTATATACTTGCTTAAAAAATAAATAAATATTTATAGTATTAATAACTTAAATTTTTTATGGGATTAATAAGTTTAATTTATTTATAATATTAGATAAATATTAGGTGGTAGATGTTAGATTATAAATAAATTGATTAAAAACATATATAAAGATACATGTCTTATATTATGACACGAAAACTTATATTATGTCTTGGTTTTAAATATTACTTCAAAAATATTATAATACATCAATAAAATGATACATGTTTTCAATATTATTTCAAAAATATTAGAATACATCAATAAAATTTAAAGAAAACATTGAGCAATGATAAAAATGTTCAAATAAGTAGAATAAATATTGACCAATGATAAAAATGACATCTTAGAATATTACTTTCATTATATAAATAAATGGATAAATTAAATTAACCTATATAATTGCTTAAAAAACAAATAAATATTTATGGTATTAATAACTTAAATTTTTTATGGTATTAATAAGTTTAATTTATTTATAATATTAGATAAATATTAGGTGGTAGATGTTAGATTATAAATAAATTGATTAAAAATATATATAAAGATACTAAAAAAATTAATTCTAACACTTGAAATGAATTTATGCCCTTTATGGTCATTTTACATTGCAACCATAGTTTTAAAACAGTTTTTACCAAACACCAAAAACAACTTCTGGTTTCCCCACAGAACTTTTAACAAACATTTACCAAACAACATACTCCGTTCTACAAAAGTCTCAAACTGACTTTTACAGACTGAACTTTTTTCTACTGAACTTTTCCAGCTAGAACCGGAACGCCAAACAGGCCCTTAGAAGCAGCCTATTTCAATCAAGCCATGCAAGTCCAGAAATGCCAAACAAAAGTTGCGTTGATAGCATTAAGCAGAGCATAAAATATTCAAGAAGAATACACATACATGCACTAAAGTGATGCTCTAAGTTCCATTCATACTAAAGTGCTATACAATAACTTGTAGCAACTACTACTTGTTTACTCTCTACACCAAAACAACATCACTTATAAAGCTTTATTGAACTATCTACACCAAACAGTATCTTTGGGTTGCAATTAGTGGACTATCCATAATTACTCATAATACTGAGAACCCCAATGCTCGGTAATCCACAATAAGAGTACTTCAGACAACATGTTACCATTTCATTTTGATGCTTCACTGATTAACCCATATTAACAGGTCAACATAGTTGGAGCGAATCCATCAAATATAATCTGGAACTAATTGAACTAGTCCATAGGCTTTGATGAATTACATATGTTGAGTTAATCAAGCATAAATAAATCCTATACAGTTGAAACTAATGGAACTAGCCCATTGGCATTGATAACTTACATATCTTGAGTTAATAAAGCATCAAAAAAAACCTACACATCACTATCTTCCTGCACATTCAAATGAATATCAACAAAAATACAACATCTAAACATTGATAACTTACATATGTTCAGTTAATCAAGCATCAATAAAACCTACACAACACTAACTCCTGCACATTCAAATGAGTATCAACAAATGCAAAACATCACCTGGAAAGTGGGTGCGGTTTAGGACGGTGGTAGAGCAGATCGGCCGAGGGAGATGATAATTGGAAGCGATTGATAGAGAGCGAGTGATGGGTTTGTGTTGTCGGTGGCGATTGATGACGGATGAGATGAGTTGAGGGAGAGGGAGATAGTGAGCTTCTGCCGGCGGCTATGGAGGAGGATGAGAGTGAGATTGACAGTGATGATGGTTGGTGACGGTGGCGATGGGTTTGAGAGGAGAAGTGGGTGTGTCGATGGCGATGGGTTTGAGAGGAGTGGTGGGTGTGTCGGCGGCGATGGAGGAGGGTGAGGCTGTGGCGGTGAGTGATTGGTTTCTATTTGCTCTGTTGCGATTTAGGGATTGAGACTTGAGAGTGAGAGTGAAGAAGAAGAGAGAAGATGCGAAGTAATTAAAAGTGAAATTTCGGTACGGTAGGTTCTGTAATACCAAACCTGCCAAAATCGTACCGTACCGAAATACTGAATAGTAAATTCGGTCGGAAAAATACCGTCCGAATTTGTATTATTTCGGTTCGGTTCGGACGGTATTTCGGTACGGTATTTCGGTGGACACCCTATCGCCTTTTGTACTTACAGATATAAATTAATATATTTCGATATGTTTTTCAAAAAAAGTATGTATGTGTGTGTATATTTAAAATGAAGAATGGGTAGAAATTGAATGTGGACATGTGGGACCACCTCTTAACTTCCTTCAACGTTGAGTTTAGATGAAGATGGCCCATTCGTACAGCTGTAGCTATACGTGGCCAATAGATTGTGGATTAAGTAAGTAAAGTAATGAGGACTGAGCATGGAGACGACGAGAGGAGGAGAGAGACTTTCGTTTCGTTTCTACAGGTGAAATTTTGTCCGATCAATTAAAAGTTTCTTTTTAATAATCGATTAATCAAAATAATTTAATTTAAAGATAAATTTATTTTAATTTAATTAAAATAAATTTATAAATTTATAAAAATAAACAAAATAATACAAAAATTAAATAAAAACGACCTTCATAAACGTTTATTATGAGAAAAAAATGACACATTTATCAAGGTGAACTTAATATTTAAAATACCAAGTATTTATTCTTTCATGAAAAAAATTGTTCATAATAAACATTTGAATATTGCATTCCATCGAACTATAATGGTCATTTATCTAAACTATTTATTCATTTTTAAATAATTACTATCTCCGTCTCATATTAAGTGTCATTTTGACTTTGGACACGTATATTGAGGAAGTCGGATGACGTACTATTTGATCCTAAAAAAATTCGTACTTTTTTTAGAACGTATGTTAATTCTTAACGTACATCCGAGAAAAAATTTGGAATTTTTTGGGGTCAAATAATGAGTCATCCGGCCTCCTCTATATGCGTATCCAAAGTCAAAGTGACACTTAATATGGGACGGAGGGAGTATTATTTTTGAAATATTATTATTTATTTAATTCGTATAAATAATTACAATAATATATAAGCATTAATAGTACTCCCTCCGTTCCACTTTACCTGTCACTTTTCTGCGGATTGTTACTATTTGGGGTATTTGTCATTTTATTTTTTTCGAAGTATATATTTTGTGCAAATGATAATTTTTTTTTTGAATCAATCCAATTTGATGATAGTGTGATAATTTCAGTGGAAATTAGAAAAAAAAAATGAAACAATGAGGAATAAAATAAGTCCGTAAATCAACGGTTTACCTTTTCTACTATTCTAAAAAATCAATAAATTAAAGTGGAACGGAGGGAGTACTATATTTACTAGTTGTTTTTCTTGTTTACCAATACATACAAAAACTTATTTATTGTATGTATAACTAAATTAGTTTTATAAACTTATATTTTTATTCTTTTAGAAAGAATAGACTATTCATATAATCATATTTAATAAAAAGAAAGTTTAATTTGATGCATATTGAAATTTAATAAAAAGAACTTTTATTTTAAATAACTTGACAAATTGACTAATAAAAATATTGACATATTTCAAAAATTACACTTTTTTACAGCATTATTTTGATTTAAAAAAGAAAATTTAATAACCGAACCGATATTCCCGATCTAGTATCTTCCATTTTGTTGACAATTTTTGTGAAAAATAAAATAAATAAATAATTGCAAATTTGCTTACTCTTGCACTGATTAATATAGTGGGAGAGGGGCAGGGTATCCGGGCAGTCTGGGCAGGGCATGTCATCTCAATGGCATTTATTACTATTTTATTTACATCTTTTCTCACTCATATTTAATGTGGTTCAGAAGATCATGGTTGCATCATTTATTGCCCTCTTAATTTCTTAAATCAAACCTTCCTTTCTTCTTCTCTTCTCTTTTCTTACTTTTCTTTCTTCTTTTTATTTTTATTTTTTTAAAGCCAAAATGAAGAAAGAAAGGAAAATACTGCTCACAAACTTTTTTCCTTTTTTACCTTAATTTGTTATTCAGTTATTTTCATCTTTATCTTGAGAATTAGATGGTTAGATATTTTTATATATTATAACATATATCTACTCGCTTTCCCTACATTTATTCTAATTATTTTTTCGTATCAAAACAGTTTTTTTTTAACATTTCCATCATTCTCTTTCTATTGTTTATAATCAGAAGCAATGTTACATAATTATAAAAGTAGACATTTTTTTATATAATATCCATTTTTTCATGATTTATATTTAGCATAATTTTGTGATTTTTTTTAGTTATTGGTGTTTATTTAACTATAGATTTTTGTTTTTTGTTTTTATTTTTATAATAAAAATATATGTTAGAAATAAGCTAAATTTTATTTTACTTTATTTAACCTCATTAAGATTCTAACAAAAAAAATTCTTCAGTGGATCAGATTAATTCAAATGCACATTTAGGAGGAGTCAGATCCACCTCAATATAGTTTCTTTTTAAAAAATAACTGTATATTTTATTGATTAGATTTTTTTCAATATTCATGATTAATTTAGATAAATAAACACTAAAAGATAATCAACAATGATTGATTAGTTTATTGGTTATATTTTTTTCAATGTTCTTAAATTTTTCTTTAAAAAATATCATTAATTTTGATGTGCACTAGTTGCATATTCTCTTTTTCCAATAATTTTTTTATGATTTAAATATAATATTATTATAAGTATTTTTAAAAATATGTAATTAAAAAAAATATCCGCCCATAACGCGGCTTCAAAACTAGTTGTACCATGTAAACAATCCATATTGAAGCAATGGTGTATTTTTTTTGTGTCAGATACTAGTAATTATCGACTCTTTTTTTAAGTAGCAAAGCGAATGATCTGGAGTTGATTTCATTCAGCGAAATATGAATCTTTGATGTTAGAAAATTTTAAGGGTTACTTAAATTGATAATTAACAATTATGCTTCAAGTTCACCACTAAGGGTCTGTTTGGCGTTCCGGTTGTGGTGGGAAAAGTGCTGTGGCAAAAGTGTTGTGGTAAAAGTACTTCTGGAAAAGTTAGTATGTTGTTTGGTAAACATTTCTTAAAAGTGCTGTGGGAAACGAGAAATTATTTTTGGTGTTTGGTAAAACTATAAAAATGAAATAGTTGGAGTATAAAACCCATTTTTAAAAAATTAATAAAAATAGAAAAAATGGATCTAGAATTACTTATCTTGAGATGTAGATTTTATTGTGCTAGTTTTTAATTTATTTTGTTGGTTATATAAAGTAAAAAAATTAAAATGAAATGAAAAAAAAAAAAAAAGGGAGAGAGGGTGCAAACGCAGTGGCTGCGTTTGCCACTGCAGGAAATTTGGGCAGTGAGGAAAGCTGGCTGCCAAGGCATAAAACCCAACACACTTTCCAAAAAGCTGGGTTGAAAGTGTGTAACCAAACGATCAAAGTTGGAAAGCTCTGTGGCAAAAGTTGGTTTGCAACCCAACTTGCAACCCCAAACGGCAGCTAAATATCAACGAATATGTAGTTTATTAGTTGTTTTATTGATAATAAAAATATTAGTAAAAATTCAGATTCAGATTCGAATTTCACTTCCACCTATAAAAAAAAAATTCACGTGCTTAATTGCATTTAGTGTAATATTTTTTTTAATAAAAAAATGATTATATTGTTTAGAGTAAACTATATAAAAAAACTATAATTTATTAAATGTTTTATTTTGGTTCCTGTGGTTTTCTAAAAGTTACAATTTCAACATTTCTAATAGCTAAAAAAGTTAAAATAAAAACGGTAAATTTTTTATATTTGATGAAAAATGTAACAATTGCAAAGTCCACTTCATTAAAAAAAATTAAAAACAAATGTAAATAAAATTTAAACTAACTTTGTTTTCACTGTCCGAGGTTCTACTATATTTGTTAAATATATTTTTGTCCAATTTCCTAAAGCTTTGCTATTTTTTACTATTAAATAGGATAACGTTGTAATTTTTAAAAAATTATACGATTTATATTGCACTTTTTAAACGGGTGCAAAGTAAAATATTTTGTAGACTCATAGGAGACATAATTGGGATATTCGAATTGAAGTTAACTCTGGCCCATAGAGATAGTTTAACAATTGCGGCAAAGTGAAATATTTTGTATACCATAGGTTTTTTTTTATGTAATGTTTGCTATTATTTATCATTATTACAATGGCTAATATATCACAGGTTGCATCCATTTTTACGAAAAAAATTATATAATAATTCAGGTTTACTTTCTAGGCATACCTAATTGGATTGTCTAATTATTATTGTGGTAATACATAGCCTAATTCATTTGGGTTATAAAAATATGATTAATTGAAAATTCTAAAAAATTAAGGACTATGTTATGATTTTTTTTTAAAATTCGGAGGCAAACATAGAACTTTTAACAAATAAAGTAGAATTATTAAAAAATTTAAAACTTAAGGGACTAAATTGGTAGTTTTGAAAAAAATCTTGTGATAAATAAATGTATGATTAATTGAAAAATATTAAAATTTAAGGACTCTATTAGGAACTTATGAAAAAATTAGGGGTAGGGACATAAGATTTTACATTATAAAGTATGATTAATTTTAAAAATTTAAACTTAAGGGACTAAATCAGTAGTTATGTAAATCTTAAGAGGGCTAATGCCCACGCTATCCAACCCTATCTCTGCCACTGGTCGTAGAGGTCTCCTAGTAAGCCTTCGACTAGGTTGCCTTAGATGAGCTCTAGGAGGATTTAGCTTGGGTTTTGTAAGTTATCTTCTTGTTCTTGCTTTTCATTTTGTTGCTTCAATCTTAAAGAACTAAATCCTTAAATGTTATTCGAAGTTTCATTCATATTTGTGTTGAAAAGTGTTTTTGAGATATCTATCTTGAATTCTTTGAATGCTTGGTCGAACCTTAAGCAAAATTGAAAACCGAATTAGATTGAATTGGACTAGTTAGCTTGATAAAAAAATTTAAAAAACCGGATTAAAGAAAGAGAACTGAAACCAAACCACAAACATACGATTTTGTTATGTTCTTTTTTTTTAACAACCAAAAATCCATTCCATATTTATATACATGTATTTATGTATTTAAAATACCCACTTTCATTTTTTAAAAATTAATCTATAGTCTATTTATTTAATTTTATTGAAAAGAAAATCAAAACGGTATAACCCGTCCTGATCCGAACTGTAAAAAATGAACAAAACTTAATATAATTGAACAGTTTAAAAACAGTTTGGTTCGGTTATATATATATATATTTCTAAAACCATTATATTTTTGGTCCGGTTATTCTCCAAAATCGGAATGTGTATACCCTACACATTTTTAACATTTCTATGAGAAAAGTTGCAGTGGTGGAATAGTAACACATAGTAGAAATGCCTCAAGCTACAGGGCAAACACTGTTAGCAATGGATCTTTAGGTCGAAATAAGAAAAATATTCTAAGCTCTTTAACGTTTGGTTCCTGACGATACAAACTTCATCTATCGTAGAAATGTATAAAAGTTTAGTTTCTACTGTTTGACATTATTAAAAAATATTTTTTATATTAAATTATTAAAAAATCAAAAATTTAGAAAACAAATCTAAAAAAAGCTTAAAAATTCAAAAACATTGCCAAAAAAAAAAGAGGGTGAGGATTGGGAGGAACAGTGAGTAGTGAATGCCAATTACCATTACCCTGCAGAAGTAGACATAAGGTTCGACCATATTACACACACTATTATTAATGTGCTCCTACCCTCCATATGTTTATATAGCTGACATCAACTACTACATAACTTACTAATTAAAAAAGTTATCATATATATATATAACCGAACAGCTAAATTTTTAACTAGTTAGTATGTATGTGAATAGTTTAACACTGATCTATTTATCTTGCTAAAGTTAAAAAAAAAACGTTATTTTTTTTATATGAAATAATTGTTTGTTAGAAACACATTTTACCCTTGCTTGATCGGGTGCGAATATTAATTTTGACCTAGTTGGCTTAGAAATAATAAGTTTATAGTTAGAATGTAGACACATGTGAAAAATAAGCATTAGTAACATTAGTTTATATATTATTTTAGTAAAAGAAAAGAAGAATGATTATAAGTAGCTAGGAAGAGTATATTGGTGGGTTTTGGTGTGAATAATGACACAAGAGGATGCATGTGAAAACTTGCAGAAAACTTGATAAGGCTGATGGCGTTAAGGCAGGCATTTAATCTCATTCTCATCCATCTTATTTATTGTAACATGTGATATGTAACCGAACTTGTAAATTGTATTCCACCATTCGCATCTTTTCATGATTATTATAAATTCTTCTTTTTAATTAATTAATGTTCTATTTTTTACTAGTTTACATAGATTAATTAATTAATTAATTTTTATTAAATAATGTTAGAGATACTACTATTTTATATTTATACACGCTAGTATTTTTACCCACGAATGTAATATGACACGAGATAATTAAGATTTACTCCTCTTTTATTATATATTATTAGGTTATATTTATTTTAATTATTTAAATAAACAATATAAAAACGGTGTAATGCGGGAGAGCTTGTGAAGTAAATTAAAAGGGTACAATAAATGTTTGTAGGAAGCATTAGGCATTTACAAATTAAGAATGCTCCCCATAAGAAGCATGCATGTAGTTACTCTTCCTGGTTCAACAATCCAAACTTTTTGGAGCCAAAATGGTTCAAGATTACATACTTTCCTATATACTCCCTCTGTTATAAATTACTTGACGTTTCACTGTTCACTCACGCTTTTCGAGGAGATCGAATGACGCACTATTTGACCCCAAAAAATTCCGTCATTTTTTGTGAACGTACGTTAATCCTTAACGTACGTCCTAGAAAAAATTCGAAATTTTTTGGGGTCAAATAGTGCGTCATCCGAGCCACCTAGGGAGGCGTGCATGAACAGTAAACGACAAGTAATTTATAACGGAGGGAGTATGTATATAGGCATGTTTGCTTCTAAATAGAGATATTTAATTATTAATATATATATATATATATATATATATATATAAGAAAATCTATAAAAAAAATAAAGAAAAAGTTATTCCCTGGATTCAAAGTGTTTGTCATGTTTAGCTTTGTGTATAATTAAATGAAGTGTAAAAATAAAACTGCCAACTCATGAAAGTATGTATAATTAAGCTCTTCCATGGACTAAAAGTATAATAAGTACACACTAATGAAATTAATGACCCATGTCCAGAAGGATTAGAGAAAATTGCAGCAATCATACACCTGTAGCTAGGAAAAGCACAAATCCCCTAATTATACTAAACTACATTAATTAAGGATTAATACTAATTAATACAGTACACAAGCAGGGTATTTATTTATTAGATTATTCTAACTAAATATCACAACAAATAGCTGAAGAAATTACAAAAGGGAAGGAGCAGGAGAAGAAGGATATGATGATGATGGAAGAGCAAAAGTGTGAAACTTTTAGCTATAATTTAATTACCTGGAGAGTTAAAGCCAAAAAGTGATGATGCATTAAGATGAGAAAGGAGGTTAAGTAGTAGCAGCGGCAGTGGTAGTAGTGGATGATGGATTGATGATATTGGTAACAGTAGTGGTGGTAGTCTTGTTGGCAAGATTATGCTTGTTGTTATGCATCCAAACCTTGAGGACTCTCCTCTTGATTCCAATCTCTTGGCAGAATTGTTGCACCACACTCTCTTCTTGCTTTTGTATCTTCCAACCAACTCTCTCTGCAAAGTTGAGCATCTTCTCCTTCTGCTCTGCTGTGAACTTTGTCCTGAACCTTTTCTTGACCAGCTGCTGATGGTGCTGGTGGTGGGTCCTGCTGGCCACAACACCACCACCACCACCATTAATGCCATCCTCTTGCTCATCAGATTCTGAAGGGAGGGACCCATGAGCTGCCATGTTGTAGGACATGATCATGTGGGGGTGGTGCTGCTGCTGTTGATGGTGTCCTGCTCCTGGTACTGTAGGGTAGGCTAAAGGTTGAGGGGCATGAACAATGGTCTTGTGGTGTCCTAAGATGAGTTTTCTGGTCTTGTTGTTGGTGAAGTGAGGAGGGTAGAAAGTGTCACAAGGGTGGATTAGTATTTGGTCATCATCATGATGACCTTCAATCTCTTTCCTGTGGAAGTTTCTATGACAGTTGCAGGCAGAGCAAGTGAGGGCTTCAATGCTGCCTTCTTCACCACTTGGCATGAACTCTCCACACCCATCTGTCGCATTCCCTCCCATCCCAGCTGCATGGTTCTTCAGGCATTCTCTGTACTTTATCACCACCTGCTTCTTGCTGCTGCTGCTGCTGTTGTTGTTGTTGTGGTGATGATCGATTTCCAAGCTGCTTGCTGAATTAGTACTATTAGGATTAAGAGCATTGTTGTTGTTGTTGTGGGTAGGAGCTGATGGTGGAGAAGTGAGAATGTGGTTGTGGGGCATTACAACTGCTGATGGATGGTGATGATGGATCCAGTGGCCATGCCCATGACCACCAAAGCTACTGTTTATTGGGATAGGGATCTCTCCTTCTCCATGGCTTGAAAGCTCCATATCTCTTCCTTTCTTGCTTTCTTGTTTGGGACTGTATATTTTATTATTTGATGAGTTTCAAAAAAGAGAGCAAGAACAACAAAACAGGACGAGGAGGAGAAGAAGAATTAGGAGACTTATTAATGATTGGAATTAAAAGTTTGTTCCTTTCTTTTTCTCTTCCTTTTTTCTAAAAATTAGAAGAAAAATCCTAGTATATGACTATTCCACTCCCCAACACACTGATTACCACAAAACTATCTCCAAATCTTGGGCAAAAGACCAATAAACCAACAATATTCCCAGCTCTAACACTCCTCTGTTTTTAATTAGGAGGAAAAAAATATAGAAAAAAGAGAATTAATATATATATATATATATATATATATATATATATATATATATATAATTGGTGAAATTAAAAACAAAAATTAGAAATGAAGAAATTGAGTTAAGTTTTAGAAGAAACAACAACAAGGGGGCAGTGCAGTGGTGAAAAGAAAGAGAGGAGAGAGTTTTTGGTAGTGAAGTAGAAGCATGCACTAAGCACTAAGCTTATATGGAAGCTTATAAGGGTGAGTGAGTGAGTGAGAGTTTGCATTTTTTTCTAATTTTGATTTTTTTTTAATATTCTTGTATTTGATGAACCAAAAGGGTGAGTGAGAAAGATGAAATAACATATTTCTTGATTTATTTTTAATATTTTAATGCTCTTTTCTTTTTTACAGACAAAGAGGAATAAACAGTAAGTTTTTTTCTCTGAAAAAAAAGGTTTTTATAAAAGAAGTAAAAAGAGAATGAAAAGGAAAAGGGAAGGAAGAAAAGGTGGGGGTGGGGGTGGGGGGTGGTGTGCTTGCTTTGCTTTGCTTTGCTTGCACTATCAGGCATCAAGCTCTTACGCCATATATACAGAGCAGTGTGTCAGAGTGGAGAAAAAGAAGAAAGTCAGGAGAGAGAAATTATTTAAGACACAAAGGCACTATTAATTTCTTTTGGAATAGTATTTTGATTTTCCCTCACGGTTATTCAAAGACTTCACTAAATCGAAAATCAAACCGGACAGTAAGGTTTAGTTAGAGAGAAATCAAAACTAAACCGAATTAAAACGGCCATGATATTAGGCCCAAACTTGAGAGATAACTCGATTAAGCGGGGAATATTTCATCAATCTGTTTGGTGAGGAATGAGAATGAAAAATGCATTTAGTTAACATAAATGAAAGGAGGGAACAAAAATGAATGAAAATGAGAGGAAATGTTGTTAATTTTTTAAAATATTTTTCTTAATTAAAATACCACTATTGGTTTTCAAAATTACATTTTTCTCACTCGTACTCTCACAGGGGTGTACAAGAACCGGGCCGGACCGGAACCATCCTTATTTTGACCCGGACTGGACCGGTCCGGGTTTTTTTATCCCGGACCGGACATTTCCGGTTCGGTCCGGTTCTCCTACCCTCAAAATCCAGGAACTGACCCGGAAAACCGGTAGAACCGAAAAAAAAAATATAAAAATATAAATATATATATGCACAATAATATTAAAATTTCCATTTGGTTTAATGGTTAACTCATCACTTATTATATTAAAGGGGAGAGATTCAAATCAACTTGACTCCTACTTTTTTTCTTTCTTTCTAAACTTAACTCCTACTCTTCCTTTTTTCCTTTTATACTATATTAAAATTCCTCATACATATATTTTTTTAGAGTTTTATGTTTTTAATTTAAATTATATTAATGTTTAAATTACTAATGTCCTAGGATTTTTCTATGGTGTCCTTCTCTAATTTTGAATATTAGTCCCGACCAATAAATATATACGTATTAAGGTGAAGAAAAAATATATATATAAAATTTTAAATTAAGTTAATTTATATTTTAAAAAATACCATAAAATTATTTCTTACCAAAAGAGTTTATTTTCTTCATTTAATCATTTGTATGTATCTCTATTAGTGAAACTTTTAAACCGATGCTATACACAAATTTTTTTATGTTATTATGTTGGTTATTGGAATTAATTTAAAAACTATGCTTCGTCTAAGTATTTATTTCACTTTACCAAGAAAAAAAGAATTTTTTTCAACAAAATTGAAGTTTTAATGTTATAATAATATGAGTATTTCAATTTATTTTATTTTTTCTAAAAAAACTTGTTTGATGTTATTATACATGACTCGAACCGGATTATCCGATGAAAAAAAAAAAAGTGAGACAATAATTGCAAAATTGACTGCCATGAAACGATGCAGGGAGCCTGTTAAAGGTCAAAATAGGTTTGTTTGCAGTTAGAGTAGCAAAACCAGAAAAAGAAAAATTCCATAAACAGAAGCATTAATCAATCTTTTAAGTAAATATAAATTCGAGAATTCCTAATGTTTGATTGATTTATTACCTTTTTATAAATAAGTTGATTTTTTTCTTAAAATTACTAATTAAAATTGTGATTTGTTTAACTTATTACTCTCTTTTGAAGATTTGATAATCAAAATTAAATTGGAAAGAGTGGATGCAAGAAGGCCATGGTTAATGGCCCGCCCAATACACATGGACAAGTGAGGCCCAAAAGTAAGGTGATAAATTAGTAATAAAAATTTAAAAAACAAATGGAAGGAATACCACATCACTCAAACACAAGAACTACATCACTTTCGAATGCTATATATATCAAAAACTTGAACCCATTTAAACCAAAATTATTCTTATCAAAAGCTTGAACCCATTTAAACCAAAATTATTCTTTCGCCTTTTACTAAAGAATACAACGCTTGTCTCAAATAGCGACAAACGCCAATTTTTGGGGGTGTCTTAAAAGTCCTAATTTTTTTTCTTTTATATTTTAAATGATATTTTTAATTTTTTTTTTAAAAAAAATCAGGGTCAGAACCGGAACCAGCCCGATCCGACCCGAAAAATTTAGAACCGACCCGGATCAGACCGGAAGTATCCGGTCCGGTTCTATCTTAAATGAGAACCGGTCCGGTTCTAGTCTAAGAACCGACCCGAACCGGCCCGTGTACACCCCTAATTCAGACCATGCGGATTACAAACCCTCCCACCCTACCATTCTCGTCCTATATATAGTATATATATTATATATTGATAAAAACTAGAGCTAAAAGATTATTTATATCAATTAATCTATTTATCTCACAAACATCATGTCATAATAATAATTAATTAACCAGATTTGAGATAGATAGCTTATAAATATAATTAATGATAAAATAAAATTCACTATAAGATTTTAAAAAATCAGTAAATTCAAAATTAGAATGATAGAGATGAGGATAGAATATAAATTTTTATACTGCTATTCACGTTTCTTATTATTCATACCAAACAAAGGATATAGTCATAATAGTATTTTACTCACATTCCTTGTAATGAAATACCAAAACACATCCATAGTCATATTTTACCATTTTCATTTCTACTTATTCCCAATTTCCATACTCCATTCTCATTCCTTGTTTTTCATTCCCGGTTACCATGTAAGATTTCATGAAAAAAATGAATCAATGGGTAGGATCAAATTGGTAGGAAAAGAAAATGTTAGGTGTTTAACTTTATTAGTTTGTGGATTAAATGAAAAGCAACTCAATACCTACACAATGTATTTAAACTTTCCCTAAATAGCAACCTAGTGTGAGAATTATTATGGTTTAAGTTTTTTTATTTTATAAAAGGAGTAAAATTCAAATATGAATCTAAATCATCATAATTTAGTTGTATAATTTTATCATTAAAAATAATAATTATCAAATATGAAGATAATAATTTAAAAAAGGAAAATATGAAGAAAAAAATAGAAGAAAATGAAATAAAAATGGCACTGGTCATTATTCATGGTATAAATTGGGCCACCCAATCACGTAAAATTTAACAAATAATGAATCAATATTATATAGGAATAAATTAATACAAACAGAAAATGGCATTGTAAAATTAATTTTAATAGAATAAAGATTACCCTAAGAGCAACTTAATACATGGCGGATGAATTTGAACTTTCGCCCACTATTAGTTTGTAGGGTTGAATTCCTCTTCATTCTTCCATGTTTTCTGTCAGGAGCTTGGACTTAATTTCCTTAACTTAATGCAACCACACACCCTCATGCATTGATTTTGAAGTAAAAGGCGTCACGCAATTCTATGGGATGTTTTTATTTCAAAAACATTAAACATTTCACACTAGCTAAATGCTACTCCCTCCGTCTCACAAAGTATGACGTTTTAATTTTTGTTTTTACTGTTTCGGCACGTATCTTAAAACGGCCGGCAGACTTACTATTTGAGACAATTTTGCCCCTAACTTTTTCTGGGAAGTACGTTAAGGATTAACGTATGTTAAAATTTTTTTTTGGATTTTTTTGGGGTCAAATAGTACCTCATCCGGCCTCCTCGATATGCATTCTCTACTGAATATTGGGATGCGAGGAAGTCATCTTTTGTGAGACGGAAGGAGCAATTACTACATTCAATCTTTTGCTCTTGGTAGCTTTTTGAGGTCAAAATTAAAATGAAGGCAGTTTTTGTTGGTAATTTTTTTGTTTTAGTGTCTAATAACAAGGTTCTAGATTATTTATATGTAAGGAAAGGAAACAGAAAAGTGGAAGAGTTTTTTTTCAGTCACCAATCACTATTGAGGGAAATTAGACGGTAAAGAGATTTTTCTTTCTTTAAAAAGAAACTCTGATCTTTCTTTCTTCTTCTTCCTTGTGCGAGCTGAAAACCATTAGTATCTCATACGGATTGTAACTGTTCATTAAAACTCACTATATGATTGGTTCATAAGGAAAATTTAAGAATAAATAATAATCTATATTCACATATGTGGACCAACCAGGTGAGTATGAATGACCAGTTGCCTAGAACGATAACCCTTAACTAACATTCTGTAATATTGTTCATTTCCATATTTCAACATTTGGTGTCGTTTATGGGAACTCGGACAATAGTTTTTTTGGTTCCTCAAGTTTATAATTTTTTTTTTTGTTGGTGTGCAAGATCGCTTTTGATTTTAGTGATGTCACACAAACATAATGCAACGGGCTTTGTGTCTTAAACCAACTTGCCACCGCTTGTTGATCTCCATGTGCTCATCCAAGTTTTTCTGCAATGGGACATTGCCTTGAAGGAGCTGGCTTGAAAGTTGAGATTTTACAATTTGTTGATTGGTTGTTCTTTCTTGTGCTTGGGTTGATTATTTGTGTTCTGACTTCGGGTTGTTTTCAGTTTTGTGAATGCTCGAGGGCGAGCATTGGGAAGTGTGGGGATGTTTGATAGTGTGTGTTTTGAACATATTTTCTCTTCATTATCACCTTGATTTATGGCATGATACTGCTAATTTGCCTTCATTTCCATATTT
Organism: Viola odorata; assembly: GCA_963691705.1. Lineage (NCBI taxonomy): Eukaryota > Viridiplantae > Streptophyta > Magnoliopsida > Malpighiales > Violaceae > Viola > Viola odorata. Next base: position 18,607,084 of record OY829540.1, on the reverse strand, counting down.
ATTGCAGATCTAGGCTAAAAAGGGGAAATATGCAAAAACACGTATTTTCTGGGTGATTTATGCAGATCTCAAGTTTCAAGACTTGCATCGAGGCCAAGACACCAAGTTTTCCATCGAGGCCTTGCCGTGGTTTCCATCATCGAGCCCTGGATGCACCAAAAGTGTTATTTCCACATGTCCTTGCTGGTAGGCTCCTACGTGTCACCTCTGATGTCTTCCATAAAGTTCAGCGTAGATCCCCAAGAATATTCTCTTTAGTCGTCATGCCCTCGAGGCCATAGATATCGTCCTGCCCTCGATGTCGAGCGCTTCTAGAATATTCCCTTCTCATGCCAAAGAGATTTATTCCGTGTTTTTGAACTCCTTAGCTGGATTTTGTCTTTTTGTAATCCCTTAGCTGGCTTTTGTCTTCTTGTGGGCTAGTGGGTTATTTAATACTTTAGTTTTTAGGGTTAGAAAGACCTCTCTACCATCCATTCATAGTAGATCTTTTTGTGTGCTTCTCTTTCTCCCCTCTTCCTTTAAGGAGGGGGGATCAAACCATTTTCTAGCAGCCATGTATATAAACCGAAGCTTTACTCAGGTCGGTAAGATTTAATAGTTTTTCTTCTTTTATCCAATCTATCTTTTGTTATTTTGTTTATTTGTTTTATGGCATGAGTAGCTAGATTCTCCCTTCTTAGCAGAGGTATTTTGAGGGTGGCAAAAGGCTAGTTAAGAGGCCAAATCGTTCTTCATATATTCTTATTGTTGTATTTGCTTATTTGCTGATTTCTTGTTAATTCGTCTATGGTAAGATTAGAAGTCTAGCCAGCTAATAACTAAACCTAGACGATTACTGTCATCCTAATGGTATTAACTGACGTGAGGCTGTTAGGAGGAGTAGACGCCTAGAGTGGAGTCATCGCAATAGAGTGGTCCCATCCAATCTAGGGCAAGCAACCGATTAGGGCGTTGCCGCGAGTCTGACAAGCTGAGAGGTATCATGCCCTAAATGTGTCTTACCTCTGCTTTATGGGCGTTTTGAGTATTGCCTCCCCGTATTCGTGCCTGGGGGGACGACGAAACGTCAAGGCTACCTCATATGTGGAAACGGGGGGTAGCTTCTCTTACGAAGGTAAGTAGGGGGCCTACGTGGAAACATGGCTTCTATAGCATGCCTATGGCATAGGAATAGAATATTTATGCGCCGATGATTGACTAGGCCTCGATGCAACCTGAGAAATACTTTTGCTAGGAATCTTTCTTATCTGCTTTCATGTCTTTATTTGTCATCCTATTTATCTGTCTTGCCATTGACTCTTACTTTTAGTGCTTTTTACTTGTCGTGCCCTCGATTACTGTTTTTATTAGTTAACTTGTTATCTCTTATCTCTCTTGGTTAACTTGTTAGCTAACCAAAACCCCCCTTTTTTTGTTGCTGTCTCTGTTTATTTGTCTTTGTCATACACAAAAGTCAGCGTCTTGCCCTAGTCTCTGTGGATCGACCCTGTTATCACTATGCACAATTTATTATGCACTTGATAGTAGGTTTTATTATTATATTTGATAGTGCCCTCGACAAGTACGGATCAGTTCACAAAAAAACCTAGCTTTTTACAAGGCATCAACTAACAATCTTTACACCTAGTTTTACCAAGGCTCACTAGAAACCCACCAAAAAATTTAACAAGGCTCAAGCTTAAACCTATCACAAGCTTAAACTATCACAAATCTAATTCAAGGTTAGATTCAATATTATGTTCACTTAGAAGGAGGACACTACCTTTTACCTAAGATTTATGGTTCTTCTCAAACCTTCACAAGTATTAAAGCTAGAATATAACACAAGTTGATTACAAGAAATCTAACCAAATATATATAACAATCTATAATCCAACTAATGCAATATATAGCCTACAAAAGAAAGCACTTACTCAATCAAGTGGAGCAATGACTCTTGAACAAGAGAAAAACCTTGAAAACTTTATCTTTGCTTGAGAGAGTTTTGAAAATATGAATAGTACTTTAGGTTTAGCTTTCTTAAGTCTCCTAAGTGTTGAAAAATTAGTATTTATAGTCTAGAGAGGTTTATGACCATTTGAAAGGGAACTCAAAATGAGGTAGAAGCTAACAAGAGGAGCGTCTGATCGTTGTACCGCTCTTGCTCGACCGGAGTAGTTGGTTTAGTAGGTTGATGATTCTAAATTAAATTTATTTTAAGAAAATAAAGAAAACTGATTGAATTTTGATGATGAAAAAGGAATGACATTTTCAAAATAGATTTGAGTTTGATGATAAAAAAGGGGTTTGCACAATAATAATGTCAATTAAGAACATCATAACAACGAGTAATAATCATGTCAAGTTCATACCAGAATAAAGCAAACAAAGCACGATATGAATGAATAATGATGGTCATGTTGAAATAGGCTCTTGATGCAAGGCATGTGACGTGCAAGGCTTAAAGTTTTAACTCACGTAAATGGCCCATCGAGACAAGTTTCAAGTCAACAAGTAAAGAGGCATCACCCAATTTTGATCACTGACCTACCCTTTTTATACTCAAACAAAATCATAACATTTAAGCATTTTTCCTCAAAGTGGACAAACAATCGGTCATGCACAACTCAAGTGAGATCGACTATTCAAGTAGTTAAGAATTTATCCATTCTTGCTAAGCTTAAAATATCAATCGAGAAATATCGCCAAAATGAGTTCTCATGGTATTGGTGGAAGCACAAAAGTTCCACTTAAGTACCAGCTACCTTAGACAGTCAGTTTGCTTTAGAAAATCATTTACATTTAAGTCTTTTTGACAAAAGTCATCTCAAAGATCCACCATAACCTTTTTTTCACCATCGCATACTATACATCTTATTAACCTCTGGTTACACACACAACCGTTTTACCAATGCAAGTGCGCCAATACAATAGTTAGATCACAACACTTGCAATGACAACATCACCATTTCAGCATAAAACATATAACACGTAAAAGAAGGGGGGGTAAGTGAGAGGAAGGTAAAAACCTTTGCCCTCATAGAGTGAACCCCTCGTGTTCGTGCTAGATAGAAAATGATAGAAGTGAAGAATGATTTAAACCATTCCATAGAGCAATCCTATCAGATTTGTGTTAGAAAAAGATGTAGCATAGGAAGGAGAGAGAAAGAATTGAATTGAAATAAATTATAATAGATTTGGAATTTATTTGTTCTAGATTAAGATTGTAGTTTCGAACACTTGTCGTTACACCAATAATTAGAAAATAGTAGGTTTTGAAAGATCTCTAAAGAAACAGATCTTAATAATCAATTTGTAGAGCTAGAAAGCTTATTCTTTAAGTACGGAGATATATGACAAAGTTTATTTAGGAGATTAAAGAGTTGGTGAACACTTGAAAAAACAAGAGCAAAGCTTTATTATAGTTACAATAAGGTTTAATTTTTATTTAGGAAATTATCAAAAGGGGGTGATAATAATAAATATTTTTGAAGTTTTTATTTGCCAATTTTGAGTACAAAGTGATAATTTTGGATTCTTGAGGAAAAGGAAAGTTGATTATGACTTGCTAATCAAGTAGGTAATCGACTAGCTGTTTGAGGCAATCGACTGAGTGCATAGGACAACTGATAATTTTATTTTTGTATTTGATTGATCCACTTTGTGACCAAGCTTCGGTTCGTAGACTCCAAGTTGAGTTTTCTTCCATAAGGTTATTGTTTTTGGTATCTCACTTCAGAATATAAAAAAAGGCTTTTGAGATTCGTGCCTTGTATGAGGTCAAAACTATGATTGGGTCCAGAACAAGAATTTAATAATTGGAAAGTATAAAAATGTGGTGCTCACACCGATCAACTGACTAATGCAACTAAAATTTAGTTCTCAAATGTTGAATGAATAACAATAGATCCACCAAAGACCGAGCTACCTTCGACTATTTGTTGTCTCAATAACCCTTATGCATAATCTTTTCACCACTTCTTGTTCTACCAATGGTTAGAAGAGGAGGATTGAAAATATCTCTAAGCAAGAAGTTCTTAACAAGTAACTTAAAGAATTAAAAAAATTGTTCTTGAATTACAAAATAGGTAGAGGTTTGATAACTTTCATGAAGTTTATGAGGTTTAGAGGTATGTGAAAATCATGAGAAATTAACCTACTTATAGTGATTAGCAACATTTAGTGCCATACTCCAGTTTTGGCAAATTATGAAAATAGACATAATTATCTTGGGTTTTAAAAAAATACGAAAATGGAAGTGATAATTTCAGATTCTTTGAGAGAGATGATATGCTGATGAAATTTGAAAATTTTATTGTATTATGGGGTTCACCAATCCTAGTTTTGATGATTACAATTAATAAATTAAATTATTATTAATCCAATTTCTATGAGTGTATTTTTAGGCATTGAGTTGGAGTAGTGAGTTCAAGAAACTTGAATTTGCCTATGTACTTCCCTCCCAAAGATGTTCTCAGCTACTAATGTTCCCTCGTACTTGCTTCTTGTGGTCATTCGTTTGCTTGCCCAAGCATAAGTCTATAAGCCTCCCCACGTCTCAAGAGTGTGATTTATGCATTTTTCTTGTTCATATGAAATAAAGAGGGAATTAAATATAAATTCTAGAGGAAAAGATATCTCCAAATTCTAAATTAAAATTTTAAACTAATAAAATAAAAGAAATTGAAAAGAACACGTGGGTTGCATCTCACATAGCGCCTTTGTTTATAGTCATAGGCTGGACTTCTCAAGTTTCACTTTGTCAACCAATTCTACTAAATATTTTACATACAATTAGTTTGATGTGAATGATAAGTGGATGGTCTTCTAGCAAAGCATGTTGCAAGTAACCATGACATGAATCAAACTCTAACTTAGGTTCCTGCAAAATAACGAGCAAAAAATTATTGTGAGTGAAGGGTGATTCAAGAAAATGATCAATATAATCAATAAGTTTTATAATCATCATTTCACACGTAACGACATTGGGACTCACATCCCCAATTATCTCTTTCTCAATCTATCTCAAATTCTCTTATAGCTCGATGTAGTAAAAAATCTCAAAAACCTTTATCTCATGATCCACCGAAGTTTCAAGATGATTCTAGAACAAATTTGGCTAGAGAACAACTTCCACTTCTAGTTCTAGACCTTCGTCTTAGGCAAGACTAACATTATAATGATTTGGCAGACTTGTGTCACTTAAGGATGTTACAACACTAACGTTGCACTCTATGTTGGCTTCGGGATCTAAAGTCAAGTATATATGATTCTCCAATTCTTCCTTAGTCACAGAAAGGTCCTTAATCTTGTTGAATGGTGACATAGAAATTCTCTCCTATACTTAAATACTCATTACCATTTGATTGTTGTAAATACCGATCTATGAGAGAGTTAAGATAATTCATAATTTTACTAAAAACTTTGGTTTAGGTTCTAGAGCATTTTCTTGGGCAAGATCAATGCTAGAATGGCCAGGCAGAGTTTGAGACGGTAGTCTTTCCTAGTAGTCCGACTTGTCCTCCTTTATCGATATTTATGCATGAAGCTTTGCTGAGTATTCAAAGTTCCCCTCAATTACATCTTGGAGCCTCATGTTCACCATCGTTCTCATGTCTGAGGCAACCTCTCCAAGTTGATTTTCTATGTTTGCCATGCTCACCGTTATTTGCTTTACCATAACTTCTCGAGACGGTCCTACATTTTGTCGAAGTTGTTGTGACTATGAAAAGGCCAAAAGTCTTGATAGTTAAGTTCGGGTTGCACTTTATAATTGAAACTTCCTTGATTTCACCATGTGGGGTTAGGAGTAGATATACAGGAATCGCAGTATGACTCATAACTCCACTATTACGGGTCATAATATTCTTCATAGGTAGTCAAATGCCTTTTATCAAAGTTGCTTGCATTGAAATACTAAGGAAAAGAGTAATAAAGAATAAGAATGAAAATTGTACATTAAAGAAAAGAAAGAAAAAATAAATCTGGATTCATTTTGTTCAAGACTTAGCACCACTCCTCGACAATGACGTCAAAATTTGATCAGTTGTCGAAACTGTTAAAAATAATTACAACTTAACACTAGCTACAAAAAGATTGCAGACAATGGTAAGAGGTTCAATTTATAGAGAATGGGCAAGACCAAGACTAGTGAAAGACCAAATACAAACAAGACAATAAAACAAACAAAGGGGGATTAAGTTTGAGAATTAAAACTAATTAAACTAATTGTGGAATGAAAGAGAAAATAAAATGAGAAAGCTTCCTAGTAAAGACAAATTTTCAGTTATGATTCCAATTCAACCGATCCTAAATTCATTAATATTCAATTTCATACTCGTAGATTAGCTATATGAGTCATGTACGCTTAGACTTTGTGTTTTCCTTCTTAAGAGAAGAAACATTAAGATATATTTTTTTGAGTGTCTAATAATCCCTAAGGTACATTTATAGAGATTTACCCAAATAATTCATGAAGTGGAGGAAAGATTAATTTTGGGCAAGAGAAACAGTACACTCAAACTATTTAACCCAAATTATTTATTTATCTAACCTAAAAGACTTTGACCCACGTTTGAATCCAACTCTTACCTATAAACCAAAAAAATCAACCAAATAGCTTCTTTATGTCAAATCACCTCTTTCATGCATTTTTTACATATAATAAGAGCAATAAGTACTATAATTAGCAGTATTAGCGTTCAAAATACATTCATAAATGTAGAAAAGACATGCTCTTCCTTGTACTAATTTAATTGGGTAATACATTTTAGCGTACTTGGGGTATAGTAAATTGTGCATGTTCATTCATAAGGCTTCATACTCTCACTTTGGCCTAAAGTTTAATATTAATTCCATGAAAAAACTAGTCATTTTAACTAATAATCTAATAATATATACATTGATTCTATTTAACTATTATAACATTTTTGTCATAATTTTATAAATTTAGGTAAATGGATTAGAAAGGACGACAATGAGCTTATATTTACCATTAGAAGTCATCATGAATTGAACCGGCATACATAATTCGCACACACTAAAATGAAATTCTTCATGAACTTAATTTCTTTATATCTTAGATGAATTACGCCTCTTTCTACTTAATTTACTGACAAAGTTAATCTTGAAAGGTTAGGGGTGTAGACGGGCGGGTCCGGTCTGGTTCTTGGACTAGAACTGGACCGGACCGAAAATTACCGATTTTTATCCGAGACAGTTCCGGTTCAGTCGAGGTCGGTTCTAATTTTTTCGGGTTGGACCGAGCCGGTTTCGGTTCTGATCAGGAATTTTTTTTTTAAAATTGTATTTAAAATAACAAATAAAAGGAAAAAAATGAGAACTTTTAATTGAGTTAAAAAAAAGGAAAAATGCATGATAAATTAGTAATTTAAAAATTAATACAATTTAAATTAAAAGCATAAAACTCTAAACAATTAGTAATTTTTTTATTTTATGACAATTGACATGATTATGTCTTACAACAATATAATTTTTTTTATTATGTAAAATGTTGAACAATAAATATATATCCACGATATGTTAACTATATCAATAGTTATATTATTAATAATTAATGGTCTTACTTTATACATATTAACTATATAAATGGCTATTACAATTTACAATAATATATTATTAGTATGTGTCATGTTAATTATATAAATACCTATTAAAGTTTTATTTCTTAGTTCTTACTACGGAGAAAATATTTTTCCCTCATAATAATTCTCATATAACGTCCTTAATAAAATTTTGTATTTAAAATAATAAATAAAAAGAAAAAAATGAGGACTTTTAATTGAGTTTAAAAGAAAAAAGAAAGAGGAGGAGTTAAGTTTAGAAGGAAAAAAGAAAGTGAGAGCCAAGAGGATTTGAAATTCTCCCTTTTAATATAATAGTTGAGGAGTTAACCATTAAACCAAATGAAAACTTTGATATCATTGTATATTATATATATATCCCGTTCTACCGGTTCTTCGAACCAGTTCTTGGATTTTGGAGGTTGGAGAATTGGACCGAACTGGAACTAACCGATCCAGCCGGCCCAGTTCTTGTACACCCCTATGGAAGGTGATGCTAGAAACTATATTCATTTAATTAAATTGTACAAATGATAGAAGTACAGTTATAGTTTATATTTCTTATATTTCTTATATATATATAGATAAACACTTTCATATTGACACGTTAATATATTTTGGATTAAAACTTTTATTAATTCATCAATTAAAAAATCATAAAGAAATTAAAGTTAGAGTTTAAAATCTCAAGAATAAAATGTATAATTTAGTTAACCTCGGACAACCAATAAACAACATATCGTTTTACTCTTTTTTATATGTAATTATCCAATGAAACTTTATTTTTCATCATCCTTCCCTTTATTCCAAACTTTATCCATCTTTAGTTTTTTGTTTTTATCTCTCTTGTCCGTTTTTCTAGTAATTCCCGATAAATGATGCTTTTCTTTCTTGCTTTTCTTTTCTCAAGCTATCTTTCTAGTTTCAAAAATCATAGTACTATTTTGTTATTATCATAAAAATATTATAAATGTAATATACATAGTACTATATATTTTTATGTATAAAAATTAAACTATATTTATCTCTAACTATGGATATCATTTTTTTAAAATAAATACATATATATATATATATATATATTATATAAACAATATCACGGAAGAAAAAACATCCCAAAACAAAGAAACACATCACTTTTATTTAGATTAATCTTGATTTATATTATTATTGTTATATTTTATTATCTAATTCACTATTACGAATCAAATATAGAACACACAATTAATTGTGAGGCATGAAGCTCATTGGTTGTTTGATTGAAGATAAAAGTATTAATTTATTATAAAAAAACAAGTGGTTCAAATAATAATGCCATAAAAAAAACTATAACAAAAACTGAGTGCCCTGGAACTCGAATTTAGGCTTATAAATACTATACTATATCGGACAAACCCGATGTTTAAACGGACCTCGATTTTTATATACTTCTGAATTTATAATTTCTTGTGCGAGAAATGAATATACTATTTATTCCTAGCCCGAACTCAATATTTTTTATAGTTAGATTATACATTTATATATTTACGTTTATACGGAGAAAGAGAGAATTTTCTCAAGAGTAGGAAGAAGAGAAAATGGTGTTAACTATAAAGGGTCCACAAGAATAAATGGTGTCGATGACACAAACCTTGATCGCAATTTTCAAGACGATTAAAAGATTTTCTTTTTCATTTTCCAGAGGAGAAAAAGGAAGATATTTCCCTCGAATTTTTATATATCCAATTATAGGAAAAATATATTAAATAATTATCTTAGTTAAATTTTCTACGTGATTAGTTAATTGTTTTTTATCTTTTACATTTTTAATAATTATTTTCAAACTTTCCATTGAACTGTATATATTTTTCATATTTCTAATAATTATAATTACTTTTTTCTTTATTCTACTATTTTTAACTTAAAATAATTATCATATTATAAATTAGATTGTATTAAAAATGATAACTAAAAAAAGCCAGAGTAGAATATAACTATAACCATCAATCTCCTGCTAAAAAAAATAAAATAAAATGAAGGCATCAATCTCAATCACTGCCACCACATTTCTCCGTATGCCTTTTGTTCTCTTTGAGCCTTACAAATTCAAACACAATATTAATTTCAAAATTTGTAAAGAAGGAGATAATGCACATAATTCTTAGAAAATAATAACTTTGTTATATAAGAGATTGTTTACGAGAGATGAATGTAGGGTGATTTTACCGCTAAAGATACCTACAAAACGTCGGGAGTTGTCTCGATATAGAGACTCCGACGATCAAGTTAGTTGAGAGAAAATATGTGTATAAGGGTGGTTAGGGTTTAGTATTGAATTCGTACCTTAGATGCATATATGTTGTAGTTATAGTAGAGGTCAAACACTTTAATTACGGAAAAATAATTCTTACTATGATTTAGAAGTTGTATATGAGTAGAAGAATATGAAGTCGTGTACCAATAGGAGTATAATTACCTTAGATATCGTTTTATGTAATTAGCGGAGAGATAACGATATTTTCCTTAATAAAGAGTATACCGTTCAACAAGTGAACCATCTTGCGTTGCAATGTCTGTTCCACTCAAGGTCGTTCTCATTATCAAGATTTTAGCTTGGCGATATTTTATACCCTAAGAGTGGAACTGTTAGTGGCAAGTGTCTTGATCGTTCTAAAGAAGGTTATCAGGATGTCCAACCCGAAAAAGAAGTCTAAGAACTGTATGTTTAAAGACTTTGTGTCATTCTTCCAATTAGCTATGTCGTTCCTTTATCATGGCAGTTCAGTGGGTACATGAAAAATTAATTGATACTCGACAGTTCAACGGATACATTATAGTTCAACTGATACATGACAGTTCAACGGATACATTACAGTTCCACTGATACATGGCGATTTAATGGCAATATAACTGTTCCACATATACATGACAGTTCCACGGATACATGACGGTTTGACGACAACACGACAATTCCACAGATACATAAAAATTCAACGGATACATCAAGATGTCCAACCTGAAAAGAAGTCTGAGATTCGTTCTGCATAGGGTTTGCGGCGTTGTAAGTGGAGCGTGGCTTAACAACGCCGTTATAGGTGGAACAAAGTTTAAAAAATATTTTAAAACGAGCGAGGCTTAACAAAGTTGTTTAGATGTCACGAAGATAAAATGCTTTTAAGATGAACGAGGCTTAACAAAACCGCTTGAAGCTTAATAAAAACTTTTAAGATGAATGAGGCTTAACAAAGCCATTTGAAGCTTAAAAAAACTTTGAAGATGAACGAGGCTTAACAAAGCTATTTGAAGCTTAAAAAAGATTTTAAGATAAACGAGGCTTAACAAAGCCGTTTAAATCTTAAAAAACCTTTTAAGATGAACGAGGCTTAGCAAAACCATTTGAAATGTAATGATATCTATTATACATTGCCTCAGTGTCCTTGGCTCCTTGAAGTACAAGTCTTGGGACCACATATCTTGTCTTTTTCATCCTTCATGGTCACGTATTTGTTTAACCTCATGTCAAATTTGCCCATAGTTGTGGTGAGCTTTCCAACGAGGGAACATATTAGTCGTTCATGATTACAGTTCTACTTCATAGCTTGAATTTTTGTTTCCAAATTAATATTTGGAATTTCAGAGACCTTAGTATTAAAATGATTAAGTTCATATTCCAAGATATCGAAGATCAAAGACCAACATATTCTCCCTTATCGTCTGTTTCCTATCCAGATTCTGCACCTCTTCCTGCTCCTCCAGCGTAGGAACCAAAAGGTTCGAGGTAAGCGACTAGGTCAAGCTCATCAACTGGATTGAATCTAAGAACTGAAGAAAAGATTCAAGATCAAGATCATTTTTCCTATAAATAACTAGTTAACAGTCGAGTAGTTTAGGGGTCTTGTATTGGTGCAAGATACACCGCTACGGATGCTGGGGGATCCGGTTGCTGCTGGATGATCTAGTAATAGACTGTGAATTCATCTACTGGTGCTAGTGAAAGGGTTGGCTGGTGTAGCAAAGCCTGGTTCGTAGTTGGGTGAGAGGAATGAAAGACTATGGAGAAAAACATATGCAAATATAGGGGACCGACGACTGCTGCTTTATCTTCTTATGCTGAACTGACTGCTGCTCCTGGAACTGTTCATCGTGTATATACTGTCGCAGAGTTTCATTCGTTCTTTTAGCCATGGCGAACAAAAGTAACAAATCTTTAGTGAAAGGCATGCCATAGTTCCTCAACGTTGGTAATACATCCATCAGCCAATTCTTTGTAGTACCATTTTCATGCTGAGCCGGTTAGAGTCAGTGGGAATAACTGGCAGAGGGCTTCATCCCGCCGACACTAATAACGCAGGTAGTCTCCCACTCTATGTATGTGATCGTCCGGGTCCATATTTTCGTTGTAGGTATCATGAGGTAGTTTGATGGTGTGAGGAGTCTGGAATGCTAGAACTGTTACTGTAAGAGGTTCTGGTAGCATGTTTATGTTAGGTAAAGAACCATAATTATCCACGCGTTCTAGCGCAGGGTGGAACGGTTACGAGACTAAAATTTTGAGCTTGTGTAATTGGAACGGTCTCTAGATTAAGGACATGTGGCATACTGGCTGAACCGTTCCTATAATTTTTATAGGGATGACAGTGGTCGGTGTGTGCATTCAAGCTGTGAGGATTTCCATGATGGTCAGAACTGCTAACATCATCCAAGTCCTCAACGTTTTAAATGATTCTAGAACTTCTTCTCATATTGAGGACATTCCTTAAGTCTTCTAGTTTAGGACCTTCATTCATGTTTCTAGATTGAGTAGGTTGGTTTTTTGGAGTCTCAGGTAGGTTGGCCAAAGTAGGGATGGTTATGGCAGTTTTTCCCAGAATAGAAAACATGACGTTCATGAACTCTTGTAATTTCAATCCTACTAACGCTACTCCAAGATGGAGTGGTGGAGTCGGTGGTAGGGAAGAAGTTGTTACATTGATGACTTGTTCAATGGGGGTAGAGGGACTGGCCCCATTGAATTGTAGGGCTCTGGTGACTTCGACACTGACAGGTAGGATTTGTCCTGCGATGTTTGTAGGATAGCTGGTCGGAGGGAAATTTGACAAGCCGTGTGTGGAAATTTGAGAAGTTGTCAACTGGTTGTTGTCTTGTTGAGAGGGTGAGGGTGGGGGTGAAGGACCAGTACTCATCTCCCTAGGGTTAAAGAAGGGACGAGCTATCTAGGAGTAGGTAATCACTATTTTTTATGAATCACTCTCAATGAAAGCACCAAATAATAACTTTGTTATCTAGGAGATTGCTAACGAGTAGGGTTGCACACCGAATTACCGAATACCGAATTACCATACCGTCCGAATGTAAATTTGAACGGTATTTTTTTACACAATTCGGTATTTCGGTATTACCGTACCGTACCGAAATAAATTTTGGTACGGTACGGTAGGTTTTTTGGTAGGTTCGGCATTACCGAATCTACCGTACCGAATTGCCTAAAGGGAACATGGGCTTGGGTGGGCTGGGCTGGGCAAAAATACATCTTGTCCTGGATTCCTAACTCATCTTCTCAAATCGATAGACAATAACATCGTTCCATTCCATCCTCTCCCTCACCACTCCCTTCTACCATCGTTTCATCGTCCCGGAGCAGCAAAGAGGACAACGATTACTGAATCTTCCATCATCTCTTGATCATCTCTTGTTTACAGGTTTGTGTCTTCTTTTTGGATCTGTTTTTTTAGGTTTCCACAAGGTTGGATTTTTGAATCGATTGACCAGTTGGTAATCAAGTTAAAGGTTGGGTTTTGTGTGTTTTTTATGAGCTCTGTGTTTACTTTGGAAGAAATTATTGGATTTTCAAGCATCTATGGGATTTCCCATCTGTGAAAATGTTTGTGAATTTGTTTATTTTTATTTTTGTTAATTCGCGTGATATTGAATATTTTGGTTTTGGTTGTTTCATCTTGATTTTGCTGTCTTGAGAGCATTTGATAATTTCCATTTTACTGTTAGTGTTGTTATGGTCTTAATTGAATTCTGGTTTGGGAATGATATATCAAGTTCAATTGTTGTTTATTAGTTTTTCTTTGTGACCTAGGAGTAAACACCGAATGGAACGACATGCCGCTAAGCCACTGACCCATGCCGTTAATGGCTGTGTTGGTGCTGAAGAAATTAAGATGATATACCGAAATACAGTACCGAATTGATTTCGGTATTTCGGTACGGTACGGTAGGGTATTTTGGAAATTCGGTATACCGAATACCGAATTATTTCGGACGGTATCTACCGATACCGTTCGATGAACAACCCTACTAACGAGAGATGAATGTAGGGTTGATCTTGACGCCAAAGATACTTACAAAGCGCCGGGGGTTGTCCCGGTATAGAGACTCCGATGATCAAGTTAGTTGAGAGAAAATATGTGTATAAAGGTGGTTGGGGTTTAGTATTATGTGTACCTTAGATTCATATTTGTTGTATTTATAGTAGAGTCAAGCCCTTTAATTAAGGAAAGATAATTCTTACCATAATTTAGAGGATGTATATGAGTAGAAGCATATGAAGTCGCGTACCAATATGAGTATAATTACCTCAGATATCGTTGTATGTAATTAGCGGAGAGAGAACGATACTTTCCTTAATAAAGGAGTAAACCGTTCAACTAGTGAACCGTCATGCGTTGCAATATATATTTTACTCAAAGTCGTTCTCGTTATCAGAATCTTAGCTTGACGATATTTTATACCCTAAGAGTGAAATTGTTAGTGACAAGTGTCTTGATCATTCTAAAGAAGGTTATAAAAAAAAAAAAATAGTATTGCACAAAACACATTCCCTCGATAACATATTCGCAAGTATTTCCATCATTTTTTATGTTACTGCAGCGTTGAATCAAGGCATGGATTCTGCATGTCTCAAACGTAATCAAACATTAATTATAAAAAATATATTTATATTACACCTCTTTGTTTTTTATTTATTTGTTGAAAGTGACATGGATACAATTCGGTATATGCATTATACAAATTGGTAATTTTCTTTGAAAGTTAATATATACAAATTGGTAGCACCCACTTCAGGCACAAGCTAGCCATCCATTCTGAACCATTTGTGATTGGCACATACCCCCAAAAATTAACCGTGTCTTTGGGGTTTATTTTTCTAATTTTCCTACAAGATTTTTTTAGATATCCAATTTAAGAATAAAAAAAATATTAATTAGTTATTTTAGTTAGATTTTTTAAGTGGTTAGTTAGTTTTTTTTATATATTTTTTACATTTTTAATAATTATTTTAAAACTTACACCCAACGAGTTATATACTCACTTTTTTTATATTTCAAAAAATTGCAATCATTATCTGCCTATATTCTATTATTTCCCTATCTTTGGTGGTTTGTCCCCATGGACATCGAGGAACAACAGGATCTTCCGTTAGTGCGATGAATCAATCCATGAGGTTGTTATTAGAGGCGGGAAACTGTTGTTTGATTTTAAGGAGGCATGGTATCCGCAGCACAGGACCGCTGCCCCAACTCCCCAACCTGTCGATCTGAAATGGCAGCCTCCTAATACAGGGGTGGTAAAGGTGAACACGGATGCAGCGATAGGGGCTACGGGAATTGTCTTGGGATTTATAGCTCGAGATGCAAGGGGTGAAACGGTGTTCTCAGGAGCAATGTACCTTCCGCACAGAACTGAGGTGTAAACAGCGGAGGCTCTAGCGCTAAGAGACGTTATAATGCAGGCTCGCCAATGGGGGTGTGACCGAATTATAGTTGAGCCTAACTGCTTGCAGAGCATCCTGGCCGTGATCAATGGAGATTTCCTATTAAGCTATGCGGGATTAATCCTGGAAGAGCTAGCACGCCTGACTTCTACTTTCTATAGTTGTTCCTTCATGCATACAAGACGGTCCACGAATATCCCAGCGCATGAGTTAGACCAATTTGCTTTGATTTCCGGTTTAGGAAATATATGGATAGGGGAATGCCCCGAGGCAATCACGTCTTTTGTACTTGCAGATATGAATTAATCCAATTATATTTTCCTTTAAAAAAAAATACTCTATTATATCCAATATAAAGTAATTATTATGTGAGATTATAGTTAAAAAGACAACTAAAATAATTTAGAAGGAGTAATCTTTTTTATAAATGTATCAAAAATAATTAATTACTTTATCCTTTTCCTACCGTGTAAATTTTAATCATTTAAACTCGAAGGAGATAACATTAAATCAACTTGCATTTGTATTGATTATGATTACCATCCTTTTTTAAAAGGATATCACATTTGACCAATAACAGAATGAGAATTTGCATGTTTAAGAAAAACTAATAAGGTTCATTCTTACTATTTGATTGATCATTATTTTTTTATATTTTTACTATCTAAATTCTAGTAAATTAGATAGTAAATTTATTGATTTCCATTAGTTCTCCCCATTTTCGTAGGAATCATTTGGAGGCAGAAAAAATGGAGAAAAACTATCTCTGGAGCAAAAATCAGACAAAGTGCAGTTTTGGCCACAGTCTTGGCCAAGATTGCCAGGCTAGAAATGTGATGAGCTAGGAGTCATGGGATTTTGAGCTAAATGATTGAATTGACAGCTGGAAATGGTTAGAGAAGATGATTCGTGATCCAAGATTACATCCTTTAAGGGATTATCCTCTATTTAAACAAACAAATCATATATTATCTTATTTTATTTTTAGAATTTGAATAATTTGAATTTTGAATGAGTTGGAGTTGGAGTTGGAGTTGGACGACTTGGCAGCAGATTTATTAGCTGCAGGTCTCTAACTTTCGACATCATCTCCTTCCTCTGTTCTAAAAATACTTTGCTCTACAATTTTTCAATCGGGTTTGCAGATTTAATTTCCTTTTTTATATTTAATAAAATTCTATTTTTCTTCCATGATTATGTCCAGTAGCTAAACCCACATTCTTAGTAAGGGTTGAGTGAGCCAATTCTTATATTCGTGAGATCAAAACATTCTTCACAACCTCCCCATTCGTAATCCTATCAATCTCTGTTTTAACAAACCGGTCTCCATTAAAATCAAGATTTGGCCACCCTTAGGTTTTGGTGAGATATTTGCAGTCAACCTTGAAGGGGACGGGTTGAAACTAGAAAGGCCTAAGTAGACAGTTAGCCTCGCTGAGGTTAGTGAGCATTGAAGGGTATAGTTCAGACCAGGTTGACGCCCTAGGGCACCGACTAGGGGGTAGCTTGAACTAGACACTATCTTTCCCTATGCCATTGTAAAAGCGCATGCGACTCAAGCCAGCAATCAACTGGATAAATCCTTTAGCCAGCAAGGTGTCCATTGATTAGGATCACTAAGAGAGGGAGTTCCCGCCGAGTGATTTCAAGAGGAGGAAAGTAGGATTGGAAAGGAGTACCTCCCAATCTATAGCAGTGTTATGAAAGGAGAGATTAACACCCTTGAATCGATGATCGGAGAATAAGAATAAGTGCTCACGGTCTCGCCCTTACCAGGAGTTCCCTCATTCTAAATTCACAACCCAAGATCCAATCTTAGCCAAGCCTCGATCTTGTCTTGACCAAGACTGTTTTATTCGTTAATTTCTATTTTAATTATTTTGGTTGCAGGAACAATCAACCATTTCTAGTGACGAGGAAGTCAAACCAGAACTACAAAATCCTAGAGGTCTCAGTGGACGATCCTCTTACCACGATCTACAAGTCCTTGTGGATAGTGATAAGTTGTAACATTTCTACCTATTTTTCCATACTTTTTTTACAACTATTTTTTTATGCTATCAACAGGCAATCACTATTTATTTAAGATTTTTTTAAATATTTTAAAATTGTAATTTTCAGAAAATTATAAAATTTGTATTGCACGCTTTTAAACTATAGGGAGTTAAGTGAAATATTTTATAAACTATAAATTTTTTTTATGTAATTTACCCTATATTCTAGGGTCGAATAGTATAATTTGTCAACTTTTAATTAAAATCTTAAAAATAAATCGAGTAAATGAAACTCCAAAATACTCGAATTAGATTAATTTATTATAACGAATAAACTAGAGAAGACACTTATAAAAAGAAGAAAGCACTCCTTCTGGTAAATCTTAAGCATGCAAATTCCCATTATGTTATTGGTCAACTAAGTTGTCTCCTACATTTTGCTTTTTAGGAACAAACTTTCTACTAATAACCTCTCCATGCTACCAACCATCTTTTTCATTGGTGCTTTGTCTTAGGAAACAAAGCTTTCCTTAAAGATGCCAATCATTCTATAATTTACAAAATCATCAGTTCTTTTGGTTAATTAATTAGTAGTAGATTATAAAATAGGATCTTGCCTTTTTTTAGTGTTGTTTTACAACTACTCAACATTTCTGTGTACCTATTTGCTACAAATATATGCAAGATAGTGGCCACCACCACCAATAGGCAATAGAATAGAATCATTCATTCTTGCTAACTTCATACTCATGCTGCCACTTTTCTTTTTCTTTTCTTTTTTCTTGTTCCCAAGGAATTACACTTCTCCTGAAGATGTTTTTTTTAGGTTCCTTGAGACTGAAATGTTCACCACAATATATTTAGTAGTTTTTTTTTCTCTTCACCATTGAGATTATAAACTGCCATGTAAATTTTGATTAAAAATAAACAATTTTTTTATCACTTTATATTAATAATTAAAAATGAAGCATTGATTTGGACATGTTTTTTAATCTTTTTAATCTTTTGGGCCCATTAGGACACAGCGTAATACATTTTATTTTAGCTTTATTCTTTGACCCTTCAAATTTGAAGATAAAATACTTAGCCGTTGGGAACATTCCCACCACTTTATAATTTTTGTCTGGACTTAGACTTAAAGGCCACATTAAGGGCACCACACCAAGTATCAGTGGTGAGATTCAAAGCAAGCTAAAAAGAGACTTACACAATCCGTTAGCATCTAATATGCCCCCACAAGCCACCGATTGAGGAAATTGCCTTCAGTTCCCGCCATTTGTCACTGTCTTTTGATTATGGATATTCCCTCACCTTTATATTCTTTAATTCTTTCATTTTACCCTTATCTTGTTTTACCCTTATCGTATACAAGTCATTTATTTTATAAATGATCGATTTAATACAGATTTTTTCATTGGTTAATATAAAGAGTAATTAGAATTTTTTTCATTTTACAATACAATAATTAGTCTTTTATTAGATTTTTCTTAGATGTGTATTTTCTGTTACTTGCCTTTGCTCTTCTTAAAAAAATTATTACTCATTTCATTTAAAAATATAGGTTGTTTTAGCAGTAACTTTTGTTTACAAAATGTAAGTCCTTTAGAGAATTTTAAAAAGTCATTATGGTTTTGTTCTCTTAAAATTGGCCCTATTTAATTGTACATTCAATTTTCTAAAACTATTCCATAGTGAATGAGAAAAAAGAGTATATTTTTTAAAGGAGAATAATCCATAATTTATTTAAAATATTAACTATTTAATGATTTATTGGTTTATATGGTAAAAATTTAAAGGACAGGTCTACTTTAGTTAGGTAGAGAGACATAAAATATATATTATTAAAGCTTTCAGTAATAGTAAATTAGAAGGACAATGTGTCAAAATAAAAGGAAAAAACAAATTACATGTGATTTTTGACCTATAGCTACAAAAACAAATATTACATGTGATTGATTATGTTAAAAGCACACGATGGAGTAGTAGTAGGATATACAAATTAGCATCTTCAAGCTTAACATTAGAAATTGGCGTTATCATTGGTCTTATGATAAAGGGTTGTACAAAAATATAAGGAGTTACATTATATGTCAATAACACGACTCGTTTAAGCATATATACTCTTTAAAAGGAAAAAAAGAAGAAGAGTATAAGGCTACTATTTTTTCCTTCTATAACCTGAAAAATGGATATAAAACTCATTATTTAAGCACGAGTTGGTTATTTTCCATTATTACTCATTTTTTAACAAAATATGACCAGATTAAAACTCATTTAACATAATTTTCTCTTACGTGCAACTATGGGAGCATGATGTTCGCTCTCTTTATGAAGCACTTTAATAATCTCATTAGATCAATTGTGATGTGGTTGCTTCTTTTCTTACCAATGGACGAAGTGACATTGCCATGACATACTTGATTCATAATCTTGGTTTGTTTTGTACATATAATTTGTGCTAGCTTTGCTTGTAACCAGAAGTGCTTGATTTACTTTTGTATTGATAAATTAAACTTATGATGATGTGATATTTCGTTCTGGTTTGTGAGTAACCGAGTGATAAAATTTGGAACTTGTTATTTGTTAGTTGAATATAAACATTTTATGTTGTACTCGTAATTTGCGTATATGGTATTTTATAACTATTGAATCTGTTATAATTTTCAAGAAAGAGCACGTAAGGTTGTGCTTTTCTATTTTCTAGTGTAAAAAATATTGTCATGATTATGCTTGGTAAAGGAAATTAAAGGAAATTAACCTAATTGCTCTAAGTATTTTCAAGAAACATGGGCTAATGCAGTTAGCAGGAGTAGAATTGATAGGATTTTTATTCACCCGGAATGGATGGCTAGATTTCCTGATATGAAACTTACAGTGTTAGGCTGAAAATTTTCAGACCATGTGCCTTTACTGTTATGTAATGACAAGGTTGATTGGGGGCCAAAGCCTTTCAGGGACCTTTCAGCATGGTGGGAGGTGGCTGGTTTCAAGGACATGGTTACGAGCCTCTGGTTGGATGCCGAGAGGATCTATCCGGGAGATCATCAGGTGATAAGAAAATTACGATGGTTAAAGGAGAAGCTACGGGTGTGGAATAGAGAGGTTTTTGGAAAGATAGAAGTTTGCCTCCAAGAGCTGCAGGATAAATCTGAGCGCTTGGACAAGGTGGCAGATGAGAGGAATTTGACTCATGCGGAAGTGTTAGAGAGAGGAGATATAAATGAAGCCTTGTGGGAACAGCAGGGGCGCTTATCTCAGTTGTGGCAGCAGAAATCTTGATAAAATTGTGCTCTCAAGGTGACCGTAACACGAAGTTCTACCATCACGTGGCGAAGGTCACAAGTGGGAGAAATAATATAACAGAGATTGTTACCAACATGGGTTGTCTTTCAAAACCCAGTGATATTAAGGCAGTGGCGGTTAGTCATTTTTCAAGGTTCTTCAAGGCAATTAGTTGGGACAGGCCTCGGATGTAGGATCTTGGATTTACCAAGTTGGAGGCTGAAGAGGTTGAACGACTTGATAAAGAGGTCTCGGCAGAAGAGATTTGGGAAGCAGTTAAGAGCTGCAGCGGGGATAAGTCCCCAGGACCGGATGGATTGTCTATGAAGTTTATCCAAAACGCTTGGGGAATCATTGGAAAAGATTTGTGTAGGCTGGTGCAGGGGTTCTTCAGCTTGGGTAGATTTCCCTATGGTGCGAACTCTTCCTTCCTTACATTGATTCCGAAAGTGAAGTCTGCGAAGAGGTTTAGCGAGTTTCGCCCTATCAGCCTGGTAAGCAGTTACTATAAGATTATCTTAAAAGTTCTAGCTAATCGACTAGGCTCTGTGATTACTTCAGTAGTGTGTGAATTTCAACACAGATTCATAGCAGAGAGACAGACCTTAGACTGTGTTATGACAGCGAATGAGGTTGTGCACCATCTTAAGGCTACCCAGCAACATGGGTTTTTGTTTAAATTGGACTTTGAGAAAGCTTATGATTCGGTTGAATGGAGTTATCTGGATGACATTATAGGTCATATGGGGTTTAGTAAAAAATGGCGGGGTTGGGTAAGTCAATG
Source organism: Viola odorata (assembly GCA_963691705.1). Lineage (NCBI taxonomy): Eukaryota > Viridiplantae > Streptophyta > Magnoliopsida > Malpighiales > Violaceae > Viola > Viola odorata. The sequence goes on along the minus strand of OY829540.1, from coordinate 18,585,757 downwards.
CTTGAGTACGACCAAGGTCTCAGTTTTAATAAATGGGTCCCCATTTGCCGAGTTCGGGGTGGGCCGGGGGCTGAGACAAGGGTGCTCTATGTCTCCTTTCTTGTTCAATATTGTAGCCAAGGGGTTACACCAGTTGTTCCGCAAGGCGGAGGGACAGGGACTTTTAAGGGGCATAGGAAATGAAGCAGCAGGATGGAATCTTACGCATATTCAGTTTGCGGATGATACTTTGGTGTTTGTCAGAACTGATGAGGCAGAGATTTGCGTTAGTTTGATGCGTTCTCAGGATTGAAAGTTAATTATCACAAAAGCTCCTTGGTAAGGATTAATGTGTTTCGGCAGTCAGGAGAGATGGTGGCGTGAAGAGCGGGCTGTAAATTTGAAGCATTGCTGTTTAAATACTTGGGCTCCTATGTGGGGCTGAACCCGAGGAGAATCTCTAGCTGGAATTTTTTGATACATGCTATGAGGAAAAAACTAGCGACTTGGAAAGGCTCGCTGCTTTCTGTTAGGGGGAGGGTGACACTAATCAAGACAGCATTGGCTAGCATTCCTGTCTATAACATGCCTATATTTCGCATGCCGAAAGGTATAGTCCGAGAATGTGAGAGAATCATGAGAAGGTTTCTTTGGAGTGGAGATGAGCAAATGAGAGGTTTGGCCAAGGTTAAGTGGAAGGTAGTGGTTCGTCCGACTGAGCTTGGTGGGCTAGGAATCGAAAGTTTGCAAAACCAAAATGAGGCGCTTTTGTGGAAATGGGTGTGGAGGTTGTTGACAGGGGAGAAGAAAATATAGGCTGAGATGGTCAGGAAGCAGTACAACCTCAGTACGGTGGGGGATTTTTGGATTAGAGATAGAAACTTCTTCTCTCCGATTTGGGGTGACATCATTCGGACATGTGGTCAAAATAATTCCCTTTTCGGGTTCTGGACATCTCACATCAAGCTAAGACTAGGAAGTGGCAGCAACACGAAGTTTTGGTGGGATTTATGGGCCATGCGTGTGCCTTTAGCCCTTCAATTTTCACGTCTGTATCCTCTCTCTCGTAACCAGTTTGGGCTTGTTAGTGAGTTCAGGGAATGGCAGGGAGACTCCTGGGTGTGGAGGTAGGAGTGACGCAGAGGGCTCTTTGAATGGGAGGCAGAGGAAGTGATTAATTTACAAGACAAGCTCATTAAGCTGAGTGTGGGTTGCAGCAGTGACACCTTGGAATGGGACCTCGAGGGTACGGGTAGGTTCACTGTTAAGTCATTCTGTTGGGGAATAGAGAATTTGCAGTTTGGTGGGAATAAAAACAAGTTATTGAATTCATGTTGGAGTAGATTGGTTCCCCATCGTGTAGAATTCTTTATTTAACTAACCTTACAGGATCGTATTGCAACGAGAGAGTTCCTTCAGAAACGCAATATTCTTAATCCGGAGTCCAGCATATGTCCGTTATCTTCAGAAGTGGAGGAAATTTCTACCCATCTTCTTCTCAGATGTCGGATCATCATTCCTATCTAGGATCATATCATGCGTTGGGCAGACATGGTGTGGGTGCCTCCGAGGACAGTGGTAGATCTATAGCAGTGTTGGAACGGGTTGGTTGCTTCTACCCATAAGTAGGTGCACGAGAAGTGGAATATGCTGTTGTACGCGGTGCTATGGACCATATGGATTTAGCGTAATAAAGTGGTATTTCAACAAGAGGTGTTCTGCTTTTTCCGCACCTTAAATCTTATTTTTTCATCCTGGCAGAACTGGATGAAAAGTAGAGATCCCTTATTTCCTTATAATTTAGTGCAGATGATGCTTTCTTCTTCGTGGCTATATTTGTTGGGAGGGACGAGTTAGAGTAGTCATCCTTTCATGTTGTTTTGACTTTTGTCCTGAATTCTATGTTTCATCTTGTCATGTTCTCATAACCTATTTTATATTATATACAAACTGCCTATTAAAAAAAAAAGTTTAGATAGGGATAGACAAAAAAATTAAAGGGAACAATAAACTGATTAAATATAAAATCTTGCACCTTCAAGGTTGAAGAGGACATGAGCAAACGAGTTCAAAACCAAAGAGAATAAAGCTAAGAAAAACAAAGAAGAGAGGCTAGTTGTCCTCTCTCCAAAACCCTAGGGAGACTTATATAGTTTAATTAATAATTGTATCCTAATCATTTCTCTCTTTCCGATTGGAATTCTAACATCTGAGATTGAGAGAAATTGGAACTCTAATACTCTTGGAGAAAATCCAGCTGGTCCAACACACGTGTTTTTGAAATATCTATCTTTAAGTAATGCATGGAAACTGGGACTCTCTACCTCGAGGTAGCCAAGAAGGATCTTCTAGGCCAAGACATCGACTAAGAAACGTATCAGCGCAACTCTGTCCATTTTTTACTCTTGTCTGCCTTTTTTTCATTTTTATTGCTCCAAGATTGTTTTCTGCAGAATGTAGAGAAATTCAACTCTAATTAGTAGTACCACTATCTAAATTGCATGAAAATGGATAGTAAAAATAGTCACAAAATAAGTTCAATCACTCCACCATCTCTAACCCACCGCCAACACCAATCACCAAAACCTTCACTCCTAGCACCTTCATGTACTCATAAAATGACCTCGAACCGTAGTTCTCTAGTTAAGATCATTTTTTGCCTTATCCACTAGTATTTAGATTTCCCTAAAACCCTAGAAACAATTAGGGTGGCGACTTCATTTGGTTTTAGTATTTTTGGTTGCTATTTGAATTCTCTCAAGCTCAATTCAAAGAATTACTTGTACTAGCGTGCCTTAGTCGAAATCTACCCGTGGGGTCTTGGTGATGTGATCCGGCCTAGGGTAAGTAAACCGAATTACAATGGAGCTTATAGAGGATCTAGCTGAATCGAATTATCTAGCGACAACAAGATCACAAGAAAGGGAAGACACGAACAAAATAGATTTAGTGGAGATTAGTTAAGAAATAGCGAAGGATTTAGGAAATATGTACCCGGGAATTTATAGGAATTGACAAGAGATTGAAATTGATCACACGAACATCCAAGAATTAATCCAAGCACTTGACATCCATGGTTCTTGAAATAAGCAATTAATAAACCTTTATTCATTCAAAGAAACTTGCCAAAATTACAAACACAATTCGATGTTTCCTCGAGCAATAATCGGAAGGAGTAATCTCAACTTAAACGATTTTTACTCAAGGAAAAGTGAAGAGTTTCAAGGCTTAGGTGATAAGAGAAGGAGTATTCTCACTTGACAAATTATCACACATAGTCTAAAAACTAAGGTAAAATGAAGAATTACAAGAGCTATTTATAGGTGGGGCAAAAGAAAGGCTTGAAAAGCCCAAAATCCGTTTTTGGTCTGATGTCTGGCGGTATGCCGCTCCAGGAGGAAAGTCCCTGGCGGCATGTCGCTAGCTTCGGCATGGAGCACCAATTTAATTAAATTCCTGGCGGCATTGCCGCTACAAAGGTAGCGGTCCTGGCAGTATACTGCCAGGCACCAGTAATGCTTTATCATTGGCTTGATGGATGGTCACGTTGACAGCCCGTTCCTTGGCTTTGATAGGTTCCTTCTCTCTCATTTTGCCTTCAAACCATAGAGACAACCCTCTTGCTTTGCTTCGGGTGATTGAGCCTTGAGGCAACATGTCTTAGGTGTCGAAATTGGTTGTAGAAGGCTCCGTGATCACATCAACTCCTCCTCCTTTGAAAGGATTCGCCCTCGAATCCTCTTCTTGTCCGTCCTCATTCCCTCCCGGATAAAGAGATAAGTCATTCACATTGAAAGTATGACTGATGGTGCCATACTCGTTCGGGAGATCTAGAACATAGGCATTGGCGTCGATGCGACGGAGGATTTGAAATGGACCGTCACCTCGGGGACCTAACTTGCCTTGTTGATGGTAAGGAAATTGATCCTTGCTCCAATGTAACCATACCCATTGGCCCGGCTCAAAGGAAGTAGGCTTCTTGTCTTTGTTGCGTTTGGCGGCCTCTTTTTCGTTCATGTTCTCAATGCGTTTGCAGACTTGCTCATGGAGTTTTTGGACAGCTTCCGCCTTGGCATTCCCATCTACACACTTAAGAGAACTCAAGGGCAAAGGTAAGAGATCAAGAGGGGTTAAGGGTTTGAACCCGTATACCACCTCAAAAGGGGAATAACCAATGGAAGAATGATAAGCATTATTATAAGCAAATTCAACGAATGCAATACACTCCTCCCATTTTACTCCATGTTTGGCAACCATGACACGAAGTAATGATCCTAAAGTCCTATTCACCACCTTCGTTTGGCCGTCCGTTTGTGGATGACACGTGGTGGAGAAGAGGAGTTTAGTGCCTAACTTCGTCCAAAGAGTCCGCCAAAAATGACTTAGGAATTTAGTGTCCCTATCACTCACAATACTCTTAGGCATACCATGTATTCGTACCACATGTTGGAAAAATAAAGATACAATGTGTGGGGCGTCATGTGTTTTTTCGAATATGGTATAAAATGAGCCATTTTGGAGAAGCGATCAACCACAACAAAAATAGAATCATGGCCTAATTTTGACCTAGGTAAACCCAAGACAAAATCCATAGACAAATCGACCCAAGGATGTTGAGCAACAGGTAAAGGCATATAAACCGCATGATGTTTAGATGTGTGATAACTATTGATACCACTGAAGCAGCATCTCCACCCCTCCACCGGGTGCGCAGGTCAGCATACTGTACCCACCGAGGGAGACGAGACCCTGTTCTTACCGCCCCTAGCTTGGCGGCTGACCCTGGGATGGTCGACATCAGCGGAGGGGGCTCTCACGCGACATCCGCACGACGACATCCCATCCCAGGTCATCCATGACGTCACTCCGCATGACATCACTCCCTGCCACCCCAGCGACATCTACCACCCCAGCGACATCTACTAGGGGGTAACTCCTACCCCCTGCCGGTAAAGTCCTTCCTTTGCCTATAAATACCCCCACCTTTTCCGACCAGAGGGGTAAGCCTAAGACAGCGTACTGAAACCCTGCCATTTTGACTACTTATACTGGCTTAGGCATCGGAGTGTTTACGCCGGAGACCCCCTCCGGCGCTCTGCAGGTGACGAAGACCCCGGAACAGTGTTCTCGACCAGCCCAGATCAAGCCGATCCTGCTCAGTATATCTCAGACTCTTATCAAGTGGTGCTCTCGTTGAGAGTTTTGGTTAATTAAGTGAGCTTCCTTAGTAACCAAGCCCTGTTCTTCTTGAGAGTCGAAGGATCATGGCTTCAGATTCAGAATCTACACCCCCTCATACTCGTAATATTCACGCGCACAAGGAACTTTTTCCCACGTCTTCGTCCAATATTTTCATCACATCACGTGAAACTTCTTCTGCGCAGACAAACTTTCTTTTTGGATTGACAGCTGGCACGCCGTTTTCTCATGCTGGCACGCCGTCTTCTCAAACGGGCACCCCGTTTCTTCAAATGAGTCCCCCTTTCTCTTCGGTGGGCGCCCCATTTTCTCACATGGTCGGATCTAGCCACTCCGCTCCTCCACCCACAGGTTCTGGAATGGATGGCACTAGTACTCCTTCACTAAGCTCGATGTTAGCTCTTCGCGCCTAGCTAGATTACTTGATTGGGTTAGCCGCAGGCTCTACTTCTAGCACCGCGACATCGGGTGTATCTTCTCGAATTATTTTCACCCCGTCTATCGTCGCCGATTGACCGGTATCGCCTCGACGTCAGGTGAATGTCCCTCTGACCCCACCTGCGATAAGCATGCCATTCAGCTTTGCACAGCTTGCAGAGGAACAGGAGGAGCCCTACATACCACGGGTACCGCGCATTCCCGTCTCTCAAGTAGAGCGACAGTAAGATGAATACAGGGAGCGTTGGGATGGCAGGAGAGAGGGAGCTGGTAGAGAGGTGTCCATGAAACGGAGTGAAAGATCAAGCAGTAGTAGGCGTCGAACCCGTTCACCTAGGAGTCGTAGCCGATCTCCTAAGCAATGTCATACCCCGGAGCCTCGAGGGCACAGGCGACACCTAGACATGTCTCCACCTCGTCATGATCGTGAGATCTTGGATGACACCGCAGGTCATCCCTTCACTCACCGTATAAGGCACCACAGGGTCAGCCGACATGTCAAGCTCCCCACGGAGTCATACGACGGCACCAAGGACCCCATCTCGCATCTTAACAAGGTGAAGGACTTCGTCCAGTTTCAGACGCACAACGACGCGGCATTATGTCAAATATTTGTTATGACATTGTCAAGAGTAGCCCGCCTTTGGTTCGAAGGACTTCCCGCTCGATCAATTGATAATTTCCCACAACTAGAGGCCAAGTTTAAGAGTTGCTTCAGCACAGCTATCCCCATTCGGAAGTCTGCCGCTGCCTTGTTTGATATATGTAGAAAACCACAAGAGTCCTTGAACAGCTATGTCGGTCGTTTTGATATGGAAATGTCATTAACACCTGGTATCACTATTGATTTTGCCATAGAAGCTTTGAAGTGGAACTGTGGATACCGAAAGCTGAGAGATACGCTGATGGTGGACCCCCCAATGACTTTAGATGCGTTAAGACTGAAGGCCCACAATTACGCGAGAATGGAAGAGGAGGAATATAGAAATAGGATACGGGATATACCCTAGAGCGCCCCTCCTGATCCCGTTGCTCAAGCTAGTATGACCCACGATATCCGTCCAGGTGACGAATACGCTCAACGGAAAGACTACATTCCCAAGGCGTCGAATCGGCAGAAAGCTAACTTTTCCAGAGGAAGAAGTGGTGGCTCGAATGCTCAGCGGCAGGCGGATCAGCCTAAGGGTTGAATGTACGACCCCGACCTACCTCCCCTCACACTCCCACGAGCAGAAATCTTAGCCATTATTCAGCAGCGGAACCTGCCAATTCGCTATCCAGCCCCTGTGAAGCCAGGGGTGGTCATGGGAGGAAGGGAGAATGCTTTTTGCAAGTTCCATAAGGTCAGGGGACATTCTACAGAGGCATGCAGAGAATTGAAGCTAGCAATACAACGCTTGTTAGAATAAGGCTATCTTGGAGAATTTGCCACCCGAATAAGAGAAGAAACTAAAGGCGACCCTTCGCATGGGGCACCAAGTGACCACCAATTGCCTCCTCCCCCTGGAGGCAGCGGGACTTCTGGCATAAGGGGGAAGGAAGCGTTAATGACTCATGATGAGGACATCCCCATTATCAACATTATTGCTGGTGGTGCGTCGTTCTTAGACGAGGTTACCCCAGCGACACCCGCGGTAGGAGAGAAGCGGAAAAGGGAGGGTCAGCCTGTAAAAAAGGGAGCGATCGATGTACTGGACAGAATGGTGATATCCTTTTCGGAAGAGGATAAGAAGGGCGTCGTCTTCCCTCATAATGATGCGCTAGTAGTCACACCGGTTATTGGGAGCCATGGGGTACGAAGGACCCTCATCGATAACGGTAATGCGGTAAATTTATTTTCGTTGGAAGCATATAATCTCATGAAGCGCCCTGCCGGTGAATTGACACCTTGCAAGAAACCAATCATTGGAGTGGATGGTATCCCTATACCCATAATTGGAGTCACAGCGCTGCCTGTGTATTTTAGAGAAGACACGTCCAAGCGATCAGAAGAGTTAATGTTCCTGGTTGTAGACCTCATCCTACCATATAATGCCATCCTAGGGCGGCCATTCCTCAATCGCTTCGGGGCGACGGTATCTCAGAAGCATCTCAGGATGAAGTACCCCTCTTTGATGCGATTCCTCAGACATTGCATATGCATAACGTACCTTTGCCGCCTATTGGACCAATGACTCGTATGAGAGCTAAAGAACTACAAACACCTTTGCCACCAATTGGGCCAATGACTCGTATGAAAGCCAAAGAACTACAAGCGAAGCTTTCACACCTTATACATAAAGAGCTACAGTGTGAGACTCTCATTGAGGAAGCGGTTCTAAGTGAGAAAGCCCAAAGGCTTGTGACGGTGCTAGTGGCCGTACCAAATAATGCCTATGAATTGGACGACCGAGCCCACGAGGACCTAGAAGCTTTTTCCTTGGCGTTTTCTGTTCCAAAAGACACTTCTAGATGTGTCAAATCTCCTGTTAAAATTTCAGGCCAAACGCCCAAGTCAATTGGGAGAAACGGCCATTTCAATTTTCACACCTAAAGTTAGGCGGAGTTAGGCACCGACCACGGAAACGACCACAGACGAAAATGACGACCAAACCACGTTCTACAGTTAAAATATAAAAGTTTCTTCTATGTCTTGTCTACATTGTGGAAAACTTTCAGGTCAAACTCCCAAGCCCTTTGAGAGATTCGGGTCAGTCAAGATTGCCAGCCAGATTCTGCCACCAAGTGAGACCAACTCACAACTTTGCACCTTGAACCTTTCAGACTTGGAGACTTGGTCTGAATGCTCTCCTAGACTTAGTATTCTATGTATTTTATTACTTAGAACATGTGTGTAAGCTATTTAATACGTTTTTGCAAGTGTGAAGGCATTCTAGCCTAGTATGAAGGCATTTAGCCTAGTGTGAAGGCATTTAGCCTAGTGTGAAGGCATTAGCCTAGTGTGAGGCGTGTTAGCCTATATAAGGAGCCTTTGGAGCCCATAATAAAGCATTCAATTTCATGATTTAAACCATGTCTTAAAGAGAGAGTATCTCTAAATGTTCTTGCGAGAACCTTGTCTTGTCTTGAGTCCGAACACTCGTTACAAACACAAGTAAAGCCCGAAAGTTCCCCTTGATTTCGTTTCCCCTAGGTTGGCTCTCACAAGTTGAGTGAAGGTCTAGAATCCGAGTCAAGAACCTCACTTGAATCGTTTAGGTTGGCTCCCACATGTTGGGTTCAGGCTTAAGTTCGTCAAGTCGAGTTTTATCTTCCGCACGTCGAAATCCAATCCTTCGAACTAGATCACATTGCGAGAATACGCATCCTATGCAACTAGGATCGTATCAGTTGGTAGCGGAGCTAAGGCGTTCCAAGGTTTGGTAAGCTATCCTTTACGTTTCAAGTTTTCTTTGTTAAGATTGGTTCTCTTTCAATTCCGTTCCATAACCAATCTTCTTACGTGCTATTGTTAGTTATTTTGTGTCTTGTTTTTTTTTTTAAGTTCTACAAAAAGAAAAATCAGTCCCCAAAAGTGTCAAAAAGAAAAAGAGTCATAAAAACACAAAGTGTCATTGTTTAAGTATATTAAAAAAAAAAGAAAAAAGAGAAGTACAAAAGAGTATTGGCATTACAAAGGTGTTTTGTGAACAAAAATCAAATTGGCATGCACATCAAATTTGGGACGTTTCTAAATATATTCAATTGAGAACTTATTTGAATTATTCCAAGTTACTTGATCTCTTATTTGATTCCTATAAATTGCTTTCTACTCTAGTTAAGTATTTGTTTAGTTGATTGCTTTTTGCAACTACTCAACTACTTAACATCAAAATTTATTTTGAAGCTAGTTGTCTTTGTGTGTCTTCTTGGAAGCGTTCTTGAAATTCTCGAGTCAACACTAACACTTTTTGCAGGAACATTTAAAGAGATATTTTCCGAAGACATTGAGTGATTTGGTGAGGCTAATAGAGAGCTAAACACGAGAGTAAACACGTAAGGGAGTGCTAGGTTTAGTGCAATTTTACGCCGTTTGTTCTTATTGTGAATTTCAGGAAAATTTAAAGAAATGTCGGACAAGAATTCGGAGGAGATTGAGAAGCAAGAAATAATTACACTTCTCAAGAACCTTAATACAAGGTTCGATGAGATGGACGCATGGAGGAAAGCCCAATCCAAAGGAGTGACCGCCAAAAAGGAGGATGTTCCCGTTGGACACTATGTTCAAAATCTCAATCCAAGGAACACTTCTCATGTCTATGATATCCCACGGAATGAAGAGGGATATGAAGGCGAAGGGGATGATGAGCATGACTTTGAAGGTGTGGACTATGAAAGACGAGGCCGAGGAGGAGACCGACGACACCGATTTGAGGAGAGAGTCGATTCCAACTTGGGAAGCATCAAAATGAAAATTCCACCCTTTGAAGGTAAGGATGATCCCGACGCCTACCTAACATGGGAGAGAAAGGTTCATGCGATCTTTCTTTGTCACAACTACTCCGAGGAGAAGAAGGTTAGATTGGCTTCGGTAGAATTCAGTGGCTACGCAATCCATTGGTGGGATCAACTCAACATTACTAGAGAAAGAGTTGGTGTTGAACCAATTCGGACATGGGAAGAGATGAAGATCCAAATGAAGCGACGCTTTGTACCTACTCATTTCCACCGCGACCTTCATCAACGGTTGCAAACTTTGGCACAAGGAAATAGAAGTGTGGGTGATTATTTTAACGAATTGGAGATTGCTCTAGCAAGAGCACGGGTGATCGAAGAGATGGAAGCCACCATGGCAAGGTTCCTTAGTGGCCTTAATCGGGAGATAGCCAATGCGCTAGAATTGACGCATTACACCACCTTGGAGGAGATGCTACATATGGCTATCAAAATTGAGAAACAAAGGAAGGCGAGGCCTTATTCTTCTAATCCGGTTTCAGCAAACACAAAGTCTACCACTTGGAAGAAGGCGCCTTGGACCAAAGACGCCAAAGGAGCTAGTGCGGTACCTAAGGTATTGCCATATACTTATGGCACCAAGGGCGCGGGAAGCTCCAACATGTCGCCTAAGGTATACAACAATAATCCTTCGTCAATTCCTAATAAAACTAATACAAGGGATATTGTGTGTTTCAAGTGTGCTGGCCGAGGACATAGGCAAGCCGAATGCCCCAACAAACGAGTCTTGCTCATCCGAGACAACGGTGACCTAGATTCAGAAGATGACCAAGAGGTGGAGGAACACGATCGTGTAGAAGAGGAGGAAGGACCTAGCTCGGATGAAGGAGAGATTATAGAGCCCGAACATGCCCACGCCTTAGTCATTAGGCGCAACCTTAGTGCCCAACTCAAAGCGGAGGTATGTGAGGAGGAGCAACGTGAGAACCTTTTCCACACTCGTTGCTTGGTCAACAAGAAGATGTGCGCCATGATCATTGACAATGGGAGTTGCACAAATTGTGCAAGTACATTGTTAGTGCACAAGCTGGGATTGCCAACCGTCAAACATCCAAAGCCATATATGTTACAATGGATGACCGATGGAAGCGAAATGAAGGTGTCAAAGCAAGTGCTAGTCGCGTTTTCCATTGGTAAGTATCACGATGAAATTCTTTGTGATGTTGTTCCAATGCACTCAAGTCATATTTTACTTGGCCGTCCTTGGAAATTCGATAGAGATGCTAACCATGAAGGAAGAAGCAACCGCTACAAATTGGTGAAAGATGGAACAAAATTCACTCTTGCCCCATTAACACCATTTCAAGTCTTTGAAGATCAACAATGGCTAGTGAAGTTATATGCCGAATATGAAATCACTAAAAAAGATGAGAGAAAAAGAGGTGAGTTGAGTGTTGAAAGGAAAGAGGAAATTTGTGAGCAAAATAGCTTCCATGAAAAAAGTGAGCATGGAAAGAGCGAAAGAGAGAAAACAAGAGGAAAACACACGCGTGAAAAAAGTGAGCATGCTAAAAAGAAAATGAGTGTCTATGCAAAAGGGAGAGAAGTGAGGCAAGCATTATTTATGCAAAAATCAAAAGTGAGCGAGAGTAAACCTTTGATTTTACTTCGCTTTAGGCCTTTGTGCCTAAGCGCCTCTAACACTAACCCTTTGAGTTCTATCCATGTTGGTATTTCTTCTCTTTTACAGGAATTCAAAGATGTCTTACCCGAAGAGATGCCACCCGGTTTGCCACCAATTAGAGGAATCGAACACTAAATCGATTTCATGCCCGGATCAACCATTCCTAACCGTGCGGCCTATAAGAGCAATCCCGTGGAAACAAAGGAGTTGCAACGGCAAGTTGATGAGCTGCTTAGCCGTGGCTATGTGAGGGAAAGCCTATCTCCTTGCGCGGTGCTTGTAATTTTAGTGCCTAAAAAGGATGGCACTTGGCGCATGTGCGTTGATTGCCGAGCGGTAAACAAAATCACTGTAAAGTATCGTCACCCTATTCCTCGTTTAGATGATATGCTTGATGAATTAAGTGGTAGCCAAATATTTTCTAAAATTGATTTAATGAGTGGTTATCATCAAATTCGCATGAAAGAAGGTGATGAGTGGAAAACGGCTTTTAAAACAAAATATGGTCTTTATGAATGGATGGTAATGCCGTTTGGGTTAACTAATGCACCTAGTACTTTTATGAGGTTAATGAACCATGTTCTTAGACATTTCATTGGTAGGTTTGTTGTGGTATATTTTGATGATATCCTAATATATAGCAAATCAATTGACGAACATGTTTCACACCTTAGAGAAGTTTTTCTTACATTGCGTGAACAACAATTATATGCTAAACTTAACAAATGTTCCTTTGGTTTGGAGCAAGTTAGTTTTCTTGGTTTCATTGTCAGTGTGAAAGGTGTGAAGGTGGACGAAGAAAAGATCAAAGCCATCAAGGAATGGCCGACGCCAAAGAGTGCAAGCGACGTGCGCTCATTCCATGGCTTAGCAAGCTTTTATAGGCGCTTTGTCAAGGATTTTAGTACAATTGCGGTTCCCTTAAATGATCTAACTAAAAAGAATGTTCCTTTCAGGTGGGAGCAGCCGCAAGAGGAAGCATTCCAAACGCTTAAGGAGCGACTGTGTTCAGCACCCGTCTTAGCCCTACCGGACTTTGACAAGGCATTTGAGGTGGAATGCGATGCAAGTGGACTTGGGATTGGAGCGGTCCTTATACAAGAGAAGAGACCTATTGCCTACTTTAGTGAGAAGTTAAAAGATGCTCAACTAAGGTATCCAACTTATGATAAGGAGCTATATGCACTTGTTCGAGCGCTTGAAGTGTGGCAACACTACTTGATGCCGCGCGAATTCATAGTTCACACGGATCACTTGAGCTTGAAGTATCTTAAAGGGCAAGGTAAGTTGAACAAGAGGCATGCAACTTGGGTGGAGTTTATAGAGTCTTTTCCTTATCACATCCAATATAAACAAGGTAAAGAAAATATAGTGGCCGATGCACTATCTCGAAGGTATGTACTTATTACTTCTCTTAGTGCAAAGTTACTTGGATTTTCACACATCATTAATCTTTATCCTAATGATTCTGATTTTGGCGAAATTTATAATAATTGCATAACTAAAGCCGAATTTAAGTATTATAGGCATGAAGGTTATTTGTTCAAGCGCAAGCGCTTATGTATACCTCATTGTTCTCTACGTGAATTGTTTGTAAACGAATCCCATAGTGGCGGATTGATGGGCCACTTTGGTGTGACTAAAACTCTAGATGTGCTCAAAGAACATTTTTATTGGCCAAAAATGAAACGAGATGTTGTTCGAATTATTGCTAGATGTTTGGTGTGTCGCAAGGCCAAATCAAGAGTACATAACCATGGTGAGTATATGCCTTTACCCGTGCCTTCCCACCCTTGGACCGATCTGTCCATGGATTTTGTTGTAGGTTTGCCTAAGTCAAGGTGTGGGAAAGATAGTATTTTTGTGGTAGTTGATCGCTTTTCTAAAATGACCCATTTTATTCCTTGTGCTAATACTCATGATGCGACTTTTATAGCTAACTTGTTTTTCAAGGAGGTGGTGCGCTTACATGGTGTGCCTTTGAGTATAGTTAGCGATCGAGATGGAAAGTTCCTTAGCCATTTTTGGAGAGTTTTGTGGGGAAAGCTAGGTACCAAATTGCTTTATTCAACCTCTTGTCACCCACAAACCGACGGACAAACGGAAGTGGTTAATCGAACATTAGGATCATTATTGCGTACTTTGGTTAGTAAGCATACTTCTGCTTGGGTTGAACATGTGCCGTTTATTGAATTTTCTTATAACCGATCTATTCATTCAAGTACTCATTATTCTCCTTTTGAAATTGTTTATGGTTTCAATCCTATAACACCATTGGATTTAACCCCTTTGCCTCCAAGTGAAGTTTCAAGTTTAGATGGAGCAAGGAAGGCTGAATTAATCAAGAAAATTCATGAGAAAGCCAAACATAACATTGAGCGAATGAATGAAAAGGTAGCGCATCAAAGAAATCATGGAAGGAAGACCGTATCCTTCAAAGAAGGTGATTGGGTTTGGCTACACTTACGTCGGGAAAGATTTCCAGCCCATCGACGAGGAAAGATGTCAGCAAGAGGTGACGGACCATTTAAAATTGTTGAAAAGATCAACAACAATGCCTATAAGCTTGATTTACCGAGTGAGTATGGTAACGTTAGTGCCACATTTAATGTGACTGACTTAACTTTATTTGATGTAGGTGACGAGGTTGACATTGATGATTCGAGGACGAATCCTTTCGACGGGGGAGGGAATGATGCGATTCCTCAGACATCGCATATGCATAATGTACCTTTGCCGCCTATTGGACCAATGACTCGTATGAGAGCTAAAGAACTACAAACACCTTTGCCACCAATTGGGCCAATGACTCGTACGAAAGCCAAAGAACTACAAGCGAAGCTTTCACACCTTATACATAAAGAGCTACAGTGTGAGACTCTCATTGAGGAAGCGGTTCTAAGTGAGAAAGCCCAAAGGCTTGTGACGGTGCTAGTGGCCGTACCAAATAATGCCTATGAATTGGACGACCGAGCCCACGAGGACCTAGAAGCTTTTTCCTTGGCGTTTTCTGTTCCAAAAGACACTTCTAGATGTGTCAAATCTCCTGTTAAAATTTCAGGCCAAACGCCCAAGTCAATTGGGAGAAACGGCCATTTCAATTTTCACACCTAAAGTTAGGCGGAGTTAGGCACCGACCACGGAAACGACCACAGACGAAAATGACGACCAAACCACGTTCTACAGTTGAAATATAAAAGTTTCTTCTATGTCTTGTCTACATTGTGGAAAACTTTCAGGTCAAACTCCCAAGCCGTTTGAGAGATTCGGGTCAGCCAAGATTGCCAGCCAGATTCTGCCACCAAGTGAGACCAACTCACAACTTTGCACCTTGAACCTTTCAGACTTGGAGACTTGGTCTGAATGCTCTCCTAGACTTAGTATTCTATGTATTTTATTACTTAGAACATGTGTGTAAGCTATTTAATACGTTTTTGCAAGTGTGAAGGCATTCTAGCCTAGTATGAAGGCATTTAGCCTAGTGTGAAGGCATTTAGCCTAGTGTGAAGGCATTAGCCTAGTGTGAGGCGTGTTAGCCTATATAAGGAGCCTTTGGAGCCCATAATAAAGCATTCAATTTCATGATTTAAACCATGTCTTAAAGAGAGAGTATCTCTAAATGTTCTTGCGAGAACCTTGTCTTGTCTTGAGTCCGAACACTCGTTACAAACACAAGTAAAGCCCGAAAGTTCCCCTTGATTTCGTTTCCCCTAGGTTGGCTCTCACAAGTTGAGTGAAGGTCTAGAATCCGAGTCAAGAACCTCACTTGAATCGTTTAGGTTGGCTCCCACATGTTGGGTTCAGGCTTAAGTTCGTCAAGTCGAGTTTTATCTTCCGCACGTCGAAATCCAATCCTTCGAACTAGATCACATTGCGAGAATACGCATCCTATGCAACTAGGATCGTATCAGTTGGTAGCGGAGCTAAGGCGTTCCAAGGTTTGGTAAGCTATCCTTTACGTTTCAAGTTTTCTTTGTTAAGATTGGTTCTCTTTCAATTCCGTTCCATAACCAATCTTCTTACGTGCTATTGTTAGTTATTTTGTGTCTTGTTTTTTTTTTTAAGTTCTACAAAAAGAAAAATCAGTCCCCAAAAGTGTCAAAAAGAAAAAGAGTCATAAAAACACAAAGTGTCATTGTTTAAGTATATTAAAAAAAAAAGAAAAAAGAGAAGTACAAAAGAGTATTGGCATTACAAAGGTGTTTTGTGAACAAAAATCAAATTGGCATGCACATCAAATTTGGGACGTTTCTAAATATATTCAATTGAGAACTTATTTGAATTATTCCAAGTTACTTGATCTCTTATTTGATTCCTATAAATTGCTTTCTACTCTAGTTAAGTATTTGTTTAGTTGATTGCTTTTTGCAACTACTCAACTACTTAACATCAAAATTTATTTTGAAGCTAGTTGTCTTTGTGTGTCTTCTTGGAAGCGTTCTTGAAATTCTCGAGTCAACACTAACACTTTTTGCAGGAACATTTAAAGAGATATTTTCCGAAGACATTGAGTGATTTGGTGAGGCTAATAGAGAGCTAAACATGAGAGTAAACACGTAAGGGAGTGCTAGGTTTAGTGCAATTTTACGCCGTTTGTTCTTATTGTGAATTTCAGGAAAATTTAAAGAAATGTCGGACAAGAATTCGGAGGAGATTGAGAAGCAAGAAATAATTACACTTCTCAAGAACCTTAATACAAGGTTCGATGAGATGGACGCATGGAGGAAAGCCCAATCCAAAGGAGTGACCGCCAAAAAGGAGGATGTTCCCGTTGGACACTATGTTCAAAATCTCAATCCAAGGAATACTTCTCATGTCTATGATATCCCACGGAATGAAGAGGGATATGAAGGCGAAGGGGATGATGAGCATGACTTTGAAGGTGTGGACTATGAAAGACGAGGCCGAGGAGGAGACCGACGACACCGATTTGAGGAGAGAGTCGATTCCAACTTGGGAAGCATCAAAATGAAAATTCCACCCTTTGAAGGTAAGGATGATCCCGACGCCTACCTAACATGGGAGAGAAAGGTTCATGCGATCTTTCTTTGTCACAACTACTCCGAGGAGAAGAAGGTTAGATTGGCTTCGGTAGAATTCAGTGGCTACGCAATCCATTGGTGGGATCAACTCAACATTACTAGAGAAAGAGTTGGTGTTGAACCAATTCGGACATGGGAAGAGATGAAGATCCAAATGAAGCGACGCTTTGTACCTACTCATTTCCACCGCGACCTTCATCAACGGTTGCAAACTTTGGCACAAGGAAATAGAAGTGTGGGTGATTATTTTAACGAATTGGAGATTGCTCTAGCAAGAGCACGGGTGATCGAAGAGATGGAAGCCACCATGGCAAGGTTCCTTAGTGGCCTTAATCGGGAGATAGCCAATGCGCTAGAATTGACGCATTACACCACCTTGGAGGAGATGCTACATATGGCTATCAAAATTGAGAAACAAAGGAAGGCGAGGCCTTATTCTTCTAATCCGGTTTCAGCAAACACAAAGTCTACCACTTGGAAGAAGGCGCCTTGGACCAAAGACGCCAAAGGAGCTAGTGCGGTACCTAAGGTATTGCCATATACTTATGGCACCAAGGGCGCGGGAAGCTCCAACATGTCGCCTAAGGTATACAACAATAATCCTTCGTCAATTCCTAATAAAACTAATACAAGGGATATTGTGTGTTTCAAGTGTGCTGGCCGAGGACATAGGCAAGCCGAATGCCCCAACAAACGAGTCTTGCTCATCCGAGACAACGGTGACCTAGATTCAGAAGATGACCAAGAGGTGGAGGAACACGATCGTGTAGAAGAGGAGGAAGGACCTAGCTCGGATGAAGGAGAGATTATAGAGCCCGAACATGCCCACGCCTTAGTCATTAGGCGCAACCTTAGTGCCCAACTCAAAGCGGAGGTATGTGAGGAGGAGCAACGTGAGAACCTTTTCCACACTCGTTGCTTGGTCAACAAGAAGATGTGCGCCATGATCATTGACAATGGGAGTTGCACAAATTGTGCAAGTACATTGTTAGTGCACAAGCTGGGATTGCCAACCGTCAAACATCCAAAGCCATATATGTTACAATGGATGACCGATGGAAGCGAAATGAAGGTGTCAAAGCAAGTGCTAGTCGCGTTTTCCATTGGTAAGTATCACGATGAAATTCTTTGTGATGTTGTTCCAATGCACTCAAGTCATATTTTACTTGGCCGTCCTTGGAAATTCGATAGAGATGCTAACCATGAAGGAAGAAGCAACCGCTACAAATTGGTGAAAGATGGAACAAAATTCACTCTTGCCCCATTAACACCATTTCAAGTCTTTGAAGATCAACAATGGCTAGTGAAGTTATATGCCGAATATGAAATCACTAAAAAAGATGAGAGAAAAAGAGGTGAGTTGAGTGTTGAAAGGAAAGAGGAAATTTGTGAGCAAAATAGCTTCCATGAAAAAAGTGAGCATGGAAAGAGCGAAAGAGAGAAAACAAGAGGAAAACACACGCGTGAAAAAAGTGAGCATGCTAAAAAGAAAATGAGTGTCTATGCAAAAGGGAGAGAAGTGAGGCAAGCATTATTTATGCAAAAATCAAAAGTGAGCGAGAGTAAACCTTTGATTTTACTTCGCTTTAGGCCTTTGTGCCTAAGCGCCTCTAACACTAACCCTTTGAGTTCTATCCATGTTGGTATTTCTTCTCTTTTACAGGAATTCAAAGATGTCTTACCCGAAGAGATGCCACCCGGTTTGCCACCAATTAGAGGAATCGAACACTAAATCGATTTCATGCCCGGATCAACCATTCCTAACCGTGCGGCCTATAAGAGCAATCCCGTGGAAACAAAGGAGTTGCAACGGCAAGTTGATGAGCTGCTTAGCCGTGGCTATGTGAGGGAAAGCCTATCTCCTTGCGCGGTGCTTGTAATTTTAGTGCCTAAAAAGGATGGCACTTGGCGCATGTGCGTTGATTGCCGAGCGGTAAACAAAATCACTGTAAAGTATCGTCACCCTATTCCTCGTTTAGATGATATGCTTGATGAATTAAGTGGTAGCCAAATATTTTCTAAAATTGATTTAATGAGTGGTTATCATCAAATTCGCATGAAAGAAGGTGATGAGTGGAAAACGGCTTTTAAAACAAAATATGGTCTTTATGAATGGATGGTAATGCCGTTTGGGTTAACTAATGCACCTAGTACTTTTATGAGGTTAATGAACCATGTTCTTAGACATTTCATTGGTAGGTTTGTTGTGGTATATTTTGATGATATCCTAATATATAGCAAATCAATTGACGAACATGTTTCACACCTTAGAGAAGTTTTTCTTACATTGCGTGAACAACAATTATATGCTAAACTTAACAAATGTTCCTTTGGTTTGGAGCAAGTTAGTTTTCTTGGTTTCATTGTCAGTGTGAAAGGTGTGAAGGTGGACGAAGAAAAGATCAAAGCCATCAAGGAATGGCCGACGCCAAAGAGTGCAAGCGACGTGCGCTCATTCCATGGCTTAGCAAGCTTTTATAGGCGCTTTGTCAAGGATTTTAGTACAATTGCGGTTCCCTTAAATGATCTAACTAAAAAGAATGTTCCTTTCAGGTGGGAGCAGCCGCAAGAGGAAGCATTCCAAACGCTTAAGGAGCGACTGTGTTCAGCACCCGTCTTAGCCCTACCGGACTTTGACAAGGCATTTGAGGTGGAATGCGATGCAAGTGGACTTGGGATTGGAGCGGTCCTTATACAAGAGAAGAGACCTATTGCCTACTTTAGTGAGAAGTTAAAAGATGCTCAACTAAGGTATCCAACTTATGATAAGGAGCTATATGCACTTGTTCGAGCGCTTGAAGTGTGGCAACACTACTTGATGCCGCGCGAATTCATAGTTCACACGGATCACTTGAGCTTGAAGTATCTTAAAGGGCAAGGTAAGTTGAACAAGAGGCATGCAACTTGGGTGGAGTTTATAGAGTCTTTTCCTTATCACATCCAATATAAACAAGGTAAAGAAAATATAGTGGCCGATGCACTATCTCGAAGGTATGTACTTATTACTTCTCTTAGTGCAAAGTTACTTGGATTTTCACACATCATTAATCTTTATCCTAATGATTCTGATTTTGGCGAAATTTATAATAATTGCATAACTAAAGCCGAATTTAAGTATTATAGGCATGAAGGTTATTTGTTCAAGCGCAAGCGCTTATGTATACCTCATTGTTCTCTACGTGAATTGTTTGTAAACGAATCCCATAGTGGCGGATTGATGGGCCACTTTGGTGTGACTAAAACTCTAGATGTGCTCAAAGAACATTTTTATTGGCCAAAAATGAAATGAGATGTTGTTCGAATTATTGCTAGATGTTTGGTGTGTCGCAAGGCCAAATCAAGAGTACATAACCATGGTGAGTATATGCCTTTACCCGTGCCTTCCCACCCTTGGACCGATCTGTCCATGGATTTTGTTGTAGGTTTGCCTAAGTCAAGGTGTGGGAAAGATAGTATTTTTGTGGTAGTTGATCGCTTTTCTAAAATGACCCATTTTATTCCTTGTGCTAATACTCATGATGCGACTTTTATAGCTAACTTGTTTTTCAAGGAGGTGGTGCGCTTACATGGTGTGCCTTTGAGTATAGTTAGCGATCGAGATGGAAAGTTCCTTAGCCATTTTTGGAGAGTTTTGTGGGGAAAGCTAGGTACCAAATTGCTTTATTCAACCTCTTGTCACCCACAAACCGACGGACAAACGGAAGTGGTTAATCGAACATTGGGATCATTATTGCGTACTTTGGTTAGTAAGCATACTTCTGCTTGGGTTGAACATGTGCCGTTTATTGAATTTTCTTATAACCGATCTATTCATTCAAGTACTCATTATTCTCCCTTTGAAATTGTTTATGGTTTCAATCCTATAACACCATTGGATTTAACCCCTTTGCCTCCAAGTGAAGTTTTAAGTTTAGATGGAGCAAGGAAGGCTGAATTAATCAAGAAAATTCATGAGAAAGCCAAACATAACATTGAGCGAATGAATGAAAAGGTAGCGCATCAAAGAAATCATGGAAGGAAGACCGTATCCTTCAAAGAAGGTGATTGGGTTTGGCTACACTTACGTCGGGAAAGATTTCCAGCCCATCGACAAGGAAAGATGTCAGCAAGAGGTGACGGACCATTTAAAATTGTTGAAAAGATCAACAACAATGCCTATAAGCTTGATTTACCGAGTGAGTATGGTAACGTTAGTGCCACATTTAATGTGACTGACTTAACTTTATTTGATGTAGGTGACGAGGATGACATTGATGATTCGAGGACGAATCCTTTCGATGGGGGAGGGAATGATGCGATTCCTCAGACATCGCATAAGCATAATGTACCTTTGCCGCCTATTGGACCAATGACTCGTATGAGAGCTAAAGAACTACAAACACCTTTGCCACCAATTGGGCCAATGACTTGTATGAAAGCCAAAGAACTACAAGCGAAGCTTTCACACCTTATACATAAAGAGCTACAGTGTGAGACTCTCATTGAGGAAGCGGTTCTAAGTGAGAAAGCCCAAAGGCTTGTGACGGTGCTAGTGGCCGTACCAAATAGTGCCTATGAATTGGACGACCGAGCCCACGAGGACCTAGAAGCTTTTTCCTTGGAGTTTTCTGTTCCAAAAGACACTTCTAGATGTGTCAAAGCTCCTGTTAAAATTTCAGGCCAAACGCCCAAGTCAATTGGGAGAAACGGCCATTTCAATTTTCACACCTAAAGTTAGGCGGAGTTAGGCACCGACCACGGAAACGACCATAGACGAAAATGACGACCAAACCACGTTCTACAGTTAAAATATAAAAGTTTCGTCTATGTCTTGTCTACATTGTGGAAAAATATCAGGTCAAACGCCCAAGCCGTTTGAGAGATTAGGGTCAGTCAAGATTGCCAGCCAGATTCTGCCACCAAGTGAGACCAACTCACAACTTTGCACCTTGAACCTTTCAGACTTGGAGACTTGGTCTGAATGCTCTCCTAGACTTAGTATTCTATGTCTTTTATTACTTAGAACATGTGTGTAAGCTATTTAATACATTTTTGCAAGTGTGAAGGCATTCTAGCCTAGTATGAAGGCATTTAGCCTAGTGTGAAGGCATTTAGCCTAGTGTGAAGGCATTAGCCTAGTGTGAGGCGTGTTAGCCTATATAAGGAGCCTTTGGAGCCCATAATAAAGCATTCAATTTCATGATTTAAACCATGTCTTAAAGAGAGAGTATCTCTAAATGTTCTTGCGAGAACCTTGTCTTGTCTTGAGTCCGAACACTCGTTACAAACACAAGTAAAGCCCGAAAGTTCCCCTTGATTTCGTTTCCCCTAGGTTGGCTCTCAAAAGTTGAGTGAAGGTCTAGAATCCGAGTCAAGAACCTCACTTGAATCGTTTAGGTTGGCTCCCACATGTTGGGTTCAGGCTTAAGTTCGTCAAGTCGAGTTTTATCTTCCGCACGTCGAAATCCAATCCTTCGAACTAGATTACATTGTGAGAATACGCATCCTATGCAACTAGGATCGTATCACTCTTGGGAAGGAGTAGTATCAATCAAGGGCGACCAGAAGCTAGCCGTCGAGTGTTATTCCCTCATGATTCAGAAAAGCTGTGATCAATATGTGTGCGTAGCAGTGGATCCCTATGAGCAAAGGGATGAAAGGCGAACCCAGCCAGTAGATGCGATGGTACCCATCCCCGTCCAGGGCAATGGTGAGGCGAACTTCCAGGTCAGCAAAAAGTTAACCCCTGAGGAGAGCGCACAATTAGCTCGGCTGTTGAACAAGTGCAAAGGAGAGTTCGCCTGGAAACCCGCGGACATGCGTGGTGTGTCCAGAGAGGTGGCCGAACATCGACTCAACGTTGACCCACACGCCATGCCAGTTCAACAGAAGCGGCGAGCGTTCTCCGCGGAAAAGACGGTGGTGATTGATAAGGAGGTAGCGAAACTGTTAGACACGGGATTCATTCGAGAAGTTCAATACCCCACTTGGTTGGCCAACCCCGTCCTAGTCCTCAAGCCCAGTGGAGACTGGCGCATGTGCATTGATTTCACTAACTTGAATGACGCTTGCCCTAAGGACTGTTATCCGCTTCCCCGGATTGATCAGCTAGTCGATCAAGCGACGGGGTACGCATATTTGAGTTCCTTGGACGCCAATTCTAGATACCATTAAATTCCCATAGCAAAGAAAGATGAGAAAAAGACGGCATTTATAACTCCAAAGGCCACCTATTGTTACACGGCGATGCCGTTCGGTTTAGAGAATGCGGGGGCAACTTTCCAACGCATGGCCAACAAAGTGTTCAAAAGACAAATCGGGAAAAATGTAGAAGCCTACATGGATGATCTACTGGTCAAGAGCAGAAGCTTCAGTGACCATTTGACGGACCTGCAAGAGGTGTTCAACATATTAAGGAAGTATCAGATAAAATTGAACCCTCGCAAATGTGCGTTTGCATTTCAAACGGGAAATTTTTTGGGGTATGTGGTAAGCCAGAAGGGCATCCAGCCGAACCCGTCAAAGATTAAGGCTATCCATGATATGGTATCGCCGTGAACCCTTCAAGAAGTTTAGAGGTTAACAGGATGTGTCATTGCTCTAGGACGGTTCATCTCTAAGCAAGGCGAGAAGTGCTTGCCGTTCTTTAAAGTCATACGCAGGAAAGCTCCTTTTGGATGGACACAAGAATGCGAAGAAGCGTTCGTGGGTTTGAAAACTAACTTGTCGTCTGACTTGGTGCTAACACGACCGGAGCCAGGTGACACCCTATTCTTATACCTCGGCATCGCGGATGAAGTGGTCAGTGCCGTTCTGGTGCGGGAGGATAATCATACTCACCGACCCATTTTCTTTGTCAGCCATGTGTTAAAAGACGCCGAGGTGCGATACACCTATATTGAGAAGGTGGCATTTACCCTGATACAGTCCACACGAAAGATGGACAGATACTTCCAGGCTCATCCAGTCATTGTGCTCACAGATCAGCCTTTGAAAAGAATTTTTAGGAAACCAGAGTCCTCGGGGAGGATGTTGATTTGGGCAATTGAGCTTGAGCAGTATGGATTACAATACAAAGCCCGTCCATCTGTAAAAGCTCAGGTTCTGGTGAATTTTATCCCCGAGTGTACTTTTACCGGGACAAGGCGTTGGAGCCGCTCGAAAAGGAAGAGAGTGGTGCAAAGCTCCCACCCTTGGAGGCCCCTGCGGACTCATGTGTCATCTATGTGGATGGCGCTAAAAATCAAGAGCTGGCAGGAGCTGGCATTTATATGATTGGGCTATACGATGTACAGGTGTGACATACCATTAGAATCTTACAACCGTTATCCAATAACGCAGCAGAATATGAAGCGCTATTGGCGGGGCTTAGAATAGGAAAAAATCTTTTCACTAAAGCTGAGGGCGACATGGTAGCAGGAGCCCCACGGTTAAAAATACGAGGGCACTCCAAGTTAATAATTGATCAAGTCTTGGGACATTCCCAAGCCAGAGAACCGATCATGGTGCAATACCTCTCCAAAGTGAAAAGAGAGTTGGCAGAGATTGAACAAAGCGGTGTGTGTGTCACCCTTGAACACATCCCGCGGGAGGACAACGCCGAGGTAGATAACCTTGCCAAAGCGGCAGCCAATCAGGAGGCTACCATACCAGAGGGCGTGTACTACGAGGAAAGGTCATTACCGTCCTTCATGGAGGAACAACTATCGCTATGTGTGGAAGAAATTAAAAAGGACTAGAGGATCCCTGTGATAAAATTCTTAAAGCATGACGAGTTGCCCAGCGACAACGCAGAAAAGAAAAAAGTACTGAAGCAAGCGGCAAGATGCACTTATTATGACGGGGAATTAATTCGGAGATGTTTCTCGCACCCAGTCGCAAAATGTATAACGGAACAAGAAGGCCTCCATACCCTGCGAGAGATTCATGAAGGGATCTGTGGTATGCATGTGTCAGGTGGTACCATGGCCGCGCAGGTATTCCGGTCAGGATTCTATTGGCCCACCATTCGCAGGGATTGTAACAACTTTGTGCAAACATGTCATAAATGTCAAGAATTTGCTAAAATTCCTCGACGACCCGCCACTAAGATATCTCAGATTGTGGCACCTTGTCCTTTCGCTAAGTGGGGAATTGACATTTTAGGCCCTTTTCCTAAGGCGAGGTCCCAATTGAAATTTTTAATTGTGGTTGTGGACTACTTCACCAAATGGTCAGAAGCGGAAGCGGTAGCCAACATCACGACAGAGAGGGTGTGGCACTTCTTTAAACACCAAGTTATCATGCGCTTCGGGGTGCCCCGCGTGCTAGTCAGTGACAACGGGACACAATTTACTAGTCATTTTTTTAAAGAATAGTGTGAGGAATTTCAGATCGAACAGAGGTTTTCCTCTGTGGCGCATCCCCAAACCAATGGCCAGGCGAAGGTGACCAAGCGAAGCATCCTGAGCGGCATCAAGAAAAATCTTGAGGGTTCGAAAAAGAAGTGGCCAGATGAGCTACCCTATGTAATGTGGGCCTACCGCATGACTGTCAAAACTAGTACGGGGGAAACACCCTTTGCTATGGCTTTCGGCACCGAAGCTGTCAGTGGAAATCGGCACTCTAAGCCTAAGGGTGGAATATTTCAAGGAGGAATTAAACGAAGAAAGGTTACGGGCTAACCTTGACATATTGCCTGAGCTACATGAGGAAGCCCTCCTGAAAACAATGCATTATAAGAGGAAAATGGCGCGGTATCACAACAGACATGTTAAGGAGCGGCTGCTCAAGGCGGGAGACTTGGTGCTCAGGGACAAGCGAGCGGCGGGCCAACGGATGTGGAAACTTAGCTCAAACTGGGAGGGCCCATACCGTGTCACTCGTGTTATCGGAAAGGGGGCGTATCACCTAGAAATACTTGATGATAACATAAAAAGGGGGATGTCGGGGGTGAAAAGTCCTAGCCTTGGGGCAGAATGGGCTAACACAGACGGGTCATCAAGACGAGGCACACCTCGGCGATCCTAGAAATATATGGTGCTGGAAGTGAAAAATTGTGGCCTTGTGAGGCTGGCCTTGATCAGGCGGCTCGCTAAGATGAGACACGCTCCAGCAGTGTCGGGAGTGAAAAGTCCTATCCTGGGGAGACCCAGAGAGGGCACGCCCCGACTCCCCTAGGGGTGTAAAGTCCTATCCTTGTGACAGCCCGCGCTCACATAGGCGGATGATCATTAAGTGAGGCATGACCCCAGGGAAGATAAAAACTCCACCCCGCAAGTGAAAATCCTATCCTTACGATGGTGGCGCTAACATAGGCACATCGGTAAGAAGGGGCACGTTCCGAGGTGCGAGGTGACAACACTGAGGAAGTGAAAAGTCCTATCCTCGTGATGGCCGACCTTGATCAGGCGGCGCACTGAGAGGGGGCACTTCCCAGCCAATTGAGGAAATATGAGAAGTCACGATACCCTAGCGAGTAACCGGAAGGAACAGACCCGGTGAAGTTAGCTGGATGAGTATGTGACATGAGCGACATCGGGGGAGATCGCGCCAAATGAGTTGGGAGGATGCGCGGTAATGACCCAAGGTAATTAAGATTTTCTAGAATATGTCGCTACTAACGAAAGCTATAAGTGAAAATGTGCAGGAAATTTAATAAAATGTGAAAGTGACGAAGCACTTGAGAAAATAATGGCGCCGCGGAAAAGCGGAGTGTCCAAGAGGGAGATCCCGTTGTTGTCTTAAACGCAGTATGAGATGATGGGGAAGATCAGTTCTACATGATCGCACGGAGAGAAACGCGAGGCCGCTTAGAACATCACGTGTTACGACCCCGCGAGGGAGGCTCGAATGCGCGGGCGACATCATTTCAACGGTGGCGACGAGTTTGGAAACAAGTGGTAACGGAAGTAAATTAAGAAAGATTATTAATAAAGTAAAAGCGCAGCAAGTTAAGCAGACTGTTTACACAAGAGGGGAGATCTGTTTAAGTAAAAGGCCCCAACAACACAAAAAGGGCAAAAAAGTAAGGGCGTCCGATGGGCAAAAAGAGAAGTAGCATTCACGGCCCTGGCAAGCTGCCGTCCCCCTCATTACGCCGCGGCGTCTTCGCTTGGTGATAACCTTCTTCCGTAAGGAACCCAGATTTCTGCTTGAAGAGACGGATGATGGCATCGGCATCAAATTTATCGCGGCCATAACGCTCAATCAAACAGTCGGCCATGAGGCCCGCAGTCTGTTCCAAGAACCATTTACACTTGTCCGCCGTTTCTTCCACAAGCACGACATTCTTACCCTGTTCCACTTGAAGGGCGGCATCCTTCGTGACCTCTCATCCTCTAGCCTCTTCCATTTCCCTTCTTGCAACTGTTAGGCTGGCCTCCGCACTCTGTCGCTCTTCAACACTTTTCTTCAGCTCTTCTTGAGTTTTACCAAGTTCCCCTTGGTACCTGTTGACTTCCTCCAAAAGCTGATGATTAGTGTTACGCCATTCCTTGGAGGAAGAGCTGAGAGAGCTCACTTGCCTCGTCACATTCCTGGACCAATAATGAAAAGCCTGAAAGCCAAAGAACAATTGGGTCCTTATCCGCTGCAGTTGCTCACCTTCGGCGCAGGAGAGGAAAGCCTGTTCCTCCTCCTCAACTGAAAACATATGTCCCGCCAAATAAGCAGATGTCGCTGGAGAGCTGTTGCCTCCTAGTGCCGGGAACCCGCGCTGACGAATGTTACTTAAATCAACCTGGTGAGTGGCAGCCCCGCTAGAAAGTATAGTGCTTAGGTCAGCCACCATGTGCGGAGTGTCGACGGGGGAAAGAGAAGGAGAGATCGTTTGAATGGCAGAAGGAACAAAGAAGACATCAAGAGGAGATGGAGGGGAACGATTAGATGTCCTAGCGTCGAGGTTAAAACCGCCGGTCTGCAGGGACAGAAAGTCACCCTCTGTAAGGTCCCCTAGGAAGCCCAGTGGGTGACTACCAGGAGGAGATGACACGACATAAGAGGAAACAAAGGTTACCGAGGCAGCTCCGTTCCTTGGCGGATCGAAGCCCTGATTGCCCACTAAAGAGCCGGTATCGGTAATGTCGCCCTGTTCTGCCTGACCAGCGGCAGGGCGGCAAGGTCATCCAGAGAAGGGGTATCTCTATTGGGACGTGGTCTTTTGGGACCAAGAATGCCTGACAAGTCCATGCCGTCGCGGGAAGGAGTACCAGAAGAGGGAATAACAGCGGTATCCTACGCGTAAAAGAAAAAGGAAGTTAAGAAACAAACGAAGCAGACAGACGAAGAAAAGATTGTAAGAACCACCTGAGCAGAAGGACGAGTAGGAGCGATAACGCAAAGGCGGATAGTCCTCTTTTTCTTCTTTTTGGCGAGAGGAGGACGACAGGATAACGCTTGGGTCGGATCAATACTGGGGGAGGAAATTGGCCCAGTAGCTGATGTGGCAGTAGCCTCCGCTTGAGGAAGAGATGAGGACTCAGGCACAGAAGTGGATGCGTACACGGTGTCAGCAGCGGCACCGGTCGAGACGGCAGAAAGAGCCTCTTTTTCTTTCTTTTGCTGAGCCCTTCTTTCTCATTTTTTGATGCACTCAGGTTTCCACCCGGCGGGAGGATCTGCAGGAATAAGAAAAGAACATTAAAGTTAGTATTGACGGGGAATAGCGAATGAAAGGACGGTGCTCACTCTGAATGCAACCCCGGACGTTGCCCCGACACGCGAATTCGCGGGTGTGAACACCAGGAATCCCCGACAGGTTAAGCAGCTTGTCCAGCCAGCTTTGTTTAACTGGTCCCAGGTGTGGCCTTCCACCCCAGGCACCATCTCTGATGACTAGATTAAACCCGCTTCGCCAGAAGGGCTCGGGCAGATTGACGATGAAGAATTCTTTTTTCCAAGCGCCAATAGAAGATTCGAGATACAGCAACTTCCAAGTAAAGGGGTTTAGGGCATCAACATCATAGTGAGGCGATATCGCTATGATGTCGTTACTCTGGTGGTATAATTGGAAAAGGGAGCGAAGCAGCAATAGAGAGAGAGATTCAATTCCTACGTATCTACAAAGGGCTATAAAAGCATAAATGCCACAGTAGGCATTCAGACTCAATTGGGCAGCATTCAAATCAAATTTAGAAAGTAACTCGGCAATTAAAGGATCTAGAGGCAGCCGAAAACCATAGTGAAACATCTTAGCATAAAGAACCCTACGGTTGCCAGATAATTCGCTGTTAAGACGAAGCGGCCTTGGGGCAACTTCAGTAGAATACCCATCTAAATGATCGAGATTGGCATTATAACTTCGCAAGCGCCGTCAAAGGACGGCGGTGGAAGCAATGGTGGAAACAGTATTATCAATATCCCCCTCCCCAGCAGAGTGGGAATAACGGCGATTACGAGCCATGAGCAAGGTTAAACGAAGAGCAGATAGGAAGATACCTTTTTTGAGGAGAAGATTGAAGCACCCGAGCGGCGGCGGATCGTAGGAGGAAGAAGAGGAGTTGTGTTTTCTTTTCTTTCTTTTCGTTTTTCAAAGAAAGAGGTAACAAAAGATAAGAAGAGAGCACGAGAGGGTTTTTATAACCCTAAGGATTAAAGGAAACGACGGGTTAGGCGATCGTTGTGTGTGACGTGTCAAGGAAAAGAGACGCGGGAAATGGGTACAATCCCTGATGAGCGAAAAGACATGTTCAGCCTCGCTGTTCCCCTGACACTCCCCTTTGTGGACACGTGGGCTTAGAGCATCATGACTGTCTCTTTTGTATCAAACAAAAGGAGTCAGAGCATTAAATGCTCTGAAAAAGGGCAGCCAAACCCAGTGAAAAAGAGAGGCAAGTTGCAATGCCACGGCATATGAGAAGCAAAGTGCGAAGAAAAAGTAGACAAACGACAAGTGAAAAAGGAGGACATCATCACGGTACATGTATTATTTGGCCAAGGACACAAGATTTATTAGTTATTACAAGCAAGGAGGCGACATCAAAGTCCAAATAGGAAAATTAGTACAGCAATGGAGTAGGTAAAGAAGCGACACCTTAATCAAGCGGCATCAAAGGGGCCCCACAGGGGCGCCGTCTCATTACTCCTCTTCGGTGGAGAGGAAGCCCTCTTGGCTCTCATCGATTTCTTTCATCTTTGCGGAGGCATACTCGGCGACCTCAGTGGGGTCAACGGCCCTACCGCGGCACTGATCTGTGAACCCAGTGATAAAGGCTTGTTCAGTCTTCTTCTTCCACCAAGCCACTTTCGAGGAAGCTTTCGTCAAACCGGCATCGCGGGATGATATCTCTTCAAGAAGGAAAGAATTCTTCTTCCTCTCAGCTACCAGCTCAGCCTCCAAAGCTTCAACCTGGGCCTTTCCTCTAGACCTTTCCCGAGTAAGGTCAGCGCGGCACTCGCGTAGTTCGGCTTGAGTGCTTTTTTGTAGTCGCTTCAGCTCCTCTACCTTTGCTAGGGCACCAGGGTTTTGAGATTGTGTACCACGGGCCTCGATGTAGTAGTGAAGTTGTCAAAAGGCAGTGAGACAGTTATTCATGACGCACACATGCTGAACCTTAGGAGGGAGTTGCAGTAGCCTACTCTCGTCCTCGGGGGCGCGAAACATCTCGCAGGCCAAGATAGCTGTGGGCTGATCTTGCGACAAGGGGTCTGATATACCCAAGGCACGGAACCTGTCAGTCCCAAATTTGGACAAATTTAGCCGATGAGAAGGGGCTCCTTGAGGCCCATAAGGGGAGAGATCAACAACAAAGGAAGGGGCGGAAATACCGCCTGAGCCCCCAACGTCTCGAATTGAAGTAAGGAACAATGGACAAGGGGACTTCGGTGGAGAGCAAAAAGAACCAGGGCCACTCGGGACTGATGAGGGCACGTCAGGAATGCAGGAGCCAATGGGCGAGTGAGGAGGCTCCATGACTAGAGTGGAGTCTGTAGCAGACAGTGACATTATTGCGGCAACGGAAGTCTTGTTGGGGGCAGGCGACCCTAGAGTCGAGGAAGTGCCACCCAGTGAAGCGACACCCTCCTTAGTGGTGTCAGGAGAAACGGCAGCGTGGGAGGTGACGGTGGTTGTAGCATTGGCAGGGGGGGTCCTTGCCACTTGAGCCTCGCTCGCCTCCTTCAGTTTCTTTCGTTGAGCTGTAGAAGCCGGGCGGAGACTTAGTTCTGTATCCATGTCCTCCATATCCTTGACTCCGTAGGAGAAAATCTTTGTCTCAGTTACTGGTGAACCAGAGCTGGACCTCTTCTTCTGACTGGGTAACCAGTTTTCCACGAAGCGGGAAGTGCGGAGGGAGGTACCGCTCTCCCTCGGAAGAGTCATGTTTAAAGATCTTTTCTTTATGGGCATACGGTGATCAGCTCGAGCCCCAGCGGAAGTGGAAGGAGCAGTTGTTGGAGGCGCGACAACTTTGTGAGAAGCGTCACTTTTGAAAAGCGGACGAGCGACAGTCTCTCTTGCGAAAAGTCATGTTAGTAAGCAAGGAGTAAGTAAGACAGTGGCAAAGCTCAAAAGCTCACCTATGATACACTCAGATAAAGGCCTGTACAAGGTAAAGTTTCGGATCTGGAAGGATGACTCCATCTCCAATAAAGCGTTGGCCTGGCCTAATTCTTCCCTAGACAGAACCCTCGGCCTCACCCAACTAACAACTTTTAGGTTGAAGTCAGAGTGCCACAGACGAGAGGGTAGTTCGACAACGAAGAAATCGCTCTTCCAGTCATCGACGCTCTCCTCAAATCCTTGAAATTTTTGCCAAAAAGGCCCCACTAGGGCATCATCCCACCTTGGAACGATATTAATAAAGCCATCATGAAAGACTAGATTCAAGAACTTGCGAAACAAAGCAACAGAGGGAACAAGGATATCTTTTAACTCGCAGGCACGAAGGAAAGCGTAGATGTCGCTCCATGAGGTAGGGGTGATCTGCTCAGTTTTAAGCCCATGCTCACGCAGCACGCGCTCTAGTGTGGCATTAACCGGGAGGCGGAACCCGTATTGAAACATCTTAAAGTAAAGTATCCTACGAGTTCCCCAAAGTTGGCTATGGAGAATCATGGTGTTAGAAGGAATAGTAGGGTGGTAACCGCTGGGGAAGGTAATGTTATTGCTTTCCAATTCAAGGCGTAAGACAGTGGGGCAAGTAAAGATGCTAGGGGTGTTTTCAAGTTCAGGATATTGAGAAATTGGCCTAGGGGTAACTAAAGAACTAGATTGAGATCTCGTATGAGGCATGATAGATAAGCAGCAAAGGAAAATCAAATCAAGATCGAGCAGAGTACCTTGAGAGAGAAGACGGAAATTAACAGGCGAATCGTCTAGATGCGAACGAGAGAATTTCCTCGGAGCGAGCGAAAAATGAAGAGAGTTGTGAAGTATAAAAAAGGAGCAAAAGGGTACAAAGAAGGAGCATTTTTCCTTTTAAAAGAGACGGTTGAAAATCAGGCAGAAGGGCAACCTATCATAGCAGGACACGTATGGACAAATGGGACACGTGGAAAGATCCTGACAGGAAACTTAAAGTCAAGCGCCTCGGATTTTGCGAAGGAAAGATTCGTGAATTACAAAAAAACCAGAAAGATGGTCATATGAGGTGGTAATTGGCTATCCAGCGACAGTTACCCCATAAAGCGGCATCATGCCAAAATGAAAAGAAAAAGGTAAAATGTTGTATCATTTTATTTCATTTCATTAAAAAAAAAAAAAAAACCAGCGGCATCTACAACAAGCACGGCATCGTCAATCCTCGTCTGCCCAGTGTATGTCGTAGACATAATCATAATCCTCCGGAGGTGATGGTGACCCACTATTGTAGAAAGGAAAGGGCTTGTCAATCCTAAAGGGTCTTTGGCCGAGCCTAGTCATAGAACCTGTCGCGGGGTCAGTCTCCTCCGTTGAAGCGGCGCGGGAGCCCTCCTCTAGGGTCGGGGCAACCAATCCTGGAGCGGCATCTTGCACAGAATTTCTATCCTTGGAAAAAGAGCAAGGAATAGATGGTGACGCCTCATCCTTTTTCTGCAATGTGAAATAATGAGGCTCAAAATCGGCAAAGAAAGATTCAAAAGGCTTGTTCCTTGTTTTCTTCGGATTCTTGCGACCCGGGCGCTTAGCAGGACGTCTGGCAGGCCTCCAGGGAGGTGAGGGAGGAGGATTGTCGGAATCTGGTGAAGTTGGAGGAGTCAGGGGAGAATCACGAGCGACAGTATACAAAAAATGGGAGTCAGCCATAGAAATATCAGTAAGAGTAAGAAGAAGGAAGAAAAGAAGAAATGAACAGGAAAAAGAGAGGAAGAACCCCATTATATAGCCGAGGCGAGGAAGCGTTCCTGCCTTTTCGCATGTTTTCGAAGATAATTAATACGATCAGGGGTAACAACTATTGGGGGAAAGATCTGATTTTGCAACTGTCGAAAGTCTGCACCAGCCAAAAGGCACCGAAATCGTCGCCCAATCCGTTAACACTGAAAAATGGCAAAAAATAAATTCAGAGCGGTTGGGATGTGAGAGAATCGTCATTATGAGCCAGGTAGGCAAGTAAAAGTTATGGGATTCTAAGGGACACCAAGCTCACAGTTAGTGAGAACAGAAGTTGTTTTTCAAGCGAGACAACATGAAAGGAAGAGAAATATCGACAGCGCGGCAAGCTAATAAGGAAAATCATTTTATTTATTTAAAAGGCCTAACGGCCCGAGGTTACAAAAGCTGGCCCCAGAGGAGCATAGAAAGACATGGCAGAAGGGTCCCCATCGCTGGTCAGGCATTCAACCCAGCGTCATCATCCTCCCACTCCAAGAAAGGAATTTCCCTCAGGGCATCCACAAGAGTGGTCAGTTCAGAAGAATAGGCCCTCATGCCCTTCAGGCAGCACCCCAACAAGTCCTTCCTATGCTGCAGCATAGTCATAAGTAGCTGAATTTGAGAGACAGCCGCTGACAGCTTCACCGCTTTCTCCACGGGGCTGAAGTCCTCCATGGTAACAGCAGTCTGCCTAGCCTGCAGGGGAGTCAGCATTCCCTGGTGTCGCGCCCCCACGAAAAACAACAAAAAGCTCTTGTCGTTCACGAGTGTGCAACGAAATTTGGGACCCTAAAATGCTCAGCGTAAACAGACGCCTCGCAGCATGCAATGAAGTCGCCACCCTAATTTAGTTGCTAGGTTTTAGGGAACCCTAATCGTCATGGCATAGGAAATATAATAAGTAAAAAAAACTAAAGGCACAAAAAGGGGGTCTGGACCCCAGACAGAAGGTTCGGGGTCGTATTATGGTCTCGGGAAGGTGTTAGGCACCCGAGTCACATCCGAAAATGGTTACCGGTTGATGAGAGAGGTGTTTTTTTTTAAAAGGTGTTTGATGAAATGCGTTTTATTTTTAAAAGGGGACCCTTAGAGGAATCGTCACTTTAGCCTTTTCCACAATCGGGACCGTTCAAAAATAATAAAAAGATCTTTCGGACGGGGTTACCTTTTATCCAGATCAGTCTATTATTCTTGACCGTAACGTGATGGGACTGAATTTTCTGTAAGACTGAATGAGCGCCCTCTTATTTCATCATCGGGCCATGCATGATTAGATTGATTGCTATGCGAACCTATCATGGATTGCTAACAGAGTACCAATTTTAAATGATTGGTTTTGAAGTGGAAAACTGATGTGGGATCGAAAGTCCCCATGTACATGCAGTCAATATATGCGAGAATTTAAAATCACATGAATATGTCATTTGAAGCGACTCTTTAAACACGTTGTTCATGTGGGTTGATTTTAATTCTAATAGTTCTATATATCATACGTACGATTGATATTTTACGAAAAAGTGCTGAATAAATAAAAGGGATTGAAAGGCGTACTTTCGAGCGAAGCTTGAAATTAAAACCTACAAAGTGAGAGTATTAGTGATAGCTTTGAGAAAGAAGTAAACAATTTTATGAGTGCGAAAATTTAAATGACAGTTGATTGTATGCGAAAAATGATGAATTTCGCGTATACGAAAGTGAGATGCTGAGTTTGATAAAAATGATGACAGTTGTTTGTATGCGAAAAAGGATGGATTTTACGCATACGGGAATTTAAATGCTACGTTGATTGCATGCGAAAAATGATTGATTTTACGCATGGGAGAATTTAAATGCTACGTTGATTGCATGCGAAAAATGATTGATTTTACGCATGTGAGAATTTAAATGCTACGTTGATTGCATGCGAAAAATGATTGATTTTAAGCATGTGAGAATTTAACATCTACGTTGATTGCATGCGAAAAATGATTGATTTTAAGCATACGAGAATTTAACATCTACGTGATTGCATGCGAAAAATGATTGATTTTAAGCATATGAGAATTTAAATGCTACGTTGATTGCATGCGAAAAATGATTGATTTTAAGCATATGAGAATTTAACATCTACGTTGATTGCATGCGAAAAATGATTGATTTTAAGCATACGAGAATTTAACATCTACGTGATTGCATGCGAAAAATGTTTGATTTTAAGCATACGAGAATTTAACGTCTACGTTGATTGCATGCGAAAAATGATTGATTTAAAGCATACGAGAATTTAACATCTACATTGATTGCATGCGAAAAATGATTGATTTTAAGCATACGAGAATTTAACATCTACGTGATTGCATGCGAAAAATGATTGATTTTAAGCATACGAGAATTTAACGTCTACGTTGATTGCATGCGAAAAATGATTGATTTTAAGCATACGAGAATTTACAGTGATAACATGATTTGCCGAAAAAATTGAATGCAGTTGACGATTCGCAGGGGATTTAAAACGGTTGGATAATTTGCGGAAAAGTAAGGAGTTGATATTTGCGAAAAATAAAACAATTGATATTTGCAGAAAATAAAGCAGTTGATATTTGCGGAAGGATTTCCAGCAGTTGTGCGAAAAATTAAAGCAGTTGATATTGCGGAAATTAAGACAATTGATATTTGCAGAAAATAAAACAGTTGATATTGCGGAAGGATTTCCAGCAGTTGTGCGAAAAATTAAAGCAGTTGATATTGGGGAAATTAAAGTGTGACCGTCCATGTAGGCGGTAAAAATAAATAACTGAATTTTAAATTGCAGAAAGTAAATTGCGGAAATTTAAAGTGCGAATAATTAAAACAGTTGATAAGTGCAGAAAATTAAACAGTTGATAAGTGCAGAAAATTAAACAGTTGATAGGTGCAGAAAATTAAACAGTTGATAATACGAGAAATTAACGTACGATGCGTACGAACTATTTTTACGAAAAACTTGCGATTTGAAATTTCGGAAAGAATTGAAAATAGGCTGGACCTAATTGAAAAGTTTGAAAAGTTGGGAGGGGGGCCAAAACGGCGCCGTGTGATGAATAGGCATGGCACTATTCATCACCCCCTCCCTTGGTCGCCAGAGCTACTGCCGGCGACCCAACTCCGGCCACACTCGGCCGTTTTGAAAAATGGACGTACCGAAATGTTCGTCTCTTCGACGACTTTCCGACCGTATAAACCTCGATTTTTAGTTTGACTCGTACAAAATTTAATTTCAAAAAAATGACGAAACCGTTAATTACCGAAAACTAATTAATTCGAACGATTCAACCAACGATTTTCAAAATTGAAAGCATGTATTTAATCTACGTTGTGCATACGAATTAATAGCATAAAAGAAAGCAATTAAATTGCTCAAACAAGAGCCAAACGGATTTAAACAAAACTTTGGCTTGAAAACCGAAAAAAGGCTAGAGAGAGAAAGCTCACCTCAAGGCCTTGAACTGTGACGATCTTCGCTTGAAATAAGCAACTGATCAAGAGGGAGAAGAAGCAAGGGAGCTTGCTGATTTTGGTGCCCGGATTAATGAAGGAAAGCTTGGTATTTATAGGGAGTGAGACGCGTGGTGTTCGACGGCGTTGGACGCGAGTAGAGGCCGTGGTCGTGAGCTGGCGGGGCTAGGGCTGCAAGGTGGAGGGTCTACGGCTGTGAGGTGACCGGCTTGAGGGGACGGGATGTCGGAGCAGGCAGCTCGGTGGCCTGCTCCGCTGTTCACGCACGTCCATGGCTGTTCGGGTGTGCCATGCACCATTGCTTGGAAAATACTCAACCGTTGATCTGGTTGACTATTTCTTAGCTGACCAGATCAACGGTTGTGATTAAAATGGCCTTTAATTTATTTAAATGGGCTCGAGCTGAGTCCTGCGAGCAAACATTCGGACTTTTCGAACCGAGGGTACCTGCGCGTGGAGAAAAATACGACGAGTCTAACGGTATACAGCGAATAATGAAAATTTCTCGTTTGACGTGTTTATTTTCTCGTTCAAAAGCGCGAAACGCGGGAACGGAAAAATAAAAATGTTACGCTGAAAATTACACGAATCGCTGTAGACCGTTGCGACCAGAAAATGATCTAGCAACTAGTTGATGGAAAACATTTTAAAGTCAAGCTGTTGTTCGAGCAGCCTTACTCGGGTCAAATAAAAGCTCGAATAAAAAAAAAAAAAAAAAAAAAAATACTAAAAAACGCGCAGAAAAGCTAAGGCCCCGTTTACTTCGCAGAATTCTCCCGAAAATTCTCCATTTTTCTGAAAACTGATGTGAAAAATGGAAATCGTGTTTACTTGGCCGTTTTTTCAGTTTGAAAACGAAAACGAAAATACTCTATTTGAAAAATGATGGAACAAATTTTGAAAACGCCTGAAAGTTGTTCTCTATTTTTCTAAATTTTTTTGCCTTCACTTTCTCAAACTGAAAACACGCGTTTTCAGTTTGAGTGATTAATGAATCTTTTTAAAACCCAATTTTGCCCTCATCCCCTCACGCTGCGTTCCTTCTTCTTCTCCATCGCAACACGGTCTCGTGCTAGCAGTTGCCACCTCCGCCCTCCACCCTCCACCCAGTCCTCCGCCCTTCGCGTCCCTCTCTCCGCCTAATCCCGCCTCCCCCTCTGCCGCAACTCTGAGCTCCGACGACGTGGCGAAATCGCTTGTAGGCACCGCTGTTTACACAGTCAGCAACTCTAACAACGAGTTCATCCTCATCTCCGACCCTGATGGAACCAAGTCCATTGCAAGAAGAACAAAATCAGCCATAGGAGCTTCTGCAACCAAAAGTCGAACAAGTCGAACAAGTTGAACAAGAGGAGGAGGAGGAGGAGGAGGAGGAGGAGGAGGAGGAGAAGAGGAGGAAGAAGATGAACGGAGGCATAGGAGGAAGAAGATGAACAGTAACTTGTACCAAATTAATTATAATGGCACAATGGTAAATTTAGAACAAATAATTTTTTATGTCGATTTTCTACTTAATTCAATTGCTTGCATTTTAGAACAAATTGATGATCAATCTGTTGTGAAATATTTAGTCTTTAATCTCTAGATTAATTACATGCTTTCAATTTCGTAAATTGATTAATGGTTTGCTCCAATTTCATGTTTTGAATTAATTTGTCAAATTACTGTATTTTTGAAATTAAATCTTGTGTGTTGAGTAATCAGATTTTTGGTTCGAACGGGTGGATCGACATTAATTTTACGAATATTTTGGTTGTCTCGGAAATTTGATAAACCGAAATTGACCTGACCTTGGTCGCCGGTGGCTCCGGCGACCCAAGGTCAGGGATGAGCAAAGCTGGTGGGCCTTTCTGGCCGAGGAAAGAAAGAAGGATGAGCAAAGGTGGTGGGCCTTTCGGGCCGAGGAAAGAAAGAAGGAAAAGGAAAAGATTTATTTAAAGCTAGATTTCCAATCTAGTTAATCATAATGATATATTAGAATATATTTACATAATAATAATAATAATTATGTAATGAACAATAATAAATTAGAATAATCATAATAATAAATTACAATAATAATAACAATAATATTTCCAATCATAATAATAAATTATAGGCTCATCATAATAATCATTAGAATATCATCTGTTTTTATATTTACATATTGAACAATAAGACTATTTTATACGTTTTTTATTTTCATGTAGAAACATGAATTACTATATTTATATGTAATGGAATATTAGTAGATTAATGATCAATTTTAGATTTTTCAATTATAATAAGTGTCAATTTTTTCCTACAAATATATTTATTAGTTTGTTAATCTTTGCAAATAGAAGGAAATAATAACATGATTTTTTTAATGAGAAAATTCAAGTTGTTGGAACAAAATTGTTTTTGGTTTTGCAATAATTTGGAAAAGTGACGAAGTAAACAGGTTTTCCAGTTTTCAGATCAGGAAAAGTGACGAAGTAAACAGGTTTTCCAGTTTTTCAAATCAGGAAAAGTGACGAAGTAAACGCGATTTCCAGTTTGAAAATTCTATTTACAAATTTTAGAAAAACAGCAAATTTTAGAAAAACAGCAAATTTTTAAACTGAAAATTCTGCGAAGTAAACGGGGCCTAAAATTCCTAAAATTCCCGGGATGATAAAAAATGAAGAAAAAACTCGCAAACGACTGGCGGATAGTCTAAAATGTGATTTTTAAGGCTAAAAATAATATTAATAATAATAATGAAAATGCATGCTGAAAAATTAAAGATGCGTTTTCGAAAGCTGACGATGCTAACGATGATGCTAAAATGCAACGAAACACCTAAAAATGCTAGCGATAGTAAACTAACTACAGATGACTGTAAATCAAGTAAAAATGACAGTAAATTAAATAAAGGACAGAAATGCTAAAATTGATTAAAAATGGCGTCAAAATTTGGGTATCAACAGTTGCCCCCTCTTTACTGTCTTATCGAAGGATTTGATAAGCGGTAAAGACAGTTGCCCCTATATATCCGAATTTTGGCGACACAACAGGTCTTACCTCAAACTTATAGTGATGATGTCGCTCTAGGAGGAGGTAGTTGATTGATGTCGCTCTGGGAGGAGGAGATTGATTGCTGTCACTCTGGGAGGAGATTGTTGTCGTCATCACTGGGGATTAACAGGTGATTGCTTGATGTCGCTCTGGGAAGAGGAGATTGTTGCTGCTTCGGGAGGAGACAGGTTGTTGATCCTGCAAAGATATAAGCTTAGCTCTACTCGGGTATCGAGAGAAACATAAGTGGCAGGAAATTTAAATGATAACTATTCTACCGGGGATGGAAAGTAATTTCACGAAAATGTAAATGACGGCTCCACTGGGGGGTCTGACACGCAACAGAAGTTGCCTAGGGAGGATAACGCGCTATTCGTAGATGTACGAACGTTTCGCCCTAATGATATCAACTCTAGGAGGAAGAAAATAACTATGCAGAAATGTAGAATTATGTGAAGGATATCACTCTGAGAGGGGAAGAAATGCTAAGGCTGAAAAAGGTAGATCTACGCTATGCTGTCACTCTGGGAGGAGAAGAAACGTTCGTTGCTGAAAACTAAACCTATGATGTCACTCTGGGAGGAGAAGAAATGCTACGCTGGAGGCTACACTATGCTGTCACTCTGGGAGGAGAAGAATGCTAAGCCGAACCTAAATGCTGTCACTCTGGGAGGAGAAGAATGCTATGCTGGAACTTAAATGCTGTCACTCTAGGAGGAGAAGAATGCTGTGCTGGAAGCTAAACTATGCTGTCACTCTGGGAGGAGAAGATGCTATGCTGAAATCTAAAGAACGTCGATTCCCGTAGGAGACGACGCGAAATGCGGAAACTTAAACTAAGGTCACTCTGGGAGGAGAAGATGCTGTGCTGGAAGCTAAACTATGCTGTCACTCTGGGAGGAGAAGATGCTATGCTGAAATCTAAAGAACGTCGATTCCCGTAGGAGACGACGCGAAATGCGAAAACTTAAATTAAGGTCACTCTGGGAGGAGAAGATGCTATGCTGGAAACTAAACTATGCTGTCACTCTGGGAGGAGAAGATGCTATGCTAGTGGCCTTGATACGAATCTAGAATGTGTCTGCGTCCTGCTCAGGGGGTAACGACCCCAAGGACAAGACTTTCCCACGATTTGCAGCCGTAAGCAGTCCTCACCTGATATTAGTGTTTGCACTCATGCTCTGAAACAAGGCTAAGTGTTTTACACTCATAAAGATGCTACTAA
The DNA here is from genome assembly GCA_963691705.1 of Viola odorata. Classification (NCBI taxonomy): domain Eukaryota; kingdom Viridiplantae; phylum Streptophyta; class Magnoliopsida; order Malpighiales; family Violaceae; genus Viola; species Viola odorata. Next base: position 18,545,072 of record OY829540.1, on the reverse strand, counting down.
CATGATACCTAATTTACAGTTCGTAATGTCAATCCGAGTGAATAGACTTCGAATGAAGATGCACATGCATAGGCGTTCTAATAATCGATGGGACTTTTACGAAAAAGAATGAAGGGACATGAAAAGTCCGGAAAGGAGTTTGTTTTGGGAAAAGATTGCTTTGCCGAGGAGTTGGAAGGCTTTTGATGAGTGATGCTTTGCTGATTGGCCCTGATGTGGGCGATGTTTTACTTGATTGACCCTGATACGGGCGATGTTTTGCTGATTGACCCTGATGTGGGCGATGTCTTGCTTGATTGGCCCTGATGTGGGCGATGTGGCAGAGTGCCCGAGCTCTTGGATTTTTGCTGGGGATGTCATTTTCCCGTCGGCCAGGGGCCCTTTTCTCGAGTCTTCATTGGGGAGCGTCGTCGTTGCTTTGCGGTTCGCTGCTTGCGTTGTGTCGAGTGGGGCCTTGGGCCTTTACTGGGGAAGGATGCTTTGAGATTTCTCGAGTTAGCCTTGGGCCTTTTTTTTGCTCGAGTTCACTAGGGAAGGTTGCTTTGAGATTTCTCGAGTTGGCCTTGGGCCTTTTTGACTCGAGCTCACTAGGGAAAGTTTTCTTCGAGATTTCTCGAATTGAGTTGTCCCCGGGCTGTGCTTGCTTTGTCTCTTCGATTGCTTGTATTATTCGAAGGTCTCTGAGCCTTTTCTTTCTTTTTTTTTTTTTTTTTTTTTCTCTTCTTCTCTCTTTTCTCTTTTTTCTCTCTTTTCTTTTCTTTTTTCTCTTCTTCTCTCTTTTCTCTCTTTTTTTTCTTTTCTTTTTTTTTTTTTTTGATTTGACTTTGAGATGCAACAGAGCAAGGCAAGCACAACCTTCGTCTTGATCTCTTCCCCTTCTGTCTCGAGGCCTCGGCCTTCATCGTTGCTGCTTCTTCGGTGATAGTCCTTAGCGATCTCCTGGTGACCTTTTCCGTCTTCTTTGCCGTGAACTTGAAATTGGCGTGCTCTTACCTCCGGCTGGCAACTTTAGCTGAAATTGCTCTTTGGCTCCCGGGGTATGAGTGATATTGATGGTTTGGGGGAGTGATGACATACATGGTGGAAAAAGGGAAGAAACAAAAAAAGTGGAGAAAATCGTAAAAGTCCCACGTCATTTTATAGCTATCCCATGTCTAATTGCGCATGTACCCTGGATATTATGCGAACTCAACTAGCATCTAGTCAGGCCCTTACACTCATGGAGGATATGCCGCGTTGGCCCAAAAATGCTTACCGGCATTTGTTTGTGACTGCTTACGTCGGAACAAACCGTGGATATAAGAGCAAACAGGTAATATCATGCATGGCACGTAATTTGGGGTAGATGCTTGATTTAACAGAGGGATTGAATATTTCTAACCTATGCGATGCATGAAAATGCCTATAAGAGCAGCATGCTTTTGTTTTAGCCGGGCTAAAGAGGGATTTTGATCGATTTTTTTGATTTTTGATGAATTGAGAGTTTGATTGCTGGATGGTTTGATTGCTAGATGACTTGATTGCTAGATGACTTGATTGCTAGATGTGGGGGATGACCTACTTGCAACGTTCTAATGAGAACCTAAGGTGGCCCCCAGTGGGCCAGACGACCGTACTCGGCTTAAGGCTATCAAAGCGAGTAAGAATGAAAACAATTTTAAATAAAAGGGGAAAGAAAGATGGACTCCCCTAAGGTGTGCAGCGGGGCTGCAAGGGCGTCTTCCACGAGCTTCACGTGGATGACAGCGAGATGCTTCCAGTCCCCGGTTCCGGGATGCTTTGCTTCGATGTGCTGATTGGTTTCTTTTTCAGCTGCTTTACGGGAACCGCTGATCCCGGTCGAAGGGAGGATGGGATCCGTGCTTGGTATACTTGCTTACCGGCCCTTGCTAGACCTTTGTTGATGGGCTTCGTGGTTGCTTGGGGATAAAGGGGAAAACCCTCTGTTCCCGTAATGTGCAGCGGGGCTGCAAGGGCCTATGCTTACCGTCCTTATGCAGGCATCGAACGGGGGTGACCCAGTTCCTGAAAAACGATGTGGCAAGAACTAATGAGGAGTAAATGCGAGATGATTTTTGGCAAAAGGAATGTGATTGATAAGTTTTTAAGCTCTCCCTTTTGGAGGGGCCACTCGTGGGTCATTGAGTGTGACTTAGGTCGGATGTCGATTGATGATAGCTTTGTTTTTAGATGTTTTGCCGCAGCTCTTGCCTTCGCGTGGGTTATACTTACAGCCTGGTTGTCCCTCGATTAAAGGATTGATCTACACCGTATTGATCACGGTGCGGATGCCGGAACCTTCTTGAACAAGACCGCATTAAGTATGTTGATGGTGGCCCTAGGAGGACAGCTTTTTGTCGTGCTTTTCCCAGGAGTTCTTGCCTGTAATGGTGCACTGTGCGACCACGGTGTTTTGGCGATGAGCTCCTCCGAATAGGTGAACGGAGATGGGAGCCGACTTTGCTAGCGTTTCGACGGCTTGGCCGGCTTAGGAGGAGCTTTGTGACTTTGGTTCAGCATTTAGTCCTTCGAGACCGGTTGTTCGCGATGCCGGTTGTGCTGGTCGCACTGCAGGAAAAAGAATTTCGCTTTAGATGGCGACAGTTTGCCTTAAAATCTTTCCTGATTCGCTCTTGAAGTTGGCCCGCCGCGGCCCTCCAAGAGTTGCTACGAGCGGAAGCTCCGTGGTCTTCTCGTGATGACAAGATGAGACAATACGCCACTGCAAAACTTAAAATTGATTAGTGGCGTTAGTCTAAGGGACGTGTCTTACGTCTCGAGCTACTCCTGGGGAGCCATCTATGCCATGCCTCCTTTTGTCATCTCATAAGTTTAACGAAAGAGGATAACAAAGTTTTAAAATAATACGCATCTCCTGAAAAAACTTATTTTATTAATTTCAGAACAAACGTTTGTATTAGATTGTCATGATAAAACCCTATGTCGCTGATCTGGCTGAACGTGTGACCCGTGACATTTCAGGCGTAGTATATCTTGACTGCATCGGCATTCACCGGTCTTAGGAGATCGTCTCCGTCCATATTTGTTAGCATTAGGGCACCCCCTGAGAATGCACTTTTAACTAGATATGGGCCCTCATATCTAGGGGCCCACTTTCCTTGACTGGCCTCCTGATAAGGGAGGATCTTCTTCAGCACTAAATCCCCAGCCTCGAACTTGCGAGGTCGCACTTTCCTGTCATAAGCGTTGGCCATTCTTTGCTGATATAATTGTGCATGGCAGATAGCGGCCAAGCACTTTTCGGGAAGGAGATTCAGCTGCTCGTACCTCACTCTTGCCCAATCTGATTCTTCTACTTCAGACTCTGCAAGGATTCTAAGAGAAGGGATTTCTACTTCAAGGGGAATTACGGCTTCCATGCCGTAAACTAATGAGTAGGGAGTTGCCCCTGTAGATGTACGGGTTGCTATCCGGTAAGCATGCAATGCGAAGGGAAGCATGTCATGCCAGTCCTTGTGAGTGATTACCATCTTTTGGATGATCTTCTTTAGGTTTTTGTTTGCTGCTTCAACTGCGCCATTCATTTTTGGTCAATATGGAGATGAGTTTCGGTGCTTCACCTTCCAATGTTGGCAAAGACCGTCGATCATTTTCCCATTGAGATTGGAGCCGTTGTCCGTGATGATGGTTTCTGGGACTCCGTGACAGCAGATGATGTTCCTTTCGATGAAACGCATGGTCATTTTCTGTGTGACGTTGGAGTAAGAGGCGGCCTCTACCCATTTGGTGAAGTAGTCGATCGCTACGAGGATGAAGCGATGGCCATTAGAGGCTGTTGGATGAATTTGGCCGATGATGTCGATTCCCCACATCGCGAAAGGCCAAGGCGATGTCATGTTGAAGAGAGGGGCTGGAGGTACGTGGATATGGTCTGCGTAAACTTGACACTTGTGGCACTTCCGGAAATAGTTGATGCAATCCCATTCGATGGTGAGCCAAAAGTAGCCTTGCCTCATTATCTGTCTGGCCATCATGTGCCCACTAGCATGTGTGGAACACACACCTTCGTGGATTTCCGTTATGATTCTTTTCGCCTCGGTCATGGTGACGCAGCGAAGCAAAGCTCCATCAGCTCTCCTTTTGTATAAAACTTCGCCGTCGAGATAGAAGTCTAGTGCTAAACGCTGGAGGGTCCTTTTGCTAACCCGGCTTGCCCCCGGTGGATGTTCCCGGTTTCTGATGAATTGTACTAAGTCGTGGAACCAAGGCTTCCCATCGGCTTCCTCTTCCAAGGCGACACAGCATGCCAGAGTTTCCTTCACCTCTACCCTCAAGGGCTGAAGCATTACTCCGCACTCTAGTTTGAACATAGAGGCCAAGGTGGCTAATGCATCTGCGAAGCGGTTCTTTTCTCGGTCGACTCGGTCGAACTTGGTTTCCTCGAATTCCCGCGTGAGCTGAGTGAGTAACCTTTGATAAGGGATGAGCTTGGAATCCCGTGTCTGCTAGAGGTCCTGGGCTTGGTAGATGACGAGTGTTGAATCGCCGAAGATCCGGAGCTTCTTTACTTTTAGATCGATGGCTGCCGCGAGACCACTGATACATGCCTCATACTCAGCGATGTTATTAGTGCAGGTGGAGTTCAACTTGCATGCTACAGGGAATTGACGGCCGTCTGGGGCTATGACTACGACTCCCACTCCCTTGCCTGAGAGGTTCACCGCGCCGTCGAAGAACATGGTCCACCAGTCGTCTTCTTGGAGATCCTCTGCGATTTCATCTTCAACTGCTATGATGTCCTCATCGGGGAAGTCAAAGCTCAACGACTCATACTCATCCGAGGCATGATCAGCCAAGTGATCGGCGAGGGCGCTTGCCTTAACCGCTTTCTGAGTTACATAGATGATCTCGTGCTCAGCTAATAAGACTTGCCATCTGCAAATGCGACTCGATAGGTACGGCTTTTCGAAGATGTACTTCAGCGGATCCATGCGAGAGATTAGCCATGTCGTGTAATACAACATGTACTGGCGAAGTCTTCGGGCGCACCATGCTAGGGCGCAACATGTTCGTTCTGACATGGAGTAGCGCATCTCGCACTCGTTGAATTTCTTACTGAGGTAGTAGACGGCTTGTTCACGTCTTCCTGACTCATCGTGATGTCCCAAAACGCAGCCCATGGTGCTAGCCGTGACTGTTAGGTACATGAGCAAGGGTCGTCCTGGCGTCGGGGGAACCAGTACCGACGGGTTTTGCAGGTACGTCTTGATTTTCTTGAAGGCTTTCTGACAGACTTCGTCCCACTCTGCTTCTCCGTGTTTCCTTAGCATTTTGAACATCGGCTCGCAAGTAAGCGTTAACTGGCTGATAAAGCGAGCGATGTAGTTGATGCGTCCTAAGAAGCTTCGTACTTCCGTTTCAGTGCTGGGAGCGGGTAGCTCTTGAATTGCTTTTATCTTATCAGGATCCACTTCTACGCCTTTGTTACTGACGATGAACCCTAATAACTTTCCGGAGGTCACTCCAAAGGTGCACTTAGCTGGGTTTAGCCTTAGCCGAAATTGCCTCAACCTTTCGAATACCTTCTTCAGGATGTTTACATGATCTTGCGCGCCGCGAGATTTGGCTATCATGTCGTCGACATAGATTTCCAATTCTTTATGCATCATGTCATGGAAAAGGGTGACGGCAGCACGTTGGTACGTGGCTCCTGCGTTCTTTAATCCGAAGGGCATCACTTTGTAGCAGAAGGTTCCCCAAGGGGTGATAAAGGTCGTCTTTTCGCTGTCCTCGGGTGCCATCTTGATCTGATTGTACCCGGAAAATCCGTCCATGAAGGAGAACATGTTATTTCCGGCGGCACTATCCACCAGGATGTCGATATGGGGAAGTGGGAAGTCATCCTTAGGGCTGGCTCGATTGAGATCCCGGAAGTCCACGCACATGCGAACCTTCCCATCTTTCTTAGGTACTGGCACTATGTTGGCGATCCATTCTGGGTACTCGGCAACTCTCAGAAAACCCGCGTCCAGTTGCTTGGTAACTTCTTCTTTGATTTTTAGGAGGATGTCTGGATGCATTCTCCGGAGTTTCTGTTTGATAGGTCTAAACTCGGGTTTTAATGGGATGCGATGCTCAACTATCCCGGGATCAAGACCTGGCATGTCGGCGTATGACCATGCAAATACATCGGAGTAGACTTCGAGGAGAGAAATCAACCTTTCTCTCTGAGCCGTATCTAAGGTATTCCCGATCTTGACCAACTTCTGATTCTCATTGCTTGCCCCCAAGTTTACTTCGTCCAATTCCTCCTGATGAGGGGTTATTTCCTTTTCTGAACTTTCCAGTAAACGGGCCAGTTCGTTGGAGATTCCGGCTTTGTCTTCGGTCGTAGCGATGATTTCTTCGCCAGTAAAGACACAGGTTTTATCATGACAATCCGAACTAACATTCATCCTGAAATTAAAAATGCGAAAAGAAAAGATGCGTAAAATGAAGATTGCATATATATTCGGTTTTTAACAAAAAGGGGAACGTGAGTTCCTACAAAAAGGTTTTCGTAAGAAAACGTGCAAACATGTGCTTTTCTAAAAGAAGTAATTACGGAGAGACATCCGGAAGCATGGTGATGGTCCAGTTGCACACAGACTCCCCTGACTTCTTATCAAAAATGACTGAACCAGACGACGATCCCTCTTCTCCCAGAGCGCAGATACGGAGGTCCGATACCTTGACAGGATTTCCATTGATGGTTTCGGCGGCGAAGGGGAACGTAGTTCTGATATGGGGGATTGGTATCTTGCCCCCTGGCACCGACTGTCCAAATAGCTTAGCCAGCTGCTTTTCTTTCTTTTCTTGGGCAATTCTAACGAAATCGGCCTTCCCAGGTTGGTACCCTAACCCAAAATGGTCTCCGAAGCTCTTCGGAGGCGACCATCCTTTGGATCCTTGTAGCTTGGCGCCGAGCCATTTTCCCAATTGGAAACTTCCCTCCAGCATTGGTTTAGGGGTGGTTCCGGCTGTCTCAGATTTTGGGGTTTTGCCAACAAGGGACCCTTCCTTGATCCAGTCTGTGTTGACGATTTCGAAGGCTTGGAACGAGCTTTCCAAGGTTTTGGCAGTTTCGATGTAAGGCACGGAGGCGTGCTTGGACAAGATCAGGGCTTTTTCTACCTTTATCGTGACTAAGGCATTATCCTTGACGTACTTGAGGCACTGATGCAGAGAAGAGGGGACTGCCCCTGCTGAGTGGATCCAAGGTCGTCCCAGCAGCATGCTATAAGCAGGTTGGATTTCCATGATCTGGAATGTCAGGGCGAAGGTGTGGGGCCCGATGACCATGTCCAATTCAAAGTTTCCGATGATCTCTCGAGTGGTGCCATCGAAAGCCCTAGCCATCATTCCGCTAGGTTTCATGTGAGAGAAATCGACCGGTAGTTGTTCGAGGACATGCCTGGGCATGACATTCAGCGTGGACCTATTGTCGATTAGGGCCTTTGCTATGACGTGTCCCTTACATTCTACTGTGATGTATAGGGCCTTGTTATGATCTTTTCCCGAGGGGTCGATTTCTTCTTCAGAGAAGGAAATGCTGCTGAGGGCCTGAATCCTTCCGACAAGGTTTTCCACCCCTTCTGTAGTGATATCCTTAGTTACGAAGGCTTGCTTCAAGACTTTCAGGAGAGCTTGGCGATGAGCCTCTGAAGTAAGTATCAGCTCCATGATGGAAATGCGAGCTGGGGTTTTCTTCAGCTGTTCGATGATGCTGAACTTGCTCTGTTTCATGATTTTGAGGAACTCACTCGTCTCGTCCTCGGTTACAGGTTTGCTCAAACCTTGTGTTTCCTCTATCGTTTCCTCGCGGATCACAGGGTTTTTTCCTTTAGCTTGTCGTTGCTTCTCTACTTCCTCCGAGATGTAACATCTCCCGGTGCGGGTCATACCCCCGATATGAGAGGTTTCACCGATAGTGGGTCCTGTTGGTGTGACTGCAGGAGGGGTGGTGACTACCGTGTACCCGTAGTTGAATGGGACCGCGTGCAGGTCTCGACAAGGAGTATTCACAGCTAAGGTGAACACTACTTTGCGTGGGGTCGTGGGTGCCTCCCCTGTCTGGGCCACATATTCGAAAGAATATGGCGCTGGGGAGTGGTCCCCGATGGCATTGATTGTTCCTCGGGCTTCTCCTTTAGTTTGGATGACTCCGAATGTGGTGAGTTGCTTGACTTTTTGCCGAAAGAGTCCACAATCCTGGATGTCGTGCTTGCTTTCCCCTTGGCAGAAGAGGCATTGGGCCTGATTATTCCCCGGGAATGGTAGATAAGCGTTGTTAGCTAGAGCAAAGAACAACTCTTCGTTGGGTGTTTCCTCCATCGAAGAGCGAGGTAAGTTGGTTCCTACGGAAGCAATGTCGCCCATCCCAGAATTATGGTGCGGTAGAGGACCGGTTGTCACAGCAAGATCCTTTGCTAATCCACGGGGCGAGATTCGCCCTTGTTTGGTTAGGTGCTCGACCTTCTCTCTAAAGGCATAACAATCCTCCAAGGAGTGTCCTCTGGTTCCGGCGTGATATTCGCAGCTAACCTTCGGATCATACCAGCTAGGGTAAGGAGTGGATTGAGGCGAGAGTGGGGATGGCATAATCTGTCCCTCTGCCAGGAGGCTTGTGTAGATTTCCTTCAAAGGAAACAGAGGGAGCGACCACATCGGTAAAGGGTATGACTCGGAGTCCGAGGGTTCCCAGGAAGGTAGTGATGGTGCTGTGCTATCATAGGAGGGTGGCGCCGAATACCTAACGAGGTAATCGAATTTCCCAGAAGGTTGGCCCAAAGTATCAATCTCGCGATCACCCTCGTCGCGGCGTTTGGAGAATCGTTTTCCCGACGAAGTCGATCCCTTCTTTTGGAGGATTGGGAGTGGAGTTCCCTCGGCGTTATGCGAGATAGGAAATCCGTCTCCGATGGCGTTAATGGATCTTCCCTCGTGGGTTGCTTTCTGGGTTTGGATTACCCCGTGACGCGAGAGTTGTACCACCCTTTCTGAGAACAACTTGCAGCTTTGGATTTTGTGACCGTCGCTTCCCTCGCAGTACATGCAACCACCTGGATTGCTCTCCGAGTATGGCAAGTGTCCTCCTTGAGTTAGGGCCAGGAAAAGTTGTTCCTGTGGCCAGCTTGATGCGGAAAAGAGAAGGCCGTTTCTTTCTCCTGCCGAGATGGCGTTCACTCCTCCATTTCCCTGGGAATGATTGGGAAGAGGGTTGGTGGATGTGTTGGGTCCTTTTGCTAACCCTTCGAAAGATACCCACCCACTCTTGATCAAGTGTAGGACTTTGGCTTTGAATGCGAAGCAGTTTTCCAGAGTGTGACCTGGGGCTCCAGCGTGGTATTCACACCTTGCATTGAGATCATACCACTTCGGGTAAGGAGGCAATTGAGGCTGAGCTGGCACCGGTACGATCTGTCCGGCTGCCAAGAGATGTTTGTAGATTTCTCCTGCAGGAAGAGGAAGAGGAGGTGGAGGCACTCGGCTCCACCGATTGTTTGTCGTGTCTTGGTTATTTGGGTTTTTTGGTGGGTTATATGGCTTGGGTTGCACGGGTTGTGATGCTTGTACTGGAGGTGATGGGAAATGCGTAGGGTTTTGAGGCGCGATATTGGCAACAGGCGGCGAGGTGAAAGGAAAGTAGGTAGGTTGATATAGTGATGGCAAAGGGTAGGGCGATGGCGATGAATAAGGTGGAGGTGGTGGAAATGGCTGCCCCTGATGAGCTTGGAGAGCCACAAATCCAACGTCTCTTTTTATGATAGGTGCTTTCCTTGGCGCAGATTCCGATGCCGAAGGCAAGATTCGACCTGACTTAATCCCTTGCTCGACTTTTTCGGCAATTAGGACCATATCGGAGAAGCTGTTTGAGGGGTTTGAGATCAGGTAGGTGTAGTAGGGAGCCTTGAAGGTGTGCAAGAAGATCGACAAGAGTTCCTTGTCACTTAAGGGTGGAGAGATCCGTGAGGCCACCTCCCTCCATCTCTGAGCATAGGTCTTTACGGACTCGCCGACCTTCTTTTCCATATTTTGCAGATCAGCTCGGTCGGGTGCTACCTCCATGTTGAACTTATATTGCCGGTAGAATGCGTCGCATAAGTCTCTCCATGTCCTGATCCTGGCTCGATCTAGCCCCATATACCATGTCAGGGCGTGCTTGGTCAAGCTTTCCCGGAAGAGATGAATCAACAACGGCTCATTGTGGATTACCTCTGTCATCTTGTTGCAGTATGCTCTGAGATGGGTCTTTGGGCACTCTACCCCGGTATATTTTTCGAAGTCAGGGATTTTGTACTTCGGAGGTACGACAATCCCGGGGACCATACACATATCGGCAGGGCCGGTAGGGTCAAATGGATCAGCCCCTTCAATTGCCCGGAGCCTTTCCTCAAGTAGGTTTAGCCGATCACTTTTTGGTTGCTCGGCCCCGACGGGGTTGGAACCGAAGGGTAGCGCCAGTCCTGATGAGAACTGCGGTTGTGCTGGGTTGAAAGTGAGGAGCTGAGTTCCCACAGGTCCGGGAACTATGCTCGGAGGAATAGGAGGGAGATACAGATTCTCTAGGTGGGCCTGGCTCTTGCTGGGGTCCACAGCAGGGTTGATTGAAAGGTGCTGAAGCGACGGGGAGATCTCTTCACCCGCCTTAACTGGAGGACTTGCAGCGTTGGGTACAGTGAAGGGACTAACCCATCTCCAACGGCCCGGGGGGCCGGAAAGGGGTGGGAGTACCGAAGGTCCTGCGACGGTGAGTGAAGGGAAAGGTCTGTTTGTTTGAGGGGGATCAAAACCCAGTGGCAACTCGGTGACAGCTTCATCCCTTTCCTTTTCGGCCCTGGTGGCCCTTTCCGTAGTGACCCTAACTTGCTCCTCTAACTCAGCAATTCTAGCGGTCAGTGCTTCATCGGTCTTAGCCGGTTCAGTCATTTTTCGCTTTTGAAGTCTAGTCAAAGGGAGCCTGTGCGGAGTAGCTTGCTTCCGAGGAGCTATGGTGAACCTGAAAAAAGGGAAAAACACAAAAAGAGTGAGTATGAATGAAGATACACAGGTGATGCACGATCCCGAGGTCTCCACATTTGCTCATTCGCTTTTCTGGCTGTACTTTCATTTGATATTTTCAGGGCGGTCGCGGAGGTGAGATATCCTGGTCGTTGGCGAGCTACGAAAGAAGCCTCTATACATTCCAATGATATGACGCAAATCTGAGATGCCAACGGCGAAACCCAAATCAGTAGGGGCAACCAATGCCGTCATGCTAGGGGGATCTCTTTTCACATTATGCTTTCAACGATGCAGGGCCTGATGCCTAGTGAGCCCAACCAAGGGAAGGGACGTCGATCTATGCTATGAACTCGGAAATTCTTGTGATGAACTAAAAGGATAGGGTCATGAGCGAGTGCTACTTGGCTATATATTGCTTGGTCTGATTTTTCTGGTTTTTTAGTGAAATGATTGTGTTTATCTCGGAGAGATTTTCTCTTTCTTTTTGCGATGGTCTTTTTGAATTGTATTTGGGATGGATAATTGATATGAAAAAGATAGGCAATTTTAATAAATATCCGAAAGAGTACGACTTTATTAAAAGTGTTTACAAAAGTATGGTAAACTTGCCAACTACCTAAATTCATCAAAAATGGCTAAGATAGATGAAATTAGGGGTCCTAGTTAAAAGAAAAGGTTTGCCGATATCCGAGCCTTTCCCTAAGGGCGTCAATCTTGGGCGTCAGAGTTCTCCTGCCAAAGGTACTCCATCGAAGCCATCTCCCCTTTCTGCATTTCTATCTCAGCTTCTAAGGCGGTAATTCGGCTTTGCAATGCTTGGCTCTTCCTATCTCCCAGATCTGCTCGAGTAGTTAAGACCCTTATCGTTGAATCCTTGTCTTGGATTATGGCACTCGACGCTTCTTTTTTGCGGGTTTCACTACTCAAGCGTTCGTTGAAGGCCCTGAGGGCCACCTTCTATTTTACTGCTTGTATCCGGACAAAATCCCTATGACGCTGGTGTACCTCATTCTTCTGGACTTCTGCGTAGCATTGACGTGCTTCGGCAGTATCTCTTTCCTCTGTCATTAGATCTCGCTCTTCCTGCGCTGCTCACATTTGTTCTACCACTTGTGCGTAAGCCATGGCATCCATTCCTCCACTTACTTGCGATTCTCCTTCCTCTTCTATCGGTTTCTGATTTTCTGGGTGAGGCAAGACATTGCCGTTGACTCGCTGTAACCTCCACTGTGGATATTGCGGTATCGTTGCGGCAGGGGCGACACGTCCTTTGAGACAAAAGGGGTTGGCCCAGTCTAGGGCGTACAACTAGATGTTCTGATTCTCTTCGGTGTGTGGCAGATCCGATTTTGTCATGCCAAATGTCACTGGAATGATCTGGGTGATGCAAAACTGCCTGAGTACGAAGGCAGGGCAGTAGTGAGCACATCCCCATGCTCCGATTAGAGGAACCCAAGGTAGGGGTCCACGGCAGACGATAGGATCGGAGGTTCGTAGCCACTTGGCATGCCAACTGAAGTCCTCCTCTGAGAGGTTGATGAATCGGTTGATCCAGACGTCCTTATTTTCCATCTCCCATTTATCCGTGGTCATTGCATTGATAACTCTGAGCAGAGGGCACGACCTGATGTAGCTCTCGAAGAAGATAGACTGATCAGGAATTTGTTTGAAGTGGCTGATCAACCATACTGTCAGTAACTGGGTGCAGCAGGTGAGCCTTCCTTTCCCCTTTCTTCGGCAGGAGTCTAAGGAACGAAGGGTCTCGGCCAAGATGGCTGTTGTAAGATTGATGACATTGACCTCCATCTCGTAAAAGATGTTGGCTGCTGAAGAGTCGATGGCGTTTCTCATCCTCGGAAAAAGGACGAATCCTACAATGGCGAAGGCCAGAATCCTTAAGCGCCTAGCTCCATTTGATAGCTGAAATCGTGCCTCAATATCCGACCAACACCAAACGTAGTCACCCTCCTTGACACGAGTAGTGATTCCTAATAGCTTGTCAAGTCTTATTTTTACACTTGCAGAGTCAAGTCGGACATTCTGGTAGATGATTGATATAGGTGATGTGAAGCACATCAAAGTTGAGTACTCCTCGAGTGTGGGAGTCAAGTCCACTCCCTTGTCAAAAGAGAAGCAATGATAGTAGGAATCCCAGAACATCAGAGCTGCCCTGATACAACCCCAATCGGTCTTGACGTCCACTAGGGTCAGTAGCTTTCCATAACTACCCTCAAACTGTGTCTCCTCATCTTCAGTTAGCTCATTTCTTAACATCTGAATCCTTGTCAAATCAAAGTCTACAACCTCTACTTTGATTTTGGTGGTGATGTCAGGGGCGAATCCCCGTTCTAACAGATCTCCTCGGGCAGCTTGATCGTCGAAGCTTCGTCCCCTGAAAATATCAAATGAAAGTAACGTAGGTGCTGTCATGGTGAATGAGCAAAATGGGCCCTGTAGGACAAACATCGAAATTTTAAGTGCTAAGTAAACGGTGCGTGTGAGACATCCGCAGTTCGTATAACAAATAAAACCACGTCAGTATGCTAACAAGACAAATAGAGCCATGATAAACAGTTATAATCATGATGCATGTGCTGGGGCTCTGATTCCGACACCTCTAACTGGCTTGAACGGTTCCCGGATGATACCATGAAAAGGTCCCTAAAGTGTCGTCTGGCGTCCCCGATTCCTTACGAAATCGAGTAATCCTTTCAACTGGCTTTAGGGGTTCATCCGAGTTGGGATTGGTGAACACTACCTAGGACATGTGTCCTAGGGCGTCACTACTACCCTCCTATTTTGGTATTGGTCCCCTGGGTGTAGGGCGTCATGATATGCATATGACAATTGATAAAGCAAATAAATGAACAGATCAGCAATTGATCAAAGCAAATAAATAAACATATAAACACCTCTCTAAAAAGACAAAACCGGCTCCGACCCTAAGGTCCCCAGTGAAGTCACCAAACTGTCGCGCCCCCACGAAAAACAACAAAAAGCTCTTATCGTTCACGAGTGTGCAACGAAATTTGGGACCCTACAATGCTCAGCGTAAACAGACGCCTCGCAGCATGCAATGAAGTCGCCACCCTAATTTGGTTGCTAGGTTTTAGGGAACCCTAATCGTCATGGCATAGGAAATATAATAAGTAAAAAAAACTAAAGGCACAAAAAGGGGGTCTGGACCCCAGACAGAACGTTCGGGGTCGTATTATGGTCTCGGGAAGGTGTTAGGCACCCGAGTCACATCCGAAAACGGTTACCGGTTGATGAGAGAGGTGTTTTTTTAAAAGGTGTTTGACAAAATGCGTTTTATTTTGAAAAGGGGGCCCTCAGAGGAATCGTCACTTTAGCCTTTTCCACAATCGGGACCGTTCAAAAATAATAAAAAGATCTTTCGGACGGGGTTACCGTTTATCCAGATCAGTCTATTATTCTTGACCGTAACGTGATGGGACTGAATTTTCTGTAAGACTGAATGAGCGCCCTCTTATTTCATCATCGGGCCATGCATGATTAGATTGATTGCTATGCGAACCTATCATGGATTGCTAACAGAGTACCAATTTTAAATGATTGGTTTTGAAGTGGAAAACTGATGTGGGATCGAAAGTCCCCATGTACATGCAGTCAATATATGCGAGAATTTAAAATCACATGAATATGGCATTTGAAGCGACTCTTTAAACACGTTGTTCATGTGGGTTGATTTTAATTCTAATAGTTCTATATATCATACGTACGATTGATATTTTACGAAAAAGCGCTGAATAAATAAAAGGGATTGAAAGGCGTACTTTCGAGCGAAGCTTGAAATTAAAACCTACAAAGTGAGAGTATTAGTGATAGCTTTGAGAAAGAAGTAAACAATTTTATGAGTGCGAAAATTTAAATGACAGTTGATTGTATGCGAAAAATGATGAATTTCGCGTATACGAAAGTGAGATGCTGAGTTTGATAAAAATGATGACAGTTGTTTGTATGCGAAAAATGATGAATTTCGCGTATACGAAAGTGAGATGCTGAGTTTGATAAAAATGATGACAGTTGTTTGTATGCAAAAAATGATGAATTTCGCGTATACGAAAGTGAGATGCTGAGTTTGATAAAAATGGTGACAGTTGTTTGTATGCGAAAAAGGATGGATTTTACGCATACGGGAATTTAAATGCTACGTTGATTGCATGCGAAAAATGATTGATTTTACGCATGTGAGAATTTAAATGCTACGTTGATTGCATGCGAAAAATGATTGATTTTACGCATGTGAGAATTTAAATGCTACGTTGATTGTATGTGAAAAATGATTGATTTTACGCATGTGAGAATTTAAATGCTACGTTGTTTGCATGCGAAAAATGATTGATTTTACGCATGTGAGAATTTAAATGCTACGTTGATTGCATGCGAAAAATGATTGATTTTAAGCATGTGAGAATTTAACATCTACGTGATTGCATGCGAAAAATGATTGATTTTAAGCATACGAGAATTTAACATCTACGTGATTGCATGCGAAAAATGATTGATTTTAAGCATATGAGAATTTAAATGCTACGTTGATTGCATGCGAAAAATGATTGATTTTAAGCATATGAGAATTTAACATCTACGTTGATTGCATGCGAAAAATGATTGATTTTAAGCATACGAGAATTTAACATCTACGTGATTGCATGCGAAAAATGTTTGATTTTAAGCATACGAGAATTTAACGTCTACGTTGATTGCATGTGAAAAATGATTGATTTTAAGCATACGAGAATTTAACATCTACGTTGATTGCATGCGAAAAATGATTGATTTTAAGCATACGAGAATTTAACATCTACGTGATTGCATGCGAAAAATGATTGATTTTAAGCATACGAGAATTTAACGTCTACGTTGATTGCATGCGAAAAATGATTGATTTTAAGCATACGAGAATTTACAGTGATAACATGATTTGCCGAAAAAATTGAATGCAGTTGACGATTCGCAGGGGATTTAAAACGGTTGGATAATTTGCGGAAAAGTAAGGAGTTGATATTTGCGAAAAATAAAACAATTGATATTTGCAGAAAATAAAGCAGTTGATATTTGCGGAAGGATTTCCAGCAGTTGTGCGAAAAATTAAAGCAGTTGATATTGTGGAAATTAAGACAATTGATATTTGCAGAAAATAAAACAGTTGATATTGCGGAAGGATTTCCAGCAGTTGTGCGAAAAATTAAAGCAGTTGATATTGGGGAAATTAAAGTGCGACCGTCCATGTAGGTGGTAAAAATAAAAAACTGAATTTTAAATTGCAGAAAGTAAATTGCGGAAATTTAAAGTGCGAATAATTAAAACAGTTGATAAGTGCAGAAATTAAACAGTTGATAAGTGCAGAAAATTAAACAGTTGATAGGTGCAGAAAATTAAACAGTTGATAGGTGCAGAAAAATTAAACAGTTGATAATACGAGAAATTAACGTACGATGGGTACGAATTATTTTTACGAAAAACTTGCGATTTGAAATTTCGGAAAGAATTGAAAATAGGCTGGACCTAATTGAAAAGTTTGAAAAGTTGGGAGGGGGCCAAAACGGCGCCGTGTGATGAATAGGCATGGCACTATTCATCACCCCCTCCCTTGGTCACCGGAGCTACTGCCGGCGACCCAACTCCGGCCACACTCGGCCGTTTTGAAAAATGGACGTACCGAAATGTTCGTCTCTTCGACGACTTTCCGACCGTATAAACCTCGATTTTTAGTTTGACTCGTACAAAATTTAATTTCAAAAAAATGACGAAACTGTTAATTACCGAAAACTAATTAATTCGAACGATTCAACCAATGATTTTCAAAATTGAAAGCATGTATTTAATCTACGTTGTGCATACGAATTAATAGCATAAAAGAAAGCAATTAAATTGCTCAAACAAGAGCCAAACAGATTTAAACAAAACTTTGGCTTGAAAACCGAAAAAAGGCTAGAGAGAGAAAGCTCACCTCAAGGCCTTGAACTGTGACGATCTTCGCTTGAAATAAGCAACTGATCAAGAGGGAGAAGAAGCAAGGGAGCTTGCTGATTTTGGTGCCCGGATTAATGAAGGAAAGCTTGGTATTTATAGGGAGTGAGACTCGTGGTGTTCGACGGCGTTGGACGCGAGTGGAGGCCGTGGCCGTGAGCTGGCGGGGCTAGGGCTGCAAGGTGGAGGGTCTACGGCTGTGAGGTGACCGACTTGAGGGGACGGGACGTCGGAGCAGGCAGCTCGGTGGCCTGCTCCGCTGTTCACACACGTCCATGGCTGTTCGGGTGTGCCATGCACCATTGCTTGGAAAATACTCAACCGTTGATCTGGTTGACTATTTCTTAGTTGACCAGATCAACGGTTGTGATTAAAATGGCCTTTAATTTATTTAAATGGGCTCGAGCTGAGTCTGCGAGCAAACATTCGGACTTTTCGAATCGAGGGTACCTGCGCGTGGAAAAAAATACGACGAGTCTAACGGTATACAGCGAATAATGAAAATTTCTCGTTTGACGTGTTTATTTTCTCGTTCAAAAGCGCGAAACGCGGGAACGGAAAAATAAAAACGTTACGCTGAAAATTACACGAATCGCTGTAGACCGTTGCAACCAGAAAATGATCTAGCAACTAGTTGATGGAAAACATTTAAAAGTCAAGCTGTTGTTCGAGCAGACTTACTCGGGTCAAATAAAAGCTCGAATAAAAAAATAAAAAAATAATAAAAATACTAAAAAACGCGCAGAAAAGCTAAAATTCCTAAAATTCCCGGGATGATAAAAAATGAAGAAAAAACTCGCAAACGACTGGTGGATAGTCTAAAACGTGATTTTTAAGGCTAAAAATAATATTAATAATAATAATGAAAATGCATGCTGAAAAATTAAAGATGCGATTTTGAAAGCTGACGATGCTAACGATGATGCTAAAATGCAACGAAACACCTAAAAATGCTAGCGATAGTAAACTAACTACAGACGACTATAAATCAAGTAAAAATGACAGTAAATTAAATAAAGGACAGAAATGCTAAAATTGATTAAAAATGGCGTCAGAATTTGGGTATCAACACCTGGAGCTCCAAGATATCCTCCGAAGTCTTGGTGCTCAACGACCCCAAAAAATCGATGTCAGCCTGGGTCAAATTTCTCAGGGTATGGGTTTTGGAGAGCAGAAAGTTCTTGGTGACCTCGTCCATTGAAAGAAAAGAGATGAAGAAAATTGAAGAGAATTGCGAAGAAGGTTGAGAGAGTTATGGAAACAAGTGCAAAATGAAAGGCCTATTTATAGACTCAGGAAAAAGATGCTCTGAAAATATACCTTTATCGACTGCCGAGCCCTCATTAATGCAGAAACCTCTAAAGGGGCAGCACTAAAGACTAGGCGATAGCCCTTGGTAAACGCTCGGGCTCGTTTTCAGTTGGGCATATGATAACTATTGATACCACTGAAGCGGCATCTCCACCCCTCCATCGGGTGCCCAGGTCAGCATACTGTACCCGCCGAGGGAGACGAGACCCTGTTCTTACCGCCCCTAGCTTGGCAGCCGACCCTGGGATGGTTGACATCAGCGGAGGGGGCTCTCACGCGACATCCGCACGGCGGCATCCCCTCCCAGCTTATCCATGACGTCACTCCGCATGACATCATCCCGCATGACATCACTCCCTGCCAACCTAGCAACATCTACCACCCCAGCGACATCTACTAGGGGGTAACTCCTACCCCCTGCCAGTAAAGTCCTTCCTTTGCCTATAAATACCCCCACCTTTTCCGACCAGAGGGGTAAGCCTAAGACAGCGTACTGAAACCCTACCATTTTGACTACTCATACTGACTTAGGCATCGGAGTGTTTACGCCGGAGACCCCCTCCGACGCTCTGCAGGTGACGAAGACCCCGGAACAGTGTTCCCGACCAGCCCAGATCAGGCCGATCCTGCTCAGTATATCTCGGACTCTTATCAATGTGGACTTAGCAATTTTACAAACAATACATCGATTTATAATGCTAGTCACATCTACTTTCATTCGGGGCCAATAGAAATGAGATTTTAGAGCATGTAAGGTTTTGGCTATGCCAAAGTGTCCACTCAAAGCTCCCCCGTGAGCTTCCAACACAAGCAATTCTCTAATATTAGAACGTGGCACACACAATCTATCATACTTGAACAAAAAGTTATCTTGCTTAAAGAAATGCATGTGTGATCCATGTGCACAAGCCATGTATATATCACGAAAATCCTCATCATTCTCATACAATTCAATCAAATGAGAAAATCTAAATATTTGAGCATCAAGAGAATTTAAGAGAGCATACCTTCGAGAAAGGGCATCGGCTACCACATTCTCTTTGCCTCGTTTGTACTTGATCGTATAGGGAAATGCCTCAATGAATTCCATCCATTTTGCATGCCTTTTGTTTAACTTGGCTTGGCCTTGAAGATATTTGAGACTTAAATGGTCGGTGTGGATGACAAATTGGTTGGCTAGTAAATAATGCTCCCACACCATTAATGCTCTCACCAAAGCATAAAGCTCCTTATCGTAGGTAGAGTAATTGAGTTGGGCTCCGTTGAGTTTCTCGCTAAAATAGGCAATGGGACGACCCTCTTGGGTTAGGACCGCTCCAATGCCAACCCCACTAGCATCGCATTCCAACTCAAACACCTTGGTGAAGTCCGGCAAGGCCAAGATAGGGGACTTCGTGAGTCTCTCCTTAAGTTCCTGAAAAGCCTTGGCTTGTCGCTCTCCCCACTCAAATGGAACATTTTTCTTGGTCAATTCGTTGAGGGGCGCGGCGATTGTTGAGAAGTTTGGCATGAATCGACGGTAAAAACTTGCTAGGCCATGAAAGGACCTTACTTCACCGACATTTTTGGGAATTGGCCAATCCCGAATGGCTTTCACTTTATCCTCATCAACTTGTACGCCACCTACACTTACAATAAAACCAAGGAAGTGCACTCGTTCCAAGCAAAATTCACATTTGACAAGCTTGGCATATAATTGGTGTGTGCGCAAGGTGTCAAATATGGTACGCAAATGGAACACATGTTCCACCAGAGATGAACTATACACAAGGATATCATCAAAGTACACCACAACATACTTTCCAATAAAATTACGCAAGACATGATTCATTAATCTCATGAAGGTACTAGGAGCATTGGATAGACCGAATGGCATTACCAACCATTCATACAAACCGTGTTTGCTTTTGGAGGCGGTCTTCCACTCATCACCCTCATGCATCCGGATTTGGTGATATCCGCTCATGAGATCAATTTTGGAGTAGATTTGGCTCCCGTTTAGCTCATCAAGCATATCATCGAGGCGTGGAATGGGATGTCGATACCTCACGGTGATCTTGTTGATGGCCCTGTAATCAACACACATCCTCCACGTCCCGTCTTTCTTAGGGACAAGCAACACGGGCACAACGCAAGGTGACATGCTCTCTCGGATGTAGCCTTTGCGCAATAAATCCTCCACTTGTCTTTGAAGCTCCTTCGTCTCCTCGGGGTTGCATCGGTAAGCCGGCCTATTGGGTAAGGCCGCTCCGGGTATCAAATCAATCTTGTGTTCTATTCCCCAGATTGGAGGAAGGCCACTTGGCATTTCATTGGGAAAGACATCGTCGTACTCCTGCAAAAGGGAAACGATGGGACTTGGTAGAGAAGAAGGGGAATTAGTATCAATTTCCAAGCAATGTGCCTTGTAACAAAGTACAAGACACACCTTATTAGAAACTAAAGCACGCCTCACATCCTTACCCCTCGCTATTACACTCAAGTGTTTAGGCTCACTCTCTCTACCATGCTTGCTTTTTTCATGGCGGGTATTCGACTCTCCCTTTGTTTTCTTTCCTCTCTTCTCTTGTGTTTTCATCTCATGGCTCATATTTTCCTCTCCTCTCTGTGCATGCTCACTTTTTTCATGCACGCTATTTTCCTCATTAACACACCTTACTTTCTTCTCTTCACTCTTTTCTCTCATTTTCTTCATAATTTAGAATTCGGCACTTGCTCTTTACATGTGCAAGCGATCCTCAAGAACTTGTGTTGGTGAAAGTGGAGGAATGCTGAATTTCTTTCCCCGGTGAGTGAGGTGAATTTTATTGGTGCGGCCATCATGCACTACCCAACGATCAAATTGCCATGGCCGTCCAAGGATGAGATGGCTAGCATCCATCGGAACTACATCACACAACCTCTCATCCTCATAATTACCCAATTTGAAGGCTACAAGAACTTATTCTTTTACCTTCACTTCTCCATCATCACTAAACCAATGTAGGGAATAAGGATTAGGATGTGGCGTTGTGGGCAACCCGAGCTTGAAAACTAGAAGGTGACTTGCTACATCCACCACGCTTCCATTATCAACAATAAGAGAAGCCACCTTCCCGTTGATCTGACACCGAGAATGGAAGAGATTCTCCCTTTGGTCCTTATTGGCGACCTCCTCTTTTGCATGAGCATTCATGCTTCTTCTCATAACTAGAGTCATTGTGGCTGCCGGAACTACTTCTTCTTCACTACCCTCGGTCTCCTCCTCCTTATATTCCTTCTCATCCTCACTTGTCTCAACTTCACTACCCGTCTCATAATTACCCTCTCGGATCACAACTACTCTCCGATTTGGACATTCAGAAACAATGTGACCCCTTCCTTGACAACGGTAGCATTGTACACTAGAGGAGAATTTTCTTGGTTGGTTAGGGTTGGTAGGTAGGTTAGGAGTTGTTTTCGGTGGGGGTTTTGAGAGGTTATTTTTATTATAGGGTTTTGGAGGGGGTGTTTCGGCTTTGGAGTCCCTTGGGTTAGGTGGTTCCTTGGAATAGGTCTTCCAAGGTGTCTTTGGGGTGGAGGAATAGGTGTGGGTTTTACTTGGGTAGGACTTCCTCTTTTTCGCTTCATATGCTTCCACCTTGATGGCATAGTGGAGCATAGATTGTAGGTGATCGAGCTCCTTCAACTCAAGCTTGTATTTAAGCCGATCATTGAGCCCATTGAGGAACCTTGACATGGTAACTTCTTCATCCTCTTTTATGTTAGTCTTGATCAAAAGTTCCTCTAGCTCATTGAAATACTCTCCCACGGACTTAGAACCTTGCTTGAGGCCCTGTAACTTGTTCTGCAAGTCTCTTTTGTGATGTGTGGGCACAAACCTTGCTCTCATCACCCTTTTCATCTCCTCCCAATCTTGAATGGCATCCACTTCTCCTCTTTTCTTACACTATTTTTCCCACCAACTTTCGGCATAATCTTCAAACTCCATTGCCGCTAACTTAATCTTCTTCTCCTCCGAATACCGATGACAATTAAAAATTCGTTGAATTTTTCCTTCCAATTTAAGGTACTCCGAAGGATCGGTGGAGCCCCTAAAGGTAGGAATTTGCACCTTGATTCCACTCAACTTGTCATCAACCCTAGGCTCGTGTAGCCTCTCATCATGTTCAACAAACCGTGACCCTTGACCCCTTTGTCGTCTTCCCCTCGTTCGTTGTGTCACCTCATCAAACTCGCCATGTGTTTCCCCATAAGGATCCTCATAGTACTCTATAGTATGATGGGGTGTAGTAAGGGCATGGAAATGAGGGATTTTGGATCGGCTACTAGAAGCATGGAAGTCTTCTGGACCTCGGCTGCCCTGCTCATATTTCTTCCTTATTGCCTTTATTTGCTCTTCCGATATTGCCAACCCCGGAGGAGTGACATATGGCTTTCGGGTATCCTCCTTTCGGCCACTTGAAAAGTCCCTCTCAACCATCTTCTTTGGAGTATTCTTCAACAACCCAACTCCTTCTCCACTACTTTGATGTCCCTCCAATTCAGTTTCAGCGTGGACTTGTTCCTTGAAAGGCTTCGGTTGGGGCTTAGGGGGAAGGTTCTTTGGAGGTGTTGTATGAGGAGGAACATCAGAAGGCTTTTCATCCTCTCGACCACGAGACTTGATAGTCTCCTCCAACAAAGGGAGACAATCCTCCGTTCGTACCATGGTAGCCTTCAATTCACCCAAGGCGGACAAGACTTGGTCAAGGGCTTCGGCACTTCGACTACCACTCGAACTAGGCCTACTTCTCCCTGACATTTTAGAATTCAACTCCTTTTTTTTATATACCTATAAAATGGAAACAAACGAGATATATAGGCGTTAGTAAATAAACTCTCCCTCACGTGTTTAAACTCTCGTGTTTAGGTGTTTAGTCACTCGAAAAATATGTGCTCCCAAACACTCAACTTCACGTTTTTCCGTGTACCTGCACACTTAAACAAAAGTTAGCAAATAATTAGCTCCCTTACGTGTTTAAACACTCGTGTTTGATCACTCGAAAAATTCGACCTCACAAACGCTCAAGAATTCCACACCTATAAGGCTTGCTTTCCACACAATTTCCTTGCTACAAACAAACTTGGGATTCTCTTGCCAATGCTCAAGTGATGGAAACAAAAGGAAAGAGATCACAACAAGACTCAAGAGATTTACAAGGACTTAAGGATGAATGGAAGAGAATTTTCAAAAATCCTAAGGAAATTCACAATTTCAAAAAAAAAAATTTGGAGGGAAATTGGAATTTCCGTTGGAAAGGAAAAAAGCTGGAAATTATGGATTAAAGGAGTAAAAGACTCAAGGAAGTATTTAGAAATGTAGTGAAAAGGACTTGGAAGTTTAGGACTTGAAGTAACTTAAGTTTAAGACTCAAAAGGTTTAAAACTCAAGTTTAGTATTTTAGGGTTTAGGACTTGAGTTTAGGACTTAAGTAAAATAGAAAAGGCTGCTGGACCAAGGAAAAAAAAAGGAAAAGACGTGCTAGGTTTTTAGGGAAAAGTGGGTGTATTTGGTTAGAATTGAACTTTGGTTAGGACTTGTTGGTTACTTTTTGGTCAAATTGTCAAAGAAAGGGTGAGGTGGCTTAGAGCATTTAATGCAAGGGATGGATGATTTTACCCTTGATGATGGTGTTGTCCGGCCAAGTGGGAGGGTTGTAATTAATTAATTGGCACAAACTTGGCTAACAAGTGTTGCAACAAATAATTTGGATCAAAAAGTGTTAATTGCCAAGAACACCAAGAACAAATGAAGAACACCACAATCACACCCAAATGATTTTTCTCAAATTTTCAGAATTTTGTTTTACCAAAATAATCACAACCAACAATCAAATGCCCTCTTGAAATAATTTTCGAAAAGACGCACTAAATCAAGATTTTTCAAGGAAGAAAGTTTCTAACACTTTGGACAAAACTAGAAAAATTCGATAGGCGGCCAAAAGCTCCGCTACCACTTGATGTGATCCGGCCTAGGGTAAGTAAACCGAATTACAATGGAGCTTATAGAGGATCTAGCCGAATTGAATTATCTAGCGGCAACAAGATCACAAGAAAGGGAAGACACAAACAAAATAGATTTAGCGGAGATTAGTTAAGAAATAGCGAAGAATTTAGGAAATATGTACCCGGGAATTTATAGGAATTGACAAGAGATTGAAATTGATCACACGAAAATCCAAGAATTAATCCAAGCACTTGACATCCACGGTTCTTGAAATAAGCAATTAATAAACCTTCATTCATTCAAAGAAACTTGCCAAAATTACAAACACAATTCGATGTTTCCTCGAGCAATAATCGGAAGGAGTAATCTCAACTTAAACGATTTTTACTCAAGGAAAAGTGAAGAGTTTCAAGGCTTAGGTGATAAGAGAAGGAGTATTCTCACTTGACAAATTATCACACATAGTCTAAAAACTAAGGTAAAATGAAGAAATACAAGAGCTATTTATAGGTGGGGGAAAAGAAAGGCTTGAAAAGCCCAAAATCCATTTTTGGTCTGATGTCAGGCGGTATGCCGCTCCAGGAGGAAAGTCCCTGGCGGCATGTCGCTAGCTTCGACATGGAGCACCAATTTAATTAAATTCTTGGCGGCATTGCCGCTACAAAGGTAGCGGTCCTGGCGGTATACCGCCAGGCACCAGTAATGCTTTATCGTTGGCTTGATGGATGGTCATGTTGACAGCCCGTTCCTTGGCTTTGATAGGTTCCTTCTCTCTCATTTTGCCTTCAAACCATAGAGACAACCCTCTTGCTTTGCTTCGGGTGATCGGGCCTTGAGGCAACATGTCTTGGGTGTCGAAATTGGTTGTAGAAGGCTCCGTGATCACATCACTTGGCCTCTTCGGTTTCATTGATAAAACAAAACCTTTTCCTGTTGTAAAATAATAATATTACAAAGGTAGTAATGACCTTGATTATGCAAACGGATGCATTATTCTCCTTAATGGCATGATATTCCATGATCACATGATCATTCACCTTAAATGACCATGAATGTCATGATTGTCGTTCTTGCAACGTTGCAACGTTGCAATGGTTTAAATTTCTTGCAACAGCCATGATCTCCATCAATTAATTTCTTGCAACAGCCATGATCTCCACTAATTGTCATAATCTCTACCATAATTGGGTAGATTCTTTTCTTCCCTATATATAAGACCTTCTCCATCTACCAAAATAGATGAAGAAAAACACTACACCTAAAATTGAGAGCTTTACTTCCTGGTTATTGTTGTTCTTGCTGTTCTGGTTCCCGATTTTCAAATTGGAAGAGATAGTTTTATCCTGGGGGAAATAAATTCCTTAGGACAGCATTCCTTGCGACTCGATCTTTGCAGTTCTAACATCATTTTGCAGGTATTTTCCAACAATCTAAGGAATTTATTATGTCTACCAACATTCCCTCCTCAGCTGTAGCTGCCATTGTTTCCGCACCAGCCGTTGCTACTATGGAGCATCCGAGGTATGTCAAATTTATTCCTAATGTCAATTCCAAATTTATTCCAAAGGCTAATAACCATTTCTTTAAGGAAAAAGGAAATTGCTATGTTTGTGGTAAACTTGGTCATCATGCCCAACAGTGTAGGAAAAGGGCAAGAAATGACAATCCTCCTAAACCAAAAGTTAATCTGGTTGAAGGAGATGATATTATTGTTGCGGTCATTTCTCAAGCTCTTGTTGTAAATGATGTGAAAGAATGGGTGGTAGACTCAGGTACTACCAGGCATATCTGTGCAAACAGAAATGCTTTTGCCTCCTACACTGTGGTCGGAGATGGAGAAGAACAGATTTATTTTGGTGATTCCCAAACTGCAAAAATTCATGGGAAAGGGAAAGTTCTTCTAAAACTCACATCTGGTAAGAACTTAGCTCTGAATGATGTACTCCATGTACCTGAGATAAGAGTCAATTTAATTTCTGTGTCCCTATTAGGGAAAGTTGGGTAAAAGTCTTATTTGAATCGGATAAAATTGTGATGACCAAGAACAATGTTTTCGTGGGAAAGGGTTATTGTAACCATGGACTGTTTGTGCTTAATATTTCTGAAATTATGAATGGAACTGCAACCTCTTCTGCTTACTTGATTGATTCTTATGATTTATGGCATGCTAGATTAGGACATGTTAGTATTTCATATATTAAGAAATTGCAATCTGTGGGTATGATTTCTTGTTCATATAGTGCATGTTCAAATAAATGTGAAATCTGTGTTGAATCTAAATTAGCGAAAAAATCTTGTCATTCTGTGCATAGAGAAACAGAATTACTCAGTCTAATTCACACCGACTTAGGAGATCTAAAACAAACAATGACTAGAGGAGGTAAAAAGTATTATATAACATTTATAGATGATTTTTCGAGATATACTAAAGTTTATCTGCTAAAGAATAAAGATGAAGCTTTTGACATGTTTTTAAAATATAAAGCTGAAGTAGAAAACCAATTGTATAAGAAAATTAAAAGAGTTAGATCAGATAGAGGTGGTGAGTATATAATCCTTAATGATTTTTGTGAGAAAGAAGGAATTATACATGAAGTAACTCCACCTTATTCACCAGAATCTAATGGTGTAGCAGAACGGAAAAATAGAACCTTAAAAGATATGATGAATGCTTTGCTTATAAGTTCTAATGCACCTAATAATTTATGGGGAGAAGCTTTACTTTCTGCATGTCATTTACAAAATAGGATACCATATAAGAAAACTGGCAAAACATCTTATGAATTATGAAAAGGGTATTCACCTAATTTGAAATATTTAAAAGTGTGGGGGTGTCTTGCTAAAGTTTTACTTCCAGATCCTAAGAAAAGAAAAATTGGTTCTAAAACTTCTGATTGCATGTTCATTGGTTATGCTGAACATAGTGCTGCATATAGATTTCTTGTTTTGAAAAGTGATGTGCTTGATAGTAACACTATTGTTGAAACTAAAAATGCAGAATTCTTTGAAAATGTGTTTCCTCTTAAATCGAGTAGTATTTCTAAAGTCCCAGTAGAAAATTCTTCAGAATATAGTGATAATTCGCTTGATATAAGTGAAAATGATATTAATGATTTAAGAAGAAGTAAAAGGCAAAGAAAAGAAAAATCTTTTGGAAATGAGTTTTACACCTATTTGATTGATAATGATCCTGTAAATTTTTCGAAGCTATCTCTTCTTCTGATGCTCCACTTTGGAAAGAAGCCATTAAAAGTGAAATTGATTCTCTTTCTCAAAATAAACTTGGATTTTGGTAGATTTACCACCTGGTGCAAAACCTATTGGGTGTAAATGGATTTTTAAGAAGAAGCTTAAAATTGATGGTACTGTTGACAAGTATAAAGCTAGATTAGTTGCAAAAGGTTTTACTCAAAATATAACTTGGATTATTTTGATACTTTTGCACCTGTGACTAGAATTTCATCCATTAGAGTTTTGATTGCCTTGGCTGCCATTCACAAATTGTTTATTCACCAAATGGATGTTAAAACTGCTTTTTTAAATGGTGAATTAGAAGAAGAAATTTATATGGTGCAACCTGAAGGTTGTGTAGTTTCTGGTCAAGAAAACAAAGTGTGCAAACTTATCAAATCTTTATATGGCTTGAAACAAGCACCTAAACAATGGTATGAAAATTTTGATCAAGTGTTGACTTCTGATGGTTTTTCTTCTATTGAAGTTGATAAATGTGTGTATGTCAAAATTGAAAATTGTGAATGTGTGATTATATGCTTATATGTGGATGACATGCTTATTTTTGGAACTACTCTTGAGGTAGTGTGTGAAACAAAATCTTTCCTTGCCTCAAAATTTGATATGAAAGATATGGGGGAGGCAAGTGTGATTTTGGGGGTAAAGATCATAAGGAAAGGTGATAGCATAATGCTAACACAAGAACATTATGTTGAGAAACTTTTTACGAAGTATGGACATTCCAATGTCACTCCTGTGAGTACTCCTTATGATGCTAATACCCAGTTAAAGAAAAATAAAGGGGAGCCTGTAGCTCAACGTGAGTATGCACAGATAATTGGGAGTCTGTTGCATTTGATGAATTTCACTCGACCAGACATAGCATATGCTGTGTGCAGGTTGAGTAGATATACACATAATCCCAACAGAGAGCATTGGTTTGCAATAGACAGACTAATGAAATATTTGAGAGGAACCATGAGCTATGGTATCCTGTATAGTGGATTTCCCGCTGTATTAGAGGGATACAATGATGCTAATTGGATCTCAGATTTTGATGAGATCAAATCCACTAGTGGATATATATTCACCCTTGCTGGTGGTGCAATATCATGAAAATCAGCCAAACAAACGATCATCGCGAGATCAACTATGGAGTCGGAGTTTATAGCTCTAGAGTTGGCTGGTAGTGAAGCTGAGTGGCTAAGAAACTTCTTGGCAAATATTCCATTGGGAATAAAACCAACACCTTCGGTGTCTATGCATTGTGATTGCCAAGCGGCAATAGCCATTGCTAAAAATAGAGCTTACAATGGTAAAAACAGACACATTCGATTGAGGCATAATGTGATTAAGCAGCTGCAGAAAGATGGAATTATTTCCATAGATTATGTGAAGTCAGAAGTGAATTTGGCCGATCCTCTGACTAAGCCTCTGAGTAAAAAATTAATTGAAGAAACATCGAGGGGAATGTGACTTAAAGCCATATAAGAAATTAACAGTGGTGGGAACCCAACCTTTGTGATTGGAGATCCCATGAAGAAGGTTCATATGGGTAATAACAAGCTACTTGTTAATTCTGTTAACACAAAATTGATTGTCCTTCCTATGGTGTGGGTGTGTTATACTGCATTGAGTGAGAGGATGAGTTTTGAATTCTTAATGATTTCATATCCCTTATGGGTGATGTATTGATTGCGGATACATTTGATGAAATCACCTATATGAATGTGGAGTGAGGCAGCTCCTATGAGATTGTGGCATAATCTCTAGAGCATTCATTAACATCCAGGCACGCGCATGGCCAAAACGCGGAAAACCGCGTTAACAGTAAGAATTGTGGGGGTATAACATGATAAATAGATTCCCTACCTTACAAAAGAGCTAATGGTTCATAGAAGTTTTAAACTTCACCATTATCTCTGTGAGGATAAAGTTTATTTATCTAGGTCTGGTTCATAGTCCAAAAAACACCAGATTCAAAAAGTTATACTCCATATATATAATAACCAGGAACTCCTACTGTCAACCTTTGTAATATGTGGGGGATTGTTGTAAAATAATAATATTACAAAGGTAGTAATGACCTTGATTATGCAAACGGATGCATTATTCTCCTTAATGGCATGATATGCCATGATCACATGATCATTCACCTTAAATGACCATGAATGTCATGATTGTCGTTCTTGCAACGTTGCAACGTTGCAATGGTTTAAATTTCTTGCAACAGCCATGATCTCCATCAATTAATTTCTTGCAACAACCATGATCTCCACTAATTGTCATAATCTCTACCATAATTGGGTAGATTCTTTTCTTCCCTATAAATAAGACCTTCTCCATCTACCAAAATAGATGAAGAAAAATACTACACCTAAAATTGAGAGCTTTACTTCCTGGTTATTGTTGTTCTTGCTGTTCTGGTTCCCAGTTTTCAAATCGGAAGAGATCGTTTTATCCTGGGGGAAATAAATTCCTTAGGACAGCATTCCTTGCGACTCGATCTTTGCAGTTCTAACATCATTTTGCAGGTATTTTCCAACATTTCCTTCCCCTCATTTGTCACTCACATAGATGAGCTTCCACAACCCAATAATGGCCAACCATAGTGGATTCAAAAAGACAAAATTCTCAGCAGTACCCTCTTCTCCTCCTTTGCCAAAAACACTCTCCCTCGTCGCCATCGGTCTCAAGGCTTCTAGAGACATTTGGAATGTATTGGAGGCTTCCCTTGCCTCTCCTTCTGTAACACTCAGACTCACATGCATGCTAACGTGATCTTACGACTCAAACCGACTTTGCCCCTATCAAAAAAAGAGTCTAGCTTCGCCACCGACCGGGTCTGATGCAGGCCAAAATGGAGATGGGCGAGATTTCTTAGCCAGCCTAGTGATGGTATCATCATGGTCCAAAATCTATGTCAATACTCAATACTCATTAATCATTAATCATTACGTGTAGTCTGCTAGAATTTTGGTTCCACTAATAAGAGCCACTCGTGGAGTTCCCGCGCTTGTTTGAAAATCCGGCCGTTCTTGGAATTCTAAATTGACCATAATACAAACAACATTAGTCACGTATGTCTGCTCGCAAAAGGGGCACGTCGCATCTTGAATGACTCAAGCTTACTCTTGTATTGTTGGCTTTGATATCGGAGTGCTTATTGCTTTACGAAACCATTCTCTCTTTGGACTAATTATATTTCAGAGTGAAAAACATGGATTGCCGAGGCCGGCGGCACAAGTAGCATTTCGTAAAAATGGACATATATATCACCAAATCTTAAATTCCGATACTTGTTGTGTTCTTCAACAAGATCAGGATTAACAAAATCAAAATCAGGGAATAATTTATCATTCTCATCAATCTCGTTTTTCTCATCAAAACCCAAATTTGAAAAACTGTTCAAATCGAATGTTGCTCATTTTCTAGATGGTTATTGAGGTGAGGAAGATGGAAAGATGTTTTTTTAGTTGAGCATGGACTGGACAAGAGCAAACGAATTTGTACTTATATGTCATGTCCATTTTTCCAACTAATGTCGAGTATTCTTATTGATCGTTCCAGTTTCTGATCATTTGGAGGGAGCAAGAATGTTGTCAAACAATTTCAAATTTTTGTTGAAAAAATTGGGGGAGTGCTTCAAAATTTGGCTGCAATTTGAATTTGTTTTCATCAGTTGGAACACTACCAAACCGATTAGGCTAACTCCTTTTGCCAGCAATTTCTTGGGTAAAAGTAGAATGGTTGTTAATTGGTTGATTTGAAGAGAATCATTATTACTAATTACTCACATTAAGTACACATGCGCTTGCATAATTAAAGAATTAAAGGGGTAATTTAGTCTATAATCACGCTAATAACCGCTCATAATCATTAACATTAGTTTTACAAATTCGGTTAAAATGTCCACTATATAATATCAAAAGGAGTATCATCAGTTAATATAGTTTGAATCTAACATTTTTATTAAATATACTATAAATTAATATAATATTGATACAGATTTTTTCACATAAGAATCACTGGTCATCTATCCCAAGAATTTAATCGGATGTTGTAGGGTCGCTCACAAAATTTGCTCATCTTTTCACTTTACATTCCTTTATTTCAGTTAATCTAAAATTTATGAAAGTACTATTTTTAAGCTTTAAAAATTATTATTATTATTTGTTTGTTTCTAAACATTTCTAAAGGGTTTCAAGTCGAAATTCAAACGTAGTGAATGAGGTATTAAATTTTAGGTCAAATTATATAAAAACCCTATAATTTATAAAATATTTCACTTAATCTAAAAACTTGAAATTTAAACCTTATAGTTTTTTAAGAGTAGCAAATTTAACCTTTCTAATAGTTAAAAAAATCAAACTAAAATTCAAAATAATTCAAAAAATTATGCAAAAATAACGATAACATTTTTTAAGGGAAAATGTAACAAATATGGGAGATTTCACTCCACTAAAAAAAATAAAAAAAATAATGATAACATTTTTACAAAAAAATAAAAACAGATTATATATAAAATAAATTTTATTTTTTTCATCGTGTTCTAAGTTACATTTTTTGACCAAATTTTATAATTTTATAATTTTTTATTATTTTACTATTTCTTTTAGATTTTTTTAAGTACTTAAAAGGTTAAAATTTTAAATTTCTAAAAATTATAAGGTTTTTAGTGCACATTTTTAACTTATAGGGAGTTAAGTAGAATATTTTCTAAACTATAATAATTTTTATGTAGTTAATAAGAATGTTGTTAGTGCAATTATTTTTGCCTTATCCACTAGTATTTAGGTTTCCCTAAAACCCTAAAAATAATTAGGGTTGCGACTTCATTTGTTTTTAGTATTTTTGGTTGCCATTTGAATTCTCTCAAGCTCAATTCAAAGAATTACTTGTACTAGCGTGCCTTAGTCAAAATCTACTTGTGGGTTACTACTATTCTTTTGATTAATGGTGTGAAACTGCTCATTGATTGTATTCTATTTTAAAGCGACGCTTGGCATTTTTTTAATAAAAAGATATAACGTTAATATTAAATCAAATCATTCAAAACATTAGGTACAATCACCTTTGGACATACTTCTATCCAAAAAAAATTCAAACCGAAAAATAAAGTAGTATTTACCAGAATATGAGCAAGCACATTATTGTTCTATCATACGTGTTGAAACGAGTAGGAAGGGACCCACCTTTGTCAACCTACCTCAAACTAACAAAACCAAACTACTCTGTCCAGAAACGTGAATGAACGCCCTGAACTAGAAGACTTAAGGAACGTCGTCAACAGGAAAAGGAGTTCTAGAGTCATTCAAACCATGGACGATTTGGATGATGTTAGCGGCTTTGATCATCATGGAAATCCTCACGGCCAGAATACACACACTAGACGCTACCATCCCTATGAAAATTACAGGAACGGTCCAACCAATCAGCCACCTATACTTAATCCAGAAATCGCTCACATCACACAAGCTCAAAATTTCAATCACATAATTGTTCCCAGTCAAACCCATATTCATTCTTTTGATTAATGATCTTCCTTGGACAAATATGGTCGTTCCTCCCATTCACACAATGGCTACCCATATCCCCACAGTGTACGAAACTACCTGCACTATTAGTGCAGACGGGGTGAGGCCCTCTGCTAGTTATTCCCGCTGACTCTAACTGGCCCAACAAGAAAATGGTAATACGAAGAATTGGTTGATGAATGTATTACCAACTTTTAGGAACTATTCCATGGCTTTCGTTCAAGATTTGTTACTTTCGTTCCTATCGCCAAAAAAATTGTTTCCCTATTCGTAATGGCTAGAAAAAGAACGAAACTCTGTGACAGTATGTTAATCGTTTTAACACTGAGGTCTCTGAAATTCCAAATCTTAATTTGGAAGCAACAATTTAAGCCATGAAGCGAAACTGTAATCACGAAAGACTAATATGTTCCCTCACTGGAAAGCCCACCATAACCATTGGCAAATTTCACATGAGGTTGAACAAGTATGACCATAAAAGATGAAAAAGAAAAGATGTGGTCCCAAGACTTCCGGCACACAAGGTGCCAAAGATACTAAGACAAAGTACAACAAAGAACCTTTTCGAGCTTCTGAATGGAAAGTAGTGAACGATCTGTTGTTGGCTAAAGGGATACATCTCTTTAGGCCTAGAGAAGAAGTGTTGACCTTTATAGAACGGAAAGGTCTTCCTATTACCTATCCCTTCAAACTACTGTACAACGGTCTCACTCCTCAATACTATTGTAAGTTTCATAAAAGACATGGTTATAGCACAAGTCGTTGTAGGAATCTAGTTTGGACTCTAGTCAAGCTGTTTGAAGAAGGTCACTTAGGAGAAGTTGCAGAAAAGAAGATAGAACAAGAGTCCAACAATCGTGACTATAAGCCTTACAAATAGGTGATTCTCATAAAAATGGACAGGGACGATGCGGTTCTTACAATAACAATCCTAGGAACAACCGCAATATCCCTGAGTACAATAACAATAACAATCGCACCAATGATAGTCGTTCTGATTATCATCAAAACAATCAGGGTTACAAATAGAACAAGTCAGGAGATAACAATATCGGGTAAGAAACAACCATTGTTTTAGCAGAAATGGGCACACGGTTGGATGTTCTAATGATTGCAGGTGGAATGACATCTCTTTCCCTAAATAGCTCAGGCGTCAGTGCCAAAAGACAACATCATAAGATCGGTACCATGGATTGTCAAACATCCTTTAACTAGTTGAAAGAATATCTACAATCCAAGCCCTTGCTTGCTTGTCCAGTTGACAAAGAAGAACTGTATCTTTATCTTTACATAGCTGATGAAGTAGTCAGCTCCGTTCTTGTAAAACATGATAGTGTTATCCATCGTCCTATCTACTTTATCAGCAAAATCCTACGAGATGCAGAGACATGTTATTCCCGCATTGAGAAATGAGTGTATGCTTTAATCATTACTGGCAAAAAGATTACTTTCATGGCCACACCATCAATGTTCTCACAGACTTTCCAGATGGGCCATCATGTGCCAATCCAGACCGTTCAAGGCATATACTACTTTGGAATGTCGAGCTCAGTCAATACAGCCTCAAATATGATTCACGACCTACAATAAATGCACAAGCCTTGGAAAACTTTATCACTGAATGCACATTCTTTGACACACCGACAAGCACAAAACAACCTTGGGAAGAGAAAGAAGCGATACCCAAGTTGAACGAATCCACTTTCGAAGAACCGATAAAGACAGGATGGCACATCAACTTTGATAGGGCCAAAAATAGTAAGCCAGCAGGAGACAACATCATCCTACGCAGATGATAGCGTGTATTTTATGCGTGTTTTTCCATTCATTATCACTTTGATTTATGGCATGATACTGCTAATTTGCTCTCATTCCCATCTTTATTGCACATCTAGGCCAAAAGGGAGGAATATGCGAAAACACATGCTTTCTGCGAAAACACATATTTTCTGGGCGATTTCTGCAGTTCTCAAGCTTCAAGACTAACATCGAGGGCAAGACACCAACTTTGCGATCGAGGCCTTGCCGTGGTTTCCATCATCGAGCCCTAGATAGACCAAAAGCGTTATTTCCACGTGTCCTCGTTGTCGTGCTCCCACGTGTCACCTCTCATGTCTTCCAGAAGGTTCCGCGCAGATCCCCAAGAATATTCTCTTTAGTCGTCGTGCCCTAGAGAATATTCTCTTTATTCTCTTTTGTGTGCTTCTCTTCAGTTAGGAGGAGGTGGACCAGAATATTTTCCAGCAGCTATGTATATAAACCGGAGCTTTGCTCCGGCCGGTATTTATCAAGTTTTCTCCTTTATCTCTTCTTTACTTGTTATGCCTTCTAGATCTATTATTCGTCTATTTTCCAGCATGAGTAGTTGATTTGTCTTGTTCTTAGCAAAGGTTATTTGAAGGTTGCATGGGTAGTTAAGAGGCCTAAATGTGTTTAATATATTCTTATTATTGTATTTGATTGTTTATCGGTTTCTTGTTAATTCGTCTAGGGCAAGATAGTGGTCTGGCCAACTAATAACTAATCCTAGATGATTATTGTCATCCTAATGGTAATAACTAGCGTGAGGCCATTAGGAGGAGTAGACACCTAGTGGGGTCATCGCGAGAGGTCCTTCTTCTAGCGGTAAACAGTCAACTAGGGTTGCGCGGCGAGTCTGACAAGCTAAGACGTCGTGCCCTAGACATGTCTTACCTCCACTTCATGGGCGTTTTGAGTATTGCCTCTCCGCATTCGTGCCTGGGGGGACGGCGAAACGTCAAGGTCACCTCATATGTGAAAACGGGGGGTGAGTTTTCTTAAGAAGGTATGAAGGGGTTTTGGTGAGAACTTGGTCCCTATAGCATGTCTATGGCATGAGAATAGAATATTTCTACGCCGATGATTATCATGCCCTCGACGCAACCCGAGAAAAAACTTTGCTGGGAATCTTTCTTATCTACTTTCATGTCTTTATTTACTTGCTTTGTTTAGTTTAATGTTAGTTTAGTCAACAACTCTCTTGGTTAATTCGATTAACCAAGCTACCCCCCTTTGGATCATTGTTTTGGTCTTGTTGTCTGATATAGCGTATTTTATGCATATTTTCCTCTGTATTTATAGGCTTATCTTGGGCATGATACTACTAATTTTCCTTTGAATTCGTACTTTTTGCAGATCTAAGCTCAAAGAGGAAAAGATGCCGAAATACGCCCTTTTTGGATGGAATTCCGCGATCTCAAAGCAGCGAGGCCAAGACATCATATTCGCCGTCGAGCCCTGGGTAATATTTCATGGTCAAAGCTTCGTTGTTGTGCTTCCACGTATCCTCCTTGCTGGTCTCCAGAATATTCCCTAGCTGTTGATCAGATCGTCGTGCCCTAGATGCTGATTTTGTCATCATGCCCTAGCTGTTGGTCAAGTCATCTAGCCCTAGCCGACATGCGTCTGCAAAATCCCGATGATAGTGTCTTTATCTTAGTTTTTCCCTTTTATTTTCAGCCTTTTCGAGGGCAAGATACTTCTAATTTGCCCCATTTTCCAATCTTTTTGCAGATCAGAGGCTAAAGGGAGAAAATAGTGAAATCAAGTATTTTTGGATGGATTTCTGGGTTTTGAAGATTAAGGCCTCGATGAGTAGAAAGTCATCGAGCCCGTGACGCTAACCAGACCAGTGAGCAACCTCGTGTCCTTAACTCCTCTACAATAGATTAGAGATCAGAAAGCCAAAGGAAAGCATATCTGAAGATCCGCAAGGAATCCCAAGCCTTCGAGAAGATTCCAGAATCTTCTGGAATATTCTGTGCCAATGGACGCAGTCCCCTTGTGCGCTGGCAGCCTCCCAAGCGCTGACAGCTAGCCTCCCTTAGCTGTATTTTGTCCCCTAGCTAGATTTAGCCTATATAAGCATAGTTTTAGGGTTTTTGTAAGGACGACTGTCCTAGGACAAAAATTAATACATCACTCTTTTCTCTTACCCTAATTTCGAGGGATCTTATTCTCTTTTTGGAGCGGCCTCCATTTTTAAAGAGAAGAACGATTCTCCTTTGATTAATTAAATCAACTCTCGGTTTATTCTAATCCTTTCTCCATTTATTTATTTATTGCATGATTATTATTACTTGCTATTTGTACTTGATTATGAGTAGCTAAAAACCATCCTCTTAGTAAAGGGTGGTTAAAGGGTTGTAAGGTTCAGTTAGGAGGCCGAATGCATGCTTAATACACTCTCATGACATATTCAGCCATTTATCGTTTTCTTTCCATGCTTATAGAGAAATATTAAGAGCTTGATCACCTGTTTGTGTTTCTGTGTGAGCAATGTCATTCTCTCGGTTATAACTAACGTGAATCCTTGAGTTAGAGTAGACACCTAGTAGGGACATCGCGAGAGGTCTTTCGTCTAGGGGTAAAGGGCTGATTAGGTTATGTGATGCGAGCCTAACACACTGAGATGTCACGGCCTAGATTTGTCTTGCCTCCTATTCATGGGCATTTTGAGTAGTGCCTCCCCGCATTCGTGCCTGGGAGGACGGCGGAACGTCAAGGCCACCTCATATGTGGAAACGGGGGGTGGCTTTTACCTAAGAAGGTAAGCAGGGGATGCGGTGTGGAAATGCGGTCCCTATAGCAGATCTATGCATGAGTTTGGAATATTTTTGCGCCGATGACCAGCTAAACCAAAAAGCAACCCAAAAACACCTTTTACTAAGATACCTCCTCCTCGTATTAATACCCCTCTCACTGTTGTGTTTAATTTTGTGTCCTCAAATTGCTTTGATTGTCTTGCCCGTGAAACTGTTTTGCTTTCGTGCCCTCGAAAGCTGGTTACTTTTGTGTCATTGTTACGATTTTAATTATAGCCTTGTTAGCTCTTGCCTCTGCTCCGATTAACTACATTAATCGGTATAAAACCCCCCCTTGTGTTACGATTGTGTTTGTTACTTTACTCTCTTATCATACATTGAAATAGAAATATTAGTTCCTTTTATCCCTGTGGTTCGACCCTGTCTTGCCCTGTACACATTTAATTGTGCACTTTCAGCACCAGGAAAATAGTATATTTGAGTGACGATCAAATTTTGGCGTCGTTGCCGGGGATTGAACGGTACTAATTTTGTTTTTATTTCTGTATGACCAGGAGATCTGCTCCCGATTTACTCCCTCTAGACCACGAGTTAACCAGAACAGAAAGAGGACTTCGAAGGTAAGCCAGAGGAATATCTACTCAGCGTAGAGTGATCCCACATCCTGCCCTCGACGGATATCCTTCCAATCTGGCCAACCAGGACCGTCAATTTTCCCTAGATCTAGCCTATCTTCATCGTAGTCTCGAAAACCCAGTAGGAGCCCAATTCGACTTCCCAACAATGGACGACCACGATAACAATGAACACCACGAGGATCCACCACCACCTCCTCCAGAACAACAAACCATCGATAACTTCCATGCAACCCCCGACATGTCAAGTAGCTGCATTGTCTGGCCTGCTGTTCTTCATGACTGGACCTTGAAGTCAGCCGTTATGTATCACCTTCCAACCTTTCTAGGGGTTGCCAAGGAAAATGCACTCTGCCATCTTCAACAGCTCCACTCTATCTGCGAGGCCATGAAACTTGCCAACGTCGGCATCGAGCAAGCCAAGCTGCGCGCCTTCTAGTGGTCTCTCAAAGATGATGCCCTCGACTGGTACTGTGACCTCCCACCAAGATTCATTCATTCTTGGGCTAACATGTCTAAGATCTTCACTGAGAAGTACTATCCGACTTCTATCTCCAACACCACTCACAAACAACTTGTCTCAATAGTCCAGAAAAAGGAGGAGACTCTAGCCCAGTACTACGAGAGGTTCCAGAAGATGCAATCTAGTTGTCCATCCCACAATCTTACGGAGCATGCCCTTGTTCAGTATTTTTGTAAAGGCCTCAAAGCCCATGACAAAGCATTACTCCACACTGCTGCTAACGGATCTCTGACCGCTCTTACACCAGCAGCTGCTAGAGCAACGATAGAACTCATGGCCAAGAACGCTTCTTCTGACCCTGTCAACAATCAAGGCCTAACGCCCAAGTGGCTGCCTTGCAGAATCAGCTATCTTCTCTTATAGGGATGTTTCAGAGTTTTATGTCTGGGCAATCCGCGCGCTGTCAAGGCCTGCCAAATCTGTAATTTCGTGGACCACCCCACTGATGCATGCCCCCACATTACAGATGAAATCCAAGTTAATATTGCTGGTCAGTATGTCCTGGCCCTATATGGCCAAGGCTACAATCAGGGCTGGAAACAACCAAATCCAGGATGGGTCCCAAACTCTCAGCCTTCGGGACCTAGCCATCAGTAACACCAACAGAATCCATATGGAAATCACCCTCCACCTCCCAACATGCAGAATTACAGACCTCGACCCACGTACCATCAGAAACAATATCAACGTTAACCTCCTCAGGATCAAACTTTCGTCGTGCCCCCGAATAAAGAAACACCTCGGAACCCCAAACAGCAGAAGGAGATTGATGATCTTAAAAAATACGTGAATATGCTGATGGCGAAAATGAAGGAAGTGAAGAATCAAGGGAGATTCCCGCCTCAAACTGAAACAAATCCAAAGCACAATGTCTGTGCCTTGACCTTACGAAGTGGAACGACCTTGACACCTCCTACACATCCTGCCCCCGATATTTCGAATTCTCCAGAGTCCAAACTCAAAGCGAAGCCTAGAGCAAAACTTCCGAAAGTACCTAGGCTCGTTGAGGTCACGGAAGATAGAATTCGCTCTCCTAGAGGTTCACCAAGGAATGACCCCAATCCACCCGAATTCACCCAGGAATACATTCATAAGATTCTCGAGCCCCCATTTCCCCAAAGACTAGTTAAGTCCAAAAAAGAAAAGGAAGACCGAGATATCTTTGAGATGTTCAGTAAAGTGGTTGTTAACGTTCCTCTTCTCCAGGCAGTAAAGAATGTTCCTCGCTGTCGCGCCTCGAAATTTAAAAAAAATTCGCGAGTGTGCAACGAAATTTGAGACCTTACAATGCTCAGCGTAAAAGGACGCCTCGCAACATGCAATGAAGTCGCCACCCTAATTTGGTTGCTAGGTTTAGGGAACCTTAATCATCATGGCATAGGAAATATAATAAGTAAAAAAAAACTAAAGGCACAAAAAGGGGTCTAGACCCTAGACAAAAGGTTCGGGGTCGTATTATGGTCTCGGGAAGGTGTTAGGCATCCGAGACACATCCGAAAACGGTTACCGGTTGATGAGAGAGGTGTTAAAAAGGTGTTTGATAAAATGCATTTTGAAAAGGGGGCCCTTAGAGGAATCGTCACTTTTGTCTTTTCCATAATCGGGACCGTTCATGAATAATTGATCGTTGAACCGATCGATTATTCATAACCGTAGTGATGGGACTGAATTTTCCGTAAGACTGAATGAGCGCCCTCTTATTTCATCATCGGGCCATGCATGATTAACCTAATTACTACGTGATTCTATCATGGATTGCTAGCAGAGTACAAATTAAATGAGAGTTTTGTGAAATGGAAAACTGATGTGGGATTGAAAGTCCCCATGTACATGCAGTCAATACAAACGAGAATTTAAAATCATATGAACATGGCATTTTAAGCAAGTCTTTAAACACGTTGTTCATGTGAGTTGATTTTAGTTCTAGCAATTCTATATATCATGCATGCAGTTGATATTGGCAGAAAGCATCGAATAAATAAAAAGGACTTGTGAGGCGTATTTTCGAGCGAAGCTTGAATTTAAAACCTACAAAATGAGAGCGTTAGTGATAGCTCGAAAAATAACTAAGCAAATTTTATGAGTGCGAAAATTTAAACGACAGTTGATTACATGCGAGAAATGATGGATTTAACGCATATGAAAATTAAATGCTGAGTTGATTGTTTGTGAAAAATGATTGATTTTAAACATGCGAGAATTAAAAGCTACGTTGATTGCATGCGGAAAATGATTTATTTTACGCATACGAGAATTTAAATGCTACGTGATTGCATGCGAAAAATGATTAATTTTAAGCATGCGAGAATTAAATGCTACGTTGATTGCATGCGAAAAATGATTAATTTTACGCATACGAGAATTAAATGCTACGTGATTGCATGCGAAAAATAATTAATTTTAAGCATGCGAGAATTAAATGCTACGTTGATTGCATGCGAAAAATGATTAATTTTACGCATACGATAATTTAAATGCTACATTGATTGCATGCGAAAAATGATTTATCTTACGCATACGAGAATTAAATGCTACGTGATTGCATGCGAAAAATGATTAATTTTAAGCATGCGAGAATTAAATGCTACGTGATAAATTTTAAAATTGGATGTGGTTGACGACTCACAGGGGGTTTAAAACAGTTGATGGCTTGCAGTAAATAAAACAGGTTGATAATGCAGAAAATAAAACAGTTGATGTTGCGGAAGAATTTCCAGCAGTTTGCAAAAAATTAAAGCAGTTGATATTTACGAGAATTAAAGTGCGACCGACCATATAGGCGGTAAATTAAATAACTGGATTTAAATTGCCGAAAGTAAATTGCGGAAAATTTAAATGCAAATAATTAAACAGTTGATAATTTGCGGAAGAATTTCCAGCAGTTTGCGAAAAATTAAAGCAGTTGATATTTACGAGAATTAAAGTGCGACAGACCATATAGGCGGTATATTGAATTTAAATTGCCGAAAGTAAATTGCGAAAAATTAAAGTGCGAGTAAGTAAAGTGCGGAAAAGTAAAGTGCGGAAAATTAAAGTGCGAAAAATTAAACAGTTGATAAATTGCGGAAGGATTTCCAGCAGTTTACGAAAAATTAAAGCAGTTGATATTTACAAAAATTAAAATGCGACCGACCATGCAGGCGGTAAATTAAATAACTGAAATTAAATTGCTGAAGGTAAATTGCGGAAAATTAAAGTGCGAATAATTTAAACAGTTGATAATTTGCGGTAGGATTTCCAGCAATTTGCGAAAAATTAAAGCAGTTGAATATTCACGAGAATTAAAATGCGACCGACCATGTAGGCGGTAATTTAAATGACTGGAATTAAATTGCTAAATATAACTGACTGAAGTTTAAATATGAAAATAAATATCACGACAAGAAATCAGCAATTCACGTATAAAACAATTCAATAAACAACTTGACGCAAAAATAAGCATACGAAATATTTTACGAAAAAAAGTGCACTAAACAATTCATGTATAAAAATATAAGAAAAATAGCAAGTATCACAAATAATAATCATACGAGGCATGTTAGCATTTTACGTAAAAAAAATGAAGAAACGAAGATTCGAAAAATATAAATGGGCCAGGAACAGTTCCTGGCCCAAAGGAATTAATTTAAATGGTGATGGGCCAAGCCCATCACCTTTCCTTCATTTCGCCCGAAGGCCATTTGGCCCAAGTCACTCCATCTTCAACCTCTCGTCACCGGCGCCACTGCCGGCGACGGAGGTGGTGAACCAGGCGACGGATTCTCCTGGTTCTTGGCTAAAACTACTCGTCCCCCCTCCAGAAGTACAAACAAATGATTACGGCATGAAAACGGCAACAAAAACAGCAAGATTTTTGAAGAAAACGGCAAGATGCATTTTTACGTTAATTATCGAAACAATTAATCTAAGTAATGGTAACTCAAACAGATGTTAGTACAGTAGAAACTCGATAAATTAATACTCGATTATT
Source organism: Viola odorata (assembly GCA_963691705.1). NCBI lineage: Eukaryota > Viridiplantae > Streptophyta > Magnoliopsida > Malpighiales > Violaceae > Viola > Viola odorata. The sequence continues at coordinate 18,502,331 of OY829540.1, read as the reverse complement.
TAATAAACTCTCTAAGATAATATTTTTGGCCGGTCCCGACTCGGGGATAGGGTGCTAAATTAATAATTCGCTAAAATTATAAGATAATACATTTTTGATAATTTCTTTAGACCCCATATAAAATATAAATTAATAATTCCTTATATATAGCATATTACATGAATGATTTATGAAGGTTTCTTGAAAAATGACTCAATCGTGGAAGCTTGAAAGGTGTTTGTAAACTAAGTATTTTACTATAAATTAATAAAATATTAATTAATATATAAATTAATAATTATTAATTTATCGATTAATTAATAACTCTTTTAATTAATAAATTTTGGTCATCCCAAGTGTATTATTTTATAGAGTTTCTACTGTATAGTGAAATTAGGCTCAAAACAGAGTGACGGCAGCAAGTTTTAGTGCCTAATTAATTAACTACCTATTAAAGGAAAATTAAAAGAAAAGAGAGCAAAATGCTTACAGTGGTGCTGCTCCCGCGAACGACGGCGAGGAGTGGGATTGAGAGTGCGGAAGGTGGTCCAAGTGTATGCGAATTGGCCAAGAAAAATGGAGAGGGAGCAGTGCGATTTTTTTGCAAAATTTTCGGACCCCCTTGCGACGGAGAATGGTGGCTATTTATAGCCAAAAGGGTCGCGTGGATGGGCGGAGAAGGGGGCTGCGCGTGGAGGAGGGGCTGGCCGTGATGATGGCGGAGCTAGGGAGCTAGGAGCTAGGGGCTTGGACGCGATGGGAGCAGGTGGCTTGCGCGACTTCACTGCCTTGCTCATGTGTGCACTGTGCATGTGCATTATGCACATTAATTCAAGGGCCATTGATCTGGTTGACTTTCCTTAGTTGACCAGATCAATGGCCATGATCAAATGACCCTTTATCTGATTTAAATGGCCTCGAGCCGGTTCCCGCGAGTAAATGTTCTGATTTTTTGAGCCGAAGGTACCGTCGCGTAGAGAAAAATACGACGGGTTTAACCGTCTATAGTGATTGGTGAGAATTTATCGTTTAACGTGTTTATTTTCGCGTTCAAAAACATGAAACGTTTGAACGGAAAAATAAAGATGTTACGCCGAAAATTACACGAAACGTTGTAGACCGTTGCGAGCAGAAAAAAAGCTAGCAACTAGTTGATGGAAAACATTTGAAGTCAAGCTATTGTCCGAGCGAACTTACTCGGGTCCAATAAAAGCTCGAATAAAAATAATAATAAAATAACAAAAATACTAAAAAATGCGCTAAAACATTAAAAATCCTAAAATTCATGAGATGATCAAAAATGAAGAAAAAACTAGCAAACGACTGCCGGATAGTCAAAAACATGATTTTTAAGGCTAAAAATAATATTGACAATAATAATGAAAATATGTGCCGAAAAATTAAAAATACGATTTCGAAAGCTGACGATGCTAACGATTATGCTAAAATGCAACGAAACACCTAAAAATGCTAGCGACAGTAAATCAACTGAAAATGACTGTAAATTAACTAAATAATAGAAATGCAAAAATTAAGTAAAAATGGCGTCAAAATTCGGGTATCAACAGTTGCCCACTCTTTACTGTCTTATCGAAGGATTCGATAAGCAGTAAAGACAGTTGCCCCTATATATCCGAATTTTGGCGACACAACAGGTCTTACCTCAGGCTTACAGTGATAATGTCGTTCTGGGAGGAGGTAGTTGATTGATGGTGTCACTAGGGATAAAGGTGATTGCTTGATGTCGCCCTAGGAGGAGGAGATTGTCGTCGCTCTGGGAGGAGGAGATTGTCATCGCTCTGGGAGGAGATAGGTTGTTGATCCTGCAAAGATATAAGCTTAGATTTATTCGGGTATCACGAGAAACATAAGCTGCAGGAGATATAAATGATAACTATTCTACTAGAAAGCGTAGGTAATTTTATGAAAACATAAATGACGGCTCCACTGGGGGGAATAATCGCTTGACATGTGACTAACGTTGCTTCGGAAGGATAATGCGCTATTCGCAGGAGTGTGAATGATTTGTCCTAATGATGTCTCTCTAAGAGGAGGAGAATAATTATGCAGAAATGTAGAATTATGTGAAGGATGTCACTCTGGGAGGGGAAGATGCTGATGACACTCTGGGAGGAGGAGATGCTAATGCTGACACTCTGGGAGGAAGGAAATGCTGATGACACTCTGGGAGGAAGGAAAATGCATGCTGACACTCTGGGAGGAGGAAATACAGTACCGAAAGGTAAACAACGTCAATTCCCGTAGGAGAAGACGTGAAATGCAGAAACTAACCTAAGGTCACTCTAGGAGGAGGAGATACTAATACTGACACTCTGGGAGGAAGGAAATGCTGATGATACTCTGGGAGGAAGGAAAATGCATGCTGACACTCTAGGAGGAGGAAATACGGTATAGAAAGGTAAACAACGTCAATTCCCGTAGGAGAAGACGTGAAATACGGAAATTAACCTAAGGTCACTCTAGGAGGAGGAGATGCTAATGCTGACACTCTGGGAGGAAGGAAATGCTGATGACACTCTGGGAGGAGGGAAATGCATGCTAACACTCTGGGAGGTGAAGATGCTATGCTGGAAACTAAACTATGCTGTCACCAGTAGCGCTGATACGATCCTAGAATGTGTCCGCATCCTGCTCAGGAGGTAACGACCCCAAGGGCAAGACTTTCCCACGATTTGCGGCCGTAAGCAGTCCTCACCTGATATTAGTGTTTGCACTCATGCTCTGAAACAAGGCTAAGTGTTTTACGCTCATAAAGATGCAACTAACATGATACATAATCTACAGTTCGCAATGTCAATCCGAGTGAATAGACTTCGAATGAAGATGCACATGCATGGGCATTCTAATAATCGATGGGACTTTTACGGAAAAGAATGAAAAGGACATGAAAAGTCTGGAAAGGAGTTTGTTTTGGAAGAGATTGCTTTGCTGGGGAGTTGGAAGGCTTTTGGTGAATGATGCTTTGTTGATTGGCCCTGATGAGGGCGAGGTATGCGAGTCTTTTCGCTTTCTGCTGGGGATGCTTAGTTGACAGAGTGCGTGAGCTCTGGGATCCTTGCTGGGGGTGCTTTTCCGATCAGCCAGGGGCCCTTTTCTTGAGTCTTCATTGGGGAGTGTCGTCGCTGTTCTTTTTGCGACTCACTGCTTGAGTCGGCTCTGGGCCCTTTTCTTCTCGGGTCCTTACTAGGGATGCTTGCTTTGAGGTTTCTTGAATTGGCCTTGGGCCTCTTTTACTTGACTTCACTGGGGAAGGTTGCTTTGAGATTTCTCGAGTTAGCCTCGGGCCTGTGCCTGCTTCGGCTCTTTGATTGTTTGTATTCTTTGAAGGTCTCTGAGCATTTTCTTTCTTTTCTTTTCTTTTCCCTTTTTCCCCTTTTCTCTTTTTTCTTTTCCTCTCCTTTTTCTTTCTTTTTCTCTTTTTTTTTTTCTTCTTTTTTTTTTATTTATTTTATATATCCCTCCCCGTTTTGATTTGATTTGAAATGCAACAGAGCAGAGCAAGCACAGCCTTCATCTTGATCTCTTCCCCTTTTGTCTTGAGGCCTCGGCCTTCGTTGTTGCTGCTTCTTCGGTGATAGTCCTTAGCGATCTCCTGGTGACCTTTTCCGTCTCCTTCGTCATGAAATTGAACTTGGCGTGCTTTTACTTCCGGCTGGCCATTTTAGCTGGAACTGCTCTTTGGCTCCTGGGGTATGAGTGATAGCGAAGGTTTGGGGGAGTGATGACATATATGGTGGAAAGAGGGAAGAAACGAAAAAAGTGGAGAAAATCGTAAAAGTCCCATGTCATTTTATAGCTATCCCATGTCTAATCGCGCATGTACCCTGGATATTATGCGAACTCAACTAGTATCTAGCCAGGCCTTTACACTCATGAAGGATACGCCGCGATGGCTCAAAAATGCTTACCGGGATTTGTTTGTGACTGCTTACGTCGGAGCAAACCGCGGATATAAGAGCAAACAGGTAATTAAATGCTGGCACATAATTTGGGTAGATGCTGGGTTCAACAGAGGGATTGAAAATTTCTGACTTATGCTATGCATGAAAATGCTTATGAGAGTAGTATGCTTTTGTTTTAGCCGGGCCAAAGAGGGATTTTGATTGATTTTTGATTTTTGACGGATTGATTGCTAGATGGTTTGATTGCTGGATGGTTTGATTGCTAGATGTGGGGGATGACTTATTTGCAATGTTCTAATGAGAATCTAAGGTTGCCCCCCAGTGGGCCAGACGACCGTACTTGATTTAAAGCAAACAAAGCGAGTAGGAATAAAAACAAATTTAAATAAGGGGAAAGAAAGATGACTCCCCTGAAACGTGCAGCGGGGCTGCACGGGCGTCTTCCACAAGCTCCACGCGGATGACAGCGAGATGCTTCCAGTCCCTGTGAGATGCAGAGGGGACAACAGAAAGGGAAATTAATTTGACAATGAAAATGAGATAAGTTCAGGGATTCTCCCTTCTTTTAACTCGGCTTTTCGAGGGTACCTATGATGTGGTCCCAGCTCCGGAACGCCTTGCTTGGGTGCGCTGATTGGTTTCTTTTTCAGCTGTTTCGTGGGAAACGCCGATCCAGGTCGAAGGGAGGATGGTTCCTCCTTTGGTCTACTTACTTACCGGCCCTTGCTAGACCTTTGTTGATGAACTTCGTGATTGCTCAGGGATAAAAGGGAAAACCCTCTGTCTCCGAAATGTGCAGCGGGGCTGCAAGGGCGTATGCTTACAGTCCTTATGCAGGCACCGAATGGGAGTGGCTGGGTCCCTGAAACAGACAAGGCGATGACAAATGAGGAGTAAATGCAAGACGATTTTTGGCAAAAGTAATGTGATTGATAAGTTTTTAAGCTCTCCTTTTTGGTCGGGCCGTCCATGCGTCACCGCAGCGTGATTTGCATCGGGGGTTTGCTGATGATGGCTTTGCTTTTAGATGCTTAGCTGTAGCTCTTGCCTTGGCATAGGTGATACTTGCAGTCCGGCTGTCCCTCAACTAAAGGATTGATCTTCACCGTGTTGATCGTGGTGCGGATGTTGGAACCTTCTTGAGCGAAACCGCATTAAGTATGTTGATGGTGGCCCTAGGAGGACATTTTTTTGTCGTGCTTTTTCCTAGGAGTTGTTGCATGTAAGGGTGCGCTGGGCGACCACGGTGTTTGGTGGTGAGCTCCTCCGAATAAGTGAACGGAGATGGGAGCCGATATTGCTAATATTCCGACAGCTCGGCCGACATAGGATGGGCTTTGTGACTTTGGTCCAGTATTCAGTCCTTGGAGACAGGCTGTTCGCGATGCCGATTGTGCTAATAGCACTGCGAGGAAAGGAAAGTTCGCTTTAGATGGTGATGGTTCGTCTTAAAATCTTTCCTGATTCGCTCTTGAAGGTAGCCTGCTGCGGCCATTCGGGAACTGCCTAGTTCTATCGTGATGATGAGCTGAGGCGAGAGACCTTACGTCCCTGCAAGACTTAAAATTGATTAGTGGCGTTAGTCTAAGCGACGTGTCTCACGTCTCGAGCTACTCCTGGGGAACCATCTATACCATGCCTCCTTTTGTCATCTCACAAGTTTAAGAAAAAGACAGGGGAAAACAAAATTTTTAAAACAATTTGCATCTCCTGGAAAACTTGTTTTATTAATTTCAGGACAAATGTTTGTGCTAAATTGTCATGATAAAACCCTATGTCTTTGGTCTGACCGCACGCTCTGTCCGCGATGCTTTAGGCGAAGTATCTCTTGACTGCATCGGCATTTACCGGTCTCAGGAGATCGTCTCCATCCATGTTGGTTAGCATTAGGGCACCCCCTGAGAATGCACTTTTGACCAGATACAGGCCTTCATACCTTGGGGCCCATTTTCCTTGACTAGCCTCCTGGTGAGAAAGAATCTTCTTCAGCACTAAATCCCCAGCTTCGAACTAGCGAGGTCGCACTTTCTTGTTATAAGCGTTGGCCATTCTTTGCTGATATAATTGCGCGTGGCAGATAGCGGCTAAGCGCTTTTCGGGAAGGAGGTTCAACTGCTCGTACCTCACTCTTGCCCAATCTGATTCTTCTACTTCTGACTCTGCCAGGATTCTAAGAGAAGGGATTTCTACCTCAAGGGGAATTACGGCTTCCATGCCGTAAACTAATGAGTAGGGAGTTGCCCCCATAGATGTACGGGTCGCTATTCGGTAAGCATGCAGTGCGAAGGGAAGCATGTCATGCCAATCTCTGTGAGTGATTACCATCTTTTGGATGATCCTCTTCAAGTTTTTGTTTGTTGCTTCAACTGCGCCATTCATCTTTGGCCGATATGGTGACGAGTTTTGGTGCTTCACCTTCCAACGTTGGCAAAGATCGTCGATCATCTTCCCGTTGAGGTTGGTGCCGTTGTCCGTGATGATGGTTTCTGGGACCCCATGACGACAAATGATATTTCTCTCAATGAATCGCATGGTCATTTTCTGAGTGATGTTGGAGTAAGAGGTAGCCTCTACCCACTTGGTGAAGTAATCGATTGCTACAAGGATGAAGCGATGGCCATTAGAGGCCGTTGGGTGAATTTGGCCGATGATGTCAATTCCCCATATCGCAAAAGGCCAAGGCGATGTCATGCTGAAGAGAGGGGCTGGAGGGACATGGAGATGGTCCGCATAGATTTGACATTTGTGGCACTTCCAAAAATGGCTGATGCCATCTCGTTCGATGCTGAGCCAAAAATAACCTTGTCTCATTATCTGTCTGGCCATCATGTGCCCACTTGCGTGTGTGGAACAAACCCCTTCGTGGATCTCTGCTATGATTCTTTTTGCCTCAGCGATGGTGACGCAACGAAGCAAAGCCCCATCGGCTCTCCTTTTATATAGAACTTCGCTGTCGAGGTAGAAGTCTAGCGCTAAGCGCTGGAGGGTCTTTTTGCTAACCCGGCTTGCCCCCGTTGGGTGCTCCCGGTTTCTGATGAATTGTACTAAGTCGTAGAACCACGGCTTGCCGTCAAGTTCTTCTTCTAAGGCGACACAACATGCCGGAGTTTCCTTTACTTCTACCCTCAAAGGCTGAAGCATTACTCCGCACTCTAACTTGAACATCGATGCTAATGTGGCTAATGTGTCTGTGAGGCGGTTCTTTTCTCTGTCGACTCGGTCGAACTTGGTTTCCTCGAATTCCCGTGTGAGTTGGGCGAGTAACTTTTGATAAGGGATGAGCTTGGAATCCCGGGTCTGCCATAGATCCTGGGCTTGGTAGATGACGAGTGCTGAATCACCGAAGATTCGGAGCTTCTTTACTTTTAAGTCGAGGGCTGCTATCAGACCGCTGATGCATGCCTCGTACTCAGCGATGTTATTGGTGCATGGGAAATTCAATCTGCATGCTATGGGGAATTGACGGCCATCTGGGGACATGACCACGGCTCCCACTCCTTGGCCCGAGAAGTTCACAGCACCGTCGAAGAACATAGTCCACCAGTCATCTTCTCGGAGATCTTCTACGGTCTCCTCTTCAATCACTATGATGTCCTCATCGGGGAAGTTGAAGCTCAGCGACTCATACTCGTCCGAGGCATGATCAGTTAGGTAATCGGCAAGGGCGCTTACTTTAACCGCCTTCCGAGTTACGTAGATGATTTCGTGCTCAGCTAATAAGACTTGCCATCTACAAATGCGACTTGACAGGTACGACTTTTCGAAGATGTACTTCAAGGGATCCATGCGAGAGATTAGCCACGTTGTGTAATACAACATGTACTGCCGGAGCCTTCGGGCGCACCATGCTAGGGCGCAACAGGTTCGTTCCAACATAGAGTAGCGCATCTCACATTCGTTGAATTTTTTTTCTGAGGTAGTAGATGGCTTGTTCACGCCTTCCGGACTCGTCGTGCTGTCCCAAAACGCAACCCATGGCACTAGCCGTGACTGTCATGTACATGAGCAAGGGACGCCCTGGCGTCGGGGGAACTAGTACCGGTGGGCTTTGCAGATATGTCTTGATTTTCTCGAAGGCTTTCTGGCAATCTTCGTCCCATTCTACATCTCCGTGTTTCCTTAGCATTTTGAACATCGGCTCGCAAGTAAGTGTTAATTGGCTGATAAAGCGAGCGACGTAGTTGATGCGTCCTAAGAAGCTTCGCACTTCTGTTTCGGTGCTGGGAGCGGGTAGCTATTGAATTGCTTTTATCTTATCAGGATCTACTTCTATGCCTTTGTTGCTGACGATGAATTCTAGCAACTTTCCTGAGGTCACCCCAAAGGTACACTTAGCTGGGTTTAGCCGTAGCCGAAATCGCCTCAATCTTTCGAATACCTTCTTCAGGATGTCTACATAATCTTGCGTACCACGTGATTTGGCTATCATGTCGTCGACATATATTTCCAATTCTTTATGCATCATGTCATGGAAAAGGGTAACGGCCGCACGTTGGTACGTGGCTCCTGCGTTCTTTAATCCGAAGGGCATCACTTTGTAACAGAAGGTTCCCCAGGGTGTGATGAAGGTCGTCTTTTCACTGTCCTCTGGTGCCATCTTGATTTGATTGTAACCTGAAAACCCATCCATGAAGGAGAACATGTCATTTCCAGCGGCACTATCTACCAAGATGTCGATATGGGGAAGAGGGAAGTCATCCTTAGGGCTGGCTCGATTGAGATCCCGGAAGTCTACGCACATGCGAACCTTCCCATCTTTCTTAGGCACTGGTACTATATTGGCGATCCATTCGGGGTACTCGGCAACTCTTAAGAAACCCGCGTCTAGCTGCTTGGTAACCTCTTCTTTAATCTTCAAAAGGATGTCTGGATGCATCCTCCGGAGTTTTTGTTTGACAGGCTTAAACTCAGGCTTCAATGGGATGTGATGTTCTACTATCTCGGGATCGAGACCGGGCATATCGGCGTACGACCACGCGAATACGTCCGAGTAGTCTTTGAGGAGGGAAATTAACCTTTCTCTCTGAATTGTGTCCAGGGTAGTTTCGATCTTAACCATCTTCGGGTTCTCACCGCTTGCCCCCAAATTTACTTCATCCAATTCCTCCCGATGAGGAGTTATTTCCTTTTCTGAGCTTTCTAGTAAACGGGTCAGTTCGTCGGAGATTTCGGCTTTGTCTTCAGTCGTAGCGATGATTTCTTCGCCAGTAAAGACATAGGTTTTATCAAGACAATCCGAATTAACACTCATCCTGAAATTAAAAGTACGAAAAAGAGATGCGTAAAATGAAAATTTGCATATATATTGATTTTTAACAAAAGGGAACATGAGTCCCTACAAAAAGGTTTTCGTAAGAAAACGTGCCAAAAACACATATATATTTTTCAAAAGGAGAAATTACGGAGAGACATCCGGAAGCATGGTGTTGGTCCAGTTGCGCACGGACTCCCCAAACTTCTTAACGAAAATGACTGAACCAGGCGATGATTCTTCTTCTCCTAGAGTGCAGATACGGAGGTCTGACATCCTGACCGGTCTTTCATTGATGGTCTCGGCAGCGAAGGGGAACGTGGTTCTGATATGGGGGATTGGCATCTTGCCCTATGGCGCAGAACGTCCAAATAGCTTAGCCAGCTGCTTTTCTTTCTTTTCTTGGGCAATCCTGGCGAAATCGGCCTTGCTAGGTTGGTACCCTGACCCGAATCGGTCTCCGAAGCTTTTCGGAGGTGCCCAACCTTTTGATCCTTGTAACTCGGCCCCGAGCCTTTTTCCCAATTGGAAGCTTGACTTAGTGGTTGTTTCGGCTACCTTAGATTTTGAGGCTTCGCAAACGGGAGATCCTTCCTCGATCCAATCTGCGTTGACAATTTCGAAGGCTTGGAAAGAACTCTCCAAGGTTTCAGCAGTTTCGATGTAAGGCACAGATACATGCTTAGCCAGGATCAAGGTTTCCTCTGCCTTTATCGTGACAAGGGCATTGTCCTTGACATATTTGAGGCATTGATGCAGGGACGAGGGGACGACTCCCGCTGAATGGATCCAAGGTCATCCCAGAAGCATGGTGTAAGCGGGCTGGATTTTCATGATCTGGAATGTCAAGGCAAAGGTGTGAGGCCCGATGACCATGTCCAACTCAAAGTTCCCGATGATCTCTCGAGTGGTTCCGTCGAAAGCCCTAGCCATCATTCCGCTAGGTTTCATGTGAGAGAAATCGACTGGCAGCTGTTCGAGGACATGCCTGGGCATGACATTCAGTGCAGACCCATTGTCGATTAGGGCCTTTGCTATGACGTGTCCCTTACATTCTACCGTGATGTATAGGGCCTTGTTGTGATCTTTTCCCGAGGGGTCAATCTCTCCTTCAGAGAAGGAAATGCTGCTTAGGGCCTGAATCCTTCCGACAAGGTTTTCCACTCCTTCCGTGGTAATATCCTTAGTCACGAAGGCTTGCTTTAAGACCTTTAAGAGAGATTGGCGATGAGGTTCTGAAGTAAGGATCAGTTCCACGATGGAAATGCAAGCTGGGGTTTTCTTTAGCTGTTCAATGATGCTGAACTCGCTCTGTTTCATGATTTTGAGGAACTCAGCTATCTTGTCCTCGGTTACAGGTTTGCTCAAACCTTGCGTCTCCTCTATTGTCTCTTTGCGGATCACAGGGTCTTTCCCTTTGGCTTGTCGTTGCCTTTCTACTTCCTCCGAGATGTAACATCTTCCGGTGCGGGTCATGCCCCCGATACGAGAGGCCTCGCCGATAGTGAGTGCTGTTGGTGTGACTGCAGGAGGGGTGGTGACCACCGTGTATCCGTAGTTGAATGGGACCGCGTGCAAGTCTCGGCTAGGAGTATTCACAGCTAATGTGAATATTACTTTGCGTGGGGTCGTGGCTGCATCCCCTGTTTGGGCCACGTACTCGAAAGAATACGGTGCTGGAGGATTGTCCTCGATGGCGTTGATTGTTCCTCGGGTTTTTCCTTTGGTTTGGATGATCCCGAATGTGGTGAGTTGCTTGACTTTCTACCGAAAAAGTATGCAATCCTGGATGTCGTGCTTGCTTTCCCCTTGGCAGAATAGGCATTGGGCCCGATTATTCCCCGGGAATGGTAGATAAGCGTTGTTGGCTAGAGCGAAGAACAGTTCTTTGTTGGGTGTTTCCTCCATAAAAGGGCGAGAAACGTTGGTTCCAACGGAAGCGATGTCGCTCATCCTAGGATTGTGGCACGGCAGAGGATTGGGTGTCACATCTGGATTTTTTGCTAAACCTTTGGACGAGATTCGTCCTTCTTTGGTTAGGTGTTCAACCTTCTCTCTAAAGGCGTAACAGTCCTCCAGGGAGTATCCTCGGGTTCCGGCGTGATACTCGTAGCTAACCTTTGGATCATACCAGCTAGGGTAAGGAATGGATTGAGGTGAGAGTGGGGATGGTGTAATCTGCCCATCTGCCAAGAGGCTTGCATAGATCTCTTTCAAAGGAAACGGAGGAAATGACCATGTCGATGAAGGGTATGACTCGGAGTCCGAGGATTCCCAAGAGGGTAGTAAGGGCACTGTGCTAGAATATGAGGGTGGTGCCGAATATCTAACGAGATAATCAAACTTCCCAGAAGGTTGGCCCAAGGTGTCAATCTCGAGGTCGCCTTCGTCGCGGCGCGTGGAGAACCGTTTGTTCGACGAAGTCGATCTTTTCTTTTGGATGATTTGGAGTGGGGTTACCTTGGAGTCAGTTGGGATAGGAAATCCTTCCCCGATGGTGCTAATGTATCCTTCCCCATGGGTCACTTTCCGGGTTCGTATTACTCCGAGACTCGAGAGTTGTCTTATTTTTCTTACGAACGACTCGCAACCTTGGATCTCATGACCGTCACTTCCCTTGCAGTACATGCAGTGATTCGGATTGCTCTCCGCGTATGGCATATACCCCCTCAAACTAAGGCCTGGAAAAGTTGTTCCTGTGGCCAGCTCGGGGCTGAAGAGAGAAGGTCGTTGTTTTCTCCGACCGAGATGGCGCTCACTCCTCTCTTTCCTTGGGAATGATCGGGAAGAGGGTTGGTGGATGTGTTGGGTCCCTTGGCTAACCCTTCGAAAGACACCCACCCACTTTTGACCAAGTGATGGACTTTTGCTTTGAATGCAAAACAGTTATCCAAAGTATGACCTGGGGCTCCAGCGTGGTATTCGCATCTTACGTTGGGATCGTACCATTTTGGGTAAGGAGGCAATTGAGGCTGAGCAGGAACCGGTACGATCTGCCCGGCTGCCAAGAGATGTTTGTAGATTTCTCCCGCGGGAAGAGGGAGAGGAGGCAAAGGCTCTCGGTTCCATCGACTGTTTGTCGTGTTTTGGTTACCTGGGTCCTTTGGTGGGTTATATAGCTTGGGTTGCATGGGTTGTGATGTTTGTACTGGAGGTGGTGGGAACTGTGTGGGATTTTGAGGCGCGATACTAGCAACTGGTGGTGAAGTAAAGGGAAAGGAGGTGGGTTGATATAGTGATGGTGGGTGATAAGGCGGTGGCAATAAATAAGGCGGTGGTGGTGGAAGTGATTGCCCATGATTAGCTAGGGGAGCGACAAATCCAACATCCCTTTTCGCGACAGGTGCTTTCTTTGGCGCAGACTCTGGTACCGAAGGCATGATTCGTCCAGACTTAATCCCTTGCTCGACTCTTTCGGCAATTAGGACCATGTCGGAGAAACTGTTTGAAGGATTAGAGATCAGGTAAGTGTAGTAGGGTGCTTTGAAGATGTGCAAGAAAATTGACAAGAGTTCCTTGTCGTTTAAAGGAGGAGAGATTCTGGAAGCCAACTCTCTCCATCTCTGAGCATAGGTCTTCACGGACTCGCCGATTTTCTTTTCCATGTTTTGCAGATCAGCGCGGTCGGGTGCTACCTCCATGTTGAACTTATATTGTCGGTAGAAAGCATCTGATAAGTCTCTCCATGTCCTGATCCTGGCTCGGTCTAGCCCCATATACCATGTTAGGGCGTGCTTGGTCAAGCTTTCCCGGAAGAGATGAATCAACAATGGCTCGTTGTGGATTACCTCTGCCATCTTGTTGCAGTATGCTCTGAGATGGGTCTTTGGGCACTCTACCCCGGTATATTTTTCGAAGTCAGGGATTTTGTACTTCGGAGGTATGACAATCCCGGGGACCATACACATATCGGCAGGGCCGGTAGGGTCAAATGGATCAGCCCCTTCAATTGCCCGGAGCCTTTCCTCAAGTAGGTTTAGCCGATCACTTTTTGGTTGCTCGGCCCCGACGGGGTTGGAACCGAAGGGTAGCGTTGGTTCTGAGAAAAACTGGGGTTGTGCTGGGTTGAAAGTGAGGAGCTGAGTTCCCACAGGTCCGGGAACTGGGCTTGGAGGAATAGGAGGAAGATACAAAGCCTCTAGGTGGGCCTCGCTCTTGCTGGGGTCCACAGCAGGGTTGATTGAAAGGTGCTGAAGCGGCGGGGAAATCTCTTCACCCGCCTTAACTATAGGATTTGCAGCGGAGGGTACAGTGAAGGGACTGACCCATCTCCAATGACCCGGGGGGCCTGAAAGTGGTGGGGGTATGGAAGTTCCTGCGACGGTGAGCGAAGAGGGAGGTCCTTTTGCTTGAGGGGGATCGAAACCCGGTGGCAATTCGGCGACAGCTTCATCTCTTTCCTTTTCGGCCCTGGTGGCCCTTTCTGTAGTGATCCTAACTTGCTCCTCTAACTCAGCGATTCTAGCTGCTAGTGCTTCATCGGTCTTAGCCGGTTCAACCATTTTTCATTTTTGAAGTCTAGTTAAAGGGAGCCTGTGCGGAGTAGCTTGCTTCCGAGGAGCTATCGTGAACCTAAAAAAAAGAAAAACACAAAAAGGGTGAGCACAAGTCATACACAGGTGATGTGCAATCCCGAGGTCTCCACATTTGCTCATTTGATATTTCCAGGGCGGTCGAAAAGGCGAGGAACCCCAATTGTTGACAAGATACAAAGGAAGCCTCTATACATTCCAATGTTATGAAGCAAACCTGAGATGCTAACAGCGAAACCCAAATTAGCGAGGGCAACCAATGCCGCTATGCTAGGAAGATCTCTTTTACACTATACTTCTAACGATGCAAGGCCTGATGCCTGGTGAACTCAACCGAGGGGAGGGATGACGATCTATGCTACGAACTTGGAGTGTCTTGTGATAAGCTAAGACGATAGGACCATGAGCGATCACTACTTGGCTATTTTTCGGATGCTTGGTCTGATTTTCGGTTTTTTAGTGAAACGATTGTGTTTATCCTGGAGGGATTTCCTCTTCCTTCTTCCTTTTTGTGCGATGCTCTTTTGAATTGCATTGGAAGGATAGTTGATATGGAAAATATGAGGTGATTTAATAAATATCCGAAAGAGTATGACTTTATTAAAAGCGTTTACAAAAGTCTAGTAAACTTGCCAACAACCTAAATTCATCAAAATTGGCTAAGATAGATGAAATCAGGGGTCCTATCTAAAGAAAAGATTTGCCGATATCCGAGTCTTTCCCTAAAGGTGTCAACCCTGGGCGTCATAGTCTTCTTGCTTCCTCCAAAGGTACTCCATCAAAGCCATCTCCCCTTTCTGCATTTCTATCTCAGCCTCTAACGCGGTAATTCGGCTCTGCGGTGCCTAGCTTTTCCTATCTCCCAAGTCGGCACGAGTAGTCAAAACCCTTATCGTCGAGTCCCTGTCTTCAATTATGGCACTAGATGCTTCTTTCTTACGGATTTCGCTGTTCATACGTTCCTCGAAGTCCCTGAGGGCCACTTTCTGTTTTACTGCTTGTACGTGGAGAATGTCCTTACTACGCCTTTTTAACTCATTCATCTGGACCTCTAAGCCACATTGACAAGCTTCGGCCATATCCCTCTCTTCTATCATCAGATCTCGTTCTTCTTGTGCTGCTCGCATCTGTTCTACCACTTGAGCGTAAGCCATGATATCCATTCCTCCACTTACTTGCGATTCTCCTTCCTCTTCTATCGGTTTCTGATTTTCTGGGCGAGGTAAGACAGTGCCGTTAACTCGTCTCAACCTCCACTGTGGATATTCCGGTATTGTGGTTGCATGGATGCCGTGTCCTTTGAGGCAAAAAGGGTGGGCCCAGTCTTGGGCATGCAGCTGAATGTTCTGATTTTCCCCAGTGTGTGGCAGGTCTGACCTTGTCATGCCGAATGTCACGGGAATTATTTGTGTGATGTGGAACTGTCTGAGGACGAGGGCGGGGCAATAGTGAGTGCATCCCCATGCTCCGATCAAAGGAACCCAAGGTAAGGGTCCGCAACAGACGATGGGATCGGAGGTCTGCAGCCACTTGGCATGCCAACTGAAGTCTTCTTCTGAGAGATTTATGAATCGGTTGATCCAGACATCCTTATTTTCCATCTCCCATTTGTCCGTGGTTATTGCGTTGATAACCCTGAGTAGAGGACATGACCTTATGTAGCTTGCAAAGAAAATGGTCTGCTCAGGAACCTGCTTGAAGTGGCTGACCATCCATACTGTCAATAACTGTGTGCAACAAGTAAGTCTCCCTTTCCCTTTTCTTCGACAAGAGTCCAAGGAGCGAAAGGTCTCGGCCAGAATGGTTGTTGTAGGATTGATGGCATTTGTTTCCATCTCGTAAAAGATGTTAGCTGCTGCAAAATCGATGGCATTCCTCATTTTCGGAAAAAGGACAAATCCCACAATGGCGAAAGCCAGAATCCTTAAGCGTTTCTTTCCGTTGGACAATCGAAAGCGTGCCTCAATATCTGACCAGCACCAGAAGTAGTCACCCTCTCTGACACGAGTAGTGATTCCTAACAACTTATCGAGCCTTATTTTGACACTCGTGGAGTCGAGTCGAACATTCTGGTATATGGCCGATATAAGAGAGGTGAAGCTCATCAGAGCTGAGTACTCCTCCAGTGTAGGAGTCAGGTCTACCTCTTTGTCGAAAGAGAAGCACCGATAATAGGGATCCCAGAATTTTAGGGCTGCCCGGATGCAGCCCCAATCAGTCTTTACGTCAACTAGGGTCAGTAGCTTTCCATAACTACCCTCAAACTGTGTCTCCTCGTCCTCAGTCAGCTCATTTCTTAACATCCGAATCCTAGTTAAGTCGAAGTCCACGACTTCTACTTTGATCTTAGTGGTGATGTCAGGAGCAAACCCACGTTCCAACAGATCTCCTCGTGCGGCCTGATCGTCGAAACTTCGTCCCCCGAAAATATTAAATGAAAGTAGGGTAGGTACCGATATGTCGAATGAGCAAGATGGGTCCTATGGGACAAAAAATAAAATTTTAAATGCAAAGTAACCTGCACGTGTAAGAAATCTACAGTTCATATAAAAGACAAGATTATCATGGCAATAATGCAAATAGGGCCACGACAAAGCAGGTATAATCATGATGCACGTGCTGGGGCTCTGATTCCAACATTTCTAACTGGCTTGAATGGTTCCCGGATGATACCATGAAAAGGTCCCTAAAGTGTCGTCCAGTCTACCGATTTCTTGCGAAATCGTATAACCTTTCGACTGGCTTTAGGGGTTTATCCGAGTTGGGATTGGTGAACACTACCCATGACATGTGTCCTAGGGCGTCACTACTACCCTCCTAATTTAGTGATTGTCCCCTGGGTGTAGGGCACCATGAAATGCATATGACAATTGATAAAGCAAATAAATAAACTGACCAGCAATTGATCAAAGCAAATAAGTAAACAAATAAAACGCCTCTCTAAAAAGATAAAACCGGCTCCGACCCTAGGTCCCCAGTGAAGTCGCCAAACTGTCGCGCCTCGAAATTTAAAAAACATTCGCGAGTGTGCAACGAAATTTGAGACCTTACAATGCTCAGCGTAAAAGGACGCCTCGCAACATGCAATGAAGTCGCCACCCTAATTTGGTTGCTAGGTTTAGGGAACCTTAATCGTCATGGCATAGGAAATATAATAAGTAAAAAAAAACTAAAGGCACAAAAAGGGGTCTAGACCCCAGACAAAAGGTTCGGGGTCGTATTATGGTCTCGGGAAGGTGTTAGGCACCCGAGACACATCCGAAAATGGTTACCGGTTGATGAGAGAGGTGTTAAAAAGGTGTTTGATAAAATGCATTTTGAAAAGGGGGCCCTTAGAGGAATCGTCACTTTAGTCTTTTCCATAATCGGGACCGTTCATGAATAATTGATCGTTGAACCGATCGATTATTCATGACCGTAGTGATGGGACTGAATTTTCCGTAAGACTGAATGAGCGCCCTCTTATTTCATCATCGGGCCATGCATGATTAACCTAATTACTACGTGATTCTATCATGGATTGCTAGCAGAGTACAGATTAAATGAGAGTTTTGTGAAATGGAAAACTGATGTGGGATTGAAAGTCCCCATGTACATGCAGTCAATACAAACGAGAATTTAAAATCATATGAACATGGCATTTTAAGCAAGTCTTTAAACACGTTGTTCATGTGAGTTGATTTTAGTTCTAGCAATTCTATATATCATGCATGCAGTTGATATTGGCAGAAAGCATCGAATAAATAAAAAGGACTTGTGAGGCGTACTTTCGAGCGAAGCTTGAATTTAAAACCTACAAAATGAGAGTGTTAGTGATAGCTCGAAAAATAACTAAGCAAATTTTATGAGTGCGAAAATTTAAATGACAATTGATTACATGCGAGAAATGATGGATTTAACGCATATGAAAATTAAATGCTGAGTTGATTGTTTGTGAAAAATGATTGATTTTAAACATGCGAGAATTAAAAGCTACGTTGATTGCATGCGGAAAATGATTTATTTTACGCATACGAGAATTTAAATGCTACGTGATTGCATGCGAAAAATGATTAATTTTAAGCATGCGAGAATTAAATGCTACGTTGATTGCATGCGAAAAATGATTAATTTTACGCATACGAGAATTAAATGCTACGTGATTGCATGCGAAAAATAATTAATTTTAAGCATGCGAGAATTAAATGCTACGTTGATTGCATGCGAAAAATGATTAATTTTACGCATACGAGAATTTAAATGCTACATTGATTGCATGCGAAAAATGATTTATCTTACGCATACGAGAATTAAATGCTACGTGATTGCATGCGAAAAATGATTAATTTTAAGCATGCGAGAATTAAATGCTACGTGATAAATTTTAAAATTGGATGCGGTTGATGACTCACAGGGGGTTTAAAACAGTTGATGGCTTGCAGTAAATAAAACAGGTTGATAATGCAGAAAATAAAATAGTTGATGTTGCGGAAGAATTTCCAGCAGTTTGCAAAAAATTAAAGCAGTTGATATTTACGAGAATTAAAGTGCGACCGACCATATAGGCGGTAAATTAAATAACTGAATTTAAATTGCCGAAAGTAAATTGCGGAAAATTTAAATGCAAATAATTAAACAGTTGATAATTTGCGGAAGAATTTCCAGCAGTTTGCGAAAAATTAAAGCAGTTGATAGTTACGAGAATTAAAGTGCGACAGACCATATAGGCGGTATATTGAATTTAAATTGCCGAAAGTAAATTGCGAAAAATTAAAGTGCGAGTAAGTAAAGTGCGGAAAATTAAAGTGCGAAAAATTAAACAGTTGATAAATTGCGGAAGGATTTCCAGCAGTTTGCGAAAAATTAAAGCAGTTGATATTTACGAAAATTAAAATGCGACCGACCATGCAGGCGGTAAATTAAATAACTGAAATTAAATTGCTGAAGGTAAATTGCGGAAAATTAAAGTGCGAATAATTTAAACAGTTGATAATTTGCGGAAGGATTTCCAGCAATTTGCGAAAAATTAAAGCAGTTGAATATTCACGAGAATTAAAATGCGACCGACCATATAGGCGGTAATTTAAATGACTGGAATTAAATTGCTAAATATAACTGACTGAAGTTTAAATATGAAAATAAATATCACGACAAGAAATGAGCAATTCACGTATAAAACAATTCAATAAACAACTTGACGTAAAAATAAGCATATGAAATATTTTACGAAAAAAAGTGCACTAAAAAATTCATGTATAAAAATATAAGAAAAATAGCAAGTATCACAAATAATAATCATACGAAGCATGTTAGCATTTTACGTAAAAAAAATGACGAAACGAAGATTCGAAAAATATAAATGGGCTGGGCCCTACTTAAAATTTGAAGAAATGGGCCAGGAACAGTTCCTGGCCCAAAGGAATTAATTTAAATGGTGATGGGCCAAGCCCATCACCTTTCCTTCATTTCGCCCGAAGGCCATTTGGCCCAAGTCACTCCATCTTCAACCTCTCGTCACCGGCGCCACTGCCGGCGACGGAGGTGGTGAACCAGGCGACGGATTCGCCTGGTTCTTGGGTAAAACTACTCGTCTCCCCTCCAGCAGTACAAACAAATGATTACGACATGAAAACGGCAACAAAAACAGCAAGATTTTTGAAGAAAACGGCAAGATGCATTTTTATGTTAATTATCGAAACAATTAATCTAAGTAATGACAACTCAAACAGATGTTAGTATAGTGAAATTAGGCTCAAAATAGAGTGACGACAGCACGTTTTAGTGCCTAATTAATTAACTACCTATTAAAGGAAAATTAAAAGAAAAAAGAGCAAAATGCTTACAGTGGTGCTGCTCCGGTGAACGACGGCGAGGAGTGGGATTGAGAGTGCGGAAGGTGGTCCGAGTGTTTGTGAATTGGCCAGGAAAAATGGAGAGGGAGCAGTGCGATTTTTTTGCAAAATTTTCGGACCCCCTTGCGATGGATAATGGTGGCTATTTATAGCCAAAAGGGTCGCGTGGATGGGCGGAGAAGGGGGCTGCGCGTGGAGGAGGGGCTGGCCGTGATGATGGCGGAGCTAGGGAGCTAGGAGCTAGGGGCTTGGACGCGATGGGAGCAGGTGGCTCGCGCGACTTCACTGCCTTGCTCATGTGTGCACTGTGCATGTGCATTATGCACATTAATTCAAGGGCCATTGATCTGGTTGACTTTCCTTGGTTGACCAGATCAATGGCCATGATCAAATGACCCTTTATCTGATTTAAATGGCCTCGAGCCGGTTCCCGCGAGTAAATGTTCTGATTTTTCGAGCCGAAGGTACCGTCGCGTAGAGAAAAATACGACGGGTTTAACCGTCTATAGTGATTGACGAGAATTTCTCATTTAACGTGTTTATTTTCGCGTTCAAAAACGTGAAACATTTGAACGGAAAAATAAAGACGTTACGCCGAAAATTACACGAAACGCTGTAGACCGTTGCGAGCAGAAAAAAAGCTAGCAACTAGTTGATGGAAAACATTTTGAAGTCAAGCTATTGTCCGAGCGAACTTACTCGGCTCCAATAAAAGCTCCAATAAAAATAATAATAAAATAATAAAAATACTAAAAAATGCGCTAAAACATTAAAAATTCTAAAATTCATGAGATGATCAAAAATGAAGAAAAAACTAGCAAACGACTGCCGGATAGTCAAAAACATGATTTTTAAGGCTAAAAATAATATTGACAATAATAATGAAAATATGTGCCGAAAAATTAAAAATGCGATTTCGAAAGCTGACGATGCTAACGATGATGCTAAAATGCAACGAAACACCTAAAAATGCTAGCGACAGTAAATCAACTGAAAATGACTGTAAATTAACTAAATAACAGAAATGCGAAAATTAAGTAAAAATGGCGTCAAAATTCGGGTATCAACACTCGCTACGCCAAATTTCTGAAACAACTATGCACGAACAAAAGCAAGTTCGCCAAAGTTAACAAGATAAGTGTGGGAGCCAATGCTTCTGCCCATATCCAGAGGAGAATCCCGCCAAAATGCAAAGATCAAGGAATGTTTATCGTCCCCTGTCGAATTGGTACAGTTGACATCGGCAAGGCCATGTGCGATTTAATGTCATGCCCCTGATCATCTACAACAGTCTCGGCCTCGAGCCACTCATGCCTACAGACCTTGCCATCCAGCTTGCTGATCATTCTATCATCTATCCCGAGGGGATCATCAAGGACGTCTTAGTCCAAGTGGGAGAATTCATGTTCCCAGTAGATTTCTATGTCATAGCAATGGAGAACGAAGATTCCACCAAGTCTACTGATTTTCTTCTAGGCCGCCCATTTCTGGCCACAGCGTGAGCAAAGATCGATGTTCATGATGCGACCATCTCTCTAGAGTTCAACGGCGAGATCATAAGATTCAATATGCTAAAAGCCATGCGATACCCCTCTGAATTCTCCAGTGTTAATTATATTGATGTTATTGATCCATCTGTTAATGCACTTGCTGAACTTCACTCTACTGACCCTTTACAGTTTGCCCTTGACAGGAGTCTGACACCAGCCCTTCTAGATGTCGTGGCCTCGACACTTTCTACACCATCAGAACTGCATTTTGTTGTTGCTGCCCTAGAAGAATACGCTATTGTCCCGTATGCACCCCTAGTGATATCTCCCAACAGCCCGGAGTACATCAAGTTATCGCTCTCTATCGACCAAGCTCCAGCCCTCGACCTGAAAACTCTGCCTTCCCATCTGAAGTATGCTTATCTTGGTCCCAACAACTCCCTGCCTATCATAATCTCCACCAAGCTTGACAGTCCCGAGGAGTCTGCCCTTATCTCCTTGCTGACGGAATTTCGCGATGTGATAGGATGGACCATAGCCGATATCAAGGGCTTGCCCCCAGCGTTATGCACACATAGCATTCATCTAGAGGACACCACCAAAACCATTCGCCAGCCCAGCGCAGGTTGAACCCGCCTATGATGGAAGTCGTGAGGAAAGAAGTTCTGAAATTACTAGATGCAGGGGTAATTTACCCCATTTCTGACAGCCCTTAGGTCAGCTCGATCCAAGTTGTGCCTAAGAAAACTGGCATTACCATCACCATTGGGCAAGATGGCGATTCTATTCCCACAAGAATCCAGAACAGTTGGCGAGTATGTATTGACTATAGAAGGCTGAATGCCGCCACAAGGAAAGACCATTTTCCTCTCCCGTTTATAGACTAGATGTTGGAGCGTCTTGCGGACAAGACTCATTATTGCTGTTTAGACGGTTATTCTGGGTTTCATCAGATTTCTGTTGCCCCCGAAGACCAGGAAAAGACAACTTTCACATGTCCCTTTGGAACCTTCGCTTATCGGCGTATGCCTTTTGGCCTCTGTAACACCCCCGCCACGTTCCAGCGTTGCATGGTTAGCATCTTCTCCGAGCTAGTGGAAAATGGTATTGAAGTTTTCATGGACGATTTCACGGTCTATGGAAATTCCTTTGCGGAGGGTCTGTCCAATTTGCGGAAATACCTTCAAAGATGTGTCGAGACCAATCTGGTTTTGAACTTCGAGAAATGCCACTTCATGGTAGATCGAGCCCTCGTTTTGGGTCACATAGTCTCCAACAAAGGAATTGAAGTCGACAAGGCCAAGATCGAGGTCATAGAATCCTTGCCTTACCCAGCATGTGTCCGCGATGTGCGATCTTTTCTAGGACACGCCGACTTCTATAGACAATTCATCAAAGACTTCTCTAAAACAGGCCAGCCTATGTGTCGTCTGCTACAAAAGGAAGTACCCTTTGATTTCGATAAGAAATGCAAAGCTGCTTTTGAACTCCTCAAGGAAAAGCTTATCTCGCCCTCGATAATTCGAGCCCTCGACTGGTCCCTCCCCTTCGAAGTTATGTGTGATGCCAGTAATCAAGCCCTCGGCGCTGTCTTAGGTCAGAAGAAGGACAAAGAGACATATGTTATCTACTATGATTCCAAGCTCCTTGATCCTGCTCAACAAAACTACACCACTACAAAGAAAGAATTATTGGCGGTCGTTTATGCCCTCGACAAATTCAGACAGTATCTCCTGGGTACTGATGTCCTTGTGTACTCAAACCATTCAGCCCTCAAATTCTTACTGACCAAGGCAGATGCTAAACCATGGCTGATCCGGTGGATATTATTGCTTCAAGAATTTAACATCCTGATCAAAGACAAAAGTGGGAAAGAAAACTTGGTTGCGGATCACCTCAGTAAACTTCCTGCCTAAGACGATGATTCACTGGTGCCTATTCGAGATACCTTTCCGGATGAGCAGTTATGTCTCGCCCACGCTGTCCAGTTCCCCTGGTTTTCAGACATAGCCAATTTTTGCACTACGGGTACTTATCCTGCCGATGCCTCTCCATCTGAGTGTAACAAAATCAGAAGGCAGTCTAAATACTACATTTGGGACAGCCCTTATCTCTGGAAGTATTGCTCTGACCAGATCATCCGCAGATGCGTGAACATGGACGAAGTGCCTTCAATTCTTAAATTCTGCCATTCACAAGGAGGACATTTCGCGGCCAAGAAAATTGCCCTGAAAGTCCTGGAAGTTGGATTCTACTAGCCTTCTGTCTTCAAGGACTGTTATCTTTTTTGTGCGTCGTGCCCTCAATGTCAAGCTACGGGTAACATTGGGGCTCGAAATTAGATGCCCCTGACAGGCATAATTGTTTGCGAGATCTTCGATATATGGGGAATAGATTTCATGGGCCCATTTCCTAACTCCTTTGGCAACATTTATATTCTCCTCGCCGTTGACTATGTTTCCAAGTGGGTTGAAGCAAAAGCAACTCGGACAGATGATTCCAAGGAGGTTGTGAACTTCCTTCGCACCAATATTTTCAATCAGTTTGGTACCCCTCGAGCCCTCATTAGTGATCGAGGAACCCACTTCTGCAATCGCGTCGTGGCCTCGCTTCTGACTAAATATGGAGTTCATCACAGAACCTCTACTGCCTATCATCCACAAATGAATGAGTAAGCAGAAGTCTCAAATCGTGAGATCAAATCCATACTTGAGAAGACAGTCAACCAGTCCCGCAAGGATTGGAATTTGAAGTTAGATGACGCTCTATGGGCATACCGAACTGCTTTGAAGACCCCACTTAGGATGACACCCTATAGACTTGTCTATGGCAAGCCATGCCATCTCTCAGTTGAGATAGAGCACAAGAATTTCTGGGCCATCCGAAAGGTGAACAAGGATCTAGGTCAAGCGGGCCAGAACAGACGCTTGCAGATCTAAGAATTGGAAGAGTTGCGGGATGACGCGTATGAGAATGCTAACGTCGTGCCCTCAACGATAACTAAGGTGGTACTGATTTCTTTCTTTTGTTTTGTGGCCAGGATATCTAGACCGAACAGCCAACGCCGTACCCTCGACGATAACTAAGGTGCTTCGTGGTAGGCAACCCACGTTTCTTTCCTTTCCTTTTCCTTTCGACTTTTCTTTTTCTATTTTATTTTCGTATGCCCTTGTTTGAGTCCTTATAAGAGTCCGAGATTCATCGACTAGGATCGGCCAAAGTAGGGCTAGTCGGGAACTATGTTCCAGCTATTTGGGTCACCTGCAAAGCGCCGGAGGGGGTCTCCGGTCTAAACACTCCGATGCTTAAGTTAGTATGAGTGGTAAAAATGGTAGGGGTTCAGCACGCTGTCTTAGGCTTACCCTCTGGTCTTGAATGGTGGGGGTATTTATAGGCAAAGGAAGACCCTTACCGGCAGGGGGTAGGCGTTATCTCTAGTAGATGTCGCTGGGTGCTAGAGAATGACGTCAGGGGATGTGACGTCATAAGGGGTGACGTCATGAATGACCTGGGATGGGATGGCGCCGTGCATGTGTCGCGTGAGAGCCCCCTCTGCTGAAGTCGACCATCCCAGGGCCTGCCGCCAGGCTAGGGGCGGTAGGAACAGAGCCACGTCCCTACTGATATCTATAGTGTTCCGGCCATGTCGCCGGGTGCGAAGGTGGAGATGCCCCTAGTATAGTGACGATAGTTATCATAAGCCCAACTGAAAACGAGCCCGAGTGTTTACCAAGGGCTACTACTTCGTCTTCAGCCTTGCCTCTTTAGTAGTCTCTGCATTAATGAGGGTTCGAAAACTGAAAAAGCACTGCTTTTCAGAACATCTCCTTTCTGAGTCTACGAAGTCACCAAGAACTTTCTGCTCTCCAAGGCTCACAGCCTGAGGAATCTGACTCAGGCAGACATCGATTTTCTAGGGTCGTTGAACACCAAGACTTCTGAGGATATCTTGGAGCTCCAGGGGATGCTGACCCCTCTACAGGCTAGGCAGAATACTGTCACCATGGAGAACTTTAGCCCTGTGGAGAAGGCGGTGAAGCTGTCTGTGGCTGTCTCTCAAATTCAGCTGCTTATCACTATGCTGCAGCACAGGAAGGACCTGCTGGGATGCTGCTTGAAGGGCATGAGGGCCTGTTCTTCCGAACTGACCGTTGTTGGGGATGGCCCGAGGGAGATTCCCTTCATGGAGTGGGATAATTATGATGCCGGGTCGAATGTTTGACCTGCGGTGGAGACCCTCCTGCTGTGTCTCTTTATATTTTCTTTTGTGCGCTCTGATGTATTCCAGGACCGTTAGGCTCTTAGATAAATAAAAATGGTTTCCTCATTAGATTGCCGCGCTATTGTTAATTTTCCTTCCCCATGTGATATCTTGTTCGAAGGATGACTTCCGTATATGTTGAAAGTGGGGTTTGTATCCCCTGGGATCCCGCACCCTTTCTTTTGCTTGACCGGTACATAATAATGGCTTTCTCTCCCAACCGCTCCAGAATTTATTTCGCGCCGTTTCTTCGGCGTTAACTGATTGGGTAGCACTCTCGGCGCCTTTTGGTTGGCACAGACTTTCAACAGTCGTAGTAACAAAATCAGATCTTTCCCCCAATGGTCGTTGCTCTTGAACGTATTAACTATTCTTGGAAACACGCGAAGAGGCAGGGACGCCTCCCTATTTTGGCTATATAATGGGGTTTTCTTTTCTTTTTCCTGTTCATTCTTCTTCTTTGTTACTGTTGTCGCGCCCCCACAAAAATTAAAAACTCGCGAGTGTGCAACGAAATTTGGGACCTTACAATGCTCAGCGTAGACAGACGCCTCGCAACATGCAATGAAGTCGCCACCCTAATTTGGTTGCTAGGCTTTAGGGAACCTTAATCGTCATGGCATAGGAAATATAATAAGTAAAAAAAAACTAAAGGCACAAAAAAGGGGTCTGGACCCCAGACAAAAGGTTCGGGGTCGTATTATGGTCTCGGGAAGGTGTTAGGCACCCGAGTCACATCCGAAAACGGTTACCGGTTGATGAGAGAGGTGTTTAAAAGGTGTTTGATAAAAATGCGTTTTATTTTGAAAAAGGGGGCCCTCAGAGGAATCGTCACTTTAGCCTTTTCCACAATCGGGACCGTTCAAAAATAATAAAAAAGATCTTTCGGACGGGGTTACCGTTTATCAAGATCAATCTATTATTCTTGACCGTAACGTGATGGGACTGAAGTTTCTGTAAGACTGAATGAGCGCCCTCTTATTTCATCATCGGGCCATGCATGATTAGATTGATTGCTATGTGAACCTATCATGGATTGCTAACAGAGTACCAATTTTAAATGATTGGTTTTTGAAGTGGAAAACTAATGTGGGATCGAAAGTCCCCATGTACATGCAGTCAATATATGCGAGAATTTAAAATCACATGAATGTGGCATTTGAAGCGACTCTTTAAACACGTTGTTCATGTGGGTTGATTTTAATTCTAACAGTTCTATATATCATGCGTACGACTGCTATTTTATGAAAAAGCGCTGAATAAACAAAAGGGAATCGAAAGGCGTACTTTCGAGCGAAGCTTGAATTTAAAACCTACAAAGTGAGAGTATTAGTGATAGCTTGAGAAAGAAGTAAACAATTTTATGAGTGCGAAAATTTAAATGACAGTTGATTGCATACGAGAAATGATGAATTTTGCGTATACGAAAGTGAGATGCTGGGTTTGACAAAAATGATGACAGTTGTTTGTATGCGAAAAATGATGGATTTTACGCATACGAGAATTTAAATGCTGAGCTGATTTGCATGCGATAAATGATTGATTTTACGCATACGAAATTTAAAGTTGGGTTGATCGTATGTGAAAAATGATTGATTTTACACATACGAGAATTTAAATGCTATGGTGATTGCATGCGAAAAATGATTGATTTTACGCATGTGAGAATTTTAACAGTGCTACGTGATTGCATGGAAAAATGATTGATTTTAAGCATGTGAGAATTAAAATGCTACGTTGATTGCATGCGAAAAATGATTGATTTTAAGCATGTGAGAATCTAACATCTACGTGATTGCATGCGAAAAATGATTGATTTTAAGCATGTGAGAATTAAAATGCTACGTGATTGCATGCGAAAAATGATTGATTTTAAGCATGTGAGAATTAAAATGCTACGTTGATTGCATGCGAAAAATGATTGATTTTAAGCATGTGAGAATCTAACATCTACGTGATTGCATGTGAAGAATGATTGATTTTACGCATGTGAGAATTAAAATGCTACGTTGATTGCATGCGAAAAATGATTGATTTTAAGCATGTGAGAATCTAACATCTACGTGATTGCATGCGGAGAATGATTGATTTTACGCATGTGAGAATCTAACATCTACGTGATTGCATGCGAAGAATGATTGATTTTACGCATGTGAGAATTAAAATGCTACGTTGATTGCATGCGAAAAATGATTGATTTTAAGCATGTGAGAATCTAACATCTACGTGATTGCATGCGAAGAATGATTGATTTTACGCATGGGAGAATTTAATATCTACGTTGATTGCATGCGAAAAATGATTGATTTTAAGCATACGAGAATCTAACATCTACGTGATTGCATGCGAAGAATGATTGATTTTACGCATGTGAGAATTAAAATGCTACGTTGATTGCATGCGAAAAATGATTGATTTTAAGCATGTGAGAATCTAACATCTACGTGATTGCATGCGGAGAATGATTGATTTTACGCATGTGAGAATCTAACATCTACGTGATTGCATGCGAAGAATGATTGATTTTACGCGTGTGAGAATTAAAATGCTACGTTGATTGCATGCGAAAAATGATTGATTTTAAGCATGTGAGAATCTAACATCTACGTGATTGCATGCGAAGAATGATTGATTTTACGCATGGGAGAATTTAATATCTACGTTGATTGCATGCGAAAAATGATTGATTTTAAGCATACGAGAATTTAACAGTTGGATAATTTGCAGAAAGTAGAGAGTTGATATTTGCGAAAAATAAAACAATTGATATTTGCAGAAAATAAAGCAGTTGATATTTGCGGAAGAATTTCCAGCAGTTGTGCGAAAAATTAAAGCAGTTGATATTGCGGAAAATAAAACAATTGATATTTGCAGAAAATAAAACAGTTGATATTGCGGAAGGATTTCCAGCAGTTTTGCGAAAAATTAAAGCAGTTGATATTGCGGAAATTAAAGTGCGACCGTCCATGTAGGCGGTAAAAATAAATAACTGAATTTTTAAATTGCAGAAAATAAAGTGCGGAAATTTAAAGTGCTAAGAATTAAAACAGTTGATAAGTGCAGAAAATTAAACAGTTGATACGTGCAGAAAATTAAACAGTTGATAAGTGCAGAAAATTAAACAGTTGATAAGTGCAGAAAATTAAATAGTTGATAAGTGCAGAAAATTAAACAGTTGATAAGTGCGAGAAATTAACGTACGATGCGTACGAATTATTTTTACGAAAAACTTGCGATTTGAAATTTCGGAAAGAATTAAAAATCGGAGGGACCTAATTGAAAACTTTGAAAACTTGGGAGAGGGGCCAAAACGGCGCCGTGTGATGAATAGGCATGGCACTATTCATCACCCCCTCCCTTGGTCGCCGGAGCTACTGCCGGCGACCCAACTCCGGCCACACTTGGCCGTTTTGAAAAATGGACGTACCGAAATGTTCGTCTCTTCGACGACTTTCCGACCGTATAAACCTCGATTTTTAGTTTGACTCGTACAAAATTTAATTTCGAAAAAACGACCGAACCGTTAATTATCAAAAACTAATTAATTCGAACAATCTAGCCAACGATTTTCAAAATTGAAAGCATGTATTTAATCTACATTACATATGTGAATTAATAGCACAAAAACAATCAATTTATTTGCTCAAAATCAAGCCAAACGAAATTAAAGAAAACTTGCGCAGAAAAACCGAAGATGAGCTAGAGAGAGAAAGCTCACGTTTCAAACTTTGAACTGGACGATTGTCGCTCAATATGAGCAAGCTGATCAAGAGGGAGAAGGAGCAAGGGTTTCTTGCGATTTTGGTGCCGTTTTTACGTTGAATGGGAGCTCCTATTTATAGGAGAAAATCGCGTGGAGGAGAGGGAGAAGGAGCTGCGCGTGGTGGTGTTGTTCACGCTAGCGGGGCTACGGCCGTGAGGTGGCTGGGCTAGGGGCGTTGTGATGATGGCCGAGGGGACAGGTAACGGCCGAGGGGACGGGAGCGAGCAGCTCGGTGGCTCGCTCCCCTATTCACGCACGTCCATGGCCGTTCGCGTGTGCCATGCACCATGCCCCTTTAATTTGTCAACCGTTGATCTGGTTGACTTTTCTTGAGTTGACCAGATCAACGGTTGTGATTAAAATGCCCTTTAATTTATTTAAATGGGCTCGAGCTGAGTCCTGCGAGCAAACGCTCGGACTTTTCGATCCGAGGGTACCAGCGCGTAGAGAAAAATATGACGGTTTTAACCGTATACAGCGAAGCATGAAAATTTCGCGTTTGACGCGTTTATTTTCGCGTTCAAAAGCGCGAAACGCGGGAACGGAAAAATAAAAACGTTACGCCGAAAATTACACGAAACGTTGTATACCGTTGCGAGCAGAAAAAAAGCTAGCAACTAGTTGATGGAAAACATTTAAAAGTCAAGCTGTGGTTCGAGCAGACTTACTTGGGTCCAATAAAAGCTCGAATAAAAATATTAATAAAATAATAAAAATACTAAAAAATGCGCTAAAACCCTAAAAATCCTAAAATTCGTGAGATGACCAAAAATGCAGAAAAACTAGCATACGACTGCCGGATAGTCTAAAACGTGATTTTTTTAGGCTAAAAATAATATTAATAATAATAATGAAAATGCATGCCGAAAAATTGAAAATGCGATTTCGAAAGCTGACGATGCTAACGACGATGCAAAAATGCAACGAAACACCTAAAAATGCTAGCGATAGTAAACTAACAACAGATGACTGTAAATCAAGTAAAAATGACAGTAAATTAAATAAATGACAGAAATGCTAAAATTGATTAAAAATGGCGTCAAAATTTGGGTATCAACAGTTGCCCCCTCTTTACTGTCTTATCGAAGGATTTGATAAGCAGTAAAGACAGCCGCCCCTATATATATCCGAATTTTGGCGACACAACAGGTCTTACCTCAAACCTACAGTGATGATGTCGCTCTGGGAGGAGGTAGTTTGATTGATGCTACCACTGGGGGTAAAAGGTGATTACTTGCCGTCACTCTAGGAGGAGGAGATTGATTGCTGTCACTCTGGGAGGAGGAAATTGCTGTTGTCATCACTAGGGATTAACAGGTGATTGCTTGATGTCGCTCTGGGAGGAGGAGATAGGTTGTTGATCCTGCAAAGATATAAGCTTAGATCTACTCGGGTATTGAGAGAAACATAAGTTGCAGGAAGTGTAAATGATGACTACTCTGCTAGGGATGAAAAGTGATTTTACGACAACGTAAATGACGGCTCCACTGGGGGGTCTGACACGCAACAGACGTTGCCTAGGGAGGATGACGCGCTATTCGTAGATGTATGAACGTTTCGCCCTAATGATGTCAACTCTAAGAGGAAGAAAGTAATTATGCAGAAATGTAGAATTATGTGAAGGATATCACTCTGAGAGGGGAAGAAATGCTAAAGCTGAAAAAGGTAGATCTACGCTATGTTGTCACTCTGGGAGGAGAAGAAACGCTACGCTGGAAGCTACACTATGCTGTCACTCTGGGAGGAGGAGAATGCTATGCTGAAATCAAAAGAACGTCTATTCCCGTAGGAGACGACGCGAAATGCGGAAACTTAAACTAAGGTCACTCTGGGAGGAGGAGATGCTGTGCTGGAAGCTAAACTATGCTGTCACTCTGGGAGGAGAAGATGCTATGCTGAAATCTAAAGAACGTCGATTCCCGTAGGAGACGACGCGAAATGCGAAAACTTAAACTAAGGTCACTCTGGGATGAGAAGATGCTATGCTGGAAATTAAACTATGCTGTCACTCTGGGAGGAGAAGATGCTATGCTGGAAATTAAACTATGCTGTCACTCTGGGAGGAGAAGATGCTATGCTGAAATCTTAAAGAACGTCGATTCCCGTAGGAGACGACGCGAAATGCGGAAACTTGAACTAAGGTCACTCTGGGAGGAGAAGATGCTATGCTGGAAATTATACTATGCTGTCACTCTGGGAGGAGAAGATGCTATGCTGAAATCTAAACTATGCTGTCACTCTAGGAGGAGAAGAATGCTAATGCTAGCGGCCTTGATACGAACCTAGAATGCGTCTGCGTCCTGCTCAGGAGGTAACGACCCCCAAGACAAGACTTTCCCACGACTTGCAGCCGTAAGCAGTCCTCACCTGATATTAGTGTTTGCACTCACGCTCTGAAACAAGGCTAAGTGTTTTACACTCATAAAGATGCTACTAACATGATACATAATTTACAGTTCGCAATGTCAATCCGAGTGAATAGACTTCGAATGAAGATGCACATGCATGGGCGTTCTAATAATCGATGGGACTTTTACGGAAAAGAATGAAAGGACATGAAAAGTCCGGAAAGGAGTTTGTTTTGGGAAAAGATTGCTTTGCCGAGGAGTTGGAAGGCTTTTTGATGAGTGATGCTTTGCTGATTGGCCCCGATGTGGGCGATGTTTTGCTGATCGGCCCTGATGTGGGCGATGTTTTGCTGATTGGCCCTGATGTGGGCGATGTTTTGCTTGATTGACCCTGATGTGGGCGATGTTTTGCTGATTGGCCCTAATGTGGGCGATGTTTTGCTGGGGATGTCATTTTCCCGTCGGCCAGGGGCCCTTTTCTCGAGTCTTCATTGGGGGAGCGTCGTCGCTGCTTTGCGGTTCGCTGCTTGCGGTGTGTCGAGTGGGGCCTTGGGCCTTTCCTGGGGAAGGATGCTTCGAGATTTCTCGAGTTGGCCTTGGGCCTTTTTTGCTCGAGTTCACTGGGGAAGGTTGCTTTGAGATTTCTCGAGTTGGCCTTGGGCCTTTTTTGCTCGAGTTCACTGGGGAAGGTTGCTTTGAGATTTCTCGAGTTGGCCTTGGGCCTTTTTACTCGAGTTCACTGGGGAAAGTTTTCTTCGAGATTTCTCGAACTGAGTCGTCCCCGGGCTGTGCTTGCTTTGTCTCTTCGATTGTTTGTTATTCTTCGAAGGTCTCTGAGCATTTCTTTTTTCTTTTCTTTTCCCTTTTTCCTCTCTCTTTTTTTTTTTCTCTCTTGTCTCTCCCCTTTTTTTTTCTTTTCTCTTTTTTTTTCTTCTTCCCTTTTTTTTGATTTGATCTTGAAAATGCAACAGAGCAGAGCAAGTACGGCCTTCGTCTTGATCTCTTCCCCTTCTGTCTCGAGGCCTCGGCCTTCGTAGTTGCTGCTTCTTCGGTGATAGTCCTTAGCGATCTCCTGGCGCCCTTTTCAGTCTCCTTCGTCGTGAACTTGAACTTGGCGTGCTTTTACTTCCGGCTGGCAATTTTAGCTGAAACTGCTCTTTGGCTCCCGGGGTATGAGTGATATTGTTGGTTTGGGGAGTGATGACATACATGGTGGAAAGAGTAAAGAAACGAAAAAAGTGGAGCAAATCGTAAAAGTCCCACGTCATTTCATAGCTATCCCATGTCTAATTGCGCATGTACCCTGGATATTATGCGAACTCAACTAGTATCTAGTCAGGCCCTTACACTCATGAAGGATACGCCGCGATGGCTCGAAAATGCTTACCGGGATTTGTTTGTGACTGCTTACGTCGGAACAAACCGTGGATATAAGAGCAAACAGGTAATATCATGCATGGCACGTAATTTGGATAGATGCTTGATTTAACAGAGGGATTGAATATTTCTGACCTATGCGATGCATGAAAATGCCTATAAGAGCAGTATGCTTTTGTTTTAGCCGGGCTAAAGAGGGATTTTGATCGATTTTTTTGATTTTTGATTGATTGAGGGTTTGATTGCTCAATGGTTTGATTGCTAGAAGACTTGATTGCTAGATGTGGGGGATGACCTACTTGCAACGTTCTAATGAGAACCTAAGGTTGCCCCCAGTGGGCCAGACGACCGTACTCGGCTTAAAGCTATCAAATCGAGTAAGAATGAAAACAATTTTAAATAAAAGGGGAAAGAAAGATGGACTCCCCTAAGGTGTGCAGCGGGGCTGCAAGGGCGTCTTCCACGAGCTTCACGCGGATGACAGCGAGATGCTTCCGGTCCCTGTGAGATGCAGAGGGGACAACAAACAGAGAAATTAATTTAAAACGAAAAAAGAGATAAGTTCAGGGATTCTCCCTTCTTTTAACTCGGCTTTTCGAGGGTGCCTATGACGTGGTCCCCGGTTCCGGGATGCTTCGCTTCGGTGTGCTGATTGGTTTCTTTTTCAGCTGCTTTATGGGAACCGCTGATCCCGGTCGAAGGGAAAATGGGATCCGCACTGGGTATACTTGCTTACCGGCCCTTGCTAGACCTTTGTTGATGGGCTTAGTGATTGCTTGGGGATAAAGGGGAAAACCCTCCGTTCCCGTAATGTGCAGCGGGGCTGCAAGGGCACATGCTTACCGTCCTTATGCGGGCATCGAATGGGGGTGACCCAGTTCCTGAAAAAAACGATGCGGCAAGAACTAATGAGGAGTAAATGCGAGATGATTTTTGGCAAAAGGAATGTGATTGATAAGTTTTTAAGCTCTCCCTTTTAGACGGGCCACTCGTGGGTCATTGAGCGTGACTTAGGTCGGATGTCGATTGATGATAGCTTTGTTTTTAGATGTGTTGCTGCAGCTCTCGCCTTGGCGTGGGTGATACTTATAGCCTGGCTGTCTCTCGATTAAAGGATACACCGTATTGATTGATAAGATCCGAGATCTCTTCTGGTCGGAACGGCTGCTGCAGCTAGTCGGAGGGGAAGCGATCGGCGTCGGAGATACCTGCAAAGCGCCGGAGGGGGACTCCGGCGTAGACACTCCGATGCTTAAGTTAGTTCGAGTTTTTAGAATGGTAGAGGTTCTCCAAGATGATCTCGATCTTACCTTCTGTTTGGAAAGATGGGGGTATTTATAGGCCGAAGTTGGCGATACCTGACAGCGATAAGGGTGCAGCGATAAGCATCGTCCGAAGATATCGCCTCCAGCGATAATGGGTGAGCCATCGCGGGCGATAATCACATAAGGCCTATCAGGAGCGACATCCTCTTAGTTCCTCTAGGATGGGATGACGCCGTGCGCGTAAAGATGCATGAGATCCCCCCCCGCTGAAGTCGACCATCCTAGGAAACTTCCGCCGGCCCGGGCGATAGGTTGGCTTTTCAGGGAAGCGTATAGAAACTTGTCAAGGATAGATGCCTTGGCTACAATATTGCCGTCAGGAGCATTCCAATTGTTATCATAAGCCCAACTGAAAACTAGCCCGAGTGTTCACCAAGGGCTATCCATGTCTGAGATCTTTAGATAGGGTTTTGCTCTGTCATGAGGCGATATTTCCACAGAGGGCTTGGGCTTTCTTTATCGTTCAAAGGATGATCAATCCTAATGTGGAACGAGGGCTGAGATCCACAACTTTCCACTAACTCGGTCAAGTTCGTCCTTACTTCTTGTCAAAAAGACCCGTCTCCTCGGGACGTTAAGAATTCTACTAGGAGGCCGCTGGGGCGCTCGTGATTCTGAAGGCATCACTTTTATTCAGCGATACTGGCCCATTTGGCCTTTCAATAGGACTTATGAAGTCTCAGCTTCGTTCGAGTCATAGAAGGACCGTCGATAGGTCGCTTGCGATATCGTCGCGTATATTCAACCAGGCCGCACCATTGGCTGGCATATATTTTGGGTCTATCGTTCTTCCATGTGTTCTGCAAAGGCACAGAGGAGATAGAAACTTATATAGAAGTTAGCAAACTTTATACTTACAGAGGTTCAAGGTCACACGTGCCCAATTTTTCTTTTACGCTCGAGAAAACAGCAGTATCAGCGTGGCTTTATACCATCAGCTACCTTATGGTTATCGCGGCTTCATACCACCAGACGCCTGTGATGTCATCGCGGTTTTACGCATCCAGGGCCACCGGCGACATCAACGCGGCCTTACACTGTGGATACCGGCAACCTTATGGTTTTAGCGTTAGGGCTACCAGTGATATCGTGCCTCTCAACGTTTTTCAGATTCTGCCTCGTACTCCTTCCGGTATCTGTATCGTGAACGTCACCCGTCCCTTTCGTTTACGCTTATCAATCCTCGAGGTTATCGGGGCGGCTCGTTTTTTGAGGACCTCAATCTCTTTTCCCAAGGCCTCCCTTCACTGGAGCCTATAAATCGGAGAGCTTTCTCCACCCACGTTCTCCTCATCTTTATCAGCTAGCATCATGGATAATTTGACTAAGAATTTTCTTCTCTCCAAGGGTCACTCACTCAGGAACCTCAATGACGGCGACGTCGGTTTCCTGGAGAACATGCTGGTCAAGACGTCTGAGGATATTCTGGAGCTGCAAGGGATGCTGACTCCGCTTTATTCCCGGCTAGGGGCCATTTCCCTGGAGGACTTCAGTCCTTTGGAGAGCGTATCAAAGCTGTCCGCCTCTATCGCTCGGATTCAGGTGGTGATTGCCATGCTGCAGCAGCGTAAGGACATGTTGGGGTGCTGCCTGAAGGGGATGAGAGCTACTTCCCATGATCTTATCCTGGTCATGGATTCCTTGAGGGACCTTCCTGAGGTGCCCGAGGATGCTGGCTCTGACGCCTGATAGTGATGGCTCCCTTTGGGCCTTTTCTCTTTTCCCCCTATCTTGTCAATGTATCTTCCGGTCACTAGGCCGTAATAAATAAAGTATTTTCCTCATTCCCTCTCGCAACTGTTCTTCTTCTTTACTGCGCTCTTTGTCATTTTCCAAGAGGATATTCTTAGCCCAACTGAAAACAGTCTTGCTATTGGGCGGTTTTTCTGCCGATCGTTCCGCCTTAACTCCGCGCCGTCCTCATTATAACAACTGATTGACAGAGATTATAATTATTCTTGAATTGCGCGAGATTTCAACAGGCGTGACTGCAAATCCATATTTGCATTCCAGACTGTATATGTGCCAATCTTCAAGAGTCGGGTTGGAGGATCGAAGAGTCTCTTTTCTTCTTTTCCCGGCTATTTAATGAGGCTTTTCCTCCTTCACTCTTATCCATTTCTTTCTCCTTCATTTTTCTTCGTTATAAGTCCTCTGCAAGTCTCATGGCTGATTCTTATTTGCTAGGTACGGCTTCGGGGAATTCACCGCCAACTCCTCCGACCACCCCTGACACAGATAATCCTCCCCCATCGCCTCCTTGGAGGCCGGTTGTCCGCCGGCGATGTCGCAAGAGGCGGAGGAAGGAAGTTGAACGAAGAAGGAAGGAGGTTGCCCAGGCCTCTAAGTCATTTTTCGACTCTCTGGCTTTTCTGGCTAGGGGGGAGAAAAAACCGTCTCCCCCTCCGCAGGAATCACCTCCGTGGGCTCCCTCTGCTTGCTCGGCCGCCGGGGCAGTATCGCTAGGCGTTAAGGAGGAGTTACCCAAGTTGACTTCTGCCGCTGGAAAGAAGGTTGGTGAGTCTTCTCCCCCTGCTATCGTGGATTCACCATTCTGGGGTGGCGATGACGAAGAGGACGTAGTCTATTGCTACGGCGTTACTTGGTCCGACAGTGATGAGTAGGGCCTTACTCCTTCTTTTTGTAGATGCCGTATGGCCTTTCTCATAATAATGAATGATGGTTTTACTTCCTTTTCGCTTTTCATCACTTACTTATTGTTTCTTTCTGAGCGTTCCGGGTTAACGCGGATGCGTCCCTTTCGCTACGGGTAACTGCCTTCAACTTCTAATCGGTAACTGTCTTATTTCAGAAGACACAAACGACTATCCACGTGTCTTTTTCTGTTCCGTACGTGTTTCATTTTTACAGGCTGTCTCTTCTTCAGGCTTTCCTTTATAAGGAAATCATCTCTCTCTTTTACTGCTTCTGCGAATATTTTGAGTTTTTGCACATTTTCTCTCTCTTCTGCACTTCTTTTCTTTGAGAGGTTTTTCCGCGACCGCTCACTGGTGCCGGCGACCGGCTTATTGGCTTTTTGCTCCAGGTATTTACTCCTTCTACCGCCGTAGATTTACTTTTACTGTCCCTTATGTCTTCAACTGTTGAAAACCCCATAGATCCCGAAGCTAGGCGAACTCGCAGCATATTCAATTGTAATGAGGTTTTGAGGGTTGAATTAGAGGAGAGTGGTATTACTTTTCCCACGGGCTATCGCCCTTTTGTCTCTTTGAAGGACACTCGGCTGCCTGACGCCATGTGAGGAACATTCCGGTTAGTTTATTTCAAGATGTTTACTTACGGATTCCGTTTCCCACTCCATACTTCTCTGTTGAAACTGCTAGATCATTACGACCTTAATCCCGTCCAGATTACTCCACCCTCTTGGTGTGGTATTTACGCTTTCCTTCGTTCGTGCGAGATGAAGCGTATATTTGCTCCATCGCTTGATCTATTCCGCACATTCTTTGTCTTGAGTTGTCGCGACTGCCTGGTAGATATTACCCCCAGATGGGATGATGTCGTTGTGCAACTGTTCTGGCGGAACTTTCAAGGTTTTGAGGAACACGTAGATGACTGGAAGTCTGGCTTTTTCACCCTCCGTTTGCCGTCACGGCTCTGGCGCGGGGTTTTCAATCGAAAAATCAATAGTGGCGTTTGGAAAAGACCGGAAGCGCTGTCAAGCCAGGATGTTTCCAACGTTAGCGCCTTGTTAGAAATAGAAGGGTCTTTCCGTATCCGGGAGTTTGCTCGGTTCAGGCCCTTGTCAGAGTGCGTTGTGGGTGAGTTTCCTTTTTCTTCTTTATCGCTTCACTCTTCTTAATTTGCTAATATGTTTTGTTGGCAGGTAATGCTGAGAGTAGTTCTTCTGGGGAAGGTGACGCCCCTTTGAACGTAACACCTCTACAGTCGCTGCCTCCTTCTCCTCCGCCTAAAAACTCCCGCCGCCCACCCATTCCGCCTAGAAGGGGAAGGACTAAAACTGTCACAACTCGCAGAGCCTCCACTCGACCTTCTTGTTTCCTTGAAAATTGGCTTCCTTCCCGTGGCAAGAGGGTAGCTCAAGGCGATCCTGTGTTTGAGAAAATCGACAGCGATAGCGAGAGCATGGACACTGGTCCTGAATTACGTCACGCTACTATTGCCCAAAGGATGAAACTTAGGTCGAGGAGGAATGATGACACGGCGGAATCGGCTGAGGACGATAGCGAAGAAATTGCAGAAGAGACGGAGCGTCTCGTAAAGAAGGTTCGCACAGAGAAAACTAAACCCCTAGTTCCCCCTTTGAAGGGAGTTAACGCGGCCCCCTCTGAGAATATTAACGCTTCTCATGCTGCGAGTACTTCGCAAGTGGTGAAAAATATCAAAGCTATCAGGGTGCCTTCCGCCGTTTCTATCGAAAACAATGAGACCTCGGTAGCCGCGACCTCTCCTTTGTCGTCGGGCCATCCTGCTTTCCCGATAGGTTCTTTTATCCCAGAGACAACCCCACCAGTTTCGAGTTTAGGCGTTCCTCCTGAATTTCTCCCACGGAAGCCTCCTCTTTTGTTTCTGTCTTCAATTTCGGGCGTTGGTGATTGCGCAAAAAATTGTTCCCCTCCTTACATCGCCAACCTTTCTCCTCAGAGGTCCCAGGGCCCTACTGGATATCAGCTGGATTTGTCCTCTTTCGGCACTGACGGGCTTCGTGCCTTAGGAATATCGGATCCGTTATCGCGAGAAGAGCCCGTGGGTCCCATAGTGGGACAGATGTTTACTCCTCCCAAGGACAGGGAAGAGTTTTTACAGCATGCTCCCGAGACACGACAGTCACACCTTATGAACGACATGCTGGCCAGCTTTTATTCAACGCCGATTTGCATTATTTCCTTTCTTGTGATATCGCTTTTGCTTTTTATCAAAAGTCGCATCTACTTTTCAGAGCATTTAATGCTCGCGACCCTTCCGTCGATGCGCGGGAAAAGTCATGATGGTGCCGACACACGTGTTCGTTTCTTCTGCCGCTTCACCTTAGCGTGTTTAGAAATTTTAACCAGATCGAAGCGTTTGCCGCGCTTCTTCTAGAGTCGTACTCATTGCTTGAGTCTTATCCCTCATGCCGCTTCGACACAACGACTGCAGCATCCGTCGTTTCCTTTTAATTACTAGGGTTATAAACCCTCTTTATTTCTTCCCTTTTCTTTTTCACTCCACTTTTTCATATTATCTCTCAGCCGTCTTGTCCTTCTCACCTCCATTCAAGGCTTTCGAAGTTCTTTCCTTCCAAAGGTACTTCCCTTCCTTTCCCTCGTCTTCTTCATTTCTATTTCCTTAGTCCTACCATGGCAAAGACTCGCCGTTCTGAGTCGAAATCCATTGATGAGAAGAAAATGGATACCACGGTCAGTGTTATTACCACGGAGGCCATTCTCCGGGAGCATTTGGCTACTCATGGTGCCGTTATTCCTGACGGTTACCAAGCTGTTGTTGCCCCTGGGTCGGTTCGTTTAAACAGCGTTCTGACCGGCAATCAAAGGGTGTTATATGCCCAGATGTTTCGCTACGGTTTCTAGTTCCCTATCGATTCTTTCGTCAAGGGTTTGCTTATTGCTGGCAATTTCAATCCTGCCCAGTTAGCCCCAAATGCATATTGCTGTGTTTATGCTTTCTTGGAACTCTGTAGATATAAGGGGATCACTTCCCCTTCTCTTTTGTTGCTTAGATCCCTTTTTAAATTGATGAAGTGCCGGGGTGTGATAACAATATCGCCTCGCTTTGACGATGATTCTCTCAAGTCTTTTACTTGGAAGTTGCTCCATATTGAGTCTTCTGTTGAGGCTTGGAAAAAGGAGTTCTTTCTGATAAATTTTCCTGACGCTCCTGGTCCCGAGTGGCGTTCTG
Source organism: Viola odorata (assembly GCA_963691705.1). Lineage (NCBI taxonomy): Eukaryota > Viridiplantae > Streptophyta > Magnoliopsida > Malpighiales > Violaceae > Viola > Viola odorata. Next base: position 18,462,371 of record OY829540.1, on the reverse strand, counting down.
GGTTCAACCAGGACATCCAAGATGGCGTTTGGAGTCGACCAGGGACACTTCCCGCTCGTGAACAAGGATGGTTAAACACCTTACTCCAACTGGAGATCAGCGTTCATATTCGACTCACGGCCTGCAGAATGGCCATTCAGGAGTGCGTTAGACGTGAGTATCGCGCTACCTTTCCCTTTCACCGCTGATACTAACGCTGACGTTATCTTGTGATTTTGCAGCGACGGATCCTGACTATAAACCTGAAAGCGTAAGAAGACGCTTAAGGAGAGCTCGTAATTGAGAGGAAAAGGAGAAGCTCGATTCAGAGGCCACTGATAATCCTTCTGAGCTTCCGGCTACTTCCGCGAATCTCGCTCAAGTATCCTCCTCCTCAGTTGGCGAAGGGAATACTGACATCCCTGAAGGTGTTCCTATCGTGACCGTTGCTGCTCCCTCGTCTTCTCAGGCTCCTAGGGCCATTGCCAGAGGAAAAAAGAAGAAAAGAACACGGAGTATCGCCACTCTTACTCCTTCTCCCGACGCTGCGGGTTCTTCTGAGGCACTATCTTCTCTCAACACCGCTACCGTAAGCGTGTTTTCTCTTTCTCAATATCTGTCGTCATTTGATCTATTTTTCTTTTCTCAATTTGTACTCCTTGCAGGAGGCCGTTATAGTTACTGCATCCGCTCCTTCAGACGATATGAATCTCACTTATGTGCTGAGGGGTTCTGCGAAGAGGGCCCGGATAGAAGGCGAGGATGAGAACATACCCTCCTCTAACATCGCGGGGGAAGGTGGTTCCGTTAATGTTCCTGATTCCGCAGTGGTTCCTCCAGGTAGACATTCCGTGGAAGATTTGGGGAACTTAGGCGGTGCGGATCCCTTTGGTGCTTCGCCCAGTTCCTTTGGCGGGCCTGTGCATCATTTTTCCTCTTCTTATCAAGACGTCTTTCACGACCTTTCGGGCTATCAGCCTCATGGTGCCTTCCTGCCCCCGGGCAGTTCTTCTTCACAGGTTCGCGCCCCTGGTCCTCTGGCTTTCGTTCCCTCTAGCGTTCCTTGGCGGCAACGCTATAATGAAGCCGGAACCTCTTTCAATTTTGCGGCGGATCTTTGTCCATTAAACGGGCTCGGCGAAGTGACCCATCAGGTTGAGTTGTTCGACTTCCGTACCCGTGGTTTGGCAGCCCTCGGGGGCGATGGTTCAGATGAGGTTTCTGCCCTGCTGGCTTCTCAAATTCTGGCCTCATCTGCAGAACGGGAAGCTTTCCTTTCCCTGGCGGAAGATGACCAAGTGAACTCCTTCCGTGCTAGCCTTTTCTCCAATATGATGAAATTTCACTACTGGGCGGAGGAGATGAAGCATCGGGCTGTTTCCCTTCGTTCTGTTTCGGCGGAGCTGTCCAAGGAGCAAGAGGAAAGGAAAAAGGTGTTAGCAGATCGTTCCAAGATACTGCTGGCTCACCACGATTTACAGAAACAGCATTCCGCCCTGGAAACAGCTTTGTCAGAGGAACAGGCCAAAGTGACTGCTTTGGAGAATGAGAAGTCTTCTTTAGAAAAGGAGAAGGCAGCTTTGGCGGAAGAGTCAGTCGATATGGGCTGGTAGCATGCTGAACAGACCGCCCGTGTTCTAGTTAAGTGTTTTGAAGAAATTCATGGGGTGGATGCGTACAAGGGCGAAGATGTCGCGAAAGCCTTTCTACAGAGTTCTGCCCATATCAACGAGGCAGGCTATCGCCAAGCCAAGGCAGCGGGCTGGAAACGACAAATCCCCGAGAGCTGATTTGCCGCGATATTTGGCCGTTCCCTCCAGCAATTACATATCGCTTGGCTTTTGTCTTTTGTCTTTGCAGCATCAATATTTTGAACAGCGATTCTTTGTAAATCCTTGAGATGCCTTTAATATTTCTAGACAATCCCTTTATCGATATTTCTCTTTTATTTTTCTCATCGCGAGACTTCTCTCGTTACTGAGGTTGCCTTATCCGCACGGTGCGTTTACTTTCTTGAGCAGATCCTTGGTATTTATACCAAGAAGACCAAGATCTATGTCGGGTTGGCCTTTCGATGAGCCTATCGGTATCATGACCACCTCTCCTTCCGCTGCTCAGAAGCATTCTGCACATCTCTAATTGTAGATTATCAGTAACAAAACGAGATTTGAGAGATAGTGATTACCCGTAGGAGCCCGTTCGCTGCTATCATTAGGTTTTATCACGGAACCCGTTTCGAATCGCGTTTTCCCTCAGCTCTACATTTCGCCAAGGGTTACTTATCCGGTTACCAGCTGGAATTACGCGATCCTTCACGTTTCCCTTATCTCTCGATCGGCCTTTCTAAGTGCCTCATCTCGTGAGCTGTCGGATCTGGACGGCTATCACAAGGCTAGGGAATTTTCACTTTTATAGGCGTTGTCCTCTCGTTTAGAACCGTGTCCTTACTTAATGGTTTAGCTGCACCAGCCCGACCGTTAAGATAGGATTCTTGTTTCTAAACAGAGTTTCTAACTCTTTGGGGTGTGTCTTGTCTTGATGTACCGTCTCCACGAGATCGGTTATCATTAAAGAACTTTTCACTCCCAAAGATACCGGGCAGTGCCCTCACTTAGTGAGCCATCTGATCAAGATCGGTCATCACAAGGATAGGACTTTTCACCCCCGGGGGCGTCAAGGATCTTTCAATCCGACGCTAACCAAGGATACACTGGGGTCGTGCCCTCACTTAGTGGGCCATCTGATCAAGACCGACCATCACAAGGAAAGGACTTTTCACTCCCAGGGTACCCCCCTTTTTATCTGCACAAAAGTAACCACAAACCCACGAAAACTCTCCTATTGAGCGTTAGCCACGGTTAGGGTCGTTATAATCCAAATAGTGCAGATAAAATTAAACTCTAGGATAATATAACTTCAAACGAGCGATATTCCAGGAGTTGGGTAAAGGCGTACCGTCAAGTGTCTCCAGGCGATAGGCCCCTCTTCCGACAACGTGGGTTACGCGATACGGTCCTTCCCAGTTAGGACTAAGCTTTCCCATACGTTGTCCGGTTGCTCGCCTGTCTCGGAGCACAAGGTCACCGTTTTTCAACAATCGCTCTTTGACCTGCCTGTTATGATAACGGGCCATTTTTCTTTTGTAGTGTTGCGTTTTCAGTAGGACTTCTTCTCGAACCTCTGGTAACGCGTCCAGATTAGCACGTAACCCTTCCTCGTTCCGTTCCTCACGAAAGTGAGCCACCCGTAGGCTCATGGCCCCAATTTCCACTGGCGTAACGGCTTCAGTTCGAAAAGCCAACGCAAAAGGTGTTTCTCCAGTGCTAACTTTTACGGTCACGCGGTAGGCCCACATCACGTTTGGCAATTCATCAGCCCACTTCTTCTTAGAGCCCTCTAGGTTTTTCTTAATACCGCTGAGGATGCTCCTATTAGTTACCTCTGCCTGTCCGTTGGTTTGTGGGTGAGCCACGGAAGAGAATCTCTGCTCAATCCCGAATTCTGAGCATTGGTCTTTGAAGAATTGGCTGGTGAACTGGGTCCCGTTATCGCTGACAAGGATACGAGGCACCCCGAATCTCATGATAACTTGATGTTTGAAAAAACGCCATGTTTTTTCTGCCGTGATTGTGGCAACCGCTTCAGCTTCCGCCCACTTCGTAAAATAGTCCACGGCCACTATCACAAATTTCAGTTGGGACCTTGCCTTTGGAAATGGACCTAGGATGTCAATCCCCCATTTGGCAAAAGGGCAAGGGGCGATGATTTCCGATATTTCCGTGGCTGGACGTCGAGGAATTTTAGCGAATTCCTGACATTTGGGGCAAGCTTGTACATAATCGTGGCAATCCCTTCGTATAGTGGGCCAGTAGAATCCTGATCTGAAAACTTGTGCCGCCAAGGTGCCGCCTGACGCGTGCATTCCGCATATCCCTTCGTGGATTTCGCGTAAGGTGTGAAGGCCCTCTTGTTCGGTTATACATTTGGCGCCGGGGTGAGAAAAACATCTTCGAATTAGATCCCCGTTATAGTACGTGCAACGAGCAGCCTGTCTTAGCACTTTCATCTTTTCAGCGTTACCGTCGGGCAGCTCTTCGTGCATCA